>CM072874.1:9190000-10590000 GCA_036937835.1 Pampus argenteus
AAAATGGCTCAATTATAAAATAAGATTAAAAAATAAAATAATGACTTGGCCGGATATAGGCATTTTAAAAGTATAAATGACACCGAATTACAGTAATGTCCCGTTTTGGTGCGTCTGGTGCTCTCTGGCACCGTGTGCTACACGCTCTGCGTCATCGCAGCCACAGTGACGTATAAACGTCATTATTCACCATCAGAGTGTGTTATGGACATGACACGGGGACCGCTGATCCAGTAACTAAGCCTTCAAAACAAAGACCCCACATCTGATCCGCCATCAGAAATTACAAACTCACTCCACCAGATATCTCATGAGTCACTTGACATCAACGATTGAATGAATAAAATTAAGATAAAACATCGAGTATGTACAGTATGTAAGTGACCTGTAATTCTCTCACTAACCCCTGGAGGTCCCCTGACCCCGCTTTGGTCCACTGGTCTATAGGATGACGTTACAAGGCATCACAGGTCCCTAATCCAGTCCTACGTCCCGTCTAAAATTACGTAACAATACACTGCTGCTGTATTTATAGCGCATCTGTATCCGTCTACTAACATCCGCTTATCATCCCTCTGTCTTCTTATCTGGACGACGCTTCTACCTCCTTTTATAGCCTAACGTCATACAATGACATTAAGTGGATGTGAAAAATATTTAAATTGTAGTTATTTGAACATTATGGGTTTGGCCTGGTTGTTGTTGCTGTGTGTTCAGTTACTGTATATAACCCACATTCCTCTGGCTCTTTTTCCTCTCAAATTGTTTAACCCACTGCTTGTTTTGCAGTGACTTGAATGCAATGGTCCCATGCTGCCTCCACAGGGGTTAACCAGGCAACAAGAGGTCGCTTCACCAGCAGCAGCAGCAGCACCAGGCCAGCAGAGCTCAAGGAGCCACTCTCCCTGGTGTGACTGATGCTCTGTCAGATCTATTCTCAGGTGACGAAAAGGGCCAAGGTGTTAAGTGATAACCATCTGCAGGATGCATGTAGTTCCCTGGTGGAACATCTGGTGGAAAAAATGGAGGCAGGAGACACCTTTGTTTAAACACTGTTGATAAACTGTATATTATTTTGAATGAGTGCTTTCTGGGTAAATCAGACACATACACAGAACTTTATGAATGTTTATTGAAAAAAAAAATCAGCCTCAGAACTGATGATCAGAAAGTCTGTATAAATTTATGTCATTATTATTATTATTTTAATTCTGCTGTTAGTGTATCAGAAAAGATGAAGACGTAGCTCTTAAGTATGATTCAGTTATATAAAATACCTTGGCTTCTATATCCATAGAGGTGATCTTCAGAAACACGCTGTTAATACTGACCTCTGCTGGTAGATTGCAGAACAATCCAAAACTCCTGCAAGCATTTTCAGTTTTTTTCATACTGTTTCTGAAATTATACCTAATTTTCTTATAACACAATCTTATGACACAATCAGCAAAAAAAAAAAAAAAACTATTGGAAAAGGGAAAAAGTGTCAGTTACACAGTGATACATAATACAGCCTGGTAAGCAGAAAAAAAAACATGAATAGAAGCAGCCATTCAAACAAATCAACACATCTTTATTAACCTCCGTGAATTCTTCTATATTCAACCAGAAATGCCTGCATAACACAACATCTCTACATTATCTTCAGTGACATAAGAAAGACCTCTATGCGAACAGCATGATATACGATTGGACACACGTGTGGATGCTGGCACAGTGCAATTAAAATACATCATGCGATTTATTATGGAAAAAGTGAGTGTAAAACAAAATAAATACATTTATGAAGGTAGGAGGAGGAGGAGGAGCTCAAAAATCAAAGTGGGACTATTTCTCGAGAGAGGCATCAGGAGAGAAGTGCTGAAATGAGCGGGTGTGGGATGTGTGTCAAGCTGAAAGAGATTAACAGGGTATAAAGTGCTGAATTTCTCTCAACAGTAGGTAGTTGGACTAATTGAAATACTAACATCAATGATACTCAATGACGATATCTTATGGATAAACTTGGTAGAACATTAAGTATCTAAATGTTAAAATAAAAACCTCTCAATGTATAAATGGTGTTGCCATGTAATGTAAAGGACAGTGTTCAGCAGAACATGCTGCCTAATATTTTCTTTCACATGAAGATATATTCAAAAGGCACATCTGGCAAAGTATAAAAACTTAAGAAAGCAGGAAACAAAATAAATATTCTAAACATACACGGACAAAACACATACTGCAGTTTGTTTATTGTCCCTCTTAGAGAAGAAAGTAAAAGCCTCAAAAACTCATCTATATTCTATGCTACTGTACATTTAAACTTTAATAAGCTCCCTAAATGATAAAAAAAAATCCAGCCCCATAATTAATCATGACTGTCTTTTCTATTCGCCTGAGAAACATCTGCACTCCCTGTCACTCATCAATGCCATTTAGTCCACACTTACCTCACACCATCTATCAGAAGATCCAGCTGATAGATAGGTAGGTAGCATCGTGTTATGGGATTCAAAATAAGAATGATTTAAAGTCAACACATTAAACACAAAACAAAAAACAAAACAACTAATGGAGTCACTTGTTGTGAAGGAGACATTTAGCAGTTTTGTTGATTTCACAGCTGGAAATTTGTGGGAAGCTCTGTTTTCCCATTTTCTGGTTATATATGGGGGAATATTAAAGCAGTCTTTTGTGGAATACCGCTCTGCAGAGGAGGGAATAAAAAGAGAAGTCAGAGGATTTTGGGGGAATGCAGAGAGCTGATGCCTCTTTCCTTTCACAGTCTTTCCTCTCTCTTGTTCTTCTTTTTCCCTCAACATTTCATTTCCCCCCGCAGTGACTGTCCAAAGGACTTGTTTCCTTGACAACCGCAGCATCAGTTTCTCTTGGTGAGATTTAGGAAAAAATGGATGTGGCAGTCTGTTTGTATGTGTACTCAATGTTACGTATAAAAATGTAATATTTATGATGTCAGTTGTCCCCAGGTGGTGTATGTATTACTGCATTTGCTAATGTTTCTCAGTAAGGAATCTTTCTTTCTTTCTTTCTCTGTTTTGTTTCTCTGCATTCTCTAGACAAAGGCCTCAGGGATGTCACAGTCGTTGATTTTGATGTAGATCTTAGCGTCATTCTCCTTCTGCTGTTGCTGTTTGTTGAGCATCCGTCGGTAGAAGATCAGGTAAAGAGGCAGTAAGAAGCCCAGCATACTGAGAACGAAGAGCCCAACATTGACCTGGAGGACAAAACCAGAATTAGTCATGCTTGAGGTTTGTGTATGTTTTTGAGTGGGTGTTTGTGTGTGTGTATATATATACTATACATACCCAGAGTGGGTCACCCTCTAGGGGTCCCATCATAGCCAGAAACAGGGGCTGCTGCAGCAGGGCAAAGACAGCACTGACCAGAGACTGCATACCTGTTAGACTGCCAAACTGGGAGGATGGATACCTGGAGAAACAGAAGAGTTAGATTTAGTTTTTCAGTTTTTTTTTTTTTTAGTTCAGTTCAGTTTTCAGGACCAAGATGGTGTAAATGTGTGTGCTGTGAGTTTAGAGTTACAGAAAAACTTACACAGCAGCATAGAGGCCACCAACTGCAGAATGGATGAATCCTCTCACCACGGTGTGTAAGACAAAAGACACAATCTGAGAAAAAACACAGAGCAGAGGAGATCCATACAAGTCAAACCACCGTAAACAGGCTTATTCTTATTTAGATAATTCAGCCAGTTAGATTACGAAGACTTTAAAGAAACAGTCTAATATTTTGAGAAATAACTTTATTCACTTTCTTGCCCACCATTAGATGAGAAAAATGATACAATTGTCATATATGTTTATTAAATGTTATTCTTCAGATAGCTGCCAGTTTAATCATCTTAGGATAAAGTAAGTTCCTGTTGTCGTTTATCTCATGACTTCCTGTTTTATTTTGAAATTTACCCATTGATTCTACCATAACATTTGGAAGGTTGATACTGTAATTAGACACAGAAATGATGTTAACCATGTTGGCTTTTACTCAACTGGCGCTCAGCAGCCCATAAAAAGATGATAATAAGTAACATTTTAAAAGAAAAAAAAAAAGAGCATAACGACACACTAATGATTTGCTATCAAGTCAGCTGTATCCCTTAATTACTTTGAAGGCCTGTGTGTTTCTGAAGTTGACCGCTCACCTGCAGGGGGAGATTGGGCACTAGGCAAGTGATGCCAAATCCCACTAAAAGGACATTTGTGAGGACGAATGCTCGCAGGGCATTGGTCACCTTCTGGGTCTTTCTGTCTCTGCGCTTCTTCTTTGTCTCACCCCTGGTGGTTAAAGGCAAACGGGTCAGATAATCAGGCAGTGACATCGCAGCTTCATTTCACAGAAAAGGTTCATTTCTCAGTTTTATTCATCACACTGGTGAGCAAACATAACAGTAATGTGGATTGACTCACTTGCTGTAGGGATCCTTTGCTTCCTCTCCATCATCACAGTCCTTCAACTTCCAGTCCATGATCTGACCAATCACAGGAGTGGTCATCAGGCAAAGCAGCTGCAGCACACCAAAGATGGAGGAGTACAGACTCACTGAGAGAGAAAGAGGACAGCAAGGTGGTAAGAAAAGATGAGAATATTAGAAATTGAGAAATAATAAGAAGAGGGTTGTGGGTTTACATGGGAGGATGGAGGGATGACAGTGATGGACATTTCAGGGTCTTTCTATCTGGTTAAGGATTGTGATGGTACAGTTAATCATTAGTCCTAGCGAGAAGTAAAGCTGCATTGAGTGAAACAACAGTAGATACAGAAAGAAACGGTTGATAAAAGTCAATATAATGCCATTGGGAGGTAAGTAATGATAAATGAAATATAAACCTGCTAATGAGATTTGTACTCTTTGTTGATGCTAAGGGGCAAAGTTAGTTAATGAATACAAACAAATTGTGGTCTCGTGGTTTTTAGTTTAACGCTGAATGACAGATGAAGGACATGGGTACTGACATGGACAAGAGTCAAGGTGAAATCACAAAATAACACTAGCAACAGAAAGATCCAGAGATTAGAGGCAGTGGATGTAGTACACTATTAGATTATGATGGCAAACCTATACAAGGCTAGAGGTTAAATTCTAGTTGTCAGCTTGAAAGTGTTATACAGTATTATACTATAGTAATGTATTAATACAACTATGGGGTTTATGTCTTACCAACTTCCATTCTCTCCACTGAAAATTAAATTAAAACCAAATAAGTTCATGAATCCAAATGCAGAAAACATCTCGAGTCTAGGCAAACATTAAACATGACAAGTTTTTTTTATGTTCTACACACAAAGACAGAAACACACTGGGAACAAAAATGCAATGGCACAAACCTGTGTTGAGGTCTCCGTCACTGAGCGACTCCAGGACGCTGTTCATAGCACCCATGTAGAACAAGAGACGGAGCTGAGTGACAGACATGGTGACCAGACTGAGCATGAAGATGGGACTGCTGATAGTTTTAAAGAATGTCTGGGCTGCAGAAGAGAACAGAAAGGACAGAGCTAAATGATATGTTTGTGTGTGTTAGAGTGAGAAGTAGGTAACATCATATACTATGAATTCACATTAAAAGGGGCCATATGAACCCCCGAAGAAACATGCCTGCCTGAGAAAATATAGCAGTGTTTATTTATAATATTTAATGGTTGGAGAGAGAGTTTTATTTCACAGTTTGTGTGTTAGTATGCACTTTAGAAACTGAATGCTGCATTCTTACACTCTTCTTTTGGCTTGCACTCCATTTCCAGGTCCATGGTGGAGAGGCAGAGCTTGTGGCCGTCCTTAGTGGCGAGCTCCTTCTGCTTCAGGCTGTTGCCCACACTGAGGCGACGGCCCACTGTGGTCACTTGGTGGTAGAACTGCTTCCCTGTGATTTTGTGGTCAAATCCCAACCAGTTGAACTTAATCTTCACACTGAGAAACCAGGAGAGGAGAGAAAGAGTGGGAGTAGAAGACAGATGAAGAAAAGTCCCACAGTCATCAGTACAGCTGTTCTGCTGCACAAGCAAGTCAATTAACAATTATTTACCACAGAAGTGACATGCAGGATAATCAGCAGACAGACTTTAACCTGGAATTTCACCTGGTATTACACTGCACATTTGTTGCACACACTACATAATTACATAATTATCAGTCAGTGACAGTATGAGTGACTATCTCTATATTTTGCAGTGACTGCTATTTCTTCTTTAGTACAAAGTCTCAAGTTATTAAATGTCCAAAACTTTTTTTTTCGACATGATTATTTGTGACTTGTTTACAAGCAAACATATATACTTTTGTTGTGCATGGTATCTGTGTGTCACTGTGTCTATATGTGGTACTCACGTGTAGTCCATGTCCTCTGGTCCTGGGAATGGTTCCAGTGGCCAGTTGAAGAAGCAGTTTAAGAAGACCAGTGCAGCACATGCAGCCCACACCACCAGAATAGTAATAAAAGGTATGCCAAGGTCATAGATTACCTGTGCACAAAACAGTATGACAAATAAATACCAAATACAAACACCAGAAATCAATCAAAAATTGTTATAATACTGCATATAGGCCTAAAATGTTTGCAGGGTCACTCTGAGTTAATATGCAAAGCTAAAATATAGTTGCAATGGCACTTTGCATTCTAGAGTAGTATGACAATTTATGTAAAATAGAAAAAAATGGCAAAGCAGTTGAATGGTAGATTACAACATGAAAGCGTTTTTAGTTGTTTGATGTGTGTGCAGAGGGATTCCCTGTTTGTTACCTTGATACCAGGGAAGGTGACAGCAGAGGAGGCATATGAGCCGATCATCAGGGCGATGAAGGTGGAACGGAGGTCCCCAAACATGTTAGGCAGCTAGAGAGAAAGAGGGACGGCTTTTCAAGGCTTTTCAATCACCTTATTGGAATCTGCTTCAAGTGCAGCTTTTTTAAGTTTTTTGTAAATGTAAGTATAAAGGTTAAACCATTCACTGCCCAGATCATCAGAGGACAGGCTGAGGACATACTGACACTATGAGGATGGTGCCCACTGACAGTGGGGTCAGAGTGGACAGTGTGAACCAATTAGCGAGCAGACATGCCTCTCCAGACAGAACATCAGAGAAAATGAAACACAACAAAGTAAAGTAGAACGCGAGTAAAAGCAATATTGAACAGCATCACATAATACACACAGCTGTCCAACACACGACACAAAACGCAGCACTGACAAATTCCTATACAGCTGCAACAATCAAAGATGGGCTGACTGAGGTGAGGTGGCATTCAAGGACAAAAGAGATGCATGGAAGATAGAGGATTTATCTTTTTCTACCTCTTTTACATACTTTACTCCCCTTTGAGAAGATACACGAGAGTTGGGAGAGAAAACAGGAGACAGTGGGTGGTAAAACATCCAAATACAAAGGCATTCACATGCTGTTCTGCTTTCAAGAGACTGAACAACAACAAGCACATTCAATTACATAAGACTGGGGGAAGAAGAGGAAGAGGTATGTGCTTGTGTTTGTGTGTGTATAATAAATTGAAGAAGTATGCACCCAATTTGAGTATTTCCCAGCAATATCTTTAGGAGGACTTGGAAACGGTTTCAATAGACAATTAATTAGTAGCTGACAGGGCGAACCTGGAGCAGAGAGGTGACCAGACAAATATATTGGCAGGCAGCCAGCAGTGGAGGCCACTGAGTGTTACGCAACAGCCCTCAGCTTATAGTAAATATCTGTGGGTCTGTGGTGAATCATGAAAGAGTCAGGGAGCAGCCTAGAGTCTAATGGTTAACCCAGGACCGAGGCTTTTAATTATAGTATATGAGGATGTGAAAGTGATTAAATGTGGAAGTGTGGTTTAAGGGGAAAATGTGGCTTAATGCAAGACCAAAGACCAAACAGACCTCTAAATCATGACTGACATTCAGGCCAGTGGCAGCGGCTAATGGGAGATTTAGGTAAAAGCAACATAGGAGATGTATGTTGTGCTAAGAGACTGTGGTGGAATAGAAAAGAGGCATTTTATTGGAAGATTTATTGGAGCAGAGCCCCTCTCTTCCTTTTCTAGTGTGAAGCATCACCATGGTACAGCCCGAGCTCCTGGACAGGAGCATGAAGAACAGCAAGGAAAGAATGCGGAGGAATGGTGAGCGTTTGACACCATGAACTGTGAATCCTTAAAGAGCATCACTTGTTTTTCTGTCCCTGTGTATCTGAATGGCTCTGTATAATCTTAGTTATGAAAAAAAGGAATGGAAGGTCGTCATGATAATGCCTCACATTGTGAAGTTGCAAATCAGGATGTAGCTCTTCTTTGTTGCCTCATTTCTCCCTTTTGATAGGATGCATTGCTTGAGAACATTAGTTTCCAAATATGAATACAACTAGTGTCTTGTTCTGCATTTACATTAAGTACATATGCGCGTGTATATGTGTGTGAGAGAGAAAGACAGGGAGATGAGCAAAAGCCCAATAGTTGCTGTGATGTTCTTGCTGAAGCACCATAATAGATGCAGTGGAAAGTGATAATGAACTGTTACTTTCTCTCTCTCTTTCCAGTCATCCCCCCTTCACTGTCCAAAGCTGAGCCCTGTTGTCGGCAGGAACACAGAGTGCAATGTAAGAAGCAAAAAAAAAAAAAAACACCCAACACAGAACAGTGTGGAATGCCAGACAAGAGAAGGGAGGGAGCAGGAGGGGAGTCAGAAAACTATTATAACAGAAGAAGACCTATGAAGATAGAATTTATATATCTGTACAAACATGTGGCAGGTGCAACGGCTCTGCAGCTCTGCAGCATTACAAAGCACGTGCAACCATGCATGCACTTACTGTGAGAGAGGTGAAGGTCATGCACATGCCCCCAAAGCCGTTGAAAGTCAGGGCAATGAAGATAAGCACGGAGAGTTCTGCAAACGACACAGATGTTAGCTCATGAAGTCTGTCAACAACTACTGTAGATTGCTACAAATATGGTGCAGAAAGTTTTACATGAGCCTATATCTTAAAGTGGACTTACCATTTGGTTTGTAGGCTCCATAAGCAATGAGTAGACAGGACAATCCAAAGCATGTGCTGAAAATAGATAATCATATCAAACACATCTAATGACAATTTAAGGTTTTTGTTTTCTACTCACTAAAGGATTGTTTCAACCACAACAAAAAAACAAAATCATATAATCTCCATGTCCTCTCTAACCATGCATTTGTTTCGAGATATCCTTATTTTGATCATTTTCTTCTCACCTGCCCAACAGTCGTAGTTTGCGAGGTCCGTATTTATCCATGACAATCCCCAGTGGCAAGGTGATGGCTGAGAGCAGGAAGGAGCCCACTGTGAATGCCAGGTTCAGCATTTCATCCTGCTCCTTACAGATCAACCAGCCATTCATCCTCAGGGGCCCATCCATAGGGACCAGGGGCCTCATCTCCACACCATCTCCCAGACCCACTACACCCTCACTTTCGTAATAATCAGCATACTCATCAGCTGTTGGTGTTGTCAGGGGTTGGGACAGATTGTAGCTGGAGCTGTTACCTAAATCTTGTATTTAAAAGAAGAAAGAAACTTGTGTGTTAGATACAATTTGGAGTGTAAATGTTTTCATTGTTTGGTTATAACAGTATGTGCAAAGTTGGACACGTGCAGAGCTAGTTGTATGGGAAATCCCCAACTAGAAAAAACATGAAACCAATCTCAATAGAAGCACAAAAAATCTCTGAATCTCTCTCTCTCTCTCTCTACCGAGAAATGATAAACTGGCACCGGCAATAAACTTTACATTATCATCAGAATGTGCGTAAGGAGTTAATGTTAAAAGGTACAAAAGTCCAAGAAGAGGAGCAGTTTGGAGGCTAATTGCTCTGCTTGTTCTGCAGCTTCAGCTGATGTTTTCTGGATTACACTCCCTTCAGCACTATAAATATATCAGCCCAAAATCTTTGTAGTTACGAGTAGGCAAACACTGTGACGTGCATCAATGTGCCAAAGCCTTTCTAAAGAAACCAGATCATAAACCCCGTTAGACACCGTGGAGCAAAGCTGAAGCTCGTTGACAGAGTATAACAATGTGTACAACATACCTGGTGTTTATTAAAAAAAAAAAAAAGTGCTTTAATTATATTTCATTATATTTTGCGCAGTTACAGACAAAATAATGTTCTATTAAAAAGAAAAACATACAAATTCCTATTAATATAAATTACAGGGAGTTTGTGTACGCAGAAACTGCCCGCATAAAATCAAGCTTTAACCATTTCCCGCCAAATCTACACACTGCACCATCGTTATCTTTCACTCCACCATTTTGTTTTTACCATCGGCCCCACCAGTGGTCCATTTTCTGCTTTTCATCACTTTGCTATCAGTCCTCTGCTCTTTCCACGTCCTTTATCAATGGACTTTAAACTTTCCATATTACCAGTAATAAAATCCTGCAGTGGATCTCTCTGTCCCTCTATCACATGTCACATTCCTGAAAAGAGCTGAGCTGGTGTCGCTGTCCTCTCCCTCTTCGTATCATCAGGACAAGATAAGACAGCTCTATCAGAACTCCAAAAAGTCAGCTACAGTCTGCTTGTGTGCAAACACCTGGCTGGAAAACAGACGTGCGTTGCAGCTGAAACATTTTTAGGATACTATAAAATGTTATGAGGTTTAGTAATTCGAGGCTTGTGCTGCACAGTGGTGCTTAAGATTAAATAAAACAGACAAAGTTGCATCACTTGGTTTTGGATGGGGTTGGAGGATTCTGTAAATAGATATTAATAGGAGGACAGTGCCAGACACTGGAACTACATCTTCCCACAAATCATCTGTCAGATAAATCCATTGTCTAAACTCCCAGGTAGACAGGATGGCTACTAATGAGAGAAAAAACTGAATCTGGCCAATAGTCTAGTGTATGTGGGATCAGCAGTGAGGACACAGGACATGACAAAGTGTCTGAAGTCCAAAGGCTAAGTCTGGCCTGATACCTCTCCCTCACTCCCTTTTTCTTCCTCTCTTCTAAAAGACCTGACTAGAGGCATTGTGTGCATCAGTTTTCACCTTTGTACTTAAGAACACAAGGCACCTGCCTTACTTTGGTCAACGTGCAGGATGACGCTTTGAAGCTTTAGAGAAGACTATCAATATCTGCTTTGAAATTGGAAAGATGCAAGCTTGCAGAAACCCCCTCTGTTGTCAGGGACAGTTTTTTTTTTCTCTCTCAGTCAGGCTGCTGCCATATCTTTACTTTAGTTGCAACCACTGCAAGTTAAAAAAAAACACTCTAAAGGGCACAAAGAATACTGTGTCACATTTATGAGACACTGCAGCCTTTCACTATAAGTTTGAGCCACTTTTCCTACAGTACCTGCAATCCTGATCGGGTTTAATCTCCTGAGTCCTTAAAAAAAAACAGCTTGTGACCCATTCACAGAAAAACACAAAAGAGACTAAAGAAAAAAAAGCTGCAGTGCCGAGTTACATCTCTTGAATAAAACCAGTTCCTTCCACCTTCACTCATGATGGCACTTCACTCTCCACCATTCCTCATTTTAACAGTTTAGTGTATATAACGACATGAAAGCATATATATATATTTATAATGTGAAAATTAGGAACTGAAAATTTGAGACTGTTAGTCCATAAGCATTTAGTGAACACAGAAATGTAACTTGTAATATTACTCACCCTCTTCATTGCAAAGATAAGAGTAGAAGCCCTCTGACTTGAGCATGATGAGGAGCGATCCCCATCCCAACAGCACAGCGGAGAACAGCAGATTCTCAATGATAGAAGTCACTGCCATCCACCAGCGCCTGGCAAACGCTGTGGCCAGGGTTGGAGGCATGGTTGAGGCAGAGAAGGGTGAAAAACCAGAGGAGAGAAACTGGGAGACCTGAGAGAGAGATCACCAGAAAGGAAAGAGAGCCAACTGGTAGCACAGAGAGAGAGAGAGAGCCTCAGGATGAAGGATCACTGATCACTTATCTGTGAAGAGAAAGGCACATGAGGTAGGGGAGGTTTTATAGTTAGCCTATCACTGAAGTCACTGTTTTTAAAAGATCACAAGATAAAAAAACACTTAACTTTGAACCTACCTGAAGGTAACTGGCTGCACTGTATGAAATGAAGAGTAAGTAAAACTATGAATTACACATCACGCCCTGTTTGTTTCGTCCCTTCTAATTAGACACAGAGAAGAGGAAATGCAATTGCGCTGAAGAAGTACACTAAACTGAACTACACTACAAGTAACAATGAATGGTGAATTATTAACTCAGTGTAAAGATTACATTACATCACTGTTGCTCGCATTACAAGCGTTGATCACTGAAGAAGCATCCGTACTGGCATCACAGAGTCTCTGCTGTTAGGTAGAACTGGTCCAAACTGGACTTAGAAGGGGGGAAATATGGGGCTTTCTCACCCTAGGCACCCCCTCTGCCCCTTCCCTCCTACACAACCCCTAAATGTCCTCAGAGGCCCATCCAACCGCAACTTTTCCCTGCAATTACCGTGGTGCATCCAAAACATAAAGAAGCTGCCAGACAAACAATAAACAAATCAGCTCACACAGTCTCTCTCTCTTTCATACACACATATACACACACATATTCTATACAGGCACGCACACATACACATACACACACACACACACACACACACACACACACAGTCTTACCTCTCCAGGCTGTTGGCAGCACCATCCAGCTTCAAACTTCCTTATGTACTGTAGTTTGGCTTTAAGTGACCAGTTATCTGTGAAAAGCCAGATTTATATACTCAGATGGTCCTCAGAGGGCGCCCTCTATCGACCATTGGCTGACAACACAGGGATATCACTGTATTTGTAAGAAGGAACTTGCAGGAATTACGGGACCATTTGTAGCCCTATAAACAGTATTTAAAAAAAATATTATTTATTGGTGCAGCCGTAGGCCTATTAGTCTGTAATAATAAGACTAACATACGAGTCATTTATCATTGTGCAATAATATGGGAAGTGCTTGAACTGGGTGAGTGGAAAGGATTAATCAAGCCAAACAAGGGTGGTTAAAAACATAATGGACCCCATGCAGATAAGCATGAGTCACTATCAACAGTTTACTCCAAACTGTCTGGATCAATAACAGGTATTGAACAGGAGTCACTACCCTGTTTCAGTTGTTGCATAAACTGTTTAAAAAAACAAAACATGTGTTTACTGGGGTGTGATCTGCTTAGGCTGGCGGTTTTTGCTCACTAATGTGACATTTGTTATTGAAAATACGCTACGCTTGTTTCTTATCACCTCACGCAGGGCAAGGGTTAAATGTGAGGGTTAAATCATCAGCGAATTAATAGTCAAAACGTGTTTTGCAGTTTGGAAGACAACTGATTGCCCACTTGCAGCGCTTTAGCACCATGCTGCACCGATAATCAATACGCAATTCAATCACTGAGTGGCCAACAGTGAACCTAATCTAAATAACACTGATATGGTAATTTGTGCTACTGTGATGAATGTCTCAGATTAAAAGGTAAATATCACCAAGTTTGAAATTCAAATTTGCGTTTAATCTAGCATCCTATAAAAACTCTTAATGGCGATGGAACATTTGATCTATCGATCCTAGATTAATCAATCAGACTGTGTGAGCAACTGATCATCTGCTGGTGGTGACAAGTGGATGTATCACTATTTCCTGACTTAACAGTTATTTACCAACTCATTACAAGTACTCACCAGTGCAGTGTTTTATTTCCTACACCTTATCAAAAACATGTATTGATCTGATCAACTTCATATACAGCATATACAATAGGATGCCACAGATTTTCAAGGCAGAATTTAGTTGTCTGAGATGTAATTACCACAGTAGATCACTGTAAAAATATTTAACTCTTAAATTCCCCACAGGGATCTTAAGTTAAACACGCAGAGCTGAAAGGCAGCAGACAATAAGAAAATAAGTTATCATTGACTTGTTTTCTTGGCAACTCTTTATTTTCAAGATGCATTAATGCCACCTTGTGGTGCTAGATAATGCTACCACATGACATCACACTGGACATAACCTAAAACATAAATATCACAACAAAGCTAAAATAAATGTCTTTATTGTACATTCATAACTGGAATCAAGTATTTGGTACAACAGTGCTTTGCATAGCCAGCTAGACAAATGACATCAAACACGGTGCAACATGCCAGAAAACGAGAGCAACACAGAAACAATCACAGAAATAAAATAACTTTGAACTAAATACATGATTATACAGCTTTGGATATAGCTTGTCTGGCTTGATAATTGCTTAATATTTTCACATTATAACCTCTATAGCAAACACATACACAACAGTGATTTTGCCCCTGTTTTTTTTTGCATTAATGACCACTATCGTGGTCATATACATACAATCTGGTGTCAGAGTCCCTTCAGTAGTCAATCATAGCAATAAGACCAAATGCCAGTGACAGCATTAGAGTCTTTATATAGCCTTCAGTTCCCGGTGCTGCAGCAGGAAGGGAGGGACATGTTAAGTGAACAACAAGACATTTTAAGTGATGCACTACAGCTTTTAACAATGCTCTAAAGGAATGACCTGACTCAAAAGGCATGTTTTCTTTTGCCATACCCAATACGTTCACTTAAGCAAAGATAGACAACATGTAACAAAACATCCATTGCATAACAGCACAGACAAAGTCTGGTTCTTGCTGTCCAATTTGTTATCTGTGTTGACCTAGAAGAGAGAAATGGTATTGTCCGTGACCAGACCAAATTACACCATTAATAGTCTTAAACAAAATGCGTGTCTTTGCTCAAATTTCATATCACAGCAACAAAACATGCTACTTAGGAATTTCGGATGTACTGTAATTTGTCTACATTTTTAGACATCCTTTGGTTTCGATCCATTTCCGATTCATTCATTTCAAATCTTTTAGCACACTTTTGAAACATGTATGAATTGTACCTTCAATCAAAGTAAATACCAATACATTAATTTTTGTCAGTATTAAATTTGTATCAAAATATTTTTATAAGGGTAAAATCAGTATAGACATTTGAATGTATAATAACGTATCAGCAATCAAAACAAATGCAAACGTGATGGATTACACAATGTAAGCAACTTTCAAGAGTCTGCTAATTGACAGTCGTAGCAATGCGTGTCTGGAACTGCAGGAAAAATATATGAAAAATACTGTATAGCTTAAATTTGATGATGATCCTTAAATATCCATGATTTGTAGCAAATTAATTAAACTTGCAAACAAAATACCGTAGTATTTTTTTTAAATGACACAAGATGACACAGTGATACTGTTTTATATAAGCACTACAGTTGTCACTATACTTACAAACAAAAAAATATTAGCTTAAACATCTTAATGCACTTATGTAATGTCAATTAAGTAAATATTTTTATGATTTAGATTTAATGTGATCTAACGGTATTTGACATGAAAACATATTTAAAATATCCACAGAGTGCCAATATGAACAAAATACTTTGCTATGAGGTCTGTAATAATGTGTGCATCATTTAGTCAATGAGATCTAACAAATCTTACCTTGTGATGATGCTTCAGGTACTGAGCAGAAAAAAAAAACAAACAGCAAAAGTTTCACGTTAGAGTAGGTGATAATACTTATATAATATGTCCCATGTCCCAATGCATGTGTGAGGCTGGGATACCTTTGATGGTGAAAGTGGTCTCCATGCCTGCAAGGATGTGGTCAGTAACGTGACAGTGAAGCAACCAAGTTCCTGGGTTACCGGCAACCATTTCCACAGTCTGGAATGTCCCGGGGAAGAGGTCAAAGACGTCTGCACGGTGCACAACGTCCGTCTGACACACACAGAGCACATACAGTACAAGACACAGAGAGGAACAAACAAGAGGAAATAATCACTCAGTAATGAAACTAGAAACATTGCCTATGCGAGCTCAGTGAAGTTTTTAATGCAGAGGACGACCACATATCAAATTCTCATAATTAAATATGAATCACTGTATTACTCATATATAGCTAATTTACCTGGCACTGTTTTACTACTAAACAATATTAGACTTTATTTGTGATGGTGAGGCTTACTTTGTAGGTAAAAGTCTCAGCATGGAAGTGAACAGTGTGCATGTCCACTTCGTTGCCCATGCCCAGTAGATACCAGTCAACTTTCTGGCCTTGTGTCATCACCAGTCCATGGAGGTTACCGTACAGCATACCATTGATCCCTTCAACAGACACATTCATACATGAATACATACATTATCTCACACTCAAAACTGTAAAACACATAGAATCACCAGATACTCAGTGTAACCAGAAAACCATAATTTATGACAACAATCAAGAACACAAATGTAAAAAAAAAAAAAAAACCCCACCTAGATTAATTAATTAACAAGTTGATGATGTTGACATTGAATGTCTGTGTTTCTTTGTTCAAATCTCTCTTAAAGCACATTTAAATTCAAATTGCTGTGTTTGTAAAGCACTTTGTAACCTGTTCTGAAAAGTGCTAAATAAATCAAGTTGGTATTCTCGTGGATAAAAAGGTTTTACTCTCTGTGCCTCCCACTCTGATCTCTTACCGTGCATCTTGTTACTCTCCTCAAAATCTTCATCCCGCTCGAAGGTATCAGGGTTGACGCCGAGGTATGTTCTGATGTTGTCATCCAAGTACCAAGACAAGTTTTCGTCATGCACCATAAAAAGTAGAGCAAACTCCTTTTCCACGTCAGCCCTCTGTCTGTCGGGCCCCTTACCTCGCTGCAGAGTCCCGGGTCTGCACACCACCAGCGGCCCCAGAAGACCACTGTATAGATCCTGAACACAAGCGTATTTTTTTAACGTGGGAGTTAATTAAAAACACATTCTTTTTAAACACAGTGTAAATTATGTGCTTCCATGTGACTTACCTTAATGAAATTTACCCTGGAGTAGTAGGCGTAGGAGATGCAGTTAGGATCCGAGACCCCTGGACCAGAGCTTTCAGGAACATCCCACGTCAACTCGAGTACGTGGCCTGAAGGGAAGAGAACATACACAGACAAACAAATATCAATCTCAGTTCCATTTTTTCACAGCTCTACCACTTTCTTAGACAAGCAACATTATGCATTTTATTTAATTTTTCTGTTTCTCCTCACCAGGTTTGACAGGAATGTGTGAGCCACTGGCCTTTACTCCATGTGCACTAATTGAGTACGGCCTGCTGGCTTTGTTCTTGAATGTGATCACGATCTGTTCTCCTACCTCTGCTTTGATCAATGGACCTACAAGAGTAAAAAAAAATAAATCATACATGTCTGGATGTATTCATGAATAGAGGTCCTTATTCAGTCTTTTCATGACCAAAAATTAACACGAAGAGTAGCTAATCTTACCCATAATTCCCAAGTGTTGTTGGTTTTCCTGTCGTTTTTTCTGAACACTGAAGGTGTCATCGGTGTATTCTCTATACACAACCTTTTTATAGCGTGAGCCAATTCTGTTCTCCGTCTTCTCCAAAAACACATTGCCTTGACTGGGAGACATGTACCAATTTGCTTCCATTAACAATCAGTAATTAGCTATGCCACAAATCACAGGCTCTGGCACCAACATTGAAGCGCATAATCCTATAATTATCTTATTCACTTACCTGTTCTCTAATGTGCCGTGGTGTAATTCACGTTCCCACTCTCTGTTAGGTGAGAAGTCCCACTCTATTTCTTCAGCACTGATGAAATACTGCACAATCTTGGTCGGGCTTGTGTGTGTGTGCTGCAACTTGCGTCCCGGACAGAGGTTCACTTTGTACTGCTGCCTCATGCCAGCTGAGTAGTGGTCTGTTACTCTGCAGCTCACCTCATACACGCCTGTCAGGAAAATAAGGAGAGGTGAAGGATTTGGACACGTGAATGGATATTTTTGTGCATGTGTACTGTAGCCATTGTTCCTATTACGTAGAAAGCATATTATTACCATTATTGTATTCTTTGCCTTTAGAGCATGTTTGTATGCTATCTGAGCAACCGGATGTTAAAGTTTACTTTATATATGGCTGCCAAATTTTTGTTTGTTGATCTTTGTCAAGTGTTGGGCGTAAAGTTTGTAAAACATGAAGTACGGATGAACACTGACAATGTGTGAGAGAAAAGGATGTGATTTTTTTTTTGAGTGTGTGTACGTAATTAGTAACATGACTGACCGGGAGTGTTTGGCTGCATGACAACAGTAGCCGTGGTGTGAGGGAACAGGCTGATGGTGTCTCGTGTTGTCTTCTGCTTCTTGAAGGTGTTCCCTTCGAAATAAACACCGTGGATGTCCACCTCTGTACCAAGCCCGAAGGTGTACCACCTAACTGTGTCCCCGGCACACATCTCCAGTCCAGGAAGGTTCCCATACATGAGTCCATTTACCGCTGAAATGAAAGGAATATTTAAACAGGAAAATACAGACACAAGACTGGGAATATGATACTAATGTTACAATCAGTATCAATCTAATATAATAATTTGAAATATCAAATACAGGCAATGAGGCAAGCAGTGATTACCGTGCATCTTATTGCTCTCCTCAAACTCCTCGGTCTCTTTGAGTGACTCGTTGCCTCCAAACATCTTGATATTCTCATCCAAATACCAGTTTACGTTTTCATCCATGACAGAAAACAGAAGGAAGAACTCCTTATCCACGCCCTTCTGTTAACAATAGACAAATGCACAAAAATATATATATTTAGCATTTACACATAACGTAGAACATGCAAATGTGAACTCCTTTGCCCTCCTTTGTTTTTGTCAACCTGGATTCCTGTCTCTCCCAGTGCCCCTTTCTTGCACACAAGCAGAGGTCCCACTAATCCAGAGTTGGTGTCCTTAATACCATCATTGGCCGAGTAGTACAAGTAGGGGATACACGGAGAATCAGATGAAGATGGACCTTCCAGCACCTGCCAGGTGTAGGTGAAGTTCTCCCCTGGACCAATGTAGGCTCCAGGGTTGTCAACACCTATTGCACACAAAGTTATGGGGTTAGCTGGTTTCTGTATTGGTGGCCTTCTAGTGAAAATTTTTTTCTGACTTTTTCATATCAAAATCATATTAATACAGAGGTATTGTTTTCCTTATGTTCTGAATCATATATTAAATGTTAATGTTAATTGGGGGTGTAGCCTTTTTTAGAAAACATGCACTGTTGTTCTCTGCTGTAAAACTGAATTACAATATGTTTGATAAAAATAATAGCTAGCTGTATCACACACTGTACTTTCTTCTTACATGGCTAAATTACTGATTACTAATAACAAGGTGTTTGTAGTCAAAGATGATCAATGTGTCTACAAAAAAAAACTATTTTAACGTATTCTGAAATTCAATTAAAGTAACTGGCTGCTTTCCCACCATCCTCATATCTTGCCCCCTGGAAGCGTTTGTCATAGTGCAGGCCGTGAGGCTGAATGGTGTAATTTCTGTCAGCATTATTCATGAATGTCACTGTGAGAGTGTCTCCTTCCTCTGCCCTCAGGACTGGACCTAGACAAATGCAGAAAACCAATGTAACCAGAAAAGGAGTAAAATTAAAGACATATGTGCATCTGATTTCACCAAATTTAGAACTTGGTGAAAAGACAGTCCTTACCGAAGAGTCCTAGGTGTCCAGAATCAGCTGTTGGTGGTTTTGCTGTGGTGAAGGTATTGTCTGTGTACTCTTTGTATATCACTTTCATGTAGCGACCGCCGATCCTACCACCATCTCTACCAAAAAATGTCTCTGAGGCACTGAGAGGAAAAGGTGGAGGTAGGATATGGAGCACAACATTGTAAATAAGGGGGGAAAAAAGAAGGAGTGATTTAGTTTTGAAATAAACATGTGGCCCGGATGAAGCAAAGCAGTAGACAGTAGTAGAGAGAAGCTGAGCGGAACAAACAGCTGGCCAGTCAGAGGGGTTTCACTGAGTCAGGCCAGGGAACAATAACAAAGACCGAACAACAGAATCACTACCCACACAAAACTGCCTTGCCACAGGAATGACCGGCTCACATGCAGTATGATCACCACCACTCAGAGGCCATACACAAACTTCAACTTTAGCCTATAAACAACTGAACTGCAGAAAAAGACCCCATAATATTCTTATCATCTATATTATCTTATATGCCTGACAAAAAAATGACATATTTTCATCATTTAAGGAATCTAGCCATTATTTAAACATGAAAACAGGATAGTTTTACAATGTAAAACTTGTTTTTACATAAAACTGTACAGGTTTGGCAACAATATTTTATTTGCTTGCCATGACATTACATGACAGCATGATATTATGTTGGCTAACTACAATGTAGGGGGGTCACTGTCTTTTTGGTAGGGGTTTGAACTCAATAGATTTCTGTTTCCATGTATTACATAACAGAGAGAAACTCATAATTCAGTAAGATGTCTGCCCACCTGTCGGCATCAGTAAGGGATACATTATTGATCAAATCTTTTCCTGAAGGAGCATAGTTCCACAGGACTTTTTCTGCTGCCAAGTAGTAATGCCTCACAACGCCACCCGTCTGTGTGGAGCTCGCCCCTGTGCCACATGACTTCACTTCATAAAACGCCCGCATCCCAGCTGGAATAGATAAAGAGACACACACACACAAACCTTCTTACAACCCACAACTCACACATGCAGAAAAACATTCCTGAGGCAATACAACAAATACTTACAATAAATAAAATAATGACAAATCGACCTGACAAGTACAAAGGGTCAGATTTAATTGTCCATAGGATAGCAGATACTTATCTTCTGGCAGTTGTCAGATTAAAGAGAGTTCATTTCCACACTTTCCCTACCAGAACTTATGAAACTGTACTGTAAATAAATTTGTAATAAATTGATGTCACTTTTCTTTAAATAATAGACTATTTTAAAATCTGAAAACCTGATACAAAGGAAATGGTATTTCACAAGTGTTTATTCATAGCATGTTGAGCAAGTATGGCTCATTCAGTTCAGTTTCCTGTTCAACGGACTTTGAACAGACTGTAAAATACAGCAAGACTCGACATGTTTAGAGGCTCGTTAAATTATGCTTTGACAAAATAGCAGTACCTCGCAAAAATGCAATTCGCTGTCAGCAATTCTGCGCAACTGGCAAATTCTCAGAGCAGAGAGGTCAAAGGTTAAAGGTCAGGTGCCCTACCCTGCAAGTGGTCGTTAACCTGGCAAGTCAGCAGCCACTTTCCTGTTGACTTTGGGACCATCTCAGCTGTAGCAAATGTAGCTGGGAACAGGCTGAGGACGTCGGTGCGGTGGCCACGGTCCAGCAGTGTATTCCCATGAAAAAAGGCAGAGTGAATGTCGACCTCATTACCCATGCCAAACAAATGCCAGGACACTGCACGGTGCTGGCATAACATAATTCCGGGCAAGTTACCATACATGTACCCATTAATAGCTGTCACACAGAAAAAAACAGATGTTAGAGTGGAGGACAAACAGAACAAATTCAACCTTTGAATCATCTTTTATATACTTTGTGTAATGACACAGACAGCTCAGTTTTATAGCAGAAACTCACGTAACATAGGACATTACACAATATACGTGAAACAGTGAGCAGGTGATGTGTCTTTTCAAAACTTTTTAAAATTCATTTCAGAATAAGTCATATTTTCCTTGTTAACCAACTAAATCTGTCATTTAGTTAAGTTAGTTAAGCAATAAGAAAAAGATTTTCACCATGCATCAAGTTTGACTCCTTAAAGTCTGCGTCATCCTTGTCAACGCCAGCTGGATCTGTGCAAATCTGAATGTTGTCATCCAAGTACCAACTCAGGTTTTCGTCCATCACGCTGAAAATCAGGAAGACATCCTGGTCCACATCATTGCGGACTGACTCTTTGTCTGACATTGTCTGGACTGGTTCATTAGTCTCCTTCAAGATACCTGAACTCAGGGAGAAAGATGAGACACAGACAAAACATGCATGCTGAGGGTTATGCTACATATTTATGTGGTCAAGCACATATACAACCATATTTAAACTGTAACAGTCATACATGATAGATCTGAGAGTGGGTTGAATCTCTGTGTAAATTCTCCCTGTGTTTTTTTCTTATGTAGCTTTCATAGTTTGCAGTTTTTCATTATTGCCATTAAGAGCTTAAGGCTAGGAAGTGTATATCATGGGTGGAAGAAGCCCTTGGTACTGTAGAAGAGTTTATGGGAAATTTAAAAGAAAATCTTATAAATGTACTTTTGTTGCTAACATGTAGTCTCATACCTTTCTTGCAGGTGAGCAGTGCCCCTATAAGTCCTGAGGCAATGTCGATGGGGGCATTTACATGAGAGTGGTAAACCCAGGTCAGGCAGTTGGCATCGTCATCTGTGGGGGCAAATTCTGGTCTGACTTCCCAGCGGTAGGTGTAGCTTCCTCCCGGAGGAACACAGTCGTCCTTCTTCAACCCGCCTGATGTCCCATCTGGATAGAGCGCCCCTGGTAGACAAATATAAGATGTTTGTGCTGAGATCAGTTTACAGATTAGTTGAGCCTTTCTATTACTACTTTATGTCAGCAGATGAACAAAACTAAAGGGCTATTGTTGTTGTAAGATATAATTTTGCATTTACTATTTAAAATCAGAAGCTAAAACCAGCAAAATAATGCAGAAAATATTGTGTATGAAACATAAAATCTGTTAATTGGAAATGGCTTCAATAATCATATTCGTTATTTAAAGTAATATCCATTTCCTCTACAGGTCTTATCGCTGTCAGCCAACACGTATATAATTGTGTTTAATCTACAAACACATAAATGACCTCAGTCTTAGGGCCAGATGACCGTGTAACAATTTGTACTCATTACATGACATGGTTTAACACAGAATTTGCTTTATTTCATTTCCCCCCCTTCTTTCTCTTCTTCCTCCCCTATGCCTGCATCTCTCTCCTTTCCTTATCAAAGGGGTTCATACATTCTGGTAACACAGTAAAGCAGGACACCACCCATAATCTGTTAAAAACAGAAACTGAAACTTTAGTTTCACTTCCCATAAGGCTCTGGAAATTATCATGGGCGATGAGGGCTTGTTGCAAAACGAAGCAGTGTAAAGTTCAGCATACTTGAGATATACATCTGAAATAATAGCCAATAATACTTCCTCATAAATAATAGTCAGTTGTTGAAATTGTGCTATGTCATGATTGAATTGGCCCTTTCTGGCCATATCAGATTTGCTAACCCTTTTTCTTTTCAACTTGTTGGTGTCTGGCTATCAGAGACAGTCTGACACAGAAACAAAAAAAAAACAGCACTTGCCAAAATGCTGTAATTGTAGATGAGTGTCAAAGCCACAGCTTTTCAAAAGCATTCAAAATCAGATAGAAGACCTGTCATCCATGTACCTGTGCATGTGCCATGTTTCTACCAATGAGGAGCCATTTATCAAGTTATCACTGAACTACAGTAATGCCGAAACTTTGAAATTTATATGGTGACACAAATCTCTTGATAATGATGTCTCTGTCTGGTGCGTATCTCATTTTAGAGGAAAACCTTTTAATAATCAAACCCTGAGCAATAATTATTTGACTTGCACATGTCTCTGTGTGTAAATGCAGCATGTGTGTTTCTATGTCCATGTATGTAATATGTAATGTATGTAATACTATACCCTCTGCATTCTTCTCATAGAAAACTCCATGGGGATGCATAGAGTAGTTCCTGGATGCAAAGTTCTTTAGGTGGACCACAATAACATCATCAACCTCAGCTCGCAGTATGGGCCCCATGAAGCCTAACCAGGTGGGTCGGGGGGCCAGGTTATTGTATGTATCATCTGTGTACTGTCGGAACATAGCCTTCTTATAAGTACTGCCAATACGGTGTGCTCCTTTTTCCAGGAATACAGAAGCATGTCTGAAATAGAAACAGATGAAAGAATAAAGTGTGTAAGAGATAGAGATAGAGCAGTAGTCACACAAGAGGAAGACAGTGTAGGAGGGACAAATACTATTCCTGCTCCGCTGGGGTATTTCGTGTTCATGTTATTATCATATTACGATATTATATAATGATGTGTGGCTGTATCCAATTGTCACGCTTCATACATATCTTTAAAAAAAAGGAAACATGATTTAGTTAAAAAGCAATAACATGTAAACAATAAAAAAAAATCAAAGCAGAACAAAACAAAATAATAAACGCTTGTGATCCAGTCTGCAAATATAAGTATGGGAAATATTATACACAAAATCATGATATAGAGAGTATGACTGTAACTAATTATACAACTGTATGCAAAGTATTACCACCATAAAATGAATACAAATATACGAGTATGGCAAAAGGTGTGATACCATGTAGCACATTATAAGATTTTTTGTGCATTATGCACTCATTAAGATTTTACTACAGGCTCAGATTAATAATCAAGATTATTCAACTACATTGTTAATAACATACTAAATTTTAAAACATACATCCACTAAGTCATACTTCCCTTAACTGCAGCTGCGATGCCACAAAACAAATTTTATCTGCTTGCAGTTCTCTTAATAGACTTCGTGATTACACGTTTCTGTAAGCTAATGAACTGTTACTGGAGCTGCAGCAAATGCAATTTTGCTGTCGAGCTCGCAACCAAAGAAAGCAAAGGGGAGGAGAAAAAAAGCATTACACTGAATAGATTTACAAAAGGACTGGCAACCTTGCTGACAGTCAGATAAAGAGGGTTTCATTGAGAAACTGGATTGGAGGGATTTTATTTTAATGTGTAACCATCTAATATTCAGAATGTATTTAATGTACAAAACTGTGGGTTATGATTTTTTTCATCAATGCTTTAATGTAGGGGTGTTTATTTCAGTACTGATGAAATTCTCTATGAATTAAATTATACCCGAACTAAAAGAACAACATCATACAAAGGAAATCATATCCAAAACGAGAAAATAATATGATAATAGTTAATATGATACTGGGAAAAAATTAAAACAATATATTAAAATTGTTTGGTTTGAGCACAAGCAATGCTGCGTGAACATGGATATGCTTGTGTGCGCTTTGAGTTCAGTGTAGTGTTTACTGCTGGGGAAACTGGCTGGTTTATGTAGTAAGTCAGGAACTTCCAGGATTATGCAAGGATGCAGGATGTGTTCTGCTTAGTTCAGTAACAGGATGAGATGAACTATGTTGAAATCATAGCACATCACTTTTTAAATGACCTGATAATCTGAGATAC
Organism: Pampus argenteus; assembly: GCA_036937835.1. NCBI lineage: Eukaryota > Metazoa > Chordata > Actinopteri > Scombriformes > Stromateidae > Pampus > Pampus argenteus. The sequence continues at coordinate 9,215,200 of CM072874.1, forward strand.
AGGGTGAGCAAAAACCCTGATACCAGAATATCCCGGTGTTTACCGGAATATTGTGTCATAGAGGGATTTTATTTCAACTTTCCTTTACTGTAATATACAGTCCATCATCTTATACTCATTTAGCATGTAACTAGAACACATCACTCAACTATATGAACAAATTAGCACTCAAATAAAAATGGACAGGTACCCCATTCATTTTTATTTCATAGATAAGAGAGACATCTATCTAAAATAAATCTAAACAAATCCTTGATTTAGATGAGCTCATTACATTCACTTTTTTTTCCTGCTCCATTCATAAAAAACACACATCATCTGTATGTAATATCACAGTATGATGGCTACTCTCTTATTTATATAATATATGTGTCATGAAAGAAGACTTTCATAGTCACTGAAGTGTTAGTGTGAAATCACCAGACTTCCAGCAAAGCACATAACAACACTGTCACACCCTGGCAGGATGACACAGGCCTACTGTTTAGATTCAAAACTGTTTCGTAATCTCTGGGGTGTTTTTTTTGTTTTTAAATTGGACATCCTTGAGGTTCACTTTGATAAACTCTTAAAACACATGTATGAATTTAATGTTGAAATCAAACCAAATCACATTCATTTAAATTCCCTTTCAGTATCCTTCATTTTTCTCAAATTACTGTACCACAACTCACTCATCATTTTCGACGTGTTTTCCGTTCAGTAGGTTTTTTCCACTTGGCGCATAATCCCACAAATCTTCAATGATCCCCACATAGTAAACTCTTTCCCTGCTGCGCTTGCTGTCCGCACCGGAAGAGAGAAGTAACAACGAACAACTCGCCAGCAGCCACACAATCCTCGCCATGTTCCTCATGACTGCTCCGTTAGATGCAGGGTGGAGTGTTAAGCGGGTTTCGGTTCAAAACTAAACTCCAGTTGAGCCCCTTTGCAAACGCGCAGTGACCCAACCCACAGGCTGCACTCATGAAACTTTGCACTGGAACACAGTTTTATCTACTGGTGTGACCGCCTCTTGTGGTATTAGACGTGCACAGATGATAACCACACAACCGTCTCCCGTTTATTATCACTGGGTGCTTTTTTTTTTAATTGCCTACTGGGAAATTAAGGTAATTGATATACTTAAGGTAACATGCAGACTCAGGCACCATGGGGTCGTCTGAATTGGCTGTCAATTTTCCAGAGGTGATGAATAAGCACCTAGCTGGTGTATACAGTTGTCAAAGATATCTAGATTTTGTAAGACTTTAATAAAGATAAAGTTGCCCGTGAAGAATATGTAAATCATCTGGATTTTTTTTAAAATAACGTTTTTTCATGTTTGTCTTGTCTTACTTATCTCTGGATCTCTCTGCAAAAAAAAAAAAAAAGTTTTTGTAGTAGTGGGAAAAAAAACACTTAATTAGTTAATCCTAGACCAGGTACAGTTAACAGTGATGATGTCAACACATTAAATTATGCTGTTAATACTGGTTTAAGTCAGCTCCTGACAGTGCACGTTCCTATCAGTCCATCCAGCACGTACAGTGTAACACTGATAATAATGCATCTTGTCATACCTCATATGAACAGAGTGAGGAACAGGGTGACACCTGCTGGCCAACTCTGTGCAGTACAAATGTTGGTGAAGTACATATATTGTAGCTTTATTACCATTCTACATTTACCTGTACTTTTATTATTAAAATTTAATCATTTTAGCTGTCAAAAATATACATAAAATTAAAGTAGACCTGGTCCTAAAGAATTTACTATATAAAGAAATAATTTACTATAATTTTAAATCTATATTCTAAGTGGGAAGAGCTGCTACAGGTTTATATTGAGAAAAAAAATCAACCTGTAGCTGTTCCTTTATTACTTTATTGTAGATGTAGTAATAGCAATAGTAGCCTCACTGGTTGTATTAGTAGTAGCTAATAGTAGCTGTGATGTCATGTAATTAAAATCACATGACTCAAATCATCCTACTCACTGGAGTTTAGGTGTCCCATAATGCAATGTACCGAGTGTCCCACATTACAGCAATTCACCCTACCTAGTAGTAGTATAGCAGTGTTTTACGAAGTCTTCATAGTAACGCACTGGATATGGACAGTAATTCACTAGTCTATACCCAATTATCGACCCAACATTACGTTTATTTATCATGTCCCAAACAAATCTTTAGCGTGACCGCGCTCGTCCTCACACATGAATGCGCACGGCGGCGTGTCGCCGCCTCCGTGCTGTTGGTTACGGTTGGTTACCGTATAGACTAGCCAGCCGTAATACAAACATGGCTGCTCTCAGTAAGATACCGCACAGCTGCTACGAGATCGGTCATACCTGGAGTCCGTCGTGTGTCCAGTCTGCTGTGGATGTAACAAGGAGTGCTCTGGAGGTGTCCTTCAAAATATATGCCCCTCTTTATCTGGTAAATGTTGCCGTTTGACCGGATGTATTTGGACATCTGTCATGTTAGACTCTTAAGCTAAAATTAGCTAACGTTAGCGAACTAAGAAAGGTCTGACTAGTTCAGGGAAAACATCGTAATAATGAAAATAAAACTGATCTTCCGCTAGCTTTAAGTTCAAGTTCATGGACGTGCACAAAGTCAAAAACATTGCACGCACCATGCTAACGCTATTCTTTAGAAACACAGCAAGATGTTCTTTAATGTTTAAAGGTTAACGTTAATTAAACAACGTCTGATACTGACACCGGCGAGTGCCAGCGTTAAGTTTGTTAAATCCAGTTCAGGCAAGTTCCCGTTCCAGTTCTTGTGTCACATGGGGGCGCTCATCCTGTAGAGTTCAAGGGTAAAGTTTACCTTATCTGTACCTAACAACAAGTGAATAGTGACAACAGTGATTGACAGCCACCTCTATGTGATGCAGATAGCAGCAGTTCTAAGGAGAAGGAAGAAGGATTACTATATAAAACGGCTTCTCCCTGAGATCCTACAGTCTTCTTCTTTCCTCACCGCCAATGGAGGTCTCTACATTGTTTTCTTCTGCATTCTCAGGTTAGTTAGGTGTCTTTATGTACACACACGCTTTCTCACTGCACCATTTTAGTTTCACACAGAGTTTCAGAAGCTAAAATGATGCATCTGTGTCACACTGACCTATAAACTCAACATCCTCTGGGTGTGGGTTTATGGAGTTGCACACACACAGAGAAATAAATAACGCTGTATATTTGTAACTTAAGGAAACTGTTGGGAGGGTTTTATTCCTGGTCTGCTGGGTTTGGCTCAGCGCTGCCTGCCTCCTATATTGCTATCCTTCTGGAGCGCAAGAGCAGGTGAGATACCTCCCTTACTATCCCCCCAATCTCTGAAAGTAACCACATGTTTTGAATAATAAATAAATACATCTCAAACATAAGCCCTTTAAGGTTATTGGATACTTATAAAGTATTGTAAATATTGACTGTGTGTTTGTATGTATTTATCCCGCCAGGAGAGGACTGCTGACAATATACATGACAAATCTTGTAAGAGCTTCTCTGTTCATTAAAAAGTTATTATATGTAAGATTTGTATTATACAACATCTGTTTTTGTCACACACTGTATATGTAACAGAGTACTATTGTTGTCAGGCTACTGAGACCTTGTTCCGTATGGCAGCGACAAGAGGGATCGTTAAACCCATTAAACATGGCGAGGTAAGAGGAGTTTGGTTGAGCTGAAAGAGAACGGAGCTAAGTAATAGTTGTTTACAATAGAAACCTGGCTCTCCCCAGGTAAATTAGTTTTTTATATTGGCTTTGCATGCTAGAAATAACTGGTTTGCTTGTGAATACAGTTGCTAATGACTAAACACATTTTAAACATATTTGTCAAGGTAAATACTGCTCAGTTGATGGCTGCAGGGGAAAAAATAGGGATTCCCCAGTTAAACGTTTTGCTACAGAAGTGTCAGGAAGAGTAGGTGTCTGTCATAATAATCGATGACACCAGCACATTTATCTGTGATTTGTGATCAGTTGTGTCAAAGTATGAAGTACATTTTTGCTGAATTTGATAATAATTTGTTGAAGATAAACTGTATCATTGTCATCTAGGTATGACCATATATTCAACATGGTCCCAGTGTCAAAGACAGTAATAGGATTGTTTCTTAAGTTGGATCGAGAAGCAAGTAACAGCCTTCATGTATTCATTGGCTCTCCCAGTCATGGAGGGGAAATGAGTCACATGGTTAGATGTTTATGTTTCACTTGCTCTTCTGATTCCCTCTTTCTGTTCTTGCTTCCCATTAGGTCCTCCTGTTTTGCATTACTGCATCTCTCTACATGTTTTTCTTCAGGTTAGAACAGCACAGATTGTTACGGTGAAATGTGCAACATTGATCACTTTATTATGAAACAAGAGCTGACGTTTCAAGTTAAAATGTGTGTTTTAAACTGCAGGAGTAAAGATGGTCTCAAGGGATTTGCATTCTCTGCATTAAAGTAAGTTGCCCCAGGTTCCATTGATATCTATATTTATATAGCTGACTGCGTTGGTAGAGCTTACATTAGTGGTGTGCATTTTCTCTCACAGGTTCATCATTGGCAAGGAGGAGATTCCATCTCACTCTGTCATGGCAGAGCACACTCACACAAGACCCCTTGAGAGGACAGCTGCTATAGAGCCGGTGGATTCACAGCCAGAAGAAAGGCCCAACCCGAGGAGCAAGACTCTGGTAGCCTACACCAGGGAACTGCTAGAATCAATGTGAGGAAATACACATTTTACACAGACACACAAACACTCATGGGCTTGTACAGGGTACTCAGTATTTACTAAACAATGTTCTTTCTTAAATAATCCCAGATGCAAACATGGTCCAAGACACAGATGTTGTAAACATTACCAGGACAACTGCATTTCCTACTGTGTTAAAGTAAGACATTTTCTTACCAAAGATATAACTCTTTATGTTGATGGATGTATCATTAAGTGATAATAATGTAATATTAGACAATTATATCAGAGTTTTGTCTTTTTTCTGTCCAGGGTTTTGTAAGGATGTTCAGTGTTGGATACCTGATTCAGTGTTGTCTTAAAGTGCCCTCAGCGTTCAGACAGATGTTCTCTAAACCCTCACGGCTCCCCTCTGTCTTCTACAACAAAGAGAACTTCCAGCTAGGAGCCTTTCTAGGGTCTTTTGTCAGTATCTACAAGGTACATTTTATACTTAACTTTTTTGTTTTTCTTTTTTCTTTCCTATGTCAATTTTTTTTCTTTCTTTATTATTATTTCTTTATTATTTTCGTATTTCTTCCTTTCCTTGTTTTCATGTGCTGTATTAGCAAAAATATTAGTATTTCTTGTGTTGTTGTGTCATTCAAGTATTATTATTATTACAAAGTATTTTCCTCTCACTCAGGGAACAAGCTGCTTGCTGCGCTGGATGCGTGATATCGATGATGAACTCCATGCACTGGTAGCTGGTAAGACAAGATTTTGTAAACTGTCAAATCAAATTCTTTTTTCTTTTTTAAATAATCTTCTGATTTTGTCATGAGTCAGCTAATTTATTCCCTTAGACATTTATCTCTCTTTCTCTCCTTTCCTTCAAGGCTTCCTGGCTGGAATGTCAATGTTCTTCTACAAAAGTACATCAATATCCATGTATCTCTTCTCAAAGCTGGTGGAGGTAAAAGAATTATTCTCCATAAAGGAGACTCGTATATAAAAATCACAGTAACAAGTGCTCATGAGTAACAATAAAATTAGATTGTCAAGAAAACATAAAGAACCAAACTGCTGTAACATAAAAATGACTTGCATGACCATAATGGTGTATATCTCTGCTTATCTATAGTTTATCTGGATTGGTCAGTTTAGTTTATCATTGACAGCACTCTGACAGCAAACAGAATAATCTCTGTTTTTAGACCATGTACTTCAAGGGCATTGAGGCCGGCCGGTTCCCTTACTTTCCTCACGCAGACACAGTCCTATATGCCATCTCCACTGCTATCTGTTTTCAAGCTGTAAGTAACACATACACAAACATGCATACCTACCCACACACATTCTTTTGTTCAGTAAGGAAACAAGGTATGTCTTATTGTTGTTACACAGGCTGTGATGGAAGTGCAGAATCTCAGGCCGACATACTGGAAGTTCCTGCTTCGTTTAACTAAGGGCAGGTATGGATGTTTGATTTGGAATCTGTCAGTATTATTAAAGGGTTTAATTTTAAAATTGTGTATCCATATCAGAGAAAAATGGCTACGTGATTTAATTAATAGAATAGTAACATTTGTTGAAATTACTAAATGGGACAAGATGGTCAGTAACTTAAGTGTTCTTCACCGGATTTTATTTACGTGACAGTAAGCGGCACATATATCATTTTGTGTCTCTTCCAGGTTTGCTCTGATGAACCGACAGGTGCTGGATGTGTTTGGGACTCAGGCCTCGAGGGACTTTAAAGGCTTTGTGCCCAAACTGGACCCACGTTACACCACAGTGCCCAGCCAAACAGTGCTTCCACCAGGAGCCGACATTCAACTGGAATGATGTGGGGCCAGGCACCGGGAGGGGCTTTAGAGTCACCACAATGGGAAATGGACAGTTTGGCTGTTCTGTCTGAATGGCTTACAGATATCTTTAAAGATGTTAGCAGCTGAGATGTGGTGGTGGTGGTGGTGGTGTGTTATGAAATGGGATGTGCTTTAGAGGATGTAAAAGCCCAAGATCTGACCAAAGCAAGGTATCCTGAGTATCAAGTATTGCACAAGCACAGTTGCTGGGAAGGTTTGAACACATACATGTAACTGGTAAAATATATGAAATGCATAAATTAATTAAAAATGACAGCTGTTTTATTAGAAGACAAATTGCTAATAAGAAAGTCATCTGGATGAGGAACATAAATAGAAAGTGATTTTATGTTTTGTTGACAGTTTGCATTTGACAGGATTAACTGTTCTACAAGTTATAGATGGTGGTAGTGAGATTTGTATAGAATTAGTTCACCTGAATCACCAAACCACTCGACATTGGTTTATTGGTATAAAAATGACTTGACTGAGGATGCAACATTCCTTAAATCATTATTTTCACTTTACTTCAAGTGACTTGGAGGTTGGGAGTGACTGAATTCAGTGTGACATTTTGGTTATTTTCATGTCGGGGGGCGCTGAAACTCGCTTAAATTTCTGGAAGAGGCACAATCATACCTGGAGCATGAATGGATGAGAACAAATATCAAATATTTTATTCTCTAGTAGACAATGAAAGTTGTATTAAGAACAAAAACAAAACAGTTGATTTCTTTTCATAATGTCAGTGATTTTTGAATGCAATTCAACATTCAAGTTTTTAGATTACACTTGACAATAATGATTATAATGAGTGACTGCCACTGTAAAAGATACTTAATGGTCTAAAAAAAAAAAGTGCACAATTTCACCTTGAAGACGTAGTAATCGGCAGTAAATACAACTAAACACTAGTTTGTACTTGTTTACAGAAACCGTGTTGAGAATCCTGTTTACATGCAAGCAAGAAAACAGATAATTTGGCGAAATAATGAGAATGCACTGCTTTAACATGATTACTTTAATTGTGAATTATCACAGTTATTTCCTCGCCATATTTTTATTAAAAAGTTGGCACATTTTAAATGTGTGAAAAATAAAACATTATAAGAAACATGTAGTCATACATGCTATTATTTTGTTAGGTTTTAACGTATGTCTCAGTGACAGCCAGGAGGATAACTGTTTTGTTTTTTTTCCATACTGTGTGCATATGTTTTGATTTCACTGTGCAAATTAATTTAGACTGTTTTAGTTTAAGATTTAGGCTGATTTTCCAGCTGTCCCACCACACTACTGTCACTTTTCCTCGTATTGGTAGTTTGCCACATGATTACAGTCAGATACTTTTCCACCTCTGGTTTATAGAAAATGACATGACTGTGGTATTCTCTGTTTAAGTGGTGAAATAAATGTTTCATCAGAGATTAGGCCTTAATGTTCACAAATTTATTCAGTGGGTTAAATCATTGTGTAATTGTAAGAGCCTAGACTTTAAAATGTGACAAGCTGATGGATATGATGAAGTTGCTCAACTGTTTCAACAATGGGAGGTAGACCACATTTGTAGGTAATTTCATAAAGTCAAAGCTTTGGACAACAAAATATTTAGTCTACAACAATGTAAAAGTCATATTTATTTCAAGTCAATATCAACTGGATTCATCTCTTTCACAACATTATCTGGAGGTTTTGAGGTTAGAGATTGCTTAATTTTAATATTGACTCATGCAGGTCAAACTTGCCCAAACAAAGTTTTTTTTATAGTTCTTGTGGTTTGAACTTAAAATATATATACATGATGTTGGCTGTTTATTAATATATCATTTAAAAGCCACATGTATTGAAAAGCAGTTTACAAAGAAGTTTGGTGCCACACAAGGAGCATTACTGTGTTCTCTGTAAAAGTATGAATTACATCATTACTTAAAGAAAAAAAAATATCCAAGTGTTTCTGAAGTTAATGAAATGGTGATTCATGTAATGTTTCTAATCCTATATTACATTATTGCATTGTATCTTTAAAATTTAAAGTGGACCACTCTTCATTCCAGATGTGAAATGATTTAACACAATTGAACTGTGAAACGGTTTAATTCTACATCATCTTGTATACATTTGACAGTGTGTTTACACTTCATATTCTGCTTCAGACACACCTGACCTCTGTACCAGAAGCCTCGACTGTGAAAAATACAATGCAAAATTCATATTTAGTCTAAAGTACAAATGTTAAAAAACTGTAATATAGTAACAAAAACTATCATATAGAATTATTATACAACTGTCTACAGTTTTTGATTTATGTAAAAAGCGTGTATATTAAATATAAAAATTAAATATTTTTTGATTCCTAGTGAATGACTTGTTTGTGTCTGTTCAGAGATCCCGTGTGATTCTAATGTAAAGGAACATTTTTTGTTACAAATCGGCAAAGATCAGGCATTTGATTTTAATCCAGGGCAGAAGTTCTCAATTATAATATAATATAACTATTATAATATAATAGATTGTATTTCTAGTAAATACTGAAAGAGAGTGAATGTATTGTATTTTTCAATCAGGCCTAGCAGCTCTATTGTTGCTAAAATGCTGGTTGTGATGTCACTGAAAACATCAGCAGGTTTCTTAAAGGGGCATTTAGCCCAAAATGACAGCGTGGACAACAATTTCAGGGACACATTCAAAATGATCAATACTAAGGAAATAGAACTATGAAAATAGAATATACATGATCAAAAATACTTGTTTTATCAAATAACTATATAAAAAAAAAAGAAAAAATGTCTCAAGCTTTCTGATGCAAAGGTGATGCAAGAGTATCAAATTAATGAAATGAATAAATACATAAATAAAAGATTATTTATGGAAAGTAGAAAATAAATCCAAATATACGTGCTCCATAATTGTTTTATGTTCTACCCTGTTTTATATATATATTACAGGTTTATTAGTATATTAGTGCGAGGGGATCGCTTTAGTCCAGATCGGTGGGTGGCGGTAATGCACGCGGAAGCCTTTTGCTAACCGCCGATGAAATCAAAAGAAGAAGAAGAAGAAGAAGCAGTCTTCAGTTCCGGAACATATGCGTGAACTGCGGCGTTCACTCACAGTATCAAACTTCCGACACTAGTACGTCAACTACTACGTAGTCATAAGAAACTTTAAATGTTGATACATAACCATGGGGGGTAAGAATAAACAGCGAACTAAAGGAAATGTTCGGGTAAGTACACGTTCTGTAACATATAGTGTTTAAATATCGTGGCTAGCTAAAACAAGCTAGCGTTAAGTGGTAAACAGCTGACGTTAACGTTAAGTGTAACGGTGCTGTCCCAACTGTTTCATAACCTACGATTTTTTTGTCTCGCTAACGTGACTATTTGTGGATTATTCTCTAACGACGCGTTTCTGTCCCAATATTAGCCGTCGAGTAGCGGTCGGGCTGCTGAGGTATTGACTCGGGAAGGTGGTGTCATCCCGGGGTTTGTGGGCTTTGACTCCACGGTCACTTCGGAGTTGAGTTATGTACCCGCCGTCCATGGCGCGGAGGAGATAGACAACCTGGTAGATGCTGATTTCCGCCTAGTGCTTAGGAAACTCTCCAAAAGAGATGGAGTCACCAGACTGAAAGTAAGTTTCAACCTCAACTTCAACTTTTAATTGTCTTCCGAAGGGATTTTCTACTTGTGCTAAACTCAAAATGCACAGACAAAGTTAAATACAGTGTGCAAATCCTTCATTGAGTATGTTGAAGTCACCAAAGCAATGTCTATGGTCGTGATGTGTGTGTGTGTGTATTGATGCTGTGTACACGTTGCAGGCTGTGCAGGACTTTGGGTCCATGTGTCAGGAACGGGATGCTGAAGATGTTAAAGGGGTGCTGCCTTACTGGCCCAGGATTTACTGCAAGATATCAGTGGTGAGCCTTCACATATTGCCACTGAACTCTTCTCTCTTCTATTCAATTGTGATTCACAAGATTGAGAATCAATTTGATTCATTTCAATATTGTGACGATGAGGTGATTATTGATTCAGTTACATCAGATAAATACTAATATTGCAGAAATGGCTTCTCAGTTTCTTCTACATTCCATAAGTAAGCAACCCTGTTTCCTTTAACATTAAAGATTGAATGGTAAACACATTTCAGTACAAACCAAACATTGTTCAGTCAACTTCCACAGCTTCACGTTTCATAGCCAGAGATAATTAACAAACACAAACACAAAGGTCCGTGTTTGATGTCTTTCTTTTGTCTATCAGGACCATGATCGGCGTATCAGGGAGGCCACCCAGCAGGCATTTGAGCAGTTGGTGCTGAAAGTGCGGCGTAGTTTGGCCCCCTATCTGAAGAGCTTGATGGGCCACTGGATTCTGTCCCAGTGTGACACCTACACACCTGCAGCCTCTGCGGCATGGCAGGCCTTTCAGGCTGCCTTCTCACCAGCCAAACAGCCTGAGGCCCTCAGCTTTTGCAAAGATGAGATCCTTAACGTGAGTAGTTCTGGTGGATTTAATGGACATGAGGTGAATTGCACTGTAATCTAATGACCTAAATTTAATATCAAAATGGTTTTCTTATTATATTACAGGTACTTCAAGATGTTTTGTTAAAGGAAACTGCTGCCTCACTGAGCGACCCACAGTAAGTTAACAGTTTGGCTTAATATATCTTCTGTGTCCATTCCTCTCACTGTGTTGGCACAAGAATAATATATTCTTTCAGAGTCTTTGGTGAGACACTGTTTCGCTCTGTTCTTTAGAAGTGTGACAGAGGAAGAGAGAGAAGCCAAGTATGTGCGCATGCTGACCAGCTCTCTGCTTGGGGTGAAGAGATTGCTTTTACTGCTGCCCCAGGATGACAGGATGGCTCTGAAAGAAAGACTAGCTCATCTTGTTACCTCTGGGAAATTCTGGAAGTACAGTAAACACAAGACACCACAGGTACTGGCACTGACTAGGACTGTTCTGCTTGTATTAGAGGTTGGAATGCATATACATGTAACAAAGAAATACATAATGTAGTTTCACTTAAATTAAATATGGTATTGAATGTTTATTCTTCCACTTTGAATTTCCGGACCTACATTTGACAATAACATTACATTATACCTTAGGTCCTGCATGAGAATTTGAACTGTGTCTGTTTGTATGCTGACAATGTCATCTTACATGCATTCATCTGTTTTGAGATTTTTACATTTGTGTTTCTCCGCAGGTGCGAGGGGCATTTTTCGAGATGGTGTGCGGTCTGTGTGAGTTAACTCCAGGACTTGTCCAGGCTGAAGCAGCACGATTCTGCCCTGCTGTCCTCCTCAGCATTGATGACACAGATCCTGTAGTGCTGCCTCCTGTGTGGGAAGCTCTTCTTCATATTGTATCTACCACCCCAGTAAGCTTTTCTTTTTGGTCATTGAATGTGCCTGCATGAGTGCCTAAGTGCACTTAGACACTCATACAGTAAATTTGTAGGTGTTTTTTCATTTTTGTTTATCCACTTTATAGTTAAGTCATATCTAATCTTAGATTTTTCTGTTTTCTGTTTACAGGACTGCTGGACACATGTGAATGCTAAGAAGGGCTTCTTACCTAAACTTTGGGCTCTATTAAAAGATGGTGGCAATGGCATGGCTAAAGCACTCCACCCCAATTTAATGCCGCTCCTCAGCAAACTGCCCCAACAGGTCACTGGTGGAACCTTGGACTTCTACACCACTTTCTTCACATCACTTATACATGGGTAACTTGGGTTTTTTTGTCTATGTGTGTGTACACTTGAGCTTGGTGATGAATTTAATATCATTTATCAAATTTCAAAGGAACTATATTGTGGAACTATTTTGTTTTCTTTTTAGAAAACTTTGTCAATATAATGATTTTGATTTGAGCCATGACAGAATTCATGTATCACACTCTAACCTTTTAGTGTCTGTGTGTTTTCTCAGTCTGTCCAGTGAGCGTGCAGCAACAAGTCCATCAGAGAGTGCAGTTATAGTGACTTCTGCTGTTGAGTGCTTGAGATACTGCATATTGCAGAATGTGGAAGAGGAGGATGATCAGAGAAAAATACGCACAATGCTTATTTCACAGCAGGTGAGATCGCACATAGCTGTTTTTGTCATGTCAAATCTACTATGAAGTCCCAACCTTTCTGACATTGTTTTTGTGTTTTTTATAGCTTTTACCACTACTAGAAAAATCCCTTGGAAATCCCTCCCTTCAGAATGGCCCTCTTTTCCTTTTGGTCACTGAACTGCTTGTTTCCTGGGAGAAGAGGGCAGGTGTACATAGTGGGAGTGAAACAAATGACAGCAAGGATGTCTTTCAAGGACTCCTGGCAGACTTCTGGGAGGGTATTGGCCTGCTGTTTGTTCGTTATGTAGACAATGAGGAAGCAGATCCACAGGCTTTGGAAGGGGTTGCCACCTTGCTGCAGGTGAGTTTGGTTTTAAGGAATCTCTAGTTCAGATATTCCACACAGAAATCTCTGTGTGACACTGAGGATACAGAAAATCAATATGGCTGCCAAGGCTATTAATGTTTGAAAAAGTGGCCAAGCAGAAACAGAAAAAATAATACCTAAATAAATCTATTCTTACTTTCTTTTATGTCTCCAGGTGATGCGTTATCCTGAGAAAATAAACAGAAAGCACATCCAAAAGAAGAAATCTGTCAAGATCTGTTTGTCTAAGACAGAAGTCAATGAGAACACTGGAGTTGAGGTGGATGGTGTTGAGAAGCCTGTGCAGACAGTGTCAGAGCTTGTGAATAAGAAAGCATTTGGATCCCCACAGACCCAGCATTTTGAGGATGTAGTATGCCAGCTGGCACAACTGTGCCTGGTGCATGTGAATGAGAAAAACTCTGAGAGACATCTTGTTTTCCTCTCTCAACTCCTGCAGTCTTTTCACACACCCATGGTCTTCAGTGTAAGTCTTATTTGATGATTACAGATAAAAGTGTATGTCAGTTACAGTTGTCTTTATGCCTCATGAATGTGTCTTCGTAATGGCCACATCTGTGAAAAATATATACCACTGAAAGGGATGAGTTCAGTATAAAAACCTGTGGTATGCTTTGAAAAATGGTTGGCAGTGATGTTAAGTATTGGCTATATTTAATTAACAGGCAAACACAATTATTATAAGTATTTAATGCAATTGACTTTTTCCTGAACTGTAATTGTTTTAGAAATTGGTCGAATTGGATGATAAAATAACAAAGAACGCTGAGCAGATGGACGAGGTGAAGTTGAACAATCCAGCGATGCAATTCTTGCTGGAGCGAGTGGTGGTGTGGCTGGCTGGGAAGGAGCGCATTGACACAGAGCACCTGGTGGAGATGGTCTTTAGCTCACTCTGCTGTTGCAGCCAGCAGGAAACCACCCGCATCCTCAACCACATCACCACGGTAACATAAGCTCTTAATATCAAAACATACTACCTGATGTTGTTTTGTGTTTCTGATGTGCCGTGTGATCTATCTTGTGTTGCAGGATTACATCTTAATTTGTGTTTCTTTTTGCAATTAATGCTCTTCACTCATATTTCTTTCTAGATGAATCTACAGTGGGGAATTATCCTGCAAATCATACAGAGGGTAAGTGTCGTTTTACTTACACAGACAGTGTGTTATCTACCTATATATCAAATTTACACTGTAATAAATGTTTATGCTACTTTGCTATTTATCCTCTCAGGCATGTGTAGATCCTGAGACTCTTAAGCGCTGTAGGGATTGGCTGAAAGGTTCAATTCTGGGCGACCAACTCTTAGGATTGACTAAGGAGCTGTGCAAGGTGGGATGCAACTATTCTGCTTCTACCTCTTCTACTAGCAGCCCCAGTTGGACTCTTATCAGCGTGGTCCTCTCTCAGCACCACAATAACGGTGAATAAACTCTCTCATACCCGCACCAATACATTTTTGCTGAACTCTGAATGCACATGGAGTCTGTTGTCATTCTCCAAACTGCATAATAATCTTTTTCTTTTTATTTGTTTTACATGCACAGAGCCTCTGATAGGTGGGGTGTACATGGAAAAGATCTTAGAGAAGCTCCATGCCACTTTGTCTGAGACTAAGAGTCTGTCAGATTCAGGCAATATGGAGCCACTTGTCTCCTTCATCTGTGATGTCGCCTCCACATTTTTCTCTTCTGTACAAGACTGTCTTCTACTACAGTCTGCTGAGGAACTCTTGCTCACTGTCTTCCAGCTCACTGCCCAAGATCAAACATACACTCACCTGTCTGGTGGGTACTCACAAAGTCCATATATATGCTCACACTTGACATCCTTGCTAAATAACTAATTTGTGTCTATTGCTTTGAAAGACTCAATTTTAGAGAAGCTGAAGAAAGCGTGTGTAGCTGGGGTCCAGTCATTGGTCCTACAGTCCAGACATGAGTCCAATAAGGGTGGTTTCTTTTTCAATGCAGCCCTTTGGGTGACGACCCAACTACTCACTGTCTCACTGGATATTAAAAGGTAACTAAACACTTCCTTCTAATGACGTTTTAAAACCCTAAGATGAATTGTCATTATTATTCCCCAACTTTGGGTCTATTCAGTTTGAATCGCTGCAACCATATTTAATATTCACAGCTTTGTTGTGGTTTTAGGTAACGCAGTCTTCTTTGTGTTGTGTTTTAGTTTACAGGTTCTAGTCGTGGCTGTACAGAGCCTAGTGGAGACGATCATCTCTGTCTGTAATAAAGACTACTACCTCCTTGTCTTGTTCTTCAACAATTTGATGCCCAGCCAGACAGGATGGACAAGAATCAGACAGTCCTTACCTCCCCAAGTGAGCCAGCCAATTCATTGTCCTTACAACTATACAACTTACAACTATATTAGTTATGATGAACTCACCTAGCACGGCAGTCAGCTGTGGAATAATAGATCTTCCCCTTCACCTGTCCTTTGCAGTGGGTCAAGACCTCTTTACTGGCTGGCCGTCATCGAGGAGTTTGTGAAAAACCCTCCATGGATATCTGGAAGTGTAAGGTGTCAAACAAATTGCCAGCCCACCTATGTGCCTGTGCCCTGTTAGGGAGAGTGATCCAGACTGTTGAACTCACATTTTGTGACCAAAAGAAAGCAGAGCGTCCTGCACACCTGCCAAACTTTAAGTACACAGGTACACAAACACACAAGATATTTCTTTTCTTGTGGCTGTGTGTTTTCTCTCTGCAATCTTTGACACTGTTTAATATGTCTGTATATGTATACTTTTGTTTGGCAGTGGCAGAATTGCTGTATGCACTGCAGTGGTGTAAGGAGGTAGAGTACAGCCCCACTATAGTATCTGCCTATTACAGCCTGCTGACTGACTGGGGGTTGTCAGAAGGACTGCATGGCCAGGTTCCAATAACAGATGTGGTGGAGACTCTCTACTCAAGGTAAGGTTTACTCATTGATTTCTGTCAAACAAGAAATGAATTTAGTACTTGGCAGAGTAAGTGGAAACAAATCCACATTCAATCAACCTCCTAGCCTCCTCCAAAGACATGGGTGTGATTAATTTGTTGGAATATACATTATTTGGCAATCAATAAAAATTGTTGATTACAAGAAAAACTGAGGACGGAGTATAAAAATTGATTCTGAAAGGCATATCTCAAACAAGTGTATCAACTTTGAAGAATCAAGTCAACAGAAGTCATAGGGTATTGCCATAATTTAAATGATATCCACTGAATATATTTTGTATATTTTTTACCCTGTAGGTCAGTAGAGCTTGGAGGTCTTTGGTCCCTGACTCTAGAGGACTACATTGACACTAACAGCTTGGAAGCCACTCACAGTACAAGATTGAGGATGCTCTACGGCAGTGCAGATAGGTCAATACTTTATTTTAATAATAACCTTTTTAAATGATTTTGGTTACACAATTGAATCTAGTGTGGCTGCTCTTACCACTGTGTTGTATATTGAAAATATTCTACATTTGGTCAGTTTGTTCCCAGTGTCTCAAAGCAAACTGAGCACACTCCAGGTGCTCTGCCCCATCATGACCAAAGAAGACAGAGAGACTCTTATAGCTCTGGCTACTTCTGGAATAATCAACTGGCAAGAGAACGACAGTGAGAATACACACATAAACATATATGCGTGCATACATGAACTTTTTGGACTTAACAAAGCAAACAATATATTTGGGCTTTGTGTCACAGATGTGTGTGGGTGTCTGGCGGTGCTGCTGTGCTGTCTACAAGCCGATACACAAGTAGAGGAGGAGGTTGTGCAGGCTATCCTGGCCACCGTGATAGAGTGGAGGAACAGCAAGGAGGACTGGTTCCTCTTTGGCAGGTAATCACAGAATACCATTTAAACACTAACGCACTGTTTTCCTGTATTATATTCTAAGATATAATCAAATATTTTTATATATTTCCTACTGACATAGCTACATTATCACATATTTGTATTTCAGTGACCTGTCTCAAGCAACTACAGAACAGTTGAATCTTACTGTGGAGATGACGCGTTTTCTGTTGTGGTTGGTGAATCGTTGTTCGACAGTTCTTGGAGGCAGCCAGTGGGACTTCTTGCTCTGCTCTATGTTAGCCTGGTTGGAGGTGAGATATATGTAGATCGTACATATTGTGTTTTGTTTTTATTTTTTGACTTTGAGGTCAGAGGTCAGGGACTGTTACAGAGTAGTTCCTCTAGTAGCTGGTTAGGATTTGGTTGTGAAGGCACTGAAGCAGGATGGATGCCTGCCATGTTGAACTCAGGTGTTTGAGAATACTCCCTATGCTACTTTGCTGTCCATTAATAGGTAGTTTTGGCAATATATGCTAACCTGTTGTAGTTCTGTATGTCTTGTGTCTGCTGTCCTTCATTATCTTTGATTTTAAGTTGCTTGCTTCCAATCTCAGACTGCCAGTGAGAATGTGAGCAGTCTATGGAACCCATGGGTGCAGCTGTTTGTGTGTGAAAATACTGCACTAATAGTGGAGCTGAACAAGTTCTTCACGTCATCCTCACCCGATGTAGTGGAGAAGCTGCCATCAGAACTTGTGGGTGAATGGAGAGACTTCTTCGTAGAAGGAATCTACAATCTACTGTTGCCTCTGCCTATCAGTATCACAGGTGCGCATGTTAGTTTTATTTTAGACTTTGAATCTTAGTGTAGTGCAATATAATTCACATTCAACATTTGTCCTGAGTCATAGTGCTTTTGTCTGTTTTCTGTCTAAATGCAGATGCCTTTACTGAACCGGACGACCCTGTGTTTCCTCTGGCGGCTCTGCAGTCTATCAGTGTGGCTCTGACTTATGTGCCCGTCGAGCAGCTGAACCAAAACTCCCTGCCAGCACGATTCATAGCAGACCAGAAGACGAACCTGCCAGAAGCCCTTCAAACGCTCCTCAACACCTTCTGTCCTCTGCTGTTGTTTAAGGCCAGGCCTCTGCAAATCACTGTCTACTACTTGTTAGAAAAGTAAGGAATTAATTAGTGTGTCATTGTATATGTAACTTTTTTTTCTTAGATTAACAGAAAAAGTCATAATTAATGTATCCCACGATCCTGGGAATGATCATGTCATATTTACCAGAAAAGTAATGGGTTATAAAACATGTACATATTTGCATCTTTTTAATCCAGAGTCATGCCTCAGCTGCCCGCATGTGATGGAGAAGGAGACAACAACAAGCCTGATGATGATAGAGATGAGCCATGTCTGTAAGTAAAAGGGAGAGTTTGTTTTACTGTGAGGTTTTCACATGCGTGATAATTATTGGTTTCAAGGTGTTGTCACATGAGGTATACAAACATACTTGTGAACTTGATATAGGTAATATATTCAAATACCTCTTACAGTTCTGTTTAATGTTTGTGTTCAGCTCTCCTCCAGCCTCTCTGATGGACATCCTGTCGACCTGTGAGGAGCTGTGTGACAGTATCCTGATAGAGCTTCAAGTAGGAGAGTTCGCAGTCATCCAGCCTTTCAGTGTAGACTACTCCTGCATCCTGGGATACTTACTGGCCTGGAAGCTACTCCTCCTCTTTTTTAAATCCTCACC
Organism: Pampus argenteus; assembly: GCA_036937835.1. Classification (NCBI taxonomy): domain Eukaryota; kingdom Metazoa; phylum Chordata; class Actinopteri; order Scombriformes; family Stromateidae; genus Pampus; species Pampus argenteus. The sequence continues at coordinate 9,233,768 of CM072874.1, forward strand.
CTCCCATGTAAGTCCTGGTCCAAAATGATCAGATATTTTGTACAATATGGTTGATTGTTCCTGGTTTGACTTTTGTGTGAGTTTGAATGTAGAAGAGTGTCTACAAGCAAATATATTTATGTTGATATCAAAGTATTGTCACAATATTGACTGCTCTTCTTCTCTTTAGCTACGTGCTCATTATGCCCAGTATCTTAAGAGAAGCAGCTCCCTTAATAAGCTCCTCCTTCATCTTTTCAAACTGATGCCCGAGAACCCCATCTACCCAGGTCAGGGGTCGGACTCAAAGGAGACCAAAACCTTCTTTACAGAGAGCCTGTGTCTTGCTGTTGATGGTAAAAACAGCACACACACACCCATACACAATATCTGTACATGGTCATGAAATGTAAACAAACTTAGATTTCCCCTCCTGCATATCTTGCCTGCAGAAATCAAGTGTGTTCAGTGGGAGCTCCCTCACCTGGCTTGCAGTGTATACTACAGCACAGTGCAGGACCTGCCTGCCATGGTGCGGCTGTGGTGGAACAGCCAGGAGAAGAGAGTGAGCGCAGCTGTGGAAAAGTTCACCATTAAATATGTCAGCCCTGTTCTGTCGGCCCAGGAGATCTCATCTGTCCAGTCGAGCACTCAAATGTTTGAGAGCATGACTGTAAGTTAGCAAGTGCATTGGTCTCCTTGTGTATCTACAACACACAATTCTTTTCACAAGCATACACAATTCTTTTCACAAGCATACACAATTCTTTTCACAAGCATACACATTCTGGCCTACTAGTTTTTGGTATGCGGTAGTGTCACATGGTGTTCGGGCATATGATTAAATCGCTTGCCCACCGCCCCCACCGTCATTTTACTTTTGTTTTTATAGTAACAAATGATTAAATGATTAATTGATTAATTTTAACTTGTCAGCACCCGTGGCCATCAAATAAAAAACTTGAATTTGTAAAATTCCGATTGTACGCAGCGGTCGTCCTCTGGCTTGTGATCCCCAGCAGCAGCCGCTGTCAATAACTCATAAGTAAAGGGACGATTGAAAGATCTAACATTAAAGATCAAACAAGCACTCTACAGATATTGCACATCATCAACAAATATCTTATCTAGTAAAATGTGAAGTGTAATCTGTAACACTGTTGTTGTCACAAGTTTACTAACCGGTGGTCAAATTTTCAATTTACGTGGGGTTCTTGATGTTGTGAAACAGTCATTTTTAAAAAAGTCCTTACATTGTTAAATTTAAATGAAGCTGTCAAAGTCTTTGTCAGCCAAATTCAGTTTTCTTTATACACATATTGTTGTGAGAAATAATTACTGTTTGAGCTGCAAATGTATTCAATATATTGAAGAACCAGAAATATAGCGGTGAAATGACTGCAATGCCTCCATTGTTCCTGAGTTTGGCACAGCAGCACCAGAATAATGAAAAGTAAAGGTTTCTACTTTTGGACAAATTAGGACAGTAATTGATTGTTGTTGTTATTCAGGTCTTTTTGTTTTCTAATTGATCTATCTTTTCTATGTATGTTTTATTGATTTCTGTCTTACTCCTGTAAAATCAGCCTGCTTTCCACATTATCTCCAGGAAATTGTACAGAATTTAAGGGGTTAGGGGTAATAACCATTTAAATTAAACAAATCCTGTGGTCCACCACCATTTGCAATACAATGATGCAGTAACAATAGATCCATTTAATTTAAAATACTTTACCTTTATTGGATGGTAATGCTTTTAGTTCATCCTGGCCCATGATTGTTAACTTGTGTTGTATTATTTGACTGAAAGAGCCACTATGACTCAGACAAGCAGATTATTTATTTATTTATTTCTTATTGCCCCAGGTGAAGGCTCGCTCAGCAGCGCGGGAGGTGATTGCTACCTATTCTGTGGATGATATCTTCATCGAGTTGGTGATTCAGCTACCACAAAATTACCCTCTGGGCTCTATCACTGTAGAGAGTGGGAGGCGCGTGGGTGTTGCCGTACAGCAGTGGAGAAACTGGATGCTGCAACTGAGCACCTATCTCACACATCAGGTAGAAATGCAACACAAACACACAGTGGATATAAGTGTAGTATATAGGCACTGTTCCTCAACCTGGAGCCTGATGTATAATGTGTGTTCAGAATGGCAGTATAATGGAGGGCCTGGCTCTGTGGAAGAACAATGTGGATAAGCGTTTCGAGGGAATAGAAGATTGTATGATCTGCTTCTCTGTTATCCACGGCTCCAACTATTCCCTTCCCAAGAAGGCGTGTCGCACCTGCAAAAAGAAATTCCACTCAGCATGTTTGGTGAGTAATATTTGTCAAGATCATATTACATCCAGTGAGGGTTTGTCAAGATCTTCAGTGCCTTCTCTGCACATGTTGAAAGCTAGAACAGATAACATAAGATGAGATGAACCCACCACTGGTGACGGTACAGTGATTTTTTTCTTTAAAAAAAATGTTTGTTGTTTATTTACACTGATATATATGTATATGTATTTCTCATCTTTCTACAGTACAAATGGTTTACTTCCAGCAATAAGTCTACCTGTCCACTGTGCAGAGAAACCTTCTTCTAACACAGTCTGTTGACCATGGCTGAAAAGTTGACAGATGGATTTGCATAATCAGAAATCTTCAATCAAACAGAACGGGGTCAGATTGTGATTACATGCAAAAAGCTATTTAGAAACCAATCTATAATAATTGTATTAGATCAATATAAACAATGGAATTCCCTGTGAGGCTGTCTCTGAATGAAATGGCAGGCAATGTTTGCTTCAGGGGAAGTCTGAACTAAAGTACAGTATAATCTAGTAATAATTCTGTTTTGGTGAATTCTATGTTCATATTCAATAGTGTAGGATGATAAGATGTCAGTATTTTATGCCAGTGCTTCATTGTATATGTACAGTATTATTAATTTTTTTTTAGAGTTTTAATCTTTTTTTTTTTTTTGTAGACTTAATTCTTTTTTTTCCCCAAGACAGGTTTTGCAACTATTTCCTAATGTTTAGGACTGTAAAGAGAGTATGTCTGATTAATGATATGCCTTATGCCATTGTGACATGGTGAGAACTTATTTTGGGAGACTTAAATTCAAAATGCAGATGCTGACATATATTAATACCTGATGATATGTGTCTTCCCCCTTGTGCCTGCATATACAGCTGTAAATGATGCTAGAAACTAAATAAAATACAACTGGATGGATATTATTAACAGAATACATTTATTTATGACCTAGCTGTCAGCAGATCAGTTGGGTATATTAATATACAATACAAGCCTTGTTCCTTTGGCACAAAGGCTGCTTATACATATTTTAGTTTCATCCAATAACTTTTACTCTTGAATCCACACAAAGGTTTAAACAGCCTGTATTGTTGACGTTTAATTTATTACATTAATGGCAGTCATTATATAGGATATTGTAATTTCTACATCTTAATTCTGCAAGTAAAGAGATTTGAAAACAATTAATACATACACAGCTTAAAGAATAAACCTAATGTGACTCAACACATGGTGAAAGATTCAAGTCCTACTGGGACTCATAGCTCTTCTTTGCTAACACAAGGTATATCCCTAACCTTTAGGATAATGTCCATGCTGTAAGTTGAGAGAGTTTACTTACTGTTTACTCAGTTTCTGAAGTGATAATAGAATTTAGGTCAACAAATACGACTTTTATGATTTGATACTTTCTTATCTGATAGAACTTTATTCAAAGTCAACCGTAATAAAAACCAAGTGCTTCTATGAACTGTTATGTTAACCTCAGCCTCTAATTACAGTTAAATGGTATTTCCATATAACTATTACTGTAAGTTACCCTGTGCCAGTTTCCAAGAAAAGACTGTAATTAGCCTCAACCTGTGACTGCTGGCACCAGTCTCCCACACTCATTTATCTTGGGTCCACCTCCTCCTCATGTTGAATAATTTATCTGTTTAATGCAGGCTTGCTCTCATCACAGTTGTTCCTATGGACTTAATTATGACAGATTAGGCATGATCAATGAATTAATCCCTATCATTTTGGTTTGCTGTCTGTGTGTGCAAGCGTGTGTGCAGTTTGTAATTCATTATTGCGGTCAAAATGTATCAATACATACAGCCAGCATCCATCATCATCTGCCCTTGACCTTTTTAATAGCCATTGATCTGTTTGCCAGGCATAAATATTTATATTGAAATCCCCTTCTCTCACAACCTTTGACACATGCATACACAGACATACACACAACCTCAAATCGTATTGCTCATTATCTGCTTGATTAAGCAGTGGTGTAAATGTTATGAACTACAGTACAGTGTCCTGTGTGCTGCCTTTTCTTTTGATAATATAGGTCAGTCCTAACCAGAAGATGGCAGCATTACCACAAGACAAGACATGACTGTGACAAATACTACGGTTCGAAGAGATGTATACATTAACCTAAAAGAAAAAAAAAAGAAAAAATACAGTTTGGGACTCTTTGGAGAGATTAAATTACCTATTAAGACCAAATCTCTTTTGTTAAATTTTCTGTCTCATGTTGTTCTTGAGACTAATCATTTTCCATTTCATACAAATGATTAATTGGGAATTTCAAGAAAAATTAATGAAGGATAGCACAGGGATTATTAATGTGTCAACTTTAATTACTCAAATGAATTTGATGAATAAATTCAGTCACAATACTGGAACCTATCTGATATGACAGGTGGACACTCAGGTTCAAATGTTGCCAACAGACTTGACTGGGAGGATATAAATAGATTTTTAGGAAGACGTGCCAGTCAACATGGGCATCAGTGGCTTCAACAATTTGAAAATGGCTGAAAACATATTAATAGATATTAAAAAAATGTAATGTCAACATGTTCACATATTGAAACAACATTGTCCTTAAACCGGTCATTTAATATCTACTTTGCTATTATAATAAACAAAATTAGTTTTAATATAAGCAAAGAAAATCAAATAGTGATTTATGCTCTTTGGTGTTAAGCAAGTGTAGGTGATGAAGACAATTAGGACCAATTAGATGCTCCATGTGTCTCCTTGCTTATTGCTGACAGTGTTTGAGATGCCATCCATTCATTCATTCATTCATTCATTCATGCCATCTTGCTACACTGACCCACTTGCATTAAACTGCTGTGCTAGCACAAGCTAATTAGCAGTCAGCCTGTCTATAACCAGTCAGTTCACTGGCCTCTTCCAAGCTGATTGGTGGAGGTTTGGCTACTTCGTAATTAGTCAGGCATAGTGAGTGCTCATTTAGCTCACCCTGACCCGTTTGTGAGCATATTACCTGTCCATTGGTAGGAGGCTGGTCCTATCCCAGTCAGGACACTCTTCAACACTGCACACAACTACTCAGTGCTGGCAATGGCTTCGATTCAGTCCATGTGTGAGTGTACACGGCATGTGCCTATGAGTATGACTCTACTGACACTATTTCAATTGAAATGAATCCCACACAATTATTTTATTTGCCTCTGTGTAGCCAGTTCTCCCTCAGCTCCCTCGGTGCCTCTCTCTCTCTCTCTCTCTGTCTCTCTCTCTCTCTCTGTCTCTCTCTCTCTCTCTCTCTCTCTCTCTCTCTCTCTCTCTCTCTCTCTGTCTCTGTCTCTGTCTCTGTCTCTCTCTCTCTCTCTGTCTCTCTCTCTCTCTCTGTCTCTCTCTCTCTCTCTGTCTCTCTCTCTGTCTCTCTCTCTCTCTCTCTGTCTCTCTCTGTCTCTCTCTCTCTCTCTCTCTCTCTCTCTCTCTCTCTCTCTCTCTCTCTCTCTCTCTCTCTCTCTCATGTTTCCTGTCATATAGCGTGCTGTATGAAATTACACAGTGTACAATCAATATCAGAATTTAAATATAATCCTGGGTATTTATTGAGTTCATTTGTGCTAAGCCAAAGCAGGGGACTTTATATATATTAATACTATCAGGGCTATTTTCACAACTGCACTCAACCCAAAAGCAAAACGATCAATTTTATTAACATTTGCTGTATTCATATTATGAAGATAATAAACTATGATTATTGATCTCAATCTATTGGCTCATGCAGACATGCATCTGTTTTAGTCATGATGACTGGGACTGCTACAGTTTAAATCTGCCGTTATTACTCTGTCATCACATGCAGGCCTTTTATGGTCCTCTATTACCGCTTCCCGTGTTATAGCAGCAACGCAGAACCCTCAAGACCACATGTGTTGTTTTTAAAAGACTCCGGATGTGATTGAGAACTACAGTTAGCAGAGAAATCTGTATAGATTTAAGACTGTACTCATGAAAAAGAGCAAGTCAGTGAAGCTTAGAACATGCATGCATGCTGCTGTTAAAATGTATGGTAACGATAAAAAAGAAAAGTTGCAGGCCTTGTGATTTCAGTCTTTATAAATAGCTGCAAATGAGTGTATCTGGATCACAGCCTTAGTTCACAGTCAAATACCAGCAGCATAACTCTGCCGACAAATAGTCTGGCTCACCTGATGTAGACTGCGAGTATAATCCTGCTATTGGCCGACTATTTCAGTTGAAATTCTCCTCCTCTTCTGCTATCTGTGCGCTGTGTGCGTTAACACCTGCTAAGTAGAGGCAGGGAATAGGACCAGTAATGCTTCGTACTGTCGGCGGTAGCTCACCGTGAGTTCATTTTGTTATTGTTACGTAAAGTAGCGGGGATGGATCTGCGGTGCACACTTGATGACTTAACGCTGCAGACGTAAAGGGTTCAAATAAAACAGGCCTCTATCACACCTCATTCCCTAAATTTAGAGAAACCCACAGGCATGTCCATATATCGTCCAAATGTTCTGTTTATTGTGATAGGGGGTTAGAAAATGGAGTTTTATTCCCTGTGGCAAAATGTGATTTATAGTCCTATTTAAATGGCCACACTGTTTCAGAGAGGTTGGTGTTTCCCCAGCTAAGCCCAAAGGGTGTTTAGATACATCATGCTGTAAAGTAACCAGACATTTAACATACAGCATAGAAGGAACACTGATAAGTGGAAAAATGCTGCACTGAGCTCACCAAAATTATTTTCTGGCGCTTATTTTATTGTTGTATGTTTTAAAACATGTCTAGAGGGGATCGTCACCATCATCAAGTGTAAGTACAGACTCTTAGCCTTAGGTTTTAGGTTTAAGGTTTGGCTGACATCATTCAGAGAGATTGAGACAGAAGTTTGCCTTTTTTTAGTTACTGGACTAGCTGTCCCTTTCTGCTCCAGCTGTAGTATTTATGAGTGTGAGTATATCAAAATCTGATCCAGGCTGGTTCTGTTTGTCCGCATCAATCACGAGAATAGTTCAGCTGATAAACAAGTATAGTGTACGATATTCCCCAGTGCAGTGCCACAAACTAACTGAGAAAGCATCAGATCCTTGAAGTTTTACACAATTAGGTAAATCCTAATTGGCAATTACTTTGATTTGTAATCCTAAAGGTATTTAATGAGCTCATTTAATGGTGCCATGGAGCATGATAGAGCATGGTAATTGGTTTTTATAAGAAGTGGAAAAAATCAAGGTGTGCCTGTGAGTTGGGTGGTGCCACTTATTCATCAAGCCATTATGTGGCATCAGGAGAAATCTTTCTACAAAAGGCGTTTAGGAAGGAATCTTGAAATCCCTGCAGTAAGTCCTTCAGATAAAAATAGACACAGAGTTTTGAATTGAGTTGTTTTGGCGCTGGCAACTCTCCTCTTAATGATCATCTGATCCTCTGATGGTGATGTGTTTATGTACATCCATCTTCAAGGGTAAAACTAAAAGGTAAGAAAAGTCATACGGTTGCCCTTGCAGCTTTTTACAGCTGTTAAAAGTGGACGTCTCACTCTCCAGTTCTAACAAGGTCGGAGCAGTCAGGAAAGAGTGAGGCCAAGGAGCTAAGAGAGTCATTCCTCATGCACCTAGCAGACAGAGGACTGGGGGAAGAGAAAAGGAGAAAGAGAGAGGGTGGAACAGTGTGAAACCGAGAAAAGAATGGAGATGAGTGAGCAAAAAGGGGAGAGGAGGGAGATGAGGACAAGTCAGACAGAGAGAAGAGGCAGCAAGATAATGGAGAACTGGAGCAGGGAGTGGGAGATGAAGCGTGGAGAGGAAAAGAGAGAAGCTGGCTGCCCTACCCTAAAGCAGTGTTGATATGACAGTTGTCTGAGGCCAAATCTGAGGCCAACTCATTCCACTGATAAATGCCTCTGGCTTTACCAACCTTCACACTGAGGGGTGTGTGTGCACACTACTTTCTCTCTTCTCTTCTGTATCTGTGAAGACAACTCTTTGGTAACACTTCAGTTTTTAGATAAGTTATATTTGAGCCATCATTATAAATTCCCTGCAGAAGTAGCCCATTTATTGGCTGATCGGAAACATAATGTATTCCCATGCTGTGTTCTTACACAGCCGTTATCTTTGTGACATTAACGTAACTCAGCCATGCCGGCCCCAGTCAGCAGCACTCTTGCACTCTTATGCCCTGCTTATCATTTTTGTGTTTGATTGGATGTATTCAGCTAATGACTAATAAATAAAACTAATTAAGCTTATGATAATGGAATGATAATTCGACATCAATTACTCACCCGCTGCACAACTAGGACACTTTACCAAGTCAAGAGCAGAGAAAGACATGGGAGAGAGAGAGAGGTACCTGAAACGAAAGCTGCCTATGGGCTAATACTCACATTATGGCTACATTATCTCACTGTGGAATGGAGCCATATCAAGGCTAGCAAAATAACAAGGTAATCAATTAAGTTAACCATGCAATTAAGTTAATTAATTGCTTGTATGCCCAGGAGTTTCCTGGGGCTTGTGCTGTGGACCACATTACTGCACTGGCCAGTGATTAGATTACAGAGTTAGTAATGCCATTTGAGGCTCAAGTGTGGGAGCTGCAAAGTGGAGTCCTGCTGGTTGCTGGTTGCTATCTCCAAATTAACAGTATAATGCATCTGACTGTATCAGCAACATAAATAAGTTTGTCAGGCTACCGGTTCCGGTGGATGAAGATTCTTTCTTGAAGCTAACATAGTATCTCCTTTATAGCATCTTCATAAAAATAGTGATTTAATCTCAGCAGTGCAGTGTTGCTTTTGTTTGCTGTAGAGGAAGTTGAGTGAAAATGCCAAGTGCCAATTAGATACTTTGCTTTACTGTGCTCAGATAATCAGCTGATGGAAAACAACACAGCAGGCCTTCCTAATGCTACAAACCCAAGAAGAAATGTCGGTGTTGTGACAGATGCCGTTCTATCTGTGAGCTTTTCTGTGTGAACTGTTATGCAGATTTAAATGGCAATGATCCTATGAAAAATGTAAGAGTTGGCAAACTAACTCATGTATATGTATTGTATTCACTTAGGGGCCCAGCTTCACCCAACATCAGTGACAGCATCCAATTACACATCTTTACAGCCTGTGAAATTGTTTTGGTTACCAAACCTCAGGCAAACATCTCAACTGCTGCACTGAGACTTTTGTTGTTTTTTTTTGGTGTCACATAATCCATTTTTTTTTTCTTATGCTTTCAACTTATGATGACACAAAAGCACAGAGTATTCAACCAAATAGTCTGGTGCCACATAATATTTAAGCATGACTTAATTTTAGCTGCTGATGGAAGAACATAATGTTCACATAATTTGTGCTGACATCACATATTCAACATTTTGCATTTATCCTATAGCTTTTGCTACCCATTTGCTGTGTTTGCACTTTTTCAAAATCGTGTTGACACTAGCCAGCTCAGTAAGCATTCATCCCAATAATATAGCTGAATATGCAAATCAGAACTTAATTTGTGATTCATACTGAAACCCGAGTAAACAACGGCCCCAAATCCCTCATCTGTTTATCAAGTCGTGTCTCTGCCATTTTAATTCATCACAAACTGAGTCAAAGTGTGGACATTCAGTACTTTAAAAAAACAAAGAAAGCAAGATGAAGTACTGAGTCCTAACTTAACTGCTGGGGGGAACATTTTGGTGCAGATATAGGCCCTTATCAGGTGTCAACACAACAACGCAACAACAATGAATTGAGTTAAGTAGCTAATATGATATAATAAATATTAAATGGGGCTCTATGACCTTGGAAAGTATTTATTCTCTATATTTAGATGTGTTTTGGATCACCAAGGCGCATCATCCTTCTCAGCAGGTTTCAAAACAATGTTTTTATCATTCATAGGGACATGCAAGCTTCAGTTGAACACTTGATGAACATATATATTTCAACAAGCTGGTGACATGTTTTAACCATGGGAGCAATTTTACATGAATATAAGTTGTACAATCTTAGTACCATTATGTGTGGCTTCACTACTGCAGGTTCAAGAGAACTGAAAATTGTATTCTAGGTTGCACATTTTCCCTTTTCAGCACATAAAGTGTTTTAACTTCCGATACGCACACCTAACGAATTGATTTGTAGCCATTTGGATCTGTCCTCTCCTGTCAGTAATCGTGCGCTGTTTCTCTGTGCAATATTGAAGATAAGAGACCCTGTCATTACTGTAATGTGCTGTGTTTTCCATATTGGGTGGATTGTTACGAGCGTAGAATGTGACTCTGTCCCGTTTTCTCTTGTATTATAATGAACATGCTGACAGTCGAATTAGCCTCGTGTCATTGTGGTAACATGCTTCAGCGACATGGCTGCACAGCTGTCCTACAGTGATAGCACACTACACTCTGTTTAAGGATCACAGTAATGTCAGTGAAACATGTCATGATGGTATGTAGAGAAGTAGACACTTTCTCTTGTTCCTTTCTTGACATTTTACTCATTTTTTCGAGAGCTTCTTTTTAAAATTGAACAGGGATATCTGTAATGATGACAACTGCAGTTAAATTGACCAACTGTTCAAAGGTTAAGGCACCAGTGTGTGATACATAAATGGTTTTCTTACAATCAGTAATACATTTCATATCCAGGAATGTAAGTCATTTTCACGGTGAGAACTACTTTTCAGGATAATGCACAAAAAAAAACCAAAAAAAAACACACACACACAAACACAACATGCTTAAGGCCTGCACCTGAGTCCTGGGAAGTGGAAAACAATGCTAATTTTAGTGAACATGAGTAAGCTGGGGAACTTCACCAATCACTCTAACACATGACTCCTGTTTTTAAACACACACATGCGCACACACTGGAGAGACATACACTTTAATAGGCTCCCCTGGGTTATAATGTTATTGTTGATTTTCACAGAGAAGGCGTACAAGAGTTTACATAATCTAATTCACATGTAAGCATGCACAGAGACACTCTGAACACATGCATGCATGAATGTATGAACACTGGCAGAGCCACTGACATACAGTATACAGTATCAACACTTCCAACATAATTCTGTTACCATCACTGAAATATTTCTTTACACCTGAATATGAACCAAATTCTGCTATAGTGTGTATGGATATTTTATTGCACTATTCAGAGTCTATTCAGAAAGAAATCACTGGGAGTATTTAAGCTATGACTCTACACATCTTTTTTTTTTTTTGTTTTGTCAGAGTTAAATCAGTTAATAGAGTGCTTTAATGCAAACAGTGCCAAATTGTCTCCCTTTTAGGCACTTTATCTTGTCCAGTCAGCATGCACTTAGTGAGGCAATAGAAAGCAAGTTTGTTGTTAGCGTCTTCCTTCCCCTTATCTGATTTATTGCAAGAGATATTTTTATGGAGGAAAGTGCATCTGTTTTTAAGGTCAGATGTACCCATACAAAACCGTTTTATGAGTTTAGTGTAATTTATAAATTATACAGCTGAGTACATACTAAATTCAAGGACTGCGTACACATCCCGTCTCAAAAAGAATCAGAAACACGAATCCATGTATTATTGCAATTTTGTGTTATCAGGCTGCCCCAACCAGTCTCTAAAGACACTCCAGGTGGTCCAGTATGTTGCTACACATGTACTGACAAGAACTCAGGAAAAATATCATATTTCTCCTTCTCATATATTAGCTTGCACCAGCTCCCTATAAAATCCAGAATATAATTTAATATCCTTCTCCTTACCTTCAAAGCCCTTGATGGTCAGGCGCCATCATATCTTAAAGAGCTCATGGTATCCTACTATACTATGTCTCTCCCTCCGTCTTCTCTCTCTTAACCCAACCAGTCCAGGCAGATGGCTGCCCACCTAGAGCCCAGTTCTGCTCAAGGTTTCTTCCTGTTAAATGGGACTTTTTTCCTTGCTGCCTTGGCCAAGTGGGAGAATCCTTGGGTCTCTGTAAATTAAAGAGTAAGGTCTAGACCTGCTCTATATGAAAAATGTCAACTTTTGTTGTGGTTTGTCACTATATAAATAAAATTGACTTGACTTGAATTGACCTAAACCTTTAACGTATTTTTGATGATACTGTGCATATTGTGCTGTATAGAACACATGAGATAACTTTTGTTTGCAATGTCATTTTAGCCAAGTGTCAAAGGTCGCTGTGACTTTGTGTGTAAGTCAAATGTCAAAGAAGAATGACAGAGCATTTCAGACATGAACCTTAGCACAGTGTGCACTGCACATGCCTTGCATACATATACATATGCATATTATATCATATAAGTAATTGGTTATCAGTTATTATGCCTGAATTCACTTTCTCAGTTGATTGTGGAATTATGACAATTATTTCCCAACATTGTTAATAGTCAGTCAATAATGGCTCTACTAAGCTCTTCCTTAAAGTTAATTAACACTTTCTATCACATTATATTAATTAATGTTGTGGTACTTAACCACTGGGAATATTTATTTTGTTTATTTTGGAGAACTGCAGTGGCATTGTCTTTGCCTGAGCTATTCATTTAAGGTCACTTGTAGTCATTGGTGGTTTCAGTGCCCAGAAAAAGACAATGTGGGTCATGTTTTTTTTTATTTATTTAGCTTTCCAGTGACGACAATCAATAAATCTCTCTTCCTCTTATATTTTAACAATACATCCAAGTGATTTTATGATACATTCAAGTGTTGCCTTTGTTATTTTATATCCTGTTTATCTCTGTCCCATTATATCCACTTGTAAACAGAGAGATACTCCAACCATTTTTTTATTACCTTGTGAGTTTACAATCACAAATCAAGTGTGTGCGCGCCTACCATTAGGAAAAGTGTTCCCGTTTATCTACCCTTTGATTGGTGGTTGACTGTGCAGATACAGTATATTTCTTTGGACTATTCTATTAGGACTAGACTTTAGTGACTCTCCTCCCTATTAGTGCTCGTTTGTAGCCTAAACGGTAGGTGTTGTCACATGTGTTTAAAGGAAATCGAACTGACAACAGTTGTTTTATGAACGGCGACAACATTATTTTTACACAATTTTGCTCACTCACTGTCAGATCTGTCTCTTCTGGCAGATGTTAACTTCCAAACTTCAGTTGCCACTTTGTTCCTCATTCCAGTTTTGGCAAAGCAACAACAATCAGAGCAACATAAACATGAACAACATGCATTCTGCCTAGATATGCAGTTGCTGCAGTATCCAGCTCCTGAATTGGGAACCAACTAATCTCTGTTTGTGCCTCTCTCAACGATGCTGAAATAATCAAACCAATTACTGTGCAATACTTTTAACCCCCTCTTGCCACTCTCTAATTTGCATGTCTCTCAGACAGATGGACAGATGAGGTAATAATTTTTTCTTTCAACTATTTTTTATAGGCATTGGAAAGGCTATAAAATACACATCTAAAACTTGCCATCAGTCTTGTCATTAGTATTCATCTTGCTGAAAGTTTGGATCGGACAATAAAATTACCTCTGAATATTTTATTTTAAGTGCCTGGAGGCAATGTTTAGCAACACCAGCTTTGGCGTTCAATCTTCTGGGTAGTTACAAAAAGGTGAACTCTGTCAAGCGCAATTCTAACTTCTAAATGTTTTCAGATAAAACAGTTTAAATAAATCATAAATTAATTAGTTTTACTCACATCAGCCCATGTTGAAGATGCTTGGCACGGGGTCTAATTATAGTGGTATTGTTTTTGCCAGTGTTTCTTAATATCGAGATGACATATGATGACATGCCATAAACTACATTGTGCCTTGTCACGAACATAACATTTGTTTCTTCAGCCAGAGGTTTTTCTCTCTTGCTTTAAGCAAAACACTTTCCAAGTGGTTCTTCGGTAAGGCTTTTACTTGTTCCACAGTCTGCCACTGTAGGAAACAGTTTCCTTTTATTCTTAAAATATCTAAATCTGTGCTCAAAGTTGAATAAGGTGGTCACTCCCTAAAAATGTTTTGACTACCAAATTTGAATTCAGCATCAATTAAAAATGTGATAAAAGGTCTGTGTTTTTCCAGAAACTGTTATTACTCAGTTGCTCTGTGTCCTCTAGAGTTAATTCCACTCATTGCTTATGATGGGTGTGACCCAAATGTTGTACTATATACAACATTATTTACCTGCTGTGTCTGTTTTGAGGAAAGGGACATAAATTTATTGTTTGTTTCAGATTATTATATATTATATAAAAATACACCTCAGTTCAAAACTTACAATCACAATCACACAGTGAACAGAAGTGTACAGAAGATCGGGCATGTTGCAGGTCTTTAAACTATACTATTATACTACACTATACACTTGGCACTTAGTTTATCCGCAGTTTTACACTTTGCACCCCTGCTCACTTGAATTGAAATGTGTCTGTTGCTTTACCCTGATGATCCTATTGATTGATTTAAATAATGTTCTATTCTTTTTGATTTACATTTAGCTTTTAATCTGGTTGGACCGACATTTGCATTTTGATACATCCTCTGTGCTGTGCATAATTATGTGTATTGATGTGAGGATTACACAAAAATCATTTGCCTCCTACTTTGACATCCAAGTTGTACTTTTAAACTTTACTCCAAAAAAAAAAAAAAGAAGTGGAAACCTTGAACTTTGATGTTTATGTCGCTGTAGCTGGTGTAAATGTATCATTTTTGTACTTCACCTCACATCCCCTCTGATAGACATTAAAATATAATTTAATCACATAATAATCTAATGCATCCTAACCACAACAGAGCCAAATATCAAAACATATACTGTACATGCATGAACACACAAATACACAGACAAAAGGTGCAAAGACACACTCAGACACACATACTTTCACTTTGGCAGCTGATCTAAACTGGGCCAGGCAGGCCCTTGGAGGGAGAACGAAGCAGGACAGAAAGTACAGCAGCCAAATGGAGAAGTGGAAGGGCCAGAGGGCTGGTGTGATGGGGAAAAGAGAAGAAATAGAAAAAGGGTAGGAGTTATGGGAAAGAGAGACGTGAGAGGGAAGAGAAAGAGGACAAAGTTTATGTAGCTCCTTCACCTTAAAACACACTGACATTAAATGTTTCTTTCCTGTCTCATTTTTGTCTCAACTAATTTCCGCTGCATTAAGTCTTCATCTCTGTTAAAACTGAGATATGAACCCTGCTGAAGGTAATACTTGGTTCTGTTTGGATGTTATATCAAGATACGGCGCCTTTGTTCACAAACTATTTGGTTAACAGTATATTATACTTTTTTTTTCTTTTCTAACTTTTAAATGTTATGCCACTTTGTCTTCTCACAAGGCTTTGAGTTTTGAATTGCTAAATCAAAGACAGTCAGGACTAAGCTTGTGGGTGTAAAGTGATAGAAATGTCCAGACACGATGCTGGAGCATGTCTGCTCTCTTAAAGCATTTGCAGTTTGGCTTCCAAACTAGAAGTTTATTACAGAAGTTAAACAAAAGGTGTTTGCTTTTGGTCTAGCTCAGGGTCCTTTTAGTTCCATCTTAATGGCACATCTTTAATAAATATTTATAGGGGGCACTGGGGGATATTAAAAAACATGACATGCTAAGATGGCTTTATTCCCATGGAGATAGAGATCTATAGAGTTACAAAAGGAAGAGGGGTGAGAGAATGAAGGCAAGGTAATCATTTATTTGGTGATGGCAGGCCAACAGATAACTTTGGCAAGGACATGTTAGATAGCCGCCTGTTACACAGTCAATGTGAGCACCATGCAGCAACACAAAGGGCAATGCAAAGACTAATTTTTAGGGAAAAGCATGTCATTCTTTACTCATAATAAAGACTTCTATGTACTCCTATGTGTAGTATTTATATTCCTGTCATTCAATTTCGGTGGGAAAACATAATGCAGCTACTATGACTATAATTATCTACAATAGCTAGGTGTAGAAGTTGTTTCAGGAGTTATGTCTTCTCATCTTATGTATCATGAGTCATAATTATGAATCTACTGTATGTGATATCATTTATGCAGTCCTGTAAAAATCATAGGTGCATAAATACAATTAGAACCTGATCAGAGGGTAAGCATCAGGGTTCATGTATGAAGAAATGATAAAATGCTGAGATGACAAAAAGAAAGAAGACATTTTCATACAGTGGTGGAAGTTCAAGGTCAGTCACTATCAATGTCATGTATAGGAATAGCTCTTCTTTTTTTAACGTAGCCTACAGAAATCATTTGAAGCCCGATACATACAACTAGTGTAAGAAGTAGTTGCAGTTTTCGGAGACAAAGTGAGAACAAAAGAGCAAATGAAGTTCTTTAATGTTATTCAAAAACCCAGACAATAAAATGATATTGAATCACAGGCGAATTAACACCATCAATTCAATTTGATATTAAACTTTTCATTCACTGGTCTGAACTGAAAAAATCTAATTAAAAAGAAAATGTACTTCAGGTGTTGATCAGCTATTACATCTGTACAAAAAGCCATTATCCTTGATGTACAGGTTTCAATGGTATTCCAACACTATGATATATTCTCATAGCGAGACATTCAGAGTGATCTTCAACCACACAACTAAACATTTCACATTGCAGGTCAGTTACATACTTTCATATGTAAATGGTGCAAAACACACCATTAAACAACATATGCATGAGAATGTTTAGTCTGCTGTTACAGCTCAGCCCTTCATTTTTGTACTGTTTTCATCAAGTTGTGCTCTTTAGTTATCTTTATAAGTTTCACAGTTTGAGGCAACAACCTAGTCCCCACATGGTATTCAGTTACAGTTTGATGCACCACCTGACACAAATGCCACAGTGCTTACACTTACATGTTGTAACATATAAGTGCCTTTTACAAATAATGTTTTTTGTTTATTTGTTTAGGGTAAGGATTGGTGTTAGACATGTAGTGGTTACAATTAAGGTTAGGATAAGTGTTAGAATAATGTATATAAGTTATCCCATATTTACTCTTTTGCATTCTTTATATATCACCACTCTTTTATTCTTTGTACTACATACTATGATCTGTAAGTTTGTGTTTCGTTCTACACTAAGTTCTCATCTGACTGATGGGACTGGCACCTTTTGTAGAGTTAATGAGTTGTAGAGTTAATCACCATACCATATTGGAAAGTAAAACAAAACAGTTAAGTGTAGAAGAAAACAGACGTTGTTTATTGGTCAAGGAAATTGTGCCTCCCTGAAGCAAAGCAATAAAACCATTACGTTGTTACTGACCTGTGCCTGACCTATGCCCCTCCCCTTTAGAAGCAACATGTATTAGGGACATCCTAAATAAAAAGCAAGAGGGCAGGAGACGGATTCAGAGTAGATAGGAGATTCTGCAGACTGTGCACGTCTCCTGTTGCTCTCCTTGCAAGTAAAACTTAACTCTGTTGTCTTCTCTCCTCTTTGTGTCTGTGAGTTTGATATTTTAGGTTGTTTAAACCTGACAATAAGTCTCCAGGGAATGTATACAAGTCAATGCAATGTCCTCCTAAGGGAGAAACACTACTGTGAGGTTGTTTGTGTGTGTCTGTGACTACACTACATCTAGTAACAAAGGTGAAGTGAAGTTCTTTATTTTCACACACAAAAAAAAACCCAACAATAAACTGTATCCATTCAAATTTTTCATTTTTCAGAAGAGGTTTGAATATTTAGTTTGAATAGCCATTATGCACAGTTTCTGTTGAGCACCTGGTGTCTTCACTGTCAGTCTTATACAGACAAACCAAAACTTTCACATACAGTATCACAAACGTGGCAACACACCAAACCTGATGTCAAACTACAACTTTAATGAGACACTACATGTGCAGAGTTGAGGAGAGTGTAACATTAATGGTGTTTATGAAGTGTCCCTCGTGTATCCACCTTCTGTCAGCAGCCTTGACTCAAGACACTTGGCTCTTATTAAATGTTGTAGTGTGTGTGACCTAAAAAAATATAATGTGTGTTTTTTTTTTTTTTAAAGAATTGAAATTCACACGATGTAGACTTTGTGGTTTGTATTATGATATGGTTTAAATAAAGTATCCGGTCTTCTGCAATACAGGCCCATTCACGTCAGTAACAGTCGTTGTTTCTTTCACTACATATTGTCTCAGAATCTGAAACTGACACTCTTTTGGGACTTTCTGGTGCCGTGTGGTATTTAATGTCACTCATCATGACCCTGCAGGATTCATTAAAATTAGGATGCAACTCTGATTATGTTTAACATCTGCTTCATATTATAATGTGCACTCCCAGGTTACAAACCCCTCGGGATATCCTCTCCCCTGATGCAAGAAGACATTTGACCATTAGAGATAGATTAATTAAGGTCTTTGCTCCACAACATCTAGACTTAAAAAACTCATTTTCATAATTGAGGATTTTAATATCCTGCCTACAGTATAAGATGACAGGTGATGCAGGCTTGTTCAGCTTCATAGTCTCTAGGCTCTCCTAGACTCTCCCTCCAGAGTTGTCTTTTATCTCCTCTATTATTTCCCTTATCTCTGGATTCCATTACTAAAGCAGCATGAGTCTGTGGGCCACCAAGCAATCACCATTTATGATACTTTCTATTTTGTTCCTCTTTCTGCTGCCAAAATGTTGATGTCAATATATATATATATATACCCACCATGTTTATATTGTAGCGTGATTGTTCAGAAGATTACATATAGATCTACTCAGTATGCTTTGACACAGGCATGAGGGGGCTGATTGACAGAACCAACTGTTAAGTATTTTATCTGAGATCTTCTGAGAAGAGTTTCCCTCCCCGATAGGTTCCCTCTTTTAGTGGACATTTCAACGTGGCCATTAATCAAGTCATATCAGTGAAAATGTCTCAAAAGTTTGCTGAAGCTAAATGCAACTCATCCATCACATTACTGAGAGGCTTCAGACGTAAGCGATGTCGACATTTTTCTTCTCTATCCCTTGTCAACAGGGGATATGATCTATATGCAAAGTCAGGTTTGCCCCACACTTGATTAGTTTGTGAGGTCCTCGAGAAAGACAGTAGGAGATGGAAGACAGCGAGGAAGAGTAAAGAGGAAAACAGTAAATGGTACAAGTGGAATAAAAGAGCAGGAATAGGTAGAAACAGAGAAAGGGAGAGGCGGAGAGGAGGGGAGGGGCATAGAAGGAAAGACGGATGGAGGGGTGGGACGTAGATTGGGTTACTTGCAGATAACATTGCTGAGTGATAGATTCTTGTGGAGACTAAACTGGGCTTGTGGGCTGAGAGGGAATCAGTCTAAGTCCTGAGTGACAGGCAAAGAGAACGCTTATCAATGAGTAGTGAGGGGGAATTGGACATATCCTGAATGGCCTCATGATAAAGCTGCTCATTTTGTGTGTGTTCCTTGAACGGTATACACACAGCATAGTAATCGATAATTCTTTTGCATCAATTTAAAACGCGCTATTTCATTCTTTGTCTAATCTGTAGTTAGGCTGACAAAGATATTAGTCTGATCATTATAGCTGCACTTTAAAAAAGAAATGAACAGCAGGTCCTGCGCACAAGCACGCAGAGAGTGTATTATATTTTTCACTTGCGGTCGAAGACAGGCTTTTTAGTCTAACATAAGACTTACCAAACCTTGACAATCATCAAAGAGATTAAAGAGAGGTCAGGTTAATGAGGCCTACTGACATTCATGGAAAGGTGACCAGAAAGTCATGAAGGTTCGTTTTTTGTCTGTGTTGAGTTAGTGCATTTGTCCCCATGGTCCCCCCCCTCGTCTCTTTCTGTCTGTGCTCACTATCCCATTAAACTGGCTTTAAAAGCTCTGACCAAATAGCTCAAGAAAATAAATGGCTTTGTGTGTGTGTGTGTGTGTGTGTGTGTGTGTGTGCGCGCGCGCAGTGACACATTCAGGGTTAAGAGGGACATTAGTGAAAAGTGATTTTGACACCACATCAGGGAAAGAAATTTCAGAGTCCTTCAGCTTGTTTATTCATCTCCATCTCTACATCTCTCCTTCAGTTATTCAATCGTGCCTCCACTCTATATATTTTGCATAAACATCTATTTAGTTCTCAAAAAGGACTCTCTGGCATGTCTTAGAGAGGCCAAGTAAAATCAGTTCTGGGAAGGACTTCTATTTTGCACTGAAAGGAGGGAATGTGTGCTAATATGTATAAATATATATAGGTCACTTTTTGAAGTATGTGTGTACATTACATGTAGATACTTCAAATGAAAAATGCTCACTTGGAAGAACCATAATCCAAAGGCATATATCATCCAATATTTAAAGAAACAATTTATTGTTTTGACTGAAGGGAAAATGCGAAGGAGTAATACCTTACTTTCATAGTTTTATCCACAAGTGCAGGTTACCAGAGGAGACTCCACATTTCACGTTAAACTGCGTTTGTTATATGATATGTCCTATATGCACTAATTTGGAAACCCATGCATGGTATACAAAATGAAACTTGCTGTGACTAGAAGTATAATGGGGATTGATTTATCATGCTATACAAATATGCAGCATATATAAATGATAAAGAGGATTCATGGTGCATATTTTCCCTGAGGGAATTCACTTCTCTTCTATGTCACAGACATATTAATCATCTCAGGGAGGGAGAGTGACAGCATGATAGTTCCATGAATTAATAAAGCTCTTGCTATACAACAAAGCCTTCCGGTTAATCCAAATAAGGTCATAACTCAGTTGCATTTGTTTGCAAGAAGTCGCGCGTGTACTACACACTACACTACACTACATACGCACACAAGAAGCATGCTACCACTGCTCTATTGCAACATTTTTCATTGAGGAGATAGCACAATGTTAATACTTATTATTCAGAAACAGTGGGGAGGTGTCGAGCTCAGCAGTCTGCCCATTTTTTAATAAATAGCCTGCTGCTGAGCTAAATCATATCATTGGGACTGTGTGTTTGTGTGTCTGTCAGACAGTGCATGTGTTTGCATGAGAAAACACACAACACCACACGCAGGAAAAAGGCTAAGTGAGAACAAAAAAGTGAAACAATTAAATTGCATAATTGGATTTATGTTTTGTCTTAATGGAATGAACACATACGTCTAAGACATATGTAACTTATCGTGAACACTCTGAACTGTGTGTTTGCTTGTGCAACTGAAACAGAACGATAAAAAACTACCACAGACAGAAGCAGTTTCACAAGGCATGGTGAAGGGGAGAAACTGAAGTTCTGTCATTGTGAGAATAATTACAATAGACAGTTTTAGCACTCAATAAAATCCAGCAGCCCTGAAAAATAAAAAACGTGTAACTTTGCCAGTTACCAATTTGACAGCCAGTGTGGATCACTCATAGGTAATCATAATTAAGTAAAGCATTTAAAGCATAACTTAACTTACTTACTTACTTACTGTTTTTAATGACTTTATTTATGTTATTATAGCTTTCCCAGCATGGTCCATCCCATACACATGGCTGTACCTTTATCCAAAGATCAGTATAAATATTTCAAATGTATGTTTCAGCTGCTTTTTTGTGGCCCGTTGACATTATTATTTGGAAGTGCGGTGAATATTGTTCTATGTTATTCTTTCTTTCTTTCTTTATACTCAATAAAATCAACTCAACTCAATAAAATCATATATGTAATGCTGTGCATTCAATATGTAAAATATCCCTCCACCATATGTGCAACTAATGGCAGGTCTCAAATTGTAATATGTGCAGTTTCCCTAAGCTCTGCAGAGCTTGCGGGTATTAAAAGTGGGTATACTTTTAATTTATGCCACAATTTTTTTAGTGGCCTGTCCAGTAAAGCATAAATGCTCTGCGTGATAAACATTCACATGTATACTCTTGCATATTTAATGGACCTGTAGTATTTGCACATTATAATCATTTTTTTGCAATCAATACTGGCCTGTAGATGTTAGGGTAAGACAACTATATAAATATGTATTTTGAGTGAACTATTCCTTATTCCGTAGTCCAAGTTTATTGAGAAAGACTCACTAACTAAGTTAATTAGGTTCACGTAGCTGCTGGAGTAGAAGCATTCAAGTAATCGAGAGATGCATATTGAAAGTGGGCTTTCTTGTGGTGCAGGACTCATTATCTTGCACCAGGAACACATACAAAAAATAAAAAAAATAAAAAAATACAAACAACATTTTAAGTGTTTACGGTAGCTTTATCTCTCATCCTTAATTGAAATGCCCTTTTTTCATGCACAGGGCACAAGTGGTCATTGAATAATTTAACAGTGGTCAACCTTCACCATCCTAGGAACAAAGAAAATGGCAGCAAGTAAGACAAGGATGGTAGATCTGAAAGAAGCTTCAGTTCTGGTGTGCATCAGAGGGGATTTAGAAGTGAGTGGCAAATAAAGAGAAGCAAAGGTGTCCTTCTTAACATCACATACAGTACAAGAGTGGTTAGTCATCAATGTACCATCACACTTACAGCACAACTGAACGAAAGTATCTTTTGTACTGTACTCCACAATGTCAGATCATCCTAATTTATTAATTTTGGTGCTTTCTCACAATATATATAGCAGCATCATACAAGCTGGACTCCTGCTATCACACTCACAAGCAGGGGGTCTCTTCACAGAGACGGCAGCATTTAGTTATCTCAAAGAGGATGTGACATGCTAATCCCTCCTCGTCTGCAACATCTGCTTAATGCTGACCCAAGTCCCAGTGCACTGGCAGCAGCCCCTGCCATAACATCTGTTTAAAGGTGACCCTGACCCCTGTATAGTACCTTGGTGTAAAGTGGTACTTTCCTGTCGACATAGATCATTACCTCTGGCCAAACCTGGGGGGTGGCGTGTGTGAGTTGGGAAACATGTGGAGTCAGAGCTCAGTGAAAAAACATCTGGCTTACAGTGCCCCTTTTGCCTCTGACCTCTGATAGAGGAACAACTTCTTCAACACTTTTTTTCATTCTTACAGCTGGGTCCCAGGTCTCTATGCAAGGTGAAATTGTTGTTTTGATATAATGAGTTTTGGAAACTGTACAGTGACTTAAAAAAAAAGATCTGCTGATTTCCTACACTGTTTACATTTTAGGATCATATCAAATCATATATGAATGTATATATGTAATGTTATAATTTTGTTCTGCATAAGTATAAGTGTATAATTAAAATTAGTGTCCATGTTACATTCCCTTCTTTTGTATCTGTTTACAATGTCTATATGTGCTTTTGGTCACAATATGAACAAATGTGAAATGTGATCACAACACAAACTAATGCTTCAATATAACTGGTTTTGCATATCTGAGGTTAAATACAATTTTTTTTGGATTGGATTGGTGCTAGTTTGAGATTCATTATTTATTAGAAATTAATGTACGTGTTGGACAGAAGTCTTGAGTACAAATCCTTAAAGCCTAAAGTCTGTATATACACAATAAGTTGTCTTTTTGGCCAATTAACTGTAAAAGTAGAACTCTGAACTCTGGTTGTACAATGAGAATGTGGGCATCAGTGTGAAATATGGTTCAGACTACAAAGACACCGCCTTGTTTCCAATGGAATGATTACAGTAATAACACTTCATTCATGACATTGTTCAGCAGAAGCTATTCTGAAATAAATCTCAAAATACAAGGTTCAGTGAGAATGGCTTATGTTTGTCCATCTCATACAGCGAAGAACAGTGAAAGATAATCACAGCTCCTGCCAAGCCAAAAGAAACAATAGTTATGGCGTTTACTTGCAGCAAATATATAACACGAGCTTTCAGATCTGATAATAAGTGGTGTGTGTGTGTGTCTGTGTGGACTTGAAAGAAAAATGCATTCAGTGTTAGTCTAATACACAGTGATAACTCTGCAGCTATTTAATGAGGCACCACCATTCAGATGACCAAAGCACACACCCTCCTTCAAGAAAACTCTCATTTTTTTCTTTTTCATCATTTGGAGCTGTGTCTTTAAACGTCACGCAGTCTGGAATCAACTAACCTGAGGGCTTTTATATCCTCCATCAGTTGTGCAACAGATCTAAATTAGCAGTAACGCCATCAACTGTTGCTCCATCCAGCCAAAGGCCAGCTAATGTTTTGTAATCAACCATGAATCTCGTATTCCACCATGATATACTCCTACAACATTGGTGTTTCTCATTAAATGAGCTTTACAGGCGTTTGGACAGACATACACTGATGTTTTGGATCTGTGCTGTTATTACTTTAGATGTGAAACAGCACAGCTGCTATTAGTTTCACGTCCAAACTGTCAGCTTTAATGGATATTTTCTGCCACATAAAATCAGCAGTTGGGAAACTTGTGTTTCATTTTGTCAACGCTCACGAGAGCCAGTGAACTGAAAGCTGGTCAGATTATTATGATAAAATGATTAGATGACAAAATAAAATAAGACACAAGTATAGAAGCCTGTAACAAATCTGTCTGCTTGTGTGTCGCTGACTGTTGTTGCCTCGAGGTACTGTCACTCGTACAGTTTTACAGGGAGACTGATTCAAAGTGATTATCCAACTCTGGATTACTTGTTCTGATTTAACTTTCATCAAGGCGAAGCATATTTTTTGACTCTGCTGTCTTAGATTTATTAATTAATCCTTATCCTTCCTTATGCTATCTTTTTATATTTATATTCTGGGGCTCTACTGGAATATCTTTACACAATTTACAATTAAAAAAACTCCTTATTTATCATATACTGGCCCTTTTGCAGCCTCTCAGTCTCTTGTCTCTTTCAGGCCCTTCAGTTTGTGTTGTGTCTGCATAACACTTTATACTCTGAATGCCATAAGCTTATGCGTTTGTCCATTGTGTTCAGGCTCAATGCTGTCATCTCTGGAATCAATGTTATTATGCTGCAGACAAGTAAAATGGACACAATGGCAGGAAATATCTAGAATTGTTGCACACCTGCTTGCAGAGATGAAGCACTTAACCTTCAAACTACTGTCACTACTTTCAGGATTTCATTATATTTTATTTTCCCAACATAAGAAGGGCGTCTCTACTCACTGCGTGTCTCCTCGACATGGGGTGACTATGCTTGTAAAACATTTTAACTGGTGGTCACCTGTCTGATCACCTCTGGTCTTTGGCCTGAACTTTATAAAACATTAAAAAGGCTGCTGCTTGAGGAGCTCAGTGTTCTTCATGGATTCATGTGGGGAAAATTCCCTCAAAGTTAAGCTTGTACATCAAAGCCTTTTTCTGCACAAATACTCTCTGATGGCATCTTGAAGCACAGCAAACAGGTCATAGTGTGTGTGTGTGTGTGTGTGCGTGTGTGTGTGTGGACTGTGGCTGCACATGGTCAGCACAATTACTGAACATCAAAGGCTACTAATATATCTGCTGTCATCCCTGGTCGATGCTTCCAAAGTGAATCTTCCTGCAAGCTAAACGGAGCTCTGGCATCACTGCAGAGGAGGAAGGAGAGGAGGAAGGAAGGACGAGAAGGGAAATGAAGATGAGTTAAGGGGCTTGTGTTGAAGGAGTTAAGGGGCCTGTGTTATAATGGAGGAAAGTGGTTGAGGAAAAGATTATGATTGATAGCAGGATGGAACGAAGCGGCTATGACTGAAGGAATGAAAAAGGTGACCAGATATGTGGGCAAGTGAATCCACATCATAAAGAAGAGAGAATATATTTGCATATGGAGCGGCTGATACCTTCGAGACAGCTGCAGCTCTCACAGCTGGCAGACTGACAGCACTGGGCAGGTGTGAAGCTCGGCACCATGACACATTCAGAGAGTGACACTTAACGAGAGTTTTCTGTGTGTGTGTGTGTGTGTGTGTGTGTGTGAGGAGGGTGCACCATTCATCTTAAACAGTCCTTCAAGCCTTCAAAAATAGACATAATATATCAGTTCTCTTTTCACCAGCATATCCATCTGTGTCCTTCTTTTTAATTGCTATTCTCCATTTAACAATTTTCTCTACTTTCTTTTTCAAAATTAACCCAAAGGGGTAGGAAAGAATGGTGAAAACTCAAGCAATTACAATGAAACACGTGGAAACCTGACTTTTTAAAAGACTTTCATTATCTTTGAATCTCAGCGCTTGACTTTGTATAAAAATGCTGTTTATCTGTGTGCACATGTTTAACGTGTCACTTTGCTGCTTGGCCAAGAGGTAGGCTATTCATTCTGAAAAAAGTCTTGCATTGACAAACCTAAATGAATGCATCAATCAATATTCCCCCTTGCTTCCCATCCTACTTTATTTCCTTGTCATTTCACTGGTGGTGACAAAGCAGCAAATTTTTAATAGGCAGCACAAACTGGCAAGTTTAGGGAAATACATTTTGTGATATTTCTTCAATTTAATATACCGTTTCTGTATCCTGTCTTGCTCTGGGCCAAGACTTCCCTTTATATTAAATCACTTTGTAACTGGACAAATTCACAGTCATTTGTTACACAGTTGAATGTTGAGCTAAAATGACTAATTGTCTTCTTTTTTTACTGAGAAATGTATTGATAAATCCAATATTTATAACAGAAAGTAAAATAACAAAGACAAATACGTTTGGAAAGCTTGTATTTGGAGAAAGTCCTAACTCTAGTTGTAAAGCTTTGGGGTTTCTGAGTAATGAGTATAAAGTATTCATTTGTTGCTGTGCTGAAGAGATGAAGAAGCCCCGCAGAGATTATGGAAATTTAATAAAAAAAAAAAAAAAATGGCCATGAAGAATCATGTTGACAAAATGCTGAGTATAAGTGTACAGAAATACAGTGGATGGGTTTGGGTTTCATGACAGCTCAGTGCACTGTGCATGTATGGATTCTAGTAAATGCGATGCACATTCATTGTCTGTCATCCCACCCATCTCTTCCATTTATCCTGTTATTCATCTTCACCATCTAATGAAACTGGAACACAATAAACTGAAAACTTTCAGCAAATTTGTGAAAGTTTCAACACCATTTCCCTCCAGGGAACGATTGTTGACTGCAAAATCTGATTGACAATAAATATGGTTTCATGCAAAATGTTGTTTTGCATGAAAAAGTAATTCTGGTTTTCCGCAACCTCCCTTTTCCTGAGTTCACAAAATCACTTTGATTGATTGAGTGGTAATTGAGTTTTTCACTGACCCCTCACTTTTCATCAGGAGAGGAATCACACCTCAGCTGCAGAAATGCGACCGTCTCCAGGCTGTATTTATTCCTGACAGGTGGGCTGATTGCAGCTGCTTTCTTCAGTCTAACAGGACATCTTATTGCCATTAGCTAATTCCCTCTCAGTCATCATCTTCTGACTCACTAAAGAGTGTGGATACCTCTCCCTCCTGTCTAAGATGCTCTGTTGCACCCACACCTTCTTTCAATATCTCCTTTTTCATACATTTTTGTCTCTTTTTGTCTTTTCAGATGCTGTTGGATCAGAAAAGATGGAACTTTACATAGTCAAGAATTAAATGATTTAAAGGCTTCTATAAGCGAATAAATTAAATCTACATTGTCTTTATGGATATGATAAAGGGTTAATTTATGAGTGAATTAGAAGAAGTCACCATATTCTTGTTTTGCCCCCCCTCAGAAACATGGATTGTTGTCAAAATCATTCACAGGTGTGTTTTTACTCATGACAGAAAAAAAAAAACCTTCTTCCTACATCACTCAGTGCTAATTTACTGTAACTCATACAACGGTACAGCTGTTTTTATGGGAATATCACAGCATTTTATAGGCAGTCAACAAATACGGAGAAAATCATGCTCCACATGACAAATAGAATGGGCATCATAACACCACCACGGTGCACAGATAGGGGAGCTAAAACACAACATGAATTATTTGTGTTAATAAAAATTCATGAACATGTGTCTGCATGTTTGGTTGTGTTTTTGTGAGTGAGTGTGTTTGTGTGCATGGATCCTTATGAGAACAAATACAGTTTCCAAAAGCAGCAGTATTCATATTCTATCGTCAGTGCTTATCTCTCAGTTCAGAAATACTCCAGAAAGAAAATGATGGCTAAAAAAAAAAACAGAATCAGGCTGGTACAGATGTTTTGGCAACTATTTATTCAACAATTCCATATCATACATGAGAACGAAGCTCTAAATTAAATATAGTAAATCCCACACCTCCGTTACGGTGATATATATTGAATCAAGCCCTCTCAATTGCTTGATTAAAAACCTCTTATTTCACCAAGGTACATCAGAAGCTGAACTAAGACGTGTCTAGTTCTATTCCTGATCTTGCTGAGCTTTATTATGGATATTTTGTATTTTAGTGAATGATAGTGCATCACAACTCCTTTTCATCTAAAGACTGACAGACATAAAATGTGTGTTGCTACGAGGAAAGAATAACAACAGAGGACAAAAGCATTGAACTGCTTACATACCATAAGCTAGAATTAGGTAACACTGTGTATAAACACAAATCCTAGCATTCTTGAAACTCATGATTATTTGCAGCATATTTCTAAATCTCAGTATTTCAAGTCAGTGATCATATTTAAAAAAAAAAAAAAAAAAAAAAAAAAGAGTTTCTCAATTCTAATATCCCAATGATATCAAGATGACAAAATTACTGAAGAATTACTGAATAATTTTATTAACATTGTGATAATCTTAAACTCAACAGATACATGGTGTCAGCATACCGGGACTAGCAGACTGAGAAGTGCTCACAAGTCCCCAATTTTAAGACAGAAGACACAAACAAATAAAAGAAAATATTAAAATGAAATATATTCCTGAGATGCAAATCAAAAGAAATAGATATAATAATAATAATAGTAATAAAGGAAAAAAAACTAAAAAACACTACATGCGATTGAGTCACATCAGTGTGACAGTATGGAGATTGGACTGATTGATTCTAGTGTCAATATTGCAGAAGAACAAAGAAGTGCACTGAAGCCAATCTGTACAGCAAAGACTTATGATGGGTCAGAGGAGGATAGGACTGGAACAGGCTATGTCATGCTAAAACCATTAAAAACATGACTTAAAACAAAATGTTAAAACAATAAAACAATAAAAAAGTCAAAGTGACCATTATGCTCACATTCTTCCCTTGTAAATCATGGAGTTCATATTTTTCCTTGAATGGGCCTCTAATTTTCTGAAACTGGGGACAAGTGCAATTGTTAACACAAACTTGGGGCCAAATGCACATGTGTGCCAGCCTGATAGTTGTTGATTTTTATCAGCCAGAGATGCTGGTGGGGCAATGCAGTGTGGTAAAAAAAAAAAAAAAGGCTGGAGCAGGGTGAATACATAATGTTGAAGATGCTGTTGGAGTTTCAGTAATCACCATTCACATCAGCTCATCTCATCCCCCTTTCAAAAGCAGCAGACGGACATGGGGAGGGTCAGGAAAGTGGAAAACACACATATGATTCCTGCTGCTGATGGCTTCAGGTTTTTAATCAGCTGAAAGGAGACAAATCCTACAATCTACAAGCAGTTGTGAATGACGACACTAGAATAACTAACCCATTACACTAAACCATTACAAACTCTGCGTGAAGCACATTAAAATATATTAACGTTAAAATATTTTATGTGCACTAGATTTTTAAACAATGAAAAAATTGTAAAGGTATGTATGTGCCTGCGCCAAGAAGAAAATTCACAAAATTTCGAGCGATTTCATGCCAAAATTACTGCACAGCCTGATCTGCATAAACACGCAACCTCATGTCCACCACTCCCACCGTCAGTCTGAGTAAATGAGTTTGTTTTGAGCCAGGAAATAACCAGACAGACACTAGTCTAAAAAAATGGACTTGCCAAATGAAAGCTGCACTGCAACTATATTAGCACATGCTACTGTCTTGTCGCCAGCATGAAATTAAAGGCCCATGATATAGTGGATATCAAACCTAACTGATATATGATAGAAAGTAAGGAGGCAACAGGTTTAAAGCTTAGTTTCAACCAAAAACAACAAAGAAAAAATGACTAAGTGGCCCTAAGATGTAACAGAACGATACAGCTGATTCTACCACAGTAAAATAGTGCATGACGGTGTGTTGCACACTTTTAAAATAACAAGTTCAAAAAGTTTCAGGATTTGGTCTAACTATTATAAAAAGCCATTTGCAACAGATTCGATCAACACAGATATTTACATGTGATTTTCAAAAAAACCGAAAAAAAGCAAACCCCCCCCCCCAAAAAAAAAACTCAACAAGACATTTTATCATTTACTAAGAAATATCCATCAAATTATTTGATAATAGAGTGCATAATTCGGGAAATGGCACCTGTTCAATTTCAAACGCGTTCATCACTGCATCACTGCTATTTATGTATTCATTTAATAGAGAACAGCCTGTTTCAACAAATTAATTTGACCATACTCATGGTTCTAAGATGGATATATGTGTAAAACAACAAAGAAATCATTGACATCATTGATTTAAGACGCAATGAAAAGAATGAAAAGAACTGAATAGAAAAGGTTTTTTTTTTTTTTTTGTGGTTTTTTTAATATTCATTGTGATAAATGTATCTATACACAAATGTGATACTGAAGGTTTCTTAAGACCAGAGCCAGTCTATAACACTGACTTCATGGTGAGGCTGAATTTTCTTTACCTGTAAATACTGGTAGTGAACTAGAATTGTAAAATATGGAAACTGTGGCACAACTTCTGCATTTTAAATGAATAGTTACATATGTAAAAATGTAATATACACAAAACGGAGGTGATTGATCTAATGATTCCCAAGGTTGTCATTCAGTCCAGCAGTGCTTGAGTTAACACACAGAGAAAGACCTTACTTGCTGAACTTATTTGCATAATGTTGTAAATTGGCCACCGAATTGGAGACAGCTGGGCCCACTATTTTATTGCCCTTGGTAATAATTTGCTCTCTCTTTAGTAGATTAGTGCCTTGCCTTTAAGTCTTGACTTCCAGAGGCCACAGTGTTTATCGCTCTTTCACAGTAGTGACGTGAAACATTCTTGTATTGATGAAAGACTAAACAGCAGGGACATATGGAAAGAAACAGAAGTTGCTGACAAAGATATGTTTGCCTTAAGTGTGTGTAAAACTTCCCGTGGCTCCAACATGAAGGTACTGTTCCTTTTAATACATCTTCAATGCACAGGACACTGTAAATTTTATTTTGTCTAGATTTGTTTAACTGAGTTTGTATTTTTTTTCCTCTCTTTTGTTAATCATATTTTCTACAATGCCAAAACCCTTCAACTCTGTAGCACATAAGAGCATGCCACAAACACAAGAAGCCACTGTTCTCCAAAATTAAGTCACATATATACTTTTGCTGTTGTTCTCTCTTAAATAACTTCAGTTCAAATAAATTAAACAAGAAAAGGAACCCAACAAAAAAACATACCATGTGTACCATGTGTATTACCAAAGTTTAGTTCTCACACATTATATACATGCCTTGTGCCAAAACAAAATATAATGGTTTAAAAGTTGTCCCAATAAAGATTACCGTATGCCATATATGACAAATAATAAAAAGTAAATAGATAAGGTGGCTAATATACAAATTTGAAGGAATACAAGGATCCAGAATTCAACAGCAATTTTCACAATCAACCACATTTTAGCAGACACAATATACAGCAGGGAGCTTAGAACAATTCCAACCAAAAATATTAGAAACATTATTATTTTTTTTAATATAAAAAACATGATTTTGCTTACATTTTCAAAAAAGATGTACTGGATTTTCCCCCCAGAATTGAATCAAAGACAGCTTGGTCATCTTTCCACTATTTGAATAGAAGAACTATTCCCAAGGCAACATAGTTGTTGGCAAAGGAACACAGTTACTCATTTATTTACTCATGTTTGACATGTTTGTGCTTCTCTATTTGTCTTCAGTTTTTATTTTTGGAAAGGAGGCCCTTATAGAGCTATGAACCGGCACGCTATTTCTTTTTTTTTTTTTTTTCTTGCTTGAAGACCCCATGAAATGGAAGTCAAAGTTCAGTTCATGGTGAGCAGCTCTGTAAAAATGGAAATAAAAACATCAGTTATGCAGACTGAGGTGGGACTGCACAAGGTGATATCTATAGTATAACAAAATTGTTAGAAACTGTTTAGAATTAACTTTGGAGGTTGCAATAAAAACATTAAATGTGTTATTATGAGTTGCATAAGTAATAATTGAATTGGTATCTATGGGCCACCTGTTTTACACTTGTTTCTTGTCTTGTATTAACTCCTAATAGTTCATTTTACATTTCATGGGATCCTTAAGCCTTAAAATAATTTAAATGTGACATAAACATAAATGAAATTATTCAAAGTTATTGAATAAACTTATTTCAATACAATTTATACAGCTTTTAGAGAGAAGTGGTTGATTTTTTTTTTCTGTACACCTGAACCCATTATGTTAATAACAAACTGCTGTCAGCTGTCAAGGGGACACTGAAGGTATGTCTCTGCATCCTGGGTAGTGCATGAATATACAGACAAAAGTACATAGGAACAGCAGATTGAATGGTTTTATATACTTGATTTGTTTATTTGATGGATTGCTTCATCTAGAAACTTTCATATATTTTTGGTGTGTACTCTCTGCTCTAAACAACACCACACTATCCTTTACCCCTACCCTAAAAATTAAAATCATACTATACACTTATCTGACAAAAACCTTGCTACAGTGTTACACAAAACCTTCGTCTTATCTTATAAAGGTCAACTGTTTAATTACAAGTCTATTTAAGAGGATGGGGGTTGGGGAGGTGGATAATCTAAAAGTACCATATTCAGTGTGATAGACATGTATAAGGCGTAAACAGCACGGATCTTCTCATTCAAATTATAAAATAAAATAAAATATATATATATATATATGCAATGCATAATCAAAAGCTGTGAGCTAAGCAATGAAATGATGGTCCAGTTAACCATCTACAACGCATTTACATTGCTACCGACAGACGATACATGAAGGCATTGACAGAAGTTCAATGGCGTCTGTATTTATAGGCACCGTGTTGATGTGAGATATGATATGTGTTTTGTGTGGATATGTGTGAGAAAAAAAGGAGTTATGTGTTTGGGAGTTTCTAGTAGGAGGGCGACAGGAGAGAAGATGAACGAGAGGTCGTAAGAAGCAAGATGGTAGATGGTAGATTTTCATGTCAAAAATGAGGAAAAATACAATATGAGAGAGGGGACAACTTCAGCAGAAACAATAAGCTGCCAAAAGGAAATAACAACCGACAAAGAGAGAAAGAAAAAGATGCAAATGATATAAATGAGCACAACAAAAGGCAATAATAGGAACACGATTGGGGAACTGCTCTGTCTGGACTGCCTGTGGGTTCCTCGTTGACACGACTGGGGCAGCGGTCAGAGGTGTAGAGGAAAAGGGGGAGTTGGAAAGAAAGAAAAAGAGATACAGAGATTGAAACAGAAAAAAGGGCTAAGAAAGGGCCGCACAGCTCCCTCTGCAGTCTAAATGAAGTATTCTTTCTTTTCTTCTGCGTGTGCATGGTTGCCCTCAGCGTTGATAATGGCTGTGTCGGCGTCGGGTGCATCGTCCGCTCCTTTGGCCTCATTTGTCAAGTATGTTCCTGTGGAAACGAAAAACAAACCTATATCAAGGAAAACAAACACTGAGCAGCCTTGCCTGGTATTTTGCTGCCTGAGGTGAAAAACAGATCTGAAGACAACATCAGTGATGCTACATTATTCATATACAGAATGATAAAAAGCCGGGGTAGTACCGGATATGCAAATACAGCCGTGTATGAAAAACCCTGCACAGATACAGAAGAAAACGCATTGCCACTTGTAGTATTCTCAATGGTGGCAGTCAAGGCTTAAAGGGTAGGTTCATATTTTGTCATGTCTGTCTTAAAACAGTTTTCAGGTGCCGTTATGAACATTAACATTTTGCTTGTTGTAATCATTCAAATGTCCTTACAATGTAAGTGATGCGGAACAAAACCCACTGTCCTCGTTTTGAACAAAAATATAATTGAAAGTTTATCTGAAAACTCAGCAGTCTGAGTTAGTCAAATAAAGTGGCTATCTTTGTGTCTTTGTGTTTTTCCGTAGCGGCAGTGAAAGAATCACAACAGAAAGAAGGAATGTGGCACTAACTTTGAAAGATATTAACTTGAAATGGCTAATTTGAATGGTTGTAGTCTCATAATATTCAAATAAATTTTTGCATGGAGGGAGGGCTGTGGAGTTTGTTAAATCCAATGTGCATTATGAGCTGATCTCTTAATCGCCAGCATGAATGGGACAAATGATTATAGCAAGAAAAACATGTTTCAATGTTGGGCACCTGATGATTGTTTTAAAAAACTGTGAACCTATCCTTTAAAGTTTCATATTCCAAACATTGTGATCAGCTCTCAATTTCAGCTAAAAGTCAGTCAGTTTTCTGTGGGTATCTATTAACTGTTGAATGTCCTTCCATTTGTTATCCTGTATTCACACTTCAAGATTATTAGCTTTTTGTTGTAACGGTGCATAAAGATTTGTGTCCTGCAGTGGAAAGGTGAGCTCAAAATAGGCTTCTAGTAAAATAAACTGAAGGAGAAAACACAACAAAGCTGCTGTTTATGCTGAATATTAGTCAGGGTCCCTCAATGGAAATAAGAAAACAATAACTAAGGGACATCCTGCTAGCTGAATGAAAGAGATATCATATAACTACAACATCTCGGGTTTAATTCCAGGGACCTTAGTTGCATGTGGTAGCCCCAATCACTCTTCCTATGTTTCATGCCTATAAATAACCTTTAAAAAAGAAGAAAAAATGCAAATGCTTTATTGAACTGAACAGATGTTTGAAAAAATTTATGTTGTTTTTTTTAAAAAAAACTTTTTAAATGTTAATCCATTCATTTCATAATTAATTCAATGACATTTGTGTATTGCTTTTGTAAAGTAGAAAATAACGGACAAATGATATATAATCATACCAATCAAAGGCACATGGTACCAAAGCTTCCTATCTGTGTAGGTTTAAAGTCTTCTTCTCTGCAGGTTATGACATGACATTAGGAAAAACTCTGATGTCTAATGGGTTAAATAGGACACGCTTCAGTCAATCCACGAGCCTTGAAAGACTCAAGACTGCTCCGCCATGTTTTCTTACCTTTATGCCTGGCCAGATATCTTCCCAAAACGATGATTAAACACAAGGTGACAAAGACCACTACAGCCACCACTCCTCCGATCAAGGCATGGTCAGTGCCGTGCTGCCCCAGAGCATTGGGATCTGAAGAAAGACAAAGAGATAAACAAAGTGAGTAGATGAAAGCACCAAATGGAGAGATGAGGGAGTGAAAACAGAGCAACAGCAAGACAGACAATAGAAAACTGTGCAAGGAGGAAAGAGAAGATTATTTCCAGCTCTAATGATCATTCTGAGCTGCTGTCATTCCTCTCTTCTTTCATATCATGCAGTCAGAGCAGAGCTGCCTAGCTCGCTCTCTGAGAATAATAAATAGAGTGAGAGTGAGAGGAAGAGACGGACACCACATTGACTCAAAGAGCAGCTACAGGCAGACATACATTCGCCCTGCAAAATGAAGGAAAAAGAGAATGAAAGAGGGACTCGGGGAAAAAAAAAAGAAGTGAATAATTCAAGACCACCCCCATGGTGCCGCAGGAGTCCCCAACATGCAAACCAGGGCAGCAGTAGAAGAGCAGTACACAGTAAATAAATCATCACACAGACGGGAAAAAGGAAAGATCAATCTTTTTCTGTTTCTTGGCAAGGAAGGATTGTTGTTTGGAGAATGAATTAGGTGTTAGAGAGTTGCTATAGGTCCACAGCTATTGGAAAAAGCAGTTGAAATGATAGCAGAGTCATGAAAGAGTGAAGAGTCCGCACGATGAGTCCGTTCACCCCTCATGCAAAAATCCATCAAAGGTTTCCCTTTTTCCTTCAACAATAGCTTATTTCCTTTATTCACCTCAGCTTCCTTTTTCTCACAGTCTGGCTTGCAGGCTATGCAAGGTAAGAGGACATGACAGTGATGGGATATGGACTCACTGTAGGTGAATCTAAAAAAAGTTGACAGGGACAGGGGTGGGGGAGATGGGTAACGGAATAGCCTGTATTATTCATATCAGTCCAAGACACATGAGAAATTAGCACTCGTCTCATTATACTGCTCCGAGCGCCAGGGCGAGCCACACACAACCTTGTCACTATGTGTATTTATGTGTATATGTGGGCTCATGATAGCAAAAATCTGGCAATGTCAGAGCAGGGTAGAAGGGCGGCTTAGACATACAGCACATGTCGTCATATTGACACTGTTTCTCTTCAGCATTCTCCTTTTTTTTTTTTTTTTTTTTTTTTTCAATGTCTGCCCATGTGGCCAAATTGAACAGCTGGCTTGCTCTCGCTCCATAACTCTCCATGGTCTGAATGACCAGGCCGTCACACTTCACTGCCTCCCAGTAGAGAAACACACACTCATAGCGACACACGCAACACAGACGTGCGGTAGCGCTCTGCTGCAGTTCTGCTTGGTCAGTGGAGCAGAGAGTAGAGGAATGTTCCCCTGGAATAACCCAGCAGGATGAGGACTTGGGCATTTAGTTACACACATGGATGTGTCTCTTCACCTCTATCTGTCAGGACAGTGACTGTTTTTCACTATCAAACACGCTCACTGTCTGACTGCTGCACTTCAGCGCGGCTCTCACAACACAGAGCAAGCACAAACAAGCCATGACCAGTATGTCTGCCTGTATAGTGCAACAGACTTTGGCCATGCAATATGCTACTGTCATATTAAAAGCCCAGGAGGTTGGGTATAAATTCAAACCTCTTGATGCTTCCAGATCATATCTGATCATACAGCTACTGCATCACTTTGGAACTTAAAGTAATACTACAGCTAAGCAGATTTGAAAGAGTGCTCTGAAAAGATTATATAGTAACTTGCTCCTTCATGGAAGATGACCACTGAATGTACATCATGCAGAATAATCTGCTTCTTCTTTAGTGTTGTATCTGTATGTTCAGCATGTTCCAAACACTCCTCCTACAACATTGCTAAATGTACTATAGTACTCACATGTTGTGCTATTGAAGAAGTAGCATATTTGGCAATCTATTGGCAAATCAATATGGGTCAGTGGTGGAGAAGCTGATTACGCTGCAGTAGCGGTTTGAGAAGTTAATATGAATGTTTTGATTTTTCATTCAAGAAGTAGCAGGCTACACACTTTAAGGCATCTTCCTAGCCAACTGGTGAGTATTTGATACTCAAGATTAGATTAGTATTTCATTCACTTGCTATCTTGCAACATTTAGCCTGCACAAATGCAACATAAATTCATCATAACTCACAATATGTAAATGCTTTTCACGCGAGTGCCGTCAAAACATGGTCCATCTACTCTGTTGTTATGTATTCCGTTCTAGTCCACTGCGACTCACGGAAGGAGAAAAATACAGCAAGGGCGTTCAAAGACACACAGAGAAAGGAAATGAACAAAAGAGAGATTGATGGATGGGAAGAGACTGAAATTTTAGTTGGACCAAGACAGAAAACAAAAGAAGACAAGGAGGAGAGGGATCTAGAGGAGAGGGTTATACACTTTTATGGCTCCAGAACACATTATCTTTTAATAAGAGCACATACATTCTTCTATGTGATTTAATATGAGAGCGTGGCAGAGCAAACTCCTCTTTTAATATTTATAACCCTCTCCTTGTCGCCTGGCTTGTTTAATAAATTAAAGGGGTTCAGGGCTTCTGTGAGCCACTGCTTGGCCAGACTGAACCAAAAGTGTTACTCTTAAACTGCCCCACTAACTCCTCATAGGATCTGTTTTACTGATGCTGACTCCATATGGGGTGACTGTGGGACAATATAACATCCTCTGTACTGACTTTCATCTAGAATCATTGTTTGAATGAACAGTCTTAATTTATCTGATGCAGCATGCGTAAATCCATCATATCAGCATGCTACTCAAATGGTCTTTACATACTGCAACTTAACATATCTCCCTCTCACTCTCTCCTTGTATGTGTGTCTTTGGTATTAAATTTGTTGATATTAAAATTCATCCCCTACAGGCATCGTTTTCTTCTTTCTTCTGGATTACTCTTTTTCCTCTCTCTATTTTAGATATAGCCCTGTGAACCAATGGTTTCACTTGCTCAGATCAATAAAGCAGCAGCTAGCTTAGACATGGGTTTATAAAGCTGCAGTGTCCTTGTGTCTGGTGTCGGCCAGGGATTCTCTGAGTGTGTGTGAGTACATCTGTGTGCTAAAATAGACACTGTTAAATTATACTGAAAGGAACTCAGATTTTTTTAATTCATGAGAAAGATTCTTTAAAGCCCTGAAAGGTACTGTAAGATGTGACTTTTTTTGTTTTGTAGTTTTTTGAGTTTATTACTCATTATATATATATATATATATATATATATATATATATATATATATATATATAATATATATATATATATATAGCAACATATGGTATGTGTGTGCCATAGCTTTTTGTACATTTGTACATTTATATTTTACACATGGTTAAATGTGAAGAGACACGTATTAGTAGATTCTGCTGCAGTGATGGGAAGAATGAATGCCTGCAAACATAGACAAAGTAAAGAGAGAAAGTGTTGAAAAGTGCCTGCAGACATGACTTTCATTCATTGAGTCAATTATGCCCAACTTTTTTGGCTGAGACTAGAAATGTACCAATCTGCATCTAATGCTGGCTCTACTGCCAAGATGAAAGAGTACCTGAAGGCTATAGCAGAGGCTGGAAAGACACATATGCACACACTTTTGAATACATGCACCCATGCATGTGAAAGCTTTGGAAAGACAGAAAAGACAAGACATTACTGAGACGTGTGTCTGTGTGTGTGTGTGTGTGTGTGTGTGTGTGTGTGTGTGTGTCCTTGCACATTCTTGCTTGCTGGGTCTGAGTGGATTAATTACATTCTGAAAACAAATTACTTTTGCTAATCACTCAATAAAGCCGACACGTGGATTTGGACACTATCTTGAATATTCAACTGCTTCCTTCTATCTTCTCAGAATGAAAAGAAATTGTGGTCAGCGGGGTAACAGCATGAAGTTATAAGCAAAGCAAGATAATTAATTATGTGAATTAATTAAGTCACATGCAGGAATCAGTCTATCAAAGAAGCTCTGTGTTTTATGAAATCTATAACCTCTTCAAAACAGCAATAAAATACAACAAAAGGAAGAAGCAGGGAGATTACAACAATGATACACCAGTGGTAACCTAATCGCCACTATATTGCTGCTGCTTTTCAGAAATATGAAATTAATTATGCTGCAGATTAGTTTAGAGGAATCGCATTGTGTGAGCCAAATGTAGACCTAGAACAGCAGGTACAGTAGCCCACATAAAAATGATCTTGGAGAAAGCAAGTTGACACCACAAACCCAACAAACCCCTAGCAAAGCAAAATGAATAAAGGACTAAATAAAACTTCATGGCAACACATGGAAATTAGACTGCCTTGCGTGTGTGTGCGTGTGTGTGTGCGCCTTTTCAAGATTGCTGCAAGTGTCCTCTGCCATTAAGGTTTAATGAATAGAGGGGCTATTACATGTAATTCATAACACTTGCCCCAGGTTCTAATGATTTCTCTTTTTCTGTTCTACACTTTATTCCAAATTGTTGCTATAATTCTTCCCCAAAGCGAGTTAATGTGGCAGGTCATCAATAAGCTCACCCAGCAATAAGTGGAGAGACCTTTGCATTATGTTTTAATTTTGCCAGTGCTCCTCTGCTTTATGGTGGAAAGAGTGGAGAGTAGGGGGAGAAAATGGAGAGACGATGGTCAGTACTGCTCAATATTTAACCATGTCCACCCCTGTGATACTGTAACCGGATCTCTGCCTTTCTGGTTTAAACATAGCAACCAGCCGACCTGAACATAGCTGGCTCCAAAAATAATATGTCCTTTGCTCATCACATGGTCTAACCTGTGCCCTCCATTTAAAACATGATCAATAGCAACAGAATAAAGCGGTTACAAATCCCTCCAAGGAACGAACATTGTGCCTTCACTTGAGGTTTCAATTGAGTTTTGTCCAAAGGTTTGTCCTCGGTGTAAAACGGCTTGATTAGGTGACTGTGGGATTAAAGACATAAAACATCAGTATCCATGAAGTGCAATCATGCCCTTTTTACTTGTAACTGCAATAAAACAGGCCTCACTGAAATTTCAACAATCTCCCTAACTTTAAAAAGCATATTTTTAAGGAGACTGGGTATTGCATTTTTGTTGAATTTTGATATTGCCTTCAGTTAATTTATTCTCTGCTTCTAGTCTTCTTTCTAAATCCAGATTTTTCTCTTTCACGACTTGTTTCCTTTTTTTTAAGGGTGAGAAGGAAGTGTAATTTTGCAAAAAGGTACATTTCAAAATGAATAGCTATATTATTGAGTATTTTATATTCTGTTGTAATTTCAGGTTTAATTATTGTTTTATTCTGTAAACATTACATATATAGTGTAGCTTGTGTTTTTAACAGATTCGATAGAATAGTTTAACAGATAGTTTTTTTCTATTAGACCCAAATGAATGCTACAAAACATTCAGATAAAAATAGAGAATAAACAAATCGAAACTTTTGATATGCACACTAATCTATTAAGTGTGTTTTTTGCACATTTTGGATCAGTAACACTGAACACTATATTAAATTCCTAGCCGTTTCACCCTTTTGGAAATCTCACTTACTATAGACCACACCTCTGATTGAGACAAATTAACAGTTTAAAGCAATGTTTTAACAACATCACATTACCCAAAGGATGTGTTCCCCTCTACTTCCTCCAACTCCCAAATTATCTTCAGAGGCTGAACAAAAATGGTTTTGCATGTTGTTGTGTATGTATAAAGTTTCACTTTCCATCCAATTAGATGGAAATCCTCAGGTGACATCATTACTGTTGCCTAAAATAGACAGCTACAGTAAATTAAGATGAATGGGTTGATGTTTGTAAGGATGGTTAGCAGTCTCAGTATGGATAAGCTGGCTCATATCACAGAAAACCAAACATGATGAGAGGGGGAAATCCTTTGTATTTTAATTCAGAATACCAACCATAAAGACCTCGGCTCTCGACCGTGTTGGTAATAAATAACCATGGTAACCCCTCCTTGAAAGTTAAAAGTTAAATTTGGGCCAATTTAGCAATATAAATTATGTTATGCACTTTGATTGGTTGTTGGTGCATTTCTTTACTTGTATAAACTAATGTTCCTAAGAAAAGAGAACTTTTACTGTGCAAGTAGGTAGACGGGTATTATATTATTTTTTTCTGCCTTCTCCACAGGAAGAGACACACTGAATTATTGCTGTCTTCTCGGCAGTGGGCCCTTTTTCTGCCGCAATATTAGGCTGCAGGGGCTGGGTTTGGCCACGCGAATGCTGATTATGAGGAGTGAATTGTAAATATTTTAAACACCAAAGAAACCCTTGTGCATGATTCAACCTTTCAGCTTCACAAGGTTAAAGCTAATTTGCAAGCCATAAAAAGGCATTTGGCAGATTTTAGAGAACTCAGCGGTGGCAGGGGGGACTGAATGTGTATGTGTTCATGGAGGGGAGGGGGGGTAGGTTGATGACATTGCATGGACCTCTGATACTTAGTGAAAGAGTTATTATTGCAATTAAGACTGGCTGGGCTATCTAGGTGTTTGGCAGAACTTTATTATGTGTGAATCTCTTGCATACCTGCACATTTGCCCCACTCTAGAGGTCAATAATAGCGACAATTAAAGACGTGGGTTGTTGTCAAATTTACATTTCATATTAGAACTATTGAGTCCATAACATGGTACATGATTGTATTGGCCACTGATACTTACAGTCAACATGTCAGCAAAATTAGTTGTAAAAAAAAAAAAAAGAAGCTATTATTGTAAAATCATACTGTAAAATAACTTCTTATTCTATGTCTTAGAAACACATTTTCATAATACAGAAAATGTAACTCA
Source organism: Pampus argenteus (assembly GCA_036937835.1). Classification (NCBI taxonomy): domain Eukaryota; kingdom Metazoa; phylum Chordata; class Actinopteri; order Scombriformes; family Stromateidae; genus Pampus; species Pampus argenteus. Next base: position 9,275,941 of record CM072874.1, read on the forward strand.
TTGTTATGTACAGAATGAAAAGGTGCAATCAGGTTGTTTTCAGTTCTGTGGCCAATTTACAACTGTCATGCAAATACTGTTTGTTTATCACATTTGGAGTGTCAAGGATGATACCTTGTTAGTATATTAAAATAAAGGCTATTTTTAGCATGCTTGAAAACAAGTGAAACACACAAAATCACAGTTAATGTATTTGGGATGAAATGTTCTCTAATCAGTTGTCTTTTTCTTGGGTTAAAAAACAAAAAAAAAATGTGTTGGAGAATAACATGTGAACTATTGCTATTACAGTCACTTAGTATGTTTTGCTGCTGCCCCCATCCATTTGCTTAGGGGGGGTTGCGATCGACCTCAAAGCACGCTCAAAAAAAAAAGTAAACTATCTCTTTAAAACCTTTCAGGCAAGAACCTAAAGAATTCTGGCAGAACACCGTTTGAACATTTTGAACTTTGATGTGACTTTAGGCCATCTATCAATCATTCATTCAATGAAAACTGTGAATCTGTGAGTCCCTTATGTGTCCATACACAGTAAAACTAACTTTTTGTAGCAAAAACTCCATATATATTCTCTGTCTGAACTGATTTTTGTTGGACGGTGCCGCTGCCTTAGTTATGGTGGTCTTGTGTTGTTACAAGATAGACAGCAGAGCAGAGAGAGGTACAACTGAAAGAGCTCATCAGGCATATCACATGCTAATACTGTGCATACGAGTTATAATGCTGAACCTACAGTGTGTATTTCTTTTACAAGGTAGACAACTTTATTAGAAAGACAAAATGTCATGGGGTTGGTACAGCTCCACAATTGTTTGCTTTTATCCAGGGCCTGTGAAAAGACCCTGGTAATAAATCAAGTAGACACATGAAAGCAGATAGTATAGTATCCTATGACTGGGTACGCAGTGAAGGAGTCTGATATTTAGATTCCCTTAAGATACACCGAGAAGCTTAACTCCTTTTGTGTCTCTGCACTACACAAACAGACATCAGAGAAGAATTGAGACACGCTGATGAAGAATATCCAACAATATGTGGAAGCCTGTTATCTAACAGGGTCTTCGGAGAGAAGTGAGAGTAGAAGAGAAGAAGCGGGTGAGGGGAAATTGAAACAAAAGCTTCGAGAGAAAGCAAAGCTGCAGAAGAGAAGTAGAAAGGGAGTCAAGATTCCTAAAGGGCTTTAAAGATGGTAATTTAAAGAAAGCAGCAGTGATGAGAGGAAATTATTTGGAGTGAATGGGACTGTGGAGCACCATGAAGTTGAGAGGAAATAGAGAGCAGGAGCATAACACAGAACAAAAGAACTCTGTTGTGTCTATATAGTGGGATAATGGACACATAACTGAAAATGAATGAAAATAAAAATGAAGCAGCTCAGTGAAATTGCAGGAAAAAAAAAGCAGAGATTTCAGGGTCAAAGAAAGTAGATTAGTGTGTTGAATGTCTCATATTATGTCATTTTATTTAAATTTTATTTGATATTTAATTAAATGGTTATGTTTTGTGAAACAATATACAGTTTTCTGTTAAATACTGAATATTATAAATTGTTTGTGCAATCATCTCACAAAAAAAAAACATTTTAACACCTTTCAGAAAACATGATTAAGGTGATATATGAGAGAGCAAGCTTCTTTGCATATAGCCTATCACAGCACATTAGTTTTAAATTGACGTGTCACTCAAGAATTTGATTGACATATCACTTTACCATAGCAGACATGACGCTGTGTCAGCATTTTTATAGTGTGACAGCATTCATAGAGAGTCACTAGACAAACCGCAATACAACCGAACAGGGTCATTTTAGCTTTTTTTTTCTGAAGTAGGCTTTTGAAATGGGGTGAAAAGAAATTAGGATATTTTATCACTTCCTGTCTAGCTGCAAAGAAAATGAATGTTGGTTGTACAAAGACTGACTTTGGATCACATAATCAGTACATTTTCATAAATGAATGCATTATACTGAGATACCATGGGAGACACAGTTATATACCTTTTTTTATGTCCATGCATGATTGAATGTGTAAACCCTCTTGAACCCTGCAGTATCCTTGCAAGAGCAAAGAGGTAGTCTACCATTCAACAACCAAGACAAAAACTGCATTGTTCATCCTGAATCTGAGGTTTGACAATCACCCGTAGCACCATGGCATACGCTTCATTGGGAATGCTGAGAAGTGTAATACCCCAGAAATTTGGCCACACCGCCAGTCCTCTCTTTGAAAAATGGGAACCAGCACACTGCAGGCCCATACCTCAGCGCAACACTGAAGAGGCATGTCAGTCAAGGAAAACAAGTCTTCCAAATTACCCTCCACTGTGTTGGCACGGTTCACAACCTTCTACATTTTTTCTGTTAATTACTCAACAATATCCCCATTTGAGGTAATGGCTCCTGGTGATAACATTTTTTTGGTGTCCATGAGTGGACACTCGGGCTGCCACCATGTGAGGCACTAGTGACCTTCTGGCTACAACTTGGAGCAGCTGCCCGCACAATGGAGAGTTGGAATATGGCCCACTCAAATACCATGTCCCCATCCTCATACAGGATTGAACAAAAGTTCCCCCCAGAGATATGTAGCTAGTATTGCTCTATACCAGCTTCTTCCTCGTTGGAGACGTGATAGTCCACCTCCCAGGAGCCAGTTTTCGTAGCCCCTGGTCAACATGCCAAGACCGCCCCCGTTTGCCTGCCACACACACCAGACCACCACACCTAACCTTTCTTTCAGGATGTCCCATTCTTGAGTGACAATTCCTCAATTTGGCACCACGTGTGGACTGTTATGGAGGCTCAAATGCATAACAGTAGTTTATAAAGTTTAAATTCATAGCCAAAACTTTCTATATGTCATCAGCCTCTACAAGAATAAGAGAAAATTTGAGATAGCGTCAGCATTTTATGCCTCCCTTAACATTCATTTTTCATCCTTATTATAGATGGCATCCCATTCTCATTATTCATATCTTATATTATAATGGTAATACGGAGGATTCTATCAACAGCATTAATACTCATCAGAAATATATTCCCTAAAAACACCAAATACACACTGTTAGAAGTACAATGTCCACTATGCTATCTCTCTGAAGAAGAGCTTTCAAAGTCAGAACTCTCTTCTCTTAACACAGAATTAGGAGTCATGATGAGACATCTCAAGTGGCCAGACATTTTCAGTTGGACATGACATTTGCTTCTTTGAGGTTTCAGGCCACAGAAGTACTGAAGTCTTTGAAATGTCATAGGGACAGTGGATTGAGCATGTGGACAGTTAGACTCTTTTTGAATACAATGACCTGGTATAACTTAGAAATTTAAATAATGTCCTTGAAGTGAAACTACTAACAAAATGCAGAAATGTTGTCCCAGGAAGGCACTATTGTAGATATTTCTCTCATTCTCAGTGTCTCCGGTATGTCCACATAAGACAGGGATGTTGAAGCTTGAGGCAGCGAAGTAATAGGGCAGAGCAGTAGGACATTAAAAGGAAAAGCAAAGTGGGAATATAGCATGCTGAGGGGTTGTGGAGATATGTGATGGGTGATACTGTACCTCTGTTGCCAGTGACTGTGGGGTCTGAGACGTAGGTGCCTAATAGAGCAGTAGGATCTGGAGGGATGGGATGTAGGGGGAGAATGGTGGATGGAGGCAGGGTGGTGGGGGCGTCTGGTAGGGGACAGATAGACACTTATACACAAGAAAAAAAATTACAACAACAAAAAAACTGAATACACATGGGGGCACTTATATACTGTGACAGGGGAACACACACTGGTCAAAGGCAAAGCTTTACATCGTGGTGGTGGGGAACAAAAAACTGCAAAATTAGGCATAAACATAAGGTTGTTGAAAACATGCACCTTTTTAAAATGCAACAATGAATCACTATTAATGCAAAACGATGCACTATACAAAATACATTTATTCAAGCACTGCTGATATTTTTTGTGGATTTTAATTCTCACTAATTCAGAAAGGAGCATTACATATATCACTGATATATATCTGCATCTTATAAATGTTTTGCTGTGTAGTTTATTTACTTTAAGTGACCTCCATCATACTATGTTAAAGCCGATCAAATGACTGATTCTTATGACTATGACTGTCTTTGCATCAGTGTTCACCTAAGCCATATTTTAGGAGACAAACACATAATTAAAAAGCTGAACACCTCATATGTATGTTTTTGTCGTAACCTGTTGAGAGGTACAATTCACAAATCAAGCATGTTCATCCAGAAAAAGGCTATATTTAAATATGTTGCATCTGCAATATTTTCCCCTTTTATTATGATTTAAAATACTCTTTATTCTTTGAATGTGATGGTCATATCTGTAGCTAGAGAAGAGTATTAACCTTGATTCTGCTAATGTTGGCTGATGTTGATGAAGATAGATCCTGCACCGGGAACCAACATGTAAGAGGGGAAGAAAATTGGATTATAAATGAAAAAAGTAATTTGAAAAATGATCTGTGCTATGTTGGAAAGGATGATTTCAGGATTAAACAAAAAAAAAGTAGCAAAGCTGCCAGTGCATGCTCTGGTTTTGACTTATCACTGCAAAATGATGGTAAAAGCGCTTCATCCAATGCAGTGTTTCTCACTGTCACAAGTTAAAGTAACAGGAAATATGGGACTGAAACATTGTGTGACAAAGTTAATGAGGTTACATTACCACCTTGGCTTTTATGTTTATGTCACTCTGATTTTTTATGGTGAGCTAGAGGCTTTTAATTGGATGTGGTACACTTTCTCAGGGCCAACTGTCCTGGGTTTCTCAGTGACATTTCAGCCTTAGCATGAATCACTAAGCAGCTAAATGCATGTCTTCAGGAAAGAGGGGAGAGAGAAAACGTCTCCTCGTTGCAGAGGAACCATTAAAAAGGTATTTTCCAAGAATTATGGCTGCAATTGTGAAAGGCTAAAAGGTGTTCTAATCACTAATGAAGGGTAGGAACAGACTGAGTGCCATTTTCAAAAGAACAAGTAATGAATCTGGATAAGACTCTTTGACCCTCCTATACCCAATTGCCTTTTTGTGGTGCAGAATTTGTCGATTTAATAACATCACTGCCATTTAGTGTATTGGTTATTCTTGTTGTTACATTTGGCTGGCATTTCAAGAAATTGTGATGTGTACACAGACACCATGGCATGTGGTGCAAGCACACTAATCAAACCTCCACAAAATATACACTGCAATTAGGAAGGAAATGCAAAGTCAAGAAATATGTCATGAAACTTTTACGGTATAGGAATAATGACCTTTGATAGGCCTATTTTAGTTAACCAATATATTATCAAAGGTGATGATATTTATCTCTCAACTCAGCAAACCTAATCAATATGCTATATAGTTTTTTTTAACAATAGTCATTTAACCAGCATTGATGTCAGATTCAGACATGGTAGGCATTGTAATTACTTCCCTGGATGTGAATTCTGCTTGACAACACCACATCTCTCTCTGCTTTAGTACAGCCTCAACACAGAGTAAATATCACGTGGTATGGATCACTCCTCCTCCAGGGTGCTTGCCCTGTTTTATGACTTGCAAAGATGCAATTACAGCTGATATAATAAAGTATTTGCTTTAAAGGATATGGCTGGCTATTTTCTATATTTTCCTTATTGTCAACAAATCCAATGTGTTAGAGCCAAATCAACAATAAATCAATCCTACTTATAGTACAAGTATTGTGTGTGTGTGTGTGTGTGTCCAAAGCCTGATATATCTTATTCTGCTGTGCCATTTTTTTCAACAAAAAAAAAAACTATTAAAAATGCATCTGAGCCACACTGTTAGACTGGGTTACATGGTCCTTCACCTCAAAGATTACGGTCACAATAGATTCTCTTGAAATGGCTCAAAATACTAATAACACGTTTTCAGTCTCTGGAGAGCAGCTGTAGGCAGACAGGAACAAGATTCGCTAGCTTGTTGTGCTACAAATCACAACACAACCTCTTGACTTTGTACTGAAGTTCTTTGAGAAATTTACAATGTCGTACAAAGTCAAGAGGCTGTGCTATGTAACATATATCAGGCTTTGTATATATACAAACAATACTTAAGTCGAATCATTTCTTTGTTAGTTTGGCTTTGCACATGAGATTTATTGACAATAGGAAAAACATAGAAAATCACCTGCCATATCCTTTAACTTAATAATAGTATGTGTACATAAAAAGGTGTAAACTTCATATGTATATAAATTAATTCATATTGTACATTTGCGTTGTCACAATAGCAGTGTAGAATGAGTATAGAATTAAAAAAAATTGTGTGATGACAGTATTACTAATTAGAGTAAATCAAGTTTGAGTTGTATAACATTGGGATTTCACCTTCTTCCTTATCTTGAATTTCATTAATTCATCTTATTCATTTTACACACTCTTCATTACAAACTGAATCTCAAGTTCTCATATTATGCTTCATACATCCACAAAGCTGTGAGGATGCAGCTGACAATTTATGACCGTGTGGACGAACTTGCACATACTTCCACATGTCCATGTAAGCATGTCTGTTTTAGGATTATATCAGCCCCTCACTACACTGGCAGATGTGATGACATGTATTTATCATCAGTTGTGGACATGAGCAGATGACAAAATTTGAACAATCATGTGGCTCCTTCTAGCAACATAGATACAGACAATATAAATTTGCACTTTCTGTGGAGTGTCTAGATTCATTACATACAATAAATTACTGCATTAGAGTACATGAAAGTGATGTATATGTATCATCAAATCATGAAAAGTAACTTTATAGTAGTATATGGTTTTCCTGTGTTCAAAGTCCATTAAACAAGTCTTTTTTTACATTCCTGACTATTCTTGAGATTTTAATGTGCTGTCGTGTCCTTGGCTAGGACCAGCAGAAAGCACTTCATGAACTATTGATAGAAACCTTGGTTGCATCCGTCAAGAGCTCCACATCTGGTTATTACTGTACATTCACCAAGGACAGTCAGAACCTTATTAGAAATCGCTATTTCTCTGGCAAAGCATATCTGTCTGCACCTGAGAGGTTTATTCCCTCATTTTTTCCATCAGATTGTGCCTGCTTTTAAATAAGAGGCAAAATGAAACACCCCCTATAGCTGCATGTAATAATAATAATGTAATATTGTATTGATCCACTTAGGGAAATTCTCTTTTGCCTCCAGTTGGATGGTTTCTCTGACCAAAAACAACCTGCCTTTCTGTCCCTTATCACACAATGTCTTAAGTTCCTAAAACAGAGGGAAAAGAGATGTGTCACTGCTCTGCTTTTTTAAGCATTATTACTTAATGCCGAGAGACAAATGGCAGTAGAGAAACGGAAGAGAAGAAGAACTATCTGTTTTCTCCGACACTGAATCCCATTATCCTCCACCTCCTCTGGCATTACTAGGAATCTATCCTTCCTGGTGATATTCCTGACAACGCAGCACTAAATTCTGCCTCCCTTAAACATTTCCCTCCTGATGTGTGTGTGTGTATCAGAGTTTGTGTGTGGAGAATCTGGGACGCAGCTTTATTTGAGGAAAGGCGTTGGTGGCATTTGTGTCACCTGAGGCCCTTATTCTCCCTGTGAGAGATGGTACCACTAATCACTCTAAGCACCGATACAGTATGCAGATCAGGAGGTATTATAATCCTTGTTTTTGCAATAGAATTTGGTGCTTGTGCCTGTGAGGTTCACTATTCAAATGTAGCACAATTGGAGTCCCAGGCGTCCTCTAGCATATTTTTTCTTTTACAGGTCCTTCATCAACGTGATGTCAAATGAGTAATTCCTTTATGTGATCACATGAAATCGAATTATCCACATATCAGGTTTTCCTTTGAACTCACCATAGACGTAGAGTACATATTCGGCACTGCTGGTCCCTAGGTGGTTGCTGGCTTCACAGCGGTAGGTGCCATTGTCTGTCTTGTTGAGCGAAGTAAAGGTGAGCTCCCTCCCCTGTACAATCATCCTGTCCAGGTCAGGAAGTTCACCCCCGTCTTTTGTCCACATCACAGGATCTGGCCTGGGAGGTGAAAGTATGAGAAAGAGATGTAAGCCGTGCGACATATACCTGTCTAATGCATTATATAAAAGGCTGACATTAACTACAAAGTTTGAGTGACTTACGAGGGGTTTCCTCTGGACATACACTCCAGCTTTAAGTACTGACCCTCCTGTGGGACTGCAGGAAAGTGGTTTATTTCCACACGAGGAGCATCTAGGACAGACAGAGAGGGATCAAAGTGAGGGTGGACTATATGGGATACATTAATAATTATTATATGATCATAATGATACTGATATGTTATGAAATCCATATACAGTATATGGAGATTTTCCATGGATGACAAAATGTAGTGTAAAAGCACTTTATCCATATATGTCCATTTGTACACTTTATATCTTTACATGTGTGCATGTCTTTGTGTGTAAGCACTCACAATGGACCTCCAGTACTTCAGTGGCCTGCTGTGGTGACTGTGAGAGTGCTACATGGTCCACTCTGCAGGTGTAGGCCACTCCATCATCATCTCTGTCCACGTACAGCTGCAGAGAGCTTCGTACTGTAAATGTCTTCCCACTTGCATTCACCTCCTTGGCACCTTTGGAGAGAGTTGCACACTGTTAGTGATGCAGCATTCATCTTGCAAGGTGTGATGGCCATACATCAAGTCCGTGCCCCTGTGTTTAACTGTTCAGTTTAGTCCTGCTTTATAGCCACAGCCAGACTCCGCAGGGACACGGACAGGGGCTGATCAAATAATGCAATAAGCACCTAAATGGAAAATTCACAGTATTTTCACACAGGTACTGGTAGTATCTTTATTACAGTGTACAAATCTTTAAAAAAAACAACAACACTGCAGGTCATATATTTGATAAAGTAACTGTTTTAGAAGAGATTATAGTCCCTACGTAATGATTAGATTGAGTGACCCCCTTCTGGTTGATGCTTGTTCGCCTTCTACCAGTCTTCCAGATGTATGAGGGCATTTGGTCTTTTCAAATATGCATTTGTGTATAGCTTTTAGGCACTTTGGAGGTATAATGCAAACCATTCTTCCCATAGGAACTCTTTCTGAGAAAGGCTTTACACAAAAGAATGAAAAATCAAACAATGAAACGAACACACAAGCAAAAATAGCCAGCTCTTAGCATCAACACACAGGACCCCACAGGAATCATCGCTTAACTCCAACCACAGATGGACTACAACCACAGATCAACCATTCTGCAGCATTAACCCATATATAAAGGTCTAACCTGTCCTCAAGGTCCAATAACATGAAATAAAAAACACAGTCCAAACATCTTCACTAAATAAACCAGTTGACATTTATGCATTGCTTAACACAGGAATTGCAACCATCGTGCGGGGATACTGACAGACAATCATCTTCAGTTGATGCCTCTCAGGACTCTAACAAAACTTAGCTGCCTCACGTCTATGTGGGGACACAACCATCTCTGCCTGCAGCTGCTCAGGCTTTGCTGCCCCACATAACTTCTTCCCAGTCTTGCTACAACATGTCACGCTATTCTCTCTCTCCGATCCTTCTATCTGACAACCATTTCCAGCCTCATCATGACAAAAACCTTACCAGGGCCAATCAGACATTTGGCAATAATTTCAATCAGCCTTGTTGCAAAGTATCGCTATGCACAGTCCTCTCCATCTGTGCAATCTGCTCTCAGAGCTATCCTTTCAACACCTGCCTTGTAATCCCAATCAAACATCTGATCCACCTCTCTAGGCCCATCAACACCCCAATCATTGCCAAGGCTTTGGAGAACTCCTCCAATCCAGCTTACTCAAATCATCTACATAATGCCCTGAAATTTGGCATACTCCTTGATCACACCGTTTCCCTTTTTGCTTCATTTGTTTCCCCAATGATAAAAGGCCAAACATGTTTGATTAAAGTTTCATAACTGGCCCTTTTGACACCAATCTTTAACTGCTACATTACTGCACTTTTTATCTTTTTTTGTCCTAATAAATCCATATATTCCTGAAACACGGTGGTAACAAGGAAACAAGGTAAAGGTAGAACTACAAGATCACAGAGACGTCCTCCATCCCTGTCAAACTGTCCTTGAGCACAATGCTAGGTCTGTGCCTGATCAGGATGTTCTGTGCTCTGTCCAGGTGAATGACTGGTCAAGTACTGACAGTTCAGTACTTTAGCTGTAGCTGAGAAAAACATCTTGCTCATGTGTCATGAATTCTTGCTGTGCAACAGGTCCCTAGTTGTTTTTTTCTAGTCTGGAAAAATCAGGTTTAAGAAATAATTAACCTCAATAAAAGACTTCTGTGACGTCTATAGAAACACTGCACACAAATTCAATACTAAATAATTTAAGAAATTTAGCAGCAACATTTAACAATATTTGCCAAGTTTTGATGAAACCTCACACGTATGACACAACTGTTCTTTGTTAAGTAACGCAAATGACCACACAATTCCAGATCACACACCTAGAGACATCAATCTTACACAACTCGCCACTGCTGGATTTGTCTTGACTACTGACTGTTTCACAATTTTGCTTATACATGTCCACCTCCAATTAGGTATTTTTCTTCTCAATCACATTGTTCAACTAGTCTTTTGGGGGTAGTTTGCCTACTCAGAGCATGCCCGCAGCCTGTGTTTTAAACCTTATCAAGCCTGTTCATCCACAGCAACACCAACAAGGTTTGTTTTAAAAAAGAAAGATTAAAAATCCCTTTCTCCTTTGCGCTCATCTGCTCCACTTTCTAAGCATCCCATCCCATCCTCTTCCTCTTGATTATGCCAATTAACGATTCTACTCAGTCACTTCCCTCAGCTGAGGCAATGAGTCCGCCTCCCCTAGAGATGAATGACTGACATGTCTGCAGTGTTAGCAACATCCACCCAGACAACAGGAGAGAGGGAAAATGGCTGGATTTCGTCACAAAGAAGAAATTGCAGAAGACAAAGGAGAATGAGATTTGCAGAAAGAGATCATATTTCCAATACCAAGGCATGCTTTAGCAGTTGCAAACATCTACCCTTTCTAATAGACATGTCAGGCCCTCATAGGCTGCTTCTCCCTTTCTCTTTGTCTCTCCATCAGTCTTGCTGGTCTCCTTCCTTTGATTTATAAAACTTTTTCTCCACAACGATAGAAGGTTCCTTCCACAGATATACTGTATTCAAACTTGCTATACATCAAACAGCATGGTTTATCTGATGCTTTAATCACTAATGATTCAGTTCAACTGATATGATGGGATGAGGTATGTTATGTTTCATGAAATGCCTTTTGTTTGGTGAATTTTACTAACATGCACAAAAATGGTTCAGTTATACACTGACTTTATTTCTAATTTAACACTTTTTTAACGTATTTTTTTTTACATTTTTAAAAATATGTCAATTTCAAAATATTGTAATGACTTTGTCTGAAAAGAAGTGAATGAATCATCCTGAATTTTTCAGTTTGATTGTTCTCAGACGTTATGCGTATCAAGACCAGAATTTGGGTACTTCAATCAATGTGATAGGCACTCAGCGATGCCCCTGTGTCAGCTAACCTAATCTTCTGTCTGTGCTACTTCTATTTACTATTGTAGGTTGGCTTTCAGCAAAAAAAAAAAAAAAAAGAAAAGTTAAGTTCATAATATTTCTAAGAGGTTCCTAAATTGTAGATACACTTTGCATTGAAACAGCAGTATTATAGATATCGAGAAACTTGCTTCATATTTCATTCTGCTGTGTGTTCTTTAAGTGTGTAGTGATTTGAATGGTCTCTGATTGCCTCTTTGTGACTCAGGATAAGAGCACTACAAAAACTGATATGCTCGCACAAAGTTCATTAATACCATTTTTTGGTCCCAAAGTCTTTTTAAGATCCACTTTGAGAACATAATAACAGATGTCTAACAGTAATACCTCATCGTTAAATGTTTCAATCTGCATGCACTTCGTTGGCTTCTGCACTATTTATTGTGTGTGTGTGCAGACGAGTGTGTGCGTGCATGTGTGTGGGTGAGAGTAGGTATAATTGCTCTATAAATATCTTATCATATTTCTAGTTAAGCTGAAAGGACCAGCTGATATAAAATAGCTGTCATTTAAGGCTCAGGCTTGTCAATCAAAAAACTAATCTGGCCAGTCTCATAATAACACAAACTGTAAATGCATGTGTGCCCACATGCCCAAACACACACATACACACATTCACAAACCCACAGTTTGATGATCGCCCTGACCTGTAAAAACATATTTTTTTTTGCTCTATAAAGAGACTTTTTGGGTGAGAGTTACTGGTAGAACTAATCAAGAATTTTGGAAAAGATTATCAAGATATTTTACTTTAAGCCTCCGCTGGAAAAAATTACATGGTGGCTTTGAGGGAGCCTAATGCTCGGGAGAAATAACTGATGGAGGATTGATGGAGGACTGTTTGAAGCCTCGAGATCCAGAAATTCAAACCCTCAAATTTTATTAAGGAAAAGAAGAACAAGTGAAGCATGAAGTTTAAAATTGCAAATGGCTTTTCTTATGAAGCCCTTCTGTGTGCTTAAAACACTAAAATAAGTATAATGAAATATTATGACTGAGGTAGTGAACACTGAGGGAGGATAGAGGCCACATATAGCAATCAAACTGGCAAAAGGCTATCGGTTGATTATACATATTACACAGATTTTGAACATAATAGCATCCTAAAAATAGCCAGCTTGAATTATCTTTATTATAAGTTCATTTTAACTGGCAAGCAAACTAATCATGCATTAGACTCTTGGGCCTGTCATTATAAATATTTGTAAAACTCTTAAGTGCAGCAAGCAGCAACCTGGATGTATTGCCTACATTACAGTATTCAAGCATATGGATTTGGCCCATAGACTGACATGTTAATTTGCAAATTTTCTTATATGGCTTACATTAATTAATTGATCTACTTACAAATTGTTGATAGAATTCAAGAAGACTATCTATAATCCTGCTTATTTATTTTAGTTATTTTAACACTCACTTTAGCACTTCAATGCTAGGATTTTATTGCACTGACTAAAAGCACTTTTAATCTCGTTGTACCTGTGACAATGACAATAAAGAATCTATTCTATCTATTCTATTTATGAACTAGACATGAACTTGCAAGAACCACCTGGGGTATTTCTCCTTTACAAAACGCTTGGCACTATTTGGCCGACAATATCACACTGCTCTGAGGGTAGGAGCTCGGAGCTCTGCATCATTGGCATGAGCCAAGACAGAGCCTTGGAGGATTAGAAATGTAAATGACAAGCATTAAAATATGAGAATCTGACTCTTTTGTGCCATTTCACAGGAGAAAGGGACAATCCAAGAAAAGAAGATGGAGGCATAGACAAGAGAGACAGAGGGGGACTGCTGAGGTGGTTTAAGAATCAACAACAACAGCTCAGCTATAGAGCTGACTAATCCTGGCAGCAGGGGTTCAAGAGCTGACTCAACATACCCTGAACTCATCCCATCTGAGATTTAAAACAATTTGAACAAGCATAAATAATGTAAAATTGTCTGTAGGCTAGGGTGAAGATTATCATGTGTGGGAAAAACTCATTTAAATATAATAAAATTCATGCAATGCAAACAAAAAATTATGTTGCCAGATAAGTGCCACAAAAAATAAACTTTAAAACAGGCTTTTGCACTAAGCAAAAGGCTGTACCGTCTTCTGCAGCATTTAGACGGGCCTATTGACAGCCTGTAAGTGCCCCCCTCCACGTTTGACCTGTCTTACCTGCTCGACTGAGCTTAACTGACGGGCAACAACGACCAGGGAACACTGTTAAATGTTAAGAGAGTTTCTATCAGTAACTGACAGACTCGTATCACAATGTCCTCTCTGACATGGCACTCCCCACATTCACAGCTAAGAAGTGTCCTCTGTGGATCCATGGAAACGGTTTTCCACTGGCCCTCGAAAGGAGAGGTCTGGTCAGTCTCAGTGCCTTGGCATTTAAAACTGGACAGGTGCTCCACCTCCAGGATATTACTTTTAATGGGCATAGGCAGCGGGTGTAGCAGACTCATCTCCTCTTCTTCTGTTATCTTGATCACGTATTATGCTGTCAGAGACAGAGAATGAGGCGGATACACCTCTACATGAGGATATCTAATCAAGATGATAAGTTTAAAGAAAGAAAGAAAAGGTAGTGCATTTGTGAATGTGATATTTCTGCTCTTCATTCAAGCCATCTTGTAGATTTGGAAAAGTCGTACTGCTACAAAGAGATATAAAACAAAATAAAAGTTTTAGCTCATGGGAGCCCGGTGCCTTGGTATTAATTACATAATGTATGTATGTGCATGTGTGCAAGGTGTTGGTGTTGCACATGAATACCAGATAAGCGGGTGAATAAGTGTTTTTGTGTGTGTGACTTAGGCATCTTTTATTCATGCCCCTGTGACTTGCAGGAGCCATCTTGAAATTACATCTTTAATGGTCATTGATCCACTCTACTCCAGGGAGCTGGATAGTATAAATTTAGTTCCAACATAGACTTTTTTTTTTAAGCAGTGTGCATGGTTGTCTAACACTGCTAAAATGAATGAAAATGTCATTTATTAACTTGAAAACTTACTTAAAATTCCTGAACTTAATTCTTATTTTGGTGTTCACAATGTCGTGAGCTAAGTCTCGTCGACTTTGACCATCATCCTTTTTTAAATAAGCTTCAGGAGCTATTGCCTCCTCATTTTCCTCAATAGCTGTTTCAAGATGAAACCTTAGAATAATGATGGCCACCTTATTCCGCTCTCAGTCACAGTAGTCAAGGACAATTACCCATAAATGAAGAATTAGCCAGCGCTATTTCAAAAGGTTGTGCATTCACTGTTCAACTCTTTGGTGAATGGGTAGACTTGAGTGATAGCGTATTGAAAAGTCAGCAGACAACGACCTAAAATAGGACAGGGAACGTCTGCAGTAATAGTTCCTTGTCCTTGACTAACAAGTTTGACAATAGAAAAGGGATGTGACCGCAAAATTTAAATCAAATCTTGGTGTTTTTTTTTTCCCTTAAGCCTCTTTGGAATAGAGCTATCGCATAACATGATGAAGCAATAACCTCTACAGTTTAGGTCAGAGTATGATAATACTCATCCAATAGAGAACATCCCCACCCTTATTTGAAATAAATATTCATTTCATCTCTGCCTTGCTTGGTTTCCACACAGCTCCCCCTGGTTCAGTGGTGTGTAAACAAGTGCTACATGTGGTGATATTGGCAGAGGTCTCTCAGGGTTACGCTGTGTAACTGAGATAGAAATATATCATTACTGGGTGGGGACTGAAGGGATCTGTGGGACAAAGAGACTGAGAAATAAGAATATTGGATTCCGTTCCACATACACAAGCTTATGTCTTTACATGCAGGATGTCTTCTCCATCTGTCTGTTTTGCTCACACACAAACGCAGATACACACATACTCAGACACACACTTAGCACAGGGTGTCCGTTAACTGAATGCGAATGGGTGATGGACTGCTCCAGTGGCTCTGCCGGTAATATAATCTTCTCTATTCCCCCAGATCCCACACCAATATGTCACAATTGTCATTTATTCCCAGCATGGTCGCCCACAATCAGATGGCTTTTCACATTGAACACACCCTGATCCTGTCAGGATGATGAACACTTCAAGTACACTCACGTATACACCTACACATATACATACATTGTGTATTAACATGTGATGCCCTCTGTTTTTGAATGCACTCATGTTTATTTATGAAGTCAGCTTTAAATGTGGTGTCCTGAAAGCCAGAACATAAGAGAGAGGAATAAGAAAATACTTTCTGAGGGGCTTGCTGTGTTTGTTTTGCTTTTTTTTCCAATTTAAAAGAAACACATGTTTGCACACACAGATAAACTCTCAGCTGGTGTTATATATAACAAGTCAGATTGACAGTCCTCAGATAATGATTCACATGTTTGTTTGTTTTTTTTTTACCAAATTGGACCAATTAGTGTCAGAGAAGCATTCGCTATGTGACAAAGAAGAAAGTGTGTCATATCATAATCTCGAGAACAAACGTTTTTCCTGAACATGTCTGACAAATCACACTGAGCAACGGCCTACTAATTCAAACAGACACCCACTTGAAAGACAAGATATTAATCAAGGAATCAATATTTTCATCGCCTATTACTTTTTTTTCTAGATTGATATATTATTTCTGTGGCTAAAAAATATCATGATGACAATGTCAGTCGTTTAGAGAGAAATACATATAAATGCTCATCTTTTTGGTTTAGAGATTGGGAATTTGTGGGATAAAGCTTTTGTAGTATAGATAATCTTGAAGATGTATGGCTTCAATATCATCTCCAAACAGTTAATTAAATATGTTTATGTATAAATATGTATAAACGATATTTGCTTAAAAATGTGTAGAAAACAAGTATTGATTTGGTCTTATCTGCTTGCTTATCTGGACCCTGGGAAACCCTAATGTGAGATATCAGGCTGAGTTGTCTGAGCTTAAGCTCAGCTAGAAAGGGTGTAACAGCAGACACTGATAGAGCTTAGAGTGAATTCAGGGAGAGCTGAAACATCACCTCCAATCGAAATGTCTGACGAGTCCAATAGCTGATTTGATCAGAATCTTCTAATCTGACATTTGTATAAAGTCTCATGGTTCTTTTACAAAATGATACTGTTTTCTTCCTTTTCAGAAATCATTATACCGTCTGTGTATATATATATAAATAATTTCAACACTAAGGGACTAAAACCTTGTCGCAGTGAATAAAAAAAAAAGGCCCAAATTAAAGATAGTCATGTGCCAGGTTGAGGAGAGAATAGCATCTGACCTTAATGAGAAAGCATATCCTCTAGAGACAACCTCCACTTCAAACCACCAAGGATATCTATGACTACCTGTTAACTGTCTGTGGTAAATTGAAAGAACATTATGTCCTGGCTAGGTTTCCATTTGCCTTACAGGGAACTCGTCTCTCAGTAGTGTGCCACTGGGAGACACAATGATCACCCATAGAGACACAATAACCCTGTAAGGAAAAGTGCTCACTCTGCTAATCAGTATATATTGTATTTCTATTGGCTTCATGTTCCTTTAAAAGGGCAACAAGAAACAACGTAAAGTAGAATGACAAACTACTATAATACATTACTAACATGTTAATTAGCTTAATTAGATTACATATATATGCAAATTAGGGATTTACTCATAAATATCACATTTAATGAGTGAAAGACTGCTGAGTTCACAGGAATGTGATTATTTCATTTTGATAGGCACGCAAAAAAAACCACACACACACAAAAATAGAACACAATTAACAATTAGCATGCTTGCTCAACACTGTTTGAGGAGGAAACAACAGTTACTAGGTCACTGATAGGTTGTGTAAAAAATGTAGTGTAAAATAAGTTGTACATTAATTTAAGAATGGGAATAAATGGGTAACAGCTAGAAGACAGACCTAGTCAGTGTTGTCAGTTATACTAAGAAACTGATTATTAATATGATGTATTAATATGCAAAAAAAATATGCAAAAAAGCATGCTTTGACGAAGCTGATTGTTGTGGTCGATTAATCCTTTATATAAGCAGAGAAATGAGCTCTGTGTCTGTGCATTACGCATCTGAAATACCTAATTTTACTATATTTAACTGGGCATTGAGGATGTGCAACACCTGGCTGCTTGTTATTCTCATTACTGAGTTTCAGTGATCTGTTGAGTTATACAAAGATAATGACAGTGTCTTCCCTAACTTTTTATAAAAAGCAAACCTTTCTATCTCTTTGTTTACACTTGCAGTCGTTTAAATTAGAAAGAGGAGATTTTAATTTTATCTGTCATTAATCTACTATGTGAAACAACAGGAAAAACTTTGGTTCTGCAACGGTGTTGATGATCTGGGACAGTTTGTCCCACTGGGTTCTGTGTTTCATCTGTTTCTCTTTTTCTCAAAGACATCATTTCATATCCGTTGCTCTCTTTGCTTCAATATTTCGCTCTCATTCGCTCTGTCTCTCGCTTTCTCTTGCCTTCCTTTTCAAACAATTACAAAGCGTATGGTTCATCAAGTAGAACAGAGCAGGAACACGGTGGAAATGAGGTGTGTAGTCCAGTCAGTGTGATTTAGAACAGCCCTCTGATAACAAGGGAGGTTAATGTATTGGTCTCAGGCCAGAGGACACATGCTGAATCTGCTCTATTAGAAACAACTTGTTCAGAACAGAAATACACTGTTGAGACATATACAATGCTGCAGTTTTATGGTGCCAGTTTTATGAAAATGACTAATCTCTCTTTAATATCATAACATACACATTTGAAAAAGGGTATATACATGTTTTTCTAAAGCATTTGTCATCCAGTTACTTATTACAAAGCGCTGATACTGTAGAAGCATGCTGATCGATATTTTTTTAGTATCTGACTACACATTGTAGATGGGGATGATGAAATTTAAGATTGAGAGATAAATGTAGGCTGTAGATTTCTTAATTGAGAAAAAAAAATAGCATAAGCAGTTAACATCTTTACTTTTGTTTCTCAAAATAGATTGAGAACATGATAAAGTCAAAAATAAACTGTCAATAAGTCAAATATGTAATTATAATTTCTACCCAAAATGTGTCCTTATCTATCATAAATCTGACAAACTGTATAACACAATATTATACTCTAAATGTCGCAGTCTTTGTAGCCACGGCGGTGATGAACATATGAATACAGATATAAATGTTACATACCTTTGACCTCCTTCTCGTTCCTGAACCAGCGCAGGTCAGCGGCAGGCTTGCTGCCCTGGGTGATGCAGGTCAGGGTGATGTGGTCTCCCTCCATGGCAGGCTTTGTCAGGCCATCGATCTCTGGCTTCTCTGGCACACCTGAAGGATGGAATGGAAATCACAGGGATGGAACTAATTCACACTCAGGGGTATGTGATTATGCAACAATAACATTATTATGCCTTATTGGAAATTCTCCTGCAGCGTGCAATCCTGCAGGAAGATTAGAGTACAGAGACACATCCACGAGCAGTGTCTGTTCGAGAACACACCAGGGAGGATTCTTGCAGACACATTAATGGATGATCTCACGACCCACTGGGCCACCTCTCTCTTTTAAAGGGTCAGTTCATCCAAATTACAAAGAGTTTTCTTTTCATTTGTTTTCAGTTTACTCTAGTAGTATCTAACCATGCAGAAAATTTTGATTTTTTTTGGGATACTTGTCTCTGAGATTCCTGTGTCCACTCAAATACAGTGGGAGTGCTGGTAATTGGAAAATTACCAGCAATGTGTCTTCCAAGACTAAATTCTCTATGACCCTGTTTCCTAGAAATTACATGTATATACAAACAATTTGCGCATACATTTAGCTGGAAATGTAATTCAGCCAGTATTACATAAAGAGAAAATGTTGTCAAGTACAGTATTGGGAAAGTTGAGAAAATGCTGACAAACAGTTGTTGTCTGGATACTATGTCTTAGTGTGAATAGTTTTGGAACTACTTTTAAAGAAATAGTCCCTATACAGGATGTATACTGTATGTGTCTGTATCAAGTTGCAAGCTTCAAAGGTTGTGAATGTGAAATTAATTTGCACTTGAAGACACATTTGCTGGCACTGTGCTCCATCTTAAAATCAATGTATTGCATTTCAAATTCATATTTCAACCTTTTTATGTTGATAAAAATCAAAGCAAAACTGTGTGTGTGTGAGAATCTGGTGTGTGTGTGTCAACAGACGAGGACATGTAGTTGTACAGGAAATATTAGTTACTGCACTTATAATGAGTGCTTTAAGTGTGTAGTGTCTGCCCTTTCTATGTCAATGAGCAATAAATCTGCCTTAGACTGAAAGGTCTGTCAGTCAATGTCATTGACTAACTCTGGCCTTGTCTGTCTCACCACCTTCTGTAAAGTTTATTACCAGATTTAAAGGTCCTCCCATTTTTGGTTTATGATGCATTTGAAGGAACAAATCCTAAAAACACAGAACTTAGAAGATATAGTGCTTTGTGAGAGAACTATCTAACCCTAATATCATGTAATTTTTAATGTGTATGTTTTTGAATACAAATTGCTTCACTGCATAGTTTTCAAGCATGTAAAGTGCCACTATATCTAAGTGTCGTGGTATATCTGTAAGTGTGTGCATGAGTAAGTGTGGTTTGACTCAGAAGAGTTTTGATGGTTTTTTTCCTCCCAGACTGAACAAGAACAGATCAAATACAATGTTCATCTTATATAGTCACGTTCCCCTTGGGTGGCTAGAGGCTGCAAAGCTTTAATCCTTCTCACTGTTTGTGTGCGTGTCTGTCAGAGTGTTGGGTATTTTGAGTGTGTGTGTGTTTCTCTGCTCATTTGTGCATCATAGATTTGTCTGTGCTGTGGTGTGTATGTGTGTGTATGACTGTTTAAGCATGACCAACAGTGTTTTCAAGACATGAAAAAGAAATGGGAGCTCGATTTCTGATGCACAGTGAGAAGAAAAAAAGAAGACTGGATTTCACTGATAGTTCCTGACATTGTGATCACACTGCTTTATGACTGAATTATTTAGAACCAAAATCATCAATGTCAATGTCAATCAATCAATGTTTGTTCATATGTCTGGATTGAATGCAAAGCCTCTAATGTCAGCCAGTCCTATATATAAACTATTAGATTTGTTGTCTTGAGCATTGCATTTGTTGTATTAGATAAGTATAATTATTCACCTAAATATTTTGAGAAGATTTCATGTTCATTCCCAGCATTCACTGCACTGAAACAGAGACAAATAAACCACGCTGTTCCCAGACCATTTAGTATGTTTATTAAATCTCTGTCTCTGTTCCCTGGCTTGTACCATTAACTATTTTTTTCAGTATTGCGAAATAATTTTCTCCATATCCTTATTGAGCAGTAGCTGTTAATATCTCTAATTCTCAGGAATGCTTGTTAACACAGAGAGCCAGCTAATGGTCCTGGAGTGCACAAGCGCATCTATTAACATTAGCAAAAAACTAATTGGCAAGATAATAAGCCCAGTGGCAGGAAATGAGACAATGTTTGTGTAGGGTGATGATCATAACACAAACATTACTAGAAGGAGGGAGGGCTTAACATTATGTTTTTCATCTGCCTGTAGATGCAGGCGTAAGCAACATGCAAATTCTAACCGGCGTGCATTTGTTTGGTGTAAACTGGAAAAAAAAAATCATCCAGAAAACACATCTTGTAATTAGAAAGCACTCAGACAAAGCATAACCTCCAGCTATGCTGCACAATCGTCTGGAGTTCATATATTAGTATTAATGCTTTAAAATCAGCACATACTGTACACATAGTACAATATACATAATGATAGGATCACAACACTCATATGCATAGAGATGTTGTTTTTTTTAATTCAAGTGATTTCACTGCATCATAAAAACTAGTAAAAATGTTCAAAAATGCCCTCATACAAACTTTCATTCATAACAGAATCTGGATCTGATCAGAATAACTCCCACTTTTACCTTGGTCCATGGCCTACTTTACCACCCAGTTTCATGAAAACATTTTAACAAGGTGTTGCTAACTATAGTTAGGCAACATACTGCACTTTGCCTTTTTAGACACATATTACGTTTGATGATTGTGTTAAATTCAGCTATATAAAACTTCAGATTAAACAGATTCTAATATTGGTCAGCTTGTAAGAGTCAAAGAGGAAGTGTTCTCTCTAGAGCTTTCTGTACTGTGTGTTCAACAAATCCTACACGGGGAAGTTATTTTTCACAACCATAGACCATAAGGCACTGCAGGTTCAAGACTGTGTGTGAGGGGCACAACTTTTTCTTCTCTTCCACTCACTAACCCTCCACTATTGCTTACTCTACAAACCTGTGAACACCTGTTTTTTAAAACCTGTTTTTTAAAACCATAGTACCCCACACAGGTTAAGAAATGGCGTGTACGACAACTTATGTTACGGTAGCTCATCGCAAAACAATTCAATGGATACACTGACATACTGCTAATATGTAATAGTATATATACAAATCAACATTTTCTTTAAGCAATGAGTTGGATGTTTATATCCTGTACTTACCTAGAACAGTCAGGTAGGCTTTGGCTGTTCTGACAGGCATGGTGAAGAGAGAACAGGTGTACATGCCTTCATCAGACAGCGTGACATCACTGATACTGATGGTCAGCTCTGACCATGATGCATGTACCAGCTCAATCCTGTTGTCCCTTAAAGCTGGAAAGAGAGAGAGAGAGAGAGAGAGAGAGATACTGAACAGATGTATAAATGTCAGCAAACCAAAGTGATGAGGGTCATCTCAGCAGTGTTATTAGGAGACACACTCATTCAGTATGATTATGATTATAATTTGTCATAAACTGTCTGGTGCTCTTTTCATTTATACCGGTTTATATTATGTTTCTGTATTGCGTTAATAGTATACTTTGTACACTATGCAGACATATTTAACTGTTTACTGCTTACTAAAAGAAATTTAAAAAAAGTATTAGCTGAAACAAACTATAGTGTAAATGACGTATATATATAAATATATTTCAATCCACAAACTGTGTAAGAATCATATCGCAAAGTGACATCAAAATTTTTTAACTTTTTCTTGACTGAAAGTAGACTTTATTAGTACACCATACATGCATTCTTCTCTGCTGGATGCCCTCGTAGACATTTTACTTATATGAAAATGTAATCTTCCAAAAGACATAACAGCAATGGAAATCAATACTGCAATAAGAGGCTGAGAAAGAGGTCTAATGAGAATTTGGCAAGATGTGAAAGCTGAAATGGATTGGCTGAAATTAGATGGCTAGTTGAAAGATACTCTGCAATCTTTAACTGAGACTTCATATCTGTGATACCGTGGGAGAACGCACTACGATTTTAAAATGTGGTGAAACCTTATAGAATGACGTGATTCGTGCCTGTTGTGGCCAAAGAATGCATTGTGAAACACTAGGCAAAACCACCCAAAAGTACATCAAGAAAAGACCATGTGGATTGTTGAGCGTGATAAAAATTTTATGCACCCTGCTGCTGTGGCCTTGGATTCAACAAACCCTATTTAATATGAGTAGCCGGGGCTACTTTGCTTTGCCTTTCACTCACCATTAAAGTGACTCAAGTGAGCAAGTGCAGGACTATAAGCGTGTGTGTCACCGTGCATGTTTGGATTGAGCAGATCCATGATTATACTGCACAGATGTTTATATTTTCTTTTATGTGTGGCCACATGAAATAATATTCTTATCTTATGGTCATTTATGAGAAATAACAAAGAGTAGAGAACCCTGGTTTTTGTAACCCCTCTACAAAGACTTGAAAAGTAGAGGCCATTAGAGAGTCTGTTTGTAGAGTACTTTAAAGAGTGTCTGGCTGAATGGTGAGAAACGATTCCCAAGGTATCTCTGTTTTAACATCCTAAAGCTTTAAGCCAGCATTAAAAGTAATTTTTCTTTCCTAAATGTTTCCCTAACCAACGAAAATCATGTAACCTCAATTAAATTGTACTCATATCACTCACTCTATCTATAAAATTAGTTTTAGAGATGGATGGAAGTCAATTATAACAGTCTTAGAGGTATTTTTCTACACATTTGATGACTGTTTAAAAGGTATCTTGTGGTAATTAATTCTATTACCAGGTTTATGAGTCCAGCTTTACCTAGTTAGAGTTGTAACTCATCATCTACTGGTAAATGTCTGGCCCTAGAGGTTACTGTGAACGGTGGTATTAGGTACACATGCAGCATTCCTTTTACAGCTGCAGTGTATGCATGCTGTGATGATCACAGAACTGACAAATGTAGAAAAATGTCAGCGAGCACGCTATCTCATGTCATTTGATACTGCCAGCGGATGAATGGCTTTGCTTTGCTGGTTCCAAGCTAAACACCAACAGTAAATGGCAGTAGAGTTGTAATCAGTTTGCTTAAATGACAGCTGCTCTCTCTCATTTATTATTGCATTTGTTCTGTCCCTTCCCGTCACCTCACACCACCAGTTATCTCTACATGCTGTATACTGTGCCTGAGCAGGCGTGACACGCTGATATGAGCCCGTGACATATCTTTAGGCTTGGCACTGGTGACAGTACATTCATGCTTCTATGCATGTGTGTGTGTGTGTGAGAGTATACATGGTCATCAATGCAAGACCGCCAAATTAGTTTTAGTTTAATGCACTGCCAGTTCAGGTAATGGTGAAACCTGTCTTGAAAAGATAGTTGTTATGCATATGTTATGTATACACACCTTCATCAAAGAATAGATTACATGAACCGATTCCAGACAAAGAATACGTTCCTCTGTATTTCTTTCTGTCAGTATCTGCTTCTCTGCTCCCTCCCACCCGCAGACCTCATTCTGTCGACTCAGGCAGCTCTGCTAAACTGTGAATGTGTACAATGCCTCAATTCAACTGTTGTCTTATTTGCTTTGGGCTAGGAAGTATGGGCAGGCAAATGTCAGAAAATACATCTACTGTTGCTGGCTCGCTGGCTTTCGTGATGTGACTGTGCTTCTTTCTTCCCGCGCCTGTTTGAGGTATTTGTTTGCGTGAGACTGAGAGACATGGATTGAAAGATAGTTGTTTTGTTGGTTTACTCAGAACCTCAACTTTGATTAACTGAAAAATGACATTAGGTAAACATTTATAATGAGAGAGATTGTATAAGAATAATTCATATCATTATTATTGATAAAAATTGTAAAGTGACTCGTCTGAAGCATTGTGACTGAATAACTTATAATTTAAATAATTTATATTTAAAAAAATAAATCTGCATTATATGATATAGCAACTAACACAGATAACATTAAAGGATTTCAATATCCTTTGAATATTCATGCTGGATTTAGAGACATGACAGGCATGTCATGTCAGGCATTATATATATATATATATATATACAGAAAAATATTGTATCCTTAGATTTGAAATCAAATGAATAAAACAGAATCACACAGGACCAGTTGGACAGAAAATATAAATATATACTGTATATATTGATATTTTTTCTTGGATTTTGACCCTATGGATGATGATATTTACAGTATCTTATAACTTAAATTCATCTAAATCACAAAAACCTACAGTTTGTACATTTTAAAGAGTAATTTAACACCAGCCTGTTTCATCTCTGGCTGTGGTCACATTCTGCTGCACTAACAGAACTAACACTGAGTAGCTTGAGACATGACATTTTTATGAGTTTGTCAAAGCAGATACAGTTTGTTGTTCAGAAACCCAGTCAGAAAGGCAGAAAGAGTTATCATCTAATTACTGGTACTGATGACCGTTGGCTCAGAGGAGCTGACCGTGCTGCGGTTTCCCCTGCCGTGACAATCAGAAAAAAAAGAGCAAATGGCCATGACACTAAAGCCACAATATTTTGTGTTCCCAAACAGTATATTCAGAGCGGGACAGAACAGTGTGAAGTGTCAGCTATCTTTTTTTTTTTTTTAATCTGTAGAGGCTGAGAAGAAAGGCACATCTTTGAAAAGGAAAACTGAGCCAGAAAGAAGCTGCGCAGAGAGAAGGTCAAAGATGTCCTGTTTCCTTTAAATGAAAAGTGACATTTTATTCTCAGGGAAGATGTTCAGTCAGCTAGTGAAACTGAAAATGAAAATGGATACAAATATCTGTTCTACATGGTTAAATCATACGCTCTGACCTATTAATGATTAACAGGTTAATATAATCAAAGAATGTGCAGTAATTTTCACCAAATCATTTCCTTTAATGTGCTCTCTTTGGGAAACAAAATTTCATAGCTCTGCGTAATATCAGGGGGGGCCACTTTATATTTGCTTTATCCATGTGCAAGAGTGGGTCCTAAGATAATACTAGTATTAATAATTATAGAGCAAGTAAAGACAAAGTTAATTTAAGCTAATAAAATAAAAGTAATAATTAATTGCTAACATAACCTGCAGAGCCTTTTAGTCAGTGCACAGCAGGTCTGCAGAACATATGAATTTTGACCACGGGCAAACATACAATTAATTATATAAATTACACAGCTTTGTTGAGTCAATTATGGCATTCTATTCTATATCTATACTCTGTTATTTCTGTATAACAGGCCACTGCAGTGGATAACAGGCTGTTGCTATGGAGGCAGTTCTGATCATAGACTCCGGATGACCACGTAAAATAATTTTTAAAACCAATAAAATCATTTCTAAATCAATAATTTAAATATGGGAAATGAGTAAATATTTACTTAGAAAATCCATTTCATGCCAGGGTTTACCCAGGAATCTAATAAATTACTAGGAAATTGTGGACACCTAAAATATGATTTTACCAAGTTTTCTCCAGTAGTCTGCATCACGTTAAAGCTGAAATCTGTAACCTTCCACATATACAACAGACAGAGATAATGGCACATGTCATGTTTACAGCTGTGCAGCAAAAGCAACATTTACCTGACACCAATTTGTGAGATCCACAGGCGACAGTGCCAACTATACAGACAGAGAGACTTCTGCAAACTAAGGTGACAAAGAAAGAAGCTGCTGCTTGCTCAAGGTCAAAGAAAGGTTTGCCTGTGTTTTTCTGAGGTTATAGCTGCATCTGCAAGCTGTATACACCTCCATAAATCCTCTCCTTTATCCCACCAAGCTATATAGTTTGTGTTTGTGATGCTATTTCAGCTCATGGCTGACGGTACGCACTTAGATGTGCTCTTCTTACCAAGTAACATGAACGTATTTAGACTATGTAGTGAAGTGATGGGATAGGGGCCATCAGTAATATTATACAGGTGACTGCAATAAAAATATTTTTTTTTTTAAAGTATGGTTCCTAAAGTGCATACAGGAAAGTATTCAACACGCTTCACTTTTTCCATATTTCATTATGTTACAGACTTATTCCAAAATAGATTCAATTAACTTTTTTACACTTGTACTTTTTTCTCTTATTCAGTGTTATGTCTGTTTGTTCAAATAGAGTTTTTATCTATATTCAGAAATCATACCAGTGCATTTGCATGCTTCATTCTATTTTCTACATTTAATTTGAAAAGCTGCTCTCTGCTTTATGGCTATTTTGCTGATCCTGGCTGATGTGCTATGGTGCATTCTGGTTGCTGACAGAAACTCAACTGAACCTCAGGTCCCTAATGAATATGATATTTTTTAACAACATCAATGTTTACTAATTATTTGTTTTGTGATTTCCATTTTTTTTTTACAACATGGTGAATTTTGTGAATACAAATTGGATGACTATTGCTGATTGATATAAGATCCCAATCAACCTAAACATTTGGTTTGTGAATCTGAGTCCAATAAAATTGCAGGTGTGTTGCAGGAGGCAAGCCCAAGAAGCTTTTTCGCCTCCATATAAGGAAACCTCACTTTATTATACAACATAGCTGTTGGTTTTCTGATTCATCAGTATGTTGTCAGAGTTCAATACATTTTCAACACATCACTGTACATGCAGAAGGCCACAGCAAACCAGATGCAGTACATACTCTGTTTATATGCAGTAAACATCCGTATACAGTATGTATAGTATTAGTAAGTATCTACATTCAGTGCATATGAAGCCAAGTTATCCAAGACTACTCTCTTCCACCATTAAAAGCAGCAGGTGAGCAAACATGGTGTTTGTGAGTGCGTATATGACAGGCAATTACATTTGTACATTAGGAATGCATTTATTGTATAGCGATACAGAGTGCATGCATAAGCAAACAGCCGTGACTCTAGACTTACTCACCTTAAGCCTATTATGTGTGCACATTTCCTTCCTTAGCCCCCCCACCGCCTGCTCTTTCTTTCCTCTCTCATATTTTCCACTGCCCTTCCCTTCCTCTCTGCCCCTTCATCTATCCAGGGACAGTATGTATTAGTATAGAACCTTGGCAGGTGTTTGCTCATTCAAGTGACACAGTTTTATAATGAGAAAAAGTGCAAATTTCAGAAATATACATTCAGCTGCCCATGTCTGGATGTTACTGTTCTCTTTTCCTTGTCAACAACTCATCTGGGGACTTGAGTTTGTCTGTGTGTGTGTGTGTGTGTGTGTGTGTGAGTGAGTAAGGGAGCAATAGATGGAAAGAGAGAGAGAGAGAAGCATACAGAATGCAATGTTTATTGAACAGCATAATGTATATTCTGTATCTCAGCCGCTCCTCAACCTCCATTACCTGTTATACCTTTCTGAGGCACACCAGCTTTTTAAAATGTAAAATGTGCCATACTCCATATGGTAATTGGCTTGTGGAGATTTTTCCTGTGACAGAAATGATTTTCTTTCATCAGTTTCCACCTGCCATGCAGAGTTCAGTGGGACATCTCCGCTAGCCCTACTTCATTAAGTCCTTGTGAGAAGCGGGTCAGTGAGGAGAAAGCTCCTGCCTATAAACCCTGTTGTATTTTTGCAGAGAGATATTTTTCTAGGCTATGCCCACTACAGCTATCCTTTAAAATGCGAATGTCTCTAAAGCTACATCTTCATTTTGCTGATGCTAAAAACTCCAAACATTTAATTTTGTTAAAAGTTCGTAAATATATATATTTTTTCCTTATTCTGTCCTCCAGAACTTTTTACCAGAAGACAGAAATGAATAAGCCTATCACGAGTGTGAGCTAATTATTCCCTTTTGCCTCAGGTATTTTTCTCTACATCTTGCAAATGATAAGTGGCTTTGCTAATAAAGGCAGTAATAACTGGATCTTTTTCTTCATTTGATAATCCAGTTTCTTTTTCACCTTAACCTGCTTTACAACCGTACAGCAGAAGAAACAAAGCTTTGCCTAAAGCCAGTTTTTCTGATCCATAGGCAACACACAATCAATGGCAAATATACTTTTAATCATTATACCTATCTGCACCACTAAATACATAAATGTAAACATGAGTAAATACAAGGAGCTTTTTTTATTTTTATCAAAAGCTGAATGTTACATAGACGTGTGCAAAGAAAGTAGATGCAGGTTACTCAAGGTCAAAAAGAAAAAGGTTTGCCTGTGTATTTCTAAGGTGTGTCTGAAAGCTCTTGTAAAATGCCTCCTTAATTCCTCTCCTTTATCCCACTAAGGCCTACATTCTGTCTCCTTTTTCCCCCTTTTTCTTCCTCTCGTGTTTTATGGTCCTTGTCTTGGAGAAAGGGGACTTGTTAGGGATCTTTGGAGATTTACAGTCTGTTTTTTTCCTATCAGATAGAACACGGTACCAATCTTCAGGACGATATGAAAGGATGTTTCACAGAGGCACTCTTTCAGGGAAAAAAAAAAAAAAAGACAGCTAAAAAGTTGAACTTTTCTGCTAAGATTAAGTTTTCAGAGAAACTTCTGTTATCTGTTTAATAAAAAGTCTGTCAGGCATTTCTTATTTTGTTATTTACTTTGGAAAACTTTTAAAAGCATATCCCCTAAATTGCTCAGGCACAGATACTCTGAATGCATCAAAGCTTTCATGGTTGCATACAGGGGAAGATGAATACTTGACACGCAAACACACGTATATGTGCGCGCACGCACACGCACACACATGCACACACACACACACACACACACACACACACACACACACACACACACAGCCAGCAAATTGATTCAGAAAGCTGAATATTTGACATCTGAAGACCTGAATAGTTTCATATTCAGTTTGGGCATCTAAAATGAGCAATTGGCCCTTAGCTGTTCACCCATAACACTAATCTTAATGTTTAAACAGATTTAATCAATCTGCAGAAGGCACAGTGTCAGCTGAGATGTCCACCACAGATAGGCACTTTTACAAAAAATGATTTCATGTGTATCAAAAAGCTGCAGATATTTAAATGATGTGAAATTGTATTGTAATAATGTACCAATGCATATGTGTGCAGCTGCGCTCTTCAGTTCAGGCTAAAGGGAATTTGGCAGAGTCACCATGACCTTGACCGATGATCAGTTTGTCATTGAAATAGAAAACAAGAACAGTCTAATTAAACAGGAACACTGTAAAGGCGGCCTCAAAAATGTATATTTCTCTATTTTAAAACATTATTCAAGTATTTTGTTAGTTTTATAAAAACAATGTTGTGTATAACTGTTATTAGTTGTTTTTAAATAAAAATTAAAGTAATAAATGAGTCATGCACAAGGTCATGTTGTTGTTATTCTACATAAATGAAATGCTAATTTGAGATTTAAAAGCTGTTGGCCAATACTGGAAGACATCATTTCTGCTCAACCCAAAGTAACACACATCATGTTTATCTGAAAACATTTCTTCCAAATCGCAAAATCAACCTTTTGATTCCATCAAAACTAGGACTATGGTCCAGTAACCATAAAATAACAACAAAGAAATCATTATCAGGTAATGTAAACAAGGTTCAGTGTTACCCGTTGTAAGTCTTGAAATAATTAAAAGGGACTCAAGACTGAATAAAAATGGAATCACACAAAAAACACAAAACTCTTGAAATATGACCTTGAAGAGGGAGACGAGGCGTGTCACCGTTTTATCCCGAAGAGCAAACAGATTCTCTCTGCTATGACCTGCACCCTAATGACAAGCTGCTAATTAAGCAAACACTAATACTGTAGCTGCCAACATGTGTTCATGATGCTTTGAAGTACAGGTAAACCAAGAGGAAAGGAAAGGATCAAGGGTTGAAAAAGACATTTCAAAAGTGGGTGTTGGAAAAAAAAAAAGGAATTGGATAAAAAAGGGTGGCAAATTATACTAACCAGAATAAATGATTTAAATGTCATACCTAAGCTAGTGCTCACACACGATGAGCCCACTAAATAGGTCTGCAAATTCAGCCTGGAAAGTAATTACACATAGGTTCTTTCTAGTATGGGAATAACGAATAAATTGTAATTATGCCTCATTGCAAAATTTCTCCAGCCAAGAAATAAAGCAATTATCAATTCTTGAATTATAAAACGAGACATTAGCCTCTTTTGAATCTTATAAAAGAGAGAATCCCTCTTGCCCAGTACTCATCTCTCTCTCTCTCTTGCTGGCGAAGCACAGCTTAAGTCCCTCAGTGGTAAGTGATGGAAGGACAAAATTGGCTACTTTCATGACAATGACTTATTTGAAATTCAAACAACTCTTCACAGCCATTGGAGAACCTTTGAGAGGACGGGAGACAATAGGACTCTCTTTCATCAGACTAAACGTCTTGGAGGTGAGCCTCGGCCCTGACATTAAACAACAACAGCAGCGAAACCGGCATCACTCAAAGGACTGTAATGGAGTCAGTTGCTGCATTTGTCTTTGAAAAACCAATATGTTTATGGTAATACTGTGTGGCTTGCTTTAATAGAAGATGTAAGTGACACTATTTGTGATATGACAAATGTGCAAAGACAACAATCTGTTGTTATTAGGCAAAACAGATTGAGATCTACTTTGCTGATCTATTCTGTATATATGTGAACATTTTATCTGTGATCCTGCCACTTATTCTACAAGATGTAATCAAAAGTTTTATCTTGATTACTGCCCATTTTACAGCCCACATTTCTGCACTGACTTCAAAATAAAAAAGATACAAGAAAAACTCAGACAGTAAGTTAAATTGGGTTTAAAAATACCTACATTATAAAGAATAACCTTAAAGAAGGTAGATGTTGGATACTGTGAAAACAATCTCCTGTATGTTGGCATGAAGAACAAAAAAAAATAATTGTAATAGAACAAATTATGCAAAAACCCGGGGTTGGGGTTGTATTTTTGAGCAACTGTGTGCTTGCCCTAATCCCTGTCTTCTTCTTCCCAACAGGCAGCAAGGAGAATTAATCTGAAACCTACTGTGCTCAAAGGCATATGCAGCTGAGACATCTTTCCTTTCTCATACTGCCAGTGGCACTTTGGAAACACTCACCATCTCAGTGCTCCCATCAGCATGTGCATCTGAATCTGCCACATTCAGCAGGACAACTCCCAAAGCACACACACACATGCACGCACACACACACACACACACACACACACAAAGATACATACACACATTCTGGGGCCTCGGTAGTATCCCCTTGCTTTTCTGATAATATGAGAGTTCTTGGCTGCTTTTTCATTTTCAATCTCAGAGCTCTGCTCTAGAAATGCCATGAAATAGACCCCTAAGACCAACCCCTGGTGTCATATGGAATAACCTGTAGAGAGCATCTACTGTTGAATTTGATATTCAATTCAGCTTTTTTACTGCTTCTCTTTCTGAAAAAAAAAAAAAAAAAAAAAAAAAAAGGTAGGTAAGTGATAATGTGTTGAGTAGTTGAAAATTGAAATGTTTTACACATGAACTGACTTGTGCAAAACTAAATACAGACACACACACACATGCACACGTACAGTGTGTAAACACACAAACAGACGTGGCAGCCTGTGGGCAGCGGGATAATGGAAGAAGACTGTATAAATCCCATATGCGCTTAATTCAGACACTTACAAGAGAGTGTGATTCATACTCTATTACACCTCACTAATACAGCTGAGAAATGCACAGGGCACAATCATTTCAGCAGGCATTAACCAACAAAATAACACCCATGAATCCTCTTTATGGGGACTTTACTGAAGAGGGTGTGAAAGGTCAGGAATACCCTTTTCTACTTATTAGCCATTAAAACAGTGGTGGCTTAGTGCCACACCAACATTTTGTGTGTGTTTGTGTGTGTGCATTACTGTCTGTGAATGTGTGTAAAGATAACAAATGGAAGGAATTTCTCTGTTGGACTGTAAAGGTCTCATGGTTATAGGAGTCCAGTATTGTGGCTATTCCTTTAAAAAGAAGTCTAAACTTCAGCATTTATGTTTTTACAAAATACCATTGCAGTTACAATTAAAATATTTCAGTGTCAGTATTATGTTCATTTATGTCTGTTGCCTGTCACAACCGTACACCAGAAAATGGCAAATATTTTGTAAAGCAAGGCTCAGTACATTGCCGTTGGATTGTCATGCTGTAACACAAAATGTGAAAGTGTGTCTTTGATTAAATGTAACAAATTTAATGCTCTCACACCATCAATTACACACAAAGCCATAAAGGCTCAGGTGATCAGGTGTTCTTTTAGCTGAAATTTAATACATATGTGCTAGAGGCAGTATGAGCTATATGAGTAAGTATATGATAAGTACTACAGGATTGCAGAGAAGGACACCTGCACAGCAGCAGGGTGAATGGTTGACCTCGGGAGTGTGTGGGCTGTTTCTGATGTTCTAACACAATTTGAACATCGGTTGGTTAAAATGTTTGAGTCTACATCTTTTAGATTCAGATAGAAATGCATAGACAAAAAACTCCAATCCATAAATTCATCTTCATAGGATGTAATCAACCTGCTCCAACGCTTTCATTCATCATGTTTGCATTTGAGATCATAATCACCAAAACTACTGTAGATATCTACAGTGACCAGCTCTTTATACTCTTGCTGATGAACCACATGACACATGTGTTTATCCATTTCAGCTTTTCAACTATCCAAATATACATAGCGAATAATTCTGATATGGATGTAGTGAACTGTAAGCTAGAAGCAAACAAATATAAACATTAAAGCCCCCATGCTCAGCACTGGTTGTCCTGTTTTTTCAGGCAAAAACAAGTCTGAGAATATTTAATAAAATAAGGAACATTTATTTTAACAAGGTCAACTGTGTAATTTTCAGATTTCAAAGAGGAGGAGACAGAGCATATCTCGCTGCCCAATATACCATTTTTTATGTTTTATTTATTTATATTTATTCTTGATGCTTTGGCAATATTGTTGTTGTAACATTCATGACAATAAACTATAAAATAAATTTGAATTTGAAAAAAATAGACATTTGCATGAGACTCTGAGAGCTATCTATTATCAAGTGTTTTTTGTGTTTGTCTGTGAGTGCATGTGTGTGTGAAAGGTCAAGCGATTGATTAAAAAATAATAACAGCCACATACTATACATCCCCGGAGAAAAGGTTTTAAATACTTTGTGGAAAAAAGACTTGTGTGTGTCTATTTCTATGTACTGACAGGAAAACACAGCAACACGACATTTGGGATGTACAATGACCCAACAAAGACAACACCTTTTTCTTGTGACAAACACACAGGAATATGAAAAGTTTAGCCAGGTTGCTATCAAACCTATACTGTGTGTTTTTCTGCATTTTCCAACTGCCACAAACCTAACACAGGGAATACTTTGTAACACTACATTTTTTTGCGTGGCTGCTGTAAGTCTATTTCCCAACTTACCTTTCTTGTCCCCGAAAAAAAGGGTCTGCTGTGCTGGGTTTGACCACTGGAGGGAGGTGTTGTCATTATACTCCACACGGCAGGTCATGTTTGCCGTCCCGCCCTCTGTCACCGTGACATTCTGAACCAAAGGGTATTGACCACTTACGCCTGCAACAGGACACAAAAGAGAAACATGTAAGGTAGATGTAGTGAGACAGATGGCACATTTGTGCTTGCCTGATTTGTGAGGTTGCTTCACGGATTCAATTTATTTAACACATTTAAATTCAGCCTAACAATGATAAAAAAAAAACTAAAAAAAAACCCAGAGAGATTATACAGTAATATGATTTTCATCCAATAAATACAACATAGAAAAATAATTAGAAAACACCTCACATTGCAGGACAAAGAGAGATGATATCTGGTTTACATTGAAAAAGCTTAACACCCTAATTACAAAGCAAATGTTCAAGAAGGATGGCCAGTCACTACTGTGTGCTGAATTAAACCCTAACATAGAACACACAGGGGGCATTTAGCCTGCAGTACCAACCCTGAAACCTCAAATATGCAGGAAACACCAATTAAAAACTGTTCTCCATGGACTTGTGTGCATGTGTGGTTGTGGTATGGTTTTACTTTTGCATCTGGTTCTGTCCATACAGTTGCTACCTGTCAGTTTTCAGAACCACAGACAGCTCACACTATTGTGCATGCATCTGTATGCTTCGTGTGAGTGTGTGCGCTGTTGAGCTTGTGTATATGCATGCTTGAGGTGTATGCGTGTGTGTGTGTGTGTGTGTGTGTGTGTGTGAGGGAGGCTGAGGGAGCAAGTAAGCAAGTAAATAATAATAACCATAAATCTATCCCTGTCCCCATTCCCAGAGGACAGGTTTAAAGACTGTGTGACTAAAGGCTTAGGTAAAAAAGATTATTCATCCCCAGCTAACTTGCCCGTCTTAAACCACCATCCCCCCCAGGAAAGGATCATAAAAAATTGAAAAAAAAAAAAAAACATAAGGAAAGAGAGAAATTAGAAATATTTAGAAGGTTTTAAATGCCACAACTTTTTCAATTTCCATGTGATTGAGTTTGATAGCTTTCCATTCAAAACACTGTTAATATATTAGATCACATCCCCCATGTAAATATCAGCATGCACTTTTGTGTTTTCCTTACATCAGTTAATGATTTGCACAGTGAAGATAAACAAACCCTCAGAGAGTGCTTGTCTACAGGGCTAGCAGGTGAAGCTGACAGACCTGTGGTGAAGGATATGCTGAGAGGACAGAGGATGAGGTGAAAGGAGGGAAGGAGAGGTAGAGAGAGGCAAGTCAAGGAGCATGGGTCATTTCCAGTGTTGATTAAGGCCCCCTGAGGTTAATCATGCGTGCAAGAGAGATAGAGAGAGGAGAGGAGGGAAATGGAGGAAAAATGGATCTGAGCTATGGGAGGCTAGAAATATGTTTTATTCATGAAAGTTTTGCATGAGGCATGATCTGCCAACGATTTACCGTTCTCCTGTGCCTACCCTTGCACTCTTTATTACTTCCTTTCTTTAAATCACTTACTTGGTCTCATTTTTCTTACTCACGCAGTCGGGTGACATACAGCCCAGTGTGACACATTTTATTTCCTTTGTGCCAGCCACAAAGGGAAGTTAAACCGGCAAACGGAACGGTGGTACTGGTGATTTTGGAGCAAGGTTCTACACAATATGACATAGTGTATAATTTTTGTTCATTACTGTGGTGGATGTGTCACTGTAAAATCTCATTGAAGTTGGTGACGCTCGCTTGAATATGCACTGCCTGAATATGCTTTCTTGAAATTGTATTGTCAAGTATGTACTCATCCCTGAAAATATAGTCTGCTAGTTTGTTTTCTAAATTATAAGATTTTGATAAACAAGAAAACATGATGTTTGAGTGGTTTAAAGAGCTGCGCATCTCTCGGAGCGCTTCCAAAATTGAAGACTATGAAACAAAAATACAATACAGTACCATTGTAACTCTGCTACAAGATATAAATATGTGGAAAGAGACATAGGGCATAATGCTATATTATATATGTGTTCCTCTATGCCTTCCTTGTTGTTGCCCTCATCTCCTCTCCTCGACTCTCATGGTACAAGTGTCATCATAAAGTTACAATAGTCCGGGGATCCCTCTGTCTAAGTCTTGCATCAGTGTCTCGTGCTACATGTCCAGTGGGACCGAAAGGGCCAAAGGGGCCACAATGATAGTTATATTAAAACAGTGTAGTGCTCTGTGCGCCTAATTGGCCAATGGAGTAGGTTCTTCCATTCTCCCCTCTGGCCACCCAGACCTGATTTAAATGTATCTCCTGAGGGAAAGAGGCAGCTGCTCTCTCCTGATTTCCATGTCTAAATTTAGGTCCTTCCCTTACTTCAACTCCACACTTTCTCCTACTTTCAGTTTCTTGCTCGATCTTTTTCAGTGCACATCGATTCCAACTCAATTCCCCTCTCTCTGTCTCTCGTTTCCTCCTCTAGTTGATCCCTGAAGGGTGGCATTTCTATTTTCTTTGTCTCTCATTTTCATATCCTTTGTGTCTGCCACTGCTCCCGAGACTTTCAACTTTATCTTGATCTTACCTCCTTTCTTGTGCTCAATTGTGCTCTATCTCTCATGGAGAGTGGGGTCAGTTTAATTGCCCTCCACTTTGACTGACATGCCAAGGCTAAACCAGGTCAACAACTTCCTCCTCTACATGACATTAGGAAATAAGGAAAAATTGCAATTAGTTTTGCTATATTTAGCTTGGATTGTACCATAAATATTATATAGAGTAAAACAAGACCTGATTCTTTTGGGATACAATGCGGGTTACAGCTGTCTCAACACAAATAGCAAACATTATTTTCTCTAGAGACACTAAACCAGAGCACATTCCCACATACCCTCCACACTGCTGTCTCCCTAGATAAGATGAATCTTAACCTTACTCCCTCCTTCCACCTAGAAGTCAGTTAATGCACTTGCTAATAATCAAGGTTGGGTGCAGAGCTTCCCAACAATCATTTGGACTATCACTCCCAAAAGTATATGCCTGAGCACCCAGAAGAAATATTCACAGGACACATTTAAATACACAGTACCTGTTGCCAAAGCAAACTACCAGACAAATAATACTAAGTAAGATAAGATAAGAGTATCTGGGATGCATCCTGTCTGCTCTCAGACATAACCTTTCAAGCAAGAGCAGCTGAGTCTACTAACCTTTCTTATTTAGCCATCCAAGAAGCAGAGAAAAGGAGAGAGAGATGCATGCAGACAGACGGACAGCCCCGAGCCACTGACCTTTATACCAGGACTGGAGCTCAACTGAGCTGTAGCAGTGTGATGTATGGTAGGGAATACAAGATTACAAAATGGATGTTTTGATTAGCTGAGTTACAGTTTTAAGCAAGTTCGACATACGAGATGAATGCGTGACTTTTGGATTACATCGCTGTAAATGTAAATCCGATTTTTCGTTCATCTCGCGTCTTAGTTTTGAAGTTTCTATCGATTATGGAAACACCAGAGTGATTTTTGAGGTCTGGGAACATTGATGATGTTACTACGACAAAGCAAGAAACAGCATACAGCAGGCGTCTTAGATAGTCTGACATGGTATGAGCTCAAGTGGCTTACTGTTTCAAATACATCCTACTTAGAAGGTCATGAATGAGATGCAGAAGATTACACAGAATATGACTGTGTAACCTGTCTGTAAGGGTTACACAGGTGGCTACACAGCTGGATACACGAGCTTCTCAGAATGAGTGATACTGAGAGTGTCAAGAAGCAGAGAGGCCTAGTGATTGGAGAGACGGTACAAGGTCAAGAGTTTTGATCATCTCAAGAGATGGTGTGAATTCATCAACGAGCCATGTAACCTGTCAATGCGTCCTTGAGCAACAACAACAACAACAACAACAACAACAAGGTTTAGAGCATCAGAAAAATGCAACAGGAAAAACTGCATGTACTGTAACTTCTAGACAGGGACGTTCTCTCTGTACAAGAAGCAATTCCAGCTGATAATATGGAACATGAAATGTCAGTAACATCCTGAGACAGAAACTAACATATCAGAGTGCATCACCACTCCCTGCCCCCACTCTGAGACTCTTCCTCCCACTGTGTCAATTTTCACAAAAATCTCCCTTCCTTTTTTTTTTTTATCAGTAACGCGTCACACACACAGTCAGTCATTATTTTTCCATGCCTCTATCAACAT
Source organism: Pampus argenteus (assembly GCA_036937835.1). Classification (NCBI taxonomy): domain Eukaryota; kingdom Metazoa; phylum Chordata; class Actinopteri; order Scombriformes; family Stromateidae; genus Pampus; species Pampus argenteus. The sequence continues at coordinate 9,314,427 of CM072874.1, forward strand.
GCATCCCAAATCCACATTGAATCTCAAATGTGATGTATAATCATTTTGTATCACTATTACTCCAGGCTTGAAAAATAATCCCCCTTTATATTGAAATTAAATCTGTTACCAATGTGGGAAAAAACTATGTCTTGTTAAACAACAAAGCACTGGAAGGGTTATAACATTGTATGTAATTCATCTTGTAAAACTCTTGAAATCAGAGTGGAAAGTGAAGTCTGACTGAACACACAAACGCAACACAAAAAGCCTCCTGTGTCTGTGCAAGCCCGCTGTCATACATTAGTTCTTCAGCAAGTCAGAATATTTTGCATTGAAAGAATAAAAACACAATGAAATGTATTTAGAGCACCTTTGTTTGGAAAAGGGGACACATTTTGTGCCTTCATTGGAATCACAATGCACTAATTGAATAATACTCAAAATGTATCCTCCATAAATTTAAGGATATATGAATGTACCCATGAATAATTCAAATAAATTATGTGTGTGTGTGTGTGTGTGCGTGATTCCAGTCTAAGATTCATGCTGTAAGCAAATTGAATGCAACCCCTGCAGAGTGTGGTGCTACCTTTGTATTCAGCGCTGGTGTACAAGCACCTCTGGACATTCTTTTTTTTTTTTTTGATTTGGAGATATGAAATTAATTATACTGCACAAGAGAGGCTGCAGTATGGCAACACTATTGTCATTTACATACATTAATTAGATTGGGCCGCTGTTGGTGCTGCTATCACAAACTTGACGTCCAACCTCTGGAGTCAGTTCAATAAAATATCACCTACGTACTTCTCCAAGGTGCTATTAGGTGTTGTTTAAGCGTGACATGCGGTGACAGCGAGAGGACAGCGTGGTAAGCGTCATGAGCTGTGAAGTGGTTTCTGGTTTGTTTTTGAGATTTGGGAGGGGGGGTTTTCTGTCTCCAGTAACATCTGGGGTGTGAAAGGTTTTGACAGACTTTGTTAAGGTAGTGGCAAAACATCCAGAAAGTATGTTTCATATGTTAACACCTTCTTGCGTGTACAAATAACTACACAGGTAACAAACAAGCCAGATCACACAGCAGTTTCACTTTTTTTGTTGCAGAGGAAAACTGCCACAACTGAACTTTTTTAATATTGCTTTTCAGGGGCCAATCCTATCATTGTTTATAAAAAAAAACAAAACACATACTCTGATTTCAATTTGGTGACTAAATTCACTTCCAGACACCAGCGTCATTTGACTACTATTGCTGCTGTTGATTCTGCCACGTCAATCTAAAGGGCCGAGATATAAACCTCTGCCCATTCTCTGTGTGCAAGCTGCTTGAGTTCAAGTTCGCTCTGTCCAGCGTGGCCGAGATCTCTCTATCCTTTGTGAACCAAGGGCAGACATCTTATGGTTTCATAACAGAGGTAAACCGGACTTTCATAAATACTTCATAAACTGCTTTCTTCCAGCTGGCAGGAGAAGCTGAGAAAAGCTGAGTACATATTTTGACAGATAAATGAATGTAATGAAGGAAGGAGGGAGTGGAGTAAACAATGGAGGCAAGTACCAAAACAAAAGAACAATATCTTAAAGCCAAAGGACACTTGTTTCATTTGAATTATGTTGCCCTGATTTATGCATATATAAGTGTGATTCCCTACATATTTGTGTTTGCTTTATATGTGTGTGTGTGTGTGTGTACTTTAGGTGTGGATATTGTGTGTGTTACCGATATAAAGTGCTGGCTGAAAGTGAGCAGTGCAATGCATACTAAATGTAAATGTTATTTTCAGTTCAGCCTTTTTAGAAATAGCTAAATCCTACTACAAGAGCACAGAAGGCATGGATTTGACAGCATACAATGCGTCTAGCCTCAAATATTTCACTCTAGTCCCACTTCAAATACAAGGTCAAGCAATGGCAAATGTGTATTAGTATACATCCTCTCTTGCTGGCTTAGTAGGTTTTGCAAATATAATGTCATAAAAGCATAAGCTCAAGAAAATCTGATTTACTGTAATTATTGAAAATCTGACATTATCTCAAACTGATGTGGAGGAGAAACGTGCTTGAATCACAGTAAGTAAAGTAAATATTTTCTTATGCGGTAGGAACAGGGTGATCGAAGGTAAGGGTGGCATTCATGAGGGGAATTAAAGTAATCGCTGCTGCCATCAAAAAAATACCAAATTCCCCGAATCAACATGACAGTGTGATTTTCTAATGTGTGGGGATGTGTTGACAAATACTGTTCATTTAAGAGTGATCTTGGGAAATACTTCTTGCCTCAGGGGATATCTGCAAGACTCAGTGAGCAAAAAGTGCTAGTTTTAAAAAACAGCTCTTATCATTCGACTCGTGTGACAGACTTTGCAGCAAAAAATAAATAAAAAAAATAAAAGAAAGGTCCCACCTTTGCAGAGTTGACATTGAAGAGCTCATCTCAAAGCTAAGCTCAGACTGGTCTAATGACAATCATGTACATTTGAGTACATGATTTGTCATAACTTGTATGACAGCTGAAAGTGTTACTCCTTCTTTTACTTTACTTAAATACTTCAAGTCCAGAGAGTACATTAAAAAAATTGGTTTGAAATATTTTCTTCTGAGTGCAACCTTCAGTTGGTTCACTAGTTCATCGTTATTTTGCATCCGTGTCAGTGATGTCACAGACGGACTGGTGGTTTGAGGTGAACCAAGCCTTTTTCTGCTCACTGATCAGCATGGATCTTATCTGGCTTGTTATATTTTTCTTCCCAATAGCCTCATTATAAGGGTGAGAGAGGCAGGAGGGAGACATGTGCTTGACTCTGATCTACACATCCTCTGTTCCCCTATTAAGAGTGCAATGGATTTCCTATACTGTCACAGTGAGATAGAAAAGGATGATAGCCCGGTTAGGGTGGCCTTTGAAGAGAGGACAGGTTCAACCGCGAACGAGACGGAGATCTTACAGTTGCACTCAAACACACGGAGCTGGATGTTGTCTCTGAGAGACATGGTTTTAAATTAATTACACATTCAGACACGGTGGGAAAACACACAAATTCTGTGTAGTGAAGTGTAGAGGGAAAGCGTGCGGTGTTGGTGCTGTTACTATCATTCCTGCTGCTGAGAATGATGATGACGAGAAGGAGGAGGGAAAGGGAGGCAGTATTATAAAGAAAGGGAAGGGTTTTGTGCAATATACCAAATCTATCACCACACAACAGACAACCCTGTTGAAAATGATGAAACCATTGGTCCATCTTGGTCAAACTTTTTCAAGTTTGATTCAGTTTGTTTAAGGAAAACACATTTGGAATTACTGATGAAAAAAAAAATCCCAATTTTATTTGTACAGCCTTGTCTGTTCGGTATGCTTCCCTAAACTGATGCCTGTCCTTTAATGCGGCTTATTATCTCATCTCTGCTCAGGAAATGACTGCGTTCAAGACCTCTGATTTGAATACTTAACAGAAAGAGATTATAGTTATCATTGGTGGTTGACTAAATTCTTAGTTTTGAGAGGCAATATTTACTGAAGCACACAGATGAATGAAATCTGGTTATTTCCTCTCAGATGTACAGTCTATCTACTCTCTGACTCGCTCTGATCTGTGCTTTCTCACTGCCATCTAACAGACACCGAGAATGATGGAGAAGATTTTGATCACTGTAATTTTCTGCTACCTGTATGTATCGGATGTATGGCAATGGTAAAGGGCAATATCACACGAATAAATACTCCCTTATTAATCTTACGACCTTGGACTATCCCCTTCAATGTTTATGAGGTGAATAAGTTCAGTAGCAAACATGAAAAAAAAATCTATGAATACTGACACGAAGTATTATTTTAAAACAAGAAAACACATACTGATCCCAAGCAAACTATTTTCTCACAGTCATGTTTTCTTTGGATGGTGACAAACAAACAATGTGTAGCATAGGTCAGTGTGTTTGCTAAAGCACAGAAAATCCTATTAATACAAAAACAGCCTAAGTTAAAGCTGAAATGAGAAACCAAAATTACTGCAAAAATCTGTTCAGGAATTGAGCAAACAACAAAAAGCAAAAGAGTACAACACAGGAAACATCAGTCAACTATTTTAATAATGTTAAAAATATATTCAGTTTGAACTTTTCTGACGCTAGTTTGTGAGGCTAAGTTAGAGGTACGGCAGGGAGATGTCGCCACCACTCACCTCGAACTTTGCCTTTTGAAGCCATCGCTGTAGTAGAGAAGAGGGGTTGGATGAACAGCAAGAGAGGCAGACGCCAGAAAAAAAGACAAAGAAAGAAAGAAGACATATCATTAGATAAAAGTGGGAAGAACAGTATGGCTCTATCTGTCGCTTATGCGCAGAAACAACATTATCTTTATCTTGAATGTCAATCACGAGTGCTGCAGCGGAGTGCTCAAACCCCGCCCCCCAATCGTTCAACCCTGAAAGAGAGTGTCCTCATTTATCTCATCAGCAAATTGAGACCTTACAGTGTGGCACCTTTTAATTAGTTGCGTCACATCATTTGGATCATCCAAATAAGCTCACAGCTTTCTAACGAGCTCACAAAAGCCATAAAGATACGGGCATACTGTAGATATCATGTTGCTGATTAGAGAATGTTTGCTTCAGTTGTTGTCTAGTTGAAATTACAGACTTCATGAACATTTTACAGTGAAGGGCCGTGTTTTAGTTGATGCCTTTATGCCTTTTGATTTGTGTAGACATGGAGAAAGTGATGATTTGGCATACATGCAAACACTGGCACAGATCATGTTGGTTTGTGACTGACAGCACTGTAATCAGTTAAGAGAAGCACAGACAGGACTGTCATCTAACAGGGAATATGCCTTGATATGAGCGTGTTCGTTGAGCAGCTTGGTGAAATCCACGAAGGCCCTTATAGCCATGTCCAAAAAAACAAAGGGATCCACAACACAGAGGACCTAACCGACAACTTTGAGACATCCTGCCGGTGAAAACACAGAGGGGAGTGAAATAAACAACATAGATTGTCTATTAGTGTGTGTGTGTGTGTATATGCTTGTGTATTTGCGTGTGTATCCCGAGGGAATGACTCTTATGCTTCACACACACTGCTTTGCCAAATTGATGGATCTATTGGAATGCCTCCAGTGAGCCTGAAAACCTCTAAGAGACAGCACCTGAAAAAGGAATGAGAGGAAGAACAAAGAGAATCTAACCGCAGGTGCAGAGTCTGCAGGAAATAAAAAAAAATAAAATAATATTGTGCTTTCTTTTCGATTACAGATTTATAAATCACTCTCCCTGTACACAACAGAAATCTCTGTAATTGCTTATCAACATGATGTAAAGAGGTTTAAATTCATCGTCAGAGAGGGAACAAGAAGTAATCCTGAAAACAGCCAAGAGATACAAACTAGCTGCTCGACAGTCAGTAACTCTTTCAACTCTTGCATAGACATTGTTTTGTTTATTGGAGTGCTCATCAAATCCTGATGGCCAATTTTCAGTAGCTGACGGAGTTGATTATGTTTTGTTACTACCACCGTAGCTTGCTACGGTGCAAGGTAGCGAGGGAGTGAGAAAGTAAAAGAAATGAACGGATAATTTCCTGTAATCTGTCATGAATACTAAATTAATTTGCATACATTCTTGGTTCTCAGCATCAAGCGCATCCAGTGGCACATCACAGTGGACAAATGAGAGAGGAAAGCAAAATCAATCATATAAGACACAAATTATTGTGAGCACAAGCCTTAACTATGTCTCTCTTACATGTTAACAAATGCACACACACACACACACACACAGGCAGCCTCACACCTTGCTGCTGTGTCACTGGTCAAGAGGGAGAGCTACCTAACAGAGGAACAGGGCAGCGAATGTCACATCTCTATCAACACAGCTTTCTACATTAGACGGATGACTTTGTGAAATATTCACTCAGTAAAGTCTGACCCTGCTCTGTTCCTGCTTTTCATCCCTCCTGTCCAGGTATGAGTTCCCTGTCACAACTGTGACTCTGTGATCTCTACTATTCAATACCCACAAGAATAAAAAGAAGACAAAAAAAACCCCAACACATTTTATAATTATTTATTTATAAAAAAAAAAAGACTGTATATTAGTGTGTGTGTGTGTGTGTGTGTGTGTGTACCTATATATTTATAGGGAGAGCGAGAGCGGGTCTTATTCACTACACTCTCTGCACTTGTATCTCCAAGTATTACAGTTACCAAGCAACCAACACAACAGTTCGGTAAGTCCTGGCAAGCTGAAATTGAATAAAACACTTTTCATTTCACTCTCTCATTCCCCCATTTTACCATGCCATGAGCAGACTATTCCCAACCGATTACACAATGGTCACCTCTTGCATGCCCTCAATACTCCTGATTGGATAGAATACACTAAAGCTATATATAAAAACTGGCATCTGAATAGGACCAAATTTCTCTATACTGCATTTTAAACCAACACTGTCTGCTATGATTCGTCTTTTTCCAATGTGTCATGTTTGGTGAACAGTTAATACTAAAAATTCCTGAAAGAAAGATAATTCTATGAGGAGCATGAATGTTGGAAAAAGGCATTTAAGCTTGATGTTTGTTATTATTTCAATAACCCTGATTGTGGGTGGACCAAACTGGGGATTCAACAGCAGAAAACAGTGGACTAATTGCACATTCAACAGGTTGTGAATGTTTCTGTTGGCTGTGTATGTTGTTTGTTTACATGATAAGAAATTGATAATCAGATAGAATCAAAGCATAATTGCTGCAAATTCGAATCTTTCTGCCCTCTAGGAGTTTGGATCTAGAAGGGTTAGGGTGTATTCATCCAGCTAGATGAAGGCTCTACATGAGGAAATTTTAGTATATTGTTAGCTCAAAACAAACAAACCGCTGACTGAATATGTTTTGAAAAATGATGTAGTTTGTTTTTGGTTTAACCTTTAAACAGAAAATATTGTGGCCTACTTAATAAGTATTACTGGCTGTTTGAATCATATCACACTGGACTGAAGCCACTGTGAGCCATTAAAGGTTGGAGAAAACAGGCAGGCGGGAGCTGTGGGAAACAGAAAAGTAAAGTTGTGAGAAAAATAGCAGACAGTCGCATCGCTACTCTTAGTCTTGTGTTCAGGTGCTGAACAGAGAGCTCTGCTAGACTACAGTAAACTTTCCAACCAGGATAGTCTCTCACTCGCTCTCTCTCTCACACTCAGTCTGTGTGTGTATGTGTGTGTGTGTGTGTGATAAAACAACAGATTTTACAGCTGCATTTCTCTTAGTGTCTTGATTTTAAAATCTCTGATTGGAATAAGGTTTGCTCTGTAATATGTGTAATGGATATATTATTACAATACAACAAGAGTTTTTATTTTCAATTTTATGTAAAGGAATGATTGTGATATGAACATGCATGCACCTTTTCCAGCTATATACCTAAACCAGACTTGAAGCTATTGGTCTAAGTTATCACACACTATGTATGTACCCAGAGTATGAAAAGAGTGACTGTTGTGGTATTGGAACAGAACAGCTCTGACTTGTAAGCAGGTTGCTCTCCGTCTCTGTAACCATCAGTGGGGAGCCATCATAAATAAACTGTGTGATAGTTTCGTACAGCTACCTACTGTGACACACACATACGCACATAGCAGTGATCATAGCATTCCCTTAGGATACAGGTCTCCTGGGAGGACATGTATTCAATTGCCAGATCCTTCCTATTTCCTTCGTTTCTGTTTCCCTTCAACTTATGCTCATTCAGGAGTTTGTCTCACCTGCCTTTACATATTCACTCTACCACCTTATTAACCCTTTCCTTACCCATGTCTTTCTCTCTCCTGATTTTCCTTCCCCCCCTCAGGCTACTTTTTTCACAGTGGCAGATATATTCGGAGTCTGACATGCAGTGAAAAGCCTATGGAGATCGATGTGTGCAGCGCGGCTCTCTGAGCTGTCACATGGCATGATGGAGAGTTTAGCTTATCTTTCGTACAGCAGCAGCTGTTTTGCCGTATGTTTGATGTACTCCAGGCTCTTGGAATTCAACCAATATTCTACCGGTGAGCAGATTGCTGTAAAGCCTTAACACACTCTTTGTCACCTCATGACTTGGCTATACACGGAGCCATCAATCCACACATATACATATTGGGATAAAAACATAATGGACATATATACAGAACAAGCTATACACTGTTGATTAGTTTGACTTCAAGAGAATCATCAACATAAAAAGAGTTCTGAATAAATACAAGCAAATGTATTTAAATCTTATTTGATTTAGCACAGCTTTTGCTAAGGGCCACAATTCATCTCAGGGTAATAAAGGAGATGGTAAACAGTGTTAATAGATGGAATCAAGCTTACTTAACTCAGCTTATTGCCACCGTATTGCCTGCTTTATTAAATTTCTCTACCACATCCCTTCCTCACATTACGGGGAGGCACACGTTTCTTTTGTCATTTAATCTAGCATATTTGATTTCCACTCCTTAATACAATTATAATATATATATACCCTGTCCATGGCAGAATCCAAAGATGAACACACATAAAACATGCACAAAGACAAACATGCACACGCACAGAGACGCACGTGTTGATGACACATACACACACTTCATAACATTTGTTTAAGCCTTACTAAACATGGTCTATGACCATGTTTATAGTGTCAGAGGATACACCTTCCAGATTTTTTTCTTTCATGCTGGAAATGAGAAGATCTGGTGAATCACTATCACCAGACCATGTGCGAAATTGTACCAAGCAATCTGGCCTGAGAGCTTCTTATAGCTTTCTATTTTCTGTTCAACAGAACAGTGATCAATTATTTTGCGTGCAATACACTTTAGGTTAAAACAACATTCTGTTAACAACAATTCCAGCATTGTTAGATCTTAAATGTTAAGGACTGTGAGCATTTGCCTTGTTCTGATTGAGGTCAACAATTGAATCATGAGACTATAGAGTGAAGGAGTGGGGATTTTAGACCATGCAATTTGTTTGTGTTTTCCACCTCTCTGTAACACCTGTTTTGTATTGTAGTGACTATGTGGGCATTGTCTGGAGGCAATACACAAAGATCATGCCTCAAGGGAATCACAGTATATTGCTGACTGCCAATTGCCTCCAGCTAAACACAGTGAACACATAAGGGCACCACACCTGATGGATTGCTACTACTTTGGGCCCTTTTTTTTCATGTTGGTGTAGATCAAGCCCAGTGAGGCTGACCCAGCAAAATGGCAGCATATTTGAAAGTGTGTTATCCCTGTCCACGCCTTTGGTAATTCAGCAGTCCTTTGTGACATTCTTGCATCAAAGATGGGTGTGGAGTTGGAGGAAGTGTGACTACAAGTTGAGTGGAGCAGCACAGTATGCAGTAAGTGTCCTGTAGTACATTTATGCTTTCACCTAATTAAACCACCTGTTTGCTTTAGCCGGATTTAGCTGGTGAATGTGCATTAATACATAGCCAAATACATGGATTTGTAACATAAATACATGCATTAATAAAGAATTCATCAACAAAAAGATAAACGGGCGGGAAGAACATGAAGTCAGATGCTACATGGCCAAAATTTGTAGAGCATTTACTTACTGACTGTTCTGTTCCCTCTGGTAATCAATAACTCCCCCTCCCCCTGTGTTTGTTTACGATGTGCAATCAATGATAACAGATAATGTGTCCAATATATTATAGAGACTGCCTTTCTTCAGCCTTGCCTTCATTATCACATGTGTCCACTTACCAAAGTCAGTATCTGAACTGAGCTGAAAAGTGTAACAATTTTACTGCTGTTAAACTAATTGCTGATATGGTCATTTGCAGTCTAGCATATGCTAACCAAACATGAGTATTATTTGGCCACATCTACAGTATGCTGCAACTGTGATACAGATTCTATATGGATAGCTGCCAGACAATAGGAAACAAGTATTTTCTGTAGCATGTGTTGACAGATGTTCTTTATCCCTTAATGAAATGATAATAATTTACAGAAGGTTTTGGCAAAGAAAATAATACACCTACAATCTGTGTATTAATATATAACTAATATCACCTTGGTTTTGGTTTCAACATTTTTTTAGTGTAATATAGTTAATACTTGTGTTGTAAAAAAAAGTGCATGCAATGCTTTGAACCGAATCCACAGCTAATACATGAATAAGAGTGCCAGTGGCATGGTGGTTTTAATGTCATTTTAGTTTACAACTTCTCTGTCACTTGACTTCACAGCTGTTCTATAAGAAAAGGTCACAGCATGCATAGCTACACAAAAACACACAATATGTATATTCTCCCCCACTACATCTGCATATATTCTTGGAGATTCATACGCATCCAACATGCACAATGTATTATATGTAACACAATTTTAATTCTCCCAAATGTACTGGCATACCTTATATGTTGTATTCCAAGAATGCACACTTGCACTGCCATATATTACACCCTCCCACGCACCGAGCAGATCACATCAGAAACAAGTGACACTATGCAGTGTGTACTGCACAGGATCCTGCATAATACTGATCTTATCCTCATGGTTAGGGTGGTTTCATATATCATTTTAATCAACAGGGATTCTGCTCAATAAATGGTGAGTTCTGAGATAGTAAACATCAAAGATTTGACATCCCACGTGGCAAAAATTGTTCTGAATATTTAACCCCGAAAAAAGCAGCTTTTAAACAAGTAGGCTTTGATGCACAATTAAAACCACAAGCTACATTTTGTGCCCCATGTCAGTAATAACGAGTGATCATTATTGCTGTGACTTTAAAATTGTTAACTAAAGGATACATGATTTTCAATGTCTTGTTTCACACAGATATGTGAATTATCAAAAAAAAACAAAAAAACAGCTGTCTACTCTACATAGTAGTTTGTTTTGTGTAGTAGTCCTGTAGTTAGGACAAACACAGAGACATGTCTTTGTTTCATGTTATAAAGTCCAAACTTATCAGCTAAAATGCATAATTTTACTTTTCAATGTGGCACATGATTTATTCCTGATGAGTATATTCCTGTCTTAAAAACTGACAATACAGAAGCACCAAATACATCTCATTAATCCTTCTGAGACACCTGCTGGACTGTAACTATGGCAGCACCCTATCACAGAAATCTTGAATGCACTGCTATCATGTTACTGTGGGTAACATAGCATGGAACATTTTTATTCATCTTAGTGCAGTGGATGGTGTAAAAGAGATAGGCGAAGAGGAACGAGGATCAGACCAGAAGAAAAGATAAAAGACAAGAGTTGGTTTGACTACGGACATCTCATAAAAACTGCCCTTTGACTGCAAAAAAAAAAATAAAAAAAATGCACACTGATACACCCACACACATCCACACAGCCTATAAAATTTTACCATTTAAAGCCTAAAAGAAATTCCCCCTGGGCTCGAGAAGCACATTTCAATTTCCACAAAACACCGCAGGGATATCGAAATCATGAATCTCCACAACAAGAAAAGTCAAACAGGAATTGCTATAGAATGATAGACACACACACACAAATGCATACACATGCATACATACACACACACACTGTCAAATAGGTACTGCTGTTAGATGATGGACAGTCCAGGTACAGCCCATAACTCAGCAGATGCTTTTTGTTTCCACTGTTTCTTCAAATGAATAGTTTAGAAGGTGAAGTTATATTGTGATAGATGCCTTGGGGGTAACAAATGGCTTCCTCCAGACAAAAGCTCTGAAGTGGATGCGTATGCCTGGTCACCCACACGTAATCTCTAACCATTTGTCACAAGGTGAAGGGACAGGAGATTTCCAAGGAAAACTTCCAGATAATACAGGCTTCATTTTTTACCCTGCGCAGAGGTCAACTCTGCACAGGATAAGGAGTTATGTGAGAGTAATGCTTTATTCAGCATCTGGTCCACTCTTGAATTCAAACACATGGACTGTCATATATTTTCTATTTTGTAAATCTATCCTTACCGTTAGTCAGAGATTGTGTTCGGAAGCGGAGCTTTTATCATCAGTGAAGAGGAACACATAGCGTTTGGAAAATGCCTCCTCCCTTTGATAGTGAGACTTTGATCAAAAATGTGTCATAGCATTTTGCTCCAGCTGAATTATTCAAAGGTCAGTGAACAAAGGCATGTTTGTGCTGTGTTGCATTACAAAGGCTAGAATGATGGTAAATTGGCAAAGTGTTCACTGTGTCTCTGCAGGGAGCTGACCTGTGAGCCTCACCCTCAAGGGACCATTTGGCATCAAACAGTGCAAGCTCCCTGTGATTGTTACTGCTTCAGTCATCGCCAGACTGTTACCTCATATTTTCAAACCATCACCTTTATATCCCATTCTATTGAGGGCATTGTGCTCCTATAGCTTTCCAGCAGGCCAAGAAGAGAATAGACTTCCGACAGGAGGGACTGAAAGCTTGGGGCCTGTGGGGCTGAGTGCCCCTAATAAATTTTGCATGTATATGTGCAGAGGTGTATGTGTATGTGTATGTTTGTGTGTTAAGTGTTTGTTTTAGAAGCCTGTGTACATTCTTGCAGGTTTACATGCAGATGTGCGTCTGTGTATGTGTGTAGAGTGGTATTTTGTAATGATGGCCAAAGGCAATCTATAGGGCATCAGGACTGCAACTTGTCTCAGTGGGCAGCAGCTCACTGGAAAATGGGAGAAGAAAAGGCTCTAAACGTGTGGATTCATCCTCCTTTCAAGTCCATGACTATAGCTTTTTCTTTTTTGTCTTGCATTCAATTAGCAAAAGATTAACAAAAAAACAATTAACAATACGCCATTCTGCTGTTCTATCCCTGGGCGGGCCATAGGGGAGAAGATGAGAACAAGGAGAGGAGTGGAGGAGGAAAGAAAAGGGAGGTGAGAACAGAGGTAGAAGAAAATGGCTTGCACCTTGCGTGTTTTTGTTGTCCATCTGTGTGTTAAAATATTCATTCAACTTCACTAGCTTCCATTATTCACACTAGTGAGAAAAACTCAAGCAAGTGTGTGTGGGTGATGTGAATTAAAAAATACACAAATTATACAAACACACACAAGAGAGACAGAGAAAGCATTGTAGCGGAGTTTCCACTGATGCTACTGTTGCGAGGTGAGCAGTGCTGCAACACACAGGTTTCCCAGGGGAGTCAACTCCAACAGCTCCAGACATGGTTCCTTAGCAGGAGATCTCCTGCTCCTGTTTTTAAGCTTTCTCCGATACACACAAATCCCGAATAATAACTTAAAACTATCTTTCAAATAATCTTTTTGTTCATCTTGATTTTTAGTTCTTGCATGTTATTTAAAGTAATCTTTTCTGCCTCTCTAGCTTCTCTATATACATTTTGTCTCAGAATAGACAAGTTATTAAGAGGTTATTATTCACCCATCCATTAATCTATATATATATGACTATAAGCGCTGTTTCAAAGTGCTATTTTACTTTTAAAATTTACAAACCACAAACCACAAAGTTGCAACTGCTTCTCCCACATAAATAAAGCATACATTTCCACAGATGTGTTTGTTCTTTTGTTTTTACTTGTGCATTTAATTACATTACTGATGTTACTCAGTGCTGTGTAATGTTCTTTTCCTGCCTCCCTATAATGCTAGTCCATCTGTTTTGTCCTTTTTTGTCTTTTTATTTGGTGTGATCCTGTGGGTGTGGTGGCCTCCTGCCAGGCCAGCCTGGCAAGAGTCCTGCAAGGTTGTCCTTATGATAAGAATTTGTTTGTCTAGTTAAATGTCACATTTGTTTATTGTATTTGTTTGTTGGAAAAAAATGTACAGATGTTGGAAATCTCAGTGAGAAAAAACATGTTTTCACTGACAAAAATTTACAGAAGTGAAGAAACAGCAAATATTGAATTCAAACATGAATCAGGTCTTAATTACAGATATGATAAATATAACAAGGTTCTTAATGATCAGTGTATTATGAGACAGAATATAGACTAATGTATTTTTGCTGATGAAATTAAAATACTATTTCCAGGCTCTGGTACACCTTGTTTCACCCATACCTTTCAACCAAGGCTGGGAAACATGAATACATTTCATTTCATGCCTCAGCTTATATTTACAGAAGAACAAAAGGAAAACTGTGTTCAATTACCAAAGACAAATTTGAACTCATCTGGGTCATTTTGATCAAATTGAACTGGAACTAATTCCTTCCGAGTTACAATTGAACTAAATAAAACAGTGACTTGTTTCCCCATTACATTAAAGTTGACCTCAACATGGGCCTATTGTAGCTAGCTACCCACAGGCACCCAGGGGAGCTGTGTAGGGATGGCGAAGGGGGGCGGGGGGCACAGCAGCATTAAACTGTGATGTAGTCTCCAGAGGAAAATGTGTGCAACTCAGCCTATTGTTATTAAAATAAACAACAACAATAACAACAACCCCCCAACAACTCCATATTCATTTTTACTGTTACAACCCCTACCATGTTTCCTGGCTTTCATTTATACCAACTCTGACTCATTTTCCTTTCTCCCTGTCTTTCTCACCCATTACAAAGGTGTAAATTGGACACAGATAATTGAGCATTACTATCCTGGGAGGTAGCTGGCACCATCTGTTAAATGTCCGCCCCCAACATCACAGTGCATCACACAATGTGCCCAAACATCCCAATGCACCATGCTGCACATTTGTGTGGACATGCACGTGTTGATGTGCATTTTAGAAACGTCCCTTTTCCCTCAATTGAGTGAATACACTGAGTACAGGTACTGCATTCTGTTTATTTCCCCTTTAAGACAATCTGATATGTATCTGGATACATGGGCTATGGTATGAAATTAGGGATGATACATTTTAATACAAAGTGCAATTCGAATAAACATTTTAACATTATGAATATAAACTGAAGTCTATCATACACACCCATGCCCAGGTACCTCACTTTGGTAGTTACCGTATTTTTCGGACAATAAGGCGCATCTAAAATCATTAAATTTTAATTAAAACAGTGTGCGTTATAATCCAGTGCGCCTTGTGTATGACCTTTGGTTGTGTTTGCTAACCTTGAACCGATTTTATGTTGTACACATTACGGCTAATAACGTATTGCTGTCAGGAGCCTCGCAGAGGCCTGAATCATCACTGAACAGCCCGGTGACGGCAACGAGACTCGGATAATGACGAGAGGGATCCGGAGATGTTGGATCCTAAAATCACCCAACTGTTAAACTCTAAACAACGGGTTTGTATTTTTGTGTTAAAACTGTACAATGTTGAGAGGGATCCGGGCATGTTTGATGCTGAAATTACCCACTTACACTTGTATTTTTGTGTTAATCTATAATCCACAGATTCCTCGTTACCCACATACGTTTCACCATGTTGTCTCACCAGGTGAGTGTTAAAATTTGTTACTGCTACTGCTGTTCTTAACCGCTGTTCTACAGACCTTAAAAATTATATTTAAAAAATGTATCCAGTTTTACTTCCTTCTTATAAAATACTAATATAATTTGGTCCATGGTTGAAAACATTATACAATCCAACTTTCTTTGTACATATAAATGTACCTTTGGCTTATACATTATCTTTACCACCTATCCACTTATTGTGCTCCACTTGTCTACAGCTGGTATTGTTCATTTCTCATAAAAAGGTTTACATAAATACTGCGCATACACTGCATTCCATAGGATTTCTAACAAAAGCCCAATTACTGACTAGGGCTAGATTATGATAGGTTATCTACACAAATAATGAGGGAGATTGTCTTTGTGAATGTGAGAAGCCTTAATGGTCCTCTTCCTCTCTATCTCTCCCCTCTCTATATATATATCTCTCTTTCTCTCTGTCTCTCTCTAACACACATGGCTGATTAGCAGTTGGCATTTTGTCTTGGCTATGTGCTAAATGAGAGCAGCAACATTACCATCTCAAAGATGCTCTTCTCGCCCAGTTAATGGTTAGGACACAATGGCTGCTCAAACACTTGATGGATCATTGAAGGATTATGCCATTTGGCTTCATGCCTTTATGTTCACTTTGTGTGTGTGCATGCACACACACACAAGCACACGCACATGTGCATGTGTTCATGCATATGCATGTGTGTGAAACAGAGAGACGGAGACATCCTGTATTCTGTAAGTGTGGACTCCTAAGGACCTCTCAATGGGAGCAATAATGTCAAGGAGCTGCAATGTCATATCCATCAGAGCTGACTTTCTGTCAGGGCCAGACAAAGGTGTTGACACCTCAACACCACACAGTGAGTGAAGAGGCCATTCAAATGTCAGTTACCTGACACATAGCCATGCTCTCATAGATGGGTTGTAACCAGTGATTGTCAGTTGGTAACTCAAGAGAAAGGCCACTGCATATATAAAGCTCAAGAGAAGCAATCCACTGAGATTTAATGAATGAATATGGTTTCATCCACTGAGGAAAGTATTCAGTTGTTACAATCACACCTGTCAACTCTGGCAAATCAGCACTTATGGAAATAAGGCGGATATCGCTAAAGTGCCACAGTCATCAGGAGACACATTGAGATTGCTCAGTCAGGTGTGAGACAGTCAAACTTTGCCACTGTTTGCAGTATCGCAAAAAAAGTTCCATACTTCGGATATATTACCTGGAGAATTTAATTATGAAGCTTCACACCTTAGATGCAACATTTCATACAATGCCCACAAATGCATTAGAAAAAAAGAACTGTACTGTATATCATTACCACAAAAGCATCAGGCGAATCTGCACTTAGTAGTTGTTAACTATATATGAAAAATAAGGATTAAATCTAAACAGCAAGATGAAAATATTGATACCACTGAGTATTACAATATTATGTTTTGTGATACTGCATTAATTCTCAAAAAAAACCTACGTATTTTTAATTAAACTTTAATTGCACCACAATAAACATATCACAAAATCGCACGTAACCGCTGTATCCTGATATGTATCATATCGCCAAATTCATGCCACAGAAAAGCATTATACTAAAATGCACGTTTTTCTTTGATGAAAGTTTTATCAAAATAACTGACAATTGACGTACTGGTTAACTAACTGATTGATCAAAGAGTGAGAAGAAGCGAGTGATATTGACTGAAAAGATTAATCGTTTTTCCCACAGTGGTTTTGTGTTTGGAGATATCTTTGGAATCTTTCAATTACCTAAAGACAAATAAACTGAGTCAGTCCAGCCAAGTTGGCAGGAACAGCAGAGACCACAGATGAGATGACCTCTGAAACTCACTTCTCTTAGAAAAAGAAAAAAGATGACTCTCTGTATAGTAGAGGTTTTTGTTGAAACTGAAAATTTAAATGAATTTAAGGATCCTTAAATGTTAGCCTATTACTCATATAATTATAATATTATCAATATTATATAATATAGTAGTATATATCTCTTTTTTAATGCATTAGGAATAGGTAATAAATATATTCATGGGAAACAAAGCCATTTGGGCCTAAATGTCACTGTAATGATTTTACAGTTCATTGATTGGTGCAAATTTAGGTTTGACAAGCACAAACCAAACCCCACTGATTATTTGCATTACAGTAATTAGATACTGTACTAATTAACAACAGCCTAGTTACTAATTTTTTGTTTCAAATGATTTTTTTTTTGTTATAGTGTAACCTATATTTAATGCATGTTTATTTTTCCCACTGCAAGCTTCCTTGCGGCACGCCTAGTCTTAAAAAGCTGATCATTTTACCAGTTAAAATGCACAGCTGCTAATTACATAATACTAGTAAATCCAACAGAATACATAGTCACCCTCTGGCACAAACTGCAGACACTTATACAAATGACATGCATGCACACCGCATGCATGTGTTTGGGACAGAGTGCATCACATGACAAAAGCCTTGGTCGATCTGGCTCTTAGTGCTTCACAAACCTTTACAGGCAGTTGACTGGGCTGGCCCTCCATCACTTGTAAACAAAATTTGTTGTCCGAGTTACCACCAACAACTTGTTCCTATAATGCCTTTCTGTGTTAATGTAAATTGATCTAGTAGTAATGCACTTATTGACACAGTTTCAATGAAACTTTACAGCATATTAGTTTACTAAAATAGCTGAACTTAGATTTGGAAGTGTAACATTGCACTACAAAAGAGCTGTTTTCTGTCTTCCTTTTTAATGACTTTAGTGATTCCCAAACATCATTGTTGTCTTTATGTCAGGATTCACGGGGTGGTGGAGGATACATCCTGAAACAATTTATTTCTGTCAGACAGTTTGGGAGAATGACTTTCACTTAAAAAGAATCAGTTTCCCCATAGATGGGGAGTGCTGGGTATCAGCACTCCTACAAATCTGACCCACAACCACCTTGATGTCAAGTAATAGAGTTTCTCTCATTCCTTCCAAAACCTTTGAATGTGATATCCTAACAAACCATTTGGCTTCAGACTGATCATGACACTAAAATCACTACTGTCTGTCAGTGCAGCATTTCTCTACACATGAGCTGCCCGCCTTCTGATATTGCTCTGCTGCATTTGACACTCTAACACTGTCAACGACCATAACTTGAATATTAAAAAAAAATATATGGGTATTATGGAACATGTGCCTCTTTTGCCTGTATCACCTGTGAGGCCCCATCCTATTTTTCCTCCCTGTGAAACTGATTTGCCCGAAAACTTCTTCCACTGCTACAGTACTCTAACGGCACAAAATTCTCCATTTTCTGAAGTTCTTGCTTATCCAGCTGACATATTTGGCCTCAACTTTAACAAGACTGAGCTGCCCTGTTTCACCAGCAAATACAATCCAGTCACTGTTGACATCACAGTGACACTAACCCCAAACTACCACAAATCCTGTGGACTCCACAAACAACTCCTGCTCCTATTACATTCACTGACACAAAACATCAATTCACAATAAAAAAACACTGCTCAGGTCTTGTTATTTGACTTCCATCTAATAGTGCAGCATCCCTCATTCTAGGCTCTTGAAGTAATGTCTTTAGCTCCAAAAAGCCTCAGAAGCAATTCCTGTCGCTCATTGTAAAATAAAAATTAATGTCAAGAAATATGTTTTGCTGACCCCCCCTTGAATCATGTTCTCCAATATATTATTTCTCTGGTTCCTCATAACCCTTGATTTACTCCAACCTGCAACATTTCTTTATTATTACAGGTATTTATATCATTCGTAATGGGTCTCTTTTTATATATAGTTTTGTGATTATTTCACATTTATTCTATTCTAAATCTTAAACACATTTATTCTGACTGTGAAAAGCTTATTTCCCCCTTACATTGTAGTTGTATTATCTCTTGATAAGGCTGCTTGCGTGATGTATAAGTGATATATAACTGTGTTTTACAGACAACTATATCTTATTATTACAATATTATGTATGTATTACAATATTGTACGTTTTTAAGATATTATTATATCTTAAGGTGACCGGCTTTGTTTCTGATTCACAACTCTGTTATTACTGCCATGTGTAATGTAGCCTATGTCACGACTTTCTGATGAAAATACGCTTTGTAGCCTAGCATATTCGCTCCGAACCAGTTGATGGAAACATGCCTAGTGACAAACTGAACTACGAAATACAGACATACTGTATTTAGATAGTGATGTGCTACAAATTCCCTGTAAGAAAAAAAACAAAAACAAATTATTCTTGATATATGTAACATATGGCCTCAATAAGAAGTATCATCCTTTACAATTAACGGGCATCTTTTTTTATGACATTATGACTTTTCAGTTAAGACTGCCCAAGTACACCAAGGCAATCTTACTCCAGTCTTTCATTTTCTCTCTACTTTGTTCTTTTTTTAGCTTACTATTTTTAGTTCCCATCATTCCAGGTCAATGATTACTCCTTGCAGGCTTTTCTTCTTACTTTCTGGATGTTTCAGGCCATTCAGTATATCATAACATTATCAAATAAAAAATGGTTCTTCCAGTAGAAGAAGTCAAAACCAGAAAGAAGATCATAAACGCTTAAACAACATGAATGTAATATAGTATTTGAATCATTATTTTATATACAACATTGTATATACAAGATCATATTCAATCTATATAAGACACAATCAGCACTTTGAATGTAGAGATGTTAATCGAGGTTAAATCTGAAACACATGCTAATAAGACTTTAAGCACGTTGATAATGACTTCCACAATATGCAAAGCACATGTGATCGTATGCAAAGGTGTGTGAGTGTATGTGATAAGATGAACATGGCTTGTGCAGACATGTAGATTGTAGATACGTTATGATGCCTGTGCTGTCATATAAAATAAAGAGTAATTGTACATGAAAGGGAGGACATTTCTAATTACAGTTAAAAATAATGGAAGTCTATTTCAATTATCAGTGATCTGACACAGACAGACATGCATATGCACATACATACTCAAATACTGTCAACTACTACATTCATATATTATTTTCTCCTTCACACACATTCATAACTGCTTTCAATCTCCATAACACAATCACAATATTTCAGGTATTGTATATATATTATATATAAACTAAATGATTCTAAGTCAGTCCAAATAGAGGTAAATAGCCAGGAAATCAGATGTATAACATGGTCATGTTTGTTTACTTCGTCTCCACCCCATGTAAATTTTAATAGACACCCAGATTTCATCATATTGTTTGGATTAAACAAGCAAAACAACACCTAAAAGTTGGAATATTAGTAACGATATACAAAATAATGAAAGGTCATTTAGACTACATTAAGTTCAAGACATTGAGGCTATTATTTCTGCAGATATTCTATCTCTATTTCAGGGAGCACAAAAGCAGCTCTCCACCACAGATTGGACGAATACACTACCTGTGGAGAGACAAACACTGACTGTCTGCACTGACATTTATTGTGCTGTTGTCCTGAAAGAAGGACAACTGGAGGCCATGATCAAATATCTTCCCTGTTTTAATAGGATGTAGTAACCTCCTACATCAGCACACTTCCACTTAGACCTGCCTGTTAGTCTCAGTTGGCTGCTCTTTCCTCCCTTAGGAAAATCTCTGTAAAAGACAAGACACTTATCTAGTGGAGCACACACACACAAATGTGCATTCATGCATGCCAAATGTACACACATGTGCATGAATGTAGACAGATATGAGAGACAAGAGAGTCATAATCTCTGCATCAGTTTCTGTCTGAGCAAGAGAGGTGTTGAAAATTATTGTTTTTTGAGGTGTAATGGCAAATTTGGGTAAAATGTTTGATTACACAAATGTATGTTGTGCAGTGGCACGTAGAACGGTAATATAAGTTATAATATTAGATGAACACTATGTCTTGGACAACATTGTACAGTGCATCTTAGCCAAGAAAAACACAGAAACAAACAACTTTAAGTGTTTAGTTTGTGTTTTGCAACTGGTGGCAAGTTATTGGCTGTTAATAGATTGGATGTTATAGAAAAGTATGGCTGTCAGGGGATTTGCAACAAAGATAAATAATTGTAATTTTTTTTTTTAAATTAAATCTTTTTGTTGCACAACGTGGTGCAATGCAGGACTGTCTTGAGTACTGTATATGCAGAAGAGAAACCAGGCCCACTGTGTGTATGTGAAGGCACCAGTGTGTTTGTATGGAAATGTGATTGTTTGTGTTGTTGTACATATATATATGTGCGTGCATGCGTGCGTGTGTGTGTGTGTGTGCCCTCTGCATCGATCCCCCACTTTGTTCCAATTATCAGTAAGGGTATGGGGCCTAATACAGCAATTCACATAAGCATTAGAGCAACAGAGGCAACCACATCGGAAAATGCTGGCTAAGGAGAGCAGGAGGAAGAGAGAGAAAGAGCGGAGGATGAAGAGCCAGGGGGTTTGGGGGAGTGACATGATAAATAAATAAATATATCAGATTATTTTTAGGTACCTTTCTTTTGCAAAGATTAAAGGACAGATTCCACAACAACATCTACACTATGCATCTCCCTGCCCAATCTTTTTGGTTTAGGTAGTCAAGAAAAAAAACAGCAATGATAGGAAAGCTTCCAGTCATTTGTAAATGTCTTAAAGATGACCCACGATTTTCGTCTTCAGGTAACATTAATGAAGGGCTCGGATTATGATTGCATTAGAGGGATTTTTAATCACAGTTAGACACTGTGGCATTCGCTGTTATAATTTGAATATTTTTTTGAGGTTACTAGCTGAGAGAAAATTCAGAGGGGAAAAAAAAACTGATCTGACATTATTTATGGTGAAACACAATTGAGATTTCTTTATAACCAAACTATCCATGCTTATGTGCATGTACACATGCTGACTTTTCTTTGAGTTACCAATGGACACCCACAGTGTAGTTTAAAAGATTTAGTGCTGTTACAGATTGATTTTCCTATTGTGTGTTTGTGTGTTGAGTGCACAGTGGTGCCACGCAGCTCCTTAGCAATCAAGTATAACCCATAAACCCTGGG
This sequence comes from Pampus argenteus, assembly GCA_036937835.1. Taxonomy (NCBI): domain Eukaryota; kingdom Metazoa; phylum Chordata; class Actinopteri; order Scombriformes; family Stromateidae; genus Pampus; species Pampus argenteus. Next base: position 9,336,807 of record CM072874.1, read on the forward strand.
TTGGAGGTCATCATCACTGACACATTGAGCAGTTATTGATTGCCTTCCTGTTTATTTGTTAGTAACAGTTTGGTACAACGTGCAAGGCTTTGGAAGCTCAGTGAGAATCTTAAACTGAATCATTATTGGAGGCTCTCACTTGGTGACTAATATTAGGTATTGTGCAAGCTATAAAAGAAGGAGTATGGGAGTACTCTAAGAATAGAAAGAAACCAAATGCTGGGGAAAGAGAAAATGAGATGCATTTGTGTCAATTTGTGAATGTGTGTGTGTGTGTTTGCTAGCGTGGATAAAAATGTCTCTTGTGGTTTGAGCAACATTGTTTGATTCCACTGATTCCACAGTAAGAGTCACCGGGGGCTTGTTGCCAAGGTTCAGCCAATTGAATTAGGGATTTGCCGTTCCCTCCTCAGTCCAACCCACCTGACCATTTCCTGTTTCTAGGGATCCCCGCGGACCTTTCCTCCATTCAGCTGTGGACTGTAATTGTATTTAGGATGCCTGTGCTGAGCCCAATGGAATACACCACAAGGAGAGAGAGAGATAGAGAGAGAGAGAGAGACAGAAAGGGAGTTGAAAGGATGACTAAACACGGCAGGGAAAATAAAAAAGGAGATAAAGAATGAAGGAAGGAGAGAATTCTTGAAGATGGATGTCGTCAGAGGGTAAGGGTGGTGTTGCAGAGATAGACAGAGTATCCACCCTTCCAAATGATACACAAGGTCATTGTTCTCATTAGGTTTCCAAGCCTGAATAACCTAGGCTGGTTGGAGACAGTTTGGTGTAAGTACTGCAGTACCCATGCTATAAAGGAGGAATCTAATAGGCTATTATATCCAAAGACATTAAGGTGGGAGCAAAATGATTTCCCAATTTAGAACAAGCCCTGGTATTATGTCTCATAGTAACTATTATATTTCAAGACTATAGCATTAAAAATAGCCCTTAGTATGCCATTAGAACACGTACATTTTTAGATACATGTATTACATTACAATCAAAACAGATACTGGCAAACTGCCTCCTGCCTGTCTGGAAAATAAGTTTGCATAATTTCAGTGATAGTACTTGAAAACCTTTTACTTAGGACCCCCTGAATGTTTTACTATTTTCTGTTTTGTTCTTGTTATCTGTCAATGTTGAATAGGCGTTGTTGGCTGGGCAACAGATGCTTGACATACCTCTCGTTCACTCACTTCAACCACAATATAACCTCTTTCGCAACCTGATTGGACAAAAGCACCACTAAACATGCTGCAATTAGTCTTTTAAACCTACGGATAAACATAAGCATTCACTAAAATTTGTTTCAGAATTAATTGATTGAAAGGCTGAAAGATTATTGGGATTTTAACATTTGTATTGCAATTATATATATATTATTACATCATTTGTAATTTCTGGGGTCCGGGAAGTGCTCAACTAGTTGACCACCACTGATGTTGTAGAATACAGTGAATATAAGTAAAATATCTCTGTACAACTCAATTCTGACCTAAGAAAAGGCTCAGCTCAGGTTGAGAAAAGTTATGTTATAAATATATGTTTATGTAGAGTGTTCAGGCAAACTTCCTCATCCTTTTCAAAAATGAAAAGAAGTCGCCACACAGCCTGAGCAACAATAATTATGTTCACTATGTTATTTTGCATCAGATAATTATAAATGCTTATCAACTTAATGCGGCTGTTTACTCTCATTTGAGTGACAATAGTCGGACTGTGAGGCTGAGTGCACTTTGATTGGAGCACATTGTTCAGCTCTGACTCAGACTGTCACCTGGGATCCAGCTTGACAGGCTAAGAGACAGGGGATCACACTTTCAAAAATGATTTATTCAAAACTTAGTGTGTAAGTAGCTTTCAACACAATGATGTGTTGTATCACTATCACACATTTAATCACACTCCTTCCATCACACCATAGAAGGTATGACTCTTCAAATTCAGTAACTGCAGCTGTGTTTCTGTCCATGAGTTTCTGTGAATGTATGTGTGTCCAACTCCCTTAATGGTTTCCTTGGCCCGAATCCAATGGGACCATAAAACTATCTGTGGTGGTGCCCAACAGTTTTGTCTGACATGTGTTGGTCAGGGTCTGTCCTTCTGTTGCACTGCTTGGATCAAAGGGGGAAGCTACTCCACCCATCTGTGTCACATTTCATTTATTGCAGGCACGGTAGGGCCTGCTCACCTTGATGATGAGGGCGTGACACAGATGAACATGTCTGCCCACACACAAACACATGCAGAGAGAGAAGGAGATGGCAGGATATGGGGTGAGACTGATTCAGGTAAATTGATGGATTACATAGAAAATAATCAGGCATCAGTATAGAGCAATAACAACCAAAGGTAGGGCACATAGCGTTAGTGCCCTTCCACTCCTTCTACCATTGCTGTCATTCTTTTTCTCTTCACTAAACATGAGAGCCCTTCTTGGTCTTGCTTTGGTGACCAGGTGCTGTTGTGTGGAGTGACAGGAGGTAGCTCTGCATGTGTGTTTGTTTGTGTGATTGTGTGTGTGTGTGTGTGTGTGTTGGTTAGATATAGGAAAATCCATCCCCACAGTAACGAGAAAGGTGCCAACTGCTCTTCCATCTGGCATTGAGAAAACTTTCTGCTTCCCTTATCCCTGCTCCCTTCCTTCCTTTCTCACCCCTACACTTCTCATCATCTGTTCATTTGCTTTTACTTCAGTATCATCTGTTTTGACAATTTCAGATGATGTGAACACTCAACTACCCACACATACTCTATCCTAGCCCAACACATTAGACCTGAGAAATTCAAGCTACAACTCCCACTGAATTTGAAATTCGTACACTGGCTACTTACAAAAAGAGCCAAATGGCAAAAAGTGATTATGACATATCTGTGACTTAAATGTACTGTACTTTGGTAAAGTTTTGAAATTTAAAATTCAAGAAGAAAATATTTTTAGTATATAACAATATTAATTATAAAGTTATTGCTCTATAAGTGCAAGAGAAAACTGACAGATATTCTAGATTAATACTAATGCTAATGTAAATGAACACTCAATGAACAATTAGTAGAAATATCCAGATTTACATAAAAAACACAAGTACAATACGATAATAGCAAGTACATAACTGCTTTCAAACTGCTTGCCAAAAGCACTGCCCTAAAGCAAAGCATCGTTATGCATGCTGCTGCATTGAAATGACCTTTGAACCGTGAAATCTTCCATAACTAAAACCAAGCTGCCACAAAATAAATGCACAAACCCGTGTGAAATCAGACTTGTTGATTACAATTCTGGATTCTGCCAGTTTACACAACCATCGGGAGTTCAGAAGTCTATGGCATCATCGGCACACACAGTTTCTTTCTCTCTCTCTCACACACACACACACACACACACACACACACACACAAAAAAGTCACACATTTGCAATTTTAGCTGGAATTTGATATATATCATGTCATTCGTTTGGTTATACTTTATAGTTGTGATTTAGAAAATTAGCTTTTAACAATGAAAAGTCATGTTAATAATATATTATCCATTTCCATTAATGACTTAATTAGATGTTACAACTGGCACAGTTTGACAGGTATGGGACGAGTAATATGACATAATAATATCTCATATGATTACACCCCTACTATTTGTATTCCGCTTTACTTCATCGTGTGCTAGATGTATTTTAACGGTAACAGATACTGTGCTTGAACACGTCAATGTGCATGTAATCTAGAGCTTTACATTGGTCATACATTAGGGGCTACATTATCACTGGAAAATGGATCAAAGGGCACGTATAATTTACCTACAGCATACATGCTATTCATCCAGATTATATATACTCTACACATGAGCCCTCTGCCCATATGTCCCTCTTTCTCACACACAAAAACACACATGCAGGCAGGTAGACAGGCAGACAGACATGCTTGCATACAACACACATTAATTGACTTTCCAGCTTCTTCCCAGGCAGTTTGAGTGACAGAGGCTGCCAGGGGAGATGTGTAATGATGAGGCAGCTGGCAAATGGGCTGATGGGTAATGAGGGACCCGGTGCTGCCAGCCGATGGTTAGATGCTGAATTAAACAGCGTCTACTGTGTGCTAACCATGCTTTATACATTCAATATGCTATTCTCAGAATGTGACAATGTCAATATAGTGAAACCTAGAAATATCAAACAAACTTCATCTGTTACTTGTCACATCTTTGTAGTATGTCAACGGTTCATCAGTATTACTTTACACAAACAAAACTGAATTTTATACTGGATGTTTCTTTGCAGCAGAGACTGCTAGGGTTATTCTCATTACTTTGTATTCTAAACTGGATTTGTACCTTTTTTTTCTTTCAATAAAACGGTTTAAACAGGGCTGGATTTTTAAAAAAATAACTTTCAAGGAATAAAAATTTAATGTCTACATAACTGTGTTACATATGGTACTTTTTTACATGTGCACTTTAGGTGGTAGCACAGGTTTTTGCAGGGGTAGCAAAATGGCCCTACACAAAGTCTTTTAAGCTTAAACATCTCTCTTGGGTATAAAGGATTCTCCTTTAGCTGACTACTGTAGATGTTCAGTATCCTCCATGGGACACTCAGATACAGCCAGTCAAGTACAGAGAACATTACCATTCAGCAGTGTGTGCATTGGGATTTTTGGTCTACATGAGTGCAGTACACATCATATATGTGGAGACAGTGGATATTAACATTATTGAATGTGGGTCCATGCACTACAGTATGACAAATGGTTGTCCGTGACTCATGCATTGCTTTGTGAACATGCCTGTGCGTGAGGGAGTGTGCTGTATATATATGTGCCTGCTTGTGCAGTATGCGTGTAGTCGACTGACCACAATACTGCACAATTTCTCCCAAACATCTCAACATCTCCAACCCTTACACTCTAGTCTCATCCAGCATCAAAGCAAGCAATTTAACTGGCAACGCAGGACTAATATTAGACCTTTCCATTGAATTGAAATTTTATAGTGGTGGATGGTAAGATCTCATGAGGTACCAAAAAGGTGTATTTCTCCAGGCCTTGGGTAGTTAAAGAGATAAAGGGGTGGTGGCTTTTCTTGCTGTGGGTGGTTAGAGACAGTGGCAGACATTGTCCATTTGGGATGCCATTAGAATGATGTAGTACCGAGCTTTCTGCTGACAATAGCAGGGACCTTATATGTTCTCTGTTTATTATTGGCCATTACAGATATTTACTGCAGCCAGCATCAATGGCTTGACCCCTAAAAGGTCCCTGCTAACCTCAAACTCCTAACTAACTAAGGCCCGGTTTTCATAGAACATCTCTTTTTTTTAAGACACCGCTGTTAAACAGATGCTTTAGGTCTCTGCTTTTCCTTTGAGACTAGTGAAACAGCACCGGAAGAATGACACTTAGCTTAAAGGTCTACAGTTTTAATTGCCAGTACTTTAGTGATTTGTTTCCTTGCTCATTTGCATGTCTGTGGGTGCAACCTATTGGCACTAGCACACACCTTAAATAGGCTAGATATAACGAACAAACAGATTTATGTTTATTTATATTCATAACTATTGGGTTAAGGAGAATGCAGCCCTGATTTTCTGTTACAGTGTTAAACACACTCAACTGCCAAATTTTGCCATATTCAATTGAAATGCCATTGATGCTTTTTTTTTTCATTTAGCTTTGTTTGTTTATTTGTGAGTGTGTTTCTCAAAAAAGAACATGGTACTTCTCAAGGGATTTACTGTGGTAGATAATATTTTTTTAACCACATCAGATGTGTTAATATAACAGCTAAAACAACACAATCTTTCTCATCTCAAATTCATATCTGCCAAGTTTGCATTGATTGATTTCATCGTTCATCAGTGGCCGCTTCTTGTTGGCAATTTATAATCTTAAAGAAGAAGACTAAGGAGATAACTAAGCTCACAAAATGCTCAACATGCACACTGCTCTTAGGAAATCCTACTATACTATAAAGCTGGGTTTGTCCAAGGCTCTGTCCATAAAAGGGTCACTAGGTAATGGAGAAAATTGGAAAAAAGGTCATTATTCTGCCACTAAAATAATTCTACTTTATATATGTCGAATGGCAGCATTGCACCATTCCACAATATGTTGCTTGGCTCTGGAGAATGCATTTCATGACTTCTTGACCGTACAGTAAAAACAATCCAGCTGAGGGCAAATGGGGGACCACTGACAACAGATGTGGTTTACAGATTGAATTAGTCAGGTAATATAGGTGCAGTTCTGCCAGGTACTTATAACACCTCATTTAAAGTCTGTTGTTAATTCTTACCATTGTAAATACGGAGAAAAAAAAAGGAATAAAAAACAGATCTACATATGAATGCAGAATCTGTAAACAACAGGACGAGATTTTGGAATCAGTCCATTTATAGCCCAAATAGCATTGGCCAGTCACGCTTGAGCGGGTTTTGGTTGCATACCGGTAAACAGTCGGTGTGGAGATCAAAAGAAGTGAAACGCATTGTCCAAAATGCAATCTTGAAACCCCTTAAATTATCATCTCACAAACATTTAGCTTTTTAGTAGCTTTTTAACAATATATCTGTATTCACATGCATATATATGTTTATAGACATTAGCCAAAATGCCATCTGAATGGTATCAAGTCAGACTGTAAACAACAACAAGAAAATGGAATCTATCATCTGTTATACATATATCCTCTTGCTACACTGGAAGTCCCAAAATATTGGCTGTTGCACTCAGAGGCTTAATCACCGTCAGACATATTCAGTGAGAATAGAACAGAGTCATTGAGTAAATATCTACATACAAATGTCACAAAGGATGCCAAAAAAGTTTGGTTTGAAAGTGAAATAGGAGTTCTTGACAAATCCAATTTCTTTGATATTAACTGAGAGAGATGCAATTTTAGCCTCAATTTTCACTCTGGAGGACTGAATGAAACATAAAATGCATCACTAATGGCTAGTTATCTGTCAGGCAAAAATGCTTTGATCAAGTGGGGTACGAATGGATATATTCAAGGGATGAGGAACCAAGTCAGGAGTACAGGAAATTTTGTGCTTACCTGCTGATGAAACAACAGCAGCCAGATAACAGTCAGGCCCCAGCAGGGAAAGGAAATGAAAGACAAACGGGAAAAGAAAAGAAACAAGTATGGATTACTGTTCAAAAAACATACTAATGATGTAGTATGTAATGAAATTGTATGTTTTGCAAAATCCAAAGACCGTTGTAGAAGAGCAACAACGTTTACAACAACAATTTTTCATTTTTGTTATATGAACATCAATACTGATTTAAGCTGTGTGTGTGTGTTTGTGTTGCTTGGCACTGCAACAGATTGATCACCAAGGTAACAACAGCTATACCTATGCCTGCATTCAGTGAGGGGCTCTTAAAGGGCAAGCCTGCCGTCTTTAGAAGAACTATATAGAAAAGATGTACGTATACACAGTATAGAAATCCTATCGGTCTCTTTTTGCGAAGCTGGTGCCAAGTGAGAAGAGAGAAAGAGAGAAATGTACATCACAATTCTCAGGGCATCAAGGAGAAAAGCTCAAATGCTGGGACACCAAACAAGTGAAGACATGGCCTTGATTAATTGATTTAAACTGACTGGAGTATGTCATAAGCTGGCAACAGCTGTTGTGTTTAAGTCCATTAGTTTTTGGGGAATAATACATCTTAAATGAATTATGTTGTGTAAATGACTCGGTGATCTCTCCCGGATTCAAGAGGAAAGCAATGATAATCCACTCCGTCTCTCCCCCCTTCTTCACTCTCTCTCCCTTTGTTTACACTAAGCTGTGCCCCCAGAGGAAGGATAAGAGGGTTTAGTGAGGGGTTGCCGTGTGCAATGTCACAAACGCACGCACGCACGCATGCGCACACGCACACGCACACGCACACAGACAATATTAAACAAATATTTATGTAAACATTTGTAACATATGTTAACAACTAAAAGTCTTAGTATGTGCTGATTACTCTGAAGGACAGGCATCAACAACCTTCTTGGTAGTGCTTTCTTTTTCCTCTGGTGAGAAACAGACCCACCTAATAGATGATGTAATTTTCTCGTATCTCGCAGGACTATTGAAAGGCTGAGCGGTCACAGACATGTTCATGATGGGATCACAGTGTTCCTCGTTACAATTTGATTTTTTTAACCAGAATCACTCACTCATTACCGATGTCAATGTGTGAGGTGGTATGTTTGTCTCTTTATCACTGAGTGCAGCACATGCATGTGACAGGTGCAGTCGCTCAATAACCAGTTGTCATGATCAGCTGACAGGAAATAAAACCAATTGGCAATTGACAAGGCTGGGCTAATCAAGGGAAGCTGGACATTACTTCCAAAACAACAGAAGCTAGCAGGGCCACCGGACACAAAGAGTGTGATTGGAGCCTTTTCTAGCACTGTGTACATCTACTGCCATATGTCTGTTTCTCTGTCTGTCAGCATCCTCAGCGGGGAAGAGGAGCTGACATGCAGACACATGTCCAAGTCTGCTAAAAGTCAGAGGAAACATGAGACCTATACACATGCACACTCTTTTTTTTGTGGTAAACCTACATTTTGCTCAATTTAAAGACAAATAAAGACAAATAAGACCAATTAAGAGTGCTGAGCAAGTGAGCTGTATCGTTTTATTGTTACATCTTAGTGAAGATTATTATAAACTAATTAAGCAAGCTTACAAGTTTAAACTTGGGCTGCCGTAACAATAATTTTAATTATTAATAATTCTTTAAATTATTTTTGACTAATCACTTACTTTATTATTTAAATTATTAATCTAATATGAAAGTTGTTATTTATTAGTGAAACATTCAGCTATTTAAAATCCAACAGTAGTTGTTTTTTAAATTTCAATCTATCTAGTTGCTAAGGAATACCTAAACTTAAAACTGCTGGTTCAAAACTGCAATGTAGTGCTTGCAGCTCATTAATATCGGAAAGTGCTTGTACTTATGTTTTGAAATAGGGTACTAAAACTAAGTGAAAATATGGCATCCATTAAATAATGACACCAATATTGACTCCCACATCTGTTGTGTTTGTTCATCAAGCCTAAAGTGGAAGTTTGGTATGGAGTGTAATCAATAGCTTTCTAATTAGAAATCAACCAGGGACAGCTGTTAGCAAATACAATATAACCACCAGATGCTTTACTGCGTGTGTTTATTTAAGCATCTGTATGTGCATTGCAGACAAATTGATTTTGCCAATATTGTTCAAATTCATTGTTTTTGAGGTTTTGAGGAAAATGTAATATGGTAACTATGGCAAACTTTGCCATTTATTACTGATCACTTGCATGGACGTTCAATGCAGTTAGTTCTGCAGTGATTACATGAGCAAGAAAAAAAAAGTACATGTACTTTTTATTGATGTGAATCACTGTGTCACTTCCACTTGATGAATTACAAACATACACAGTCCACTTTATAACATGTATATAACAGTTAGGGATAATAGATGGTTTCAAAGAAAAAACATCTATCCATTACTAAATGCAAAATTGAGTAGAGAAGTAGAGATACAAATGGTAACTGTCTTCTTGATTATCTGATTCATATCAGTTTATTTTTTGTTCATGTCATCTTGTTGATTACAAATCTTGTTGCTTCTGTACTGGCCAATAATTTAGAATTTGGCTGATTATTTGATATTCTTAATGAATCACTCTACCAAAACAAAAGTAATTTGCAAAACAGATGGCCTTGTTTAGGTGTTGTTATCAAAAGTGTAATACGGAGGTAATGACAACAAAAGGAACTCAAACAAATTAAAATCATCTTGTCCAGATGCTTCTGCTCAACAAAATGAGACCCAAATTAGTTGTTTTACACAAACACACACACACACACACACACACACACAGGCATCTTGCAGTACACACGTTTATACAAACAGACACATTATGATGATGTGATTTTGTAGAAAACTAAATAAGAAGGTACATTAATCAATTATCTGGGGTTATCTGACATGGTCATACATAGGCATCACATATGCCTAGAAAACAGTTTTTGATGAATGTGTGAGTGCATGTGCCTGAAGGTTAAGTGTGCATTAATGCTGCTCTACGTAACCCGGACATGAATCAACATGAACTGTAAATAAATATTTTCTTATATTTAAATTGAAGTAACTCTTATTGAGAATCCATATTAAAGCAAGACGTGAGCAGTGTGTAAGTACTATTGAAGTATTCTGTCCATTCAGTCCACACTGACTCCACCTCTGACCGGCTGTCACTGTCCACAGAACAAGCTGTCTGTCAGCAGCAGCCTCTGAGGTGCTGAGTGGACAGTGGTTGGACAAACTGTCTTCGCCAAGCTGACTGATTATAACAGTTTTCATGCACACTGAAGTAATCAACATTGTTTTTATTTATTGATTAACTGAGTGTGTGAGGGGAACCTCCCTACACTGGCAAGCTCATAGCCATACGGTGAGCCTTGATTAATCATTACAGATTAATGCAGTCACGTATAAACAACAGGAGATTTGTGAGACTCAAACAGCTGTCTGCGGATATTACACTTCACTATGTGTGCCGGAGGGAAAAAAGAAAAAAACAAAACAAAAAAAAACCAAAAAAAACATATGGGATATGTGACGCACATTCTCATACATGTGTCTCTGAGTCAATATGGAGTCATAAATGACGTGCTTTTGTATAAATGAAAAAATGTTTCCTCAGACTGCACACAGCAAACAAACTGTGGTTATTAGTAAGGCGTTCTGTTTTTATGTGCTGATTAAATTTTTATGGCAACGAGCATCTAGTGCCATGCCTGCAGTACATGCAAAAAAAACGACTATCAGAAACTAATTATGATGTAATGGACAATTACAAATTGTACGCACAGTATGTTAATTAATTTTGCCTGCTAATTTTCAACAGTAATAGCAGCTTTCATCTCTCTGTTGAACTGGTTGGGAATCAACCAGTAATAATGTGGCAGGGCTGAACGTGTCTGAAGCCAGGAGTAGCAGAAGCAGCTGTATATAACATTATATATATATATATATATATATATATATATATATATATATATATATATATATTTGTCCTCATATATAAACTAAATAATCTTCAGTCTTTGCATATCGAGAGAATATCAAGTTATGAAGGCAATCTAACCATGATGAAGACTGATTTCTTATATCTGAATAAAACCAGTGTGTGGGATGCAGTATTTGTAAACAAAATATGTACCAACTAAGATTTCATGAATACTTTTTCATTCTTGGACTTGAGTTTGGTGTACAGATGGCCTGGCTGTTGGAGCTCTCATTCATACTTGCAGTGACTTTCAAGGGATTTGCCAATATCGAAGCCAAGCTAAAGAGAATCAATTAAATTGAGGATTTGTTGTTGTACACACATTAGAATGTGCCAGTCAAATGGCAAATTATATATTAAAATAAAGGAAGTCTGTATGTAATTACCCCATTTTGCAAAAATCTTAATGACCAACACACACACACACACACACACACCCGTTTTTGATATCTTAAAGATGACAAAATCAGTTTAAATTTTGACAGCACTTTGCCTGCGGCTGTAGCCGTTGATTCACCTCAGTTAACTACTCCTAATGGATAATGGCTTGAATGAGTCAATTAATCCTCTGATTCATGTCCTTCTGTCTGGCAGCATCAAATCTAGCATCATTACCTCCCATTACAGCCAATGCTGACATTAGTAGCTGGTATACACCAGCTATTTAATCACATTAAGAGTTCATGTAATTACAATCCTAAAAGACTTGATCTAATGAAGGCATGGGGGAAACACGATTTGCAGTGATAAATAATACACACTGTACATTTCAAAGTCATGCATGGAATACACAGAAGAAGTAATATTTGTAAAAAATTTAAAGATCGGTGATGTATTGTGATGCACCTTCCATTTAACCATACACTGCTCGTCTTCCCACTAAATCTTTTGGAGACAAGAAATGAATCGAAGTTTGAGAAGAATAGTACAATACAGGCTCAGCGAGCTTGGTGTAAAGATTGTGTGAGAAAAATGAGTCACAATGTCTTACACACACCATCAATTCACATTCATCATTATTGATTTCAGTCGCTGGAAATGTTTTACGGTTGCTCTTTGACTTTGGTTGTATTGCCAACTGGACTTATTCTTCTTCCTGCAGTCGCTCTGATTTCATGCCCTGTTACTATAGTGTCTGTCAATGTTGAACTTTTACTAGCAACAAAAATAACATTAATCCATTTATCTTATAGTATGTCCCTTGTTTTCAAGTATTGTCATTTCTGTTGTTCTGGTTCTGAGAAATGCAAGAAAATAAACTAATTAATTCTGAAAAAAAGAAAGACTACTCCAGAATAGATCAGACTAGCAAAGCAAACGGGTTGCACAGATGTGACATTTCTATTCCATTATATATAGTTAAAGCCTCACTTTTTATCAGATGCAAGCCATGAAGAATTTTTAAGGAATGGTCTATACATGCACACAGTAGCACACACAGATCCTGCCTGTAGGCTGGAAGTAGTTGTACTGTGGTGTTGATTTTTCCAGAATGAACTGAATTTATTTCAGCAGGTGAATTACAATCAGGTACACTTTTTTCTAAAAACATGAACGAACTCACACACACCTTCACATAGGAACATGCATATGCAAGGAAACAAACAAACAGGCACACACACTTTGTCTTTCTTCTTCCATCGTGCATGCACAGACTCCCGACTGACAACTTAAATATACCTCAAACATAAAGTAAGGGAAGGTTTTACCATTCCCATTTGCTTCATACAAATGCCAATCAAACTAATGGACGCATTTGATAAATGGTTTGTTATAGGTGTTCATTTCCTTTGTGATTATGAGCTGAAAAGTAATAATTAGTGTCTGTGGCGCTGTCGTGGGTTGGCAAAATTACATATTTAGAGACAGCAGGAAACCCCACCACTACATTTTCTCTTTTCCTTGAATTAAAAAGATGATTTTTGAATTTGTTTGTGTTAGTGTAGTGTAGTGCATCGAGCATGTATATTTTCATACCAGAACTTACGGTATGTTGCAGTATTGTTTTGCTGGCTTGTAAAAGCTTTTTTTTAAATAGCTGTAAAATACACTTTGGGGTGTATACATGCCCAAACTTGACCAGAACATTTTTACACTGTCCAGACTCTATTTATATTGTTAAGAATGGGTAGCATCTATGGGAAAATTGAAAAAAGGCCTTCTCATCACTTACCCCCTTGCCCCGCCTCCTGCATCAATGAGCAACAGGAAAAAGCAACTAAAACTGACCTGTGTTTCCACACACTCTTCTTTGCATGTGTGAAACAAAGACACAGAAAGAGAGCCGTGTTGTGCTTTGCTGCTTCTGCAGCCTCCCAGGCACATGTAGTGTTAATGTGACAATGGGTTTGAGATAGTGTGAGACTGTGTGCAGTTTCTGCAGAGTGACTCAGCAAGAGCCTAATGAAGGAACAAAGAGTAGACCAATACACATCTAAAGCTGAAAAGCCACCGTGGCCTTCATTCATCTATGTTTCTATGTACAGCTACAAATTGTTGAGCGTGAGAGATGAAAACAGAAAGAGGAAGATGGAGCAGTCCTGGCTGCAGTCCATTATCAGTTTCCATTTCCTTCCCATCATTCCTGTCTTTTAGTACCATTTCTTCCAACTGGATTCTCCGTGGTGCTGTCCTTTCACCCATATCTTCACTATGTTTTACCCTAACCATAGTGCTTTTTCCTCTCCATCTTCTGCATTCACAAGCACCCTGGCCCTCTGCCCCCTTACCTCAGACAAGACAAGCATCTCAGTGCCTCGTCTGTTCAATATTTCACCACTGATGGGAGGATGTTTTATTCACCGTGCCTAGCACACCCTCTGTGACTCACTCACGACTGAGAGGCACTGCTCAATACAGTAGCTGCAGAGCTGCAGGTCAAGAGGTTACAGCTGGGAGAACCAGTGTAAGAAAGGACAACCACTATGATTCCTCTGTACAATATATATATATATATATATATGTGTGTGTGTGTGTGTGTGTGTGTCTGTGAGCCACAGCAGTCAAACAGAGAGGTCGGGGCAGAACAAAGTCACAATTAGCTGAACAGAAAAGGCTTATACATTCTCATGTGAGCATGGGATATGAAAAAAGAAACTGTGGATACATGCGTGTGAGCCAGAAGGCTACAACAACAAGGCAATTTAAAGTGCTTTACATAAAATATAAAAGGGATTACTACAAAATGCAAAGGAATCAGACAACATTATGAAAAGACATAAATAGTTTTAGAGAAGTTAAATGTAAAATGAAAATAAAATATGAGAATAAAGAGAATAAAAACACAATGTTATCATCTTAAATATAAAAATCTGAAGCTTCCAAAGGTATCAATTATCATTATGTTCTTCCCTTATATATAAAATAGGTAATTAGTTTGGGGTGATCACAGTTTATGTAAATATAAATATGTATACATGTATACTGTGGAGATGGAGTTTATGCTAGTTGGAAATGATCAGTGTCAGTCAGACACAGTCGTTTCCAGTAATTGGCTGCATTTGCAGCAAATGGCACCTTTTTCACAAAGGAACGGTGACTTTATTTTATTCTCTGAAATCACCACATTTGTTACTATAGTTACAGCAGCACATTGAACACTAACCCAGAGGCTGTGAGAGGCTGATTTGTGTTTTGCAGAGACTGATGCAGACGCAAAGTTGGTCAAAACAATAAAGGCAGGAACACATCAAATGTGATAGATCACATTTTCACTCTGCGTACGGAGGCTGAAATAGCATCTGGAGCGCTGTAGGGCGAGATGAGTGGAAAACTTTTGTAACCGACTCAACGGAATACTTTGATAAAGGTAATGTGAGGATTAAAAAGCTGGAAGAGGGGAAGAAATACGCAGCAGGAGAGGCTGATAGAGAGTGAATGACCCTACCTTATGGAAGATTATCTATTGTACAACTGGTCTTTTTTTTCAGACACTTCATAATGATTGTGTTGCTTGTTTAATCACTAAATTGAGGGGGCAAACTGTAATCCAAATATAAACAAGAGGGCAAACCCACTACCAATACCCATTACCACAGATTTGGAACCCGCTTTCACTCAAACTAACCAACAAGCTTTTCATTAGGAACTAAGACGAGAGAACTACATCTGAATAATCATTTTTGTTGTTTTGGAACATGGCATAATAGCAAGCCCGTTGTTAATCAATTAATCATTATATTTATACATATTTTGCAAGAAAAAAGTATTTCAAATGAAAGATTATATGTCAAGCAAATAAATAAGTAACCAAACAAGCTCATCATTCAGTATGTTAAAGAGACAACTCGACATAAGCAAGTTCCACTTTAATTATATAATAGTTGCTGGAGAGTCACAAATATTTGCAAAAAAAAAAAAAATGTACATCATCAACTATTGTATGGGCAGTTTTACCTACTGTATTCATTTTTATATCCAAACTGGCTCTGTGCTACTTTTTTCACAATAGTAACTATTATAATATGTCACATGACATGATGAGAATATTTCCATACGTGACTGTTGTTACAGATGGAATGACTAAACTAATCAATCCATCTATTGTAGGATCTGTAGTGAATGTACGATAATTTGATGAGCAAATGGAAATACTTTGCAACATTTGTATTCTTTACAATTAATATCATTATTTTCTATGTCAAATTGACCTCAGTCTGTGGAGATGTACAGAAACCACATGAAACTAAAACAGTAACTATATATTGCTGCTTACAATGAAGTGTTAATAACCTGCTAGGGAAACCTTCTTACCTCTGTATCAGACACAAGATGCACTGGGAAATTATGAAAAATCAGAGCAGCTTTATCATGAGTCAATTAGGTCAAGGCCCTTCAAATCAAGATATGGGAGGTCACCTTTGCCCACGCAGGGAGAAGACATCATTTAGTGTTGAGAGCCCCAAAAAGAAAATACTTTTTATAGTCACGTCTGTGTATCAAGGCCTCTGTGCTCTTCCCCCTGCCCAGACACACTCCGCCAGCTAATTATGGAGCCTATTGAGCTGAACAAGAGGGATCAGCCACCAACGCTCGACACACTGACGCTAATATGTGGGCCAAAATTACAAGTATGAAGCTCAGCTGATTAGAAAAGTTTGAAAACTGTAGAGTACTTGAGAGGGAGCAACAATGCTTTTCACATTTGCTGGAGATTCACTGAGGTTGTTCCATTAATCAAGATATCAACTCATGTTATTCAAAGTGAAGCATGTCTGCACTTTGCTCTGATCTTGGGGTCTCGGTGGAATGGGTGATGCAAAGTTTTAAGAAGTCCACCTGTTGACAACATGTTATAGTGATGTAAAGTAATAGAGCTGTTTAATATTGAATTCAAACCCTGAAATTGTTTTACATTTGGGAATTTAGTGAGCTACTTCTTGATATGTGGAGTCTTTCTATGACTTCTACTAGTTGATGTAAACGTGTGTGCTGTTCTAGAAATTGTTTGCTGTACCAGTGTGCAGCTGCAGTGGAAGGGACCTCAACGCTTAGGAAACGCATAGGAACCTTCCATGCAAGGAAATGGATTATGTCTGCTGAATGACTGGACTCTTTTTAGTGTGAAACAGTTCGAAGAGGTTTGCACGAACAGCAAACATCAGAGCAATGGTAGGTTTACAAGACAAACGGGAGCAGAGTAGGAAACAGGGAGGCTTCTTTATAAAATATGAAAAAAAACAACAAAAAAAACCCCCTCATAACACAGGAAAGATCTGACATAAAGACACACCTCTTGTAATAGCCTATATAGTCAATTAAATGCCCCACTATGTGGGAATTTACATTATCAAGCTATTTATCACTAGCATGAAAAATCAGAGCGTGATCAGTGTCGCTTCACATCCTCTCCTCTTAAATGACCTCTCTTACAGAGCTGATAAACAGCGAGTCCAGCTCAAATGTGCAATGAGAAACAAAGGGGAACAAAGGATGCTAATGAGATCAAAGTGGAGAGCTGTTTCCGCCCAGCTTGATTCATTCACAACACCCAACAGTCTATGTGTGATATCATTTCAAAGAGGTAGCCACATGTCACAAATTAGCTAGTGACATGCCTCAAATTAGCCTTTGTTCTGCACTGAACCACGCTGACTCTGAGTAATTGGGAGACTATGATGCGGGATGAGGGAAGTGATGAGTGCGAGTCTGATAGTGTGCGCTTGAAAGACAGAAACAGAAAGGGAGAATTGAAATGCTAATCGCTGTATGAAAAATGTCCAGTTTAAAAGCACAAGCACACATCAAACTTTAACTAGTAATTAATGAAAACAATGCAGAAACTGTTGTCTAATTCATATTTAACCTTAATGTATAAAACAGGATGGGAATAGAGTAATACACTGGGTAATTAATAATCATTGTGCTCATAGATATGAACTAATAGTTATATGCAGTTAATACAACCCAACACCAGCATACATTATACAACACAACTTTTACACTTTCAATTAAATATGGTGGTATGAGCCAAATGGAAAATAAGTAAGCTTAATGTGAATAGAAAATACATACGTCTTTCAGCATTACTGCAGACCTCTCTGACACTCCTTTTAGTGTTTGTGTTCTAGAAATCAAAGCATGCCTCGTTATTCTTCTGTTGTGTTTTGTTAGCGTATTCGTCCTCTTGTATTCTCTTAGGAAGACTGCTTTTCTGTTGCGTTGTACTACTACAAAGAGGACACTGAAAAGCAGAACACAAACTCTGAGGTGTTCTACTTTAAAAGGAGTTTGTGCACCATCGTGTGAAAACACAGCATTTACCAACTCTACATAAGACCCATCTACCATACAAACTTTGTGTACATGTGTACAGAGAAAAAAAAATGCATTTTGATATGGGCACAAAAAACAAAGACAAGAGGTAGGTTAGTGTGAACCAGTCTTACACATATGAAAACTGGACACAGAGTTAAACATCAATCATTTGACAGGCAACAGTACTACCGAGCAGTGGGGGATTCTGAGCCTTAACCTCTGTTGCCGAGTCACACCATAATGTCCTCCAGGTTGTGAATGGGACTAAGCTATCTGAGAACCGCCAAGATAAAACTATTTGTTGACAGAGAGTGGAAAGTTCCCCCTGCATCAGCTTAGTACGATTTGCACAGTTTAATGCATGTAGTATTCTCAGTGTAGAGCTGCAACCATTATTCAATTAGTTAATTGACAGTTTCAGTCTTTTTCTTAAAAAAAAATCTAGAAAATGTGAGGGACATTTTTCGCTGAATTTGTATGAACCACAATTGATTCATCAATAAAATAATCGTCAGATTAATCAATAATCAAACATAGAATTCATTTATTTATTCTTGCTGCAACATGTGTTTAGGGAAAAGCCTCCAACTGAAACACTAAATACACTTTCTGAACTCTGCAGTTGCCCCTAAATAACATGGTAAACTTATAAATACAGACAGTGCAGTTGGCTTACACTATCCACTGCAACAAACACCGAGAATAAACCAGACCTTACACCACCAGCTGGACAATGTGTCTACATAAAGAGTCTAAAGGCAGGGAACACAGTCACATCAAACAGGCTTTGAAATCTTGCTGTTACCCTGACTTGGCTTTTATCAAAACAGCAACAATACCCAAAACAAACAGCAGACCCACATGATAAATGGATCACAACATGAGTCGGAGCTATTTTGTCATCCTGTATACTTACGGATAACTGTCACTATCCATCCATAAAACATTAAGGGATAAACATGTTTTGCTTTTTACTGCATACCGCAGTACTATATAAATCACAGGCAATTTATTGTTATAAGTTAAAATATAAGTCCCTGAAGAATGCTTTGTACCGTGTTTTTCGGACTATAAGGCGTACCGGATTATCACTTAATGCGTCGGATTAAGACGCATTAAGTGAAACAAAACGGTCAGATAAGTCAAACTTTACCAAAGTCATACTAAAACATTTTGACAGATTTTTGAGCGTTGTGTACCACATAAAATCAGTTCGAGGTCAGTAAGCACAAACAGAATGAATACACTACCAACTAATGGATGAAGGAATGAATGACCAATATTATGAGGAAGATGGCTAAGATGACTTAGTAATAAAATATTATTCCAAAACCACTGTTGAAAGAAGACAGAATTATTTTTATACAAAATATAAACCATTATAGGTGCATAACAACATAAACATAAGACCGCCAAGGATATAATTAATTAAATAGTACCAGCAATGGAAATACCCTTTAGATTACTAGACTTAATGCATTCACATAACAGTTGGGCAGCAAGTAAAAAGAGATAGGTAGGTATAGGCATCCCTTCTGGATCCCTTTATTTCAAATCTGGTTGTTGACCCATATTTAAGCTTACCTGAACAATTGGCCTTACTGTAAAGAGTTGCATTACAAAATCAATATCCAAAGCCAAACTTCCTTAGTAAATGATAACCAAAATTATGTTTTCAAAGAAAAAAAAGGTGGTGAAGAAAAAAAAATTTGAAATAAAATGTGAATATTCAAGTAAATCTAAAACTAGTCTAATATTTATAATATAATATAGTGTAATTCCCGAGGTCAGACAAAATTAATTACAAACAGACAGACAGATTATCTGCTAATTCCTCTGTTCACTGTAACATACATATATATACTCACTTGTGCTGCATTTGCTATCTTGAACTAAGCTATTGAGAAGAAATTTTTGACTAAATGCGCACTCATTCATCTGTGAATAACAGAGGAGGAGCAAGCCGGGGTCACTGGTTCTGAGAGGGATGCTGTGAGAGGACTGATGGGGGTACAGAGCTCTTAATGCACTTCCTTTTAAATATGAAGCTGCACATTAAGCTTTCATAGGCTTCCCAGTGCGCCTCTTATCTGGCAACTAGCGAGCCAAGCTGCTTGCACACACATTTGTGAGTAAAAAACAAACACGTGCACACACATACACATGCACACATACACTTATAGGCACATTTACAGTACATTTTCACGATAACAACACACGGGAAGGCTGATACTCTGATAAAAATATATTTTCTGTCTTTCTAAATATATATTATGAACCTTCATTGTTCTCTCCTTCTGTTATTGCTGCAGTGATGTACAAGTGTACCCCAGGACACTTTGACATCATTTCTGACCACACCCATTACAGTGATGCTGAGTGGGATCAGAGGTGAAACAGCCTTGAAACTCTCAGCCAGAGAGGGCACAACACTGCCCAAAACTCAAGTACTCTTGTACTTTAAATGATTGCACTGTATTTTCACAAGAGTCTCGTACCATTCATGCAGATTAATTTTTGTTTTTTATTATGTTTTGGTAAAACAAAAAATAATGTAGCTTGGTCATTCAATACTTTAGGAATCAACCAGTGAATGTGTTCTTCATCCAAGGATTTAGGCATCCTTTAAAAAGTCTTACAGTTTATTTTTACCTTTTTGCCATCAGAGTACCCGATTCTTCTTCCCATATACTGGATACTGATCTCGTTTCGGAATGAGACTCTTCTTTCAGACCTCCGGAGAATTGAGGTCGTCCAGGAGAATCAAATATTAAAAACACTGAAAGGCATTGCTTTTTCACGTTCTGCATTCCATTTGTTTACAGAGACTGAGAAAAAAACCAGAACATGGTGGCAGCATTCATTTCTTCTCAGTGGGTGTTTTTCAGGGTCAGAGGTTCAGTCAGCTGAGTCTTCAGAAATCATAACTGCTTTACTAGCAGGGCAAAGAAACCCTGGAGATTTTGAAGTATTGATTTGGAGACCAGCGAAGAGAGCAAGTAGATAGACACACAAGCGCACACGCACACGCACGCACACACACACACACACACACACACACACACACAGTTGCACAGTCTACTACAGATGTCAATATTTTTTTAAAGGGAAAGGCACAGAATAAAATTTATGAAATATCTAATTGAAAATATGTTGCTATTTATAGAAAATATGGACATCTCAGTTTTAAGTGTGTATTAATCATGTATTATATATCATTTAAGTGAGAAGGGAAAAGTGGGATAAAAAGAAAATCTGAAGATGATAAGGAAAAATAACAAATCATACTGCACTGCATATAAAAACATGTCATTATATGGATACTTTTTTGCCATTCTTTCTCCTGTGAGGAACAAACTAAAAAAAAATCTATTTAATATTTTTTGGTTTTAGGATAGCACCCCATTTCCTTGCATTAATTCATCAGTATACAGTTAGATAACTCATATCCAGCACGCCAATCAAATCAATTCTCTTATAAAACAGTGAGCAGTTTGCATAAAGCATCATCAGCAACATCACCTTTCTATCATAGACAGATGGTCACACCAACACACAACACAAGAGCCCTGAACTGAACAACCCACATTAGCTTCCTGCTAAAGTATCCTTCTCATATAACTAAAAAAAATAAAAATGAACACACGTTATGCCCTTTAGTGTGCTGAATGAGTGTCCAATCAAACAATCAAGAAGAAAGCACCGCTAATGTCAATTTGCATGCTAGACAGCTAATGTGCTGCAGCTGAGCAGAAAATGCCACTTCACTCTCTTCATGCTGTTATTGTCCTTACTCTTCAGTACCACTGCTAACAAATCACGAGCCGCCCATAGTTTGTAAACTACAGCACAAGTTTGTTTACTTTGCCTGTCACTCCCCTGCCGAGTTCAGCCCACCAGCTGCTGTCAATCAAACACAGATACTGACCCTCTCTTCATTTTAATAATAATAATAAAATAAAATAAAAAAAACTATTGGCGATTAATTTAAAATAACACTGCCATTGACTGATGTAAATGTCATTCAGTTGGATTTCAATAAGCACTATAATATTACTGTTTGGAAGTGTATTATGTGGTTGTGAGGTGTGTAGTAGGTGTGAATGTGCATCGATGTCTACACACGTGTGTATGCATGTTTGTACAGACAGGTGAGCAACAGAGTGTGTATTCTCCCGATCAGACAGCGTCCAAGAGAGAGATAATCCTCTAAGTCCAGACACGAAGATTGTGGCACGAACACACTGCCACTGCTGCAGAGAGATCTGCCAGTATACCCCATGTCTCTCACTGCTTCTCACTGAGTCTCTGCACTCCTGTTTTATTCATGCTCCTTCTGGAAAGGAGAAACACAAGATCAGGTGTATGTGTGTGTGTATTTGTGAGCCTGTGTGCACATTCGGTATCTGTGTATTCATGTGCCTTTTAAAAAAAAACGGGAAAAAAAACTCAGTGTATCACCAGAGGAATACATCCAGCTTCTGAAAATGTACTGAATAATCAATGGTCAAAAGGGGTTCTGTATACACCATTGCCACATAAACACCTTCACACAGTAAAACCCGAGTACATGACAAATGACATTGTTTTAAGTAACACTTATTTGAGGAAACTCAGCACATCTTGTTTTAAGTCCACAGTTTCCCATAGTGATGGGTGATTGCTCTGGTGTTGAAGCATAGTGTTGCTACAAGAAGAGAAGAGAAAAACAGAAAGGCCATGGAGCCATGGACAGAATAACATTAAGTCAGGAAGACAGAAAAACAGGGAAAGAAACAGAAATTAACAAAGACAGCAAAAGACAGAGAGGAAAAATAGTGGAGTCAGAGAGAGGTAGGGGGGAGAGGCGGAGAGAGAATGGGCAAGCAAGCGCAACGGGAGGGGGGGACTGAGAGAGAGAAGGAGGGGTGGGGGGAGGACTGAACAGTGGCTGTTGAGCGAATTTATTTGAGCTGTGGCCTCTCGAGTGAATCCCCTGAATAGGAGTAAATAGACAGCAGGCACTACAAGGCGGCCTTGCCTCACATCAGCTGGTGAATGTAAGAGAGAAGGAGGAGGATGGCAACAATACGACGGAGATAAAAGGTTCACAGACAACAACTTTTTTTTCTTCCATGAATTTCTGATTATATACCATTTAACATTTTTTGCATGCTATGATCCACTGTTATTATCAAACATTTTGAGAATAAAGCAAACAACTTTTCTACTTTGAGAAAAAAAACAAAAAAGTTTTAATATTATGAGATTTTAATACTCTGTTGTAGTAAACATGTGAAAACAGTCTGTCAGCTTCTATGTGTTGTTAATATGAAATTACAGGTTTCACCAAAAAAAACCCTCATCTTATTATTAGAGAAAATAAAACTGATGTATGAGTAAATAACCAGATTGCATTCATGGCGAGGGAACGTGATCAAAGTTCAGTGCACTTTGTACAACAAAATGATGTGAAAGGCAGCTAGAATCTACCTATCTTATGGTGTGCTAAAGATACAAAGCTACCAGTCAGACAAACAGTGAGTAGAAGTTCAACAGTAGCCAATGGACTGTCAGGAAATGCTAAAACATGCGCGTGAAATTGAATCCACCGACAAGCAAAACATGACATTTTACTTTTGAAGCAACGCATTCTGACTTTTTTTCACCCCGCCGACTCCAAACAGGAATTGAACAGTATGATAAACACACTGAATGCAGGCTCAGTTATAGGCCAGTATAGGATAAGTATTACAATGATACTGAAATTACCATATGACCATATATTTCTATTCTGTGACCACCTGACAGCCACCCAGAACCACCAAAAAACTACTGTATGCCACCAACACCATAGCGAATGAATCGAACAGTGTAGCAAACACCTAGAACACCCTAGCAACCAATTTACAACCGCTTGGAAATACCTTAACAATAGAAGAGAAACTTTTATCTATATTGAGGAGAATTTACAGGGAATTTGTGACCACATGTCTGCTCATGATGCTAAACTACAACTATCGCACCATAAGTAATGAAACAGTGGGAAAAAATCAGTAAAACCTTATTGATTAGCAATCTTCTTGTTCTTCGAGCAGTCAAAGGTTTTAACGGCAGCGTATTTGTTTCTGTATATTGTTCTCCTGATGGTATCTTTTCATTGCTGCCATATGTTTTGCTCTCTAACCCGCTGTCTCTCTACCCCTTCCATCCTTGTTGTTCTTCTCTGTCCTTGTCTTCACTCTCTATATAAACACAGTCTGTACAAGGTGGCTGTCCACGCCTTTGTGACTAAGTGACTGGCAGGGACAAGAGACAGCTCCTCGCTCTTTCTGTGTGTTACTGTGTGTATATGTGTGTCCGCAAGTGAGGGAATGTGACTGAGGAAGTGTATGTGTGCGAGTACCCCTGGCCTTATTCTCACTTCTGCTCTGTTTCTGCCTCCTTTTATCTGTCTACCTGTCGAGCAATATTCCAACATCCCTTCCAAAAAGAAACAAAAAAACCCCTGAAGCTGAAACGGTGGAGACAAATAAGATACGCCCACAAGTCCTCATTCTTTCACTCTTCAAAACTGCATCTATCTAAAAAAAAAAATAAAATAATGGAAAACATATGGTATAAGATAGCATGTAATTTGTTAGTTTGTGCGCAACTTGTAACTAACTGTCACTGAATATGACCACTGGATGACACCATAGTTGGCAAAGAAAAATGCACTCCAATGAATATGCTATCTGTCAGGAAATACAGCATGTAAGGCTAGCTCTGTGTGTATGTGTGAACACACAATGTTTATGTCAGCAAGAGAGTCTGATCCTGTGTCAGCTGGCACGGACAAGCCTGGCATTAGGATTTTTAGATTTAGCTAATCTCAGGGAAGCCATTCTTTATAGTTGCCAGTTCATGCAGCAACACAGAGGGGCTTCAGATTTACTTTCTGGGACACGCTGCATTTCTGGTGCATGTGAAAAGAGTGCTATACTGTATATAAGACAAAAGAAAAGAGAGAGAGAGAGAGACAGTGTGTGTGTGTGTGTGTGTGTGTGTATTTTCTTGCTTTAGGGCAGTGTCTACTCTGGATAGTGGACAACAACGCCTTGTGTAGGCATCTCATCCATCTTCGTCAGAGTCATTGTCTCAGACAGCTGTTTCACAGCCCAACACTCACAGAAGACTCTGGTCACCCACCTGCTCTCCCTACACACCCAGACACAGACACACTCAGACACACACACGCACTCGCGCACACACACACGCACACACAACCCACACACAGGCAACAGATCTTTGTACCAATAATACAGGCCCACTACAACACCACCACCACCAACAGTCTTCCTGACCTCATCTCGAGCTCACGCAGTGTGTGAGCATCAGTCTGCTAATTGTTGATCCAAACGTCCTTCACAAAAGATAAGCACAGTACACACTTGATGTTAATTTAATTAATTCTTTATATTTACTTGCATTTCATAAACACACTTTTCTAACTTTAAATGTATGCAATGTCTATGAGAAAGTAACTATTTGTATCTTTATTTCTTTAAAATAATAAAACTAGGGCTCCCCATTTAAAGTCTTCCACTACTACATAACCACCTAAACAAACACTAAAGTCTTTAGATACAACCTGGAGCAATTTATGCTATATCTGTACATCCTTTATTCCAATCTGTGTTGTGCTGACACCACACAAAGTGTAATCTTGAATATTAGACCATGCAATATGAGCAAATTAGTGCAGGAAAGAAAAAACAATTTGGAGAGAACAAAAAGATGTGTGCCTGTGTCTTCTAAGAGGACAAGAAAAGGAGAGTAAAAGAGGGGGCACGGTATGTAACATTTGTTGGATAAAGACATCGTGGGTCTTTAAGTGCTTAATAAAGAGACTGAATAAAGAATAAAGAGTGTCAGTGGATTAAGGCCAAGCAGCCGGGAGGGCGAACTGAGATTATCCCACTCTTAAATTTAAGAATAACTTGAAACTGAAAAAAAAAAATAATCTGACATTTTCTCTTGTTGGTAGCACAATAAGGTTGATCTGGTATGACATATTGTGATCAGGGGCAGTTGTACAGGTCAGTGGAGGTTTAATTCAAACACACGTCTTTCTCAAAGCCTCAATCAATGTTCAAATTACATTTTAATGTCCTTGACTTGCTTTCTAACATGGTGTCATGCACATACAAGTAGATACATAATGGGTGCACACACACACACAGAAAATCCACTGCCGACTGTATTACTAAGTTAGCATTTGGTGAACACTTTTTAAAGATTTTACAACTTAGTTTTGAGTAAACCTGGCACCCCTGGCAACACCTATGGTTGATTTTTAAACAATTTTCGGTAGATGAGTAGAGATAGAAGTGAGTGATAGTTTTCAATTTATTTCTTATTTTTGCGGTGCAGTTATGTCATTCATAGCTGGGCTATGGCTTTCCTTAGTCTGGATGTACAACTGTGTGGCTGCAGAACAGCATCCACAAACATGCTTTTTATTTATGGAATACAGAATACTGCCAGATTAACTTTTCCTGGCATAATCAAAGATCTAACTTGCTCAAACAATTTCTGACTGCTCCACCAGATAGACTGCTTGTGTAGTAATACCGACAGCTTAGTTCATCATTTTGTAATGCCAGTCGATTATATTTTTTAAAATTCTCCCGGGCAAGGGATTTCAGTTTGCTAATTATCTAGGATTTTTCCCATGTGCTGTTTTTTTAATAGCTGCATCTTTAACCATCCCTGACAGCTGAAGCCAAATTCCTTCCAATGCTTGGCTATTTGTTTTTATTTTTAATAATTATTCCAATTTCGAATGATGAATATTTTCCAATCAACACAAAAATTTAAGGGTGCCAATGTAAAGTTGGTTTTGGAGAAATTAGAGTTTGGCTGTCATTTACACAATGATGCCTTCATGAAAAGACATCTAAAATGAACAGTTGAGAACATGTGATGTGGTTCACCGTAGACCAACACAATTGCATCAGCACTGTAACCTGAATCCTTTATAGTTGTCACCTTTGTCTGGTTTTAAAATTGCTTCGAATCAGCTTAGAGTATGAAAAATCCATTTCTACTAGATTCTCTTAGGAAGCATTCTCTTTTAAATAAAATAAAGACAAATGTAATAAAAACTCATTGAGACATGATGCTTTTCCACTTTTGCTCATGGCAAATGTTTTGAAAAGAAAAGTATGTTACTTGAGCAAATTGCTCAGAGGAACACTGCATACCGTTTTTACAGGTCTTTAAGTACAAGATAATTTGTCAGTTTGAGGGTTCCTGAAAGTTCTGACTTCTTCTTAATGCAACAGTAATAGAGTTGCTAAACAATAATGGTTAATCATGGTTAGTAGGTGAAAATGGTGCATGGAGGCAGAGTGAGTGAGACGTATAAAGACAAAGAGTGAAAAAGAGAGAATGTTGATGAAGAGTATTATGGTTTGGTGTGAGCAAAAGAAATCACCCTGTGTTTATTTTACACTGAGCAAGCTGCTCATAAAGAACAGCAGAGAACATAAGTTACATAACCTATTCTGCAAATGTCTTTACTGGACTGACATGGTACTGTTCACCTGAGACAGGGACTGGCCAATCACCAGGTTATATACTTCTGTATAGGGAAGTGTTGTTGTAGGGAAGAATGAGAGAATCTGTTGACACGTGTAACCTTACCTTAATTTATCTTGTTTACCTAATTTAAGTGAAATTTAACTCACTGTTTTTCATTGACCATTACTGGTTTGTAGATCAGTGTTTTAAATGAGTGGGTGCCTATTTTGTTTGTATGTGTTGTACCAGCCTGCTCATGAAAACACATATGCATGCCAAGAGTGGCGAGGAGTAATGCTCACTTCTGCCAAGTGCAAACAGTTTTGTGTACTGTCCTTTAGACCAATATTTATACTGGCCTAGTAAATGATGTCACTGTTAGAGATGATACCTTATTTAGATGTATTAAAGCATACATTGTACATCTTATACTGTAGTATATATATATATCTAAACTTGATGATTTCATCAAATAAAAACTGAGTGAAATAATAGCATATATAAAGCAGTTTTTAAAAAGTTGTAAGTTCAACAAACAAATAATACAATGATTTAGTGTAAATAATATAGGTTTCACAACATATAGACAAAACTTTTTTTTTCAAATGTTTTGTGAATTAGGAAATGCAACAGTAATGGAGTTGCTAAACAATAATGGTTAATCGTGGTTAGTAGGTGAAAATGGTGCATGGAGGCAGAGTGAGTAAGACGTATAAAGACAAAGAGTGAAAAAGAGAGAGACTGCTGAGATGAGAGGAACACATTTTGTGCCCAGAGGACAGATGGTAAAGAGGATAGAGGAGAATAAGACTGAAAATTGGTTGAAGTGCAACACCTTGAGGAGTGTTGACATAAACAATTATACATTATTTATGCCATGGCTATTGAGTGTGAGGAAAGGACATTAAAAGCTTAAGATAAAGAAAGAAGGCCATTAATGTAAAGAACACATTTTCTATCACACCATAACATGAATATTCTGCTGACATTGTGCTCTGTAAATCATTGCAATTAGTGGATGATGCGTGTTGCCAGAATAGACAACCTATGCCTGCGACAAAATTGTTCTTTTTGTCTGTCGCATGAGAACAGAGTGTCACACAAATACACACAAACACATACACGTGTGTGCACCCTCGCATATACGCACGAACACACACACAAAAGCATGCAAGCTAATACACAGACACATACAGCAGGAACCCCCCTGGTGGATCTAATTGAAGAGATTAGATGTTATCCTGTTATATCCCAGCCAATTTCAGCCCATAGCCAAAAGTAATGGCTGAGAATTCAGGGGTTACATCACTCTCCACACACAGTATAGCTGTTCCCTTGGAAACAACAGCAAGACAGTCTATAACAACCTGCCTAATGAACTCCCTCTAACTCACTCTGATTTCTTTAAACCTTTTCTTTGTCAATTTCTTATGTCTGTCTAACTGTTCATTTACCCATTTCTGGCATTCCCTTTGCTGTTATTCCTTCATCTTTCTGCAGGAAAAAAAAGTTCCTTACTCAACACTTTTCTCTAGATTCAATCAAAGAGGATAAAACTTTACAATAAAATGATCCACACTATCTTAAGACAGAAGAGCAAAGGTTGTCTGGATTGGGGTTTGTTTCTCAGCGGGCTTCATCATATAAAAAATGAATTTTGAGGAGAACACAAACATATACAAGAATAATCATAAAGAGCATTTCAAGTCACATATCTCACTCATCGAGTTGTATGTGACATGCTGTGCTCTCTCGGCTCAATCAGCATTTAATTAGTCTAAAAATATGTCCACTAGTAATGATTTACCAATGTTTACCAATAATGACTCCACAAAGGCAAATATGCATGTGTGTGTATGTGTGTGTTTGTGCAGTTCTGTTTTAGAGTGTAGTACTTGTACGTGTATCCATGACCTCGTATAGTAGATACTAGATACTACTGGGACAGGAAGCTTGGGTGGACAGAATGTGGGTTCATCCACAAGGTGTGTGTGGGTTTCTACTTTCCATGAGATATATTGATACCATATGTATTTACACATGTATGAACTCCATATGTGTAGGTGCAGCACATACAGTATATATAAATACACTCCCACTCAGGGGCGGATGAGCTAAGTGTGATTCCATGTGCTTCACAGCAGGTTGAATTTAATCTGTGCACATATCCTGGGAAAACCAAATGACCAATTAGGGTAATGTTTGCACCCTAATGATCTTATTTGTGTGCTGCAATAACAAAGGTTACAATACCCTTGACACCACACTCATATACACATCAGCACTCATACAGATCTGCCTGCTCTGCAGGGTTGTGTTTGTTTACCCAACAGTTTTGCTTAACCTTCATATACCCTCTCCAATCCTCTGTGACCTGGTAAAGGTCTCCATGCGCCCTCACTCCTCCGTTCCCCCACATTCTCCCAGGACCCCGCTCATCTTAACTCATGTCACCACTTATTCCCTCAATAAAGAACGGATTAATTGAACATAAATGA
Source organism: Pampus argenteus (assembly GCA_036937835.1). Taxonomy (NCBI): domain Eukaryota; kingdom Metazoa; phylum Chordata; class Actinopteri; order Scombriformes; family Stromateidae; genus Pampus; species Pampus argenteus. Next base: position 9,366,676 of record CM072874.1, read on the forward strand.
AAATAGACATTTGGAAATTGATTATGCATGTGCATATATATATATATATATATATATATATATATATATATAAAGAAAATAATAATAGGGAAAATAAATAAATTATCAGACATCATTGAAATATCACATTGCATATATTTACATCTTGCAATATTAATTTGTTCTTAAATAATATTTTTTCAAATAACAGAATTTTGGGAAACAAGATTTGAAATAAAAAATGATTTCCTCCCTTACTATGGGCTAGCTTAAGGATTAATTTGCATTCATTAATAGAAGATAATCAACTTATTTTACTGTGTCAATTTAAAATAAAATTAATCACTGGTCTGTATGTTTAGAGGTTGAGACTTTAATTAATTCATGGTAAGCAGGAACTCCTGAGCATTTATCCTCGGGGGATATTTGTACCCTATATAAATGACGAATCAGACTGAATTTAAAAGATACCAGTTTCACTTTGGACAAGTTATATGTACTGTACCTTCAATCCAACATTAACGGTGTAGTTGTGTCGGAATGAGAAATATCCTGCCTACAGAACATGAGAGAAAATTTAGACTGAATAGGGGTCTGTTGACAGTGAACCAACCCACTCAGGTCAAATGAATTCAACTAATTATTTTATTTGTAGCTGAGTGGAGTTTGAAAAGTAAGAACATACACACAAAATACAATCCAATACACCCATACAGTAATACACTATACAGAGACAAAAATACAAAATAAAAAACTGAACCATGACAAAAAGCACAATGCAACGCACTATAGGCATGAAGAAGATTTACTGTGATAACTTCCTGCTTCAAGCCCTTAATAGAAGAATAATTTCCCACTTAATAAATTGGTTTCAGTGATGTATGCTGCCATGTCAATAATTAAAATAATGAATGGAAATAAGACTGGATAAAAAAAAAAAATCTCTCAAACGAAATGAAATGAAACCATTCTTTTAGCAGAGAATCAGAAAATATATACTTAAGAATAAACTGCATACCAGTAAATGCACTGTATGTTACCATTTATTAGTTTAGTTAAGCAAATATGATTTCAGCTAAGCTATATCAGACTGGCCTGTAATGAGGGCAAAAAGGCATAAAAATCCATCACCGTCATGGCAAATTCTATGATTACTATTGATGCTGCTCATCAGGGATCTCATTGCCTCGTCTAGAATCGTTTGGCTCTGTCTGGCAGGGAGCTCTATGTATGTGGCTGACATGAAGCCTCCTGCTACAGTGTGTGTGTGTGTGTGTGTGTGTGTGTGTGTGTGTGTGTGGTGTTGGTGAGGTTGTTTTGTGATTAATACTATTTGCTTCTGCCTCTCCCTCAGACCTTTCTTGGTCCAAGGTTAGTTGGAAGTATCTTCATATACTCATAGGAATATTGGAAAATGTTGTGACACAATACTGAAAAATATACAAGTTTAAGGCTGTATTTTTAAGTACCCACATACTGGATTTTAAAGTGTCTTACAAGGTTAAGTGATGGCAATCTAAAAATGTCTGTCTTGATACAGGACTTTCAATCCTTCAATCTCACAACATAAATACATAATAAAACATGTTTTGATACATCAATGTCAAGCTTCTGACATCATAAAATGAAAAAAAAAGCACAAATGTGTTTATAGTACACATACGCATACAACATATTAGTGCTTACTAAATAAGTGTTAAAAGTAGCAATGTTGTCTCTGTATTGGAGTTGGGTAAGTTCATCCAAGATTTATTTGTCAAAAACACTGCACAGTACGGTTACTTTTAACATTTCTCCTGTAAAAGCTAAGTACATTGTTTTAAAATGTGTCAAAGCCTAAATATCACCTTTACATAGTGCTGTGTTGCACCTGAGTGGAACTGCTGACATGTCCATATTTAACATTTTGAGTGCTCAGAATACATGTAGCCCTTCTAATAAGTGAGAAACTGTGAATGACAGGCATAGTAAAAGCATGGGATCATTCTGACAACTTACAAGGCTGCCACCGCGGTTCATGACAAGAGTTCAAAAGAGCCTGAACAAACCCTTAAAAATCACAATATAAGACAAAGCCTATAACATTATCCAGGGTTTAACGTTGGTAATAAAAGAAGTGCAAATCCAACTGCAATATCTTACAAAATGCTGCTGCTCCCATTAATTACCCGGCAATTAAGTTGCCTATCATCATCTGTCATCTGTCACACGGGGTTGTATTTTTTTCCGCTACATTATCATGTAAATTAACGACTCTTCAATCAATTAACATACTGATCCTTCTCAGTTAGTGCTTTAGATAATCAGAGATAATAAGAACTATTAAAAGCACAATGCACAACTATGGTCCTTTAACAGCAGGGAGATGTAAATGTTCTCTCCTAGCTGCATTATAAGATTTTCTATCTGCCCAACTATCTGCCAATAATCAATAGTGTTAGCCAGTCTTAATGTGTGTACCCCCCTCCAAACACACACCTGCAAATACTTTTTAAACTCTGACAGACTCCATGCAGCGTCGTGTTCAGTAACTGTGCAGAGCAAATTGAAGTATGTTTTTCTTGAGGGTTCAACTATATTTATCTCGTTTCCACTTTCCCTTTCTACCCCTTTACTCCCCCACGTCCCATCCCCACTATCTCTGTATATCTGCCTGATGACAGCTTGATTATGCAGACACTGTAGGAAAGACAAGAGGTTGGGAATAAATTGATATTAATAACTGTGATTTAGCTGGCAGCATCTTGGCCAGCCATTTTCACAGTTTGTTTTTTATTTGTGACATTATTTAGAAAAAAAAACGAACATTTGCTGACTAGAAGAGAAAAGTGGATTCAAGGGTAAAATTGCAGTTGTGTATGATAATCTGGGCTAATTTCCACTGCAATTCACATCTCAACAATGATTTAAATGAAGACATACCACTGGGGGATAGATTTAGAATGGATTCACTGATGTGCCAGACAGGCGTACGAAGGTAGCCAGACAATCCTTATTAATATGAACAATTACACAGTAGGGCAATGTCATTCAACTAGGCCGTAGTTTATTGACATTTGAACCAGATGAGAGATTGGGTTAGCAGGTCAAGCTGTGTGTATCAGAGGGGCATGGAATAAAAAAAAAATCACACCATAAATATTATATAAAGTGAACAGGTTATGATAGACTCTCCTTGACCTGAAACATTATGTCTTGTTCTTTTTGTTGGTCTCTGTCTAAACATAGTGTCTGAACGTCTGCTCTGGTTTGAGTTAACATGGAACCATACCAACAAAACCCCAAACAAAGCCTCATAAAACAGGGCAGATAATTAAGAAAACAAATAGAGTTTAACAGCATGTTCCATTCTCAAGGCATTTCACTTCATTTTATTAAGTATGCAAACAGTCTTAAACTAGATAAAAATATTACAATTACACTGAAAAAAAAAGGGGGATAAACATATCACTGGCTACTGCACACACACACACGTACAGTATATGCAGAATGTAAATGAGTAGATAAGATGATAAATACTAGGAGGTGCCATTTATCTTTGAGGAGATGAGCTGTAGTAATTAAGGTTGCTGACACATGACAGACTCCCATAGGGAGGCTGTAACAAAGTCAGACAGGGGAACAGCAAGCCTCTCTGCCGGTGCCCAACACCCTCTTAGTGGGGCGCTGAGGTGAACCTTTACTGTCTGGCGGCATGGTTGATGTATCTCCTGCTCTGCTCTCCTCCCATCCTTATAATGAGTATCTTAATTTGTGCAACATTTTTTTTTCACAAGCTATTTTTCCATTTACTCTCACTCCTGTGAACTTCCCAGTTGTTCAACAACAATAGCTTAACAAAGCTACCTCTATGGTATGATTAGGGCTGCCCTCTAATAATCGACCAATTATAAGTCAAAGTATTAGTTTACTATGTTTTCATTGATCAGATAATCAATCAAAAAAAACCTCTAATTCCATTAGGGAGCCGTGCCATGTCAAAATTAGGTCAAAACCTATTATATAACTGCCCCCTAAAATATTTAAATAATTGAATGAATATCATAAATGTCTGATGAATAGTCCATTAATGCTTGAACTAAAGAATACTAGACGACTAGGACAATCTTTGGTCAGGGGCAGCCCTAGGTATTAGACACTAATGTATTACACAGGGTAATAAAACAATCAGTGACACTCGACAGATGACATAATAAAGATATATAAACTTCTACCAAAGACAAACCCTGAAGCAATGAAGTAATATATTGTATATATAATGGATGTTTCTCTTCTTTTACAGTCATATCTATTTAACTCCAGTCATAAAAAGGTGGATATTTCTGTCCACAGTGTTACCAGGCTGATGTGACATGTCATGTGATACGTCTATTATGTGGATTACTGTGTAATCAGTGTCTAAACATAATCCACTAGTAAATGTTTCTTTACAGTGAATCTCCTTATAAACTGACATATATAAGACATATTGTCTTTATCCAGTAAAAGTATATTTGTGCCAATATTGCTATAACTAATGCAGGCTCTAAGACGAGCCTTTTTACAAACTGCAGAGAATACTGTGGTATTATGTCAGACCATGGTTGAACAATGTAAGAAAGATTAAAATGCTATATTATAATTATTATAATTTCAAAACTCCTACACGTGAATGGGCCTATTGATGGTCAGGATAATTTTGGGCTACAATTGGCCATAATCCATAACCCGCAGTGCAAATGAACAGTTTGAAGAGTAGATTCGAGTGCTGAACATTGTTTTTACTGGGAACTTGTGAGTGACATGAAATTTGATTTGCACTTCTTATAAGCTAAACAAGTGTGACCTGCTTGTTATTCACTGGATAAATGCACACAGTGCCAACACAGCATCGAAAGTGCCTGTTGGACTCCACTCAAACAGAGGAAATAATCTGCATGTTTTTACTGGCGCTCTGTGTTGATTGGCAAATGCTTTGCTTGAGTTATTCAGTGATGTTTGCTTGTCAGGATGTTGCATTTTTTTGTTATATTATCAAACCTGACACAACAAAAACAGTCAGACTTTCAAAATTTCAAATTCCCCAATTGCCCAGGCAATGCTTTCACTTCATATCCCACATTTATGTCCTGAATATGATAAAGCTTTATTACCGACATTCATCATACTGATATTCAACCTGGGCCTATTTTTCGAGGCTTTTGCACATAAGGATGATTGAGTTGATTCATTAATGTCCCATGATCTGAGGAAAGTTATTAACAATAATATTTCCTCTCTCCTAGAATACAGTAACTGCTCCAGTCTTATGCATCACATCTACAACTTGTTCAAAATGCTGTTGTTGGACCCGGCTGTTGGCCTCTCTTCACTTGCTTCCAGGGTAAAAAAAAAAAAATTGGTCTTTACACCTTATTGCTCATGTATTGTTTTTAAGACACATAATGCAATCTAAGATTTTAACCTCTCAAATCTTCTCCAGATCTCTTTGACCTAAATCTGTTTGCTGTTCCGTGGTCAAAACCAATACACAAGGGGATCATGCCTTTTCTGTCATGGCACAGGGACTGTGGAAAAGCTTCCCTCTTAACATCGGGTGTAACCGTATAATCAAAATTTTGGAGACACGCCTCAAAGCTCTTTTTTTCCACTTCCATAACTTTTCCAGCTACACAATCACTTTTTCCATTACCTTGTATATCACATACCTACTGTAAGTTCTCTGATATCTTTGAGCTTCAAGTTAACCACGAATAAAACCACAAGACATGAAGAATCTATTGAAGGTTTTTTTTTTTTTTTTCATTCAAATGAATGAGTGGATATATTACTGTGTTAATAATTAGCACTTGATTCATTTATTTCACAACCCCACACACACACCGTTTTTGAAAAAAAAATATTGTAGTACGCAATTATTCAGATCTGTGCAGCATATATTTATCTCAATAAAAAATGTAATTCTTTGCAAAAAAAATGACCATAACAATGCACAAGAACTATATTAATGCCCCACTTGTAATGAAAGTGACAAAGCACACACACACAGTCGTGAATGTGTGAGATGTAATAGACAAGAAAAAGACTGAGACTTGTTCTCCAAGGTGAAAAATTACTTAAAAAATATGACATGAACACACAAATCACTAAATCATTTACAATACATGAAACACTAGGGGTTCTTTAACCAGATGCAAATGAACAGTACATATTGAAATCTCCTGAATCCTATTACATCACTTACATGACTTATTATTTATCATGACATCTTATTGTGACTGTAGAAGGTGGACTGGAGAGATTAACCAGCATGAAGGAACTGAAGTTAAAGAACATGCTGAACAAGAACACAATGAAACACTAATGAGAAAAGCCCTTTCGTCCCACTAAGCATGTCACCCACTGCCCCACGTCATCGGTTCCATGCTCAGAGAAATCCAATCTATCATAATTACATGGATGTCTGCCTATATTGATCACATGTTAGTCAGGCAAGACTGACAGTGAGTGGCAAAATTAAAATAGATGTGCGAGTAGCAGGCATGAGCCGAGGGACTTCTACTCCACTTTGGCTGAATGGCTCACAAGTCTACAAGCCTTTAAGTGTCATTTTGATAGATCTCTTTGCCTCCCTCTCCTTCCTAAGCACACACACATACTGATTCATTCGTTGGTATTATATGCAACCTGACATACAGCACATATTTAGCACATAATAGATATTGTAGAATGTAAGTGATGTTTTTTGTTTGTTTTGTTTTGGTGCATGCAATAACTTCAGTGCAGTTCAACAGCATTTCTACTGTGTGTATAAAACCGAAGCTACCAGAGGCATATGAAATGTTTGAGCAGCCAAGTGTTTGAAAGTCATGAATTATATGTCACAACATACTGAGCAGTGATGGTATTGTGTATCTAATCCTAATAGTGCATCAGATGCCTGGTCCTTTGCAATGATTAACAATAACTCAGAAGCATGCGTATTATCGTTATCATAATCATCATTATCATCACCCTACTTCCTACTGTTATATTGTTTTCAGCCTTTTCATAATCACCAAATTCATCATCATCATCATCACTACAATCATTCTGAAAACACGTCTGCAGCGTTTGTCACCCACTAATGCCACACACTCACATCACATGCATCTTTCTAGTTAGTCCTGACATTTACCAGAACAGATTTTGATATATATTTTTTTAGATTTTAATTCACTTGCTCTCTTCAATTTCATTTCATATTTGCTCCGTCCATCATACCTCCCACCTAATTTCTTCACTGAAGGTGTCAGACTGACTTCATCTTTCTCTGCGGAATAGCTGAAAACTTAATGGTCCCTAATGATAGGCTCAAAAAGAGCACGGGGAAACAGTACAGTGATGGCAGAGAAGAGGTGAGAAAACACACTGGGGGGAAAGGTTGGAAAGATTGTATTGATGGGATTGAAGTGAATGTGAAGGAGGAGATGAGATAGAGGGGTAAGGGAGAGGATAGTGGCAAAGGAAATTGTTATAAGCTTGGACGAATGCCAGAGGTACTGTAATTGGCACAACAAAGACAAATAGAAACAGACAGGGTGATTGAGAGAGGGTGATTAACAGATACTGTAGATACCAAGACACAAAATACTTACAATGTGTGTAAATGACCCATAAAAGAAGTGAAAAGCTGTGAGATTTAAGCTTTTTGCAGCTTCTGATACAACCACGTTCAGCTGCACTGCTCCATTAATAGCAGGCAGGAGGAGAGGAATCTGGGATGCCTCTGTTGTTTCCCAAGTGTTAATGTGTTACCAGCCAAACAAGCAGATATGCATCAGCCAGCTGGCCAGGATCATCACACCCAGCTTTCACCTTAGCAGCATATTGATGGGTGAGAGAAACAAACAGAGTGTAAATGCACCAGGTATATGCGTGATCACACTACATGCTAGCCGAAGCATGCACCTTGTTTCTGTGCACGGATAAACACGGTCAAAATGAACAAATGTATGCATTAAGCAGCTGTATGGGAGTGAAAAACAACATAAACCAACAAGAGAAGTAGGGAGGGAGCAATCAAGTGGGGTGTGACCTGTCTGTCCATTTTTGTATCTCCAAGTTAGCAGTGGACAGTGGCTCATTAGTATGGGGGTCACATACACAGACATAGTCAGGGGAGGGAACAGGGAACAGGGCCTATTTTTTTGAAACTGCTACTTTTTCTGCAGCGAGTAGTAAAACTACATAATATTTTGGAACAAGATATCATGAAAAAATAGGATAGGTTTGAAAATGATAAAAAAAAAGAAAGCAGGAGTTTGACAAAGTTAAAGAATGTAAAGAGGGTAAAAAAAAAGAGCTGCGGACTCAGTACTCAGTTTTTTTCCCTCTAGATGAAGCTGACATGATTTGGGTCGATAGAAGGTCATTTGAATACAGTAAGGTTTGCATAAAAGGTCCACATATATACTCACTGCTCCAACAAGGGGTGAATAACAAAAATGTTATTAGATGATGTAAAAACTAGCCAGCTTTGTCACCCCCCCTCCCCTCTCTCTTTCTCTCTCTCACACACCCACACATACACACACAGGCAGAAAAAAGGGCTTCTGACAAATTCAATTTGCAGGGGCAGAGTCTGCATGCAGACAGGCCTATATTAGTATTACTCATATGATAGAACAGCCCATCCATCACACACATACAAGAGAATGTAGAAGAGAGTAGAGGAGATGAGAGGAAGGAGGAGAAGGTAGACAAGAATAGAGGCCCGAATAATGAATCTAAATAGCGACTACCAATGACTGAATGGTGACTTTCTGCCTGTTACTTCTGCTTTTCTCTTTTGTCCATTGACTCATTGTATGTGTGAAAATACTTGAGTTTGTGTGTGTTTGTTACCACTGACCTCAGGGGGAAAGCAAAATTATTAGAGCTATTGTTATGTGAAGGACAAAAGCGAAGGTTGCAATCCAGTCTGTCTCTACCTTCCTATCCCTTCTGCCTTCGGAGGATGACAGTGACGTAACAAGCAAGGGTGGATGCAGTCTGAAATGCATTTTACTGTATATTGCCATGTAGGTCACTATTCCCTAGACAAGTGTTCCTTTCAGTCCTTCTCTCCCCAACACAATATGACTCACTTATAACATGGGCTACAAAAGAGGAAATGTGATGCAAATGTGCTTCATTTTAACACGTGGAAATGTAGAAGAAGAAGAAATCGTTCTGTATGGGTTTCTATAACAGTACAATACAGGCAGTTAACAAGGTAAAGACTATTTTGTAGTATACAAAATGAAATAAAAAAAAGGAGGCTTAGAGAATAATCCTCAAATAATCACCTCCCATGTCCAACACAGACAAATGAAGGCCAGTTTTTAATAAATCCTAGAGGTTTGCGCTAAAAACAGATGTTTCAGAATCACATCTGTTTGGTGATTTTTATCTACAAGAACAAATTAAGTGCTTGACGTAAACATTCTATAATAACCGATTGATGATTGAATTATAAACACGTCATTTCAATTAATGATGATGTAAGCTATCATCATGGCTGTATATGCTCTACTTGACAGTGAGCACAGACCTGTCTGTGTCTATGCATTCGTGTGGCATTTATGTGTGTGTGTGTGTGTGTGTGAGTGAATGTTTTCATGACCCCTATCCGAATTTCTTGATCAAATTCTACTTCTCATGTGTAATTAAACTCCCCCACTCTTGTGTTACTCTAAAGTCTACATATTTTTATATTCTGTTTGCCAGCTCACATCTTTCCCCAAATCTGTCACACCATTTGGGTTTTGCACATAATTAATTAATCAGAGAAAGAGAGAAAAAATGAATAATCATTTACTCTGTGTGCAGTTCACCACTGTATGCTGTTGTGTATCTACTGCACTCACACACATACAGGCACACACACCCCAATGGGTAAAATTGCTTGGACACCCAAATGTCAAGGTCACCTTCAGAGTCCAAAAACCATCACTTTGTTTCTAAACCAGTCTTTAAATGAATTCTGATAGAAGTCACTAATGCAATCAGCCCTTTAGCCTCAATCCCAAACATGCGGGACGATGAGGGCTCTGATGGGCCAGAGGACGGTATCATCCTTCCTTAGCGATTCATGAGACTGCGCAAAGATAAAAATCAATAGGAAAACAACGTACAAGCTAACACACCCTTGTGCTGTTGTAGTTGAGAGCAACTGTTCAACTTTCATTTTTCAACCCCTGACACTTTACTTAACCTCTACCATATTAAACACTTTCTACTAACTTTATCTCTCTTTTTTTTCTTCTTCTTTTTACACCAAAGCCTCATAAATCGTGCTACCAAATGCCTATTTCTGGGTTTTCTGATCTTGAACCGTCACATGATATTTTGGACCCACTGAGGTAGATCAGGTCTAAACACACATGCAAACACATACACAAATATCTGCTTGTTTGGCATCATAGCTCTGTTTCAATGGGGTGTTTAATGGCTAGCACTTGATCCATATTAAATCCTCCCGTGAGAGTCCCTGCCCCCTTTAGGTCAAACTCATATCAGTGCTGTGTTTGTGCAAAAGAAACTGGGAGACCCACACTGCCTGTGGATTGATAAAGAGAGGGAGAGAAAGCAAAACGATCTATAATATTGTGAGTGTGGATGTACGAGTGTGTTTCTGTATGTGTGCATGACTGTGTGTTTCTCATTAATGTGTTTTTGTACCAGAGGGCCCCAGAATGATCTAATGCTGAGGCTGGGCTCACAATTTGTGGTGTTTCTCAAGCCTATATTTAACAGCAACAAAGCCAAGACCCCAGACCACAGTTCCCTCCCACTCAATCTAACTCCAGTTTACATCTACCAAAAGGCTCTACTTTTAACTCCATCAATCTGGGACACATATGAGGACTTTTCTGGAAAATAAACAAGTGAAGAAATTCACTCTGCACTTTCTCTCTGTGCTCTAGTATACAATGATCTTATATCCAAAGATCAAGAAGTAGAAGTAGCCAAGCCTGCAGAATTCAAAATAGAAGCTAAACCAACCTTAAATTACAATGATTGATATCATATATATATATAAAAATATCAAGATATGGTCCAACTGGAATTCACAATAACAAAATCTTATATAACATTTTAAATGATTCAACACAGCTCTGGTGTTTAATTCAGCCAAAATTATGTCATGTGGTGATTTTTTTTTCATTTCCCATGAGCATTACTTGGATTAAACTGGTTTAAATGTACAGCTTTTTGTTTTGATATGTCAAATGAATGAATGAATGAATCAATCAATCAATCAAACCTTTTTGTGTGGGTAAATTTTGGTGAATGGAAATGTCACACAACCACATAAATAAAGTAGACAGTGTGTGAGAGAGTGTGTGTGTGTGTGTGTGTGTGTGTGTGTGTGTTTGTGTATAACAAACTGTTTCAGAAACAGGACTGTCCTCCTAAATGCTATGCCTCTCTGCCACGTGTCATGAGTCAAATGTGTGCACTATAGTCCTCCCAGATACCGGTAATGACCAGGTTTGTGTTGGCTATTAGTACTGTGGGTTTCTGAGGTCTGGGATTGCTGGCTTCTTCCTGTAGCTCGAGGTTGACCTCAGAGGTTGACCTCAGAGCTACAATATCAGAAACACAGCCACATTCTTACACACTGTACACACACTTTTATTTCTCTTCTCTGTCTGGTTTTCAATCTCTTTAGCCATAGCTCCCCTTGTTAGCCACATGCACACATAAACACACACATGCACAGTATCCCTATCTTAACATACCTCACACTATGTTAGGCAGGCAACACAGTAAAACTGAGTGAATTTGAGTATGTTAGTCACTTCTGTGTTTGTATAACAAGTGACTTGAAATTATAGCTTTTTCCAACAGATCAGAAACTGTACAGACTAAATTACAAGGAATACTTCCACATACATTTTTTAAATACATTTTTTTGTACGACTGGTGGCTTGTTTGCATATCCAGTCACAGATTTGAGTCTATTTGATGTTTCTTGGTGCTTTGGTAGAGCAAGCCAACTGCTCCATGGGCTTAGGTCTTTCCAATAACCTGAGGTTTGTGCAGTATTTGCCTGTTTGTGTTCCTGATCTAATGTGGCATCTAAAGAGATGTGACAGCTCTTGGCAGGCTAGGCTAGTCTGAGCCAGTGTGGAAGTTGTTTACACCCCAAAATGTGATATATCACACAAGAAAAGAAGGAAGGAAGCAGAATTGGCACAGAGGGTGATGAGATTTGACAGCTTTCAAGGGTGTTTTTTGTCTGTGTGATGATACCTTCTGTTCATTAAAAAACAAAGAAATGCTCAACTCCTGAGTCTTTCCATGACTTTTTAGTGCAGCATTTGTGCAACGGCCTGTGTAAAACAGGACGGTCTCCATACAAAGAGCAGTGCCAGCACAAGATAGATGTTGCTCTGTCATGTTGCTGCAACGCAGGGTCACGGGATACAGAGCAATGCATATTCATCCTATTAATGCAATATCTTTTAATAAGTTATCTGCTTTTGTGAAACGGCAGCTCTTTTGCATCATGCTCTGATTGGCCTGCTGCTAAACCTACAACAAGCTTAGGGCAGGGGTAATGTTGTCTCGCACTCTCTCTTTCTTTCTAACATATACTCAGATGAGCACTTGCAATAATAAACAATCATGACACAACACAACCTGCAAGGTACCAAATTTGGTGAAAATGTACTTGGCAGTACCGATGTAACTCAGTCAGTATCCTTTAAAGCAGTAGTCCCAACCCGGACGGTGGATCAATTGGTACCGGGTCGCACAAGAAATAACTGGAGTTTTGATTTTGAAAAACCTTAGCGAGCACACAAATATGCAGAAGCTAAAAGAAAAAACAGCTCTGTGAAATATTAAGATTTCTTGACATTGACTCCATATTCTAAAATGTTTGAAATGTTAATGAAATGATTTTTTTTTAGTCCTTTTTTTTTCTTTTATGATGGGCCAAACCAGTAGTACCACTTAAAAAAAGCAAAACCAGAAGGGTGGTCTCTATTGCAGATGTAGAAATGTATCCCAGATGAGTAACATTGTGCTAATGCAGACCAGATGCATGTGTTTTGCTACATGAATAGATTCACTGTACCACAGCCTTTTTATGGATGATGGGTTGCCCACTCTGTGATCCAATCAAAGCACACTGAGATGAGACAACAGTTTCATTTTTGCTGAGGGTTCATTTGTTACTATTTCTATAGTTAGGCTTACTCTGCAGGAACAAAAGTCTGGGTGCTTAATGTTTTACCAAAGACAGCTGGGATGGTGTGTGTGTGCATGCGTGTGCAAGCCAAATGTTCCCTGTTTGCGAGAGTGCTTATGTCTGTATGTGTCTGTATAAAAATAAGACAGAGGACAATGGGAGGGGTTGTCTGTGTCTATGTCCTGGTGGAGGACTGAAGGGTAGAGTGAGGTTATGGGAGGTTGGTTGAGTTCATCACAGCAGCTTCATTAAACTTGGTTTGGGGATAAAAATGAGAGGATGCTGACAGTAGAGTAAAAAATAAAGTGCAAATAGAAGTGCAAAAGTCAAAGAATGAACAAGAATATTAACTACAGGTAGTGTATGTGTGTTTTTGTGAGTGTGTGCATGGAGGACTCAGTTGTGGGGCAGTGCCAACAAGTGAAGGGTCTGATAAAGTTTATATTGATTGAACCCCATTTTTACCTCAATCTCACACTGAAATGAAAACATTGTGTGTGTGTATATATATATATATATATATATATATATATATATATATATAAATGCATGATTCAGTTAATGTAAAGCAAACTGTAAGCTATGCAGGTTTCTACAAATACATATAGACTTTTCTCTCTAGTTTGTTTCTGTTTTGTTTTATTTATTTTTTCTCTTCTCTGCAGCCATAGTTTTTGATTCACATGGAGTTTATATTCTTTGCATGCCAATTCCTTTTGTGTTGTGTTGTGTGCCCTATACCCTTACCGAACTACATGGGGGAAAAAGTAATAAGAAAAAACAAAAAAAGTAATTGAAAATGTTTTTTTTTGTTTTTGTTTTTTTAAAGATCTACTGTGAGCTCAGAGGAAGTTAGAGTCATTGCTGGTGGGTGAGTGCCAATCAGTGATGTAGACTTCAGTATGCACTTTACCTATTTAGGGCCAACATTATCTTTTTTCCATTCTGTCCCAGGATGGAAGGAAGTACCCAGGATCAGTGTATGGTACTGACTGGTAGGAGGTCGGTGATGTGGATGATGGACTACCTATTTGAGTGTAAGTAATGAATAACTGAGTGCAAATAGTAAATAAGAGTATTAGTAATGTTCAATTTTCTAAAACTCAACTTCCTGAGAAGTGATTGTATGTGTCAGTGAAAAGATGTTCACTGTCTGGGTGGGGTTTTATCTAAGACACTGAGTTATTGATATTGCGGACAGCTGACTGATCCGACTGAGGAACAGCTCATCTTTGGACCCACATTTAAAGATGTAGGGCCTAATGTACTAAGAGATAATTTCTGTTTTGTTTTCAAAGACTTAACTGGTAGAAATTTACTCTATGTACTCTACCTAATTCATTAAGGATATTTATGCTAATCAAGTAAAATGCAGTTTTCCAATTTAAATACCTCAGGCACAACCATAGTCTCACAGCAACTAACAGCAAGGGAAAGAGCAGACTGGGATTCCCAACTGTATCTACCACCACCAACTAGAACAAGCCACGAGAGAACCGTTCATGATTGACAGTGATTAATAAAATAAACATTAAAATGTTTTATATATAAAATTAACTATTTTCAGTCATCCTCCTTTTTGTGCCCTACTATTACCAAATATAATTAATAGGCAAATCTCACACTCATCCCATTAACAGGCACCCAATGATAAAAGTCATAAATGTGCACTCAGGTTAACAGATGGTACTCTTCACTAACTGCAGTGTTAGTGTGGCCCAAACTTTGTGTCCTGATTCAAAGTTTAATGAGTTTTTACAAGACGCCCCGAGCTACAACTTTGAAGGAGAGAGACAGAACTGAATAGTACTCAAATGATTATACAGTATGTAGAAGGCAGAGACGAGAGAAGAGCAGCTAAACATCTGTAATGGAGTAAAGAATGAACTGTAGATATAACCCATATAGCATGAAGACAAAAGGCCGTAGTTCGTATGCATTATTCATATGTTTTCTCACTGAAATTTGAATACCTCAAACAGAACAGTAGTTGATCAAATTGTAATCTGATATCAGTAGTCTGCTGAGTGTTGAAACCAATAAGCCCCGTGAGCACTCGGTGCTACTTTTCTGAACTGGAAAAACAACATTGCTCTGGAGCTCACATAGTAGCTGCCATCTAAGTTTCTGCCCTGTAACCATGCATTATCGTGTGTGTTAAAAGTAAAATACAGTATTAAGTTGGAGCGAGTTGAAGCCCTAGACATCTATCACGCATGCATCTTGAACTGAATGATTTTTATTTACACCATAACAACAGCTTATACTGTTTAGCTCCAGGAACAGGCAAATGGAATATTGGGAACACAAGAAAAAGGAAGGGAACAGTGTACTGCTTATGTTTTGCTCCTGGGCAGATGACACTGGCAGTGAGAGAAAAAAAATGCAGGAAGGGCCTCATAGGACTTACATGGGTTCACTTGCTGCTGAGATGTCAAACTGTGTGCTGTAAAATATTGCTTGGTGATCTATCCTGGTTAACCCATGTTCAAAGAACTGAAATGGACTCTCCCAGTACTAGTGAAAATGTGTCTGTGATGGCTCTCGGCAAAAAAAAAAAAAAATTCTGACAGAACTGCAAGACCTTTAAAAATAACTTCCTGGCAAATATTGGACAGACCTGGATGGACCTAGAGATAAATCAACTACTTACTTCTTAGTAGGAGGTTTCACCACACAACATTGACTCACCTAGAGAGACAGAGATAGAGAAAAAAGCAATGAGAGAGGAAAAAAATAAACAATAGTTTATCACCTAAATTCATCAAATTCCAAATCAGTTGTTGCAATACACTTCCAGATGAACTCACAATCACTGAGAATGGTTTACAAATAACCTAAGTGGGTGGTAATACCAGATGAAACTGAGTTCTTATCATTAGAACTTATTGAGCTCATGTGGTCAAAGAGATGCATCAGTAAATGCATGCACATGCACACAGTGCCGTAAGGTCTTTCCTCCTTCATAATGGAGATTAAACAATGAGAGAAAGATCAGAGGAGAGACTGTCTTTTCCTGCTAAGAGACTTAAAGAGGGGGTGGAGAGCGTGTTTATTCGAAAAGAAAGGATGCATGTGTGTATTTCTCTATGTGTGTTTGGAACAACATGTGTGTGAGAGTGCAAGTGGGCGGATGAGATCCTGGCATCTCGTGAAATGTTGAGCGATTCAGTTCAGCGTCAGCCATCATTGGCAGCTTCAAATTATGAAGAAGGCTCTGGTTTCTGCTCCTTCCTCCCCCCCCCCCCCCCCCTCTTCTTTTGTATTTGACTGTATTTGCAGATATTGATGACGCATTGTGTGATGAGTAAATGACAAATAAATAAATCCATTAATGACATTTCTGTCCATTAATGACATTTAAAGCTGGTTCCACTTGCTACATAAATAACATATTTGTGCATATGATGCAGTCAGAGAATGCAACAGGAAAAAAGGTAAGCATGGGCAAAGAGTGAGAGTGGAGGGGTAATGAGCCCTGGTCTGAAGTCAAATACAAAGTAGTGGCTCATCTCCTACAATCAGACAATAGCAAAACTAATGAGCCATACAGTGAGAGCCTTAAGAAACCACACTATGGCTTTTGTGCCAACCTGGAGCTTGCAATTTAGCTTGGGTCATTGACATAAAACCTAACATTAGAGAGTTAAACTCACCTCACTGAACAACATGATCTTTAGCAGATGGAGAACAGTCACCTTTTTTTTTTCAGTAAACACATTAATGCCTTGGTGAATTGACTTTACATCAGCATGAGCAAGAACATGACTACTGTGCAACTCTACCTGCTGCATGAGGCTGAGCAGTGTAGATGGAGGAACACATCCTGAGGGGTGCAGCTGCACTGACATGGAGAAAGACTCACTAATGTGTTAATGGATGCTTTACCCATTAAGATGCGTACGGAGCAAATGCTGACAAGGTGAAAGTGAGTGTCTGCGTGGGCGGATGTGCATGTTTGAGTGTGCCTAGCTCTAATATCTCACAACATGTGTGCATCACATGTGACACTGTGGTGTAAGCAGAGTAGGCAGAGAGTGTTTATAAAAGCAGATCAGTTGATGAACCACTAAATCTTAAATATGTAAAACACAATGGTTACCATATCAGTTGAACAATCCAGGCAAATTTATTAACATATACACAAAAATAAACCTCAGATTGGCCATTTTGGTAGTACTAAATGACAGTTTATGTGTATTTACACTGTGAGGCTATTGTTTTCAATAATTATACATCAGATTATGTTTATGTGAAAGGACAGGACAGAGAACTCAAGACAAATACCTCTGTTGTCAAATACACTTACAGTCTCAACCACCAAGAACGATCAAAATATCTAAAGTTATGTTTTTGTCTGGGCACAACTTCAAAGCAGCCTTGTGACTGCTTATAAATCCCTGAGATGATTATGGTGCACAGAGGCAGAGGGGGGGATAGCGAACAAAGTGTGTGTGTGTGTGTGTGTGTGTGTGACAAATGAGAGGAAGAAAGAAAAACTGTTATCAAATTCCTCTTCTTTTCTTCATTAATATAACAGCTCATGTGTTATCACCAGGACTACTCGTTCTCAGGAGTTTGCAGCTGTGTTCTCGGTTATATTCTTTTAGAATGCTAGAGGCAGCTGGGAAGTTATACTTGTACGAGAACAAGTTCACAATGTTCATAACAGTTTGGTTTAAGATACTAATTAATAAGAAGTTTGCAAGTTGGTTAAGTGTATAAAACGTTGATGATGTCTGAGTGAAAGAGAGAACTGCTAGTCTTCCAGTGTAAACACACACACACACTTGACTACTTGAAATGCATCTTACCAGATGACAATAATATTGTGAATTTGTGGACTGGCTTCACCAGACTGTTTTTCTCACCCCTCCCTATAAAAGCTGTTAGTAGCCGAGCAGAGTGTTGAAGAGATGGCAGAGTACCAAGAGACACCACAGACTGCAGCGTGACTTGTTAGAAGAATTAAACTTTTCCTTAGAGGCTTTTTGGTCTGGGACGCCACATGGTTCATAGCATATGGGTCCCTTCTCTTCCCATAATTCCTGTCATTTATTGTCAAGATGTTCCATAACGGCAAAATACAAAAAATACATTTAAAAAAAAAAAAAATAGCCTCAAAAAACATCAAACGTTCCCCTTTGTTCACATATTCAATAGATTTATAAGTACACAAATAAAACTCAAATAACTTGCTCATTAAGTTAACTGTGTATTGGTTGTAACATGACTGTCTGTTGTCGCAGGCTGCAGCTCCAGTAAACTGCCAACTACCAATCTCTCATCTTGAATATTTCAACAGGAAAACTTCTTGTAAAAAATTCAAAGGTTTTACACGAAAGGGTGTGAAGAATATTGCAGTTCTATTTAGATTCGTAACATAGTGATCCAGACGTCTGCAAACAGCACAGTGTGACATGTCACCAACAATTATACCTCTGATGTTATATTGCTATATTTTGTGAAAGAACAGTATTTCTGTGTTTGAGCGTTTTTGTGAAGTTTATGGCATTCATGTTTGTGCTCATCAGAGCTGTGATGTGGTTGTTGTGCAACATATTTATTAAAATAATCTACACATATACCAGTTACAATAACAAGACCAAACCATTCCCAAAATTGTTGTGGTAGCTACAGTGGATGGGAGGAGAGGAATGGGCTCCATTAGCCTTATGCCCAGTTCAGATCAATGACTCACATCGAGACTGACTGATAACTTGCAAAAGAATCCCAAGACATCTGATTGTAAACATTCAAAAACTGGGCCATTTACATCAAAGCAACACGCAGACACAGATGACTGTTTCCATAGCAACAACGCGCTGGCATACCCCACTACTTACTTACTACTGTGTTGATACAATGTTTTAGCTGGATTTTAGTCTGTTTTTGATAGCATACAAGCTACATTACTAGCTATGAACAGATTAAACATTACCACTGTTTGGCTCGTGACCTGTGTTGTGTTTGTAGGTTTTTTAGCTTCTTTCAACCCAGTTATTTTGCTCTATTCTTCATTACAGAGGCTAATTACCTGCTGTACATTTAAACTTAAACTAGTTCTAGTTCACTCATAGCTCATACCTAGTTAGCAGTAGCTTAGCAGTTAGCAACGGCTTCACTCTCACCGGTTTATATCGAACATTTGTTATATTTCTATAATATTTCGAGTTAATATTGTAATCTTTATTATTTATCGCCCAGCCATAGTTAATATACTGTATAAGCTCTGGCAAAAACTTACTTTTCTTTGAAAACCAAGAGAAAATGTTGCTTTCAATGAAAACATTTCTTTCTTGGTTTGGATGCCATTTTAGAAAAAAAACAAAACGTTATAATGGATGAGCATAAATGCCCCTCATAAGATTTCAAGAGAGTAGTGGAGCCAAAACTATTCCATAGTTCACTGGTTCTTGAGGCTCAATTATTTCTCACTGGGGTGTTTTCCAGACTAAAATTTTGAGTGAAAACAGAGTTTCTTTGACTTAGACTGGATATTGTATGTGGAACTGAGAGAAAACTATTTATAACTATATTTGCTTCCAAAATATAATCCCCTGTATAACACAGTGAAATGAACAATATATTTTCCGAGATTTAATCCTGTGTCCGTGTGTTACGGTTTAAAATGTTTGATGACTCATCCTGCACTTGTTTACAAAAATGTATCCAGTCAAATGTGACTTTGGGTGACTTGCTAGCCACACACATCATATAAAACCGCACTCGAACACTCGTGGGTCACAGTGGCTAACGCAGCAATATGGAAAGACGTGTGCTTGGATATCAGTGGGCTAAAGGTTTGTGTGTGACTGAGGTCTCATTCTTCTCTTTCTAATCCTCCAGATCTAATAAGAAGTGAAGTAAGTGTGGAGCCAACAGTCCTCTGTAGCCGTTTCTCTCTGCAGGTCCTTATTGCGCTAAACTCACTAAGCTCCAATCATTTTTTAGCAGTCCAATCAAATACAAAGGATTTGATTTAAATCCCCTTTGTAACTCTACACTGCTCAAATATTCAGTTTCACTGGGAAATATGTCACAGTACAGAAGCTAAAGATGCTCTCACTTCCGATTCACTGGGACTTTAAGACTCATTGAGTAATCTGTAAATTCTGCCATCTGTCCAGTTTACCAAGAGTCAAACTCTCTACAGCAGTACGGTTTACTGTGTCCTTTAACCGAAATTAATATTAAAAACCACATTAAGCATTAAGGTATGTAGTGATAATTAAGCAGTGCAGCAATATTATGAGCCATACCAAATATGTTATAACAAAATATTTATTGTTATAATATATTTAGCACTAAGATCAAAATGTCTTATGATGCCAATAAAATATTAATCTTGATATATACACACACACACACACACACACACACAGTATAAAAAAGTATATTCTATACAGCAGAACATTGTTAAAGGTTTTTCGTCCATTACAGTTTGTACAAAAGGATCAATATTGAAAAAAATCAATATATATATATAGCCTGCATATTTCTAATCTCTCATCTCCCATGGAGACATCCTATTATGTTAAATGTCAGATTTTCTCATTGGCCACATTTCCTTGTTTGTTTCAGCACACAAATATAAAAAAAAAAAAAAAAATGGTGTACACAGTCACAAAAATAAACATGGTGTCAAATGCAATTTATTAATAACATTATGCATCTACATTGCCTGTGCATTGTTGAAAAACACAATGCGTGTGTGTGTGGTTTCTTAATCTGCATACACCAACATACTGTATATGCTAGTTATGTACAATATACTGGTTAAAGTTCACAGCAATGTGTTGCAATCTGTCTGAAAGGCTTGGTTAGTTTAGCTCTCGCTGTCTGTGGAAGCAGCCTAAAAAACCTTGGATCTACTCCAATCAAGTCAGTCAAAGACTAAACTCTGTCAATTTCCACACTTTGTAGTTCACTGAGTGCTTCTTTGCTTCACACCACAAAGTCTCATCCTTTTTAACTTGGCACACGAACGCTGCAATATAACTGAAACCTATTTTAACGTCGAAAGGAGGAAAAAAAATGAGATAGCAAGGCAAATGTTTTGGTTTCTTTCAAAATATTTTCTCATGAAACATTTTGCTAATAATGGCATGGAGAAAATTGTGTTTTTCAACCTACAGTATGTGTAAATACCACATACTGAAAGACAAAAAAGTCTTTCCAGCACATTCAGACTAAGAGGATATAAAAAATAAAAAAAATCTAGGGAGAAGGTAAAAGTGTCCAGGTGAGGCAAGTCCTTAATGCTGCTGTGCACTGGTTCCACTGGTGTGATTAAGAGGGAAAAGTCTGAGCCAATGAGTGGGACAGGGTGGGTCATTAACGGGCACAAGGGGCAGGTCTAGCAGGTGCCTGTATTGCTGTTAGATAACCTCCACTGTGTGTGTGTGTGTGCTCAGCTAGTTTGGCTGTGAAAGCTCTCTGTTGTTGAGCTGCTGAGGAGATGGTGGAGACCATAGCCCCATAAAGGACTTGAGGATCTTATGTCCTTATGGGTAGGTTTTCAGGCTCTTCTTGTAGGCCCAGTTACCATCTAAGATGGCACATATCTCCATGGTTCTATCTCTGTTCCTCAGTAATACTTTATGCCCTCTGAAGGCCTGCCAATGCATAAGACTCCCTCTGTTACAATGAGAAAAAAGACCAGTTTTTAGTGTCTGTTGGTTCGTTTCTCCCTTCTTCTGCCCTCTCGTTTATATCGTGTAGAGCAAGCAGGTGTCTACTGTTACATGCTTTGCAGCCCATTCTTAGATTACATTCAGTAGCTCTGTGCCCCACAGCGCCAGCATCGGTTGCTAGTCTTTATCCATGTCTATGCTGGACTGAGTTTGAAGTTAGAGCAGTTATTCAGTGAATGTTTATTATTGTCACAGTAGGGGCAATGTTTCTTCATCGTCTGTGTGGAATCTGGAGCCTGTTCACTGGAAGATGTGGTCTCTGTGTTTAGCAGGATTGTGGAGGGCTTGACTGGGGATTTTCAGCCCTTTCGCTGTTCCTTCACTTTAGGCTCTCTCTGTGCTCTACTGTCAAACGAAGAGTTGTCTTCATGGACCTGGATCTCATGCTCTAACCAGTCAGCCAAGTTGAGGAGAATAGGGTTGGGAACTAGGGGGTGTTTCTGATGCATCATGTGGGAGAAGATTCTCCAGAGAAAAGCGAAGGTGAGAGAACTCCTTAATATCTGGGTGAGCCATATCATGAATAGTAGGCATGGGTCCCTGTAGGTTTGCTCCTGCCCACCTACTGGGCTTGGCGTTTGCAGCAAGGAGCGACAACGCTCAGGGGTGAAGCCACGCCTCTCATGAATAACCACGCTCTGTTGCGTGATGCCTCTCTGATGTATAGCCACCTTTATGCATCTGGGCATGGCTTTGCTGGAATGACTGCGGTGGCACAGGATAGCACCCTGCTGAATAATCTCTTTCCCTTGTATAATCATACTTGCTGGATGGCGGGTTTCTTTTCTGGATGCCGCCACTGGGCCAGGCTTGATTAACTAGGTGAGGAAGTAAGCTGGGCTTCTGTAGTTTCTGTATGACAGCTCCCAGGTGCTCTACCGGCCTCTGTAACTGATCCATCTCATGAACACTTTAACAGTTAAGCTGCTCCAAATTGAACTCATTCTGCTTGCTCTACAGTCAAAGTGACTCGTTTTGTAGTTTCAACTCCGTAGATGTGAGCAGGGCTTCTCGATCTGCTCTCCATTCTCTATTATCTCTGTCCAATAGGTCCTCAGTGGGTGTCCACTGGTCCTTTACAATGCACTGTGTATAGTGGGCGCCCTCCTCGCCGAATGGCAATGCTGAGCGCTTGTGGGCTGTCCCTTCTCCCTCCTCCTTCTCCTCCTCATTGCATGAGTGAGGTGGAGCATGTGATGATGTGGGTAGTGGTAACCTGTCCATTTTACTAAAACTAGAAAGGTAGTAGTCACTTAAGTGTGAGTGCAGGAATGTCTGCCTCCTGACATGCACACCGATTCCCTCTTCTGCTACCTCGGACATATGAATCAGTAGTGAGCTCTAGCTTTGGCTCGGAAGACCATGAAAAGAAGGAATGGCTGACTGTGGCTATTCCTGATAGAAACTGATGTGCGGGGTCTGAAACAACGTGCATGGGAATCCAAAAGGCAGGATCACAGAAACCCTTCAGTAAGTAAGAATTTTGTTTCCCTCCAAAAGAGATGAAATACCTTCTACCTTTTTTGCAGCAACATCCTTCTGTAGTAAACTATTTTTCTGCCCTGACTCTAAAATATCCCCACAGTTTCAGTTTGAGAGAAGCATTACTGATATCTTCAACCAATGCATAGTGACACAGACAATGCAGATAATCCCTCCTCACGGTGAGATCTTCTTCCTGCCTACTACTATCTGGATGTCCTCAGGCTGCTATCAAGATGCTGTGAAAAGGAATTTACTATACTGCAGTATCGGTAGATGTGAATTCAGTAACTTTTAGATTCCATACAGAAATCTGTGAGACCAAGATAATAATTCCTGTTGTTTAATGTTGTTTTATAATTAATGATAAAGGTGGTTTAGAAAATCATACAAAAAACAAACAAAAACTATTTCTTTCACCTTTCACGTTGACATTTGCAGTTAAAATAAAGACATGGTCCTTTTAAAACTTTGGGTTATTATTACACATAAGTGTGCATCACTGGATGACTCAGGGACGTTTCTGGACACGTAGAAACGCTGCTGCCACACACACACACACACACACACACACACACACACACACACGGCTGAGACCAAAAATAAATTAGAGGTCCGAAAATCATCACAGTTAGCTTTTGTATTGAGTCACTGCTGTGCAGAATTAACTCAGCTCCAATTAAATAACCGTCACACACACACACACACACACACAAAAACGTGTTCCCTCCTCGTCTCAGTCTCTCACACACGCACGCGCACATGCACACACACATAACACGGGGAATGTTGGGTTACTGATAACAGCTCCAATATATTTCTAATGAGGCACCTGCCAGGCTGTAGAGCTGCTAATTCACTAGTAGATTCAGCTGAACAGCTAGAGACTCTTCAGCTCAGCGGGAGACATGGTCGCATACAGAGAAAGACAGCAAGAGTACATTTTATGGAATTTTTACTTGCCAGATATTACTACGAATAATAAAACAATTATTAGGCCAAATTAAAAAAAGAAAACTTGCACCAAGTTGTATTTCAGCAACAGGACCAGCTGAGGGCCACAGGATTCGAACAGTGTCCTCATTCAACACCCACACAGTGCAACTACACACACCAACACTTCTGGGCCATATTAAAATACGATTTGAATGCAGATATTCTAACCCAGATAATAATAATAATAATAATACACACAGCTTTTATAAATATCCTTTTTATACTGCAATGTATTTTTTTTCTTCCATGAGACCTACACAAAGTAGTAGAGCAGATGGGGAAGTAGAACAGTCAATAAAAGCGTATGGCAGGTGCAGAGTCAGGGTGTATTTACTTTTCAGCTGAAATGAAGATCTTTAATTGCTCTTTCTCAGAATGCATCAGACACCAACAACATGTTGCATTTGAGTGTTTTCAAAGCTTTTCACTAAAAACGAGGGGAAAAAGCAGTAAGTTGGAGGAGATTACACTTCACTTCTTCAGTGACGCTGCATGGAGGGTTACATGTATGAGTGTCATAATGTCTCAGACTTGTGAGGTCTTGCTTTCCAACCCTGTGTATCTACTGTGCAGACTGAATTTGCACCTGGATGACTCTGGCTGACCAGTCATCCTGTTTAGTTGATGCCAACCCAATATTTATTACTTTTTTTGATGTGTAAATCTTTTTTTTTTTCTCCAATATTTGAGGCCAATGCCCAAATCTGCACTGTCTTACTTTTTGTAGTGCATTTCCCATTTGTAGTAATTACAGGTACACTTGCATTGTTAATACTGTATATACTTTATTTAACATTGCTATACTGTACATGATTATACTTCTCACTGGTGAGTCCTATGTCACACAGTGTCATGGGTGTTTTCCTGTCTTCATCCGGTCCCTGTTGCCCTCTGGGAAAGCAGACTGATTATGCACAGTCACTCCAATAAAATCACCAGAGGCACAGGTGTGAATAGAGCCTTTTTCCTATCATGTATGTGTGTGTGTGTGTGTCTGTGGGAGAGAGAGGGAGACAGAAAAACAGAGAGAACAAAATGCAAAAAAAAAAGAGCAAGGGCAGGAGATATGTTGTCGTACTCAAGAGTGAAGTGACAGCAGGTTGCTAAAGAATTGATGAGTAGAGAGACATGTTTTACCTAAGACATTTCCTGCTGTGATACATGTCCTCCATGATGACTTCCTGTCATCAATATCATTACAACCTGCTGAGGTGAGTTGACAAAGGTATCTGGTGTGTATCAGTACTTCCCCATACAGTGCCAAGACTCAGCGTGCATGGATTTGAAAGAGAGGAATGTATCCGTTTGTGTGTTTGTGAAGGACATAGAATTGTATGACGACACTTCAGTGAATTATTCATTGGGCCGCACTTTACTTACAGTTCAATCCAATCATAAATGCCTTGCTTGTATATCAGCTTGACTCTCCTGTTGTGTATCAATTGAGAGTTAATTTGTTGCCTCAAAATGTACTCTATAAAGAAAGTTACCCGGAGATGACTCAATAAGTTCATCGACCTCCACTATCTACTTGAACACTAAAACTCTTCATTATAAAGAGACAAAAAAGAACTAAAAAAGAATATAGGTGTGCATTTTTAAAGTAGGCACCAAGCTGGAACCCACATAAATAAAATAAAGACAGGAAATATGAGTCATATCACCATGAATTCAGGATACAGGAAGAAAAAAAAAAAAAACTCTTACCGTGAGAGTGAAGGCCTCCAAAAAAGAGCTTAAAGCTTTCAAAAACACAATCACCAGCTCTGTGTTAAAACATGATATCAGCAGGCACACTGTGATGATGTAAGAAATCACCAATACTAGACCACTGCCCTGTCAAATCACAGGATATATATCAATAACAAGAAACTTCTGGCTGGAAACCAATGAATCAAACTCAAATCCAATAGTTCAGACACAAACTGAATCACATCCTAAAAGACAAGAGCCAACTGGCAATCCTCGGTGGTTAGCGTGTGTAAAGAAGGGATATTTCTACCAGGGATTCAGACTCCCAGACTCACATCACATAATAATAACAGCTGTGGTAGACGTGATAGACATAAGAAATAACAAGAGAGTAATTTGGAAAGGTGAAGCAAGAGGATTTGACATTATCCCACTCTCACCATTTTCAGAACTTCCCACCATTTCTTTTGCACACTCTTACCACTATACCCCTCAGCGCTTTAAAGGCTTTCCATTAATAAAAAAAGAAAAAAAAGAAAAAGAAAAAGAAGAAAGATCAGCGTGTTCCTTGTGCATAATAAAAGCAGAATTAAGCTTGCATCATCATTTAAATTACTAGTATCATATTACGAAATGACAAACTGGTTAAAATGTGAAGACTCCAAAAATAATACATTAATAAATAAGTACATGCCATACAGCCATAATAAAATTCTTATCTTTTTTTATTGTTGTTGTTTTTTTGTTTTTTTTTAATAAATCAACTGAAGTAAAGCTGCAACGCTACTCACTGCAATTGCTCAGGTATGCACTTTACACACTATCTCAAAGCAAAATACCTTAAATAAAGAAAAGAAAAGGAACCTCAGAGAGCGTCTACTTTTTGATCTAGCTACTAGCCTGTACACATGCAAATGTATCTTTTGTTTGCAGCAGTTGTTGCACTGACAGCTTGTGAATGCCCTGTAAACACAAAGTGGCTACACTAATCTGATATACTGTATTGCTGCAGTGCTTGTACAATAAACTTTTATTTATATTATGACACACAAAACAGGCAGGCTGAACAAAGAGCAGAGATACAGATCAAATGAGAGTTACAAGAAAACTAAACATGACTGTGTTCTCGTAGTAACAATGAAAATACATTAGTGACAAGCGCCCTGCAAGCACCCCTACGGGACCCCGAGGATCATTTAAATGGATTACAATCCAGTTAAGGATTTTAAGACGGGTACTTGTGACTAGTGAGTCCAAATGGTAGAGAATCCCAAAGTGTATCTTCAACTTCTACCTGCCTCTTACAGTCTTCAGTAACCATGGAAACTAAGAAATTTGAAAGAAGAGAAGTGGGTGAAATGGGAAGACTGAACTTTTGTTCATCTGCAGATGGATGACGACAGATGGTTCAAATTGTTATAATACAGACTTCACAAAGTATGTATTTAACAACACTAACACTCCCCTTGAATCACATGGAAGCCTTGAAGTCACCTCTCAGGAAAAGCTCATGAGTAAAAGCTTCGATAGGCTAAAGAATGTCAAAGCAGGAACTTTAAAATGTCAAATACTGATAGTGCTTCTAGTTTATGTTAATTCTGGACAGATAAAAATGTATTTGACAACAGCAAGCTTCAAAATACCATCTCTAAGTATTACCTTTATTTTCCATTTAGAAGAAACAGAAACCAGTTATTGATATATCATGCAGGTCTCTAGTGCGGGAAATTTTGGACATAAAATGAAAGTTTTTTTTTTACATGTTTACAGTTATGTCATGGTATAAGTTAAATCAGCAAGCATTGGTTTCGTGAACTCATTTGTGGACAGATGGACAGAGAAGATGCTTGTGAGGGACCGAGTCAGCCGGCAATGAGAACAACAGGTAGCTATTTCAAAAAACTGATTTTTTAATTTACTCAAAGTATGAAAGAACAAAATTTCCAAACAAAACCAATAAAGAACTGGGCCCATAAAAGAAGTCAAATTAACAAAACTGTGTAAATGCCAACTGAACAAACTAACAGAAGACAAAACAAACAGACCTCCTGACTAAACACAAGAGGGAAACTTATATACTGGGTGATCAGCCCATACCAACACAAGAGGGGGTAAACAAACACAAAAGACAACAGCTAATTACCAAAGGAAATCAGGAAAATTAACTCCGTGAAATAAACATAATCCATACTTAACAAAACCAAGTAAAATTACTAATCGTCTCAAAAGGAATAAACAGTAAAGCACTAAACACAAAAATACATCCATGAGGCAGTTTCATTTACATATTTGTTCTTAATGAGATCAATTAAAATGAGTGCAGTGGTATCGGTATTTACCAATAAATAGGATGTAATGTAACAATTGTTTGTGGCATAACCTGTGGCGAGCTTCTAATCAGAAACCTCATTTGTGTTTTGAAAACAACGATATACCATCTTACAAATGATTGCCACTGAGAAGCTACACATCACCGGATACATCATCAACCAGCTACCAGAACAAAAGTACCAAATGTGTGTGTGACAATTATGACAAATGAATACCGACGAATAAGAAAGAAGAGGTTTTGGTGTCTTATACAAGGAGAGTATCTGATCTTCCACATACAGAAAATGATTTCAATCTGCACAGCTGCCCTGCCCGCCCAAGATTAACTTCGCTTTGCTTACAAGCATCAAATTATACAGTATACAGCAGTGGTTGTGAACATGAAGATGCCAACTAATCAAGCACACAAGAAAAGAGAGGTGAGCAACTTGAACAGGGAGGAAAAAACAAACAAACTGGCCAATATGTTGTTATTTTAAAAATGATCTCACAATCAGACACATCTATCATGCCGCGTTTGAGCACATATCCAATCACTCACAGTTGAATCATTTAAGATGGTATTGATACTGATATTGATTGAATACAAACATCCTCCTCCACAGTGTGCAGGAAACATCAATTACCTTCCCTCGGTTATTCATGGCTTTTTTTACTGCCCCCATGCAAACTTCATGTAAATAATGAAAAGCTGACTTTCAGGGCATTAACACTGGAAGGAACTAAAGAGAGTAGAAGTAAATGTTCACTCCTCATGAATGCTGCAGATCTCACATTTTATTTCTTATTTGCATATGAAAAGCATCACCTTCACTTTTACTATATCTATGTTGCACAAACTGAATTGTCATCCAGTAAACGAGCAAGATAAAACAATTAAGTAGTGATATGTAGTGCAGTTTGTGTCAACATCTGCGTATCAATTTGTACCCAAAACTCAACTTGGAGTCTGTGGTGGACCAGCTCATTCAAACCTTTGTGAACTTTCACTTTGATTACAACTGCATGCATCAGCAGGTAGTTATGATGCTCAATCATCTTGGATGATCGTTATAAACTTTCATTATCATTCATCACTTCAATGGCTTACAAAAGATATGATGCTAAATGAGAATAGGAAAGTATTATCAACTGAAGACAACATAGCCGGTGTTTCGGTTTGATGAATATTTGGCTTTTTGGGAGTAAACAATCATGCCTCAGATGGCTGCTGAGGCAGAAGGGAGGAATAGAGCAACTTCTGTATGGCATTCACAAAGGCTGCAACTTAATGGAAGTTTGAATTACCATTTAAATGGGATTTCTTTTGGGGGAAGAGGAGGCGTCATAGAGAAAGATAAATTACATTGTAAACAATGTCAAAACAGTTTAATGACACATATGAAATGAAAGTACACACCCCGCGCTTTCTTAGCTACCGAGTGATATAAAGAGTGGATTGAATAAATAACGAGGCAGCCTAAAGAGAAAAAAAGACACTATGCAGACTTGTTTTGTCTCTAGCTAGGCCTGCACTTTTAATTGACTTGAATAAAAAACTCAATTACAGCATTCTGGCCACCGGAGGGAGAAAGAGCAAGTGAGAGAGAGAGTGAGAAGAGGGAAGGGTGGAAGCAGTAAGAGGAGTGAATGAAGCATGAGAGAGGAATGAAGGAGTTATTGGGTCAGAATGGCACCTCAGGGGGAAATCAGGACAGCAGACAAGCTTTTATACAGGACAGTCTGTCTATAGGAATTCCACCTCAGTGAGAGGTGCAGCAAAAGAGACTAAATAAGGTGAAACAAGGTAAAGTGCTTTGTCAGTATCTTCTCACCCGTTTCTTTTTTTGCATTTATTGTCATCTATCCTCTGTTATTCCACTGGGGCCGACTGAGATACTGATTGAAGCTGAGGGGCATTGAATCAAGTGAAATCAGTAAGCAGTCCCACTCAGCTGAGGAGCTGATTTAGCTTGCACGAAAGTCGACAGGCCTTGCACTAGGAAAGCATTAAAGTGAAGAACATGAATAGATAAGAGGGCAACAGAGTAAATGGAGAGTATGATGCAATGAGAAAGAAACTGAAGATTCTTTGTAAAAAAGAAACATCCTCAGCACTACACAGCGATACTGTCAGGCTGATAATGCATGACTGATTGTGGATGTGCTGGCAGATTGGTGTCTGTGTGCATGTGTGTGTGTGAGCACATGCGTTTTTACTTTTTATATGATAGTGTGGTGTAGCTGTGGGTGTAACAGTGGTGGTGGGGGGGTGGGGGGTGGGGAAGTGTGAGTCTCCCAGATATCCTGAAATCAGAACATCCTTCAGCAGTCAATGCAATGTTTGTGGACAGTGAGCCAATATTTCAGTCTTGTGTATGTGTGAGTGTGTGGACAACAAGCTGTTGTTCTCATGGTTGTGTGTTATTGATTAGTCATCTCTGTGGGCAATAGGAGCTGTTATCAGGCCTGACATAGAGACAGACGGGGGTGGATGATGCATGGGATGGGAAAACTGTTCAGACGCACAGATAATGGAGCCACACACACACACGGATGTACACGCGCACACACACACACACGCGCACGGTGAGATGGACGGCTACACACTGGCACATGCTCCCACAGATTCATGCGCATACCTATTACACAACTAAGTGCAAATGTATTGTCAGCGACAGATTTGTTTTCAGCACCATGGACAGTACTCTAAATCTTCAGCAATGCCAGCACACAGTGCATATGGCTAATTATTATCTATTGTAGCACCCACAACTACAGTATAATCAGCCATTATGCATAGAAGTTAAGTGTTGAAGTGTCCAAGAATCATAAAAGTTCAAAGTAACTCTAAGAAGCGGGAGACAAAACTGATTGTAAAATGAGATAAAGTCCATACTGTGACCCGGTGCATCTCACAACCAAGACACATACAGTCAGGATCCTGGAACTCACCTATGGGACAAAGCAAAAAGGAGTGAGAGAGAAATACAGTTTAAAACTGGTGTTTTCTGTGAAACACTGCATTTCAACAGTATCTATACCTGTAAACAACAGTGTTGCAAAACCACACACATACACAGTTGTTACTGAGATGTGCAATACAAATAAACTTTGCCTTACTGCTTACTCCTTATAGCTAATGTGTAAGAGTTTCATTTGGGTTCTGATGAAGACAGCTTTGGCCTTTAAATTGGCCTTCAGTTTGGTAATGCTGAAAATCCCTTACATAGAGCAGACTAGCTGACTCTACATTATCTCCTGCTTGTAAACATGTGACAAGGGCAGTATATCGCACAATCTTACATACACAGTACATTTTCCAGTAGATAGCATTGTACATGACTGATCAATTGCTGCTTACACTTGCTTACAGATGCAAGTCTTACTTTTTTTTTTTCCTTATATACCCTCTTGTCTTTTCAGTGTTTTTCTCTCTCTGAGACCTGAGTAAGTTGTGTGTAAATGTCAGCTGTGAAAACGGTTGTCCACGAGAGGCCAACCATGAGCACACAGGGAATAGATTGTCATGGCCTACACTCTACAATCCTCTCTTTTTCCACAGGGATAGGTAGACACAGTCAACCATGAAAATACACAGAGGTCAAGCTTCCTACCATCTCCAACACTCTCTCTGATGAGATGGACAGGGTTAGGTAAGGCAAAGGAATTTCCACAGCAATCTTATGTATGTATATATATATATACATACATACATAACAAACGAATGTGATCGATAGAACAGAAAAGGATCTGATGTGATCTGGTGTCTATTGAACTCCCCGATTTATTTATTTATTTATTTATCTCTCTACAAATGTCAATTAGGGCTGGGAAGCAGCAGCGCTCTAACCTTTCCCTTTTTAGCCGACTAGACAGTCCTGCTAGGGGACATAAAGACAGAGCATGTGCGCACATACACACACAAACATAATGAGAAAGAGAGATAGCAGGGGGCAAGTTAACAAAGAAGAAGATGCACTTAAAATTGTAATATATATTGACAGTGAGCTGACCCTACTGTCTCTTATTATAGAAAACCAAGCAAAAGCACGTAATGACAAAAAATAAAAAAATAAAAAAATGAGAGAACAGAATGAAAAGCGACAGCAAAATGCATTATTGTTGAGAGACAAAGAATTATGTAAGCCTAATTTAAATATTTGATCACTGAAGTAGAAAACTGTCCAAATCGCTAGCTCTCTAATAATAACTGTATCTGGCAGTGCATGAATTCATCTGATTACATAAGCACACACGCACTTGCATGTGTGCGCACACACGTGCCAAATTTTCTTGATGGCTAAATAATTAAGGAATAATTAGTTATAATGGCGAGGAAGATGGAGCAAAATATTGCATAACTTTGTTCTGAATCTAGCCGACAGATAAATAGGGAGTCTGTTGTTGCTGCTTAGTTTGTGCCAACCTCCCTAGATATGTTGACTCACTCATGTTTCTGACCAGGAACCGGTACAGCTCTCTGGGAGATGATGATGATTACTGCAGGGATGTGTATATTAAGAAATGAGAGGAAATGATAAAAACCAATTGACAGCAATGGCGTGGCCACTGTATTCCTCTGTGAGATGCCTTTTGTTGTGCCATCTTGCAGCCTGTGTTTATTCTCACTACTCATTCCTAATAAGGCATGAAGCACACCGATGAGCGGTGATGAAAGGATTTGAGTGATAGCTAAGGTCAGATGCACAAAACAACAAAGAGCCATTCAAAAGGGAGGGCCCACATGCAGTAGGGCAGCAGGTTGCGAGCCAAGTCACCTCTATGGACAGTAAACACGATGCCTATGCTGCCTGTGTAACAATAACCCTGAACCCTGACCATTACACCATACGGTGGATGGCCTTATGGCCTCCAACAGCATGGATGCTAATGGCACAGACTGTGTTAGTCAAAACACATTAGCAGGGGCATCAAGGTCAAAAAGTCACTCTGTGAAAAAAAAGTTGTTTTGTGTCCCCTTTTTATTCTCACAGGTAGTGACACCTGAATGTTTAAAGAGACCTCAGAGTGAAGTGTTGCTGTTATTGTATAGAGGTAAATGGCTGCTTTGTAAGTAGGGGCCCATCCATAAAACACACACCTTGTTGTGTGTGTGCACAAGTGTATTGATTTTCCTTTCCACCTCTTTTCTCATCTTTACTTCGCTAGTATACCTGTATTTTTCTATTTGTTTGTGGACATTTTCTCAGAGTTCACCCTGATGGGAAAAGCAATCTTGTCCCATCCCCTTACTTTCTTGCTTTTTTCTCTTTTTTTTTTTTCTTTCTGACTAATAGAAATTCTGTTAGAACGTTTGTATGGGATGAGAGATGAAAATGATTTTGTGGAGAGGAAGAAAGATGGCCATGGAAAGGAGGGAGTGGGCGATAAAAAAAATGGCAGAGGATAGAAAATCGATGAGAGATGAAATATATCAGAACTCCTGGAGCAAGGTCAACAGGATATGATCTCTCACGACACACAGTTGTGCCTCACTGAGCCGGAGGGAGCAAGCAAGATGGAGAGAGAGGAGAGAGACAGAAGGAGGAGGATGAGGGAAAGAAGGAGTCACTAAGAAAGAGAAATGAGGGCAGGGGGCTGGACGGACATACAACTTTTCTTGAGAGGAGCTATTATCCATTTATCAAAAACAGAATCCCACTTAAAACTTGTGTTTGTTCCATAAGAACAAAAAAAAAAGTGTTACCACAAGCAGTGGACAAGCAGTTTGCTGATGTTGGCACAATACGGTCTGATACAAAATGTGGAAATTAATCTTCCTTCAGTCAATTTTCATCCCACGCTAACTAATTCAGCAGCTGAGTAGCTAAAGGGGCCAGATCAGTAGGCTGCATTTCCACCCCAAGGTCCAAGTCCTGGTTCCATATGCACAGACCATTAGAGCCCCACTCTCACCTCCTACAGAGAGCAGGGCCAGATAACATCTGTCTACAGCTACCTCCCTGCAAACACTCAACCAATTAAAGAGCCATTAGCGCTCAGGCTCGGTGGGTGGTGTGTGGGTCAGTATGCCCGTTTGTGTTTGTGTGTACTATCTACATTAATGCAATATTTTATGGTCTGTGAATATGGAATGCGTTTTTTACTCGCATACAGTATGCGCAACATAACACACAAAAAAAGGTACACATTTATTTCCATGTAACCTTTGTTTTCCCTTTTCACCCACTTTGCCCCACCCCCACACCATGTATCATTCATTAGACGCCCCAGTCTCCATCATACAAATTTAATTCATAATAGGGACAGAAGTAGGTCATTTGACAAACATGTCACATCTGCTCCAATCAAGGCTGCAGCTCCTTTTAACATCAATGTTTCATCCCCGCTTAACACAGGAACATAGGCTTGAGGTAGCAACGGGTTAGAAACACACCTGAAATAAACGGCGCTGTTGTTCGTGATGGTGTGCCATTAGCATCTCACAGGTTTAACACTGTAATGGATGCTATTATTACTCGGAGCCTATGCTATGAGCTGAGATATACAAGTAGTTACAGCAGATGTAATATCAATTAACTTAGGATGTATTCATTTCTGCATTGAAAAAAAATAATCATCACAAAGAATCAAGGATCTTAACAACCTACAGCTATATCACCAGAACAAACAAATATATCCTTAATTGCCAACAATACAGGTGATTAGACCCTCACTTCGTGGTCTTGTTGACTGAGATCTGTG
The DNA here is from genome assembly GCA_036937835.1 of Pampus argenteus. NCBI lineage: Eukaryota > Metazoa > Chordata > Actinopteri > Scombriformes > Stromateidae > Pampus > Pampus argenteus. The sequence continues at coordinate 9,401,743 of CM072874.1, forward strand.
TTTTTATCTGTATGTACCAAGTAGAGGATGTGCAAAGGAACACATTGGATGCAAATATTATTTTGTGTTTGTTTTGAACTGTGTGAATGCTTGGCTTACTCCAAGACACAGATTGCACAGCGCCACTTACTTCCCTGAGCTTGTCAAAACACCTTTGAAACTGCTGCACTGTTTTTCAGAAATTTCTACACGATTTCTCTTACATTTGCAGTTATTTGCATTATTACCCCAGACTGCATCAGAGCAGTTTTCCAATAATGCATGTTAATGCAAGAATATGAAAGCTTTACATGTGAAGAAAACATCCAGACATTGTGTATCGTTGTAAAACTAGCATCTACAAAATGTCTAGAGAGAACATTAAGAGTTGAAAAATGAAACCAAGAGACCAGATGAGGACCAGACTCTCAGAGTGACCCAGGTGTCAGCTGGCCCCCTGTGGTGTCCTTTGTCCCTCATCACAGACCCAGGGGAGTCAAAGTGTCTGCTGTCTCCAGAGTGCCCCGCAAGCCAGTCCGCTGCCTTGCACAGCTGTCTGTCCACCAACTGGCAGTGCAATTACCCAACACAATCACGGATGCGTGCACATCTCTCCGCAATATAAATGTTTACAACAGTTTAACAGTGGATTAGTGGCGTTCATTTAAAGCAAATTGTACAAGAATTGTGTGTGAGAAGTGTTTCGTTAAAACATGTAATATATAATAACAATGTAGCAGATTTCAAAACGAGACTTATATGACCAGTCCAGCATGCAAACAGAAGAAAAACACCTTCCAGCTCTGTATTTATACAAGTCTAGATATGGTGCTCAAAATGCAACCATTAAAATATTCATAATTTAGCATAACAGTAAATTGTGTGTACTATATAGTGTAATATTTCTGTGTTCATATTGTGAGGGTATTTAGTAGTGTATTTCTGTGTGCTTCTCTCTCTGGAGTTCCCTGTGGAGAGATAAAGCCTGTAGCCACTGAGCTTTGAACGCATCCACCACTGGAGACAACACGCTGGCTTTCAAATCCCCATGTCCAACAAGAGTCACTCGCTCTGCTTTCACACTGCTCACAGCCATTAATTTGTAGGTATAACCTAACACACTACAGTGACTCCAGTACGGCTATATGTACTGAGTTTTAAAGTGTCAAAGGAATTACACATAAATGCCTGTGTGTTTGCTCACAACAAGGAACTGTTCATCAACAGAGATCAGTGCTAATAGGCTCGTATTAGGACTCTAGGTTTAATAATAGCCAGATCAGCTAGTATAAGTAATAGACATTACAGTACAGTACTGAAAAGGTAGGGAGCAAAGCATCATCTGCATTAAATGACCACTTCAAGGTATATCTCCTATGCATTTTCATTTTGTGCTGTTAGTTTGAGAACTGATAGTTATTGCTTAAACAAAAGAAGATAGCCCTTACCCAGGACACTCTGGACATAACGTCTGCAAACTACAGTGGATTTTGAACCAGCCTTTCGAGCAAAAAAAGGATTCAGGACAAGTGGGAAGGAGAAGAGAGGAGTGGCAGTACACTCAGAAAACCTCTGTCTCTTCCACTTATTGTTCCAACTAGAATATTTATCCATGCTTCAATGCCCAACAAGAAAACACTGGAAGTCATTCTCTTTTTTTTTTCTTACTCAGTCTCTCGCTTGTGTGCTTGCGAGTAAGTTATATAAAAAGGAGGGCTGTCCACTTAAGAAAAACAAAGTAAAAAACAAGATAGTGTCCCTGCATGCCACAGCATTTCTTTTATTCTTCTTAAAGGGTGAATGTACGGCTGCGTTAATTGTGAGTTAAGCGATACGCATTTAAAGTGGCACAATTATTCCTGTCTTATAAAATCTTCCTCATCAGTAGCTTCTAAGAATAATAAAAAAAAAACAATTACTTGCTTACTTGATGACAGCAACCAGGATTATGAGTGCTAATGACCACAATCAACAACACTTGAAGCGTCTGCGTGTGTGTGTGTGTGTGTGTGTGTGTGTTTCTGCATGTGAAGTTCACAGACTATTGTAATAAATAATTTTCATTAGCAATTCCTTTGTTCATTTTTCCCATTAATCAATTGACTATGAAATGGCTGGAAAATGGCCATTGCAAAGACATTCCTTTTACAATCTTTACAATTAAGGAGCTGGAAACAAAAAAATCACTTGATTAATTGATTATCAAATTCCTGGTTAATTTTCTCTCAGTCAACTAACTATATGTATGCATGTATGTTTATCATATTGAATCTCACCACTATTTGGACCATTCAGCATTTGAAAATGAGTTTAGTTGATGTGTATTGCTATAATTTACCATTTATTGTTTTTAGTGTTTGTGTATAGGGGCTGTAGATATGGTATGGTCCTGTCAGCTGTGCTCTCACTGCATTGTCAAACAATACTGTAGATGTCAGACTCATTTGTAAGACACAAAGTGTTGACACAGTTGTGTCTGTTTCTGAACTCGGAGTCATGTCATGCCTGTCTGCTTTAAGGGACATGGGGCAGGCCACCACTGACACAGCATATTTCTCATTCAAATTAACAACAGAGATGTTCAGTAATTGATTATCTGGAGGAAAGGAAACATGGAACGAGTGTAGGTTTGGATGATCCAGCTAACATCCTGCACACCTTAAGCATAAAACCCAGGTTCAGCATGTTACAGAACGATCTGTTAAAATGCTAGCGACATACTAACAACACATTTCTCCTCCAAACAAGAACAATCAAATCCCTTAGCTGCTCTCGCCTTTGTTCCCCTTTTAGTAGCAACAAGCCCAGACGGTGGAGGGAGGTGGATAGAAGAAGGGGAGCTGCCTGCCTGTGTCCTATTTGTAGCATTTGCCAGACTCTATAAAATCCCCCTCTAGTTGTGGAGAATATGTCGCCCACCCACTGACAGCCTCCTCAGCTTGACACACTCTGCATTGCCAGTGGGAGATAGTGGGAAGAGATATACAATCCAGCTGGGTTAATCCTTTTACACAGTTATGCGCAGACCACAATCCCACCTAGAATACACATACATTCATAAATCAAACAGCAACACCTTAAATACTGGAGTAGGTTTCCACGTTTTAAACCCAAACTGAGTTATTTTACCTGTTCACAAGTCAAGAATTAAATTGTAGAATTGACATTTAGCTTTCCACAGATAATATTTCGAGTAGGACAAAAAAATTAGTTTCCATATTATGTAGTTAAAACTAAATCGAGGATGTTAAGTGTAAGATCACATTACCAAATAAACATTCATCACAGGGAATTCTGATGCAAATGTATCAATCTCTTTAAAATGATGTTTGCTTGATTAATAAAGATCCCAATTAAAATTCAGGAGCAGTCTTTTCTAAACCCCGTGATGTATTCAACCTCTTAAAATTGGCTGCAAGTTAGACATTAATATTCTTCAAGCACATGTTTTTATATTGAAAAAGAATGAAGTCTATTTAGAAAAGCAAGTGAGTTGGAAACAAAAATTAATGGGAAGAAAGTGACCATACACATACAATGAATTTCAATTACCTCCCTTTTGCTGTCTACGCTGAGACACTAGCTTGCATCGCACCTTGTCAAAGCACAAAGTAGCTGTGTGTAGAACTCAAGAAAAAGCATAATCCATGTTTAGAGTATGATGATACAAAAAATGAGATTCAAATGTTCCAATTATAATCCCACAACTCTCATAATCACATTAGCTTATAGACTCACAGTTCATAATTAAGTATATAATGGCAAACATTGTGAGCTGATTTAAAATTCAGTTAAAGCACTCTTTTCTCTATTTATATAGACTGAAGTTGTATTACAACAACCTGTGTACAGTGACAGAAACTTTTTTTTCCTGATGTCTGAATGCACCATTCATGTGTTTGTCACCAAGACCAGCTTCATGATGTCATTATCAGTACTCTAAAATACTTGATGCTTTTCATTTCCTTTTAACAGAGTAAAACGCACCGCAGGCACGGACTTACAGCCTCTTTACTCCATGTGATTCCTTTTCTTGTGCTGTTATTCAGTGTTGCTGTGTGGGACCCAACTCACAGAACTTTACCACGCTGTTTACAACAGAAACAAGGCACTGCTGCCACACACTTCTTACAGTGTTGGGAGCTTAGCATGTGATTAGGACTCACAGTGTCAGAAGTAGAAAAAATAGTCAAACTTTTAGCCAGCAAAGAGGAAGTGCACTTCAAACGTGTTTCCATTAGTCAACAGCAACAGCAGCAGTCATCGCCAGCTTCCCGAATACATTCTGTTAAAAAAGGGGGAATACTGTGGAGATAGCTGCTATGTTTTATCACTTGACATTTCAGTACCATTCTGCAACGATTCTGGCCTCGTCCCTTTAAGATCCTTTACATTTTATAGATTCAGCAGATACTCTTATCCAAGTCCAACTTGTGTCCAATAGGTCAATCATTACATCCATTAATTCAGCTGAACATGAGTGAGAAAACGACTTCCACTTCCAGCACTTCCTCAATACCCTATATATATAGCCCTTTAACCAGTAGTGGAGGTGCACAGTGTCAGTTCCTTGTCACTCTGTCAGCTAGCATAGTGTCCGACTCCATGTTAACATGCAGGTCCCTATCCAGAAGGCATTAACATGCAGGGCCAGCAGCCACTAGGTGGGCCCGAGCAGAGCCCAAGGCAGGTGGCAGATAGTCAATGTGCATGCTCCTAAATCATTCATGTAGCTGGGTGGAGGTGATTGTGTGTGTTTGTGTTTGTGTGTGTGAGAAGAGAAAGGAGAGGCTTCTATTGATGATAGAATAGAAGAATAGAACAAGAGGAGAAGGAGCACTGGAAGAAATGATATTCCAAAGACATGGTGGGATTAATGTGTAGATATAGTTCATTTGTATATTCCTTATTAAAATATGGGTCCTTTGGAAGCAAGAAAACGATAAAGAGAAAACAGGGTGTGGAGGGTGGAGCGGGTGGGGAGTGGGGGTTGATGGGATTGGAAAGATGAGAGGAAAGAGGGGAAGGTGAAACTGACATTCTTGAGAACAGGCAGGCAACGGGGGCAAGGTTTTGTTAATGAATTAGTATGCATGGCTGACACCACACAATGACCTCAAGCAAGGAGCTGACGCACCATAGACACTCGACTGAAACTAACACTAACACCACAAATTATTACCTTTTCATTATGGAAATTAGCCCTTCCTTCTCATTCCTCCCACTCTGTCTCCGTCTCGCTTCCCTCACCTGCTCCTTTTCCATTTCTCACATCTCCCAGTTTGCGCTGGCATATTGGAGGAAGAATGGTGTTGACTCTGAAAAGCAATTACCTGTCATTTACCTGTCTCTCTCTCCCTCTGATAATGAATTTCAAGTGAAAGGTGAAATAATTATCTTTTCTCTCACAAAATCAAAGCTGTAGGCGGGGGACAGCACCTGTCACAATATGCTACACGCCATATGGGATTAAAGGATTCTCTGTGACACGAACGACCATGTACAGTACACACACCAACACACACATACAGTACAAAGTTGTTCTTTGAACTGCATTTGCATAAAGTATATCTCAATCTCAGCCGAGATCATGACAACAAGTAATATTTGTAATAACTGATGGCCTTTATGATGTTAAAGCTGATGCAAAACTCATCTGGAAGTACATTCACTGTAGCCGTAATAACGTGATTACCGTTGCTTTGCTAATAATATGAAACAGCAAGATGTTCAATTTTATTTGTTGTGAAGACACTGGACCAGTTCATACATTACAGATACTGCAACACACAACAAAAATAAAGTGGAGCAGATAAACTGTACTGTGTGCATATATGTTTCCAACAGGGAAATCAGAAAAAAAGGCCAAAACAAACAAAAATCACTTGGAGAAAAGTCATGTAGCTTCTTAAAGTTTAATGAACAGGTTGAGCTGGAAATATTGGCAGCTATAAAATCATGTATGCTTCATCTTATCTATTTTTACATAGTCCTCTTTGTGCTTTAATTGCCAATTTTGTTTTATTAACAGACTTTTCCCAGAGACACCATACTGTATCGCTATAAAACCTCAATTTGCACACCTAACAAAACACATTACAGTCATTTTGCTCCAAAGTAGATATTCCAGTTTCAAACAAATGGTCAAAATGATAGAATGACTTATAGTGCATGTGTGTAATTGTTTCTTTTCAGGCATATAATGTTGAAGCTTTTTTTTCAAAATGTTCTAGACAGTGAATTGAGAGAAAAAAAATAGAAAAGGAAATGGAAAAGTATACACAGACCATTCCTCAAGAGCAGCTTGGTTGTTTGCTGTCAGTTAATCAAATATCTGGTCTGGTGTCAAATCATGCCTCAAAAAATGAAAAATATGCAAACATACTAGATGTATCATGTATCACAGAGGCCGACTAGTTAATAAACCCTGATGTTGATTCAACACGTAATTATGGTCTGCATGAGTCAAAGCAAAACCCTCTCAGCCCTTCTTCTTCTTCTTCTTCTTATCATTACTCTCTCCTTTACCCCTTTGTTTTCATCAGGCAGTTTGTGTGTGGGAAAATATCAATACATATCTGTGTAACTAATGATCTACTGTGCATATGAGGATCATGTCCTCCAAGAGGACTGCAGGAAGTACTATAAACAGAACTACTACGTATCCATGGTGTCTGCAGCTGTCTGTGTACGTGTCTGCTTGGGAGTATATTCAGGCCTTAACTGTGTCTGTGAGTGTGTGACAGAAGATGTTGAGTAAGCCTTCACAGCAGGCAGTGGTTCAATGTGAAAATAAAATAGGGAGATAGAGAAAAGAACGGAAAAGACGAGGAGGGCACAGATGAGGAGAAGTACAGGAAGCAGCGGGGAAGACAATAAAATAGGAGGTGAGAAGTGGTTGAGTGTAGGAAAAAGATGGCGGTTGCTTGTAGGTTTCTCTCTGTGATACTGTCATGGGAACAGCTTTTAGCAAGCAAAAAAGGGTTGAACAAAAAAACTGATCACCTAACTCCCTTGGCCTGCAAAATGGTAGCAAGGCAAGTAAGTAAGGCAGCAAAGAGCAACAAAACAAGGATAAAGGAAGACGGAGAAGATTACATACATTATCTATGTCCTGTGTGTGTGTGTGTTTGTGTCAATGCAAAAGTGAGTATGGTCTACTTATGGCCCTGAGCATGATGCCTCTGTCAATATCCAATCACTGTGAAAAAGTACACTCTGCAAACTAAAAGCAAAACCCAGGGAGCATCAGACATTTATCTGTGCCTAACAGGCTTCCTCAGAGTTGGCTGACACACACACACACTAATATGACATGAAATGAATACCCTCATGGCTTCTTCTTGATTCACAACTTATGTGAGCGGCCATGAGTTTAGCGTACACAATTGGTGTCAATATCATTCCTACAAATATTTTTTGAGTGAGCTCATTTTTTTTAGAAAAATTTCAGTTTTCTACAGTTCACCATAAGTAAACACATAAATACAGAGGTAAAGAGGAACTAATAAGGAAAAATTCAGAAAATGTAGTTTGTTTATCTGCCATTATTTTTGCTTATAGCCGACTGTCAGTTTGGCCCACAAAACAGCAGGGACAAAAACAAATAAAATAAAATAAACAGACCGCAGTGGTGCAACATAAACAGAGAGAAATTGATAGAGCAACGGGTACAAAGAGAGTGCAAGCCACGGATAAAGAGAGTGATGCATACTGGGATCTCAACACCTGATCCACAAGCAAGCTAGTTAGTTAGAGAGTAAGCTCTTTGATCTTCAGAGAATATCTTGGTTAGTGGAAGGCTGACTGGTGACAAATCTGTGTCATCTGCACAGCACACACAAACATGTGAAAGACATATTGTAGGATTTTAATTATTTTTTTTAAATGACAATGTGCCTGCATACTTGACACTGTTCATGCACATCATATCAATCACGACATAGTTAAAATCTATCAATCTCATTAAAATAGATATATGATGTATTTTCAGTAAAAGTCCTTGATGCTCGATTTTTTTTTTTAATCTTTTTTTTCTTTCTTTTTTAAACCTAAATTATTTCTCTCTGACTCTTCTCTCTCTCTCTCTCTCTCTCTCTCTCTCTCATGCCCTACTTTTCCACTAGCAAAAGTTGATATTATGCAAATGCACACTAATGCTAATGTTTGAAGGCTGGCACAGACCTCATTTGCATATGGCAGCAGACTCAGCCAGTGAAACAGTGTGACATCCTGACCCTGGTCAGGTTGCCAGGGGAACACCCACCACCCACCCACTCCTACACACAAACCAAGAACCACAACTGCACGCATTTACCCTGACTACAACAGTGTTGGTCAGTTCTGATGCACTGCACTAATTCCCAATTAAGGGTTCACAACTTTATCTGGTGTACCATGTGACATTAGCTTCTTGACTACATGGGCATCCCATGGCGAACATGGTCCTGTGATCCAACAGGAACAAAATGACAGTCGTAATAGGCTGCTTTTTGTGTCCATCACAGCCACTTTGCTCTGCTTTTGAAATGAAAATAGTTGGATTACTGACAACAATAAACTCAGTCCTCTTTCGGTTAATTTTTTCAATAGAATGACGGAGAACTATGTTAAGCCTCACTTCCTCTTGCCACCATCTAAATAAAGATATATTTCCATGTTTCGAGACACTATTATTCTTTTCCCAGTGACATGTAGGCACACACACACACTTTAGCACAGTCAGATATAGAAGTGCGCAACAAACAGTGATTCATGAAAGCATGGACGGGTAGACAGAATCGTTTATATGTATGTGCGCCATGCTTTCAGGCAAACACACACTATCCGTTTTCCTGAGCAGAACAATGGCTGACAGGGATGGATGTTCTACATTCTAGCTGCTTAAGGATTATATGAATGGGTCTTCTCAGCACACGATAAGCCAATAAGACCTTTTCTTGGACAGCACATTTGGGCTGCCAAGATGCGACTTTCAGGAATCCTCTTCCAGTAAGAGCATCTATGCATGTATCAAAAATGGAACGACAGAGTGAAAGAGTTGGGAGAATAAAAGAGAGGGAGAAAATAAGACAAAAAAAAGGGGAGGAGTCGAATGGGTGGATGTGATTTACAGTCAGGCATATGTGCACATATGTGTGACTGCTTGGACTCTGAAGACTCAACAGCAGGTCCTGCCATTTCTATCCGTTTATATGTGTATGTACGCCAACCCAAACAGGAACCGATATCTCTATACAGTATAATGTTTTCTCTCCTCTGTTATATGACCCCATGTTAGGTATTCATACAATATTTCCCCAATCAAATCCTTTCTGTTTCTATTTCATTACTTGACAGAATCTCTTCTTCTGTTTTTTTTACTGAACTACACCCCCTATAATAATGAATTGGGGTGTACTTCGGTAGAAAATAGTTCCTACATGAAACTGTACACAACAAGGCCAGTGGATTTAACTGTGGAATAGCTGTGTCTCCTTCAAACCCATGTCACAAGCAAGAAAACAGCCAAGCAGCTATATTTGTATATTCAGCCTTTTCCCAGTCCCCTCTTGTTACACCTGTTCACATGAATTGTAGTTGGCTAGACTGAAGCCCTGTAGTTATACATTTAATAATTTGTATGTATAAATGGGTGCATAAATTATCATGTAATTGTATTAATACAACCTCATAGTAGAAAATGTACCCACCAGAGCGTAAACAACGATGACACTGTATATTCTAAAAGTAATCTGAATTAAACTATGTATGTTACATCAGTCTTTTCCCAGTCAGCACAAAAAAAACAACACATTAGTGAATGCAATTGTACTACAACTGCCTTCGGTGTATCTGTTTTCTATGTATAAAGAACTCTGTAAAAATCGAATGGAAAATGTTATTTTCAATCATATACTATATGTAGAAAATTGAGGTGAAGCGCTTAGATGTAAGAAGTCCAGTGGCCAAGCACAGGCCACTGGCTTTACTTGCCCTTCATCACAGTAGATGCCCGTAAGTCCTCTTCCTACACCGCATGTAAAGGAATTTCACAGATTCATTAGACCTAGTGACCGAGGTTAATCAGCCCATCACTTGCTAAAGAAAAGACTTGGAGAGCATCAGAATGATGAAGCGATTCAGCATCACTGTGGCTAGATGCTCAAGAAAATTGCTTTCAATTTTCGAACAGACATTAAAAACCATTTGGAAACAGTTGCCTAAAATCCTAAATCTAGACCAAGATGTTGATGTCAGCTTTAATTTAGTTATCTGATTAGGCTCTTGGGACCGCGTTACACTTATAATTATAGTGGGTATCGCTGGAGGCATTGAGTATGACTTTTTTATCACCACACACTAGTTCTTCTGTGCTGTATAGAGGATCAGTTTATTTGTCACATGTCTAATTCAGGACTGCAGCATATGCACTTTTTTCCATTATTTTGCTCCTATTTCTTGTTTATGAGTTTTCTTTCATTAGAGTGGCTTTTTAATTACTGTTCCCTCTCTCTTTATGGCCTTGTTTTTTCTTTTCTTTTTTTTTTTTTAATCAAAGTACTTCTTTGATAGTTTTATAAGTTGCACCAGTGGCTGTATGGTAAGCAGATTAATAGGAGAGTAATGCTATTAAAATGGTAATGTGTAGACTTGGGTGGGATGCTGAAAACAATAATACTACACTTGATTAATGACACTCTACACAGGCACACACATACAAACTACTCTAATAATTTTAGTTTAACAAAGAAACCTTTTCCTTTTCAAATTATAATAACATTAAGTAATTGTGCATGTTTAATTTACAAATTTCACTGGTATAATATTTCATAATCATATTCTAATTCGCACATTTTGCACAATAAATGATCATGTTTTAATTAACAAGGAAGAAAATTCTCAAACTCCTGTTGTTGTTCTTTAGAAAGTAAGTTAATACATCATTAAAATACTAAATCAGTGCACAAGCACAGAGTAAGAGGGAAAAATAAGACACGTACACAAGATACAAACCAACACAATAGGCCTGGAGATGGCATTATGCAGTGTTATTGTGGATGGTTTTCTAATGAAATCTGGAGCTGTCTGTCTGCCATATGCAACTCATCATTTCCAACCACAAAGACATAGAGTGGGTGAAAACGACACAAAACAAAGCCAGAAAGGGAGTAATGAGAATGAGGAGTTGGGAGAGGTCTTGATAAATAAAAAAGGAAAAATATTGACTCATCGTTTTGGTCTTCCACACCATAATATCAAAAAAAAACTACTGAAATAACAAGTCGGGCAGGGTAGCTATACAGTAACTGAGTAAATGAGAGCTTAATAGAAAATAGACTAAATAGGTGATTTAGATATGCTGTTCACAATGTCTCTTGTGATGGATCTTAGCCATGAAAATCCACTGAGATGTTTGCAGATGTGACTATATGCTTGCTTGATCAATCCGTAATGCATACACAGTACTTGGTCACACCTGAAGGATGCTGGACATCGGGTTTAAGTACCTCTTTCTGAGCAGGGCCAAACTGGGTTGCATGTGATGTATAAACCCTTTTAGAACCTGTTAACTTGGCACAGTGGGGCTTGTTTGAGCTCTGTCGATAACAATGGCTGCGGTGAATAGTGCAAGTGCATGCAAAGTTACTTACTGTCACATAATAAGGGCTAGCCAGCAGTAGTAATCTGTATAGAGTACTGTATGTGTATGATCCATTGTGCTGGAATGAAACAGTTGGCAAGTAATGACCAGCAATGACAGAAACAGAATATTGAAGATTGTGAATATATTGCTTCTCTCAGCTTCACAGCATGCAAACAAATTCATACAGCCATGCCTGCCCTAAATGGCTCAGTAGGAATAAATCTAGCTCCTGGGCTACTGCACTAGATACATCACAACACCCTGTGGGTTAATCCCACACACAAACACTGATGTGTACGCTTTACTCACTTCTGTTTAATACACATTCAGGATGAACATGCATGGACGATGGTTCTTAGTATCATTCAATTTACTGAAGTCTCACATGTATTAGTATAAATGAAAAAATAAAATAAAATAGTAATAAGCACTTCTAAATAAACTGCAAATAAAGTAAAATAAGGCCAAACATACATTTTACATGCATGCATGCATGTAACACACACACACACAAGAAGACATCGCTGGGCCAGCCTCCAGAATGGAGTTGTGGCCTCATAGCCAGAGTTGCATCAGGGGAACATAGTCTGTGATCATTTAATAGGGCTGGCCCCTGACAGAAAGCACTCGCTTCGTCAGCCTGCCAGGGGGCCAAAGTTGACCCTGCAGAGCCATTTTGGCTCTGGCCGGCTGCATGCTGAGAGACTGAGAAAAACAGCAAATCCAGGGCCTCAAAGCTTCTGTCTCTGTCACTACTGGTTGTTATTTAACCATTCACTAGCAGTTCCACATCATCAGGACACATAAGTAATCACTCAAGCACATACGTGCAGGCACACAAACACAACCAGAGACAGACAGAGAGAGGAGTAAGATAAATCTTTAAGATTTCTGCCGGAACTGGATCATTTATTTACACTTCTCGTGGAACAGTGAGTTTTCAATGATTGGAGACATAGACATATACACAAACATAAACAAAAAGGTATAACACAAATCCTGTGCACTGGAATTCTGTTACTTTGCACTATACTGTGCCCTAGGCTAGAAGTCATGCTGCATTTGAGGCACAACAAAAATAGAATGTGACTAAAAGAAAGCTAAACAATGTCATATGTGTCTGTCTCAAGGGAAAATGACAGCATGTCTGAGCACTAACACACATACACATAACACATAAATGTGCACTATACACCCTACACACGAAACCAACCGTGAGAACAGGGACGAGGAGGAGGGGGGGAGTGCGACGCAACATCAGCAAATACAACTCAGCATACTGAATGAGTTACACATGACCTTGGTTAAAGATGTGTGTGAGAGTGTGTGCATGTCTGTGTGTTTGTGAGTGTGTGTCAGGGCTGCGCTGATTACATCTGACCTGTGTGTGACTGGGACACTGACATGGGTGGAATTCAGAAAGGCACCACTAGCTGGTCGTGTATGTGGGACTGTGTGTGTGTATGTTTGATAGATGGTATGTGGGAAAACGCGTAAAAAGGCAGGATGCTTGGTGACTGGTTAATTTATATTATTCAGTGAAGTTAATATCATATCAAAGTAATCACTTATGGCTGTAATGCAAGTCTGCATCATATCACTGTTAGCAAGGAGAAAGGGGAGGTAGAACAGAAGACAGGTACAGTGCTAAGTGGAAAAGGCTTCAAAAAAATCTATTTTTTGTTGTTCCAATAGACAAGAACAGATTGAACATCCCTTATGAAGTTAGAAAATAAATACTACATCATGGTTAAACACATCAAATGACTGTAAGATTGATGATGCTTTATTATTTTTATTAATTTGCTAAACTGATGATCTGATACACAGGCTAACAATGTATAACTGCAAAAGACAAACTGGTTTGCTAAATATCCATGGAGCAACACTGAGGTAAACCTTTTTTACTTTTTAGTGGGTTAGTGATAAAACTTGATCCTATTTCTAGATGGACACATTAATTCAAAATTATAAAATATATGTACACATATGGCATACAATCTGACATTACGGGCTGTTCGCCTCGTGCTTTGCTAGATCAACACAGATTGCACTAATGTATTACCAATAATCCTCACAACACTGAATCCGAACTGCTGGCGGGTCCAACAGCAAAATGATCTCGTGCTGGCATGTAGAAAATTGTCACACTTCAATTTCAGCTAACAGCGACAGGTTTGTCTGAACTTGGCTTGTCTACAATGAGAGGAGCTCACGGCAACCTGTTCCTCAGACTTTTACTGTTAATGGCTTGCTGCTACTGATGGATTAATTGTGAAAATAATTGGGTGGGCATGGGTGTATTCATTACAGTGAACTGCAGAAGCAAGTTTCTAATGAATGCTGAAAATGTGCTTTTTTTTGTATGTATGCTGATGTGAGTGTGAGTGTGTGTGATAACTGAGGAGCAGAGGGCCACTTCGGGCCAGTGCATAATCACTAGTTTTCCATGGTTTCATGGGGCATAAAAGTAGAGAAAACACACACACACGCACACACACACTCACACACACACAGAGATGAGGAAGGGGGCCCCTCGTTACTCATGCGTGACCAGGCCATAATGCACTTCTGCGCTTTCACTCACCGTTGGCAGGACAACAGAATTACAGAGAAAAGGATTTGAGAAGGCAGGATTTGCCAAGACTGTGGGAACAGCGAGATTCCTTCTTATACCACAAAAGATGGAGGAAGAGCAACTCAACACTCTCACTCTGTAATTCATACATTAAGAGCAGTGAAAGTATTATCCTTGATTGTATCACCTTCTTTCTCTGAGTCTGATGCAGCAGTGACAATTAATATTTTTCTACTTAGATTACATGTAAAACATTTGCACAGAAAAAAACCCAAAACAAAGGTCGGTTAAAATGAAAACACAAGGGTAAGAATAAGGGTTTTTCCTGCATGGAACATTGAAAATGATGCAAAATTACTGCACCTGCAAGTCATATATTTTTTAACTATGAATAAATGTGTGTGCCTGTGTATGCACCCAAGTGTCCAACTCAACAGAGCATTGATCGGTCTGGCTCCCTACAAAGAAGATGTGAGCAGACAACTAATGGATGCGCTAGCCTCAATTAGCCCACTGACTGATGGGAAATGTGATTTCATTTAGTTGTCGCTACAGACACTGTAAACAAGTCATGTTTCCCTGTCAGGAGACGGAGCAAAAAAGAAAACAGACACACACACACACGCAGAGCGAGAGGCAAAATCAGGAGGAGTGAGAGTCCTTGCAGCTGTTCAGTAGCTTCTAATATCTACATCATTGTCTGTCGTGAAAGTTTTATGCAGTCTCATTCTGTTAAATGCGACTTTGTCACCTGTGGCATGGAGCCCAATGAGGCACACAATGGCACACTAAATACCACTGTGTTAAATTAATGGCATCATTTTCATCCTAATACAATGGGTAAGGGGAAAATAGTGAAACTGCTGAAACATTTTCTTCTTGCTAGCACATTTGGCAGACTTAATTAACACCGGCAGGAAACAAAAAGAAAGACTCAGAACCAGAATTCAAATTAACATGGGTAGCCAGAGTTTTGTGCAGTGTCTTTTATTATGAATATGCACTTTTTATTTTTTTTTTACCTTTGAGTGGCATTTGCAGTATCTTGCCTATAAGGCTTGAGTTTCTATGCTGGTGCCGAAACAAGTCCTGAATGTTTGTACCAATACCAAAATCTAAAAGAAAAACATCAATATCTAATTTTGAGAAATATGAACATATTTTTCTTCAAAACCCTCGTTATTTTTGTTTTTTTTTAAATAAGCCAATTTTATCAAATGAATCAGTGTTATTTTTCTCTTTGTTAAAAAGCACTGTACATGTTTACCAAAATAAACTGAAGTCTAATTAAGAAAATATCAGTTTAAACAATATCTAAACTAGATTAAGAATCAAACCAAGCATATAAAGCCAACTTCTGATACATACAAGTTGTCAGTCTGTGCTCAAAAAGCATTTGAGATTCAGTGCCTACAAATGCTCTTAACTAATCATCTCGCTGGCTTTTTTTTCTTTTTTTTTTTCAAGCTGTATCCAGATGTCAGTAATGTGTCGGTAATAACAAGCTCCTCCGGAAATCCTATTCTAAGTCAAATCCATTAACCCTTCAAATGACAACACCAGGGAGAGGTTGCATCCAAAAGTCACAACCACATTTCTTTCACTACCATCTGTGTCTTGACTCCATTAGGGGAATGTACATATACACTACATGCTCGACATAATATAGGACAAAACACAGAAATGCTTAAGTCACAAACGAGCTAAAACCCTCAGAGAAATGATGAATATTATGTAACCTTTATGCAGCTGAACTGCTATAAACCTGAAGTCTCGCTTGAACCAGAGAAAGCGATAGAGAGAGACAGAGAGAGAGACAGAAAGCAAGAGACAGAGAGCGAGAGACAGAGAGCGAGAGGGAGACAGAGAGACACTGAGACAGAGAGAGAGTGTGTAAAGGACACAGAGAATGAAAACGTAGCTCACTAGTGTAACAGTTTCATCAGTACAGCCTGTGTGCATTCTGATGGAAACAGAGCAATGTACGTATCAAGGAGAGGAAATTATATGTCACATTCTATAAAGTCGGCACTTTATATATTTTCAGAGACAGTATCCTTGTGGCTTAGCTCATTGTACAGTGGATGTAGAAGACTCAGTTGATGACATCACCTCCTTTTAAGCCATTTAGTTGCCCCGCTGTAGCTGACTGCAAAAGATCAAGATGCTTTAAGGACAGAGTTTCCCAAATTCCGTTCACATATTTTGACTAGGACAGAGAGCCAAAATAAAACCGGAGGAACATAATGATATGGCGGACCTTGACTTCTGCCAAGTGCCATTTTGGTCTCACCCATGCCTATTTGATATTTTAGAGACTTGTTGTGAACATGACTGCGCCAAAGTGGGTGAAAACGCTCAATAAGGGCAAGTCAGTAATGATCAATCAGTCTCGGTGTTAAGGCTTACTGGGATTTGAATTGTCAGTATGCACCATGACATGAATAGATAATCATTATTTGCTCAACATACAGTACTAGTCAAAAGTTTAGACACTGTTAACACTTCCTGATTCTCATCCCAAACACAACAGAACCATCTATAGCCTCCGAGGTAGCTTTGAATCTATCGGAAGCGAAGCCTAAACCCTCCTGAAGTGACCTCACAGCACATGGGTATGTCAGCAACACCCACTGCATCTACTAGTCATTTGTCAGATGGCTAAATGGCTGCACTGCCTGTCTTGCTCAGGCCTACAGAGCAGTTTCCAGACACCAAGTTTTCCAGAAGAAGGAAAATCTGAATATACAGTTAACACACACATTTATACAGTTTATGCCTTAAAACCTGAATACCAAATGGCAGTTATTTCTGTGGCAGTGAATATTAAGTGAAGATTTAATGTAAGACAATTGACTTCAGAAAATATGATTCAGTACCTGGTTCAGTAAACTTCACTGCTGCATTTGGAAGCACAACCTCTCCATGGATAACAGCAAAAACAAAGCAAACTTTTCTTACCGCTGCAGTGAAACTTTAATGTCTGAAAGAACAATAAACATAACTGTCTCTAAACTTTGCTGCCTCTTTAATTTGGTCACCGGATCTGCATTGCCATCGGTATGCGGTTTCTGCTGCACCACAAAACTCAGTGGTGCTTGTTAAAACACTTTTCAAATCTATGCAAGTGCAATGAATGGTGTCTGACAAGGGCGCTTGTCTGCCAATTGGAGTATTCTCATAAAGGAAGCACCCTGCCAAGATGAAAGCCCTGGGTGACGCTGGAGAGTGAGGTGTCAGGGGGTAAGAGAGAAATGAAACATCCAGATAGGGGCAGAGAGAGCAGAGGAGCGGAATGAGTGACATAAAGAAAGATAGACAAACATACCATGGAAAAAGTAAAAAGCAAGTAGGAATGGAAAACCAAGTTTCCTTTTCAATCTGAAAAAAAAAAAAGATGACGGGGACAAAATTTGCATTTCTATCTAGAGGTCAATCTAATAGCCTCCACATTTAGAGGGCTGCAGAGGAAATGTATTTACTTCTCAAATAGAAAAACTAAATGGACATCGCAAAACATCAGCTCTTCATTGTTAGTGTTTATCTCTGTGATTCTATCTACATGTATAATAAATGATTCAAACTCATGCTTGCGTACATTATTTGCATTTCTGATACTGTGTGTCTAAGTTTATGTTTTTGTGCACAAGATTGAAGCTGTGTCAAGGCTCATTTGCTGAATATCTCATGCATGGCTGCTGTTCTTTTTTTGGCTCTGTTATGATTTTTCTCTCTGCACTCTGTCTTTCATTTATTATTATTATTTATTTATTTTTATCTCAAATTCTCCGGGTTAATCTGTCTCTGCTCCAAATTCCCGTTTTATGGTGAAGGAGCAGATGTGATATAGAAATTCCTCTATTCGCCCCCATTCACCCAGTTACCCCACATCCCTCTAATTCTCTCATCCCCCTCACCCTCAACCCATTTATGACACACGCGCACACAATGTTTTGCTGTCTCCTCGTCTCATCTCATCTTATCACAGTGAAGCTTTAAGAGAGCGCTGGCACAGCAGCAGCAACTACCATGTCACTCAGGATCCCAGCCAAGCCACAGGCACAACATATACTCGCATAACATTTCAAAGCAACCCATCACCTTCCCTTGGTGCATTTCACTGCTGTCTTAGTATTCTCGTGCCTTTTTCCCCCCTCTACCTTTCTCTCTCCCGTTATCTCGTCTATCAAAAGGTGGTCTCCTTCAAATAACAAGGACCAGGGAAACTGCTGAGACTTCAGGGATTAAGCTATTAATTTTGCTAATCACACTGGAAAAGGGATAAAGGCACTGCAAGTAGTTCAAACACCATTTCTGTTTGGTATAGTGTCATACTTTAAAAGGCCTAATTTGATACAAATTAGCAAATAAATGTCTAAGTTACATTCAGCAGTGGTTTTGGGTTTGCTTGCTTTATTCTTTCTTAAAAGGATATGATCTGATCAGATTTCCCTTTCAAACAGCACCCTACTGTGCACCAGCGTGCAACGAGTAAACGCATCATAATGTCAGTGATTTCAGGATTTTGCTTAATTTAAAATGGAAAGCTGTTCTGTTATTGATTTAAATGCCACATTTCATATGAGGTTCAAACTTATACTGCACTGCAGCAGTGTCACATTGTAGACATAATGTACCCAGAAGTGAGAAATAAGCACTGGAATTGTTCAGTTTTATGCTTATCTTTTACTGATTAACTGAATTTTTACTCGCACGTTTAACCACATTATGTGGGACATGAGGGGACATCAAGACGAATGTCAGCAAAACATATCAAAACTAGCTTTCCGTTCAAGACATCAGATAAGAAGAAGATATCATCATTCCTATATATTTTAAATGTGTATATGAGCATGCAGTTTACAGCTTGTACATGCACTGCAAAAATATATACCACGGTCACGGTTATTTCATACCACGGAGCAATACTCTCTGTATCACAGAGTATGATATTGCGGTGGGAAAGTATATGAATATGGAAATTATCAGAAAATGTCAGCCAGTCTTTCTATTTCTGGATTATATCCTATTTACACAGTGCACATTTCCTAGAATTCAATTATGATGATTCAAATAAATGCTATCAGATTCATCAGAAACTCACCATGTGACTGTGTAGTGACCATCGGCTCTGCGATCATAATGCCTAAGGGGGTAAAAGGTGGCTCCAGGATTAAACGGTGTGAAGGTCATCTGCTCTAAAATAGGCTGGTCTAGGACCAGCTGCAGTGAGGAACTAACTACAGTCTAAAGATATGGCCCTTTTTTTATTTAGAGGATCACTTTTAATAAGGTCAGGATTAGTGTGACCAGTTCATTATGACAAGGGCTTAGGATCAGCGCTTAGTCCTGGAGAGTAGACTACCATTTACCAGCTCAGTGCAACTGTGGTTAACACTGTCTCATTATTACTGCTGTGCCTGGAGATTTTAGGTCCATCTCTTCAGTTAATAGCTCTTGTCTACAGCTCTGTGTGTGTGTGTGTGTGTGTAAAAGCAGGCATTGGAAGGTGACCACTGTTTAGAGGATGTGTGTGTGTGTGAGCTGTTATGATTGATTACTTGCCGGTGTCTATTCACTATTTTCTTGCCCCCATCTCCTCCACTATTCATCTTAACTACAGAGTAGCATGATAATGTTGCTCTAAGGATGCTTCTCAAAGGATTAGTACAGATAAGCATTAGCTGGTCCATTTGAACTGAATATGCATACAGTAGCATTAGCATGTTGGCAAACTAGTCTGGGATTGTAGCCATAGCATGATTTTGTAAAGGGAGAGAAGCCAGCAGTCAGTGATAGAAATATGCAGACGTACAGTTTCAAAAAGACAATATTATAAAACATCTTCAGTGTAATAAAATAAATAATGTATAAAAAGCTTATTTCAGAGGACTTCCAAAGTCATTATTTTTATTTTTTTAATAGTTTTAATCTTTGTATTTTGCATTTTGTGTGGATTTCTACACACACACAGTCTTTAGCTTATTTTTATATTTGAATATGAAATAACTGGATGATATGAGCTGTTACACAAATACTGTGGGAGGCAATAACAATTTTCAAAAGAAAGAAAAAAAAAAAGTCTTATTGATGAATTCTCAACTGGAAAAAAAAGACTGTTTAAAAAACATTGGTAATTATTGAAATGTCATACAATACAAACAGCAGTAAGGCTCTGACTAGCTGTGTTAAATTTATGTAAGCATAAAAATGTTGCACCAGGCTGCCAACTGACAGGGCGCAATACTCAAAGCATACAAGCAGTGTTGTGAAACCACATGTCATGGATTGAAAATGTTTGTTAAGCATATGGATGAAGAATTTTTGGTGTCACTCAACGACTCACTAATGAGTTTTGCTGAATTCTAACTACATGAGAATTTTGACTCACCTCAGCCAGACAAAAGCTTTTGACTTGTGGGTAGGAGAGTGATGGACTGAATAATTGAGTGCACTGTGAGACAAACACTAATGAGGAAGATAAAGGAGGGATTGAGGTAACTGTGTTTCCCATTTCTAATGATAAGAGATGAAGAGAGACAGAGAGGGAGTGCACAGAATGACAGGCCATTTCGCTTTCCAAAAGAATGCATCTGTTGTATGTCTAACTTGTCTACCCGGTTGTTTTTGCAAAGCACAATGCTTGCTCTAAAGTGAGAGAAAAGCAAATAGCTTTAAGATAGGCTGTGAAATTACCCGTAATTGGAGACCATTTAACACCATAATAACTTCTTTGTTTCCTCAGCAGGAGGTTCAGGGCTCGGGAAGCTTTTTGATTAGAACTGAAGATGAGTAAGCTATAAAACTACTGAGCCAAACCTTAGCCAGATTGATGCAGTGTGTGTGTATGTGTAAAAGCTGTCTGCCAAAACGCAAAGATTAATAATTTTGGAGGAGGCAGCAGGATTATGAAAGTTCAGTAGGGACCAGTTGAAACTATTGAATCATAAAAAAATTCCCACATGAAGCAGCAGGTATAGGCAAACCGACTTGTAAAATCGCAAACCATCAATGCTAAACACCAACTTACTAAAAATGCAAATGGAGCATGAAAATATCTATTAAATCTAGCTGGAAACATGCCACGGCATCTCTAACAAAGATGTGTGTGCAGTAGCAAATTGTCACCGTTCCACTGAGTAGGATCATGGTAGTAAGCTTAGGGGTGTGTGCCACTTCGGATGGGGGGGAATAATGTTGTGTAGCATATAATGGATTTGCAATGTGGCAAACAGAGACAGATGGTGGAGGGGGCTGTGTGTTTCTCCGTGCTATGTTTTTTGCTTACTTGGGGACACACACACACACACACACACACACACTATACGCAGCACAATGTGTGTGAAGAAGAAATCCCTGAGGCGCATTATGTATGCTGCCGCTTGCTCACCCAAGCCAAGGGTTTCAGTTCATTTGGTTTTTAACTGTTATAAATTGTCTCACTTGACTCCATCTTCCCTCCCCACTACAACAGGCCTGGAGCAATCTCTATACAGAGAGCGGCCAGACTCCAAACTTAGAACCAATGTTAGATTTTTGGGACACTCCTTATTAAGAAGATCCATACTGGTATAAAAAATATAGCAGACACACAGACAAGTCCAACTGAAGGGAAGACATCATATGCCCAAGAGGAACAGAGAAATTCAAAGCAATAAAATGGCAAGCCTACTATGACACAAGTGTATATGAATACGTAAATATGCATTAATGATTCGGCTGGCAATTTTCTATATTTTTCTTATTGTCAGATACTCTCGTAAAAAAAACAATGAACTGATCCTACTAACAAGTATTATGTGTGCATCCCAAATCTGATATATCGTATTTCTGTGCGTCATAAACCTCCATTGTTGCCCAAAAAACTATTAAAAACACATCAATAGGGTTGGGTACCAATCGAATTACGTCAGCACTACAGAGTACCTATTCACATTAAATTAATTGGTGATACATTTTGGTACCTTGAGAGCGGGTTATGTTGCGAATGCCAACAAATATTGATTTATTACTACCGCGCATCTTGGTGAGACATTAGAGAGAGAGAGAGCGAGACAATGTTACCCGTGCATGTTCCTTCTATGGCAGACACCATTGTGCATGAACAGGAATGTGGTTCTGTTTACAGTGATTCCTCTTGCTCATTCCTGTGCACGCACAGTGGTGTCTGCTGTACAAGAAGGCTCTCTCCTGAGATTGAAGATGTTATCGCTGTTCTTAGTCTTTGGAGCCATTTCAAAACAGACTACGGTAGCCATTGTCTTCGGGGAGAAGTAAAAAGTGTCACCCAGTGCAGCGATGTGGCTCATTCATGTGTTTTTAAATCGTTGTTGGACAACAAAAGGGAGTCTGTAGCACAGAAGAATACCATATAACAGGCTTTGGGTATGCACACTAAACTTCTAAGTAGGATGAGATCATTGTTGGTTTAGCTGTGCACACAAGATTTGTTGACAAAAAGAACAATACAGAAAACAACCGGTTATATCTTTGTTGATTATATTCTCTCGGTGTGTGTGTGTGTGTATGTGTTAACAGGAGTATGGACTTACGGTGTGAAATCTTTTCAATTGGATGAAATTTCACACCTGTACCTTTTAGAAGTAATCACTGGATTACAGCATTTAAATTTAATGTGTGTTCTCTCTAGTTTCACACGCACACACACACAGAAACCACACACCCACAGCCTTGCAAAGATATTGCACAGTCACTCTCTTGCTCTCATCTAAATCCCTACACATTACCACTTTCCTGAGATGTAAGAACGGAAACCACGGAGAGGTAGAAAAAAAAGCTTTGATTTACAGTGTGCACCAGCAGTTGAAGGACCAGTTAATTCTGAGTTTAAGACAACATTTGTGGATTATAGCTGCATATTTTTTACCACATTAAATGTGTTTAGAAATGGTGCTCATGCAAAAGAGTGTCTAATAGCTTTCCAAGACTGAATTGTGATGCACGTGTGTGTGTGTGTGTGTGTAGGGGGGGTGTTACCCTCAAGCTGATGATTAGACAAGGGACTAGAAAGTGACTTCTGGTGATAATATGAATACAAACACACACACACACACACACACACACACACACACACACACACACACAGAAAGTCAATTAACATGAACATGTGTCTTTAGGGAATTATATTTCAATTAGCTTTAGCTACTTCTAGGCTTCCTTTGAGACCACAGCGCTAAAACAAGTGCATAGATGTGTATTTGTGGATGCAATAAATCCTGCTTTTCAATTAGTACCATGACATAACTCCATATTGTTGTTGTATAAATACAAGTTACACTAAATCAGTGTTATGAACGTTAATAAAGAACCATGACATTAAGATGAAGCATACACATGAAACGCGGATATGGCTAACGCAGCTGTATTTTAGTAGATTTAACACAATCATAGAAATGAGAAATTAACAAGTGTGAATATCCATTAGAAATAATAACCATCAGTACAAAATGAGCGGGATTACTTTATGGAGCTTCGGAGATGGTTGAGAGAGAGCACATGGGTCAATTTCCTGTTCATGAAGTGACTGGACATTCTCTGTTATGGACTTTTGACTATATAGATTATGAGGAGAGGAGAGGAGAGGAGAGGAGAGGAGAGGAGATTCCACTATAGCCCATATCATTAGCAAACATAGTCCCTGAAAACAGAAGATTTGTTTGACGTTTTCTCACTGGTGTGTCTTTACACTGCTGGGCCTGAGTGTGCACATGTGGGCTTGTGTATTTGTGTACACAATATGGGCACATACTTTGGCTGAATTCATTTCTGTCAAGAACAGACACAGAGTCCCTAAACAATATCAGTTAGGGCATGAGATCAGAAAGAGTAGGCAGAGTCACGGCTGTCCATATCTTTATCTCTGTTGAAGAAAATGATTACTCTAACATGTACTACCAAGTCTCCAGACTATGGCCCTCGGGGAATTGTATGAAAAGGAGCTGTCAGATAAAAGGGCACATAACATAAAAAGAACATTATCTAGGATAAGAGTTGTTAAGAGGGAGGGTGATGCATGAACCTGTGGAGTAAATTAGGTTCAACTGAAAGTGCATGTTGAATCAACCTACTTCATTTGTTTGCTTATTTGCAAGTATATGGGTGTGTGGGAGAGAGGAGGGGACAGGCAGAAAAAAAAATCTGTCATTGTCTTGGGTTTTCTTTAATTTCTGTTTTTCTTCCGCTTGAACCCCTATTAATCTTTTCCTGGTTAGAGTGAAAGATTACAACAACCTCTGCATAGAGACTTATAATCCGAAAGGTGATTGTGTATGTGTCTCTTTATTTGAGATTAGTGACACATGGCTTGTCAAAGACTGGAGCCTCAGATTAACCACTCGCTAATCCTTTGGAATTCAATGCTAATACAGACATCACAGATGCATGCAGGCATACACACAGACACACTTGCACTCAATAACACACTCTGCGTCTTTTCTCAACGTATGTGCTTTTTTTGTATGGGTATGGTTATATCTAATATTTTGAGTCTGACTCAAACAAACAAAGCCAAACCTCCTAGGAGTTTGGTTGTCAATCAAGGTGTATCCTGATAATGATGATTTATATTCAATTAGCATGATAGTTTGTTCACAAAAATGAAATACCCTGTGCAAACACAAGCATCTTTTTCTAACTGTAAGGGTGTTCTGTTTTTTCATGCATTTGAGCATCTGTCTAGGTCTTCCTCACATTGATAAATGCACATTAGTTTGTATTCTAACTTGTTTACATAAATTGTTTACATAAATGTCAACTTTGAAGAAAATGCCCATCAGCTGACATGTTTGTTAAGCCTATACACTTCTTTCACCTACTGGGAGGTCTACTGAGGTGCAAACTCACTGAAATCCACCTGTGGGCTCACTGTTCTCAGTGAGAGGCTGAATTTGATCTCTCACTTCTCTCTCCTGGCTTTAAATTACACGTTGCCTAAGAGATATGAAACAGAAGGCGGATGCCAAAAAAAATAAATATTTTCTGTATTTGCAACTAGCAAGTCATTAGCTCGCAGCATCACCAACATATGATTCTAATAGATAATACCTTCCACTTTGGCTAAAATAATAGCTACTTATTAGATTTAAACTAACAGCTTATAAATGTGACATTTTTCTTGAATTTAAGCCCGACAACTTAATTATAGATGTTTGTTCATCTGTATGGTTGAAATGTGCACTGATTAACATAACCACCCGTGATAGTGCGTCACTGCTATCACACTGCCTATTATTCTAGAGTATTATATTTCAGGAAATACTTGCCAGGGGCAGTGAAGCCCTATAAACTGTACCCTAGCATTCAGTAAACTAAATGATTGTTTCAAAGCTCAGGTGATGAGATTGCTCACACAATGGTGTGAGCTGGAAGCCTAGAAGTTATTTATGAAACCTCAGTTGCTGATGTACTGTAAGGCCAAACTCTCAGCAGACGCAGTTTCTTCAGAGGTTGCCATTGTGATTAAGAGAGTCAGCCTCTGATGTAGTTTTACTGGTGTTTGACAAATCAGTTTGCGCTGTTTGCATTACAACGACAGCAGGTTTAGCTGGAATTTGCAGCATCATTGTGGATTCAAGCTCATATTTCATAAAATACTAGGAGATTTCTACCAGCTGATTTGGGCTATGGTTCAGGGCTCTGTACATTTCAGGATATTAAAACCTTTTATCTCCTCCACGGTGCTTTGATGTGTGTGTTTTTGTCGCCTTTGAATCTCTGGGACTACATGTGTATTATGCTTAAGTATGACCTGCATCTCCCCTCATTTTATCCCCATGTCCCTCAACATAACAAAAGACTGTAGGTCACTTGTCATGGCAAGCAGAGGTTGTCCCAAACGCAATAGTTAACTGATAATGCAAAGAGCTGGAACAGGTGGCAGGATCACTGTAAGTGCTTCTGAAGCAGTTCTGGAGAGGCATGCTGAATTTCTGTTCTGCCACGAGGAGCTTGTAAGCTCTGAATCCTACCACGTTCCCCTCCAGCCTCCTCCTCCTTTCTGTTTTAACTTTTTTAACACCTGGACTAACAAAAGACTGGCTTTGATCATGGGAAATCCCTTGGCAGAGCAGCAATGAATCCACAGTGGAGCTCCGTGTGTGTGTGTGTGTGTGTGTGTGTGTGTGTGCACGTGAGCATGTGTCTGAGTGCACATTGAGCCAGTGCTTCTTCACAGAGGATTCTCTGCATTGAAGCTTTATGGCATCAGTAGAAGGTACAGAGCACCTCATTCTACCTGTCAAAGTGTGGCCATGAAAACAGACGCACTTGCAAAAACACACAGAATTGGGAAAGAGAGTGTGAGTGAGGAAGAAAAAGAGAACATCTTGTTTCTCCCATGTAATCAGCAGCTCTGCAAACACACACACACACACAAGGCCGCTTGTTATCAGAAGCTTTCCCACGCTGTTGTGGTACAAAGCTCCACACCAGGATGGGAGGATGAAGCGAGGGAGGAATGGACGGAAGTACAGAGGGATAGAGGGTCAGCCTTCAGCAGCTTAGACTCACTGCAGGGATAAACACATCCCTCAGCGGGGGTTTGTACTTAGGCTAGCAAGATCAGAGTTCAAAACAGACAGACCAAGCAGGCACAGCGACAGGAAACAGACAGCAGAGGAGGTAAACAGGCATCCAAACAGCAAACAACATCCAGCGGACATATCACACACACTTTAGCTGAGGAGATTCAACATTCCTCCTCCACACCTCTCCTCCCACATTGCACTGACATCAACTCCTCTATTCTGGAACAGATCCCTCTTTCTCTGTCGCCCTCTGCTTCTATCTCCCCTTGCCTGCCGCTCAGCCCCGAGCTCTTACGTAAGAGGCCCATTTGCATAACAGGCTGTTTTCTCTGGCTCCAGCATGGGCACATGAGACACACTGGATAATATGTTAACAACTCAGGCTGTTGGTAAACAACAACCTCCATCACAGCACTTTACATTCACACTATATACCGTGCAGGTCTACTCCGTGAGAGACACTCGATGTCTCTGGAATCTCTTGATGCCAGCTGGCACCGGGCCAGAGGGGCTGAAACAGCTGTCATTTACAGAGTGCACGGATGTGGCTTCGGATAGATAGACTTCATTCAGGAGGAGGCTGACCTGCCTGCTGTGTGGAACCTATACAATAATAGGTCTTGCACCAAGAGATGACTGCTCAAATCAAGCAGCCTAGAATTATCCTCTTCAGGGTTAGGGAGAGAAAGGAAGAGAGAGCGAGAGAGAGAAAGACACTGATATCATAATGAGTGGGCCGCCCTTAGGAGAATAAAGAGAAAAAAGAAAGGCTGCGGAACGTCAATAAATACTGCAGTGCAAGCTGTCAGATGTACCAGATATCCTAAGATACTTCATTACATATCAATTCATTAAGTCAAGTATGGACATAATCATGTCTGGTTATTAGGAGGAATTATAAGGAAGGACTGCTCTCATTCTCTCATATGCACACACACACATACTTCAAAGAGAAAACAACAAATGATCAAGGGAATCAAGCACAAACGATCTCTCATGTGGGATTTCTCATTTGCGTGTGCGGATAATAGTGGTTGAAGTCAAGATGATGCTAATTTTGTCTTTCATGTTAAGAAATGTGTTATCCAATGCCTTAAATACATCTTGATATAATTTAGAAAAGGGGGATAAGGTGGGCTTTGCATCACAAAACTGAAGCTGGGTTCGGCATATGTGGCCCTGCTGTTTCACTGACCGTTGTTTCAGAGTAAATCAATCACCCTCCTGTCACTGTGAAACACAGCATGAATTTACTAGTCTAGAAACTCACAGAGTGTTCCCTCTTTACTTTCTTACATAAATATTTTTATATTTTCCTGAAGGCCTCTAGACCTAAACTAAATAAATCTGTTTGTGTTTTTTACACAGAGATTAACACATGAAACCCTACCGGGTTGCACTCAGGCACTTTGTATCAGATTTGATAAAAGTTGAATCAGCTGAAACAGTACTGAAGTACCTTTTTACTGATTCTGATGCATCATTAAAAACAGGGTTTTTTTTAAAATGATATTCAAATTCCAAGTATAACGTGCAAACACTTTCTGTACAAATTATAATGACCAAATGATTTTTTAACCACACAATATGTCCTCTACTCCATGTTTACTTATCGGTTTGTCTAATTTAGGACACTTGAACATTAGAAATGTAAGCATAAAAGAAACCGAAGAAGTTGCAAAAGGTAGTCATGCAATGCTTTTTTTTGTATTTCATTTAATTTTAGGCTATTTTACTGTTTTATTGTTCTGTCCCGTCCTTCTTCCATGCATGCATTCAAAACAGGTAGACATAATCCATTGTGACCTTGACCTCCAATGTCACCTTACTCTCATGTTGACAGACATCATCTAAACACCAGTGAGCTGTTTATGGTATAATTATCCCAAAGAAGCAATGCTGAGTGAGTGACGATCAGAATCAGAATCAGTTTCACAGTTAGTTGAGCTAAACCGCCAAATTGATTTCTGTCTTGAAAACTCCAAAGTGAACCATGAGTTCATCTCATCAATATGACTCGCATATATCGGCTATAAGGCTGAAAGGAATACTGGCGGTTAAAAATTATCATTAAAAAAAATAAACTTTTGAGAATTGAATGGAAAAGCCCCTCATTCCAATCAGGCCCTTGTACCTGTTTCTACAACTAGTTTAAGGTATCGACCACAGACGGCGCTTTAAAACATCCAATATGTACAAGAAGAGTCAGAAGTCAAAACCACAAAAGAAAAGACAGAATAAACATCCATGAATCCAGATGCTCTGCACGGCTGTGAGCTTCTAAACTGCCGCAATCAGCAGCATCACACAGTTCAGTGCGTAAAACGCCGCCAGTGTCTCCGTGACTCATCCAAGTGCTGCAAGTCAAAAACAACCGCGGGGTTGGTTATTTTCATGGTGAGGTGTGTCTTCCTCGCGGGCTCTTTTTTTTTTTTTTTCATTGCCACTCACGCACAACATACAACACGAGATCGTAGACGCAGAAGACGCACACGCAGTATGGATTTTACAGGCGTGCTCAGGTCGTGTCCTGTGCTGGATCCCCCTCATTCCTCAGCATTAACATCCACGAGATCACAGGGCAGGACAAGCTCGCTCTCTCGCTCTCTCTCTCTCTCTCTTCTCTGGCTGTCTTACTAGTGCTCACGCTCGCGTCCACACATACCCACGTACGTTCAACGCACAGAGACACATGTAGAGAATGAGGAGTCACTGAAAGAGCCGCGCAAGACCCGCGTGTGACCGCGCGTCCTGCCCTTTTCATCGTGCCCCGCTTTTGGCATGTAACATGTGCGCGTACACACACACAAAAAAAAACACGCGTTACGCACACACATAAACGCACGCGCACCACTCATTCCAGGCTCACCTTTCAGAAGGATCCCGTGAATAGTGCAGAGGGTGAAAATCAAATGACTCTTGAGATTCATCCTGTCTTCTTGATGTGTTGCTCTTGTCTTCAGCGCAAATGTCTCCTCCCCGTCTCTCCCCGCTGGACCTCGAACCGGACCGGACGGCTTATGTCAGCTATCCAGGTGGACTTGAGAGTGCGTCTTTTCGTGCGTATCTGGAGAAAGATGTTGACACAATCGACTTCACGTCCCGGAGACTGTCTTGTTTTTTTTTGAAAACGGAAATGGTCTTGCTCTTCCAAAAAAAAGACTATTCTTAATATGTTCAGGATGCACCTGCGGTAAGGTACAGCCTCAGTTTGCAGGACTCAGCAAACAACAGCGGTAAACCTCAGGGTCTGAGAACAGCCGTCCTCCGGTTGTTGCTACCGTTGTTGTACTACTGCCTGCCCGCTCTTGGTCTGCTGTGGCGCACAGTCCACACAGCACAGGGAACACGAGTGGATTGTTTGAGTCCCGCCCACGCAGCTTTGACAGACATATAAGATGAACCAATCACGGAGACCCGAAGATAAGCAAAGTGAAGGGGGGGAGGTAGGGAGGGTGCAACTCAGTGTGTGACACACGCTGCAAAAAATATCTGTTTTAACAGATTTTTAGACAGACTGAGTGTTAAAATTGAACTGTTCTGAGGAAAAAAATGGTTTCATTCACTATATTTGTTCTCACAATAAAAAAATACAATTTATAAGGTTAATGTATATATTAATTCTTAAGAATAGAATACAATAGCATGAAAGAGGTCATATATATATATAAAGTAAAGAAAATAAATAAAGTTATCTGACTGTCTATATATATGGACGTAATGCATGATTCAATAGCATAAAAAAAATTGTTTAAAATGAAGCACACCTTCCAGGATGCTGGCTGTGTCTTCATTATTATCAGCCAAGACAGGTACAGCCAGCAAGCTGATCAAGACATTTTTTACAGTGCATGCCGAGAATGGGCTCAGAATTCAAAACAGAGGAAGAGCATGCAGACATGCTTCTGGGTGTAACCTGTCCTTCCACATGAACGGGGTAACATATGTTTCGTTGCTTGTTGCTCTGTTGATAGCAATGATTCAGGTTAGAGCTCTGTAAAGGATTAAGGTTGACAACTGCCTGAGCTTAGAAGATTGTCTTGCAAAGGACAATCAGAGGGGTGGAGAGGTGAGGTTGGATGTGATGTGATAGGACAAGGTGATGTATAGGGATAGGGGGTTGGAAGCAGTCTGCAGCCCTTTCGAAAAAAAGCTGTTAAGACTGAGGAGCTGGCTCTGTAATACAACAGGTTAGAGAGGCAGCAGTACCCAGTGTGGGCTGAGAGATTTACAGTCTAGTATGTTGTCTTGGTTATTTTAATGTGCTGCAACTGCCCTGTATGTTCAGGGCTAAGGACCAGAATTGTGTATTATTTGCATAATTTTGCATTAAACAGTAGTATGTGCGCAAACAAACACAGAAATGAACTAGGACTCTGGAAGTGAAGACCACAAACTGTTTTGTTAAGCTTGATAAATAAAACATTTAAACTACCTTGATTGGTGAGAAGATTCTAAAGAGGAAGTCCTCCTATTTAATTTGGCGTCATAACAAACAACACTTTGTGCATATGACATGTTTGTTTTTGGCATATGTGAAATCATTAAAAAGAATAGAATACAATAGCATGGAAGAGGTCATAAAATAGCGCTGAACTATGTAATTATATGAATGTCAGGCATCTGACAAGATCTGCAATCAGAGGTTTGACGTGAGAGAAAGAATTAATAAGGTTTATAAAATGCACCGCATTATTGCATTATTGTAAAGTGTGACTGTGTGATTTAAAAGCTAAATTATTTATAGATCTATGAAATATTTTATATAATAATAAACCCTATTTGACAATCACATACTGTATCACTATATGTCTAATCTTTCATGAAATACCGTATTTCTGTGGCAATAGCATTAGGTCTGTCTCTTAAATTACATCTTTCGCCTGATTGTAAGGTGGCTTCTAAACACTATGCATTATTTATACAATTATCTTTGCTTATTTGAGGTTGTCAACCTAGTATGCTAATTACAGGCCAACTTCCTTTCAATCACACAACTGAAGCTACTTGGCAGAAAATGTCAACACACACAACAATTGCTGCAAATTCAGTTTGTCTTACCTCACAGTTGTGTTCTTCTCCACTTTTCTAGTTCTTTCTCAAATGATGATATGGTAACAAGTTTAGATTCCGAACCTGTTTAATTTCTTTTTTTTTTTGCTATTTTCAGATGCTCTTAAACTTAAGCATGTCATCATGTTTATGTTATGCATAACCATAACCCTAAACTTACAGTAACTTAACTTTAAACCAAGTCTTCACTCTAAAATCAATGTACATTAAGGAGACTTGCTTTTTGCCCTCACCATGTGTGGATTACAAGCCTATAGCAGACCCAGGTCTAGGAGCCCAAGGTTTCAGCCAGAACTTCTGTGTCAAGTCACCGTTATTAACTTCGCATTTCTTGTTGCATAGTCAGTCATTCATGTCAAAAGTCTACTAAAAAAAACTGAAGGAATAGCCTAAAAAACACACACACACACACATTATAGTGATCCTTGTTTTCTGTAAAAGTTTCTGTCCTATAAATAAACTTGACTTGGCCTGCTGAGCTCATTTTCGGTCAATCCACTTTAAGAGGGGGCTGCTGCACACCTTGCAATGGCTCATTTCACACTCTCAAAATTGGTGTGTGTCATCACTAGAGGCATAGCAAGAAACCAGGGGGTCTTCTCTAGAAAGCGTTTGGATCCAGGAGAGAAGCCAGTCAGTGGGCTGATAGAAACGGCACATTCAGTTCGCCTCATCTGGGATTTTCCTGGTGCTCCAGATGGTAGATAGACCAGTATCCCTCTCTCTCACTCTCTCTTTGTCACACACATGTACATACACAGACACTAATGCACACCCTCCTCTCAGAGTTTCAAGTAACCACCACCTGCTCCTGGCTGAGACTATTGTTCACTGGTCCACCTAATGTAGGCTGACACATGTTGCCAAGCTGAGGGCCGAGCACTTTGGCTGGCTCGAAACAAGGCGGGGCACAACATAAATTACCTCAGCTTTTATATTGAAATTTTCTTTTATCCGTGTGCGTGTGTGTTCAGTTGAACAACCTATTTTGTCAATTCTATACAAAGCTGTTAACAATAAAAAAAAACGGTTAAATAAATAAATATATTTGAAAAGATAAGGAAAAAGAAATCAAAGAAGGGATCACACAGGCCTGTCATGATCATGAAAAAAAAAGAAGAAGTCATCACTTGTACATCTCAGGTTCATTCTGTTTCCACTGATCATCCACACACGCCTGTCTATAAAATGCATGTTAGAACAAGCATGAAGTCGATTAAATTGTCTGTAGACCTGAGACAGTATTGTCTCGAGGCACAGATCTGGTGAAGGTACAGAAACATTTCTGCTGCTTTAAAGGATCCAACGAGCACAGTGGCCTCCATCATCTGTAAATGGAAGCAGTTTGGTACAAGCAGGACTCCTGGAGCTGCCGTCCCTGACTGATCGGGGGAGAAGGGCTTTACTTAGGGAGGTGACCAATAACCTGATGGTCACTATACTAAAAGCACTAATAATAACATATAGAATGTGTAGGCCTACAAGGTAGCAAAAACATTTAAGTATAGTGATAATAATTTTAATTATCATTAACATTATTATAAATCTCTTGGTAAGTCTTCAGTGACTTTTTCTGCACCAGCACTGTGTGCATGTTGTTAATTTAAAAATACTATTTTTTGTGCCTAGGACTTTTTTCTTTTTCTTTTGCTATGGTATTAAACGAGATATTGGGTATTACTTTTTTTTTCTACTAGTATTGTTTGTTATTCTGATATCATGACAACTTTATTTCCTAATGCCTCCTACTTCAAGCAAAAAGCATCACCTGGTAGATAAAGTTAACTGTGATTTAAAACAACTCATAAGCATGAAATGACTAACCGATTTCAAACCACAGCTATTTAAGGACTACTGCTTGCCACATTAGTGATAATACTGCTTTCAGCCTAGTTTATCCATGTACTGTACGTGCAGCCTGTCAGCACAAATGAGATACATTCCTTCCAGACAGAGAAGGAAAAAGTTGTCTGCAAGGAAGGAAATGTTATGTACAATGCACCACCAGCTGAAAGGGCTTCACAGTCCAGTAGCTACTATCCAAAATGGATTTATAGCTTCGGTATGACACAGGAGGTTTCTCTTGCAGACACCTGAGTGGTGTTCTCTCACTGTGTCGGCAGTATAAATGACCTTTCCCTCAGATTTTGGCAACCATGAAGTGCCACAGAGACCAGAGCCATTGCAGGCTGCCACACCACAAGGGGAGATTGTCCGCCAAATACAACCAGATCCAAAACTCAGCAGCAGTGTTGAGATTAGAGTGGCACACCAATTGTCTCAGTACCACTCATTTGGAAAGTATTCCTAGACAAAACTCTGAATACAAAGACGGTAGGGACTGCCCTCTTGTTAATGAGAATGGCAGCGTTCCACATCCATTCAGAGGTGTAAAAGAATGTACAGATGCACAGTCTGGATGAAAGTCATTCTCACACTTAAGACTCTTAAAAATGTTTCTGTCGGTACTTGTACAATATGTGTTTTTTTTTTCTGAATAACACTGTTTTGATTTGTAGATGATAACAGGCATCCAGACAGGAAATAAAGAATGTGTTGGTCGTGTTGCTTGGTAACTAAGGTCAAGTTCATGTCCGGGCATATTCAGAAACAGAACATTGAGCAACACTGTTGGTGGCTCCAAGGCTGTGTGCTATGTGCTTTAAAAAAAACAAAACAAAAAACAAACATACTATTGGTTTTGCATGTTTTAGCTCATTAACTAAAAATAATTAACACTAGTAACTCCTTTTGCTCCTTTTTGACTGTTAACAATACAAAGAAACCCAACTGAGACTAATGAACAATATTTAAAACGTTCAGAAAAAAAGGAAATTATGTCTTTTGTTTGTCATTTTCTTGTAGGGTCAGAATAATGACCATGTTTCTTGTAGATCATGTGGAAGTGTAACTTGTGTGTGTGTGTGTGTGTGTGTGTGTGTGTGTGTGTGTGCAGATATCAGTTTGAATGATAAATTTGAACTTCAAAAGGTCAGACTCCTCTTCCTGTATGTTTTGCTGCCTGTGAAATGTCACATTATGTCTTGCTAGCTCACTATAGTTTGTGTGCCACAGCAGTTACAGAGACAACAGCACATGTACTAGCACCAGTCTTTTCTTTTTTTTTATGCCATCATATGCATATTGGTGTGAGGAAGGTAGTTGGAATTGTTCATGGCCACCTTGTTGCAAGTAATAACAACTTACTTGGGTAAACTAAAGACTACATTGTCTCGCTGTGCTTTGTCATGTTAGTATTGCAGAAAATGCATTTGTTTACATAGAATGAGCATTGAAGGGCAATGTCTGTCCTATAGACAACACTAGAGTTTGGTCTAGCTTTTTTTTTTTTTTTGCTTCTGACTCTGTTTGTCCTTTTTTATTTATTTATTTATTAATTTTTTCTGCCTGCGTGTCTGTCTATTTGCTTGGATACAATACATCATCTGAGTATCCAGCACCGGTCTGGAGGGAAGTAACTTGCACTGAATACACCAACTGTTTCCTGGCAGACAGGGATAAATTATTAGCCAGTCCTTTAAAGTTACATGTCCGTGTTTGATTGCCATATTCAGCTAAGCAGTGCCAGCGATGCCAAATCAGTGGGAGTAAACCTAAGATCAAGAGCTAAAAAGAGGCTCTTGATGCTTCAATTTTCCTACCACACTCTGTGATTATGGCAGAAAGAACTGATTAAGACCGCAGAAAGAGAAAATTCTGAATGTAATACGATGAATAGGTATATGAAATAAATGAATAGAAATAGGAGAGAAAGAAGACAATTTAACCAGTAGACATGAAATTCATGAATTTCATGCACATTTTTTAAATTTAGAATATGTTTTTAAATGAGAGAAACATATACAATTGTGAAAAATCAAAGAATTTAAAGTTATTTCCGATAACCACATTCTCACTCTCTCTCACACACAGAGTAATATGCTCCATCATTTGTCATTTATTTGTAATATGAGTGTGACTGTCTACAGCTGAGGTATCTAGTTGGGCCAGAGGCCTCTCACTCTTGCAGAACCATACAAATGCCATGTGCACGCAGACATGCACACAAATAGCATACACACACATGAATATACACTGAGCCCAAGTGTAGACTGAAACCCAACAGACCAGAACTTGCACAGATTTTGGGATGATTCAGTGGAGAGGTGGGCCTTCAGCGCTCACACACACGTGCGCACACACGTGTGCACTCACACACACACACACTAGCAGTAGCCTCTAGGTAAGGGAAAGCTCACGAAATTGAGTTCACGGTGGTCGCTTAGCAATGTTGAGCAGAGGGTGCGCTATCAGGCCAAATTGTTCCGGTTCCTCTTGGCTCCCCTCAATTCCGTTTGAGTGTTCAGGGGTGGAACGACAGCACAGTGATCTGGCGGCACTGACATTTAGAAAGGGGGACGGGGGGGAGAAAAAAAAAAAGTCTGAAAGTGAGAATTTATCAAGTCCTCACATAAAAGAAGCTATAACGTGGACAAAAGGAAAATATAGCAGATCTTTTTGGCTTTGAAGAAAATGATTTGGGATTAGTTTCATCCACGTTCACATCTTTTTTCCAGATAATCATCATGAAAAGGAGCTTTATTTGAATAGCATGTGTCTTAACAACATTACAAAATAATTTACTTTTAAACAACAGTAACAAAGGAAACATTATATACATCGGTCATAAAACGAATAAAAAATATGTTAGACAAACTTTAAAATGAAACCTGGAACCCAAACATGGGCACACATGAATGCACACTCACATACAGATGCTCATGTAGTTTAAAAGCCCAGGGGTGTGTGTGGCTAATTAGCAGAGACCATTTTCAAAGCTCACTCTCAGCACTTTTTCTGTCATTCTCTTGTTTTAATTCATTTGATCTTACAGGCTACAAAGGCAAGTGTAGGAAAATGGGTAATTGTGCAGTTCATCTATTCCTACTTCATCTCATAGCAAAGGGAAGAATTACAGGCACAGCTTGATTTTTCAGCTCGTGTACAATCTGCTAAATTATTGGCTAAATGTACAATCCTGGCTAAATTACTTCTCACTCCAGAATGTCACATTCAGCCTTCAGTCTGCCAAAAGGAAGTTCAATGCAAAGAGAAATTCAATTTGTCGCTTATACAGATTCACAGATGTGTGTATACGTCCATCACTTCCATGTTTTTTTATTACTGCTAGAGGCTGCGAGAAAACTTTGCTACTACTGATCCAGATGTTTCACTCCACTTGTACCTGTCTTACTGCATCCCTTAACAGAGGAAGTACACTGTCCATGCAACCATGCAGCAGAAAACTTTCACTATATTCATTATTCATATTCATTCATTTATTATATATACTGTATATAATGTTGATAACACGATGTCCTCTCTGAATTGGCTTTCCATCAACACAAAAGTACATTTTTATGACTCAGATAAATTGAGGTTTTTGACATTTATCCTCCAAGAAAGTATTTATATGCTGATATTGCAGTCTTAATGGGAAAAACAATATTGTTGATGAATTACTTCTATGTCATCTTGTCAACCTTGTTGAGCTTTCAGGCAATCACAAATGTGGACAAAGGACTTGCGCTTAGCAGCAATGTTAAAAAGTCAACTTTCTGTTTGACCTGTAGTAGTGCTATGGAGCAGTGTTTTTTTTTGTGAGTCATCCCCTGTTTTTGTGTATGTAATGTGATACACAGTTCTGGCAATGGTTTCACACTGTTCCAATGATCTACAGGTGGCTGTAATGTGCCAGGAAACACAGCAATGCACCAAAAACAGGCAGGGAACAAGAAGATGGCATGCTAGTAAACACTGACTGAAAAAAAAATCCGGTTTGCAAATGTTTCATTAAGAAGGAAATTTATTCAGCGCTTTTGACGATAACGATACACATTGTGTTTTGGTGAATAATAATAATACATAACTTTTACTTGCTTCCAATAAAAATCCACAGGGCCCCTTTAAATGGGCATGATTGTAGCAAAACAAACAATACAACTAATTCTTGATGGGCAATTATAGAATATCTGATTAAATTAATTTGGCTTAGAAGAAGAAGAAATATGCCGTCTTCAGTTTAAAAAATGATTTTTTCTATCAACAGAATTACAGTCATTCATCTGTGGATCAGTGGGGATATGGACCTTTAAAGGCTGCCAGATTTCTTCACAGCACCAAGTTGTGTTTCTTCACCAAAAATGACAGCTGTTAATGCTGACACACCTGCCTTTGAAAGCCACTATTTTTTTTATTTCCCTTCTGCTTTCTAATTTAATAAAACTGCTTTGTTTCTATTGATTGTGATTTAGCTGATCAATCTCTGTTTATTTAATGTGGACTATAAGCAGCCTACACAGACTGTTAAAAGGAGGCAGGTCTATCCAAAACTGATCAACTGACCTTTCTTCAGACCAGTAAGCACTAAAACGGACAGCATGAGTTGTTACCTAAAAGAAGTGCTTTACTGTGTGGGCGTTTTCACCCCCATTAGAGTGTATAAACTGCTGATCTCCGCCCTGCTGTTCTCCACAAATCATCTCCTTCAACAAAAGCAGCATTAATAATACAGTTTGATAACAATGAAATGGTTGTTTAGTAGAAATTAGCCCTTCAGCAGCTCGGTATCAAATATTAGATCCTTACAGGCTGCATTTGCATGTCTCATTGTTACCATTGCAGTCTGTGGCGCCAGATCATTAATGAACACATTTGTTATTTTATCACTGCTTGTTTACTGATCAAAAACTCCAATTATTGCAGCTACTGTAAAAAGTAATGATGCATGTGGTAAACAATTAATTGCTTGATTAATTACGTCCATTACATAATACCATGTAATTATAATCAGTCCATCTATATTTTTGTCAAGATGTTCCTTCTATCACAATAAAGTCAAATGTTACTCCTTTTCAAAATCTATCTTTAGATGAACTCTTCTTAAATCTTTTGTTGTTGTTGTTGTTGCTGCAAAGTTGCATTTATTTAGTTTATGATTACTTTTAGAAACAGTAACTAACTACTTTAACAATAACCTTTAACAGTTGACTGTGGAGCTCCTGCCAGCTATACCAAGAGATTCATGTGCAGTAGTGGGCTTTCTGAAGTTTCTTCAATTCTTTTTCTTTCTTTCTTCAAAATCAGATCCTGATCTGCAATTGGTTGCAGCTTTGACGGCATTGCTGGCTAACTCTGCTCAACAAGCTAAAGTCAGCGGTCCAGTGTAATTCCAGTGCTTAATGCAACCACAAGTCAATTCTGCTACCAGTCCAACTCAACATTGAGAAGGATCAAGAGAAAAGAAGCTGAAAATGTTTTACTCAACTCAGTGTTGTGAGCACAGGGGACGACACTGGCAGTCTCTGTGCCCCAGAGAATGTGCAACATGTGTTTAATTTTAGTTTTATTGGACACTATTTGTCTTTGGGCTCAACTCAGGATCTCACTCGTTGATTTTTTTATTTTTTGCTACTAAGGATTTTCCTCAGCTTGAATTTTACAGATGAGATTTTACTACACTGTAGTCTCTTCACAGTCAAGGTTGTTTTGAAGTTGAGGTCAAATATTCTTACTCATGTGGGTTAATTACAATATTAATGTATTTTTGTTTGTTTTGCCGGCATCAAAAATGTAGCTTGATACAATATTTTTTGATTTGTTGTCGTTACGGCATCTCATTATTTTAAATAGCTTATCCTGAATAAACATATCAATTGGGGTTCTGTAGCAATCCGTTCTTAATTGGGGTCAATATTTTTGTATGTATAGTTTCTGAAAAATATAAATTTTCTATTATTTCAGGAATTCAGACTGTTTCCTATTTTTCACAATGTAATGAAAAATGTTCAGGCTCAAAATCTTTGTGGATTCATTGCACAAATAGCTGTTTCCAAAGGTGGGTAATATCTACAGAGTGTGGTAATTCACAGTGGGTTACAGAATGAGTGAGCCGGGTCATTGGTGTCAGGTGAAGTGGTTCATAAATGGATGCATTTTAGGTAAAGATAGTTGGTAGTATGAAGGCAAAGCTAAGGTTGAGGCTTCTGGGAAAGGGAGATAACGGGAGTAATGTGTAAAAAAAGAGGAGGGCAGTAATGGCTGATTGTGTGTATAGGGACAGGTCAGCTGATGATGGAGTCCTGAAATAAGACAAAAGGCTGAGGCATGACAACTCAGGGGAGCTATTGCTTAGACTTGCCAGCTGAGACCTAACACAGCGCCAGCACCTTTTCTAGTCACTGCGCCATCAGCTCACTAATACTGAATTGGGAATTTGAAGCCAGAGAATGAAATAAAAGGAAAGAGAGAATAAACACTAATACAGGACAAAAACCCAGAGAGAGAATCATGCCCTGTAACAACTTGATCATCCGCAACCTCAACTGTGGCTTTTACTCTTAGTGTCACTACATTAAAGACACAATACTGAACATTGGTATCGGATGTAAGTCACCAGCTACATAATTGTCCAAAGTAAGTCCTAGAGATGATGAGCGGGGTACAATGTAGACATAGATGTTCAGTTTGCTGGTAATTAAACAGATTCAGTAGTCTTTTTAGAGGAACTTTTTGGAAAGAGATCTCTTTCTGACTAAACTGACTATATGACTATATGACCTTGAAACGATTACATCTCTTTTGTCCCTTCAACTTGTGGGCTTATGGGTGGGATTGTTCAGTAGATGTAATTAAATTGATGATTCATTTTTAATAGTGCATATAAATGGATTATTGTTTAATAAAGTATAGGTTAAAGGTCCTTTGTTATCAAAGGTTATATAATGAAGAAAAAAATTATCTTCTTACAAAGCTGGAATGCTGGAATTACAATTCTTTGACCCACCCCATCCCCTTTTTTATTCCTTTTAAATCTACATTACTGTTTACTCTTTAAGATTGTACACGCTCTGAATAAATGTGTAGACGTGTGTGTACCTAAGAAAACGATTGAATGAATGAGTGTGTGTTTCTCAACTTGAATGTGAGAAGGTAAGAGCAAAGGCCATGAAGTGGTAGACCTCAGTCCCCTCTCTCTCTCTGGTCTCTGGTGGGAAGCCAAAATGAAATTACTTCTTCCTGCAATATCTCCAATCTGACTCAGCACCAACTTATTGTTCTTTTCTCTTCATTCCTATTGCTCTCTTGTCGCCTTTTACTATAATCTTTTACCTCCTCTTCTGCCACACTACTGTGCATAGCCAAGGAATCCAACATAAGGTCCCAGGTTTATCTGTTATTTTCGATTGCCTTAGTTGCTCCCCTCACACTCCACCTCTTATGTTTTCTCCCCACGTGTTTTGTGCTTTTGATGGGCCACAGAGAAGTCATTAATTCCCAACACAGTGTGAGCGAGAGCGCACACCAGAGGAGAGAGGGACTGAAACATTCACAGCTCTGCATCCTTCTGATCCCTCAGCCAAAAGAAAAATATCCCCATGGGCTGAGTGTGTGTGTATGTGTGTGTGTGTAAGTGTGTGTGTGTGCGCTAGTGCGAATGTGCGTAAAAGAGAAAGGAAGAGAGAAAGACTGTGCAAGAGAAATCAAGAGAGAAGGTGATAGCTATACATGAATCACAGGTATTGTCCCAAATTAAGCTACTTTGAAGAAAAATGACAGCCCAATCATCACATTTGATCAGTGATAGGTGGAATTTTTGGATGTCTACAAATGTCCCCTGAAATGACCCTGAAAATCCTGAAAGAAACCTGTCTCCATATGAGACACATTTTATTATTATGTGCTGTGATTGGGCAGAGAGCAAAGAGGGCACTAGACAGCAATTGACATATACTCCTGAAATGAGCAGATCATGCCAAGTATCCTGTGTGATTTGGTGTTAAGTTAAAAACACTATCAGTTTCATAGAGGACTGGATTTAGGTAATGGAAAAGACATTTGTTGTGTGTGTGTGTGTGTGTGTGTGTGTGTGTGTGTGTGTGTGTGTGTGTGTTGGTACCTTCTTCTGTATACTTTAATCTAACCTACTATTGAATTGATTTATATTGATTTTGCTATATGATCAAATACAACAAGTCAGTTGATTTCAAATGAGGAAACCTCTCTGAGCTGAATAATCCATTCATGGAAATAAGGTTCCTGAGGAGGCCTCCAGCCCCCCCACACCATTATGCTGGTCTGGATCATATCTAAAATGAGCAACCTAAATCCCTCTCTGATGTTAATCTTGTAGCATTATGTTTTACACCAAAACAACAATCTACACTTGAATATTTAACCCGGAGCGTCATGTGTCTTACCAAATAGAGTAGATCTGTTTCCTGGGACAATATTTGATTTGTCTTCAAATCTGTTAGACAAAGTTGGTGTAGAGGAGAGGATGAACGGTAAAGTGATCCAGTGCCCGCAGGTATTATGGTCACCACAAAAGGGAAACAAAAACCAAAAATTTTAACTAACATAGTTTACACGGTGCACTGTAAAATTCTCCATTCATTTCACGACCTTCAACAGATTCAACCTCCTTCAAAATGTGAATTCATAGCAGCCAAATCTTAAAAGAACAATTCAATTTAAGGTCAACATTTTTTATTTTTATTTACTTTAACCTGAGTACACTTAACAAGAAAGTATACTCAGGCCTCTGATACTGATGATAGCTGTTGAGCTGATAACAGCCAACTGTGGATTAGAGCGTGAGATTAGTGTGGCTGTGGAGGGGGTTCGCTCGCAGGATGCTTTTAAGCATTCTTCAGGCGTTGTTGCATCAACTCACTTAAACATGGGATTGGAGGTGCCCTCTTGAAAAAGAGCAGCATATTCAGTCGTACTCAACCCTTTCTTCTAAACTACAAGTACACGCTGTGTGTTATCATACTTTGTCGAGCCTTGCAGGAAAATTCTCTTTCAACTTTGCTGTTTTTTGTGCTATGGTATGGTCTCACACACAGGACACTCGATTAGGGCGGCTATTTGGCCAATATAGCAACTGTATGGTGTTATAGGTCTTTGTTATAACCAGTAGATGATTACACTTTGTTAAATAAAATTATTTTCCACTACTGGCTTTGTTTATCTGATTATTTTATAATTTTGGTACTCCATAATCATCTTATCTGTGGTTTCATATATTTTACCTGTTTACCTGTCACCAATAGGTATTAAGCTGTGCAGGCCAGTTCACTTTGTAATAATGTTTGGATCTGTGGACATTATTTGTGCAATAGCCTTGCTCCACTGGCTCACAAGTGGCACTGTTTAAAAATGAAATAAAATAAAATACTCAAACACTGAACTGTGCACAGAAAAGACAAATTCCTGAGGTTCATTTATAACAAAATAAAGAGGCAACAGCTTTGAACTTTTGGGGGTGCTGCAGGGGTGTTATGACAGTTCTTGCCAATGTTTAAACATGGAAAGCACTTGCCTGGGGCTGCCCTTGGATCATTTATAGATCCAATGATAATAAAATACACAATGCCATTTTCAGCAACTTTCAGCCTACTGTAGGTGACTTTATTTACTTAGTCTGAGAGTTCTGGACCTGATTTTGTTTAATAATCTAAAAAGCCAATACAGTATAAACAGCATTGTTTTCAGTTGTTGACTGTGCTGCTGTTTCTTTCTTTATTATATAGTTGTGCGAGTACTAACATTGTCTTCCTATAGTTAAAGGCATTGCTTACAATATTGATTCACCACCCAATTATCTCATTCTCATTATGTCATTTCGCTTGCTCTCTTGCTACATTTTGCATATGTCAAGGATTGTTTCAAGCCATTGCTAATTATGATTGTACAGTAAGAAATGTCTTTGAACAGAATTAATGCTGTGTGTTGTATTTTTTGTAGGACATTGTCAATAATCCTTTTTTGCAAAAGGTTTAAGCAAAATGCTTTTTTTCTTTAATTAACTTGACTATTTTTAAACCATGATACCATGACAGTAAAAAAATCTTATATACACAGTACTCTGCAAAAGTTGTAGGCACTTTAGATGTTTAGATTCAGGGAGGTGTCTTATTATTACCAGTTTTATTCTTCAGCATGACAATGACCTGCAACAGATGGTATGGCCCCAACAGAGCCCGTATCACAACATCATCGAGTCAATCTGGGATTACATGAAGAGACAGAAGCAACTGAGACAGCCTAAATCCACTGACGAACTGTGAGTACCTTGAAAAACTGTGCACAAGTGTACAGAGAATTGTTTTAAGTTGTTTAAAGGCAGTGTGGTCACACCAAATATTGATTTTATTAAAGTGTCTTTCGTTTACTCCACTACAATGAATACAAACTATTTTTTTTGAAAGCATCCTCACTTTCCTTTAGTTCCTAAAACCTTTGCACAGTATTTTATGTATAAACAGAGCCTGCAATATTTGAAAAAAATAAATAAATGGTGCACTTTAACAACATTGGTAGTAATGTCAATCGAACACGTTGTCAGGCTACTAAGCCTGAC
Source organism: Pampus argenteus (assembly GCA_036937835.1). NCBI lineage: Eukaryota > Metazoa > Chordata > Actinopteri > Scombriformes > Stromateidae > Pampus > Pampus argenteus. Next base: position 9,445,971 of record CM072874.1, read on the forward strand.
AGTTATTTCACATACCTATTGCAGCGTTTGCTTTAGTATGAGTACCTGTAGTTGGGAAATAGTATGGCGATGGGATTTTTATTCTGCTGGCTAGAGAGAGTGGAAATTGTACACAACTTTAAATTAAGAGATGATTTGTGTTCCCACTACAATAACTATGGTGGCATATTGGAGCCATTGTAGGCGAAAATAAATAAATTACAAAGCCAGAGCATGTAATATTCACAGAATTTTGCCAATGTCAATCAATTAGCGATGTAATGAAAAGAATGGGACAATTTAGTCTATCAACACATGTGATAGCTTCATGTGTGGAAGCTATCACAGCAAGTTTCAAAGTGACAACATCTTTTATATTCTCCTTTTCTACAGTAGCAATTTTGGCTCAACCGCGGTGAAACATCAGTGTTATGGTTGATGAAAAAAAGCAAACATTAATTGCAAGTCTGTAATGGGATTTTTACATAAACCTTGAACATTCTTCATGTCTAATCCACCACCGTGACCCCCCCACACTCAGTGGCTTATTGTCTACACAGTAATAATATACATTCTGCTGTGGATAAAAATAGTTTCAAGCACCCCCACTTACATGCACTCTAATAAGCACACTTACAGAAATACTTTGCAACCTCCTACAGAGGTTAATGTTAATAAATTCAATAAATACAAAAATTGTGTCTTTATAAAAATAAATAAATAAATAAGGAACAAGTCACTTAGAGTGGAAGCATTAAAAGTGACACTGTAGAATGCATGTTCTTCTAATTTCTGTACACAGCTTAATAAGAATGACTTGATATTGCAAAATTGCCTACCTTCATACGAATTTCAAGTTTACCAGCCATCTAAGAATATACAAAACCTGCACATTTTCCCTGAGAGGACAGTGACGGCCAAACTGCTTTCACCGGGATGATTAACAGCACAAATTGACTGAACCAAATTAGTTTTCATGTTCACTGTAGCCTTCAAGTCCGTATTATTCTGCTTTGTGTTGAGCTGACAAAATGTGGGTGAAAGGCAACCATTGCATTTAAAGAGATGAGGTGTAAGGTGTTACAAATTAGAGGTTTCCTCTGAACGTTGTACAGTTAAAAAGACATTTGAATTGCCATTTTTGACAAGATTACTGTATTATTGTGTAGAACAAATACATTTCCTTTTTATCATTTATCTTCCTTTATCAGTACGAGTCCTAGAGGACTGTATTGTTTGAGGCAGGTCTCATTACTTTTCTACAGCTGTGACTTCTAACTAAGCGCTTTGGGCTTACCTTTATAGCTGTTTCTTAATAGCAGCAAACCATGGAAAACAAAGACGTAAGCACTTATTAGATGATTTTAAGAACACTTCACACTACTACTACCAAACCTACAGCTGCTACACCTATTGTCACCAACACACCACCAAATACCGATTCTAGTTCTGTCCAGCTACTGCTCTTACTGAATACATCACTGTCATTGTAACCTACACATACTATTAATACCGCAACTACAGTTTCTGTTACAACTTCTACAGAACCGACATCTTTCTGTTCTTTTTAATTTAAACTACATAACAACTGTACAATGATATAAAACCAAACAAATAAGACACTACAAGAGCTGTAAGCATTTCCTATTCAGGTAAACATTCACGTATTTATGTATTTTACCTGTTAGGTGTTATTGTGTACCTGATAAAAGTGCATTTGATTCTAATCTCCACAAAGAGCGTACATGCTACGATGAGGTTATAAGTTGTAAAATACCAGAAGAAAACCCAATGAATAATCATACCGCATGTTGTTTGTTACATTGCCGAGCTTTAGGGACTGGAAACCAAAAATAGATGGGGTCATCGTACCCCAGGATGGAGGAAAGAAACAAAGAAATGTGATTCAAAGAGAATAATGAGGTGGTAGAGAGGTTTGAACTGGAGACCAAAAAAAAGAGTGTGTTATAGAATGTAATGTGTGCTTCAATGCTTAATGGCACAGTGAACAGAGATGTAATTGATTACTGTTATCAGTGGAAAGACAGTTACTATAACACAGATAATGGCAGCCATAATACACTGCCCTGCAATATACTGTTAGACAGATGGAAACGGGCTGATAGAAAACTCCAGAGTAAAGAAAAGGAGACGAGAGAAAGGAACGGGAGATCGTATAAATGAGAATTGAGACAAAGAAGATGAGACAGAGACAGAGGAGGGCGATGATGAGGTTCTAATAATATAATTGTATTCATATATCAGTGTTGTGCTTTGCAGGGTAGTTTGATCTTTCCTTCTTCCTATCCATATTTTCTTCACCAGCACTCTTTCATCTTATGCAGTTGATTATCACCACCCATATGATACCCATTCATCTGTCTTCACCTATTCTTACCCTCTTTGCCCCATTTCATACACTGGCTCTCAGTGATCACCTGTCCCCATCCCTCTTAAATCAAGTCTCCCTCATCTATCACCCCTCTCTTCACCATCTTCAGCCCCTTTTGTCTTCTTTCATCTATTCTCCTCTACACTGCTGAGCACATCTCGCTTCCAAGTCGCTCTGTTGGGCAGAACAGATCAGACCAACAAGAACCCATTAAGGGTAAAGGAAGAACGAGGGGATGATATCATTATTAAGATATATACATGCACATTTACACAGGTTCAAACAGACACTTGTGCATGAGTACAAACACTTTATGTCATGCTTGGGAGGACAGAAGCAAGTATGAATGCACCCACATGTACAAAGTCAGACAAACCTAAATAGAGGCACATGCATCGAAGAGATACTGCAATATAATGTTCCCGTGTGACTCATGTCTCCTGAAAGCCCATGCCTCGGCTGTAAATCTCACAAATACACACGGAGAGCACATACACACACACACACACACACACACACATATGCTCACACTGCCTCATAAACCTTTACAGGTATTATGATGGAAATCTCAAAGGCGGGTGGAGTGAAGGTAATTGCTCATTTAGGCTCTGTAATGTTCAGACTTTAACATGCTTTGGTTTGTCTGCACTGTACTGTGGAGAATTACAGTATTTTGACAATGACAATTAAACATAGATACATTAATAAAACAAAGAGCAAATAGGAGAAATGAGGCCTCTCTATTGCACTCAACTGTAACAATACAAATCCTACTCATAAAGATACTATTGAATTCTTGGAAGGTATGACAAACTTAGATACAGTATTATTGATTTTGGTGTACTCTTATAATGGCAGATATACCAGACTTTAATGCATCAATCATATTGTTAAAAACACACAATTACTTTTCAGACATCCCCTATAGTCAAGGTTTTTCCATTCCATTTGCTTCATACTTTAAAAACATATCTCGGACACAAATAAAAAACAACCTTCTATAGTGTAAGAAATATACTGTAAGCGGGAAGGACTATCAAAGTGATGCTTTTATAGCTTAATAGACTTCCCATGGCACATATTATCAAAAATAGTAAAAAAAAAAAAAAACTATAGTGTCAAAGGGACATGTCCTCATCTTGTAAGGTACTACTACAGAATGACATCTCTGCCTCTGTAATACCACTTTCACATCTACGCATATCACATATAAGTCCTGTTATACTGAAGACAATTCAGTGTTTAGTATATATTTGATCCATTTGCACCAGACTCCTGTCACACACTTAGTTCGTCTATTCACAAGAAACCCAGTAATGGCAACAGCAACAAACCACCACCACTATATACAGTTATAGTATTCTATTGTAACTAGCAATCTTATCGTTATTACAGAAACCAGTGCTTAACCTTCCATATCAAAGCTGAGCAGACTGTTGTTAAACCTTGTGGGAAAAATGGTCACAGTGGATGGATGCCTAACACTGACACTTCGAGACTGCCATAACATGTTATTTTGATCTGTATCACAGCATCAGTCTTGAAATGGATATATGTTAGCTACTAACATAAACAATAGTGCAGTGCAACAGTGAGCCTAACTAAGTTAGAACCGAGTTAAAACTACTTGAATACAACTATGATCTGTGCTCCAGCAGCGCAGCTCCATCGCTGGGGGAGCATGTAAACAAAGAAGAGTATAGCACACAAATGGAAGGAGTCAGAGCCCTGTCTGGCAGTTCATCAGTTCACACACCTGGCTGCCATCCCAGCCTGTTAGACGCACTACTAGAGACCCGCCACAATCAAATTACTAGGAACACACATCAAGGTAATGCAATCAGTCCCACAGTGATTTCTACACACCGTTTTCTGGAGATTCTAGCTGAGACACAACTAGCCCTCTTTAATATGCACACATGCGGACGCTGCAGATAATGGGAACCACTGATGTGGCAAATAAAAATGAATACACAGACACAATCTATCAAACACACACATCTTGTTGTCTCTTTAGTGGAGTTTTAAGTGGAAGTGGTACAAGTTGTTTCTATTCTATTTTTAGCAGGGTTACATGCCATTAAGCAAGTCCTTAAGTTTTACCCATCCGCAGTGTGATGTAAAATGAAACTTTAGCACTAAAACATGGCATGGAATTTATGTTAAAAAAAAATATTTAGCACTTGACAGCAATAAGCAGGCTAGTAGACACAATTAGATTTTTTCAGATTGTTTTTCAGACATATACGGATCATAGCAGAATTTAAATTACATTTACCTTAATAATAAAGTAAGGATTATAGACATAATACATTAATGTGTCTTGGCAAGCTGAAAAAAAATTATGTGTGTTTATGTACTGTGTATACAGTGTCCATGCAGGTTTATGTGTGTTTGTGTATAGACTTAATTACATTTTGTAATTCACAGTACCAGCCCGGACTTACCATATTGAGTGTATGTAGGTTGTGTGTGTGTTTGTGGTGTGCAGCAGTTCTTTTTGTGCAGGATTGACTTCATTGTGTGGTACTTTCCCGGCCATGGTTGAGGTAGCCTGCGCTAAGCTGGTTTGGTGTAAATTGATAAGAGAGTGGAAGAGAGGTTTACTAAATTTGTACAAGTAAACAGTGCAATAATTTCCATGTATCACTTCAAACCAAAATGAACTGGGACTGCTGAAGATCATTAGGCTCTGCTCAATCGTAGCTTGTGGATTCTGACAGCACATTCAACAAAACAAGCAGTGCAGTGATTGGTAAATACACAACCCAATGCTTCTGAGCACAGGATATCAAACCTATTTGGCTCAGTTTGAGGTTTGTAATTGACTCTCAGAACTTTGCTACCCAGCTTCCCCTTGGCTGATAAGTCTTCCCCTAAAAAATGTTTTGCTTGTTGTCAGTTTGTTAATATTAAGTTAGAAGTTAAAGGAGATCAGAGGTGGTGCAGATTTGGAGGATGATAGTGGATGGTTTAGGAACCTGTTTCTCTCACGCCCGAGTAAAGAATTAAATAATTAATAATTGAAGTTTTATTCTGCACATACACTTTGTTAACATTCAAACATCACACTTGAATCCTCCTAAATGTCCAATTTAAATGACCTTAAAATACAACTAAATAATAATAATAATAATAATAATAATATTAATAGCAATATTAAAATGCCAAATATTAAAAATAATTTTCTTTCAACCCAAATCAACAACCTACAACACATATGTTTTTAGTGTGTTGCTATTATAATTTAATCTCATGTAAAGTGTAAAGTGAGTACCATTAAAAGCAAATAATAAAATGTATTATTAAATACAATTTGTATTATTCATTTACAATTTTTCCAATTTCAACCTCTATAAAGACTACAGTCTTTCACACATACATATGCGCTCACTCACATATCCATGCACACACATCCATAGAGATCAACAGATACACCAGCCAATCAGCTCAAAGAAAGCCTCAGGATGTTTTAGCTGACTGGAGCATTTATGGCTCACTATCCAGTCTTGACTCCTATGATCAGAGAACTAGACACTATCTGCTGGCACAGATTATTAATAAAAGGTTAACAGGGTTTTAATTACAAAAGATGTGGATGCCTTGCCTGTGATTAAAATAATTAAACAATATTTACAGTTACCAAAAAAAAACAACTCTCAGATCCCAGACTTTTTAGCCCATCATCCTACCTGAGAGCTCTTGTTTAATAATTAATGATAACATGGACATTTTCTTTTAGGATGAGTATCGTTTGTCTGACACTCAACCTGAATTAGCTTCATTATTCAGTGTGAGACGTTTGTAATGACGCCAAAACAGAAGGTATTGTGTTCACAAATTGAATTCAGCCCAGACCGGATTTTCCCTACCTAATTATAGATTCTTAGCCACTAGACAGTCCTGAATAGCTATGATTGTACACACATGGGTTTATGCCTGCCTGGTGCTTGATAAAAATCAACTTCCTCATTCCCAAATGGATTGATAATCTTCCTGTGCAATGTGGAGAAATTTCAATTTCCGGGAACATCCAACTAAGTCAAATGCAATTAACATGCATTACTTTACATATATCTTCACGTTAACCGAGGACAATTATCAGCAAACGTTTTGTCATATTCAATTTACCCAGGCTATTGAGCTCTGTAGCCTTCCATTCTAACTGAAATGCACGTGTTGCATCAGTCTGGCTTTGTTTGATCAAAGAATATCAGTTTAATTATCCTCTGTGTCAAGGTGCATTGATTAGAGAAGCCCTTTTTGTTGTTTCTTTAAATTTAAATATAAAGGGGAGAGACACATAAAACTCTTGTTTTGTGGTTAAAATAACATTATTAGGTTTTCAGATTATGCCTCCTTTGCAGGGTTAAGAGAAACAACATTCTCACTTTGTTATTAAATGATTAACACACATTGTACATGATATGCACTTAGGTTACCTTCTGTTCATATTCACTGAAAAAGTACAGGCTATCCAATTTAGTGCAAATCTCTATACACAAGTCATGCTTCCCAAATGTATGAGTGAATTAAAAGGGCAGGATACATCCAGATAAATTTAAATTCTTCATCTTTATTAGTTTTATCTAAAGTGTGATAATACATTCATGTCCAAGCAGATGTAGGCTGGGGGAAAATTATGAGCATCTGCCAGATATACGCATATATCCAAAAACAGAAGCCCGGGAGCCTGTAAAAGCACACTTATAGACACACTTGAAGGATTTAATGGGTTGACTATGTAATATAGTCAAGTATACCATCATGCCAACTAGTAGAAAAACTATCTTGCTTTATTTTTATTCATCAATCTGCTTATGTGTGTGTGTGTTTGAGTGTTGGTGCCAACTCACGGGCAGTATCCTATTTTTAAATTAGTTTAATCACCCAGCACTGCAGAACCTCAGGCACGCCTCATAATGTCTCATCTACATATTGTTCTGGCTATAAATGAATTTCAAATGCCTCAACCATTATTTGATATAACACTGACTTCAACACACATTATAATAATAGGCATGCACACGAGCACTCTGACATGCATGCTGATGTACATGTAAAGATGCATAAAGATATGAAGAAAAAAAAAGAAGAAAAAAATTGTTGACACACTTCATGTCTTCATCTCTGTGTGCACATACAGCAGGGCTTATACACACTCACGCACAGACACACACAAAGTCAGAACATTAGATAGAGTCAGGCAGGGATGGTGCTATAAATTACAAAATGCAACTGCTGCTTATCTCAACATTGATTAAAAGGGAAAACTGGCCCTGAATACGATCTAACACCCAAAATGGTTAGAAATGAATAAATCATAGCTCTTATCCCAAACAGCAGAAGGAGAAAATGAGCAATATCCTAGAAAGCTTTTAATTTTTTTTTTTTTTTTTTTTTCCAGCGTAAATATGAGGGGTTGTTTAGTGAATTCTAAGCAGATGCTTACCTGATTTGAATTTGATGCACAGCAGCAAAGGTAGAGTTTATGGGGAATCTAGTGAGGGGAGCACATATTAAGATACAGCCTTTAATTCCACCATGAAGAGTAATTTGAAAAGCGAATGTATACACAGTATATTTAGATAAACCTGCTGTGTAGTGTTGCACATATTGGACAATCAAAGCTCATATGGAAGAAAGTAACTTGTATCCACTCTGACTATGAGTGAAGAGATATTTGATAGTATCACAGCACATTGTGATAGCAGGCTGCATATTTTGAAGTAGGCTAGTTGAAAGTTAATCAGCTAGGAATATAGTTTGGCTTATTTTTATCTCACTCATTTGCAGGCATGAATTGGACAAATGGCTCGTTCTGTTTCCCTAAATGATGGAATGAATTGCCCTATTTAAAATGTAGGTTATAGCAACTACTCTGATTAATGAATCCAAGACAAAATGTAAATGCATGTATTCATCCTAGAACCAGCTGAGTAGTTGGGTTTTTCTTTCTTTCCTTGTGTTTAGCCAAGGTTTCAACATCAACATATCCCAGATAAAAACAACTGTTCATGTCACATTTTCAACACATTATTCTCAATGGCAGTTGGTATAAGATGGTGACCACACATGAAATTTAAGGGAACAACCTAAATAATACAATTATCATCTGTAGTGGAATAAAGAGTTCAATATTTGTGTTATTTCATTCATTGTTACTCCTTCAACTCAAATTGGTCATTTAGCGCTCACTTCTGTGCTTGCCGCCTAGTTGCTCTAATTCATTGCATGATGCCAGCAGCATCCCATGTGCTCCCACCATAACCCGAAACGACAGGCTAAAGTGTCTCTGCCAGAATTAGTCAAATGCTATCATCATTTATTGAATATAAGTGATCACAGCATTCTTATTCCTGTAAGGTTTAAATAAGTGGTGTAAGTGTCTTTCCACATCATTGTGTCAGATATTGTACACACCTGTGGCATTTTGTACGCACAAATACTTTGTTACAACAAAATACCTTTTATTTTTGAGGATGGTCAGTGGCAGACTACACTCCATAGGATACAAAGGTAGCAATTTCCTTCCATCACCACGATATGATCCAGCACAACTTTCCCCATTGCCGTCCGCGGCTGCTGGAGGTTTTAAAAATCCATTCACTGTAGCAGCCCATCCATTTTCTATTTGGTCAAAACTCATCCTCCTCTCCTCTCTAGCAGGAATATCATTTCATTTCTTTCTTTTTTTTTACGAGTTTGCCAGTGTTATAGATAAAAAATGAAAACTGAGGAACATCAAGATCTAAATACCTTGACAGTGTAGTCATTTTGACAAGGCTGATCTTCAGCTGTACCTCTAAGACTGAGCAACTGATACTGCTATGATGTTTAAGTCTGTTATCATGTGTTACAATAGAAATAAAAAAAAAACAGACAGAAAAAAAAAGTGTCAACGCTGCCAACTTTAAACTTGGTAACAGCCACATGCTCAACACTACTGGCAACCTCAGCAGTATTATTATTTTTCCTGCTTGTATTAATCAAGTGTTTCTGACAATGTGCATGTTGTGCATTGAATAACTTTAGTGTTTTACACTGTGATTGATACAATCTCACATATGACTTTGTTTATTTGATATAACTACTAATTGGATATAATTGTTATTTTTTTTAATAAGGAAAACTCAAACGTGGATATAAATTAACTCAAAAATATATATTATAGAAGTCATTTGTTTCAGCAGCCAGGAACCTGGCACAGAAGTCACTTAAATTACAGCTGGCTTCACATTGCATGCTCAGAGGCATAACTTCTCTTTCAAATATTATGATTTGTGACATTTAGATGATTGATTGGTCTCCTTTAAAATTTACAAAGGACTCATATGTATGTTAATTGTTGCACTATTGTGTTGTTTTTCTTTACTAGTACAACAATGTCTTCATTCAATCTGAGAGCACATCTTCCAGCCTGGGAATTTCCAAAGAGGGCTCGGAGTCAGCAAGTCGTTCCAATCAAAGTGTACACTGTGTGCTTCACTGATCAACAGACTTTTAACCAGAGAGCCGTAGCCAAGTCTTTATATCATTAGTAAATCAGAGAATGTCTTGTGGAGAACATTCTCCCTAAGTTTTTTTAAGAGGTGTTCAGACTTAAGTCTAAGTGGATTTTAGAGGTGGTGAGATTACATACAAGGTCAGTTAAAAGATGTGAGTGCACACAAACAGATGGCCTGTAAGAAAATTGTTGTTAACAAGAACTGGAGTTCCTGGAGTGTTTTGAAAACTGTCTGCTTCGCATAGCAACCGCATAGACACATTTAGACCCTCTGTTTGATGGTTCATTAGCAGTCATAAGATACGAGAGCATCTTTCCATGAAAATAAGCACACATATATTTTCTCTTACTATAAAGATAAGCCACTGTTCTTGATATCACATGTGGGATCATAAAACAACTGTTTATTTTTCCCACCTGTTTCAACCGGCCCTGCTCTGTGCAGTGAGGCTTGGTTCCAGCTGTCCACGCTCATAGTCAAATCACTGTGCAATAAATCTTTTGCTGAGAAAGACTTGAACGACTCTTATCCTGATTTGGAAACACATATTTGTGATAATTTGTTTTGAATTCATGATTTGATACTACATGAACGCATATAGAAATCATAATGTAGGAAACATGCTTATGTAACCCAGGAGGTCTGGACAAGGGCGTGGACCGTCTTCTCTCTTCAATTCTTTCCTTGTCTTTAACTGCATTTAGCTGTGTATGTGTGTGTGTGTGTGTGTGTGTGTGTTTACAGATGTGAAGGCTTAGCAGGGTACTGACCACCTGGTGCTTGACTGGCATGTTTGTGGCACAGCAGGTAGTGTGGGCAGATCTCAATGGGCATTATTACACAACCTTGTTCCTTTTTCATACTTTCTAAGTTCACTTACTACCCTTTATTTGTTTGATGGTAAAGGACATTATCCTGCAAGATTAAAAAGCAACATTAATTGTTAGTCCTGTTTATTTTTGTTCAAGTGTCTCACACCTAGTCCTAACTGAAACCAATGCAAATGCTTTTTGTTTTTCAATGAAGATGTCCTAAACTGCTCCACGGATCAACAACGATGTCTGTCTGAAAAAACATTCTCCCTGGTTGTACATTGGGCATTTCTGAAACAGCTGATAACTGCTGGGTCCTAATTTCAAATGCTGATTACGAGTGGGTCATTCCCCTCAGTGGAAACGAGGACAAGGTAAACTGCACGGTTTGACAGTATTTTATGTCGCCCACAGTGGACTGCAGCAGGGACTACCATGTCTGAGCAGTGCAAGGACAGAGGATGGACATTCTCAAAGTTCACATAACCTCGACAAATTAGTAATTATTGTGTTTCTCCATATTTCCTTTCTGGAATAGGTTGTTCTTTATTTCAATGGCTACACCGCAAATCAGTGTGAGTCAAAATGTATTTTTTTACAAATAAATTGCTATTTCTAAGTTTATCAATGGATTCTTGATTCTTCCAAATCCTTGAAAAGACATCTAAGCAAACACAAATCTTGCACAATTTCCAATCAGTTTTCAGACAAGCATACTCTGCAGATTCCTTTTTTATACCTAACCGACAGGTGATTGATGAGGGAACACTGTGAAAGCCTTTGATACTGTGAATCACAAGCTACTGATCACCAAATTTAAGGCTCTTGAGTTGAGCACACCGGCGCAGACATGGCAAGGTTGTTTGTCGCATAGAGACCAGATACTGGAAATAAAGGTGCAATAACTCAGAAGCCCGCCCCCTAAGATGAGTCCCCTAAGGGAGTGTGCTAGACCTACAGTTGTTCCTAATGTATACAAATAACACGAGAGAGGCATGTAAATGTGATCCTATATGCAGATGATTCAGTTCTAGTGGTTGCTAATAAAAACTTGTCTCTTAGTGAAACACTGTCTAACAGAATGGCTCCCTGATTACAAACTGTCCTCATGACCTGGGAAAACAGAATCTATTCTGTTTGGTTCCAAACCCAGATTGCACAAAGCTAAGAATTTTGCAATACATTTTAAAGTCTGATGAAGTCTTTGTTGAAACATGTGTAAAGTACTCCGGCTGTACACTTGATGGCAATGAGGGGGTGCAAGTATGTCCCTGAAAATGGTAGGAAAAGTCAACACCAAAACTACATTCTTGGCCAGAAAGTCAGTGTCCCTGGACAGGAAGAACTTAATCCAATGCCAGCACATCCTGGTACTATAGCCTTCCCAAGTTGTATAAGACAAGAAATATAACTGATAAAAGTGGTTTTAGGTCTTGGTCCACAAGAGCACATAGTGAAGAAGCAGTTCATGTAGCTAAACTGGCTCCCTGTGGAGTGTAGAGTGAGATTAAAAACTCACAAAATTCACACAATTGCAATCTCCACACATGCATACAAATCTACATCTAACTATAACAAGGAAATAAGTCCTGCAACCTTTTTTTGTGTTATCCTTGATGCTCTTTTAATTGTGCATGTACATGTTGTTGCAACCATGTAATGTGTTCTATTAAAGTTAACTGTCAAATAAATAAACTAATTATGCACAACACAAAACTACATATTGCATTATGTAATATGGTAATTGCATCCTTAACATGAAAAAAGATGACAAAACCACAAAACAGCTCATGATTATAAGCATTTATTCTTAACTGCTTATGCACATTCAGTGAAAAAATTTAATAAACTAAAACAAACAAACAAAACAAAACAAAAACAAAACCTGATGACTGAACAGTGGAAAATGAATTCCTTATAAATAATATAATAAAAATAATAAACAAAGGGATAGAAGCACAGCTGAGAATCTCCTCTTTTCTGAAATAACTTGCAGACTTGAGCGGTGATGTGATGTTAATGTGCTTTCTGTCTAGTGACCCGATGCAATGATGGAAAACCCATCTCTCCTCAAACCACTTACTCATTTTACTCCAGGTTTGCTCAGTGGGTCAAGGTAGATATGTAGACAGTATCTGCCTTTCAATGGCCTTGCATGTTACCTCATTACAATGAATTTTATAACTGTACTCCAGGCTCTGTATCGAGTCTCCTGATGCCATGTATCTGAAATAAAAGGAGGGAGAGAGATCAGTAAAAAAGTTACATATATGTATAGTATATTTTATTTCTTTTTTGCCATATGCAGGTGTTAAAGCTAAAAGCTTATATATTTGATTATAATTGCATTTTTACTGCAACTTTGATTAGTTCTAGCAACATTAATATCACCCTAAACTTTACAGAAGAATTAACTCATAAATAAATTAGTTGAATAAAGAGTAAAGTCTTATCCAACACACATTTTGTTTTCGCTTACTTTCCTAATAACTGTGCATGCAGTGTATACCTCTTTATTAGAGCATATATAAAATGCAGTCCACAAATCACAAAAGTTAATCATTCTAGCTGAGCAAATTACTAAAACTTCAGAAAACTACCTTAGTTATGAATAAAAAACTTAAGACACTTACTCATTTGCAGAGGGAGAAATCGCAGGCGGCGCAAAAAAATAATCTCATCCTCTCCTTGCGCTGCAACATCGCTCAATATAGCTGGCCTTTTTTTCCACACGCCATCCGCTAGAGTTTGTGTGCTGTATGTTAGGAAGAAGTGTCAAGAGGACTGAGACAAATTCATAATTACATTCTGAATGGTTATTAGGTATTGTCAAGGACAAATACTAATTTGTGCATGGAATCCTATGTGTTTTTTTCATTCAGACAGCTTATTGTAAATGTAGACATGAAAGTAATTTTTATTCGTTCATTTCACTTGTGGTAGGGCCAAACGGTTGAGTACAAAATGCATGAATGTGAAAGCAAAGGTGTCTGTGTCATTGTGTGTGCTATAAACCCTTGAGCCATAAGAGCTTATAGTTTTGAGGGCCCAGCCCCTCCAATTAAAACACGTTAACGGCAGAATTCTCTTTACTTCTCTCCACAGGGAACCGACAGAGAAGGCTTGTCTAGTTTCTCATTCTACCCAGAGTAATAATTACCTTAGATAATTACTTTCCTCTCTCAAGCAATTAATGCCAATTCCAGGGGCGATGGTTTGCGACCCAGGCAAGGACTTGAGGTTATGCAGGGGTTTAGAAATTAATAGATGGGAGCTTTAAAAAAATAAATAAATAAATAAATAAAACATCTATCTTACTCTTTGAGACATGAAACCGTGTGAGCCACAGCATGTGGCAGTGATCTGTAAAATACGGGAAAACACAGCAGAGAGAGGTAAACCCAAGCTGCATAAAGGTAACAGGAACAGATGTCTGTGCGACTATCACTATGTGACTATAATTAAAGGTAAAGTAAAAATACACTTAAAGCTCCATTTTTAAACTAAACAACAGCACTTATACACACATACAGGTACGGTTGGTTTATGAGGACAAACCTGTACAATACAGGGATATGAGGAGAAAATTGTTCCCTTTGTATTGGAGACAAATGAAGTAAGCTACCTGACCAATCCTCATAATTTTAGGAAAAAGGGAGGCTATTCAGAATTTAATTAAAACAAATCCGTTGTGAGATCTTAAGGCCTGAAGTACATGATTGGAGGATTAGGCGAAAGAAGGCATTTCTAACTTAATGAGGACACATGCAGACAGAAACCTAGACACATAACCCATCCTTACTTATGGGGAAATGTCTGCTTTATTTGGACATTACTTAAACACACAAACACACCTCCTCTGATACACACACACATCATCATCATCATCACCCACTTCTGTCTATGATCGTGCTTTCTGTGAATGACTAAAACAACCCTTCACACAGTGTCACATGGAGCAGCATTCAAATAAGTGGGATCAGGATCAAAACCATACATGGCTGTCTGTGATACTGCTGTGTTTGAGTGTGTGTGTGTGTTCGCATTTGGGCACGTATGTGCAGAAGCAAAGCTGATAGCCATCACACACAGCTGCCACCCTGGGCTGAATGCTCGTACACTGGTGCCAGTGTCTCATCATGGGGTATGCAAAACATTGTGAGAGAGTGATCCACACTCACAACTATTCATTGTTTCTCCTTGAATTATGTGGATCCAGGATAGAAAGACACTCAGCAGGGAAAGATGAGCACTCATCTCATTGTGCGGTAACTGATCTCATCAACTAAGTTATTCAGAAACTGTATTTTTATCCCCATATGGAACAAGGTGATGATAATAAGGGTTGTTAATAATATAGTCGTTACATAGATAAGAAGTTTTGCCAGCTCTGCATAATCAGCTGTGTCTTTTGAAAGTTCCCCTCCCCCGAGTGGAACTGTGTATGATGAGTGTATGAGATATGCTATGTTATGAATGCAGGACAAATCGATAAATATAGTTTCCCAAAATTGTTTTGTATAGAGCTGAATGACAAAAAGGGATTTATAGACTATGAATCAGTGACCCAAGTGATCCTGTGGTTACCATGCAAACAAATAGTTACTACAAACTAAAAACAACCTTCAGGTCACTACACACACTCAAGAGTACACTTAGGCACATTTGAGTGCTGACATATTTGTGCAAAGTAATTGGTAGACAAGTAATTTTCAAAACACACAAATTATGTGATTGGTGTAAATTGATTGAGATATTGTTGGACTTAATGCATGAATTGCACTAAGCCTATGCTAATGTAAAAATAACAAATCATAATTTATATCGTTGAAATTACTTGTGTTTATACCTGATATTCAAGAGTTTTTTATTTTTATTTCATTTGCTTAACACAGTGATGTGTTTGCGCACACAATGATCAGCTATTTATTTTCTTCAAATGCTCATTTACAAAGAGGCAATGAGGGAGGACAAAATATTCACTATAATGCACTATATTTCAACAGCACCCCAAACAACTACAGCCTCCAAACTTACCACCACTAATTAAAACCCTATATGACACTCTGAGAGGTCACAGTTATTAGAGGCCTATTGTAACTCCATTTAACGGCAGTATTAGTAAGGTGTACTGCATAAATTGGTTAACCAAAAAACACATGCAAAATAAAAACATGCAAATAGTAAGTCACTAAAAACACCAGGGGACATTAAACCCTCTAGCCTTTCATCTTAATAGAATGTCAGACACTTTCTGTGAGGAAGATTGAAAGGAAAATCATTATAAACACCAGAGACAAAGAGACATGGAGAGTAGAAGAAAGAATCATAGATGCACAGTAGGGAGGTGGCATTTAAAATGTATGGATGTTGTTTTTGTTTTAGATCCCATTACTATGGAAAGCAAAATGACCACATTGTTTCATCAATAGGGAGTAAATGACAGTGAGAGAAGGAGTGTCACCTTTCGAGTGAGCAAGAAACAATGCCTGTAATGACTCACTGTGGCCATTATAAAAAACACTGAGCCCATCTTCTTAAGCTGTTTTTGGCTGTCAGGAACAGATAATGTGTTTGTTAAATATTCATCCAATTACTAAAGATGAAGAGCCCCGAGGTGACATTTCAAATGCTATTCAATAAATGCTCACGTCTAACCTAATCCTTAACTGAGTTCTTATTCCAGGTTCGTATATAGATCAAATGAAAATGTAATGGTCCCTGTAGTAAATGGGGTCTACTGCAACAACAGGTAGTAAAAGGATGGAGTAAAGACGACTTGAATATCAATTTAAAAAATTGGAGCAGATGAGAACAAGAAGTCCCAACACTTGCGAACAAATTTACAGTATGAAAATTAGTATGCAAAAAATAAAAGAACAATATAGCAGCTGAATTAGAATTCAT
Source organism: Pampus argenteus (assembly GCA_036937835.1). Classification (NCBI taxonomy): domain Eukaryota; kingdom Metazoa; phylum Chordata; class Actinopteri; order Scombriformes; family Stromateidae; genus Pampus; species Pampus argenteus. The sequence goes on from CM072874.1 coordinate 9,462,569, forward strand.
CCAGGGTCAGTGACTGAGCATAATGTTTGGACGGATGTATAACTTTGACTGGGGGGGTGGGTTCATATTTTCCGACCCCATCTTCATAAACACTTGAATTATTATTAACACTATCATATTTCATGAAAGAAAAATAAACAATGTCAGAGGTTTCTAACACACACCCACACAACCATACATGAACTAAGACATACAGGAGGAAATCAGTTAATAAGATGCTCCGTTTAGTGCAGCACTGCAAGAACACTTTCTATATCACAGATAAACCTCAGGCCACCACATGCACAGGCAACAATAAATTAAAGGCTGAACAATTGTAAAGACACACCAAGCATTGATATGCATAATTATAAAGCTATGTAGGAGTTGTTATCCAGGAATATAACCACAATTACAACAGTACAAACTAAAGTGTACAAAACTGGATAGATGGATATTCTCATAAGGCACATAAGTGAATATATAAACTCACCACGAGAAGAGCTGAGGTTGCCGGCTGTGACTGCTGAATTTTCTTCTGGTTTGCAGAAGTAACTGAGCTAATGGTCACATTATTTTCAGTTGCTTAGGATTGGCTCGCACTGCCACGCCTTATTCAGGATGTTGACGCAGTTAGCTACTACTATTTATTTAATGAAGGTTTATGTTTCGTGCATATCACTTGCTTTAAATTGATCGGTCAGTCATAGAACTCAAATATGATAGTTGTCACAGTGAAATGGAAATTAGAGCATCTTTAACGGGACTTGGTTTAAATAAAATCCTACAGATTTGGATCACTCAAAAGAGGGCGTGGCTCTGTGAATTTGTGTTGTCTTTCATGCAGACGTTCCTCACTCACATTGGTTTCTTTTTAAGAACATATAAAATTAATCACAGTCCAAACAGGGATGTTGAGAGAGGGATGAGGAAAGAAGGTAAATGGAGAAATAAATGGGAAGGGTTGGTGGGTTGAGAACTGAGACAAACATAATGCGTTAACCAGGTTTAAGTTGGCTTGACAGGTGATTAAAGCTGTGGTGAAAGTAGGGTGACATTCTTAGGAAGATCTGTGTTAGTAATAAAATCTTACAAACCAGATAGTTTGAAAGACTTCTTTTGCTCTGTAGTGTCTGTTTCACAACACAACAAATCTGCTCGTATATTTGTATTTTATTTTTATTATTTCTTTATAGTGAAACAACTTTTTGTACTCCACTCTTTCAGTCATTTGCTTCTCTTGAACTCTTGAATGAACCTTCAAGACTTGTGTGAATACCTGATGTATAAAGAAGATATATTAATCTTCTGCTGCTTTTATAGAGTACACCTGCAAGCAAGTAATACATCTGTGCCAAGTGTTTTTTTTTGTTTGTTTTTTTTTCACTGCCATTAACAAGAACTTTAATGAGATAAAGTGACAGAAGATGAAAGGCAGAGGATGGAAACTGCATGTGAGAGTGACCAATAATGTTTCTACTAATGTGAACAAATGTTTCCATCGCTTGAAAGCAGGATCTGTTAAATGATTTCTGCATTAGGAAATTATTTTAAGAGCTAATGGGTTGTTGTTAGCACTGCACCACCCAGTGGCTCAGAGTGGCCCCGGGCTTGCAGCATGAAGCGCTTTCGTTATCCATTTCTGCTCTGTGATCACTGCATTTTCTGTCCAGTAAACAACACTCATGCTGGAAAAAAAAAATCACCTAAAAGAGCTCTAGATCATTATGACAATCCAGTGTGTTTCTCATTTACATTCAGCTCAGTTTTGAAGCTACTGCGGTGTCTTTTAGACCCTGACATTTCTCTCAATGAATCACTGTGATTTTAGGTCCTGTGGTGTTATTCCATTAGCTGGGTTTATCTGCATTCATTTAATAAATTGCCTCCCCCCACTGCACCCTGACTTTTGTCAAAAAATTGACATTCAAGGAATTTTTTTCCTCTGTTTTAAGAATACAGATGATCATCTAATTATTTCTTCATCGCTTCAGTTTTAACAAATTACCAGTTGGTTTCACAAGCAGCTACAATGGATATATATATAGTATGTGTATACAATGTGTGTACATATGCATGCACAGGTGTGTATAGATATACAATATATATACACAAACACACCAACACATAAACATATGCACCAACATGAATATCAGTGTTTCTTTTTCAAATCTGCAGGGATTTTAAAATTTGGATAATTCGCCCCTTTCTCCGAAGCCCAATCTCTTTTCTTCTCTTTCTTTTCATAGACAGAAAGTCATCTGGCAGAGTAAAGTCATCTGTAAAGGAGACTGATGGCTAACAATTGATGTGCCAATCCTGTCTAGACAGCACCACTTCATCCAATTATGTTGGAAATACAAACATGATTGCAACAACAATGGTAGGATTACCAACGCCGGAAAGAAGAGAGGAAGAAGTAGAGGAAGACGAGCAATGAGGATAAAATTGACAAAAGGATGATAGATGGCATCAGGCCTGGACTGTGGGAGACATGATGGTATCAATAATGAGAGATATGCATTTTATTTAAAGGGATGGACAAAATACAAATAAATGTCATCTCTTGTCCTGGTACCATTAAGTGGGTATCAGTGAGAAGGAGGCTTGTGATTGACTTCATGTTTGTAGCAAAGAACATTTGTTCACACAGTATATCTCACACACTCTCTCACAAACACACACACACACAAAGGTCTGGGTGGGGCCAGCAGATCAGACTATGGTTGTACTACAGTTTCCTTGTATGAATGTGTAACTGTGTGAATGTGATATCGGGACGTTCCTCTTTAATATAACGGCACCAGCTGCATCTAATAATTTTGGTTTCTGTCAAACTTTAAAAATACTCAAAAATGCATCATAATGGTCATTGTGGAAAAAGTGAAAAAAAAACAGACAAATTAAAATCTAAGATCAGAATCGTTAAGTCATATTAAACAGCCTAAACTTTTAACTTTTTTATTTAATTAAAATTTTAAGGATATAGTTATAATAACAGACAGGCAGGTATGAAAACATAATCCCCTTCAGGCTTGAGTACAAACCATGAAATTATACAGAATCAGTGTGCAGTTTACAATAGATCAATTTGTTTTGAATTTCTGCACTTAACTTTTATGCTCCCATGAAAATACAGTAGCAGTACTAAATTATGTTTTTCTCTGTGATATATTCCTATGCTGCTGTCTTTTACATTCATTTAATAACCCCATGACCTTTCGGATTTGTGGTAGAAATAATAAAATATTGATTTTTCATTTGACATTCTATGATGCAATTAAAGCCGACCCTGGACTAAAATGTATGAATGCAGACTGTGATGTCCAGCGGTTGTGTTGAAGTTTTATACGGTGCGGGGGAAAATAAAAAATGCTGACGTAATGTCTGATGACCAGGTCCACAAACGGGCATCACCACAGACAGTTAAAGATGAAATGTGGATACTAGATCAACCTCTTTTAAAAAAGGTTTACACTGGCTCAAACCAGTCTGCAATTCTATTTCTCAGCTGTGTGAATGTCAGGAGAAGTGTGTTTGCTTGCACTGTATGTGAGTGTGTAGTCATGTCTTTAACCACTGCCTTATTCAGTTCAAAATGTTCATCCAGTACTGCAGTAGCCTGTTGATTTGTGATCCACAGTACTGACTTTGTTTTCTTAGTTAGTTGCAGCCTCCTCCACACGTCAGTTTTTGCTGATGTTTTTAGCCAGACAAATCTGGGGCAGTCTTAAGATGCATTTGTTGACAAAAGATCAGTATGTTCTATTGTATCTTTAGGAGAGATGCTAAATCCGAAAAGACAAAGAAATCATCCCTCTATTTGTGAACTACATGAGAAAGTAAATTTGCATTATTTTATCTCCCTCTGCTTTTCAGGACATTACTTTTTAAGAACACTGGGTCTATGTTTGCAATTCTGCTGCTGCTAAAAACCTTGAGTTAAACTTACAGTGACAGGAATTAATTTAACCAACTTCATGAAGTAAGAAGCTCCCAAAATGTTGCAAATTACAGTAAAATAGGCGAAACACAACTAATGCATTTATGTTATAATGGCGATTTTATCCTGGTTTGGTGAGTTACACACGTGCTTGGTTAAAATGAATGGTACACATCTAAATCACTGATTAATATTTCAGAATGTTCTGCCTCAATCTTCACATGGGCTCATCCGCTCTTAAATCATTTATATTTATTAAAAAAGTTAATTAGGTGAAACTTAGTAAAAATGCAAAATGCAACAGTAAACCATTTAAAAAAAATAATTTGAACAACACAGTATTGATAACAAAAAAAAGATATTAAAAATTAAAAAAATGATATTACATGATATTAATATGACCTACTTGATATTAACTACTATATATTTTTCACTCAAAAGATGTTGCACAAGGGTAAAGGCATTAGAATTTTTATAAGGATCAGCATGCCAATAAAGTCTTTCTGCAATTTAATTAGAGCGGGATCATTAGTAAGTCATGTGAATCTGCACAACTTTTTAAAATGTGGCATTGGCTGCCTCTGAGGCCAGTGTGTTAATAGAAAAGTTAATTACATCACATGCATTTGTGTTAATGTATGTACTTTGACAGAAGTGATATAATAAAAGGTTAGAGGAGTGTGTTCCAGTCCCCTGATACCAGACACATTTAATTGCTTTGTCTTGCTTTCCATAGTCAGTCATTTTGACAATGTTGTAAAATACAGTTGTGTATTTATCATGAATATAGCTTGTTGAACTTAACTTGTAGTTTTGATAGACTTTTCATGGTAATTTGACCAGAATTATATGTACATAATGCTGTATGTGGCTTGGATTATAAATAAAGAGTCAATATTGTAGAATTAGGCTGTGACCTACGGGCATAAAACTACAAAGATTAACAAAGAAAGAGAAAGGAGGGATGATAATGCTGTGTCTGAGTGTAATAGATCCTACAGGTGGATGTTCAGATGAACTGATGATAAATTGAAATAATGGGAAGCACTAGACATGCAGGGTGCTATGTATTGTATAATCATTGATTAATAAAGCTAACAGATAGGATAATTGTGTGATGACTGCCAACAATTTGTCTTTCTACTTTGAAAAAAAAAAAAAGGAAAAGAAAGGTTTCCCTGCCGCAACCACATTTTTATTTATTTTATGTATAGGAAATATTTATATTGTTAATAAATACGATTTGTAGTTTATAACAGTGGTCCCCAACCCCCGGTATTATTTAGAAAAAACCTTAGCGAGTCTTAGCGGGCACGCAAACATACAGAAGCCAAAACAAAAACAGCTCTATGTGAAATATTAAGATTTCTTGACATTGACTCCATATTCTGAAATGTTCATGAAAATTAAAAATCTCTTTATAAATGTATTTGTGGCGTATGTGAATCTTATTTTGAAGTGATATTTAAACGTTACATTAGCAAACAGTCACGAGTGCTCTGAGGCCAACCCCCTGCAGTAAAATTGTCAAGCGTTGACTGGTCCGCGGTGATAAAAAAGGTTGGGGATCACTGGTTTATAACACACAAATTCATATACATCTTATGTGGTGGTTTCAAAAGTAATTAGAGCATTTTATGCTGCAATTTTAATCACACCCAACAACAACATCCAACATACAGCAACGGTATTGCAGTACTAACCTTTATGTGGGGAAAGAAAAAAAAAAAAAAAGAAAGAAATGTAAGAATTTTGCAGTGTTTCTGCGAAATTCGCAGTCTTGTGTAAGGATTACAAACTTTGAAATATTGGAGGAAAAAAACAAACATCTAATATATCACTTTGACTCGTCATCATCCGTTAAATAACCGACTGTCCTTGAAGAATGGTCCAATATCCCACCACACAGAACAGACATATTAAAGAAAAGTAATATAACAAGGACCGAAAATGTTGTGAAGACGGCGTAAATGCCATATATATATATATATATATATATATATATATATATATAGATATCTGGTCTATTATTGTTGACTAGATCCAAATTGCCATTAGTGAACATGCTTGTATACAAATCATGTCAAAGCCATTGACAACAATCACAGTAGTGGAGTGTTAAGTGCCAACTTTTTGGTATTTAAGCAGTGTTAGACCTCTTGACATGTCTGTCACGATTTATTCTATCAACTGAACTTGAATGTAAGGAATTATATCAATGCAACTGAGGAAAAAACGTGTTTCTAATGTAATGTTTTTAGTTTAGTTCAAGTACTTACTATAACAAGTGTGAATAAAGTAATTTAACCTGCATAAAATTATGAATTATTCAAGTTGACTTTTAATTTGCTATTGGTCAAGATTTTCATGAGGTCACAGAAGGTGTGAGATTCAACATGGCAGATGGTTTGGGCAAAGTGGTGTCTTTTTTTGCTCTCTCACCTTATTGAAATCGGTGCAAAAACAATCACTGTAAAAATGACGCTACAGTGATCTCTATAATAAATGTGATGTTACTGTTACAGGAAAAAAATGTCAAAAGGTGTTCAACTTTAATGACCCCAAGCATGGATGATAATTTGGTATGTGTGGTTTGTCGGGTGTGACAGGCTGTTTAAGTATATTCAGTGTGTTTGTTTTGGTCATTCTGGGTGAGTTGTTTTGATGCATCATGTGTTTCTCCAAAACCGGAGCATGAATGTTTCACCGCCTTGGAGGGAGACACAAAACTGGCTGGGTTTGATTGTATTGGCACCATAAAGAGAGACACACTAAATGCTAATACTGTTAAGTAGACACTTTGTACTAATCTCCAGGCGCAGACTGAGACTGGGGTTTGAATATTTCAGCACCTTGGAGAGAGACAAGAGCTGGCAACAGCAATACAAGTACCAGATAGCACAAAACTGTGCTGACCCAATTTGCATGACGGGTGTTTTTTAAATCACATGCATACTCAGAAGTATCTCTGAGTATGTTTGTATTTGACAAGTTTTGATATCTGACCCTAAAGACTATATGATTTGTGAGATATTTCTGTGCATCAACTTCTCTCCCTGTCTGCAAAATTGGAAATATTAGTCTCCTGTGAATGCATTACTTATCATCTTTTTACCTCACTGAGAAAATACTTACAGAGCTTACTGTAATGGCAGTTTGCTGTACTGCACTGCAAGAGATAAACTATCTTAAGGCAACAGTGTTGAATTCTTTTTAAGACTTTATGTTGGAATATATAATGGGAGCACAGCCCTGATAATTATATGGTATTAGGGTTGTATTCCCAGACTTCACTGCTGAGCAGAGAGATAGTGAGAAGGACAGATGGACAGCTACAGTGGACAGATAGAGGGACATAAACCAGATTAATCATCTCATCATGTGTGATTAATTTGGAACTGAGCACCATTGGAGTGGCAACACAATGAACCAGGCACCCCTTTGACAGGTCAATATGTTTACACTGATGGATTTGCTCTCTCACACATACACGGTTAAACATGGTCTGCCAGCTGTCTCTTTTTGTCTCCAATTCTAAGTACTAAATCATTTATAATATATATGTTGATTGTTGAGTTGATGTTTATTTGTTTAAAAACAGGCAGTAAATATTGCAATATTGGAATATTACAACAACCTCGAACATTATTATTATAAGACATACAGAGGAAGGTATGAGGTCCAACAGTCACAAAACTGGATATTCAGCTAACTTGTTGTTCTGGGCCATCAAAGCATTTACAATGTGATGCACAACAGCTGACTCAACTAGATAAATAACATGGGGGCTATGAGCTAATGAATTGTTTCGCTGTCACATTATTTTGGACTCAGCTCATGATCCTGAGTTTATTATTGTCATTCCCACTGTGCTGAATATTGCTGAGAGGAGTGAAGAAGGTCAGAGTTCAGATATAAAAAAAAAAACAAGTCTGTAGTCAAATGATAAAACCTTTTCACATGTGGTGACTAAAAAGATTACAATACTATCTTTTCCAATTCTGGGGGATTCTCTTGTTGATCCATGCTCTGGCTGGAATCTGATTGATAAATCACATTTGACGGAAAAATATGTTTTTTTGATTTTTTTTTTAAGTTATAAAAATATATTTTTACTCATGGACCCTGTTCAAATTTTGTTGTTACAAACTGTTCATAAAAGCTGATGTATTGTAGTGGGCTGCTGAGTAAATCAAGCTATCACACCAAATTAATGTCTTTTTACTTTGCACAGTTGTAGTAGGACTGTATTTGCTGAATGTCACTGTGGGAATTAGGTTGTATACAGATGTCCTCATTGAGTCAATCACATGCCACGACTTTTACATATTTCAAGGGCAAATATTAGTTGATTTTGACATGCTGATATCACAACCACCCCAGGTGATTTTGAACTATGGTTGTAAACCTTGACAATATGTCAAGATTTCTATTTTGAACGTACATTACATACTAAATGCGAGTGACAAGAATGTTGGCATTTTCAGGTGTATGACATCTTGGATTCCTCGGACTACCATGAGCAGACCAATACTTAAATATTGATACACCTAGGACCAATTTCTTTGGAGAATCATCTGAGTTAACATTTTATTATATTAATATATTTTGAGAATCAGAGATTAATGGGTAATTTCAAAATCATAGCTAAATATAGTAATTGTGTAATTTAAGTTAGAAGATTTGCAGCATTTGACCATCATATAGATTTAATCTATTTTAGCTGTAAAGTTCGTACAAGAGGCACCAAGTCCACCGAAATAAGAAGCTATATTGGCTTAAAGGATTGGTTCACAATTTCTCAAGTCAGTCCCAAAAAAGTCCATTTGCACGAAAATGTATGCAACAGTTTATTTGAAGATGATATAAGGCTTCAGCCATAGAAATTAGTCAACTCAAGCCAGTATCTTTAAATTTATTCTTTCTTTTTTGTTATGATCCTTCCACTGCAGCTGAACAGGGAAACATTGTCAGTCAAGACACAAAGAGGGATTTGTTTTTGCTAAAAAAAGACTGTGGAAGATATGTGTTTTGACTAACTCAGATGGGCTGATATTAAAGTCTGATATTAAACTTAAATAGGAAGGAAGAATGATCACAGTCTTTTCTTTAATTCACCAAGTCTACAACTAGACATTTTAACAGGAATTAAAGGGTACACTAATATTATAAATAAAATACTAAAATACACCAAAATACTTGTAATACTATGTATTTTGCAGATGTGAAGGACAGCACAGTACAACAGTAGAGTGCCTTTCACAGTAGAGTGATGACCAGCTCTACATATAATGGCCTCTCTCATATAGTACTTCAATAGGCCCAACCTTCCTTTGGCAGGAATCAAAACTCACAGGGGATGAATACGGGGGGAAACAATGGTGTGTCACCTCATGGCTGCAGAATAAAAAATAAAAAAAGCGTTGTGTCGCTCCCTGTTTCAAACGCACAGGTGTTCTGGCAAACAACTCAAAGTGGGTGTATGTGTGTGTGTGTTTATCCGCTCACCTTTACTGTCCTCTTCTGCACTGCCCTTGATCACTGAAACGTACTTCGTCATCAAAAAACAGACACATCAAAACGGGGAGTGTTTGCAAAGTTGTGAGAAAATGTTCTCTGGGGATCTGGTGACTTTTCTGTCGTTCAGGGTCCTGTGTAAAAAGGCAGCGAGATGGCAGGAGTGCTCCACTGCCAGTCTTAAGAGGATAAAGGGATGGTTTTATCACAGGAATGGACTTTATCATACTGTCTGTGTGTCATTATAGACTGTACTCAAGTCATCTTTTGTAGATTCAGGGTACGTTCTACAGTATATTATGATCTTTATTGTTTATCGGATGTCAACTTTTTAAAGAGTGCTAAATCAACATCTGGGGAAAAACCAACAACTCTAACAACAACCAGCACTAAAAGTTCTAAAAGAGACAACAGTTTGGGGGATGTCTCAAGGACACTGACATCAGGTCTGTTTTCTCCTAATCTTTTCCCCTGATGCGTTTCCGTGGGGATAAGCATAGTAATAGCAGAAGATCTCTCAACTATCTTAAACACGGACTGATTTCAAATACTTCATCAATTATCATCAACAGTTTATAATTGAACAATCTCATGATGGGTTTTGTTTTGGGAAAGCTGACCACTCACTTTTTCTCAATCAGTATGCAGTGACTGATTGTGCTATGTGTGATGTATTATTTTAACCCTGCACTATGATGCACTCAGATGACATTAGTGGACTTGCATATTTACATAGACGCGTACATGTACAGCAGTGTGGTTCTGAAAAGTGTCTCTTTTGTCAGGCATTTTCAATGTTAGTTAGTTAGTTGGCAAGTAGGCAGGCATTATAAGTGGGTGTATACTTACACTCCACTGTGTTTGCTGAACTGTCTGGGTAAAAAGCCGCAAGCAAGTGCTTGTTAGGGTCTGGGCCAACCTCAGACCTTCAACACACACAATCAAAAAAGCCAACATATTTTCCAGTGCATTTGATTTAGTCAGTAGACAGAACTCACAGGAGGAAAAACTGGAGATGAGTCAATACCACCCACTGGTACTTCATGGTAAATTTTCAAGTGACTATAGGTTTCTTACATTACTTTCATTTTCTAATACAAATCAAAATGTCTTTGTTATAAATTTTTGCTGCCAGAAACACATGTTTTGTTAGTACTGTAAACTAAGCCTTCATCGCAACAAGATTGGAAAGCGCAAATACTAAATGACCAGAAAGGTTTCTTGATTGAAAACATGATACTAGGATCAGGGCTGACTACCATTGTGGGCTCTGTAGCAGGATATCTGCCTTGTCCTAACAAAAATGTTTGGCAGAGGTGAAAAGCTTTTTGTTAAAATAATGTGGTAATAATAGTAGTCTGCTTCAAACTGAAATTAAGAGAAATAAACTGAAGAATTCACACAGATTGCTATCATTCAGGATTAACAGATATATGGAATTTATGGGTTATTACCGAGCATAAATGGCAGAATGAGTTCATTTATCAGGAGGAATCCTGATTCTTGCACCAAAGGAGTCCTACCACATGTCTGTGTGTTTGTCTACCCATCTATTACTGTCTGAATGCTTGTAATTTCATTAGAATATGCTGATATGTTTGGCCTTTTTAAAGAAATCTATCCATTTATGCACCCATTTGTTTGCACACTCATCTCAAGGTAAACTGATTTCAGGTATATTTGAGGTACTGCTCAGACAGACACAAACTTTAAAATCTTTTGTTCTCAGATTATCTTTGTTAGCAGGTTACAGCAAATATGGTTTAAATCTATTATTTAATGGCAGTCATTACCAATATATATATACACTAGGGGTGTGACGAGATTTGTTGTCCAACAAGCAGCCGGAAAACACATGCATAACTATTTGCGACGCCCCCGCCACTTTTAAATTGTGATCCAACAAGCAGCCGAATGACGTCGGAAAATACAGGTATTGAAATTGAAGATGCCCCCACCACTTTCAAATCTTTTGTCTGGCAGCATTTTGGGTTTCCGGCAGAAATGATAAATGGCAAGAGAGTAAGTGATAAGACACGGACAATATGCAGACACTGCAAGCTAACAATGCCATACAGCGCAGCTAATACCAGCACAATGCAAAGACATTTACAGCACCACAACAGCGCAGTACTCAAATCCACAACTGCACCGAATAAAAAAGCCAAAAAACCAGACAACGCTGACGCACACATTTGGACCTTAACTCACACAGTCAAAAAGGAGAAATATATATATATATATATATATTTTTTTTTTTTTTTTTACTATTTCAACTTTTATAACATTTTATTTTAGTTTCAATCTGTAGAGGAAGAAGTTAATTAAGAAGTTCATTAAAATGAAGTTCATTGAATGACAAGGCTTACATAGTTATGAAATCCATGTGCAACAAAGTTAAATAAAAGTCTGTGGTCCAGGCATTCATATTTGTAATTTAGTTTTCTTAAAATCTCGTCTCGTCTCGATCTCGTGAACCCAATCTCGTGTCTCGTCTCGTGAACTGAGTGTCTCGTCACACCCCTAATATACACATAATGTAAAACCATAAATAGTTAAAGTTACAGTCTTGTAATTAACACACAAACACACACAGATTGACTCATTTCCTTAAATCAGCAGAACTACTTAATGATTCCATTATTGGGTTTTATGATTGTTCACACATAATATACATGACATCACGTTACAGCAGAATTTTGCATCATGCTGCTCAAGACAAAAGTCGAAAAGATGAGAAAAGATTTTGTGCTGGGAAAACTACTTCAATGTCCACTCAGGCCATTATTTCCTTCAGGAAATGGCTTTCTGACATCCTCAACAACATCTCATAGTATGCATACGTAGAAAGCTTTTCCCCATCTTCCAATTGGAAAAAATATTTATATCATCACGCTGACCGTATACCATCTCCACCAAAGATGTATCAAAGATTCTCTACTGTTGGTGTTAGGCCTACGGTTAACTGCAGCAATCTGGATTAATCCATGTAATATTTCAGCTCAGAGCAGACGCCATCGGTCAGGTTTAAGAGATCATGGTTGCTGTATTTTTAAACTGACATTACATAGAATTATTGTGCTACTTTCATATGTTTATGATATTGCACATTTGACATGCAGCCCCCAAGCATTATTTCACCTGAACCACCTAGTGGCTGTCACCCCACTGGTAGCAATATAGTTCCAACTATAAAAACAAATTCCTGTATCTTGTTATATTAATGTTCGCAAGTATATGATAAGACTTATCAGTCAGATTTAAATGTTTCAAAAGGTTGATTTATTAGTTACTGTAATGCTGAATGTATTCTAATTAAAATTCATTGCATTACATACATTCACATTTTATTTTAAGTGGGAGGTTGCTAAATATCTCTGAATCTATTTCCATTCACGTCACGTTGTCAAATGTATTCATAAATGTGAGGGTGTGCAACCTTTGTAACGTGGTGTAGGTTGGTACACTATATGGAAATGATTCTGGCCATAGAAATCTTTATTGTAGGAGGGTTTGTTCATTTCCATACAGAGTTAAACATACAGGGATTGCAGGGGAGTATGCGTGGTATGCATGTCCTTCAAGCACACACCACGAGTTATACAAAGTCCATATTATTGTCTCTCAACAGGTTTTCACCGTTGCAGCGGCAGGAAAAAACTTGTTAACGACAGCAGAGTCGGGCTGGGCTTCATGTTGGGAAGATGAGAAAGGGACAGAGAGTCTGTGTGTGATGTCACCTTTTTAAGAGGTAGAACTAGTAGGCTTTAAAGTTACAAAGACAGACTGAATTTACTCGTGAAGCTACTCTGTTTCATACATCTGAATAAAATACCCAGTTTATAGCTTTTGTGTGTTTGATTAATTTAATCAAGTTAGATTTTTGCATATACTGTAATGGATTTTATAAACTTCATTTTTCATCAGGTGCAACCATAGTTAGTGGAGCTTTGAAGCAAAGAGAGAGGAGAAAAAAAAGAACCTCTGCAGTGAATGTAAACCTTTTTTTTTCCCCAGAGCTTCGGTAATTTCCATGTCAATAGTGTGCCTCTTAGCAAGGTGAGCCATCATACAAAGTAAAGAGTCTTGAGTGCTTCAAGGTTGACAGTGAATTGGAACATATATTGCAATATTTAAAAGTCATGCATTAATGTTCCATCCCTGTGGATGCTCTAAAACTGTATGAATTAAGGTTTTTCAAAGCCAAAAAGCACTTCAGTGGGGCTCGGTGCTGGAAGTCATTGGGTTTCCAAAAAAAAGTAGTGAGTATATTCTTCATGGATGGACTTTTTCTTTACTGCTGACCATTTGAGACACAGTATGTCTAATTTAAAAAGGGATAGATAGAAGGGTTCAGATTTTTTGAAGCAGGATTGTATGAGGTACTTATCCATTGTCTAGTTTGTTACCTGCAGTAGATTGCAGTCCACATGTTCCCATTGTGGAGAAGCAGACAGTACTAAAGCGGAGCAATATACTGCTGGGCATGTGCAGACTGCAATCACCTGCAGGTGATAAATTGCCTATGGATGAGTGCAAAAACCTAATTATCCCTTTAATATGAGATGCTCATGAATGTGTAGGATGTTGTAGTTATTTGAATCAGTAGAAATTAAAAAAAAAAAAAAGTTTGTTTCAGTCTTTCCTATATTGATTTTAGCAATACTGGCAAACCTACCTCCATGTTATTTTTTTTGCCATACTGTTTCTGTTTTGAAATAAAATTAAAATAGTATTTAATAGTCTGAAGTTGTTTGACATGGCGGCATGTTTGCTGAAAATCTGACATCTTTGTTATCAAAGTTGTTTCCGACATTACAAAATGACCTAGATATGGCTATCTAGACATGTATTATTGAACAACTAATTACAAATCAAGTGCAGCATTTTAGTCACTGCCTAATTTATAAGGGTGGACACACTGGCCTCCAGAGAGCGGTGCTATCGGCCGAGATTTATCTTGTACAGTAATGAAATGTCCAATTAGTGTAAAACTTTAATGTCATGCTGGGCGTGCCATTCCTGATGTAGGTATTCTATGTGTGCAAAGCATGTCCTTAGTATCTTGTTCTGCTTTCTCCATTGTATCTATTGCGAAACCATTCCTGTACTCATGTTTATCTTTTCAGTATGTATAGCGCTGAAGGACAGCACAGCATATCACCCAGGGAAATAAATAAGCCATTGGTTCAATTGATGATAAACTAACCTTTCTGAATATAATCTGGTCCCAGAGATATTTGTTTCTGTGTGGCCACATTGTGCGTGTGTGTGTGTGAAAACATGTGTGGGCTTGTATATGTTAATGTGTATATGTGTGTCAGTGTGTGACTGATCTGATGATTTGGAGGGCAACCCAAGCAGACAGGGATGGCATTTGTTGCATGAGAGGGGGGTTATACTGCTTCTGTCAGCTACACTGTTATGGTACACACGCTTACACGCAAATACTGGAGTGCCACACAGAAATACCACACACACACAAACACATGCGCACACAGTATGCAAACTGACTTGCCTGTGGCTTTTCAGATGCCCCCTGGGCTTTTCCTGTCCATCTGTGGTGACAGAATGACCACTCCACCCCCTACAACTTGAGCAGAGCCATGCAGAACCCCACACATGCGGGAACACCATGCTAGAAACTCTACAGAAACCTGCCACGTCCCCGCAGAAAAAGCAGCATGAATCTTGTTTGTCTAATTGACAGCATTCCAAGCCAACCAAACAAACAAGCCTTGTTCCAGTGAACTCAGTGACACATTTAGCTTGCAACACATGTGCCTTTCTGTGCGATTTATGTAGAAGCGTAATAGGGTAATGCCGACAACGAGTTTTGATATTCATTCATGTTTTCACTTCAGTGCAACCTGCAACAGATGGGCTCATGCAGATTTGTCCAACGATGTTGATGACAAAGACAAAACAAAAGCCAAATAAAAATTAGGTTATTATGGTATTTCCTTTGCACTGAACCAGTTCTTTACATGGTTTACCTCTCACAAATAAAGTGTTATGATTCGACAAAAGTTTGATGTCAGCAAAAAAAAAAGAGTTTTTGTTACTTAAATGTTCCATCACTGGGCCTTCATTAAGGCATTTCACAAAAATAGGTAAATACACAACTTAAACATTATTCTCTACAAGAAGGCTGAATCTTTAGAAAGCAATACAAACTAGACAAACAAACAGCCTGTACTGCATTGTAGCTTTTAACAAAACTACAAACTAAAAAAAACACTAAACGGGTGTGAATCTCCTTAATGCTTTAGTTAACATGTGAATCACCTCATTGATGCAAAGAGGTTGAACTTCCTATATTTTTTTTTAACCAATTATCCTTGACACTCACTGTCACTAACGAGCTGTAATTGGATAAATGCATTCTTGTTTGTCTGAATGAATAATAACTTAAAATGTCACCTTGTGTAATCACACTGTTTTCCAAGTAACAGCAGCAGTATTAGTTATTTCTTCACTTTCTAATACTCAAGTGGTTATAAAATGTTTTTTGCGTAGATGTAAAAAAACCTCAACTCTGATGAAAATAATGCAGGCTAACATCTGTATACGATTAAAAAGACATGTCAAAACCTTTCATGACATTTCTCTAATAAAGCAGGAGAGAAGAGGCAGATGTTCAGACAGAATCACCTCTCTTACAGAGGGATCAGTCTAAAATAGAATTACATTTAGGAAAGACAGCTTGGCAAAGGTGTACATGTGTACCGAATTGACTGATCAAACTGAGATCCAAAAACATGATTCAAAAGACTTCAATATACATGAGAATGAATTATTTATGTTGCTGTACAGCTTCAATCAAGGAAATGAGATGAGCAAAGCCCTGATCATTATGGGGGATGGCTTACATCAAAGTCTCATAATGCGTGCACGTCTGTGTGTGTGTGTGTGTGTCCTTGCAAATTCACACTTTTAGTACGTAATTGACCTAGAGATTTCCGCAAATAAAATCATGCTAGAATAATGCGAAGCTAATGATAATAGAGGGGAAAGTGTGTTATGTGTGTCTCTGTCAAAGTGTTTGACTTGGTCTGTAAAATGAACACCTGTGATTTCATCGGCTCTGTACCATCGTGCTCCATGCGAGACTGGATGTTGTGCAGACAGCCAATTGTACACTATAAAAGAGAATTTAAGAAATGACAAAACCCTGATCCATTTTCTGTTTATCATAAAGTCCATTAAAGTGAAATATTTCTGCATTTCTTTCACACACACAATGTGGTCACTGGACATTTTTCAAATGCATGAGAATAATTTCTAAGAGAGAGAGAGAAAGAAATGTCACAAAAGGTTTGATGCCACTCTTAATAAATTGGTGTTGGTAATTGAACATGTAACCTTCAAACAAATTATCCTAATTCATTTAAGTGGCATTCAAGAGTAGTAGTTTTAGCACTTTGGTGCACAAGCTTGCTCTAGCCCCTCTAAAGTCTCATATTAGCTTTGGCTGAACTTTAGAATGAGGACTGCAGATTTTTTTTTTGCAGTGTAGTCATGCTAGGAAGAACCCAGTAGCTTTTTCAATGTGCATATGGCATGCAAGTGCTATATAAGAGATTTGAAAAATATCAGTTTTGAATGAAACACATTCATATATTCTACACTTTAAAATCAACTCTCCAGTCACTCACCTACCATTACCACCTATAAAAACAACATCTGCTCTGACCACAGCTTATCGCCCTCCTCTTGTTACTCAATGTGAAACATGATTTTGGCACTATGAGAAAGGCTATTGGGCATCACTTGATAAACGCCCCGGCTCCACTGGTGCACACACAGATTAATATATGCTGAAAGAAGAGACAGACAGAGATAGAGGGCCGGTGCCAAAGAGAGCCATCGACTCGACTCCTCTCAAACATTAGCAGCATTTTTAGAAGCATTTGGAGCTGTTGGCAGATGAAGAGAATAGACCCATTATTGGACATCAGAGTCAGCTGTTCCCACTTGAAAGCTGCTAAAATCATCCTCTCTGCCTCCTACTGTCTTTTTCACTGCAAATAAGGTCATGCTCCTTTTTTGAATTTGTCCCAGAATTGGCAGTCACTGTTTGCACAGTACCTGTAAATGGAAGCATGTGTTCTGTTGCAATCACTGATGTTGCATGTATGTATGAAAAAGCATGTGCGTCGCTATGAAACTCATTGTGAAACAAGTGGAAACAATAGGAAAATCAAGACTAACCACAGCTGTTTATTAGTACTTATCTCTTACTGTATTTAAGGGCCTGATCCGCCGTAATGAAAATGTGCAGGCAAACCAAATGGAGGATTTTCTCCTTTTTTTCATATTCTCTTAACCTCTTTTTGCTCTCGTCTCTCCATCATCTACATATCCCTCGCCCAACTGTGTGAAGAGACACATTAAATATAAATAGAGGGAAATGATGGGCCGAGAAATCTAATTGTTTAGACACCATATTGAATTTTAGAGGTCTCTATTGAATTAATAGGGTATGATTTCACCGTTAAAAATTCATGATGAGATTGTGAGGATGTTGGTTTTAATTCTGCAAGAGCCCACATCCAGGTCTGGCGGAGGCACAAGGAGACATGATAAAATACAGTCACATAAAAACGATAAAAAAAATTCTGACCTTATTTAACTCCTGAACAAGTGCTCTCAAGGGACAACTGGAATAAGAACTAGTGCAGCGCAGGGGGTAATCAAAACCAATCCACTTAATCAGAACAGAAGTTGTGATACTTATACTGTGCAAAGACAAGCACTGTAAGATGCATAAAAGATCATTTTTTCTGATCTTATAGATGTACACACAGAACATTTCTGTACACAAACACACACACACACAGACTTTCACACTCATACTGACTCAGACGTAAGGGAGACTTGTACCCTTTCTTCTATCCCTTTAGGAAATGATTGCAGCCAGCAGTTCCTATTTATCAGACTGCCAGCCATCTGAAATCAAATTTCCCCTGAAGACACCATGAAATTACAGATATTTTCTCTCCCAGTCCACCTCCCTACCAAAGCCCACAGGATAAATATCACAACTCTAAGCCTTTCAAGCTACTATAAGCTGGCACGCTGATGACATTTTGACCAGGCCTGTGTTTCTCCCCAAAGCCTCACTCTAAGTCACACATGCACAAACACACTAACGCAGACTGTGTCCAGAGTTTCTCCCTTTTCTGTCTCCCTCTAGCCCCTCTCCTAGTGACAGGCTTAGCAGTGCAGTGATCCATGGGACTAGCCGCCTGTTTATCCAGGCTAAGTGCTCTTTGGTGTGCCACTCCACTTTTCACTGTTGTCTCAGACCTGTTTGATTGATAAATACTGCAACCGGCAGGAAGAGCCATTCTCTGACCTTAAGGTAATGGAAATAGTTAGGAGAGTGTCAGACAAAAGGCTAACTAAAATCACCTCAGCACTATGTTCAGTATGTTTGGGGAAAGACATGGCAGATAAGATGGATGGAATGAGTCTAATTCACTGTTTAGTGCAGTCCATGTTGTGCGCTTAAATGACCGAAATGTCCACAGTGAAATAATGGTGTTTTATTTTACCAAAAAAAAACTTTGGTTTGTGTATGTTGGGAAACCCTGCTCTGTTTCCTGTGGGAGAATCCAGGAAAACCTGTGTTGTAGTTAGGGCTGTCCTCAACCAAGGATTTTCTTGGTCGACCAGTGGTCGTGCATTCACTCCGACTAATCGAATAATCGCCCCGCCCCCTCCAAAAAAAAAACAAAACAAAAACGAAATAACGTGATATGCTACACAACTGCGAAGCAGCCGTCTCTCTGCGCATTTACCACTAACGGCTAGGGTAACCTTCATGCGATTTTCAACCATGCAGGCATTTTAAAATGGTTATGTTGTCTGATTGCCTGAAATATGTGATGTAGGCCTGGTTGATTTACATAACTAACTAACCTACATAAAAATCAGTTGAATGCCTAGTTCTCCCAGTCGGACCTTGGCTGACATAGTACACTGCGCACAACACAGTCTGCCGTCTGTTACAACTGCAAATTATTATTTCAGATTGTGGTATTCAGGATGTGTCAAAACTAATTAATCAGAAAGACTGGCAGACTCTTAACCTTATGATGAATATTTATTTAAAACACGTGATACACACATTGTTCATGAAAGACGATTGTAACAAAGAAAATAAAACACAGCCTTAAACTAATACAACTTTATTTCTGCTTCTTTTGATATTTAGGATAACGAATGACAAGTAGGCCTATTAAAATTAAATAATAATTAACAACCGGCAATCGGCAAATCTGAAACACGTCTTAGTGCAAATAAACAGACCAACGCAACGGCAACTAATTAAATAAAAACTCAATGTATAGGCCTAAAATAAGATAATAATAAGAAGATAATAAGAAGTGAACTCCGTGTCTTGCTTACAATGAAGCCGGCCTGGAGAAGATGCGCTCCGGTGGTGTGGACGTGGACGGGATGGAGTGAATGCGCTTGGCTGCTCTGGCCAGCTTCGGTTAGTGCTCCTCGTTTTTAGTGGTCCCGACTCAACTTTTGTTTTATCCTCCACGTACCGTTTCATCTCACTGTTATGTTCTTCTGTTTGGTGCATGGATATCTCGTCCCACTTGTCTTTTTGGTTTTCTTCTTTGGTGCGGGACCAGGTTCGTCGTCATCACTGCTGGCGTGCTGGGCAGGCTCTTCTGCTGGAGATAGACTCTCAGCTAAGTCCAACACCGTAACATATGCCTGGTCCCGGTTCTCTTCCTCCATGAACGGCAGATTTTTAGACTGCAGCTTTGATGTATATGCTGGAGTGCAGCTCATCGTTTAGCTCTCACCTCTTGTCAATTTCCTCACGAAGTGTTTTCTTCAGTTCTGTCGCAGCCGCACTGTCATCCTCACTCCGCAACAGGTGTTTTTTTTTTAGAACTAAAAAATTTTAATTTTTAGAACATCTTCCAGACACGGTGTATGCCAACAGTAAATTAGTGGCACGGCGACTTCCTCTATCATACTCGTCAAATTAAAAGCCCTTCAGCCCTTCGAAAAGACGCGTTTTTTTCCCTCCGACCAATCGACCAATAGAATTTTAGTCAGCTAATATTTTTTTGGTCGACCAACGACTAATCGATTGTTTGCCGTCAGCCCTAGTTGTAGTCTTGTGATTGGGAACGTAATTGGGATTTTCAGCCTAACCTTCTTGAGAAATCACAAACAATTTACTAAAATGAATTATAGATCAAAGTGACAACACAAATATCCATACCCCCAGTGTGCAAGTCGAGGTGTCCTTCAAGATACTTAATCCCAAATTATGAGTGTGTGTAAATGTTTAGATCCTCCTGATGCGCAGTAGGCACCTTGCATGGCAGCCTCTGCCATCAGTGTATGAATGTGTGTATGAAAGGGTGATATAAGTGCTATATAAGTGCAATCCATTTTCCATATCAGTGTTATTCATTTAGCTTATGTACTGACACAATACAGTTTTCATGTATTTTAATGCATTCTGCTTTTTTTGATTTTCCTTTCCTCCTTTCAGGGAGCCAGTGGTCACCATGGTTTCTAAAAGCAACATGGTCACATTGTTACAGAAATTAATGGAAACTAGTGGCACCTGGATGAAAACCCATTTAAAAAAAAAAAAACACTGGGACATGTAATGATGGATGTAACTCAGTACCTCAGGCACTTTAACTGCATTAGTATTCATCATTATCCTAACATAGTTAAAGCCGACAATGTGTCAGCTAACTGAGAAAAAACAGAAATCATAATGCATGTAAACAAGGTCACTTAATACTTTGCTGATGGCTGATGTTTTTTGTATCAGGTCTTGAATGCAGATATAACAATGTATGATTAAATTACTCATGTAATGTACAACATCACAATAGCATCACTTTGCCTGCTACTGTTGCCTACATGACACATTTGCTTCACCATCCAACTAAGTGCTCAAGTAACACAAGTAATTTACAAGAAGAGTTTTTGTTACTTAAATGTTTCATCACTGGGCCTTCATTGAGGCATTTAAAAAAAAATGGGTAAATACACAACTTACACATTATTCTCTACAAGAAGGCTGAATCTTTGTAAGCAATGCGAACTAGACAAACAAACGGCCAACGTCTAAAGGATTCCAAACTTATAAACTTCAAACTTCTTGCTACTACATAACTAATTCAAAATGGTAAATAGACCACTACTTTGATACTGTAATAACCATAGATGAAAGTACACAGACAAGGTAAGTTGCAAAATGCGATGTGAAGGTGATAACTTGCAACATTTAAGGAACAGATGTACGAAAAAAATAAAAAGCCTTTTAAAATATATGAATATTTATCTTGCAAATAGTCAATAAACTCTGTGTTCTGTATTTATTTATTTATTTGTCTGGTCATTCTACTGTCTGTTGTTTTCTTAATGTATGTGACTGTTCCTGTGACAGTTTCTTTGGATAGAGTGTAGTCTTGGTGGATGTGTGTAGCAGTCCAGGTGACTGGCACAATCTTACCACTAGGTAGAGTATTCGATGAGTCAATTCTGTTTGTCAGGTAGAATCATGCTGGGAGACTCGCCGTCGATACAATTAGATCTTCAGAAGTGGCTCTCACTCTATCCATAAGACCGGACCTGTATGATTTGCAAACAGGACTTTAAGATACAGTTTTGTGTTATACTAAAGCATAACAACAATATAACATTAAGCATCACATACAGTGTTGTTTTGGCTTTGTATCATAGATGTAAAATCTAGGAATTGAGTCCAAAAAAAGTAAGTAAAAAAAAAGAAAGTACAACAAACGGATAATGTCCAGGGCGAGGAAGACCAACCGAGGTCTTACGAGTCCAGAGGTGTATGCTAGAGCATGTCAGGCTGTTTTATTTGAGGGACGTGATGCACTAAGGTGAGTTTGCTTTAAGCGTAACATGTCATTTACTTGGAAGACTAACTTTAGCATTAATAAGCCTTGTTGTCAAAACAAAAACTCCCCACCCAGGTTTCGATACCAGCTGTGAAAACTACAGGTCAACTTTCTGTGCAGTGTGCTAGACCTCTGGTCCATACGGTTTTCAGGAGAGCTCTCACACGCAAACACATAGGCTATTTAAGACAACACATAGGCTATTTAAGACAACACATAGGCTATTTAAGACAACACATAGGCTATTTAAGACAACACATAGGCTATTTAAGACAACACATAGGCTATTTAAAACAACACATAGGCTATTTAAAACAACACATAGGCTATTTAAAACAAAAATGTATCTTCAAAGTTCAAAACATCTCTGCCAAATTAACTTGTGACCAGTGTTATTGTAATGATAGCAGCCACACAAGCCCAGAAGTTAAACATGTTTCAAAGTTTAGAGGTTATAATGACTTTTCTTGATTCTTGAATAGTAATGTTCAATATTAATGTTTGAAAAATGCATTATTATTATTACAATCATTATTACAGTCAGTGGTCTAGCACACTGCACAGAAAGTTTTTCTTTAGATTACACAGCTAGTATGGAAAGCCGAGCGGGATGTTTTTATTTTTTGACAACAATTCAACTACTATAGCTACGTTTCCTCTCCGGGTTTAAAACACCTGTTGCCGCGAGAAAAGCTAGATGTTTATAAAGGGAACCAGTTAACGGGCAAAATGTCAATACTAAAGTTTAAACGTGTACATGTTCAAAACGCTAACACAATAATAATGGACAATGACACGGTATTTCAACATCTTTCTCCTCACATATCGTATGGTTAAATTATTACTAGCTATACTAGCTATAGCATTTGGCGTTCCTGCTTTAACCCACTGTCACCAAACAAAAACTAAGACGCTGGACCGCAAACATTTCCACTAGCAACATTAGCATCATACAGCTAACTTACCGTGATTGATGAAAGAGAAAAACGGGATTTTCCAAGGATCCACTTTCTTCTACTTCGGTAATATTCTGTGTTGATTCACTAAGATATACAAACATTACGTTTTGCTAACTGTTGACTCTTGAATGCGACTCATCAACTCAAGCACATCTCCTCTAACGCACGTACCCTATCACGCAGGTGCGTCGTGATCTGTCCGTCATGTTCAGCTAGAGGCGGGACTTGACCGACTACGAATTCTGAGTGGCTGATATCATTCTCTACTTGTTAGAATTAGAAATAAGAAAAACAAAACAAAAACAATAATATTATATTAATAGATTATTAACACTTTCATCGTTTATTGTCATTGATTTACAACTATTATTAGCTTCCTGAATATTGTGATTATCCAGAGGAACAGACACATCTCCAGCTGATTTCCTCAGAGGTGTCCTCCTGGAAAATCCAAGAAATCCAAACTATATCCTGTCATTGTGAAAGAAAAGACACAGCGTGACATTTAATGGGTTATAAAGGTGACACTTTCCATTTTTCAAAATAAATTACTGATGAATTCTTCTAAATTTACTGGCCACTACCAGCTGCTCAGCATGGCATATAGACACAAGCTTGACGCTATATATTCCTAGGTCTTGGCTGCATATATATATATAAAAGTGCAACATTTGCTGTTAGACATAAAGTGCATGCTATAGGTTTTGTGTGTGAGGCAACCTCAAAGAAACAAAGGAAAAAAATCCAAGTTAAGGGAGCCTAGAGTGACACATTAGGAACCTGCAGTTACACCTGCAGAGTGATGGAAAGACCTTAGATGCTTCCCAACTGTCTTTGCTGCCAGAGACCTTCGCTCTGCCAGCTGAAGAACAAAGACTTGTAGAGCCCACCGCAAGTGACAATGCAAGAGATGTGAAGCAGCGCCTAAGGGGAATGACAGCTTTGTTCCAAGACAATGTACCGTGTGACTAAAAGAGACTCATTTAAAAACAAAAAAACAGATATTAAAATGACATTTTTAAAGGGTGTTTGCTATTACATTGCCATATATCTGTATCATATGTATAGATGGACTCTAAGTGAACACACACACACACACATATATATATATATATATATATATATATATATATATATACCATAAGAATTGGTAGAAAGTGTGTTCTTGTAATTCTATTACAACTTCAGGCTAAACAGTAGAAGTGTAAAACTATTTCTAAACAGATGAACAGACAAGTGCAGGAAATTATAACAGAAGAATAAAGGCAATCTCGATCAAACCCTACGAGTGCAGATTAGCATTCAATTTAAGACTTATTCAATGTGCCTTAAGCTCTCACTGAAGCTTGTCACTTTTTGCAATGCAATTTGTTGATACAATAAAAAACATTGCATTAATGATTTTCTGAGTTTCCAAACATGCGGAAAACAAAAGCCATTCTCCATTCCTAATTCCAAACACATGTCTTGTAGCTGAATTGCACGGTCTATTGAGACTGCTCTCGGAGCAGATTAAATTACTATCTATTTGTACAATAGGCTAAAAACAAACATTTTTCTTCCTGTAGAGTCTTAAACAGTGGATGCTGTTGAATACAGAAATAACCTTTGCTACTGAAGGAATTTTATATATTTATTATTTTATATGTTATTTTATTAAACACTATTGTTGCCCTGGGAAATGTGTAATAAATCAACCAAAATATGTGTTTTACTATTTATGTTATAATATCTTATATAATAAAAAGTGACATAAAGTGAGTGGTTTGGGCAGACATCCTGACGTTGCTGTTGTCATACTCTACACACTACAACATAAGGTATTTCCCACACACTCTCTGGTGTCATTGGTGCTTACTCTGGTCTGCCTTATAGAACCTGCTGCTGCCCTGCTCACCTAAAAGCTTTGCTGTTACTGGTGCAACCACTTGCTCCCACATCCACTGCAACATCCACTTGTCGGCTCTAAGTTCAAGTTCCCCCAGGAGAGGTTATTATTATCACTCCCCAGTTCCTGCTGTGTTGAGCGTGGTTTATCATTGTAGAAAGTGAGGTCAAAGGACATTGGAAAATGTTTTTAATTTTCCCTTAAGGTATTTTGTGCACTAGTGTGTTTATTATTATGCTATATCAAACAGTATATTGATTATGTTAAACAATAACTAGATACATATTATAATTATGATGTCAAGCCACTGACTCACATGGATACGATTAAATAAAAACAATTTTTGTTTTCACCAACGGCTATGCAATATTAAAATTGCATCAGTATCTGTGTGTGTGTGTATTCTGGTCACTGGTGGCCTTCCTCCTGAGTCATCAAAATAACCACTAAAATAAGTTCACTGAGTGAAAGTAGAAAGGTGAACCTGTTCTATCACATTTGCCCACAGGAGAGATTGGTCTGACTTCCAGTTATATAGGACACATTTGATCTGCAATCTCATCCCATATTCTGTTATATAATATCTCTGAGACACACACCAAGCTCCGGCTCAGTAACTGGTTCTTCTGCTCCAGTCTCTTGTCCATTTATTTCACTGTCTTCTTTCTTCCAGCTGAGCCCACAGGGGCAGTGACCTCATCTAAACCCAAACTCTGTGACCACTGGGCTTCCTATGTGTCTGAGAGGAGATGAGAGTGCCAGACAGCTCTCTTATTAAACCTCTGTTTGGCTATCAAGCCAGGGAGGTACAAGGCGGAGACGGGTGGGCTGGACCAAACTGAGACTCTTTTGTCATATCCAACATTACACTCTAATTGGCTCCCATAGGTCTCTAGCTTTCTGAAACAAGAATGCGCACACACACACACACACACACACACACATTTATTGCAGACACACATTTTCAGTGATGATTTTGCTGGAATATAAAATAGCAAATAGAAAAAGTCTAGTCTCAAAGGATTGTCAATACCGTTATGTGGAGGAGACAACAAAAGGCAAGACTCTAGAGTCTAAAGCTGCACAAGCGGCTCTGTCAGGATGGACATATACAGTGACGCTAACGTAACGTTTAGCAGGCATAATGTTTACCATGTTTACCATCTTAGTTTAATGTGTCAGCATGCTAACATTTGCTAATTAGCACTAAACACAGTGCAGGTAAAAGTGAAGAGAATGTCACTAGTTTTGCACGTACAGTATTCACTGATATTGTTGAGAAATATCCTTGGTAACCAGTGTTATGTATTGTCTTGTAAATCCATCTTTAAAGTGCACAGTGAAACAAGTAACTCGACAAAGACCAGGACGAGAAGTCAAACCCCAGAGAAGACTTTACTAATCACTTCTGCCAAGGTTAAATCTCTGTTAATAAAGTTTCCTTAATCTGACTCAAGCCTGAATTATACCATTGTCGCATGTAAGAGTTATTCTTAGTTGTGACAGGAAATAACCTTCCAAAGCAGCAAGTAACTTCAATTACATGTATTACACAAACCCACAGATTTGTGTCATTCCATAAATACAGACTCTGAAATGTCTTCTTCAGTCATGACTTTGTGTTTTTGTTGTTTCCTTTGTGCTTTGTGACTTTCTTTGTTCTATCAATATGACACTCATCCCTGAAAAATGAATAAAGTGGCATCATTCAGAAACCTTGAAAATTACACTGCATTTCTGCTCTCCATCGACTGAGTCCTCCAGGTTTTATATGACCAGCCTTGTCAGCTAAATCATCCTGTCTCTAACACAGCCTGCCATCAACCGTATCCTGATGGCACATTCACAGACAATAGATTAATTCACTTTCTCATATAACAATGTTTAATTACACAGCCTTCAAAACAGCACCATCACAGGAGGAGATTTATGTGTGTTTGTCTGCAGATATGAAGTCTATATAACTGTATACTGTCATATTCATCATCTCAACATAGATGAAATTGGGTTTTATTCCTCCCTCTGTTGGGATGTAATTACTGAGATGGAGAAATCTGAAAGAAAAACACAAACCTCCGATCAAAAACACGGATGCTGCACACTCATATCAGACATTTACACAGATGAGAATTTTGCTCTCTGTTTTCCTGCATTCATGCACCTTTTTGTGCCAAAAATATGTGCTCAAAATAAAGGCCTACCTCTCTTGCGCATTCTCATGGGAATAACTTCTTGTAATTGTGATTCAAGAAACAGAGAATCGTATCTGGCTAATCCTATTTACATCACTGCAACTATTTTGGGCACAAGTGTCAGATTAGAGCAAATAAACAGCTAATATAAATGGAAATGCTTCTGAAAGTGTCTCACAAGCACTCTTAGAGCAAATGATTATTCCAGTTATTAATTCTCTCGCTGATGCCAATCTTTAATGGCCATCTGAACCCTTAGTGGTCCCCTCTCTACTCCCCTCTCCTGCAGCTCCAGCCTTTTATTTAGGCTTGGCTAATTGGTGTAAGTGTTGTCATTGATTGTAGATGAGAGGCTGCTGTTTATATCCAGAAACAAAGGAGAAGCTAGTGGACAGAGAAAGGGGTGTGTGTGTGTTTTTTTTTTTTTTAATATTGCATAACTGAGAAGAGACACAATGCACTGTGTGTGTTTGTGTGTGTGTGTGTGTGTGTGTGTGTGTGTGTGTGCAGTTATGTGAATTGGTCAGCAGGGAAGTAAGTGAATAGGCAGAGTCATGCTGTACTTCTGACATATTGTCAAATGACTAGCTACGCTCCCCTCCACCCACACCCACCACCACTACCAAGCTGTCACAGCTATCAGTTACATTTTTTATGCCTATCAATCACCGGTTCCCACCATGCCAATCACTCCACATCTGTCTCCCGACGTCTGTCAATCCATCACAGTTTTCCTTTCTGATGGTCTCTCTTTTCCAGTCAATCCTACAATCAAAAAAACTTTTTTTTTTTCCTTTCAAATGAATGAGTATTGATTGAAGGTTATTCTTTTATTAAAAATGCATTTAATGTAATTATGATGTATTGGTTCCCTGCCTACTGAAGTGTAGGAGTGTAGTTACACGAATATTACATGTCAGTGTAAGGCTGCACATTATTCATTGGACATAGTAATGGTTGGCAATCACATCCAGTTGATAGAATGTTTCATATATCTTGACTATTTTTGTCTGCTGCCTATGAAAATCAGTGTTTTGCTGACAGAGAATGGGACAAAATAGGCAACCAACGTGTTGTTAAGTGGGGGAGGTGCTAAGGTTTAGTCTTCCATCAGGAAGCTGGGGACAGATCTCTATCTGCTATATCATTCCAAGCCTGAGATTATGAATGCAAGCTGCTCCGCCATCACCAGTGTATGGGCTCCAACAAGAAGTTAATCAGTCTAGAATGTAGGGCCATGGGGCCACAGATGGCTGCTGATGTATTGTATGTGACACACAACATCTCCCCACTGTAACCAGAATACTAGACCTCCTCATCCATGCCTAGTACGCGGTCGTTCACTTTTGGAGGGTTGACATTCGAATTCTTGGGGCAGTGGTTGGGAGAGTCACATTACATCCATGGGAGCTCAAGAAGTTCCATGTGAGCGGAGTGTGAAAATAATCTCACCACTGTTGTCGTGGCTAGGTAGTTGTTGCAGTCCAGTGGGCTTTAGATCTAGACCAAAATGAGCAGGCAAAATGTCCTGAGAATAGTTACATTATCATCCATAAGTGGTTATAAAATAGGGTGATCACTGAACTTGAATAGGGCCAGGCCCCATAGGGTTGAGCAGGTTTGCCCTGATTGTCTACGCATGTATATGCAAAATTTCAGTGCACTAATTTTCAAAGATAAGCAGCTATGCCTGTGGAGCCAGGTTAGAGAGTTAAGCCTCTGTGAATTGAACTCTTTATCTACTAATTATTTGTGACTGCTGCCAAAAGTGGTGGGCTTGTATACATGTGTCAAAATGGGAACACACACACACACAAGCACACATAACACAGGGAGAGGGAAAGAAGGAGTGTTGGCTGATGGATGTGAGAAAGAGAAGGATAGTCTTTTACAGACAGACAGACAGACAGACAGATAGATAGATAGATAGATAGATAGATAGATAGATAGATAGATAGATAGATAGATAGATAGATAGATAGATAGATAGATAGATAGATAGATAGATAGATAGATAGATAGATAGATAGATAGATAGATAGATAGATAGATAGATAGATAGATAGATTGTCCCTGATTGCCAGCAGTTTTGCCAGCAGTTTTGCCAGCAGTTTTGCCAGCATCCTCTCTTCCACCACCTCCTCCAGGGTGACAAGCTTCGAGCCTACAACAGACTCTGCCTTTTTGATTAGTTTATTTATTCTGTTGGCGTCCTTTGCCTTGATCCCCAGGACACCACAGCAAAGAAGATGGTGCTTTCCACAACCGACTGGTAAAGAGTGCTTAAGAGTGCTTCATTGCAAACACCCAGTAAGACAGTAATAACTATAAATTGTGTAAGCAGTTCCATTCATCAACATTTAAGGGTGAATAAACACTATTCTTGCATCAAGTGTGTAATGTTTTTTTGTGCCAGTGCAAAAAATATACCAGATGCTACCTAGCACAGTTTAGACCTGACCTGGCAAATAATAAAAGGTCCCTTTTCAGAAAAAAAGTAAGGAGTAAAATAAAATTTAAAAAAATCTTTAAAAAAGTCCCCTAAAACTACACTTGTTTTGCTTAAAGGGGGGCCACTTTAATTTGCGTTAAACATTTCAGATGCTTTCAGAACCACGCTACACCTCCACCTGCAGTCTGCTTATGTAACTTTTAGGCAGGATTTGAAAAGACTTCCTTACACAGAAACAGAAACTTGGCAGAGCTGGCTGGTGATGAGAGCTCCTAACTGCAAATGTCGCAGCTCTCTCAGGAGAGCCATTTAATTGATTTGTATTGGAAGTCACCTTTGTAGCGTCTCTGTAAAAGGGCAAGAAGAAGTGTGCTTATCTGTGTGTGTTTGTGTGTGTATGCGTGTGTGCAATAGAATGAGTGAAAAGAGGTATTCATTATTACCATGCCACTTTCTCCTAATCAGCAGGTACTCCTTTAACACTCCATACTAGCTAAGTTTGTGTGTGTTGATGTCAGTGTGTACAGTTTTTTTCAACTTTAAAGGTATATTCTCTAAGATCAATGTTTGTTTGTTTGCCTGCTGAATTATTAATTGCTTGCTAGCCAAGTGAAGTATTCATTCCTCTTTGAAGCTGAGCGTCCCAACACCACAGATTCCCTCTAATGATGTAAGCAGAGCCTCAAACATTCAAAGACTCTTTCAATGAGTCCCCATACTTATTATTGCATACCTAACCTCGACTGTTTGTGGCGTTATATTTGATAATGTTATGGATTTCAAAACTGAGAGAGATGAACATTTTCTTGAAGAGACAGTCTGTGCTTAGAGTTTCTTAGCACATCCAGCTAACCCTTCACATACCTATGCATTTCACTGGTGAATAATAGAAGAGAAGTCAACTCAATGCATAGCTTTTCTGTAGGACCTAGGGCATAATCTAATGTAATGATGCATTTAGACTGTAAAACTGTGTCCTTCGTCATTTGGCATTTCAGTTCAGGCTCCAATTTGGCATGTGCATGAAGCTTCGGGGACATCTCATGGTAGACTGAGCAGCAGATTGTCCTATTGTCCTATTCGAATTCACACCCTGGATGGAGAGAAGTCCCACTGTGCAGACCTGTACAAGATGAGACAACAGAAGGTGGATAGGTTGAAGTGAGGACAAAACGAGGTCCTAACATCGTAGCAGTAGGGCAGGAAATCTAAAGAGGAGCTAGCTCAGGGGATGTCTGTGTGTGTGTGTGTGTGTGTGTGTCTGTGTGTACGGATGGATACATATGAGCAGCTATAGTGCATTCTGTCTACCATCTGGGCACCGAGCAGCTCCAAGCCTGAGCACCAGGTCAGTGAGGGGGGACGCTGGGGTCCTTCCCCCAGACAGAGGGCTTGTAGGCTGGGGGGCCATCTGCGAGAGATGACCTGTGGAATTGTGGTTCAGACATTCACAGTGTGATGGTAGAAAACAGAAGGAAACTCTCAATGGCTTCTTCCTATACCAACCTGCACACATACCCAGGTGCTAAAACAAACTGTGGGTACTCAAACACAAAGATACATGACTCCAGAACGGAGGGTTGTATTTACTTGAAAGTCATCTGGAATCTTTGCTCACACAAGTGTTGGGCTATAATTGGAAAATGAGGAATGTAATTAATAAATATAATAAAACATTACATCTGTCTTGGTTATGATGTCTGCATATGGCAGTGTAATTAACTCTAGTTTAATATCTATGATGGCTGTTTACTGTACAATAAAATATTTACTTACCACCTGCTTTGAAGTTTGTGACAAAACTGCAAAATATGTATTAACGTACCATACATTTAGTGTCAAAGTCCAATTGAAATTAAATGCATTTTTTTTCTGCTACAGTATAAATATCTGCTCTGTAAATCACTTGTCATGTGCTTTCCTGTAAGAAAAAAAAAGGAGAAATTTATATTTGAAACTTTTTGGTTTCATTATGGCCAACCGTATTGCATTAATGTGATGAAATTCCATATCATTACCCATCATAGTAGCTGGAGTCCTTATCTTGTTGCAGCAAATCAAATCTTGCATAAATCAATAGCATGGCATTTTATCGTAGGCCGAACAGACTGCCACACTGTGCTTGATAGCATCCTGCTCCACGACACAAAGGCCACAGACTCTGGACAACAACCTACATTAGCTTTCCTCCTCCCTATTTTTTTTACAATATATATATTAAAAAAAAATTGATGTTATTTTTTTACTGCAAAGATGGATGGTTAAATGTGATTTCAGTTGGACTTAAATAATGAAAGCCAGAATCATGTTTCTTGTATCAGCACAAATGTTCCCTACATCCCGAAGCATATCACACTGGGAAGGACGTAACAGTGGCTATGACTGTGATGGCTACATAACTGTATGGCATGATGACTGTAGACATACTTCTGCAAGTCATGATTTCATATAAGCTAAATGACAACAAATTTAACAATTATATACAGGGGGAGAGAAAGAGTCTTGGTGGCTTAAATACAATAATTTCTGAGCCTGTTCATTCAGATGATATGGTTATTTCTGTCACAATAATGAGTGTAATTATCATTGTCAATGAAAACGATTTTATCTTGAATGTATGTAACTCAATCATTTGGTTTTGAAAGAAACTAAATGGCCTTATCAATGGACACCGTCGCTCTTTGACATGAAATGGTTGTTTATTGGCTAAGAGGTTTACGGCTGAATTTAGCCCTCGATCCACAAATAACACTTGTAACTAAATCGCAAGATGAAAGAGGACAAGGAGAGGCTAAGGGCTGAAAATCACTTTCCTTCCTTTTCCTTCTGAACAAGTTGTTGTTTTTTTATTTATCTATGCCTGTGTGTGTGTGTGTGAGAGAGAGAGAGAGAGACAGAGAAGAGATAAAGAGATAGGGTTGCTCTTTGCAGGGACATGAGAATGTGTGTTCTTGAGGGTCAAAATGACCCAGTGATTGTTTTAGTATGCATATTACTATAAATAAATACTTGTCTCACACAGGCTCCACCCTCTACTGGGCACTATTGGTAATAGCTTTCCTTCAATAACAGATGCGCATTCGCCCACTGAAATTTGCATGCATAGCTGGCCAATCAGGACTACCAAATATGTAATGTAAGGCAGCATTCCCGCTGCTCTGCTCGACACATCATCCTGCTGCTGCCACTGCAGATCACCCCAACGGAAGCACCGCACTGTCATGTTAGTAATGTTCATTTTTATGCTTCTGTACATTAGAGTGCTAACATGATGCTTTTATTATACGAGTGCATTTTCCACAAAAGAGCACTATCCTTTCTCTGACTTGTGCAGTGGTAGCTGTTCTCGCCTTTCTGAGAAGGGGATATCTCATGCCACGGGTAAAGTGTATGCAGCAGCCATTTCTTTCTATCATGACCGTTTTGGTGATAGACCTGTTTTCACCCCTTTATGTCCTGTTGGTTCCTCCCTAGCTGCATGTTGCTTCATGGTCACCACAGTGGTGCTTCTCTTAGACCAAACCCTCCAAAATTCCCAAGAATATAAGAAAATCTGCTATACCCAGTACCTGCATTGGCATGTTATGTTGGACACACAGTCCGCATTTGGTGCACTGAACCGCTGTTTGTGTGCCATGGAAAAGGAGTGGCTTTGTGAGTGCATCTCCAAATCCTATAGGTAGGCAGGGAAAGATACACCTGCATTCTCCCATGCTCCATGGGGACTCAGGGAATGAGGAATGAGGCTTTACCTATGGACCCTACTGCTCCCACACCATCCGCTGATGGGGTTGTTGCAGAGGAGTGAGAATGTTGCTTTAAATAATATGGAGGCGCGTGTATTTGGTAGGCTTATTGGCCTTACTGATATTAACATGACATGTACATGTTAATATCAGTGGGTGAATGCGTGCATGTTATTGGAGTAGAGTCCACTAAGAGGGCTCTGCCTGTACTTAGAGAACTATACAATATTGTAACCCTTAATACTTACTCTGTAGTATTTTACTCAACATTTGACATGCGTCATATTTCAGATACTGTAGGCCTGCGTCATCTGTCTGTCTGTCCTCATAATCAGTCTGTCAGCACTGTCTATACTGCTTTGATAAATACTGGTGGGTTATTTGCTGCTCTGTGTGCACCTGAGGACACAGATTCCATTCCAATAAGAAAAATCTGGAGAACACGAGTAGCAGTTACGTCAGGATGGAGTAAATAAAAACATGCAGCCCACTCATCCCCCCCACTCCCCCGTTTAACAACATTCATCCTCTATTGAAAAGGAGTCTTCTGCCACATTGACTGATGTGCACATTTAAACCTTTAAACTAAACATTACCTTCTTACTACCTTAATAGAGCAATGACAGTGAAATGATCAACTACTTCTAATACGTTTTTTCCCCTTCTCTCTGTCTATATTCTATCTGTCTATCTATTTCTCAAACATTGTCATTTGTTATGCACCAATATGTTACTTCATGCAACTGCAATCTTGTGTCAAGTAAAACACGGAATTGTTGAGGTTTCTCCTTGATCTATGTGTGGCTTGGATATTACTTTGGGACACAGCATCTGTTATACGAATAAATGTAAATCTAATGAATGTTGATGGGGCCAAACCAGAAGCACAATAGAAAGGACTGAACAGTTGCAGTGGGTCACTTTGTACTTTGCAACACCCAGCCTGTAAATCAGTGAGCTCATTGACTTTCGTGACTTTCGTGACTTAAGTTTTAAACTGCGTACAAATAAGCAGTCCAGATTATGTTTCATATTTATTGATTATTTATGAATGCATACATTAATTACCGATACTGCCCCAGGTGAATACAGCTTCACAGATGTGTTTCTACTTGAGTGACTTCTATATCCGTTTGATTACCCATACGTACACAGGAAAAAGAATGAGTACTAATGAGTACTTTACAGTACGTTTACTGTTTACTCTTACTGATATTTGTACACACGTGGAAAGATCTGTAGCCTCCAGGATGAGGGCTGAGTAGCTGGAGGTAATGCTCTCAAAGCCATCAAACTGGTGGAATGGAAGAGAGTTACTCAGACTTAAGGACACAATCACCCTTCTCAAAGCATGAGTGACCTACACCACCACACGGTTGCATGCATAAAAAGCACAAAAAAAAAAAAAAAAGATAAAAAAGTGTCATACAGTCCAGAAAAATCGAATGCATCATGCCGCATTGCACTGTCCCGATATTTTGTATGCTAAACTGACACTAAATTATATTTTTAATTTACAAGAAGCCTCCAACCATACCAGCACTCAGTATACTTCTCCTGTGTTGTTTTACACTTTAATGTAAGATGCTACCTTGAGACATGCTGTTAATCTAAAACTGCTGGCGCTGCAAATGGATATGTCTTCCCACCCTGTGTATCCATGCACACACAAACTCTCTCCTCTCTGTGCTTAGCAAAGTGAGGGTTTAATGAAGGAAAGGGGAAAAAGACAGAGAGGGACTGGTAAAGGAACAGGATGCTTCAACAGAAGTGTTTGTTGGGTCCTCACCTTTCCAACATCAGGATTAAGGGGTTTGTGTGTGACAATCCAACTGTCTTGCTCACTTCACACAGTGATTGTCCAGATGTGTAGAGGCTGAATGTAGGCAGGGCTTTAATGTTCCCTCATGCTCTTTTTTTCATTTGTTATACATCTATTTCTGCGTACATTAGACACTGCACTTCTTTATTTTAAGAAATACAGAATAAAAAAAAACTTGTGTTTACATGAGTCTACATTTACATTTAAAGTCCCCACACCCACCCACACACCCATCACTACTAACTACTAAATCTCCCCTGCAGAGACAACATAGCATTCAAAGTTATTCATGAGGGACTCTAGCTAGATAAATGGGGATCAGACCATGGCCAGAGCTATTCTCATTATGCCCTCATTTCAAGGTTTGGGAGCACAAAATTAGCCACATGCATCAATGGTATTACTCTATTTGGTCTCTATTTTCTAATTCATGAAAGTCCTTAAGCTTGACCAACCATGTGTTTCACTGTCTTAGTTGCAGCATTAAATCACCACGTTTTCACATTGGTGGCAAATAAATGGAGTTTGTTTTCAAACAAGTATTGCCAATTTTACAAACCACATTTTATTCGGATCTACTAACTTACCGTCATTTTGTTTCAAATCTTGAATGGTGAGGGCCTATACATAAACTTGAAATGAATGCATCATTTCAAGGCTGTGCCTCTGCCATTGCAAAAGACATGCATACACAAATGCTCATCTCCTGCTT
This sequence comes from Pampus argenteus, assembly GCA_036937835.1. NCBI lineage: Eukaryota > Metazoa > Chordata > Actinopteri > Scombriformes > Stromateidae > Pampus > Pampus argenteus. Next base: position 9,498,702 of record CM072874.1, read on the forward strand.
CTATAAACTGGCAAAGATACATTATGAGAAAGCAAAGGAGGGTATCATCTTCTTTAAATTGTGTGAATAAATGCTGGTGAGTCAGAAGGGCTTAATAAATATTAAACAAGTCATTCTGTTTTTTAAGTGGTGGCTCAGTTTCTTTGGACAATGTGTTCCTGTCAGTATTGCTCTCATTCTGTGTGTAAATAGGAGTGAGGCATGGAGAAGTGTGGCTACATGTGTGATTGCGTGTGTTTGTGTATAAGTGATCATTCATGTGTGTTTGGTACTACCTTACTTGAGTGCTAATTATGTGAAAATACAGCTCTCTATGTTAAGCATAAGAGGCATGTGTGATCTTGGATTGCTCCACTCCTGAACAACACTTCACAGGCCAAGAAGCATGATAACAACTATCTTAAAGGGAGCCGTTATCCAAGACTTTGGTCTTTCCCTTTAAAGCTTCTGTTATTATTTCATATGAATATTATTATCATGTCTCTCCTTCACCTCTGCCATTTCAACAGCCCCTCACTGTGTGTGCGCGTGTATGTATCTATGTATGTGTGTGTGTGTGTGTGTGTTTGTGTGTGTGTGTGTGTGTGTGGGAGCATTTGTAAAACAGTCCTAAATGAGGGGGTTTAACTCAGCCACATTATCATTCCCTGACTGTTACTAGAGGGTGGAATATTACCATCCATCCATCCATCCACTTACTTCATGCTTCTCTTCCTGTGCTACATGGATAGAAAACATTTGACCCTGCTCCCAACCCAACAACCTGCCCTTCAAAAAACATACACACACACTGGGCCGAAGACCATAGTCATGATAATTAGTGCAGACTTGCAGTATAGTAACATAGATGAGCAGCTGCAGTAAATTCTTAATTGATGTTTGTGACTTTGCTGGAGAGACGGCCTACTAACCACAATTTTAGGCTTGGTCACTGTGACCAGCAGGATGATGCCATGAAATCTGAAAAAAGCTTTTGGCATTACACTGTATTTGCAGAGATGTGGATATATAAATGTCATATCATCTAACCCCATTTTACACCCACACAAAATCCATTATAACAACAGAATCACATTTTCGTAAATCATTTTTGTTGTTGTGAACAACACAGTGTCATTTGTGGGAGAAAACTTTAAAAAAACATAAAGAAAAGAAAAAAAAAGAAAAAAGATTTTTAAAACTTTTTAACAGGTGGCAGGTGTCACCAAATCCCCATAATATTGAATCCGCACTGTTTGCCAATCTTGCCGGTTTGCTCTTTCTAAACCATTTTGAAGAACACTATCCTCAAGCAACATATTCATCTCTCCTTGCTCCTCATATATTTCATCATTAAAACTTTTAGTATGAATGTCATCTTATATATAAAACATGTTGTAAATGATGTAAAATCCACATCCATAACAATCATAGATCATAGATCAGAACCTGTCAGCAACCTGCACATCATCCCTCAGTCCACATGGGCTTATTAGGAAACCTTTTATGTAAAACTGACATTCACAGAGGCCGTTTTATTGGCCTGTTAGATTTTTAACATTTTGTTAAGTCGCACTCTGTCAGTGTATACAAACTGTTACATGGTAGTAATTGCTTAATTTATCATGTTAACTGGAATAAAGCACCACTTGACAGCTGTACCCAGAAAGTTCCTCATAAGTGCAAGTGGAAAACTAAGATAAGGCTTGGGTTCCTCATGAAAATGTGGTTAATAACAATTTGAACTATTTTTAATGCATCCAAAACCTTATGTACACTTGTCTCCTGTTTGCAGATTTTCCCAAAACCACCTGTTTTACTTGAAATATCAGTGTTTATCTATGATAAATATGAATGAAAATGCATGCATCCATTTTCTAAAGCTGCTTGTTTACTCCCTCCCCCCTTGCTTGCTTTTTTTTGCGTTTGGTACACTATAGAAGGTGCCAAGATTTATACCACATGTTTTTTTTTTTTTCTTTTTAATTTCCTACTCTTATCTAGGTCTTTTTATGCAGTAATATACGGTCTCCTTTGATATTTCATTTTATTTTCAAGAGTGGATCAAAGGCCCACCAGATAACTGCTCCTTTACAATACCTATGTTTATGTAAGCTTTCATGGTGAAATCATTTGATGGAATGATTTTAATGGTCCAACATTGATAACAAGGTACACACTATACAATACCTGTAGAGTAGTTGGGTCAATTATGGTTTAAGGTGCATAGAATATCAGTGAGTGAATCAAAACACAATTATGCCCTGTTTAAGGAATATACACAACATGAGATGCTTGCATCTTCACCAAGTCCCAAGCAGTCACAGAGACTGACTGCTAGATAACTACTAACAACTTTCATTAAACAATGACCACAATCATCCCTGTACCTTACCCACATTGACGTTATTGTAACCATGACGATGAACAGCCTTCAACGTGAGGGAAGCAGTAATTTTAACCCAAAATCTTTTCCTAAAATGTGCCTTAATCAAATGATACCTTAACAATAGCGACATAAAAAACTTTATTTGAGGACATTTATTTGTAATAGTTTTGGAAGGATGTGGACCAACAACCAATTATGATGTTTAATTTGAAGGAAATGAGCTTCTGCCTCACACAGATTCATGGCTCTTTATAGAATTTGCCATCATCAGTGGTCACAAGCCACTTGACCAATGGTTGTGTTTTGCTTGCACGCACGCACACACATACACACACACACACACACACACACACACACACGCACACCTGCCATATCTTAAATCCATTCAGTCACTTACTAAAGGAGCAAAACAGATCATAGTTGGAACACACAACAAGATTTACCTTTATTTAACACATGGTAAATCAAGGCTACTTTATTAAATGTGGGGGAAAAAAAGCTCCAGTGTTGTGTTTAACATGATAGAATATGTGTGAGTGTGTCTAATCCGTGCAAATGATTTGTAACCTTTTGCAGCTGATCACATCCTTTTTGAGCCGCGTGTGTTACAAGTTAAGCTCTTATGGTTGTGAGAATTGAATCCAAAATTGATCTTAGTTCATTGGGCTCTATAGCAGAAAGAAATTTGATGAGTGTTGCCAAAACAAAAGAAATTGATCTACATGAGATGATTCAACTAACAGCAGTAACAATAAACCACGACAGGGAATATAAAAAAAAAAAAACAACAACAAAAAAACAAAGACAGACAATCATATTATATACAACAAATAACACAAGTATAATATGATATGTTAATTACTTTATATAATGCTTCTCTTTTTGTTCCACACTGAGCCACAGCCCCTCCCACTCTGCCAGTGAGATGCTGAAAATCAGGTAAATTAATTCTGTTGCTATTGCTCCATCATTAGTGGGAACATTATGTGTCTTGCTTGGCTACGTGCTATCTGCTTTTCTTTGTGGGCAGGTGATGCTCTAAGATACACATTGTAAGACAGTAATCATAAGGACATAGTCTGTAAGCGAAACTTAGTATTGAGGACGTCAAGTATGTCGTGTTTTAGGTTCTCATTCCTCATAAGAAAAAGGTTTAATAATATTCAAACACAGTTATTCACAGAATTTGCAAGCACCAACGCAACCGTTGTATGTTTTTAGTTAGGCAGAGACAAAAAAAAAAAATGTGTACCACTTTTCTAACCATCATAGAGAAGTAGCAACATATGGCTTTACTAAATAGCATTAATGTTTTATTCATGTAGGTGCATCGATATCAATTCACAGGATGATAAGAAAAATATACAGGCAAACGGTTTTCTAGATTAAATAAATGCCCATGTGTGTAGAGAAATTTGCGATAATTGCAACGATCCACGTTACCCTACGAAGTAAGCTGAAGCATAAGTGCTCCCTGAGAAATGTATCGAATTTCTGCGTATTTGCTTTTTTCACTTAATGAAATTACTATTTGAGGCCACCTCAGATTTTGTTTGGTGAATATAGCATTTTACCAGGCACCCCCGTTCTTGTGCACAAACCCTCTCATTTAAAAATGTGAATCTTTAAAAAGTCAGAATGAGTATAACTGATAACTGAAAATAATGCCACAAAGACTGAAATGTCCCATGGGTGGGACAGTGTCACTTAGCAGGTTAAATCTGATAGACTTGCTTTGACCCTCACACCATTTTGCACCTCTCTGTGTGTGTATGCTCTGAAAGTAGAAAACATTTGATACAAACATAAAAAAAAAAACACCAATTAAATGGTGCCTGAGGAAAATTTAGAGATCATTAAAGGTTCATCATCTCAAGACCACGGGTGTGTGTGTGTATTAGATTTTATTGCAATCCATTAAAATTTGAATTGGAGAAATATACAATAAATGTCGATGAACATAATTTTTGTGGTGAAGTTAACAAACATAAATTAAGTGTACAGTAGTGGGACACAATCATCGGCTGATGAAATAAAAACTGAGTAGCTTCATAAAATATTCATTTTCTCAGTATATTGACTCATATATTGAGTGTTCAGTGTTAAATATTTAATAATATTCAATATAATGTTTTGGCGATTTTTCATTATGTATCCTTGCAAATGGCAACATGTTTTTTTGGGGGTACACAACTTACCAACACTCCAAACACTCCACTTACCCTTTTATAGTATTATGTATGAAATTTCATTTACTAACATGATATTTTGGTGATGGCATGAACCAGAAACAAAAGATTCAGCATTATGTACTCCAATTCATTATAAATGACACATGAAATGGCTTTCTATAATTGCATAATGAATTATACTGTCTGTGATCTCAGAGTGGGACAAGCTAAACATGCAACTGAAGGACTTGGGGTATATACTAGCTTTGAGTTGTACTACTTATGGTTTAAATGTTGTACAATCCTAGACTCTTGATACTGCTATGCACTGTATGTCAAATGTGCAGTTTTTGTAGGTGCTTCTGACCTTTCAATTTCACCTACGGCTGCATAGTCTGTCTTGCAGGACCATGAATTAGAATGCCATTCCTTGAGCGCTGCTGAGATAAAAAACCTTGGGACAGCCACCCCATCCCAGTTCAGAAAGAAGATGACAGACCAAAGGTCACCTAGATGAAAATGGGTTTCACTGCACATTCAAAGCATGCACAGCTGAAAGTTTGGAGCTGTGACTTTTTGTTATTTTCCTAGAGACAGTTTTGTCTTAGGGGTATGCAGAGGTCCAGGTGCTAAAGCTACGCTATTGTTGAATATATAGTGAGTAAAATGTTTTAATGCAGTTGAAAAGAATATACTAAAAACAGACTGAACATCTCCAAAGGTGATGATAAGTCCTCTCTCAGCAGCTGCTGCTTGCTCAGCAGGTGAAACAGGTAAGCCTGTCAACACACATTTTCATTGAAATCAGTACACTTCGCTGGCACACTTAGAAAAACATAAATGTGAGCATGCTCTCATATTTCTAATTTCTTCTTTTTTTTTTTCTCATTTCTGCTTCAAACATGTCACTGCTTTTTCACACAGAGCCTTTCAAAGCCTTGCGGTTTTTATTGCCCTTGACCCTGTCTTGCTGCATGAATAATATCCCATTAAATCTGCAGTGACAGTTGAACTAAATCATGGCCCGGCTTTAAGGAAGCCATTGACAAGTAAGAAAGCTAAGTCCTTACAATTTTCTGGGGCCAGATGGGGGGCTGATGGAGTGTGAAGCACTTAAGAAGCTAAACATGGTCCCCTTTTACCTTTTACAGTAATTCAAAGTGGTCTGTTTAAGAGCCTTTTAAACACACTCAGTCAGTCTTTTATCTGTTGCAAAATATTTATGAAATATGACAATATGCAAAAAATATAAAGAACTGATATTGTACTTGCTTACAGTAACGGACATAGTTGTCATCAACTCGAGTAAAACCTTGTCTTTTACACAGCTGCTTTATGTCTACAGCACAGTGTGTGTGTGTGTGTGTGTGTGTGTGTGTGTGTTTATGGGTGTGTAGAGGAATGGGAGGAGCTGATCACTGACACAGAAAGAGAGACAAAGAACAAAGGAGAAGCTGTATAACAAGTTACACCAACACTGGGAACTCAGTGATCAGTGGACAACATTTTATTCTAAACTAAGAAGTTTCATTGTGTGAGTTTACTTCGTAGCAGTCACCCTCCTAACAATATGAATCCTTACATGAAACTACCACTTCAACATAGTAACCAATGCATCGTAGAAACCAATGTCAGACATTATGCGGGCAAAGTTAAGCAGACATGAGCTCTATCTATCTATCTGTTGCTTTTGTTTTTTCCAAGTAGTTCCATAGTCCATCTCTTTTTTTTTTTTGCCTGCTGATCCTCTGTCAATATTACACTTTTCTTCTTACTTGTAATTCTCAACACTGGCTGATGCTGGCTTTGTTGTGGTACTCTTCCTTCTTGGAAAAGGGGAAAAGTGTGCACATTTTTACATTTAAACGATAAAAGGTTTCACTTTTTCCACTGCACAATGGCAGTGCTGCTCTTTGTAAGTCGGTTAGCTTGCTCCAACATCTTTTTCAGCACCGATTCCCACAGGTTCTTATTATTATTATTAACAAATGATGGTGGCTCCGGTAAGAGGAATTTTAGGAACTGGTAATTCAGTGCTTTCTACAGGACACTCCCAGCTTTCTCAATGCTCTCCACTGTTGTTTGAGCAGATTTTTATCTACCTGACAACCACTGGGCAGGTGTATGGAGCTCAGAGTTAGTCAGAAGTTCTGGGACATGCCAGAGATTAGAGATAAATATTTTTTCAGTGCCCCAAGTTAGCTATTTACAGTGCCCCCAGAATATCTAGCAGTACCTCTGCCACTGGGTTGATACATAGAAACATGCATACATTACATAAAGATCCCACTTTATAATTTTAACTTCATGAGCTCCCAGGCCTATGAGGAGTGCTTGCAAAGCATGACTAGATGTATCTATATACCGTATGTTTTATTTAATCGTCACAGCACGGGGAGAACCAGGACGAAAGTAACACAAAAGTATATACAAGTCGGATATGCCTAATAGCACTTAACAGCATGCAACACTTCCTAGAGCCATTAAAAATTTTCTGGAAATTTTTTCAGTCCTGCTCTCTCTCTCTCTCACACACACACACACACACACACACTACTATGAGCCACAAATAGTAGACATAGTTATTAACATACATGTTAACCTACATATCAGTGTACTCTGATGTGAGTGGGGGAGGTTATGTTATGTGTGTATGAGTGTGTGTACAGTGAGATGAAAAGAGAAACGGATAGCTGGAGATGTTTGTAAAGGCTGCACACCCACTCCATCACAGCAGGAGGTCTGTAGCATCAACTCTACCTAATAAGCAGGATACTTCTCTGCTCTTTATGCACAATGTGGAGACTAGTAGAGCATTCGAGTTTGTATGCGTGTGTATTCATATGGTGGTGAATATATGTTCACTTCCTATTTTTGAAGAGAAATGTCTCAGGTGATTGGTTTGCATGTTTGAGACACAGCAGGGCAATTGGTACAACTGGCACTAAACAGACTAACTGATGATGCTAAAATAATTAGCTGTGTAGGTGTTCCATGGACTGTACCAGATGTAAGATGCAGTGTAAGAAAACACTTCTCCTTTATCATCAAATTGGACCATCGTAGTATTTTTTTTATAAAGTCGCCTATTTACCAAATTTCATTTTCTTCTACAATAAGAACTAAAAAATGGTCATGATTAATAGCTGCTATTCCAGGTATTACTGTAATATAATATAATATAATATAATATAATATAATATAATATAATATAATATAATATAATATAATATAATATAATATAATATAATATAATATAATATAATATAATATAATATAATATAATATAATATAATATAATAGCTTTTTGCTTTTTGAGTTATTTCAGTATGGCTCATCTTTAATATTAGTGTTATATTATTTATTTATAATAATCCATTTGCAATCTATGTATGTATGTACTATACAGCACTGTATACATTTCCAAGTTTGTTTTTTTTTAATGTCATGTGAGCAAGTGTATGCAATTACTGTCATTTAAATACAGTATTTTAACAACAATACACAATACAGAAATTATACAGCAGGTACACACATAGAGTAGATGAGGTTTTGGAGCACCTAGTAGCATAAATTTGCATGTTCATAAAGAGAAATTGTGTGACATTTGGCAGCTCAAGTGCCTCTCGTTTGGAGTAGCTGTAACGTTGGTTGGGTTTCATCACAGATTTTATTGTACATTAGCTTCTGTTTTTGGCTATTGCAAGTTGCAGATATTTTATGTGTATTGAATTGGGGGAGGTGGTAGGGGAGGGGGTGGGGTCTAAAAAGGCAATAAAATGGATATTACTAGCCACAGAGGGAAATAGATGCAAGATGTTAAAAATAATACTGATCATTGTTTCTAAATGTGTCTAAGGTAGTTGCTGCTTCATCATGATATGTCTTGTTCCACTGCTTGCGGCATACAAGGATTACAATCTCCTGCTCAATGAGAGAACTTAATTCATTTGGACTGCAATGACCCGATCAAGTTATAAACTAAAAAGCTTAAATCTGCACGTCAAACAACAATATACATTATAACATTATATAGTACAACTGACATTTAACTGTTCTATGGCCAAGTTAAAAATGTTGGTCATCAATACAGACTGAAAGTGATGATTCCAGACAGATTTTGCAGCTGAAAGATTTTCTATAATATGATCTAATCTTGCGTAGTCTTCATGTTGCTCTCTCTCTCTGGTTGTCTCTCTCTCTCTCCCCACGTCTCTCTCCTTTCTCTTACTGCACTACTGTGTGATAAAGTGTCTGGTATTTAGTTTCATAACCAATTGCAGTGTTAAAGTGAAAACGCATAATATGGGAGAAATTGGAACAAATAAACGTACAAGCAGTAAGAATAATGTGATGTATGTATAATAACAAGTGATGAATGATAGAAAGCGAAACAGTCATGTCCAAGGGCAACACAATCTGTTGTAGCATGTCAGTCATGGACATGTTATTCAGATGGCTCCAGGACCTACAAGACTGGCTACTTCCCATGCATCACAATGTCTGTATAATATACTGTATACATGGATCGAGCAGAACCCCACTAGGAGGTAGGGTGACTAGGTGTCCCACTTTATGCAGAACTGCACAGCATTTTTATCCCCTGTCCCGTGTCCCACATATGGAGACAATGCCCCACATTTTGAGCTTTTATCCAATGGCTGTGAAGAAAGTAGGGGAAGCCTCATCACAGGGCTGTTAAGTGCAGGTTAACCTGTTACTTTCTTTGCTGAGTCACCACAAACTCACAGCAAAGTCACAAGCTATGCAGTCAGATGTAAGTGGAATATGATGGACACCACCACAAAGAAAGGTAATGCAGCTACAGCAAAGCTACTTAAATTCTTTTCTCCATGTACATAAAAAGGGGGCCAAACATACAAAAAAACAAAAAAAAACAAAAAAACATTGCTGGCTATTGAGGACACCAAACAATGAACACAGAGGGTAAAAATCCAATCCATTTGAATACAAAGGAAGGAGATTCAGATGGGGTATTCAGATGTATTCTCTGTGGAAAATCTGGTTTGAGGAAATGGTAACCATGATAACCATGCCAGAAAAAAAAAAAAAAAAAAAAAGATTTTAAAAGGTTCTTTATCTAAAAACAAATGTTCTCCTCATACAAGGAGGCTTTTGATTGAAGTAAATGAATGATAATGTGGCTTGTAATTGGGGTTAGACAAAGGTTTTGATATAAATGGTCTTGTCACAGACCTAATATCTTCGTGTCATGGCTGATTATTAATAGGTAGTGGTAATTTAGGCCAGGCCACATATCACCAGATTTTATTTCACTGCTTTGATACTGATTATATAATAATATTCCTCTCCATTTTTGTGCCAATAAATGCGACTTTGTGCCGTACCCATACATGCATACAGCACATACATATAGTACTTCTGCATTAGTGATGTTTGTTTTGTCATTCTTAGGAGTTTTGATTTATGTGCAGGTACTGATCTATTTTAGTTTTGTATCTCTTTACATACGGAGGATGAAGTATGACCTATCCAATAAAACAAATTAACAATTCTCATGTAGCCACGGATGGTAGCTCACCGCAGTTCCAATGGACAGTGTGTGTTTGACACAGAGAGAGGAGGAATACAAATATAAGAGATTGAAGGAATCTGCAAGAACATGTGAACATACATGTTATTTTTAAGCTTGTTAAGAGTCAGCATCTCTTACCTAAAGTCATCCTTTGACAAGATAGTGAGAAAGAGATAGAGAGAGATAGAGATAGAGAGAGAGAGAGTGTGTGTGTGTGTGTGTTTGTGTGTTTTAGTCACGCATTGTCAGCACAAGTCTACCCTACCTGCCATTGGGGAGCTGATGCTATGCTTTTCAGCATTACCACAACTTGGTCCCTCATGAATGTGAAATTTATGTATTTCTAACTTTTAAAGAAAGTACTCCACAGTCAAACAAGTCACATACAGTTACTCATATATATACAGTCACATAAACTATTTAAAAATAAAGGGGAGTAAAATATTTATGCATTTAAGCTCATTTAAAACCAATCCTTTGATTGTGCTCTGTCACATTTCTTTTTCATCCTTTTTTTCCCCCGCCTCTCTTTCACATACAGACACGTACATACACGCAGAGCTTCGGTTCATCCTTCTTGTCTCCAGTTTTTTTTTTTTTTTTTCTTTTAAAATAATCTTTACACAGTTGTTGACAGATGTAACAAAAATAGCAAGTAATTATTAGCAGATGAAACACATGAGGAGGATAAGTGCCTGATCCGCTTCCTCAGCTTATCAAAACGCTGCTGCATTAACACTTTGTGATTTATTGTTATTGATGTAGACATTATTGAGAGCGTGACATTTCTACTATGATACAATCTTTCGCCATGCATTTCATTTGTGGCAGGAAACATGTCTGCTCAGTGTTCTCCTGTCGCCTGCCTTAACAACTCTGTCAAGGTATCTTAGCAACACGTCAATCTTTATTGTAAACGGCAGGTAATTCGTAGGTGGAGATTGAGCATCGAACTGATTGTCGGGTTTTCTAAATGCCTTTTAGCCGGAGGTTTAAATCAAAATTTGTCTTCCACGTCTTGTAGAAAGGGTTCGAATTAGGCTGCATATGAAGTGTGAAGGCTCATCTCATTCCAGATGTGTCTGACAAGAAGATCTGTGTAGCAGAAAGCCATATGGAGGTAAATGGGAGAACAGAGTTAGGCCAGTTTTTGCTCAGCTTGCAGACACACTGCTCCGGTGTGTGACGGCATTGGATGAATGCAGAAGCAGCTACTCCCTAAGACTGTGATCACTCTTATTCCACCTCTACCCTACAGCAGTCTTACATTAAATTCAGCCTCCACCTATTTCCTGAATCCATTATCAGTTTTACTCTATTCATCTTCCACACACTCTGCAGTCGTGGGACAAAGCAGTTCCTAATACGAACTCTGGTGGGAGCTCTGAAACCTTGGATCCTCCAGCTTAAAGGAAGGCCCCATCAACCACATGCCAAACTCCAATTTTTTAATCATTTTGGGCACCTGATGGGACCTAGTGCACAAATATATATGTGTGTGTGTATTCCATAATTGGGTGATTTTGCGTGGTTCTGATAATGGTTATGATTTATATGCAGAGAATACATCACACCTCATCCAGTACTGTCCAATCCCTGTGACATCATCAAAATGTCAGCTATTGCTTGTTAGTTAGGTTGTGTTTTTAGCGTTAACTGCAGCATTTAGGGTTCCACAAAAGTAATTGGAGAAAATGTTGGTTGTTTATTTATTTCAGACACAGGAATCAAACCTGTGACTCTTTTATTAAGGTACACAGCTACAGTAAAATGACTTCCACATACATAATAAAAGTCATCTTTAGTATTCCCCTCCTCAAACTTGATACATTGCCCTTAAGGGGGTCCTATCTCAGAGGCTTGTTTCAACACACTACTTTAATAGGTTGGAAGGGGGAAAAAAGCAACATAATGACATTTACAGCAATTAAAAATGTGATGCATCTCAGTAGGCACCGATAAGTGAAAAGAAAATGACATGTTAACTTTCTCTTTTCATTCAAAGCTTAAAATACACATTGCCTGTCAGTCAGCTGTGGCTACAGAGAGGATGCAGAGCAGATAAGAAGGTAAAGACCAATTGCATTCATTTTTATGAAGCATATAAGCCGTGGCTCACCCAATATCCATGTTTAAAACAAGTACATTTACAGTAAATGTACCTATTAAAGTACATTTATCATATGTCAGTTTTTTAGGCTGTAAACATAATTACAGATTTCTATAACTTTGGTCTTATTTTTATAGTTTTGGGGAGGTAGTTCCATGTTATAATAAACTGGAATTTCTAGTCAATTGAAGTTACTTCTCATATCTCCCTTTTAGTCACACTAGTTGATGATTTCTTTTTTAAATTTTAAATCCTACTCATCACATACAAGGCTTTACATGGCCAGAAGCCAGAATACATCAGTGAAACTTCAACTCCTCGCTGTCCCCATAGGACTCTTAGGTCTGCTGGATTTTGTGTTTTAGCTGTTCCAGAGTCCAGGTTACGGTCAGGGGTGATTAACCTTTGCCTTTGGCTGTACTGGAACTGCAGCTTTGTAACAGTCTTTGCATTTAGTATACAGTTTGCTGACACTGTTTGTTAGACCCACCTTCATGTGTGACCTAGACTTATTTGTTTGCATACTACAGCTCATATTACCACCAAATGTTTATTTTGCTTGTTTTTGATTTCATAGATGATCTTAAACAATATGTAACTGCCTTTTGTTAATATGCATGATTGTATTTTTCTATTGTTTTCTATTGTTATTGTTCACTGTGAGATAGTAAATGGTAACTGAACTGTATACTATACAGCTAAGATAATTTGCCTGTTATTACACCTACAGTATGGACTGTATATGTGTGTGTGAGTGGTGTGGTCTTGTGTCCCCTCCAGAGACTTTAGCCAGAAAAGCTTCCTGCTTATTAATGTCAGCCAAGAGGAGAGAGGATGGGGTTCACTAAAATGATAGCAGGTGAAAGAGGTGTGGGTGGATGTCATTTTCATTTTCAGCTGTTGCATATTCAACAGGGAGACTGGGGCAGGGCAGGAATGGTGCGCTTTACTTGCTGCATAATGAAATAAAATAAGTCTAAAAATTAGGGGATACAGAGAGGGGAGGATCCAAGATACATTTGTTTATTTTTACAGTAACTGCATCTCTGATTTATTTAAAAAGAAGGAAGCTCAGGGAGAATGGGAAATGGCATTTTTGTGGGTTAACGAGAGCAATAGAGAGAACAGTGATGGCATAGGAAGGAATAAGGATGGAGGAATGCATGGAGGTAGAGATGAAGGGAGGGGAACAAGAGAAAGGGAGGTAGGTCATACCTGCTTTTGTCATTTCTCCTTTTCCTGCCCTTCCTGCTCTACCTCAGGCCCATTAAATTAACTTTAACATTTGCTACATCTGTAATGTGGCATCACAGCACCTTTTCCACCGTCCCCTGGGACACCAGGATAATCTCTGCTAAGCCTTCAGAAGAGAGGGACTTTATCCCTCCACTGACAAATAGAGAAAGACTCCTCATCTTGCCCAGCTGCTTAATCATTTGTGAGTTTGTGAGTTGTTTTTGCTAAATGGACTGCACTGTATGTATACAAATGTTTTGTAAACTGTCAATATTGTCAGTGTTTAATTTCTTTCTTTCTTTCTTTCTTTCTTTCTTTCTTTCTTTCTTTCTTTCTTTCTTTCTTTTTTTTTTTTACAGAATTGCTGTCATTTACAGGAATACTGGAACTGTTGTGAGTGCTTAATGACAAGTTGCATTATCAATCTATTGAAGCCCTCAGGAATAGAGTGGCCACAATTGGAATTGCATGTGATGGCACAAAATGACTAAAATGAGATATGAGATATTTCCTTGATTCTTCCTTATTCCAAAATTTGTTTTCTTTTAATAGTAGGTCATAGACAATTTCCTTGAGTGTCTGAATGCTGATAATAATAATAACACCTAGTTGAAATGTACCTATATATATATATATATATATATACACACACACATACACATGCACACTAGTATGTAACCTAAGTTACATGGATTTCCCCTAGACAATCAGAAGTGCAATGTTTTAGTACCTTCCCATACAAAACAAACATCTATAGGCAGTGAATAAACTTGTCTGAGTGTCATAAACATATTCTCTCACCCAGGCGCCTCTTTGCCTCTGGGATCAGACTACAACAACACTGCAGCCTTTGTTTTTTCTCTCTCTCTTCTCTTTTGTCCCCTCTGCTCATTCCAGACTATATCCTTACACATATATGTTTGCACATAACACTTACCAACACTAACACACACACACACACCATACAGGCATCTAGTATTAAGACACATATTTATTTATTCATGGACTTATTTTTTTTTAATATTATTTTCTTTATGTTGTTGTTTTGTTTGGGTTACTGTCTGGTTCTCTCTGCTTCTTCTTCTGTTTGTACTGTCCCGTGTCATTGTTAATCACGTTGCTTGCACTAAATAAACGGGGGAAACATTTCACTTAAAGTTTCAAAGAGCCATGTCAGTAAATTAATTCCACGTCATGTATGTGTGCAAGCGGTCAGCTGGAAGCCACTCAGCACAGTCAGAGAAGGACTCAAAATTAAGAGCCACATACGAGCTGAGAAAGAAACCTTCACTGAAGTGGAAGTTGGAACATAACATCCAGCTATTCTCTTAACACATCCAACCAAACACTTTTATCCATTGTTTTTAGAAACAACCCTCTTTGTTCCGTAACTAGTGGCCTTACCCTGAATATTAAATCTGTGCTTCTTTAATAACCATCAATAAGGCCAAAATAAAACAAGACAAGTGTTAAAACTCGCTGCTTTTAATTGGCAAACTGATCTTGTGGACATGTTAAGTGCACGGTTATGGGGATACAGTGAATTTTCAGTTCACTTGTGTTAGTAGTGTTGTTATATAAAATACATCTCTGTGAGAAAATTCCCTTTTCTTCTTCTTATTGGCAAGAAAACACCTGATAGGAGTCAAACTGTGAAATTGCTGTGAAGTTTTAACTAGCAAAGAGCAAATAGATAGCTCCCCAAATACAAACTGGGAGCAACTGTTCACACCAGACACACCAAACAAACTAACTGCGCCTTCAATGTGTGCATTTCTTTGAAGAGATGACCTTTATGGGGTCAATGTCAGGTCAACCTAGCAGCCGTTTGATGTTGACAAGCTCGATAAAGACATAACTCTTACTATCATATAATAATGTCATGGATATAAGACACAACAGAGACCTTCAGTGGCAGCGAGATAGACATGCTGGGACAAGAACTCTGACACTGCAGCCAAACAGAGACTGACAGGAGAAAATGGACAATAATACTAGTGGCAACAGGAGCCAGTATGACAGGTGGGAGTGTATTGAGCCCAATTAGGAGAAAGCATGCAGAGAGCAACAGGCATGGGGAAGACTCGCATTTTGCACATCTCCAGCTGTGTGGGGATTGTTGTCAGATAAAGACCAGGAAGATATAACAAACAAACGAGTCTCAGTATTTCAGAAATGTGCATCAAAGTACATTCCTTCACAAGGGAGGGAAGATGTGGTCCCTGATGAAGTTATAAGGATCAGTTGCATCGTCCCTTACAGAGTGGAGAAGTCCCGATCAATGGGATCAGATCTTTTTTTTTGTTTTTTACTTTGCTTGCATTATTTTTTTTTAATGTAACAACAGCTTGTTTAGTGGCTGAATGCTTTTATTTCACATTGAAGAACAAGAGAAAATCAATGAACATAGAAAGTGCATGCTTGCATTATTACAGAAAATAAGACATTTGGAGACACTTGCCAGCCACTTCTTACAGGCTGTTGGGAAGAGAAAAGAAAAACACTGTGTGTGCTGTGTACTTCCTGTAAGATTAACTATCTGTGTGGTTTTCCATTTAGTGGCAGAGAAAAACCACGTAATGGCAATTACAAGGGCAGCAGGGCTTATTTCACAGTTCAAAGTTTGCAAAAACGGATGCAAAATGTCATGCTTTTGCAAATGTTCTGAGGTTTGGTTGAATTTGCATGAATTCTGGTAATAGGATTCTTTTTTTTTTTTACTTAGAGCCTCCAAAAGCTATTAATAGGCTGTCCACTTTACACTTGATACAGTTTTATTCCTACCTGTTGTTCTAGGAGGTAGTATCGATCGAGGTTGATCGATTGATTGCAAGCCATACTAGTTTGTGAGGCTAGTTGGTATGGCCTTGTTGGCAAAAGTCAGCGGCGTAAGAATTCAGCCTACAGAAGATGAAAATGCAACTTTATTAGAATTCACAACCAGCATGTGTAAGATAGAATTTCTCCGACCTCATTTAGGCACAGGGCTTTCCATTAGTCAAGTGTTGTTGCCGCTTGCTTAACCAAGGGGAAAATGGGTTTTTAAAACTGCCACTCCTGAATATGTTTACTTTGTGTGTGCGTGTGTGCGTGTGTGTGTGTGATTGTGTTCATATATTTATGTGTGCGCACATACATCTCAGAGGTGACTGCAGTGTGAGGTTGCGAGTACTTGTACGTGCTGCATGACAGTGCACAGTGCAATAGGGCTCTGTCTAATGGATTTAATGCTGACAGGGGTTGAGCAGAACAATTTGACAGTTATTGCATTCTCAGTTGTGGTTAAAGCTAGTGCTGGTAAGAAGAAAGAAACTTTTTTCAAGAAGGTATCACATCACTGTCTAGTCTGCACCTGCATCATGTGCATGCATAGATTGCAACCACAAGATCTCAATTAGAATATCATGATGAACAGTGTCAAATGCAGTAGTGAAATCAAGCAAAACTAGATGTTTTATTGATCTTAAGGTTATTTATTACACTGGTTATAAATGTTTCAAATTGGTCTGTAATTACTAATTACACATAGATCTATACTTGGTTATCTATAAGGTATGTAGAGAAGCTCCCAGTAAGCAAAGAGGCATTAACAATATTCAATATGTTATGTGCAAGACAAAGAAGAACAGACTTTAAAAGTTTGGTGAGGAGGAAGTCAAGGGAGCAAGTGGAAGAATTAAGCTACTCGATGACGCAGATCTAATGATGTAATTGTTCAGAGATTACATAGTGGTTGTTTTATCATGCGCTGGTGTGGAGGAGAGAGCAGACCAGAGATATTTCTGCATGAAGCCTCAATATTGTTTCTGATGTTTCTGAAACTTTGTCATAAAAGAACTGAATAGAGTCATTTGTAGAGCAAAGTTCTTCTGGAATTGAATTTCAGCTAAAAAAAAGAGGAAGTATGCCTTCTTTTGATTGTAAATAACTGAGAAATATATGATGATTTGATTTCTCTGTTGTAACCATACAACATATTTTTTTATATATATTTCTGTACTTGTAGTTTTGTATTGTGCCACTTACACTTTTTTTCTTCACCCACCATCATATTCCATGCTGATAAAGTAGACAGTGCTTTGAAGGTCATTTGTACACTACGAGAAGTGGACATCAGTCGGAACAAAGAGGCTTCAATTGAAAGAGATAGAAAAAAAATAAAACACACATGCACTAGCACAACTCCTCCAACCTTTATATATCTCCACATCCTGGAACCACTCTACTGAAAGATAATAATCATATACAAATTTACATTAATAAGTATTCATGCAAAACATGACATAGCTTTTCACAAATATTCATATTCATACTGCATACATGCATACATCATGCAGTGGTTGTTGCTGAACATGCAAAATAATTCAAGACTAGCCCGGGGCAAACTGGAACAAAGGATCACAGCAGGAATGAGACAAGCAAGCGACTGTCAAGGGGGGAACAACTCACTAACACAAACGGAGTAATATTTTGAGTTTCAGTCTCAGTGGAATAATTAGAGTGTAAAGGAAGGCTGAGCTCCTGTCAGCACATCTTCACTGAGGATTAATTAATTCTGCTATAGTCTGTAAGGATTGCAGTAAGGAAATGAGGAGGGGGTACGAATGACAAAGAAAATATTTTTGTCACAACTTCCCAACAACTTTAATCAACCTCGGGACACTCAAATATCACACACTGGCTGAAATACTTTTGGTTAATTTAATGTCTTGCCATCAAAGGTGGGAGGGATTTTAGTCTGTTTTTAATTTGTATCAAGCATATAACAAAGAGAAAAAAAGAAGCTGTTTGGTATCTGCCAGCGCTGTGAGTTCAGCTTGGCTGCGTTAAAAAGGCGTTGGTGCATTTTTTTCCTACAATTTCTACAACACAATAAAATTTGTATTTCTTATACTTCATTTCTATATAGCTTCTGGCATTTTCAGTTCTTGAACGTCAAGTTTGATGTTTTAATTTTTTTTTTAAATGATTCATTTTTTAAGAATCAATCAATACTGATTGAAAATGTGGTGATGCGTGGGTCACCAGTCATCCACGTTATGATTGTAGCAGACTGGGTCTTCTGTTTCCGCTCCCAGCACAGCTAACTCCACCCGCTCTCCCACATCAGAAGACACCGGGGAAGATAGAAGAGAAGAGTCCAATGATAGGATACTTCAACTATTGCATGTTAGAAAAAACATTATTTTATTCACAGATAGATAGTAAAAAATGTTTGACACCCCTACATACAATTGGGTTTCCACTATGATCATCATATGATCATTAAGCAAATATTGGTTATAGTAAAGCATGAATTGTAGTTCTAACACATTCATGACTTTCAAAGGACTTGCACTGTACAAATAAATTGGTATTTGATTTGGTTCTACCGCAGTACAGAGAAGAAATCTAATGTTCAGTCTATCCTCATGTGAAAGGTTCACTCGCTGTAGCTTATAGTTTTGCACTGTCTTTTGCCTTAGGCGTTCAGCAAAGTTTGCTCAACTTTTTTTCTTCTATCTGTCTTTGTATCTGAAATGAAAGCAAGTGTGGACTTGAGTTTTCTCAAACTATCATGGGGTTGTCTGTGCAAGTCTTTTGTACTTTTCAAGCACCCCTCATCATCTCCATCTCTCTCTCCTCTCTAAACCCCCCCCGCCCCGTGACTTTGACTGTTGTACAGTACGTGTGTGTGTGTGTCTGAGTGTGTCTGTGTCCATGTGTCCATGGGATTTCAGTGAGTGGTGCACACCAAATGTAACTGGGAAAAAAAAAAAATATGGTATGGTATTATTATTTCTCACAATGTATATCACAATATGTTATTGCAGTATTTTCAGGAGCTGATGAAGACACACATGAATGAAGGATTTTCAGGCTAGCTGATCTACCTTTTCTTGAGGTCAACATGCACTTTAAGTCACTCTAAAGCTTGTAATTGTTCAGGTTTAGGGTCACAATCTTCATTTTACTGTGAGACTTTACAACACCTGCACCTGACATGTTGTAGTCTCCTATTAAAAAAATATTTTTTGTTCTTGTTTGTTTCTTGTTTGTCTTGTTTGTTCTTCTAAAATCCGCATATTTTTAACTTAGTACTTTTTGTAAATATGTGAAAAAAAAAAAAAAACACTCCCTCCTTGTTCCTATTTTTTTTCGTTGCTGGTAATAAGTGAATTTCCCCGTTGTGGGATAAATAAAGTAATTGGATTGAATTGAAGAAATGAACAGATATGTTTCTCATTTACTTTGGAATGCTATTCTTTTTCTGGTATTTTTCTCTTTGTTAGCTATAACCTTGTTCGGTCCGATTAATCAAGAATTGTCCATTGGCTTAATGGAGTTTATTGAATTGATCCCTAGAATAGGCTTGCAGATGGAGACCTTCTTATTGCTCATTTTGAACGGAGGGATTTTGACAATGATAGGAATGACGTTTTAAGGAGATGAATTCATTCATTTTGATGGCTCATTTTTTCGTGTAATAGGAAAATGGTCAATTTCCGCCTCCCTCTGTAGGTCTGTACTGTATGTTTGAGCAACAACTGATACTGTAGAGGCTGAAGGCAGCTTTAGCTGCAGAACTACTGTATGGACTATATATCCATATATCCTTTAGTTGCTGGTACACAAGCCCTCTGTTTGAATGGGGACTTCACCAGGCAAGCATACATGCTCACATACACTGCACACTCAACACACAAGCACACACTTTTACACTGTGAATGCACACATACTCAGCCAACACATGTGATACCTCATTGAGACAATTATCAGCCATTTATTGTTGCCATGGCAATAAAGTACCTTTTGAGCATATTTGCTGGGCTCACAATCAAATGCTTAACAGTAATAACTAGATTATGCAGAGTGGCAGCTGAGCCAATGGCTAAAGTTTAATTGCAATTAAAAAAAAAATTAAAATAAATCAGAAAATCTAGCAGTTTGCCTACCAGCCCCATTTAGGTGTCGATGATGCTGTCATCTACCTGCTGCATCTATCTATCTATCTATCTATCTATCTATCTATCTATCTATCTATCTATCTATCTATCTATCTATCTATCTATCTATCTATCTATCTATCTATCTATCTATCTATCTATCTATCTATCTATCTATCTATCTATCTATCTATCTATCTATCTATCTATCCATCCATCCATCCATCCATCCATCCATCCATCCATCCATCCATCCATCTATCTATCTATCTATCTATCTATCTATCTATCTATCTATCTATCTATCTATCTATCTATCTATCTATCTATCTATCTATCTATCTATCTATCTATCTATCTATCTATCTATCTATCTATCTATCTATCTATCTATCTATCTATCTATCCATCCATCCATCCATCTATCTATCTATCTATCTATCTATCTATCTATCTATCTATCTATCTATCTATCTATCTATCTATCTATCTATCTATCTATCTATCTATCTATCTATCTATCTATATATCTATCTATATATCTATCTATCTATCTATCTATCTATCTATCTATCTATCTATCTATCTATCTATCTATCTATCTATCTATCTATATATCTATCTATCTATCTATCTATCTATCTATCTATCTATCTATCTATCTATCTATCTATCTATCTATCTATCTATCTATCTATCTATCTATCTATTTATCTATCATTTATCAAGAGAAAGACAAAAATCCATCCAGGTCAGAAGGAAGAAGCTGTTGGCTGAGTTGCGGTATAGAGGCTGAATAATGATGAGAGAAAGGAGAGGAAGTGGGCCGGAGGAGAAACTTGACATTAAACACAAGACAGAGAGAGGTTGGACACTGGATGATGAAGTAAAGTGGCACCAGGTCAACAATTTATAAAGGTGTGCTTTAGAATTCATCAGAGCCTCAGAAAATAAATGACAGTTTTAAGCTGCACTTACAGGTGAAGGTGACAACCTGTAGCGTTATAAGTCATTATCTAGTATTCTGTGCTGTGTAATTGGAGAGCATTTTCTTGTAGTAGGGGTCGTAAGATTATAGACTACGGATAGATAGATTACAAACTGACTTGTTCTTTAAAAAGGTTTATTACAACAACAGCATCTTTACAGGCTTCCTGGTCTTAGTTTGAGAGTTTCTTGCCATATGAAACACTCTGACTTACTTCTCCTGTCCTTACTGTCCTAATATCACTTTTCCTGATGTGGCTTTTTTTTTTTTTAGTAAAACAGCTATCTCACAGATACTACATGTGTGTGAGAAATACATGTTTCAGGAGTTTGGGCTTCCTCTTTCTTGTGCCTCCTCCCTTAAAAACAAAGAAATCTCCTATTGAGATGAGATAGAAGGAGATAGACGCATTTAGAGACTGACGGTAAAAACACACAGACACCTTGCAACTCTGTCTGTGCGTGTGCGTTTGTGTGTATGCACGTCTGTGTATTTAGTGTTGTCAGGTTGATGCCTTAAGCAAGTTATTAAGCAGCAATCCTGGTGCCTCGGGCCACTGTAAGACCTTTACTGTCTCCTATCGCGGCCAAGGGACTGTGTGTGCTTGCGTATATATATATATGTGTGTGTGTGTGTGTGAGTGTGCAGATCTTCGTATACGTGAGCGGGGGTGACTGTCAGATTATTTGTGTGTTTTCTGATACTGAGGGATGGCCACACAATACACACGCAAGGGTATATGGAGGGAAAGAGGGAAAAAAAAAGAGGATGGGAAGAAGCTTCAAGTAGAGAAAATGTGTGGTTGCGGTTACATAAACGAAGGATTCTTGTGAGATAGCCATGTCTTTGCTCTAGGCATGTGTTTGTACTTATCATACTCATTCCCCCCACCTCACTTCAGAGTTTGCTTAGATTTGTGCATCGTTTTAGGCGAGAAGTGATAAGTCTCCCCTATCAGAATATTTCAGCTATGTGCCCGTACAATGCCAGACTGCTGCTTTTCAAACCTATTCTAGGAGTCATCCCTCTATATAAGTTTGCAGCACAACTAAAAGCCAACGGGTTCGAGGATGGATGTGCATATGCACCAGCATTGAAATCACATCTATATATGTGTCCATGTGTGTATTTGTGCGTATTCTCCACTGACTTGCAGTAAAGGCTGTGAAATTGTTGAGGTCAGAACTATTTACTAGACTGCTGTAAATGTGTGTGTGTGTGTGTGTGTGTGTGTGTGTACCCTCCACACATCACGCAATAGCTAAATGTTATTGCTCAAGTCAGAGATTACACTCTTTATATCCCTATTACCAGCTGCTCTCTCACTTTCTCTGCCTCTCCCTCCACCTCATATTCATTTTCGCCTCTCCATCCACTCTCTGCTTTCAAATGTCTTCCTCTTTCGCCACGTATTGCTCTCCCATTTTAATTCTCTGCTTCTCTTGGAAAGCACTGGAGACAGGAAAGGGCCTAAACGTCAGGGTAAACGGGATGATATTGCATTTTGACACACCTCATATTATTTCCCCTTCAATTTCAGTGCTCGGCAAGGAACGCTGGACTTTCTTCTTCCCTGCATCGCCTCTTCTCCCATTTCTCCTTATCTTCCTGTCATAATGTGTTGCAGGTGGGAAGGTGTAAAGACTGGACAGATTGCGCTACCTTCCAATTCCCTCTTTTTTTTTTTTTTTTATTCATTTTTCCTGTACAACAAAAGTGAGCTACCACAGCATAAAGGGATAGAAAAGAAAAGTAGGGGGAAAGGAGACAGTAAGTAATCTCGTTTTCCAAGTTAAACTTCAGCTTGCACTTGTATTTGCCTCAGCTTCATATTCATTTATTAGGTATTGATCGTATGGTCGCCTCAGCCTGAGAAGCACATGTGCACTCAAACATGTGCAATTACCAAGAAGCCTGTCAATGCCATCTATGATGGTATATGATATATGACTGTTTTCTGATCTGACAGCCGTATCGTTTAGCTGTGTCTTCTAAAACCATTTCAATTCACTATTGCATTCAGCAATAGAGAATTCTGCACTATTTTACATTTTAAGCGAAGTTCTGGGCTAACGTTTGCTCAGTTACCCAAAACACAGATTAGAAGAGACATTTTATTGCCAACTAAAGCAACATTCAAGTCCAGTTGGCAGTCGTGTGCATTAAATCACTCAACATAAATGCAACATTATTATGGATCTTAGTAGTCAGGTTGTATCCATGCAGAGAAACACTTTATCCAAATGTGTTACCAAATGTGTTGACACCTAAACAGGATGAACGTTAGACGTTTGTGTTTGTTTGCTTGTTGGTTAATGATGCCCTGAAGTTATCTCCTAGGTAACCGTAAATGTAAATACATTGATTTCTGGCTAAACATTCACAATAAATTGTTAACATCCCATGTAGAGAACATATACGTTTATGAGAGAATATTTCATTGTGATAAAAACATATGTACGAGATGTATTTGAATTGCATTTATTCTGTGTGATATGACATGTTACGTAACAATTTTAACATGCAAATTACCTGCTTACTACAGTTAAATGTATATTTACTGTTAAATTCCAGATATTTGAAAGGGAACAACTTAAATGATAAACATTTGAAAATGATGGTTTTCCTGACTGCCCTCCTCTCGCCACTCTTCTATCTACCTGCCTCCCTTGACTGTCTGACAGGCAGATGTTTGGGCTGTGAGGTGAAAAGGTGACTCTGCTGGGAGGCCTCTCCCCAGTAATTGGCTGTCACACACAGCTTCCCAAAGTTGGCAAATCGGATTTCTTGGCATCCATGAGCATAGAGTGGAGGGAAGGCCGGGGATAATATGGCAGGGTGAAGGCTTTAACTGCAGGTGTAAGTGTGTGTGCTTAACCTCTTACTAGCACTCTTTGTCCCTCTCACTTATCGACCTTTTCGCCTGTCTTTCTTTCACTCTTGCTCTCTAACTGTCTCCTGATCTGATACTGTGTCTTGATGTGTACACATGATGTTATGGCTCAATCTCTGTTTGTCTTCCAGTGGTCAATTCACAGTTGTTGGCTACTAATGCTCACCTTTTATGCATTCCTTTAGGCCTCCTTTCCCTAATTGTATAGAATTTAAGGGAGACTGGAACATCTCCCAATGTATAACTGAGTATATTAATCTCCAACTCCTTTTCCCAATGTATTTTAATCTCCTCTGACAGTGTCCTCTCCTAACCTTTTCTTACTGAGGGGTAAATATCTTCTGTAATTTCACACAAACTGTACAACACTAATCCGCCACAAGCTCAACCAGTAAGTGGATAGGTCACAGTTTCTACCTAAAGCCTATTTGTTAGAATGGATTGAAAAGATTCACCTGAACAGATGACAAAAATGCTGTCTGTTCTCCCTTTTAATTTGTATAACGTCTTGTAAAAACGGTTCATGTTTCATTTTGTAAGCTGAATTTAAATTGGAAAATCTACAAGTGAAAGTGTGCAAGTGGTTGTCTATGGTGTCACATGTTTTAGGCCTGCAACAACATCAGCGGTATTACATTTGAATACTGTGTTACTTTTTTGACAGCTTAAATATTGGGAAATTTAGCATACCAAACATTGTAGTTGAGATGAATGTGAGTTTAGTGCTTTAACTTATGACACGTCTCTTACACTACAGAGGTAAGAAATATAAATGCAGTCCTAGTCACACTGCTGGCATAAAAAGTCGTAATAAACATTGCATGCCCAAGTCTTAGCAAATATTTGTTTTATTATCAGTGAGTTGCAGAAAACTGCAGGATGTCCATTTAGTCATGTTTTTTTTTTAATGCAGTTAATTAGTGATCAATCAGGGCTTGGATTACTAAGGGACATGAATATCTAAAGCCAAGCATTATGAAAGCATAAATCTGTCATTTAAAATGTGTGTACGTTTGAAAACAAATGTTGCCGCTAATTACACACATTAATGTTTACCACCTCATTGTAGTGGTGTACACTTCCTTGTTGATCCACAACGGTTTCAGGACTTTCATAGGCAAGAAGAAGCCAGCTGCGCTTAGTTGTGATTGGATTTCATACGGCTCTGCTCATTCTGTTGTGTTAAAGTTTGTTAGAAAGGGCTCCATTGTTTCTCACACCTTGGTTGTCCAGACAGGATAAGAGCAAAATCTCTTTTGATTTGCACACAGCTCCTGTGTCCAGAGTGGCAGGCTATCTGCTGCTCTAGGGCAGTAGAAATAAGGTTTCATGGATAAAGACTAAAGCTGATTTAAGGTTGTGTCGATGGGAAAGTGTAACAAAAATCTAGAATAGTGTGAAATGTGTCTCAGTAGCTTTCAGAAACACTTCATACACTACATCACTTCACAGGAGTAAGCATAGAAGGACTCGGCTTTCTTTATTATTTAAGCTCTATTTAGTTGCCCTGACAACCTCCATTAAGCCACTGAAATCTCTTTTGCAAGGGAGACATGACCGAATAGCAGCACAATGGAACATGAGAGTCAGCTCTAACAAAATATTTAACATTCAAATAATATCTATAAATGACAGGTTATGGTTACGGTTAGGGGGTTAGGTTATAGTTAGGGTTAAATATACACTAATATTACTTTTACAAATATGAAAGAGTACATTTATAGTACCACGTTTAAAAATCAAGACCTTTTAATAATGTATTTGTCAAAGACAGATTTAAGTTAAGGGATTAGGGTTAAATACTTAATATTGTTTTTTACAAATATGAAAAAGTGCATTGACAGTATCATGTAAATTCTTACTAATTAAGATTGTTTTATTATTAATCTGTCAAAGACATATTAATTATTGTTTGTGAGTATGAAAAGATCTCTCCTAAGGCCAGAACAAAAGGTACTAAAAGTTGAGCCAGCCAACAAGACATATCTTGTTTGTTGTGCCCTTAATGCTTGATCTTTAATGGCTCCATTTTTGAATGTCCTTAGTCTGCTGGCTGAAGTTGAGTTTATTGGTCAGTGTGAGTCCAATACATTTGAAGCTGCCAACCATTTCAACTGTTCCCTTATTGATGAAATTGGGGTGCTGTGTGACGGGGTACCTGTGAGGCTGTTAAAGTTATTGGTGTACATCGTGTATGCAATGAAGTGATTAGAACTATTGTTGCTGGTTCATAGCTATTCATTTTTCCAAGATTTAAAAGCCCTATAATGGGTGATTTCTTAAGTGTGATTATACCACTTAAAGTGACAATACTAGTTTCCATTTAGCAAAACTAAATGCCAGCTTTTTACCATCATTGTGTGCAACACATTTCTTTCTGTGATCAAGGAAATACTCTTTATATTGCTAGATGAAAGGAAGAAGTTTGAATGGATCTGATAACACCAAAGAAGCCAGTCAGTATAGGAATCCTTTAGCCTTAGGGCTTTTTTCTGGAAACATGAATGCATCCAAACGGTAGCACAGTGTTCAAGTGTGAGATAACCTGATGCAACTAAACCCACTATACACTCTGCCTCAGGTGCTCACATGTTTTCACAATCTCCCGGTTTTACATTTCCCAGGAATTACCGTGCATCGTGTTACATTGTGTTGAGTGAGATTGCAAATCATGTTTACAGCTCTCAAGTAAGTAAATGCTCAGGAGAAGAGCGCACCAAGCACAGGTGTGACCAGTGAGTGAGAGAAGGGATGAGAAAAGCATGCTGCAAACAGACGGAGATTTGCTCTGAGAGCAAAAGAACAAAGGAAAGAGGGGATTTGACATGGAGAGAGTGAAAGAGAGTAATGTAAAAAAAATGCCTCTGGATGTCTGACAGGTATGGTGAATATGTTTGATCCCAAGATGTTTTCTTGGTATAATTGGATATGAATGCACATTTCTTGGAATTATATGTAAATTAATACACATAAACAGACAGATTTACAAAGACACACAAAGAATTTTCCAAAGACTGTATGTGTGTGTGTGTGTGTGTGTGTGCACTTGATGATATGTAAATGTGTGCACATTAGAGATTTGAGTTTACATCCCCTTATCCCTGTAACTTGAGTAACCCTTAAAATCCAGTAAATTCACAAGTTAATAATATATAAGTAGTATGTAAAGGTCGTAGCATTTGTGAATCATGCTGTAGGTGAGGTGCCTCAACTACATGTAGCTGCTAATGTGGAACCTCACAAGCACCAAAGCTCCAAGGAACTATGCCTCTGCTAAAGATGGATATAAATGATCCTTTATCCATCTCACTGCAGAAGTGCATCATCCTCAGCAGTGGTTGCAGGTGTGCATGGATGGTGTTGGTTGAACCCCCAGCTATTTATCACAAAAACTCTCCTCTCATCTCTTCTCCATGATTACCTGCCCATCTTTTATGCATCTATCTTTTGACTGCTGCGTGTATTTGTCTAGTAAAGAGGCATGTAGAGGTCTTACTGCAAATACATAAGTAAATAAATAAACAAAGACAAAAAAATATTATTATTTAAATCCACCTAAAAATGGATAGAGATTTACAGACTTTACAGTTGACTTGGGGATATGTAAGTTTACTGAAAACAGTTCCCATGAGTTGCCATGGAGAAAGAATACGAACTGGGACGAAGGATGAAGAATGAGTAGTACATACAGTACTTGCCAACTAGAAACTCTGCAAGTGGAAAAGAGACTGCAGTGGAGAAGATATCATTGCTTGACCATTTTCAGAATATCCACAGATCCTCCAAGTGGCTGCAGTCAGGTGTGCAGTGAATTGCATAATTCACATCATAAATGATCTAGCCAACATGTGCTTCTGTTTTATGCATGGCCATGTACATGCTGTGTATTTTTTTTTGTTTACAAAAATACTGCTGCAGAGGTTTTCTGCACCGAACACCCTCTAAAAGTTGTCAGACCTCTGTGGTCTACCCCAAAGCGTGCTGAGTTTTGTTACAGAAGTGGCGAACACAGACAAAGAAAATATATCATTTTGATAAACTCTCTGTTTTTAAGGCACCTCAATACAGTTTATTCTGCTTCAGTGATCAATACAATGTGCAAAGTCAAAGGAAAACTTTGACACAGAACTGAGGCAGTTAAGCTGTATTGATTTCAGTCAGCCAACTCACATGTTGAATAAAAAAACAAAACATCAGTATCTGTTGCCAATAAAGAAATATGTTAAAGGGGAACTCCACTAATTTTACACAACAAAGTCTATTTGCTACAGTGGCTCACAAGGGCAAATGCACTACAACAGCCCAAAAAGGAGAAACATGCAGCAGCTTCAGAAACAAAGGAAATTCAAAAAGTGCATACAGAAATCCAAATACATTAATAGCAAACATGCTGCAAATACAGAAACAATGCAAAATCAGAAACACACAAACCTTGAAAACAAGAGAAAAATGTTTCTCCAAACTTCTATGAGCATGTGAGAGTTCAATGAATGGTGGATTTTCATTTCACAAACGCCGACATTTTCATAGGCCATTTCTCCTCTTTCTTTTCAATTTCTCTTTCTTCAGCTGCATCGTAGTCATCAAAGTTGTTAATCTCCACAGAGGTTAAAAATGTTGAAGTCCTTTATTTCTGTAACATAACATACCAAACAGAGGGTAAACAGATGCTGTAAACAGTGTGTGAAAAAAGGGTGTTCATCATCTTCATCAGGTTAATCCCACTGGGCGTTCAGCATTACATCATAGGGCAAAATGACCCTGTTGCATCATCCAAAGTAGCGGCAACAGCTTACAAACTGCCTGTGGGTGAGCTATTGGTATTCTGCCAGTGGGAAAGAAAGTAAATAATTAAATGTTTTTGTGAAAAACTCAAGCAGTTGTCCATCACTGCCTCCACTTTTGGCTTACAGTCTTCAATTACTCTTACACTGCTGTCAAAAGAAGGAAAGTAAAAAGAAGAATGAAACCCTATTTGTCTGCCCAGCCAGTCTTCATTTGATGCCGTCTCTTTTTTTCAGGATTACAGGCCTCTCAGTGGGTGAAGCCTCCGTTAAAATGTGGAGCTGTCCATCTCCAAAACTGTAACCAGGTATTTTTTTTTCTTTATCAAGTACGTCTTCAGGTGTATTAAAGTCTATGATTTGTGCTTAAATATTATGGTGAAAATGTAAGACATTATTTCAGTGTGTAACCTGTCAAGGATGTCTTTGCTGTCAGGAGGTCACTCTTCTCAATAACAGTCTGTGATTAAGCCACATTTACTGCAAAAGGCTCCCTTGATCAATCCAATATTTTGTGCATGCTTAGTGTGTGCATATATCTTGTTTTTGTACTACAGTATAACCACTCAGATATCTTTTGATCTAAAAAAAAAAAAAGAGTTTGATGGCCTTATGGGAAATTATACTCTTTGAAATTATTGAATCTCTATATTGCAATAATAAATTATTTACTACAAAGCAGCCAGATCTGGAGAGGATCCGTTCAAATTAAGTAATAGTGACAGTTTCAGGGTTACAAGCCTTGCCTTGAATAAAAATTGGACATCTTTGTTATTGTTGAGTGTGCGGGTGTAACAAATTCAGTATGTTCAGCCTCACAAAGATAAGGCAGATTCTCCTTCCTGATGGGCCACGTTTCCGATCCTTTTTATCTTAACTTTTACAGCTGTTGACCTTTACTGTACATGAGAGTAATGGTATCTGATCCTCACATAAAAATGTACTTTTGTCCAAAACTATGGTGTGCATTGTCAGTATCACAGTTGACATCTGTGTCACTTATTTCCATGTGGGAAAAGTTCAGTCTTAGCGCGTCTCGACAACCTGCTGACATTTTACGGTTGGTTTGGGGGCGTATTTATATGCGAATAAGAGAACAAGTCAAACATTGATTGCTAACGATCAAGATATTTGTAACGCACCCACAAATCTAAATGTAATCGAAAATATAAGTGAGAAACTTCAAAGAGCTGTATCGTTGGTCAGGTTTTGCTGTGTGCTGCTATAAAAAAAAACGGAAAAAAAAAAAACCCTGACTATTAATTTGTGAGACAGACTGAGCAGCTGAAGCAGACTCATTATGTTGCATTGATGTGAAACAATCACAGAGAAAGATCCAATAAAGAGGAGATAGACATTTTTCACTGATACAAGCATAATTAAACGCAACCACAGGACATGTTACATTTTTTAGCAAAAGACACCATCGCAAGACATAAAAGGGGGAATGTTCACACATTAGTTAGCTGGAGAGATTACATGCCTGCACGGCCAGCATTTATCGAAAGCAATGAGGTTGCCCTCTTTATTTAGGCTTTCAAATGTGGGAATTTTTGGGAAATGTGAACTATATGGATATGAATTCAGAAACTAGTCCTGATTGTAACAGGTAGATTTTTCTTACATCGACAGTAGGTGTATGATACAATAAGCCAAATGTAACTCTCTTTAAATAAACCTTACTGGAAACTTATTTGCAATGAGACAAGAAGGCAGTATTTGAGTTGTTAAGACTTCTGCCACCAGTTTTACATAATCATGGGGAGTTTTATTTCCAGGCTTCATATTACATGGTAAATATTCTTACTGGTGTGTGCATATGGTTTCATCTCACAAAGTTATTAATGAGATGTTCAACGAAATTCTGAGTGGGTGGGGAATCAGATATTTGGAAATTTTACCACAAACATTGGTGATTTAGGGTTATCTCATTAGCTAATCCGCGTTATCATTATTACACACATTGTTATATACAGGTATAAGACAATGACTGTGGCAACACTTGAGGAACAAAGGAGTGAACTCGTGGTGCAGCTCTGCTGATGGACAGAATGATACGGGCAGCTCTGCTGATGGGTCGGTGTATAGAGAGGCTGATGGATGAAGTGTTGCCCTTTGTGAATGTCAGTAACATAGGTGTGTAATCCCAGCTCCATTCTCAGCCCTTCATTATGGAGCCATTGCCTTTTAAACACGGCCGATAGCGTTTGTAAAGATCAAGATAAAGAAGAACTGCTGTGCTGTTTGATACAGACAGCCCCATACTCAAGTAAAAGTGCACATCTGAGTATGGTATACTTGTATGGGAATGCTGAACAAAGACAATACAGTTTGGGGCTACAGTGTTTGATTTATTAAATTATTCATTAAATTGTATTTTAGTAAACACTTTGTCATAGTATCGTTTACATAAATTAGTAGTCTTAAAACCTTTGTTTTTAAGCAATTCTGTTCATGCAAGCATTTCTAGGACTGTGTGAGTTTGTGCACTTCTCCGCTTCCACTAATGGCCCTACAGCATTGGGATTAGAAAAGAGAACATGTTTACAGTATTTGTCCATGAAAACTGGTAAGACAATCGCTTATCTGTTGCGTACAGCTCAACACCTGAAACTCCCTTAACTGCCAAATTTGGGGAGGGATTTCATGATGCACTTTAAAGCACGAACAAGCTTCTGCAACAGCCTTTTCTGTGTGTACATGTAGCATTTCAGAATACAGTTGACAGTGTGTTCTAGTTTAGGTCATTTGGATTAAAATGTTGAAAGTCAAACATGTAGTAAACATGTAAATATCGCATCAAAAGTGTGAACAGTTTCAGTAAATAAGCTGCCAGCTGAAAAAAGACCTCACTGTGTCTCACCTGATGATAAGTCTGTTATCTCTGCCTCCCTGCTCTGCCACTGGCCTGCTCCCCTCGATACTTTGCCCAGCCAGTCAGACAGGCGACACCTCTGAGTTAGCCAGGGACTCAGAGAACCATACTGATGGGAAAATGGCGACTGTCACATCAAATCATGAACTGAATAGAAAAAAAAATGTTATTTCTTTTGTAGTGGAAGCCTTAAATAAGAAATGATGAATCATCCTCATGCTGCTTGTAAAGTGCGTTCAGTAATTTCCAACTAGTGCAAATTCAACGAGGTAATAATTAGTACGTTCCTGCTCTGTTTAGTGGCTGTTTCTTACAGTTGCTGTATATTTCAGATTTCTTTTGCATCTGTATTTCTGTGTTGAGTGCTGAAAGTGTATTTAAATCTATCATCAGAGCATGGTGCCCAAACTATCACAGTGAGCACTAACCAGAATGTGTGAGTCTGCGTGATTCTCCAATTTACTCGATGTAATTGAGTACACCAACAGCAGATTAGCGTTGCATGGCTTGCTGCCTCTAAAACACCCTTCATAATATGATGAATCCCTATGAATGATCTGATGCTTTGCTTAAGATCTTTTGGAAAAGAATGACTTGCTCTGTCTCTCTCTCTCTGTGTTAACCATATAGACAGAAGAGCTGCTCAGTTTTTATGCTGGGGCCAGATATGTTAACAAGGCACCGGACTCCAACACACTGGGACCTGTTCCAAGCGCTCTTGGTATCTATCCAGCATTTGGCTGCATATGGACTGTATATGATTGCCTAGGCTTGCAGGTGGCATGGGGGGAGGAGAGGCACAGATGTTAGACCTTTGTTTTCCAACATGTTAAATGTGTCTCCAGAAAGCTTTTTTTTTTTTCTCTCTCTCTCTCTCTTGGTGATAAGCATGTGGGCACAAACAGTCATGAATCATTTAATCAGATCAAACGGTGATGACACAGGCAGCTTCTCTCCATTTGTGTTCTTTCTAAATGAAAATCTAGGTGACGTAAAATGTAAAGGTTTTGTTGTGATGATGCATCATTTTAAAAAATACATAACATTTTTTTCAGTGTGACAAATTATTCATTTTTTTTTTTTTTTTTTTTAGCTATGGCATAATTCTTAAGATAGTAATGTGGGTTAGTTCACCATATTTCAACATCATTAGGGACATTCATTATCCCCATTCCTAATGACTTCTGATCCTCTGACCTTTTCTCTCGCGAACGAGGTTCACATTTAAGGTTTGAGTGAAATGTCTCGAGAACCATTGGATGGATAGTCATGAAATGTGGTACGGCTATCCGTGGTGCCCAGAGGAGGAATTTTAATGACGTTGGTGAACCCCTAACTTTTCAGACAGCTGTAGGCTTTTTGACTCATTCGATTAGTTTGTAAGAATCTGAAAACTAGGCTACCTGAAGTCCAAGATTTGAAGGTACTGAGCTTTATGCAACACATATTAGTGTGAAAGAGACCAAGAAGCATAAGCTAGTTCTAATGTTATAATATAATATATATAACAATAATAATATAAAAGTTTTAATGGCTGAAGGCTCACATAACTTGAAAACAATCCACTTGTGCTGTCTTCCATCTCTCCTTCTCAGCTTCTCTTGTGCCTCTTCTCTTTCATTCTAACCTTTTGTTTCCCTCAAGCTCTTCTGTTTTTATCCTCCAGCAAACCTCACTCTCTCCCTTGTGTCTAATTTTCCTCCATACTCAAACCTAACTTCGCCCCTGCTTTACATTCTTTCTCCTCTGGCTACATAATACCTCCTCGTCTTCCTGTTGTCTCCCTAGCCTGACTGGTGATGCTGTTCAGATGATGTAAGATTGCTGCAGGTGTGTAACACAATGTCTTTGGGGGCCTGAGGAAGACAAACAAGCCGAACCAAAGACATTGTTATCAGTTTATTTTCCCAGGGTTCCTTATGCTTGTATAACCAGGTTGTTCAGCTTAGCAGGTCTATGAGGGTTTAGTGAGGCTAACCTTTCTCCAGCTCTGCCCTGTTCGTGCCTGCCTCTCTCCAAACTCTGAGTCATGACTTCTGAATGTTTAATAGTCTTTTCCACACTCTCGAAGAATCTTAAAGTTTTTCCTTCTCTTCTCCCCACCTCCAACTTTCTGAAAATCATGAATACAATCATCCAAACCATTCACTCTCCCTGAAAATCTATGAAGCCCAAGTTGACATAGACTCTCCTGAGGCAAGGTTGCCACCTACGAAAACTTCACCATCGATGTCTCACCATGCGTTAAGAATGTGGTCGAGAAGTTGTGTGTATATATTCAGGGTAGGGGAAAAACTAAGATTATTCTCATAGCCCTCTCATTGAATATTATTAAGTTAAGAGTGACAAGAAAGATGCTACCTCACTATGCCACAAGCACAGCACTACTTGCAGCACTACAGTAGGGCACATGTACATGTACTACCCTGGTTACACAGTTGGAACAAGTAAAAGATTTAAAATGATAAGTTTTATCTTTTGGCACGAAAATTATTTAAAACTGTTTGATTACTACTGGTGCTGGGGGAAATTGCTTTCTCTATTTGAGCCAGTGAGACTTAATATTGTGAAGTGTACCAATTTGAGCAACAATTATAACAGTGCACATGAATTCTAGTGTGTCTACAGAAAATCATATTGTAGCAATAGTTCACTGTACTGAGATTTTTATTTTTATTTTTATTTTTGGCAGTAGATCTAACGCTGCTATTTAATTGATTTTTTCTGATACCCGACAGAAAAGTGCATCTTGCAAAAACAAACCTACTGAGAGCTGTGCAAGCAACTACTATGCTGAAATTGCTGACGCTATATATTCACATCTCTGCAGATTCAAAAGGATTGGAGCAACGACACTGTGCATGGCCTCTTGTGCTTTGTGGCAACTCTTGAGCAGAGGCATGGCGGTTTCAAATTGATCTAATTGCATCACTCGAGGCAGTATTGTAACGTACATGCATTATGTACTATTTTTACTGTACAGTCACTACACTGACTTGAAGATAAGTAATTATTTATATATTTTTTTTTAAATCAAAAAGTAGATTATTAAGTAGAAAATAAAAATAGACAGTATGCAAAGCTATTTTCATGCATTTAGTTTTTGATAATCAGCACCGCAGTGGGATGGACAGCTCCACCTCGAGCAAACCCAGGTTTACTATTACCCTACAGACTACAGTCAAAACTATTTTAAAGAAAACCCATGATTACAAAGTACATGCATGTACTTGAATATTAGGAACTGCGGCATATTGTACAGTTATTTAATTATTCTTAATATAACATTCAAATGACTTTGATGAGACTGCACTTTTTTGGGGCCCCAAACTGTTCAGAGAGTATAGGGGTTGAACTGGACTTTGGCATAGACTTGTGAATCTGTAAAGTTGCTTTTACATCTTGTAGGACACATCTGAAGATTAAGGGCAACAGCATGGCACACAGAGAGTTGTACTGCCCTGCCCACGGCCCTGCCCAGCTTCC
The DNA here is from genome assembly GCA_036937835.1 of Pampus argenteus. Taxonomy (NCBI): domain Eukaryota; kingdom Metazoa; phylum Chordata; class Actinopteri; order Scombriformes; family Stromateidae; genus Pampus; species Pampus argenteus. The sequence goes on from CM072874.1 coordinate 9,534,096, forward strand.
ACCTCACTCAAGTGTCCTTTAGATTTAGAACAACATGAAATCCCCTCCAACTTTGTTCTCTGTGACCTGCTGTGCTTTGGCCTCTTTGTGTTCCCTGCAAGATCAATAAAGTATCACCCTATTTTCACATTGTATTGAATGCAGCCCATTTTCGGGGTCCCAGTAGGTAGGAGCAGAAGATGAAGGCTACTAGAAGATTCCTGATCAGATACAAGTTCAGAAGAGAAAGCTAGAGGAGCCAAAGAGGCCATAAAATAGTGCAGCTGTGAAGAGACATGGATTTGAACTAGGAGTGCAATAAAGTCTCTGGTGAGGTTAGCTGGAGGACGCAAGTTTCAAAATCCTGGCTGAAGAGACGGGAGTGAGAAGAGTATAATCAGTGAGGTTACAAAAGTTTGTGGGAGAGTGGGGAAGGATCATGGTTGGGAATCAGTGCTTGGGATGTGATCAACATTCTCTTCAAACTAGCTGACAAAATACTGCTGTGTTTTTTTCACATGTTCACATGTTCACCCCGTACAAATTGTCTTAACATGAGGACGTGTAAGGGGCTACTGTAGAAAGTACGAGTGAAATTGAAAAATTCAATATTCTCGGTGCATTGAGCTTCTGACAACATATTTCTGTCCTTTTCTTCCTACCTTGCATATTAACAATACAATATAGATTATAGTTTTATATATAATAGTGCTATTAGTGTGCCTTCACATCATCCTTGAGTGCGTGCATGCATGTGTGGGCACAAAGTGCTTTATAGCTAGAAAATAAATGGAACTGAAGTACAAAAGACAAATAAAGAAAAAATAAATAAATAAACCAAACACATTCAAATTAATAGACAAGGGACGAGATTTTGAAAGTGTGTCTTACACAGTATTTTTGTGATGCAAACTTGTCTTTAGATTTAAGTGTCCAATAGATGTGGATCAAATAAAGCTAACATATTTGTGAAGATCTAACCAGTTTTACAGTAAAATCAACTAAAATTGATTCAGTGTAAGCAGTCACTGTTTGTGTCTGAATATTCAACAAGCTTTCGGTTGGTCAAATCATATTGTGTATTTAGCCTTTGACTCCTTTCCAGAATATGTAATTAAAGGTGATTCATTTGCAGGTGTTTCTGAACTGCAGTATTTAGGAGACATTTCAAGAATTATAAACATGAATTTCCTACATTAAAGAAAAACAATACAGTGGAAAAAATCCTTTCATTTTTTTCAGCAGTAACAGGGGATAGCTGGTATTACATTAACCAGACCGTAGACTCATAAAAATTTATCTGAAATAGCACTTTTTAAAACAAGATAAGCTACGATATGACAGTTTAACATTAAGCCTGTTAAGCCTGTGAATATGAAAAGCAGCCAATCTATCAGGGTTGAGGAGAGCGACTACCAGCTCACTGTGTTCTTTAGTGTCCTCCTAGCAATTACGGTGGCAGCTGCCATGAAGGCTTCCAAAAGTGTCATGGATATGAAAGCAGACAAGTACACAAAGGAGAACTACAGCATTAAATGTTAAAATAAACACAGAATTATCGTTTTACCCAACTGCCAAACACTAAGTGCAGATGATGAAGTTAAATCACTGTGTGTATGGATGTGTGTGTGTGTGTGTGTATTATGTGAAAGAAAAGGCAGGGGTGGTAGACAGATACAGATACAGTAGACTATTCACAGATATAATGTCCATAGTGTGTATTTTTATCTCAGCCTGCAATGGTGGATTTGTGCTTCAATATTGGATGCAACAGTTGTGCTTTTATTGGTGGTACCTTGTCCATTTTTATTTTTTTTGCACAGGCTTAGCTGCTCGGTTCTCAAAAAAAAAACTGCGCTGAGAGGTTCATGGACTGTCCTGAGGGGCCCTTTGACAGTATGTGGGGAGTAGAGGGATGGAGGGGTGGGGATGGGGGATATGGGGGTTGATAGCAGACTAGACTGACACCAGGGCCAGATAGCGGGACTAAAACCACTGACTTCCTACCCGACATGCACACACACATACATAGGCGCACACAAAAAAAAGGGACTGAAAGGAGGACAAAGCCTGAGGGAATCCATCCTTGGAAAGATGGATTTCAAAGTGGAGGCACCTCAATCTCTCTACCTTTCACTCCCTTATCTCCTCCTCTTTCTTCATCCCTCCCTCAGCACTGCAAGGTGAAAAAAATTACCTGCTCCAATCAGGGAAAAAAAAGGTCAACTACACACACGCATGAAGTATAGTATACAGGACTCTAGCACATCATGTTTAGTTTCCCATGATGTAAGCACCCAAATGCTGTTTACCTACATTTCTGTGCTGTTGCCATGACAGAGAAAGTTGGTGCAAGTGAAAAAATGAAAAAAGCACAAGGAAGAGCCAGTTGGGTACACAGATGATAAGAGGGGAGAAAACAGGGTCATGTGAGAAACTGAAAACTGCACCTTCTATATATAAACATGTCATGGACACAGAGGTGGCGCAAGTACAAACACACATTTATGTGAGAGAATCCTAATTATAGCCTTTAACAATAAAGCTGGCAGCTCTCTAATTGCCAATTAACTCAGGGTCACTGCTGTTATCTCTCAATCGTGCCAGCGTCTCTGCAATGCCCCCTACTCTTCCTTCAGGAAAACAGGGAGCTCTTCACTCTGTTCCTTGCTCTTTCCTCTTGTGTGTGCAAACCCAAACTGAATGTGTTGTAGTTCTTTGATAAGCTGTGCAATAACAAGAGACATGACAATAACTAAATGGTTATCATTTTGTGTCAGCGCCACAATTTTGTCTGAGCCCATGCTTGGCCTGGCTGGTCTGCATTCTGCTCGACTACCACTAAATCACCTTAACCCTCTCCCAAGAACAAACACACACACAACAGCTCATTACAGACACACACACACACACACACACACACACACACACAGAGCAAGCCACTAAATCACAGACAGCAATAAGACAGGATAGCTAATCTAACTGTAAACACATTTACGCAGTTAATCCTGAAACAGAAAAAGGCCCTTAAAAATACATAATAGTAATAGGAAGAAAAAGAAAAAAACAAATCTCGAGAGAGAGAGAGACGGGGAGCTTGAGGTGAAAGGATGGATGCTCAATTCTAAATAACCCAAACTCTCATTTAGATTCCCAAAGTTCACACATACACAGACACACAAAGCTGCAAGCAGTCTGCACCCTTATAACTACCCCAGTTATCCAATAGTTTGAGCAGAAATAGAGCGCATACACACAACAGTACAAGTACAAGGCTGTTAAAAGTCAGGGTGAGCAGTTACACCAACAACACGGCAACCCCAATCCATTTTTTTTCATCTAGCTATTAGCAGGCAAAGCTTCAATCCAGAATCAATCTTCCTCCTAATCAAAATAAAAATAAAAAATAGACAGATAAAAAGAGAGAAATATGCATGCAACGGCATGGGCAAGATGTTATTATATTTCCACGTGTTTCTTTCTGCTGCACATAAACATGAACATGCTTATATAGGTATGTGTGTTTTTTTCATACTCCTCTTTCACAGAAAGTAACAATAACGATTCTTGTCCAAGTCATCATGGGATAAAAATATCTTGAGGAGTAGGCATAACAAGCAACATAAATAATTTTCTTTAATGTAGACTGCTTGGTATTTCAGAGGAGTTTTTTTAAATGCCTCCCTGGGAAAAGACTGAATAAAGGGTACAGAGTAGTGGGGGGATGTAGGCGACTGAGTGAGTAAACCAGGGAAGGTGAAGGATTGAAGCCGACAGAAAAAGGAGGTATTAAGGGCAGTTATATCATGAAATGGCTTTCAGGGTCTTAGCACTGAGGAGTAATGCATAAATAGCTTTGTCTATATTAATCTCTCTCAACCTGTTTCTCTTTAAATGCATAAGCACACGGTCTTTTCCTTTGATCAATGCCATTTGCAAAAGATGGGAAAGGTTAAAAGGATCAGTGGTTTTATGGATAACCTCTCCTTTCCATTACATGGGCCGCATTTACTATTATCCTGACCGGACAAATCAGAGCAAATATCAAAGCTGTAATGACAAGGTTTATAAACCCCCTATATTCACCCGGTGTCAAAGTAATATTTCTGCATCACTGATATAGTACCAGTTAGTCTCTGTGATTAGCCTCCCTGACCTTCAGATCAAGTCTGGAGTGAATCAAAACAAAGGTCACATGTTGTGTTTGAACATTTGTTTAACCGTGCACACAAGAGCAAATTTCTCTCTCGGGAAAACAATGAATGTTCACCCATGACATCAGATGTTAAAAAAAAAAAAAAAAAAAAAAAAAAAAAACACCACAGCTGTGATGTAATTTTAAGACCTTTTTACATCCTGCTTACAAAAAACACACTCACTCAGTAAACATACTTAATTACTATGAGGACGTTACAGTGCAGTTATAATTGAAAATTATATTTTGTATTTTGTTTGCATGAAAACAATTAAAGCTTGAAGATAATATTCACAGTCTGCTGGTACGGTATCATCAAATGTATTATGGCGTGTGTGTATTATCTATGTAATAGCAAGTGAGAACAATTAAGAAGCTAGAGTGTGTATCTGCATTTCATGTGAGGGTTTAGTGTGTTTGGAAGAAGAGGTTCGGCATCATGTTCTAAAAAAAAAGCTTCCAGAGGGATTTGGGGAAATTACAATGAAAGGATACCTCTAATTGCAATGTACTCATAATTTCTCTCTTATTAAAGTTATGTTAGGTTATCAAGTAGCCTTGTGATGTACGCCTAGAGAAAAAAGGAGAGAGGCTGAGCCTATTAGTTATCTGCAGCTGCTTGTTGGCTTTGTTACCTCCATTATTTATTTACTTATTTATTATGACTGTCAAAAATGTTTTTTTTTCCACATCTTTTATAGGTGATGTGAAATTATTGTTTTTCTTTCAAGTCATTAATTGTTAATTCATCGTATTCAAGTGCTTTATTCCTCAGCGCTACCCACCAATTTCATCAGTCCTCGATTCCCTTCAGGGGACATTGTTGCTGTGAAGTTTTTATATAGACTGATAATATTTGCACAGCGTTGATGATAGCTTCTAGGTTATAAGTTTTGTGTTTATTTGTGGATTTATGACTACATGAGTAATGCGAGTAGATCAGAAACTTCAGAAAAAGAAAAGAAAAAAAAGATTTACAGATCACATAAATGAAGTTATGTTTTATGATCCTGTGGCACTTTCCTTTACATAAGTGCCATAGAATTTACACACCTACGAGTCTGCCCTTTGTCTTTCTCTCGTTTAATTAATTCACCGCTGTGCACGGTAACAGATAAGCACGCTGGCGGTGGTGAACACTCTGGAGGAAATTCTAACCAACTGTGAAAGACCTCTGCATCACGCATTTAATAAATAATTTGCAGATTACAGTTGTGGGATGCAAACTGTGTTCATATTTCATATATAATTAACAGACTACAGGTTCACATTCAGGAATGTGTCCACTTTGCAGCCATAAAATCAAGTGTGTTTAGTTGAGTTTGTTTCAATTTTACATTATTTTACTATACTTTCTTCCTACCTTGTACATGCTGCAGTGCAGTCTGTGTCAATTTATTTCTCCTTCTGCCACTGCATTTCTCTTTTTGTGTATCCTGTATCTCGATATTATGTGGTTCTGTTCTGCTGAATCCTGCACTGCTGTTCGGGGACTACAGAGCTTACTCTGTCAAATAAAACCGTGTAAACATTTTGGCAATATATGTTCCTCTAACCTCTGATACAAGTGTTACCAGGTACTGACTGTTCATGGTCATCTACTGCCAGCTATCTTTAAAACCTGTCGTCGTTACCAAACTGTGATTATTATATTTAGGATTTAACAAATCTTTTGTATTTCTATGGATTTTCATTTTAAAAAATTTCAAGATAATCACTGTCAGCATCTAAATAACTGAGATGTTCATTGTGAATCATTTATTGCCTCAACTTTAAGACATTCTAGTATGTTATCTGTGTTTGTGAGCAGCTCTCTCACAAGGCCAATAGCTGAGAGCTGATTGGTTGGGTAAAACACAATGATCGGGGCAGGACTGACAAGGTTGATGTAGCTGACAGGTGTGGAGGAAAAAGCAGGTGGGAGGAGCACAGAACACAAAGAAACCCACAAAACAGCCCATGAACAAAATAGTAAACACAAGCCCCAAACCCATGTCACTATGGGGATTTGAACTTAATTGAATCAATTTTGGAATAAAGGCGAACTTGCCACATATTTAGCTCATTGGTTAAATACATGATTTTTGTCCCATTGATTATGACATCATCAAAGAGACAGGAATCTTGGGAAATGTATGGATGTGAATCATGTGAATGAATAGTTACGGTGGCTTCTGTTTAGCAAACATGTCTCGTATACAGGCTCATTGACCCTTGTGTTGCAGTGCCTCACTGTGTTTTGAAAAAACTCAAACAACTCAACTTTGAAACTCGTACACAAACACACCTTGACACAAACCAGCACCGTTAGATTTGTCTCTCTCTGTTTTCTAATTTGGTCGTTTTTGGCTCTCATGAACATCTGATGAGCTTGATTAGAGTAACCCAACCTTAAGGGATCACTGCGCTGTTGGATGTGGTCCTCAGTCACGCCTCCAGTAACACTGCTGATGGGCTAAATCAATTAAATGGACCAGATACTTGTTTCTTCAAACCTGGATCCAGAAGGGCACAGCGGGGCTTCCATCTTCTCATCTACCACAGCTGACTCACACAAACACACACACACACCCCACACTTAAACCCAGACATATCTGATATGAATAACAAGAGCTCGAGAGAGTTAAATCCATATTTAAGCATTCTTGGTCCTACAGTTTTTCATTGGTTCACCGCCCCTCAGCCTGTTATGCAAACTAGAGCCTGCAATTGTTTATCAAACCAACATCTAATGAACTACAAACTAGCGAAAAGCGAATGAACACCAAATACCTAGCCTGTGCATACATGCAGATGTGATGGTCACTCATTTAGATATGCAAATGTCGGCGCAGACATGGTCCCTGAAACCGGCAGACCGACAACAATAGGCCGCGAATAATGTAAGATGTGTTCAAAGCCCTGTCGATATTTGTTCATAGATTTAATTTATTATTCCTGTTCTGATTTATTAATTGCTGCATTCGGTGTGCACGGAGGCTTTTGTTATTGTTGTTGTCCTTTGGCTGTTTGTCCGGACCAATTATGGTTGATCCTCCCGGGAGTAGACTGGACTCTTCAGATGTCTGCTTATAATCTATTGATTCCTTTCATCTCTGCTTGCTGCTGCTGCGTGTGTGCCTGTGTGTGTGTGTGTGTGCTCAGGCGCTTGTGTGCGAACGAGGATGGTGTTGTCCGAGACAGATGGGGGTGGGCGGTTGTGTGTATGTGTTGGAAAAATGAGTCGATCTCATTTACACTGGTCTCCTCACCCAACGGGGGGAGAGAGAGGATGTCTTGCTCATGCGTTTTGTTGCCTCTCTATCTGCATCTTCTGTCTTCCTCTCTTTCTTTTCTCACATATGCTCGTAGCGCTGTGTCCTGATTGTTCTCTGTCTCATCCATCTCATACTCTCCCTATATCTTCCTTTGCCTCCTATCTTTGCATTATAACCCCTCAATTGTCAGTCTGTCGATCTTTTGCTGTCCAGCCATTCACTCCCAATTTCTATTCGGTGGCTGTTTTCTATTATTCTGTCTTTTTTTATTTCACTATCATTCATTCAGAATCCCTTTTAATCTCTTATTCACTCACTCTTTCTCTGTGTACTCACTCTGGCTCCATCTCTATCTCTTCTTGTTTCTTTCACCTTCGATCAGATAGAGTAAATTCAAAATTGCACTTGCCAGAATAGCAAGATATAGAAGGCAAAACAAAATGTATATATATATATAATGTAATTCTTTAGCTTATCTGTCTTTCAAACAACAACAGAGCAGCTCCAGTGGAAATGTGAATTCGCTTCAAAGCTTATATAACCCTCATTACATTGTTGATTCGTCATAACAAAGGTCTACCAAAAAACAAGGGGAGTTCCTGGAGGGAGAAATAAGTGATTTTGTCTGAGCTTACATGAAGAGATTTGGTTGAATTGTCTTTATTTTACCCAATATTCAATATTCACTTATTGCGTTTTTGTTTTTTTTATCATCCGACCATTGATTGACAGGAAAGCAATGTTCTTCATCACTGTAATGATTCACAACCAATTGTAAGCATTTTCCCAACCTCTCTTTGCCAACAGATAGCGATTCCATCTGTACACACACATCAGGTAAGTCCAAAATGTACTGTAACATTGTAATACAACAACAAACACACATGGTCCATTGTTTTATGCACACTATGTGTTCTGGTAGCCTTGAACAAGACACACACACACACCATTTGATATGATACTGCTTGCGTATCAACAGGAGCAGTTTTTGATGTATTCCACGATAAATCATATGACTTGAAGTGTTAAGCTTTCACAGTGGAAAATCAAGTGCTGCCTGGTTTCTTTACCATGATTATGATGCCGTCACCTCACACTCATTATACAATTTAGAGCATCCGTTTTGATCAATCACAGCCCATTGTAGTATCACCGTAGCAACCTTGAGGCTTTCACAGCCTCGATGGCTCCTAAACAACTGTCCTAGAGAGAAAATAGAATCACGAAGAATTCGTCTATTAAATATTTCCCCTCTGCGCTCTTGCTCCAGTCTGTCTGCCCCTCCGTGTGGTTAGTTTCCTTACACAAAGGGGGATTGAACAGTAATTATTCATATCTGTGAGTGTGCAGATACCATAGTTACATCTGAGTCTCATTTGATACGCAGTTGACTTGCATGTTTTTTGTTTTGACTTCAACTTTTCTGACGTTCCACTTCACTTAGAATTTGTCCTTGCTTTGTCAAGAAACTAAAAATTGAAAAAGAGCTGGGGTTTTTTTTGTTTTTTTGGGGTTTTTTTTAATCTACCAAAGTTTCATGTTGAGATAAGGTGTTGTTGTTATTGTCAGAGACAAAGCAACATTAGCAGTAATTGCATTGCCTTAAAAAAAAACAACTGTTTTGTACAACTGTTTTCTTTTTTTATTACGTTTTTAAAGGCAAGTATAAAGAGAGAGGGAATCAAACACCTTGGGGCAGAACGTGCTTCTTCAGCAATAACAGTAAAAAAGGCTTTGTGGCAAAGCAAAGAACCATTTTTAGACTGCAATTAGGGAGACTTTAATCACTTCTGACTGCTCACACCATGTGTATTTGTGTGTATGTATGTGTACGCGTGTGTGTGTGTGTGTGTGTGTGCTTACCCACTTCATGAAAAGCAGCAGAAAGCTTGTATCCTGCCCTTTCTCTTGTTCAACTTGTTTTGGCATCTGGATCTGAACATGCATGTATGTACATTACATACACGCGCTTTGTGTGTGTTGTCATATGCTCTTGTATTTAGCTGGGTGCATGGCAGGGTACCATTTTCAATAAATGGACTATGGACCTTTTTTCAAACAAAGCCAACATTACAATAAATGAAAGCAACAATGAGGAAAATGAATCTTCATAAAATCAAGCAATATGATGCCTCATTGTGGCTCCTTTTTCTCTTGAACTTTCCTTGAACTTCACCGGTGCTTCATCTATTGATCACCCACATTTTTGCCCAGGAGGTGTAGGTGGTGGGAGAAAAGCAGGAGTGAGCCGGAGCAGTAGAAAACACAAGCAAAATCCTTGCAGATATATATCGAATCATGACAGACCCTGGGCACAGCTTCCCCAGTAGGTCTGTTGACTGCCCTACTCCCCGAGGTCAAGATAGCGTCTAATTACATTCTCAATGCACAGGGAATGCACAATGGGGGCACAATACCTACAAGTCAATACAAGTCAATTAGTTGTCTGAGTCAGTCTCCCCTTTGGGTCTATTTGGGCAGTTACTTAAAGACATGGAAAGCAAGGGAATATTTGAGCACTGGAAGTAGGGGCAATCCCTACATACTGTAGCATCAGTCTGAAATATGTGAAGTCCAAAAGCCCATGTGTATCACCCTACTAACACCTCCTACGAGGTCAGCTCCATCTGTGAGTTTGGGCTCCTTGCCTCTTAGCCACTACCCAACCGCCAGTTGGCTTGCAGCAAAAGTCCGCCCCCGGCCACCAAAAGGTCTCAGCTGCCAAAAGGAACAAACCTTACTACTCCCAGCTTCCAGTAGTGGGTGGGGAAGAGCATCTGTTGAAGGCCGTCCTCCCAAGAAAACAACAGCATTAGTTGTTTCATCAAATGTCCCCAAATGACACACAATATGTTTACCTTCAAGCGCCAAAGCCTGTCGAAAGTTGCAGGGAGACATTTTTATATCAGAAACTATCATGTTCAATTAGAGGTCCTAACCCAAAAGGCGTGGTTGTCTTTCAAGCCAATAAGGCTACAGTTCACTCAGACAACACTATCTTGGTGAGTGAACTGAGATCATAAAATGTAAAATCATTTTATTGTGGTTGACATTAGAGGAATTATTGTCCTGGTGCAATATGGCACTTGAAGGCTTTGGTTTGGCATGGTGTAATCCTTATCTACATCCATTTGTTCGCTTGTCATGAAACACTACGCAAAGTCAAGGAATAGTTTTATGTAGGCCAAGAGTATCGTTAGAAAAAGATCACTGCTTCTTATTATATCTTATTATATATATCTTGTTATATCTTATCTTGAATTTTTGATTTTGAGTTACCGTACAATATAAGTGAGATATGTTGATGGACAGGCTCTGTAGGTGTCTTCCATGTTTTACTTAGGGCAATCTTCATTTCCTTTACTACTGTATTTACTGTGTTTCACAGTGACTGACAGACTTCATGATTACTTCTTCAGCTGCTGTCAACAACACGATCTGAGTGCCTAGGTCCTTTATATATTTTTGATTGACTTGTCGTTGATAAATGTTGACTGTATCTCCCACTACTGTATCTGGCAGTGCTTCCTAAATGTTCACTAGTATGACAAATACATAGACAGGATGTATTTAATTTGTCATTCCTCGTTAAGCAAGGTGCGGCAGCCCCGAATACTCCACAAAGCCAAAGTCTGTTTTTTCCAAACCATATTTTAAGTAACGTACTGATTAGCAGGAGTTAATAATATAACTGGGGATTGTTGGATACATCACAGTGATAACAGTCAGTCCATATTGTCACATTTTTTATTTCCATCACTGTCTTCTTCCTCTTACCCCCATCGCCTTCACTTCTACCCTTTTTCTTGTTCTTGTTTTTTGATACGTCTCCCTCTGAGAACTCTACAGTGGGATGACTTCATTACAAAGCAACCAAGGGAATCAAGAGAGAGTTTGAAAAAGAGGAAGGAGACAGAGAGATGTCTTCCTCATCTCTCTGCTCTTGTCCTTCACTAATAGAGAGATAGTCTGGCATTAAATGAAGAGACGCTTACCTTCTCCAGGGTACCACAATAATAGAAATCTCAGTTCACTGCTTTCAAATGATGGACCTTCAAGTAATATGAGAGATAGTGTTGTAATAATGTTATCTTTGTTGGTCCAGAATCTTAGTGGAGGTGTATCCAGATAGTAAGGGATACTACTGCTATGGGGAGTGAGTATAACTGGGATTATAGTTCTCTTAACATAGCTATTTTGTAATAGTGTGTGTTTCCAATTTGTGTCTACAAGCAAGAGAGAGAAAGAGGAAAAAAGAAAGCTGTGAATGTGCATTTTACATTTTCTTTAATGTATTTTTGCAGCGTCGGCAGCCTCAAGGAAGCTCGAGTCACTCATGATGCAACCAACAATAAAGTGCTTTTTTTTTCAAGTGTTTTTGTTTATGAGCTATTTAAACATCCTCTCCAGCATTAATTTTCAGCATGTTTGTCATTTCCTCCCTTTATGTTTCCGTCTGTCTCTCCACCGTACCCCCCCTCCCCCCTCCCTCCCCCCCTAAGCGATGTGTTATTAATGAAATATAAGAGGGAAAAGGAGAAGATGTGTAAAGCTCAGTGCATTAGGCTATGAAGCAGTCATCCTAGCATCATTTAAGTTTCTTTAATTGAATCCCAACAGGCAGAAATAAGTCGAGAGAGAGAGAGAGAGAGAGAGAGAGAGAGAGAGAGAGAGGGAGACAGGGAGACGTGTAGCTTTGTAATATCTGTTTCTGCTTAAAAGATATTTCTTGCACAAAAAAAGCATTGTAAACAAGACATTTTGTCTCAAGCCAGTAAGACTATCATCTCTCTCACTTATGCTTACTCTCATCTTTTGGGGTTTAAAGAGGTTCACAGTTTCAGCAGTGACAGAGGTGGAATGGTAGCATGTAGTGTGTGTAGAGAGAGAGTATTTGATTGAAGTTAATGTTCTTGTTAAATTACCTTCTCACTGTGTCACATTAAAATTACTGCTACTGATTTTATCTACATAGAACCAAGTGGTGTAAAACTGTTCATTGTAATTAGACCATGCATAGACAAGATGAAGCAATGAACAGCGCCCCAAAACTCCTAGATTTTTAGAGTTGGTTCAAACTGGGAGGATATTTGAGAGTGCTGCTTGTGCAATGGCAAAACTTAAAAAGGGACATATTATGTTTTTTGTGATTTTCTGTTATTTTAACAATTTGATGATATTGGATATCTATATATCAATTTGATGATATTGGATATCGATATATCTATATCTATCTAAACACAGTCAAAGAAAAAAGCCTCCTGAAAGCCAAAAAACCAGGCCTGTAGCCTTTGTCGTTAGGGTTGTTGCTCATCTTAAAATACACACTGCACATAAAAACACACTCAGCAACTCTGGGTTTCCAAAAAGGTGTGCACTTCAATATTCTAAATGGCTCTAAACAGTTGTTTTGGTTGCTTTTCAACATTTCCACTAAGTAGATATTAAGGCAGGCCAGTCACTTTGTGGGCAAAAATAATTCTGTCATCTGTTTAATTGCATGGTTTATTGGTTCTTGGGCCCTCTGCAGGATAGTTACCACTGGATCATCTACAATAAAACAACCCTTGCGGGTGGTGGGGGATTTAGTGTCTAGCAAAGTCTGTTGTTTTTTTTTTTCCTGCTGCCGCTGGCAGGTGCGGCACTTTGTCCTTTCAAACCTGCACTGGTGTTTGGAAGCATATCGCTTTGATGGCTTCACATGGGTAGGTAAAGAAAAGGAGTATTTCACTATAATCAATTGTAACTATGAGACACATAAAGACAGGAAAGGGGGAGGCAAACGAGGGACAATGGTGACGGCATTGTGTCAGAGACCTTGAGGATGAAACAGAATGAAAGAGAAAATGTGAACGAGGAGTGCAAACATGAAGCAAGTCTATTCTATGTCTTCCTATTACTTGTGTCCTTGGTCTCGATCTCCCTGCTGTTGCAGTTGAGCCGTAAATGCACTCAGCAAATGGCTCATGGCTGCTTAATGAAATGAAAATCAGAATCACATATTTTAATAGCCTCTGTCTTTACACAAGCAACGTCTGTGTGTAGTTATTTCACAAGAAACAGTGACTGCAGTGTCCACAGCAGAATTACTTAACTTTTTTTTTTTTTTGCTGTCTCTGCTTCTCTGTGTTTCTCTCGCTCTTTGTTTGCTCTAGGCTCCCTGAGAGTTAGCGAGCTCAGAGGAGAAGAAGAGAAGAAGAGAGGTTGTAATCAAATGCAGGTAATAATATACATTTGAGGTGCTGAAGCAAATATGGGATATCCACAAAGTCCCCCCGCTTCTCTCATTTAGCCCCAAAATTTCTCACAGTCAACCTTACACTGTCACCTCTGACAGAAAAACACGTTTTCCCCTCCAACCTTTCAGGAGGAAGGCCTAATCGTATCTATCACATGTTGTTTTCTTACTGTGGTAAGGTCCAGCATCATTTGCTTCTCACCTCTCTGTAACACGTTCACCAATTTAGATATCACCTCTTTCGTCTTTCTATTATTTAGAGTTCACTTAGGTAGAGAGACAGTGCTTGGGAAATCATTAAATCATTTTACTGCATTTGTCTCTGTCCCTGTTTTAGTTTTAGACTTTTTTTTTTCTTCCTCTGTGTGTTATTAACTAACATATACAAGAATGTGAGTGAGGTAGGGAATCATGGTTTCTTGGCACTCAGCATGCCTACTTAGTTGGGGGAATCATGCGCTGCTCTCCTTCTGTGGCCATGTGTTGAAAGGCACTGGTACTTGAAAACAGATAGGGCCATTAAGATGCTTTCATCGTCCCCACAACCATTATTTGTCCAATGCATATTCAGCTGCAGAGCAATAGCAATGACTGGGCTAATTCACTTAAGATAATTAAGTGAAGTGGGTTTGTTGTGTCATTTCAGCCATCCCTCCATCCCACGCTTTCTTTCTTTTTTTTTCCTCTCTTTTTTTTTTTTTTTTTTTTTACACTCGTAACCCTCCAGAGAAACAATTAGGCTGCTGATCCATTGAACAATACAGACAGCATCCGCCCCCTCCTCTCCCCAACTCTTCATTAGAAGAAGTCTGTGTTTAAGATGCTTTTTAAATGTATGAAGAAAAACCTATTAGGTTACCATGGAGATAGAGCTACCACAAGCTGCGTGTAATAGCATGTGCCATGTAACATTCCTGCCTTGCTTAAGAACATCACGTTACGTAGCAGGTACATTTTCTTTTCCACCCATCTCTTTCTCTTTATTTTCTGGATTAATTCTGCCCCCTACTGGGTCTAGTCTTCTTTTTTTTTTTTTTTTTTTTTTATGTTTCATTTGTTTGATGTTATCCTAATTTTTCACATTACAGCACAATAAGCAGCTGTTGAATAAAGCTTTCAATATGCAACCTTGTCTTTAACAAGATTTCTGTCCTCATTCAGGGAAGCGTATAGCTGCAGAATGTGTACTCGTGTTCATAGCGCCCTTCCCTGTGTCACATTCAGTGAGGATGTAGCAGTAGTAGCCATCTGTTGTGACTTCACATGCAATGTGATTTCACAGGCTGCTTTTACTGTCTGAAACTATCCCGGTCTCCTCAGCCTGTCTTTATGTGTCACATCAAGGACAACTGGATAGTAAAGTCTGTTTGTGAATATATGTGTGTGCTTGCGAGGGAGCGACTGTGTGAGAGAAAGAGCAAGGGAGAGAGAGAGAGAGAGGCCATCATCGATTGCCCTGTAACAAAGGCTGCTCCTGTTAAATCACCCATCTGAATACTCATAAACACTGAAATGCATCATTTGCAGAGGGAGGCAGAGACATGCCACCATTACTCTGTTCCAGCTACTTGAGTAGAGTTCTCAAATATTTGTCCTCTAAATAGGTTCACTGGACTATTGGTTATGCTTAGTCAAGTTATACTGTAATAAATTGCTTTACCGTGTGTATTTTTTTTTTTTACCATCGTAGCATTACATTCATTTGAATTGGACGAAGAATAAACTGTACACATATTATGATGCAATGCAGAAGATTTTCTAAACCAAAAGAGCAGTCTAAAAATGGCATCCATAAGAGATATGGTAGTGCTCACAAATTCTGAAGCTGATTACAGCCCTAAAAAATCCCATTAAGAACTGAACTGAATAGAATTGAAAGGACCTGGCATAAGACTAGCCCCCTCTGCTGACATCTTCACTCTGATGTTAATACCACATTCACGTCATATCAAATTTACCATGAATATGAGAAGCCAACTGGGAAAAAATGGGCATGTCAGCCTCCTAGTGCTAATTACAAGCAGGATGTGTGGGAATTTTTGTTGGCTCTGATATTTCCCACTTGGCATCACAAATTGCAAAAAAGCACGTCGGCTGGCAGACACAGCAACAAACTGTCTGATGTCAGCAGTCCACAGTAATACAAATAGAAATTATCAGTTGTAATTACACTGATATAATTAACTATACTTTCAAAAAAGATAGTAGTAATGAGTAGGTAGTTAAATGATGATAGTTGATATAGCAGATGATAGTTAAATGTTTGTCGTGGGCTTAAAATCTATCATAAACTTTCCAAAGAGTCCCTCCAGAATGACTGCTTGCTGATCATATCAGACTAGTATGCATCAACACAAACTTTACATTCAGACAGTGGAAGAAAGTGAAAATGTCTGGTTTCATTGTTTTTTGGGGGTTTTTTTTTTACCTTGTTGTCACCCAATCACGTCACCATTCACCTCAAGTCACATTCACACAGCACACCACAAGTTTCTCAGACACACTAGCTGCATATCTATTATTACATTACAGGTCAAAGTAAAACATTCTACAATTACATGAATCCCTCAGCTCTTGCAATATAGCAGACAAGTTGTGATGGTTCTCTGAATGCAGTTTTGTCCCTCACCTGAGACAGATCCAGAGACTGTGTGGGATTTTAATACACTCCACATGATCTGGATTACATATGTATTAGACTCTTCTAACACTCCTTGTGTGTGTAAGAAAGGTCCGCTTAGTATCAGTATTCGAAGACCACTGTCTGTACGGTTACTTTAATTAAGGCTACTACACTGTCAATACCTGCAGTTTATTAACTCAACCATGATGTGACATGCAAGAAACATCCATCCAGTGATCCTTTTTTAACCCGATAACAGCCCCGGGACTATGCATAGATTGTAAAAGGACATTGTGTATAAAATATCTTTGGAACATATGTAATGCTGTTTATACCTTGACCAACAGGTGACAAAGAGAGAACATTACCTGCTGTATCAAGGACCATCAGGCATCATTGAATACACAAAAATACAAGAGCACTGTACTCTCAGTGTGTTATATAGCTCCAAGAATATCTTTATAAATATTTGAGTTGATATACAGTTGAGAAAAAAAACACGTTTCGACAGATTAGGTGGACTGTATATTAAATAAAGTATACGTTTTTGTCAGCAGTTGCTCTAAGTTCTGAGCTCATAAAACACGTTATTTATTTGTCATGCTTAACTGCTGACAGGACATAATCACCACTGAAGGAAATAATAACCCTGATAATATAGTTCCTCATTACATAATTTGGCATCACTTGCAATGAACTGTGGTATATTACAGGGAGAATATGAGCATTGTAGAAGCATAATCGTCTCATAAAATGATCAAATATCATCAGGAGGAACATCAGAAAGTTCTATTTAATACGATTTTTTGGCTTCTAATTAGCCATATAATCGCTGCATGTAAATCATGTCTTAAAAGACAGACATGTCTTTCAAAGAAGAAGCAAATATTATTTCTTTTTAAAAGGGTGACAAATGCAATAACATCTTGGAAATATACCAAATAAGTCCAAGCCTTTTGGTTAATGGATAAAGAATCGTACACAAAGCTGGGATCTCGCTGCTTCTTGCCATTGACTGGGGCCTTCAGCTTCATAAGATGATTTGATTCATCACACACACTTCAGGACGGCGAGGCTACCTCAGCTTTATGGGTGAGTCAAGGTTTGTGTGTGTGTGTGTGTGTATTTGTATGAGTCTGTTTATGTCTGAGGCTCACTGGGTAAGTATTTATTTCTGCTTTTTTGTGTGACTAGTTCCACCTTTCATCACTTACAAAAGCATAGACCTTAGTATGTCTGCTTGGGTGGTTCTGCTTTGTATTGGTGTGTCTGATCTGTCTGGCTCAGAAGAGTGAAAAGGCTGTTTTTCAGTAATGTTGTCTGTATTGAGGTCTTCTTAACCTTAATCCTACCAACTCCTTGTCATATCTCACTGGTGCTTTTTTTCTATCAACCCAGTTTGTTATTTCTTTGTCAAATAATGTGTTCCTAATGAACTCATATCATTGTTTTCTGTTTGTGCTTAGATTAGTGATTTTTATTTCTAACCCAACGCCTCTATTGACAGTAATTGGCAGGACAGCACCTGTGCTGTACAAAACTATTACACATTACTGCTAAAAAGATCATTTAATTTATGTAAGCACTAAAGCCACTTGGTTAGGGGTTAGGACAAGCTCGTGGTTAAAATGATCACTTGAAACCTGGTGTTCCTTTTTAAAACTCTCAGTAGGAACGGTGACTCTCATGGATGGAAGCGGGAAGCAGGAACAGGGACCTCCTGCAGCTATGTCCACTTTTTTAAGTTAAACATATATATATATATATATATATATATAGCCACACGAAACCAAAAGCACTACAGTATTGTACTATATCAGTTTATTGAAGTACAAATGAACAGCGTTCCAACGCACTAAGGCTAATATGAAGGTGTGCAATAACTATTGGCGCAAGTGACACTGCCGCAACACGTAATGAGGTTTTAGCCTATAGGCACAGGGTCTCATCAGAATGACTCACAAGATGTTGCCATAGATACAGCAGCTAGTGCAATGATGAAAGCTCTGGTGCCACTTAGTATCTTTTCAGTTTTGTCGTTGTTTGGAATCAACAAGAGAGATCAACTGAGTGACACAGACTAATTGCAAAGTTTGGTTACATGTCAGCTGAGATGTATTAGGCATAACACTGTGCAAGATTTCTGTATGCATTTTTGTCTCTGACCAGCATGTTTAAAAAGACTAGATATTTGATTTGCAATAAATCTGAGAACATTATTTCCTAGAGAAACAAACAAATACTGATTTTAGCAACTCAAACATACTCTCTTGCACCACCTCTAGCACCATCTGCATCTAGCAACCCCTGTTCAGTTGTTCAAATGACCCCTTCTCCCACAGAGAAATTTGCTATTCATGTTGATGCTCCCAAGAAAAAGAAACAAAATAAAGCCTATAGCCCATAAACTTTATGTAAAGATGGAGATAGCTAGGTGCAGTGTCACCCACTGACTTGCATTGGAGCCAGTCTGAAGCCCAGAGCTGCTGCTTATGGTGCTGAGTGTCCGGTTGAGTGAATGTTGAGTGTGCAGGATATACACTCAACATTGCTACACAAATGCTAAAAAAAAAGTTGAGCGCAATTAAATGGCTGTAGGGTTACACTTCTCCCAAAACTCTTCCTGACAGTGCTGCAGAAAGTTTGAAGGCTTTCAAAGAAGTTTGAAGGTAAAGAAAAAGATTTTTTTTTTAAAATGCAAAGCAAGTGTGTTTTAAATAGAGACAAAGCAAAGTCACACAGGCCACCAGCAAAAGAACACTAACAAAGTTTATGCATGTGATTGTTTATGTGACTTAAGTCTTTTGTAGTTGCTTCACTGCCAATTGTTATTTCTCTCACTTTCACACTCACCCTCTCTGACACACACATACAGCTGTCTATGAATCCCCGGAGACCAATTTACTCCTGCAGCTGGCGTACTGTAGGTGGTACAGGCCATGGGGCATTTACCCATTTACCAAAGTAATGAGCCTTACTACTATTCATGGGTCTCTTACTCCTCCACTTTATAAAAGCTGAATGCTCCTCCATTTTCTCCCACACACACACACACAGCAAAGGAAAGTTTTTTGGTTGACTTTGGCTCAACCTTAGCCGAAGAATTCCTGTAGCACAAACTCAAAGTGAACTGAACTGCAATTTGACGTTCTTCTAAGGCACAATGAGCTCTAAAGGAATTGTTGTTTGTGGGGTTGACAGTAACAAACGCAGTCTCCGTTGGAAGAAAACAGCTCTTAGATAGAAATGAGGTTGTGGAACAAACACATTACCAGAGGGTTGCAACAAGGTAATTTGTTGCCACCTCAGCTTAAGCTTTATGTATCTATAGAAAAATATAGCCAGTAATTTTAGGCTACTTGCATAGGTGTAAGCTTGGGCCTTGCTGTCCATCGTACTGAAACATAGTGGACAGAGAGAACACATCACTTTCAGTTAGGTGTCTTAGCCTGCTTGCTTTTCATGGGCGTAAATAGAACCTAATTCTATTTTCCCCTATTGTAGAAATCCACACACTGAAGGGAAACAGGGGAGTGAAGGGACTGTCAATGAGAGAGAGGGGGAGGCAGAGAGAGAGAGAGAGAGAGAGAGAACTGCAAGCAGCAACCTGCTCCTTTTACATGCCTACCCCTGCTGATTCTTATGTGAGTGCTGTGATTAATGATTATATTAGATTTTGAAATAGTAGCCTTATGCTGTTGTTATTTAGCCTGTCTGATGATCTCTATTGCATGGCTGAATTTATTTTATTTTATGAAAATGACCCCCCTCGTAATTTTTAACCTTCATCCTTCAGTCATCTCCTCCTGCCGCCAGGCCTGAGTTACGCACACCCAATAAATAAGCTGGGAAACTGCAGAGATGATTAAGATGAGTGTTAATGAAAGCAAGATGGAGCCTAAGTTTAGATTTGCTGTGGTCTAAATTCATGCCAAGATTTCACCTGTTGAAACATCCTGCCAGGATGAACTTCCATGGTAGCAGAAACTGACAATAAACAAACAGTTTACTACTACTGTGTATGCATACTGGACTAATAACAATAAACAGCATCCATCCAAGAGAGCCTTCCTCCTGCGCAACTATTGATTTGTCCTTGACATAAGCGGAGGTGGAAAGGTATAGGGTCGTGGCACCATACACTGCTGTGACAGCGAAGAAACACTGACTTTCAAACTAGATGAGGGGTACTTACACTAGTTTTCTTCTTTTCTATCAACCAATAATCGATTTAAAAACTTGCACATAACTGACCGAGTCGACTGGATGATAATTAAGAGGTAGGGCATGCTGAGGAAATTAGAATGATAATTGTCTTCCTGCTTCAACTTCAGATAATAGCTTTCTTTTATCCCAGTGAACAATATGTTGAGTTCAAATTCATTTTTTAAAAGAGAAGGCAATTTAAGGTGCAAAAAAAAAAAAAAAACCTTCATAGGAATTCATAGGAAACATAGCCATTTAAAAAAAAAAGAAACACAGCGCATAAAAATGCATACAAACCCTAAACAACAACTAAGACCTCGACCAACATCTTGCTACTCATCAGCACAAAAGACTTTCTGTAGCCATTAGTCATTATAGTGGACAGTCTGAAAACAGGAACCAGTGGTAGCACTTTAAACTTACGCTATATAGTCGGGAAGAAAATGTATTATTGAGTAGGTGCATTTTGAGACAGCTGTGGGAGAAAAGGGAGCGCAGGATTCAAGCAGACAAATGAAAGCAACTTGCAGTCCCACCAGAGAATTGTCAGCAGCAGTTTGAGGTCTGAATCTGAATTACAGTCCAACACTCAGCTGTCTGTTTACTTGGTAGAGTTCACCCCATGTTATGAGCAGAATGGCAGATGAGGGCAGAGGATGCTTTGGGGATTTGTAAGCCAAATGTATAGGAGATTAGAGATCTGTGGACAGGACCAGAAAGGAAAAAACAAAACAAAAAAAACACGCGAATTCAGAAATATTTTTTTCATTTTCATCACTAGAACATGTAGTATGTTACAATGTTGTCTGGTGATGGCAAAGTTATGGTTGCAGGCTGATTTGCCATAGTGCCCTCAGCTTCTGATGTAACTGGTTTGAAACTGCTGCTAATTATCAGCGAGTGTGTGTTCAATTCAATGCGATAGAGCAGCCTGAATGCCATCTAGAAGAAAGCTGAAGCTAGCAGTAAGTTAGTGAAGCAGTTACAGTCATGTCACTGTGAAACTGTAAATGGAAATCATGGGAAAAGAAAATTGTGAAGCTAATTAATAACTTAACTAAACTAAATTAACTAACTAACATATTCTGACCCGGTACCAAAATATCTATGGTATAAAACCACTGTCAGCCTCTGTTGTGGTATATAACAAGTTTGATCAGGGTTGATAGTACCGTATATGTTAATGGTCTCAGTCTCTTTGTTTGTGTGGACTACATTAAAAAAAAATGATGATACAAATACAGAAAATTAAAATGATCTTAATTTGAAGGTGCCTCGCTGATAACACCAATGACAACAGAAAGTATCCGCTCTCATTTATTAACCTTGATCCCATCTCCGAACATGAAAGAAGAAAGTTTCTTCTAAGTCACTCATCCTAAATACCATAACAGACAGTTACATGTGCAGTAGCAAATGGTCATCTGTATTCTTCTTCTCTACCCTTGTGCATGTTGCAAAACTGCCTGGATGTGAAATTTAAGCAGCATAAATGTCTCTCGACAAAGCAAAGTTCAAGTGAGAGCTGTGGGACTGAAAGTCTTTTTTTTTTAGAATTACATTTCAGAGAGTTGTTGAGTTTTTTTTCCCCTTTCTTGAAGCTGTAGTTTTGTATTGAACTTTATTTAAATGAGATAATCCCCCTGGGATTCACACATGGGGAATACTAAAATACTAAATATGAAATAATCTATGATATATGCAGTATGTAAACATATATTATTTCCAGATTATTTCATGCTAATTTTGACATAATATGTAGTGCATGGTATTATCCTCTTAATCCCATGTCTGTATGTGGCCTTTAGATAATTTATTGTCAACATCATTTTTGTTCAATCTAAGGCAGTTAACTGACACTGCTAAAATGATACAGTAAGATATTATGTGATACGCTGCATACGTAAGGTCTTGTGTTCTCTCACACATATGGTTGTCTGTGAATCATCAACCAATTTTATATTATTCTGCCATATCTGGATAACCCTTTGGTCTTTTGTCATTCTGTTTTGACAGGATATGTCTCACAAACAGTGAGGACTACATGTATTCCAGATTTCATGATAATTTACTAGACACAGAGTACCTCAGACAGTGGTGAAAAAAAATCAAATTTCCTCCCGTGTTATGTTATCATTGTCTTTCCCTTTCTTGATGCCTCCTATTCAACATGTTTGTGGCTGTCTTCAGAGTAGAAGGTAGTAATAATGACTGCAATGGCGTGTACACACACCATCATCCCCGCTGCTTACTGAAGCCATGGGAAGATGGTTGTCAACACAGGTGGTGGCTTCATTAGTAACTACAGCTCTACGTCCTGGCTGACTAAAAACAACGTTCTTGCTTGGAGAGAACATTTTTGCCACTACGTTTTGTCTCTCCTTGCAGTACTAGCGCTTTGGTCAAGCCAGGGCATAGCTAAGTCATTTTACAACAACTACTGCAGTTAAATAGTTATTTGTGTGCTGCAATGCATTCTGGGGTACACTGAGGTACATTTGATTAAGGCAAAGAATCAAAAGGTGTAATATATATATATATATATATATATATATATACACACTTTTATGTTTGTTTGTTTTTACCACTACAGCCCTGGCCACACACACACCATGTCTGTGCAGGCCAAACTCTGTATATGAAGCTCTCTACCTCTTTTTCAGCTGCGACCAGCATCTCAGGTCAGTCCACAAATAATTTCCCACTTTTTTGGCATCTCACCCTGGGAGGCTGAGAGTTGTCATGGAGGTCAAGTGTTTGTGAAGTTGTGTGTGTTTATTGCAATTTTTTATTTTTTATTTTTTTATTTTACCCATCCAGTGTAATTTGATGATTAGCGGAAAAAAAAGATCAGAGAACAAACACCACAAGTTCCTCTGTTTTCTTTCTCATTATGTGAATGGTGACAGAGAAAGTGACTAGATACAATATTGCGCACAGTTTTAGCCAAAAACATGAGTCTTCAAAACTCACGCCATCATAAATAGGAGGAACCCCCCCCCCCAAAAAAAAAAAAAAAAAACATGCTCTCCTCTACTCCTCATCATCCATCTCCTCTCACGCTGCCTGTGGCCCAGCGGCAGCAGCAGGAGCAGTTTCTGTTGCCACAAACAGAGAGCAGGCAGAAGAAACCCACTATGACAGGCAGATAGCAATGCTGCAACACTACACTAATTGGCCTGGGGCTTACAGGGAGAGTCTGGTATTCAGCAGCCTGGTATTTTGGGATGTGAAAGGAGAAAGGGGATGCAGGGGGGGGGGGGGGGAGGTGAGGAGGGGGAGAGGCGGAGCAGTGTCAGGTTTGATTATGGATGAGTTGTGAGATAAGCTGAGTTAGGACATGTTTTTGTGAAGGTGGAAAGAATTGAGTGTGCATGTATGTGTTTGTTTGTGAGCGGGGGTTGTGTGTGTGTGTGTGTGTGTGTGTGCATAGGCGCATGTGTGCACATCTACCACACAAAGCTCTAATAGGAACAGATGGATGAACGTATGATGTTTAAGTACAATTTTTTACTAATCAGCGATACTGATTAAAGTATACTGATAAAGTATGCTAACACAACCACATCTACCACTGCAAGGATTATATATTTATTTGGGGTTTTTTTTTTTGGCTTGGATGTTTCATTAGGGTTTTCAACAGTGAACTTTACAAATCCTTTATTGATTCATGCTGTTCACACAAGATCCTGACCTTTTTTGACTTAAAGCAGGCCACTCAGCAGTTCAAAAAAATCCAGTTGTATCAGAAATGATACGTTAATCATCCACTGTGCAGCACAGTGATAAGCAAGAGCTGGGATTGTATGTCTGATGTTTTAAGAATAAAGTACCTCCGTGGCCTGGGACTTGCACCAATAATCTGCTCAATCTCAAAAAGAAGCTTCTGGTCTTTATATTTCTAATTCAGTGATAAGCTGTTATTATTTTAATTTATATATTTTAATCTATACTCAAGCCTCTTCTGCTGTGCTTTTTTTTTCTCATTTATCCCACTTGGACTCCACCTTAAGGGTTTGTCAGGGATCAGTAACAATGAGCACTAAAAGTTTTGAAGAGAGAGGGGAGAAAAGTGTATTTGTCAGACAGATGTAAATACTTGGATTTGCATCTGTCATGTTATGATGTAATGATGATGTTGCTTCCTATTTCTCATTCTTTCCTGAGAATCTACAAATCTCTTGATACCGACAACATCTGAGCATCAAGCTTACAATGCGTCACAACAAAGTCACTAGAAATGCTAGTTGAGCTGGTCTGAAGTAAACGCCACAGAGAGTTCAACAACAACCTGACAATGGCTGCGTGTGAAGCTGGAATATATATACTGCAGATGATGAGCTTGATGGGAGACAAGTGTGTACAGACGAGCCAGGTTTGTGTAATCAGCTCGGAGCCAGGGAAGGAGTGCCACGCCCATGCCACACAAAGACAGACAGGGACAAAGAGGGGAGGAGGGAAACACAGCAGAACACTGGAAAACACATAATTATGACCATGGCTTTAACACAAACAGTGTGCAAATTAATTGAAAGAAGTCATGAGGAAAATAGATTTGTGGAAACTGAGTTGAGACTCTGGGAAAGGCAATAAAATAATTTTAATGGATTCACAGCATATACATTATGTGTGTATTTTGGTCTGTGTACATGCATGTACCTGCTTTCTGTCCCCGGAGTCAAAACTAAAGATGGATAAGCAGCATTCAGTTTTTATGCTCTACATATTCCAGAAAACTGCAGGTCTGCTGCAGCTCTCAGTTCCTTTAAATCAGAGCTGGAGACTTTTTCCCCTTCCAGCTGTCTTTTATTAAATCAAATTTGAGATTTTTTAATTAATTTCTTGCACTGGACTGTGATTTTTTTATTCTTGTATTTTATGAGTCTTATTCTACTTTAGGTTATATTTTTAATTCTCTTTAATAACTATTTTAATTGTATTTAAATGTCTTTTTACAATATGTTTCTTCTGCACAATGCTTTTAATGTTTTAAGTAAAGCACTTCAGTTTGCCTTGTTGTTTAAAATGTGCTATACGAATAAACCTGCCTCGCCTTGCCCTTCAAAATAAGCATCCAGGACACAGATATTTTTAGGATTTATTCTCATGTTCTACTGTATTGTATGTGACCTAATACAGGTTCCCAGCTTTTCATTTGACTCTTTTTCCTACAAATGGCTTCAGCTCCAGGAGGTCATCTCCACCAAGACAAACCATAGCTTGTCATAGTTTAGAAACCTCTCTATTTTTCTTGAGAAATAAAGTTTCATGATGATGTCAAAATCCTAAAGGTCAACAACGGTCATTCTCATCAGTCACATGCTCCACTCCGCAGCCTCCTTAGGACCTTTCACATCATGAAATCGTATGAGTCCTTCCTATCAAATGACTTATTACTCAAAACAGGGATAGATCTATGATGAACTGGAAGAAAGCAAAACAGCAGAACAACAACAAAGAGATATTAATTAGTTTTAGTGAGACGACAGACCAAATGAGACAAGAAATGCAATCTATATGAAATTATTTTAGTTTACAGTTATTATGTAGACAGTATACATTCGGTCTGCATAATGGCTGTTGCTGCATGTGTTGAAAAGTTATCTTAAATGCCATCACGATTTCAAACTATGTCAAATGTTGACAGGAACGAGGGAAAAAAAGCACATCAGGGAGGACAAGTTGCCTGAGCATGTAGCATCTGTTTCTCTCTTTTAAATGTCTTCCATGATCCTTTTGGGAAGTTTGAGCCAATCAATAACCTGTCAGATGGAAAGCCTTTTCACTTCTTGGCCAGTCCACCCACTGCTGCTCTGATTCAACTCAATCCAGCTTTCTCCTTGTTTTCAGCTTTTCTCTCAAACTTGTTTTATTACCTTGACTCTATTGAGTTGGCCTGCCAGCTCAGAGAAACATTGTCCCCTCTTACGCTGCTCAGACTCTTAATAAAAGAAGGGTCAAGGTGTCAGGGATGCTCAGCAAATTGGGTAGTGGAAAAACCACACATTACAAGAGTATGAAGTTACTCCTGTAAAACCAAACCGCCACCCTGCCTCTTTCAAGTGCGCCATTTCGTGCTAACATTTGCCGCACGGTTGGCTTTTGATTTGGTGGACTGAAGATATCTTGTTACTTTGAAATTGATTGTCTGAGCTCTAACATGACTGACAGTGTCCACAGTAAATTAAGGACATACAAATCTCTTTAGGGGGAACATGAAGGTAATATCTGAAGTTAATTTTGATTTATGCTCCTAAATTTTTTACCTATAACCCCTCAGTAAATGTCAAAACCAAAATGTGATTTTATTGCCAATGTGAAAATCACAACTTCAATTTATAAGTAAAACAAAAATAGTAGTTAAATGAGGAGATACTTGTTTATTATACATATGATCTTAATAATTAGATTTTGTCATAAAGTCTTTGCTTAAACTCTACAAGGAGGGACATCAGCCCTGAGCAGCAGCAAGATAAACCCCATGGAGTCCAGAGAGAGACAAAACATATTTGAAAAGACAGCCACAAGATGATAGGCTGACAATGGAGGTGGGTCACCCTACTGTTGGACAGATATGCACAGCTGATAGCTGTTAACATTAATTAAGAGTGAGCATGCATGACAGATGTGAATGACAGGATGAATTAGCAATATAACTGCTACTGAACATTGGCTTGAGCTCCATAACAGAAAAATCTATGAAATAAGTTTTCTTTTTTTCTTTTCTTTTCTTTTTTAACTGAAATAGTTCACATTTTGTTGGGGCAGGAAATGGGCTCCATTAGATTTCTTCTGTGAACTCATTAGAGCATAAAACTCTGGAATTATGTTGCACCGCGTGTGTTGCTATTCACCTTTTTAATCCTGTGCAGCACCCTGCTAATATGCTAATATCCTGTTATGATGGATTTGGCTTTTAGGAAATATTCACCTTAAAACGATGCAGGTTGGTTTAGATTGTATATACATATAATAGTTTATGAAACTATTATATACTCATTAACATTTAAGAATGTGATCTAATAAAGGGCACACACATTGTTGTTGTCTGCTAACGTCTCTCTCTAGTCAAGGTTGATCATTCATGACAGCTGATTTTGATTTATTTAGTGTACATTTATTTTCCTCTCAGTCCATCTCAAGTCATCTTCCAATCTAAACCAACAAGCTAAAAGCCCCAGAGAGGTTTGCCCTCGGGATCAGAAACACCCCTCGGCTCAGGTAATCATCAGTTGTCAATCATCCATCACTCATAGCCTGTCAGTGCATGCTCATGGCATCACATCATTTAGATGATTGATGACCAGTTGGGATAAAAAAATAAAAATAAAAATAGTCTCACAATCTATTTCTAATACATACTGCAGATTCCCACATTGTGCCTCTGCCACTGTAAATAAACAGTTTTTAAATAGGTCTCCTACAATTACTCACCACTGACACATACAGTGGTATGAAAAAGTTTGGACACCCTTGATCGTTTCCAGGTTTTTTTCCTTTATAAATCATTGGTTGTTCGGATCAGCTTTAAATCACACCACAGATTTTCAATAATGTTCAGGTCTGGGGACTGAGATGGCCGTTCCTCTGCATGAATGCCTTTGTAGAGTTTGAGCAGTGTTCGGGGTCGTTGTCTTGTTAAAGTATCCAGCCCCGGTGCAACTTCAACTTTGTCACTGATTTTTGAACATTGTTGGCAAGAATCTGCTGATACTGACTGGAATCCATGCGACCTTCAACTCTTACAAGATTGCCAGTACCTGCACTGGCCACACAGCCCCACAGCATGATGGAACCGCCACCATATTTTACTGTGGGTAGCAAGTGTTTGTCTTGGAATGCTGTGTTCTTCTTCCGCCGTGCATACCGCCCCTTGTTATGTCCAAATAACTCAATTTTACATTCATCAGTCCACAGGACCTTATTCCAAAAGGAAGCTGGCTTGTCCAAATGTGCTTTAGCATACCTCAAGCGACTCTGTTTGTGGCATGTGCGTAGACAAAAGGCTTCCGCCGCATTACTCTCCCATACAGCATCTCCTTGTGCAAAGTGCGCTGAATAGTTGAACGATGCACAGTGACACCTTCTGCAGCAAGATCATGTTGTTGGTCTTTGGAGCTGGTCTGTGGGTTGAGTTTGACCGTTCTCACCATCCTTCGCCTCTGCTTCTCTGAGATTTTACTTGGCCTGCCACTCCGGGCCTTAACTAGGACTGTGCCTGTGGTCTTCCTCACTATGTTCCTCACAGTGGAAACTGACAGCTTAAATCTCTGGACAGCTTTTTGTCAGAGAAGATGCAAAAGGGAGAACAACTTGCTACTGGCCACCTGAAATACCCTTTCTCAGATTGGCTTCACCTGTGTATGTAGGTCAAGGGTCAGTGAGCTTACCAAACAAACTTTGTGTTCCAATAATTAGTGCTAAAGGCACTCAAATCAATAAAACAACAAGGGTGCCCAAATGTATGCACCTGTCCACTTTTGTTTAAGTAATTATTGCACACTTTGTGTTAAGCCTATGAACTTCATTTCACTTCTCAAATATCACTGTGTTTGTTGGTTAACTGAAATTGCTGATCCGAACAACCAATGATTTATAAAGGAAAATCCTGAAAACGATCAGGGGTGCCCAAACTTTTTCATACCACTGTAAACTATTAATGGAACCTGTATATAAAGAGACATCTTATGATTTACTTGAAGAGATGGAAGGATGTGAACAAAGATAATGTTCAGGGGCAAATGAGCTTCTGTATTAGCCTGTAATGAGCCAATGGAAGACATCGTTATCCCAAGCGGAGAGATGGTTGACAAAGACGCTCTCCTTGATCCCTCCTCTCCTCTCCTCTCCTCTCCTCTCCTCTCCTCTCTTCTTTTTTTTTTTTAATTGTATATTCATAGACATTATGTCAAAATATGTCAACAAATAAGACACAAAAGAACAACTGTGAACATCAAGAAAACAAAATCAGTAAACCATGTGAGATAATGTTTTCAATATTTTTTTAAAAAGAGGTCCCGTCTGTTGAATCGCTGACATCCAATTAACTGAACAAGTCACTAGAAACAATGAATCTGCAATTTTAATCCTTTCAATTATTGTAGTTCAAACAGATTAAACTGTTGTTTTAGATTGACATCAGCGTAGGCTAATAGGTTATACAGATATTTGCACCTTGTTAGTGTAGATAGATGTTCATCACCCACTTTAAAGGCAGAATGAATGCCAAGCACCATCAATGGGCCAAAGCCAACCTTGATGCTGGTGGTTCTTGGGAGGCTTCCCACTGGGCACAATGCAGCTTGGTGGCAAGGTCATTTTAAGAGAGCTCGATCCTCAGCACATAGTAATGTCTGGCTTCACGTAGCTGTCGCATGATGACCCTTTGGATTCATGTGTCATAACTTCTAAAACACATATTCACTTATCATATATTAGTGGCCACATTTGTTTTTTTTTCCAGATGACATTCGTTCATAAAAACCTGTCAATGCGCACTGCATAAAACCATCTAATACATTACACAAACACATATGTATGTATCCCTATAAAAGGTGAGTGTTAAGCCAGGCACGCGTCTTCATCGACCCACGCAAAATGCCTGACAGCGCATTGACCGTGGTAGCCCAGTGGGACTGCAGAGTCAATATAAAACCAACAGGAGCGATGATTGATTGATCCCCTGCTACCCTGCTCTCCTTCTCTCCTCAGCCTCATCATGCCCTACTTCCATTCCCC
Source organism: Pampus argenteus (assembly GCA_036937835.1). Taxonomy (NCBI): domain Eukaryota; kingdom Metazoa; phylum Chordata; class Actinopteri; order Scombriformes; family Stromateidae; genus Pampus; species Pampus argenteus. The sequence goes on from CM072874.1 coordinate 9,564,332, forward strand.
ACATCTCTTCTCCCTGCAGTCTCCGTGGGCTTGTTCAGACCTAGTATCTTGAGTGCAAATGTATCCAAATTGGATCAAGCTCCAGTTGACATGGATTGCCATTCACACCTGGCATTATTTCAGACCACATCCACACACAAGACTGGCCAAATCTGAAAAAGCTTTTAGCCTTTTATCCACACTAAGACAGTGTTTTTCACACCCAAAAACACTCTCTAGAGAGAAACACAATTTAAGAGTGGACAGGGGACAACTTTTGGAACAACAATCTGCTATCTGTAACTTACTCTCTGATCATTTATTGCCACTGGTGTAGCCAGTCATACAATGCAGCGTTTCTCCTTCAGGCTATGTTTATATTATTTTCATTGCCGTGCAGCAGTGCAGCCTGCAAGCATAAAAAAATACATATAAATGAGAATGATAAAATTGTGAGTTCAGCTTCTGAATTACAGCAGGTGTTCACGGACAGCAGGATGAGACCGAACAGAGCTTTAGACAACAGGTTCACAATTTTTCTGTCTGTCCTAAAACAATAGTCAGGTGCCCGAATGAACATTGACGCATGTTTTCTTGCTGTATTTATTCCTCCTGTTCATACCGGCCACAGATCCCACTAATGCACTTTCAATGTAATTGATGGGGGACGCAGTCCACAGTCCCTTCTGTGCAAAGATGTATTTATAGGTTTATTTGAAGCTAATCAATATCTTTCAACGGTACTGTCTTTCAAGACAGATTATCTCATGTTGTTACGATAATTCCACTGTAGCTGAACAGGAAAATGCTGTCTATCAAGACACAAGGTATTTTTTACTAACTCTAAGACTGTTGAAGCCTCGTATTATCTTCAGATAAACCTTTAAATAAATGTTTGCAGTGACGTTTGTTCCTTCATCACTTACATTGTAATCACATTCGGAGGGGATCTTCTAATGGTATAAACAGGGGGAATGATTAAAGAAAGCAAAACCTGCTCTATTATTCATAGGGGCATCTGAACCTGAACCTGCCCTTTATGAGACAGCTGAGGTAAGTAACAGCAGTGTCCTTTTCAGATATTTTGTTATGATGCCCAATTTGTTTGCAAAAAGCAGGAAGTAGAGAAGATGTGGCTGTTTTCCTATTGTTTTGCCATTTCATTGTGAACAGAGATATTTATGAAAGCAACCTGAAAATGTTGGAACTCCATCTTTATTTATAGACTATTAGGAATAGAAAATGATGGTAGGTAGGATGAGATTATTCAACATCACCTGCAATGACTCCGCTATGACTGTTTCTTGTAATTTTATATTGAGGGGAGAAAATGAGGTGTGTGTGCGTTTGACTGGGACTGAGGTAGAAATTGTGGTTCATGGTGAACTTCCATCTGGACCCTTTATCAGGGTACATAATTTAATGAGCCAAACACAGAAAGAGAGAGGAAGCGAGGTCAGCTTTAAACACAGTGATTAGCAGTTCAAAGGGAACAACCACGGTTTCATCTATCTCTCCTCCTCTCGGCCGTCCCTCCCCCTTACTCTCAGCCCCTCTCATCTTCAAACAACCCGGGTGTAGGGTGGAGGGTGAGGAGCGGCTTCTCCTGGGTCAACCTACAGGGAGCATTGATATCAGGAGGATGGGTGGGTTGGAGGGCAGCTTTGTTGCCTGCTTTGCCTCTCCCCTTCCTGGACAGTGATTAAATCAAGGCCCTGGTGTGAGGCCTTCTGCTGGGGTAGGGATACAGCTGGGGTGTGCTGGAGTGTATTTACCCCTGTTGAGCCTGGATGTGCTCCTGAGAGGAGAAGCTACAAAATGCCTGATTTTTTATTCATCCTTAAACTCCCCCAAAGGACTTGCAAAACACATCACTCAACAATGTCCCATACGTACCATACCCAGAATTTCAATTTGCTGTCGTTAACCTGCTTTATATCAATCACAAAATCGGGGTTGGATTCGGATGCTCGTCACAGATATACATATACTTCATAAAGCTGCTGGCCTTCAAGAACAAAAGGCACAGGTAAAGTGACAGAAATCACAAAAAGGCAATCTCAAGTTAAATGACTGGTGTGAATTGTTTTATTAATATTCTTTGGCTGAACATCCACAGGCCAGATCTTATTAAGAAAAATACACAGTCTTAATCTCATTTTATAGAGGTCACATGATCAGGAGTATCCTAAAGCTTAGAAAAGTGTGCTTCCGGACTTCAGGGATTGAAATAGGTGAGAAAATCTGGGTCAGGTGTAAACAAGCTGTCCCTCTCCAGTTATTATTGAAGTACCTATGAGCAATCCCCATTTGCTCCAGTGGAGCTATTCACTAGCAAACAGCAAAACTGTGGTTGCCCATGGCAACTCCCTGCTGGGAATCTATATTACTGTATGAATGTGACACAGTATGGTGCTGAAAAATAGTATGCATGCTCAGCCAAAGTCCTGTATAAATGAAGATTCAAAAGACCAAAAAAAATGTTAAGAAAAGAAAAAAAAAAAAACTTTTGAAAGATTGTAACTCCCTCCTGCAGAGCACTAGAGAGTGATTGCTGTGCCCCAGGTCCTGTTCCTGTCAGCTTGACAGAAAGAAGGTGGGATGTATTCAGAGACAGTTATTCTTATGTAATTACCCTGAAATCAAGAAAAGTCTTTTTGTCTTTACTTGTAAACCTTTGGGAGATTCTAACTCCATCCTGCAGAGCAGTGCTGAGTGATTGCTATGCCCGAGGTCCTGTTCCTGATGGGTTGACAGAAAGAGGGGAGAAATACATTCAGGGAAAGTCATCATTTATCCTTATGTAATTACTCTGAAATCAAGGTGCTGAAATATCTATACTTGGGCTGACGGAAGAGAAAAGCCCCTGAAGGACTGTCTTGAAACCTATGTTGCCTTGGAAATGAAGAGATGGAGAAGAGAGGCAAATAGGAAAAATAAACTTGAAATGGAGAAATGAGGGGGTGGGGAGTTAAAAAGTCAATACAAGGCCAAAGAGTTTTAAGAGAGATGGTCTAATGAGCAGCCAGATAAAATGATTAATCAGGAGACAGTGATGAAGAGTGGAGTGGAAAGAGAGAGTATATACTGTATGTGTGTGTACTAAATCGTAGTATAATTTCATGTAAATGCGTCTGATTTTCTGCATTATGAGGATGTATCATTGCAGACACTGAACAATGACTTAAATAGAGTTTGAATTTATTGTCTACAGTCATTCAAACTTGCAGCGTTTTATCTAATGAACAGTGTTGAGTGTGAACATCTGCTGCTGAACGTGTGTATGTTTCTGAATGGGTGCAATTGTGTACAATGACATATTTATTACTTTAGTTTATACTAAGATGCTGTTGAAATTTCCTCTCTGAATTAGCTCCCCTTTCATCTCTTTCATCTTCTGCAGCAATTCTCTCAAACAAGTATCTTTGCACCCTCCCTTTCCACAAAACGAGAAGTTTAGTTAACACATCCAGTAGTAATCTCAAGACCATTATGAGCATTTGAGAGATGAAAGCATGTTAGGGGAAGCGGATGAAAAGCAGGGAGAGCTTTAACTTCTCCTCTGCTGTGCCGTCTGCTGATGACCAGGGTTTAGCGGATGTTTGAGTTGATCATTAAAAATGAAGGAAATCAAATCCTGAATTCTCTTCTCTTCTAACATATGCATGCATGTATGCACTTGAACACAGCCGTTTGTGAGCAGCGTATTTTTATAACACGCATCGTTCTCATTCCACGTGCATCGTGCAGATACACACGCACTCAAGTGTGTGACTATAACAGGAAATGAATATTTAAGCATTGAGCCGCAGGTGTAGAAGCCGCAGCCATTTCTTCAGTCTTTTTGAGCACATCATTTATTTACCAGTTTGAGGCTTCAAAGTGGGTTTAAACATCATCATTTTCTCTCTGTGTTCTCTTTAATCAGGCACATCATCTCTTCCACCCCCTTTCCTCAACTTCTAGTCTCCATCTGCTTTGCTTACAGGTGCTGTATGGAAGTAAAGGACTAGTGTGGGACAGCTTGGTCGAGGATGTCCTGATCCCCACTAAGCCCCCATCTATACAGAAAGCTGCTCCGCACACCCAGATGATCAGACCGCTTGTGCTGGTGGCGGCCTTAAGCCGAAGAGAACAAAGAAAGCAATGAAGTGAATAGGAAGATAAAACAAGCATACAAACAAAAGTATAAAAAAAGAAAGAAGAAAATGAATTAGAAAGTAAGTATAAATAAATAAATACATAAAAATTCTGTCTTGACCCAGCTGTCCCGACTTTACCTGCCCTTTATCCATTCCAACGCCTCTCTGTCCTCAGAGCCCAACCAGAGATGCCCTCCAACGGCAAGAGTACTGTAGTTTTTTTTTGTTGTTTGTTTGTTTGATTGATTTTTTTCCCACTCTTTCTTTATCCCTCTCTTTCTTCTTTTAGATAATGCTGTATCTCCTATTTGTTCTCTTCTTTCTCTATCTTTCATTCAGAAAACCCTCCCACCCAGGGTGTGTATGTGTGTGTGTGTGTGTGTGAGTAAAAGTCCTTGCCTGGGCAGGATGTGTATAGTAACTATGGTTAAGTCTGCCAGTGATTAGGCTTTGATGTTACTTTGAGTGACAGATAAGAGAGCCAGGATGAGGGTTGTAAGAGAGGAAAGGTGATGTTGCTGACACAGTAGTTTGAGAAAACTTTCTTTCCTGCCCCGCACTTAAAAAAAAAAAAAAAAAAAAAAGTCCACTTTTCTATCTGCACTCCTAAAACTCACAAAAACAACTGCTTCACTTAGAAGATGCAAAGAGTGTAAACTTTAAAATTGGGGAGGCAGCGGCATTGAATCCGAAGGGAAGGGGACTTTAAAAGAAGCATGAAACGGATCATGTCAAATTGTATTCTAATGCATGAAGGTGGCAGTTGGAGGTCACTGCTGTATTCACAAGCATGGATTAACCCCGAAACAAACACATACACACAACATAATCAACACAGTCGCCAAGTGAATCCTGCTATGTGACACATGTATACAAAATACATAAACCAGGATAAGAAAATGGATTATATAACTGTATTATTTATTGATCAACACCTTTAGTTCTTCTATCTGCAGAAAACTATGGAATCAGACAGTCAACATATGTTTTTAATGAGTGACCTTGTGTGTTTATCCCTGGTAACAGAGGCAGTTAGTTATTTGATTTCATCTTGGTGATTGATAGTAAGTATAGGCCAGTATACCCGGCCATGTGTGCTTGTTATTCCTCATCTGCTGGAAGAGTAAAATGCACTCTGCTAGCACAAAGCATACAGAAAGTCTAAACAGACATTACCTTGGTTATTCTTGATCCCTTGCTAGAGATGAGTATAATTAGTTATCCACAGCAGTAATTTTTATTTTTTTTTCAGCTTTGTAAATGTGTGCTTGTATCACAGCATTAATCGTCTTTCTTCAAAGGATGCTATTACCTGATAGCACTGGGACATGTGAAGATCTAATTCCAAAAATTAGATGTCTGTCTTTAGAGAAAATGGATTCCCTCTATTATACAAAACATTATCGCATTCATGAAAGCGAAAGCACATGGTTTTTATGAATCATGTATACTGACTGGTGTATATACTGATGGACTGATGATTTTTGATCTTAATTTTTTCTACACTAAGATACATAATCTTGCATTAATGGGAGTGCTTGCTTAGTAAGAGGTGGGATGCGTAGATCCTCTTGTCCTTCCAATACAACACCTCTTCTTTATTCGCATTCAATCTTAATTAGCTCCTGACACACACATGGTGTATTTAATAAACTTGATTATTCAACCCTGATGTTTGTTCCATCAGTGCAAATGAAACCTTGGCTTCTACAACTTTGCTTCTACAGTACTGTATCCTGCAGGGGTATATATATATATATATATATATATATATATATATATATATATATATATGTGTGTGTGTGTGTGTGTGTGTGTATACATACAGTGCGTTTTACCATGGTCCCCTGCACACACAACAAATAAATGATATATGTCTCAGGTAAATTGCATTGTTTTTTCTTATACAAATAATCACCTGAAATGGTCACATAGCAAAAGCTTCCTCTTAGCGATGAGCGGGGTAATTTAATGAGCCTTATGAACTTTTGAATTGCAGTATCAATGTCATCTATATTCACGCTGGCTTGTTTCAGATACATTCACTGGATCAGGAAATGTCATTGTATTTCATTAGCATTTATACATGAGTGAACTATGAGCTTACCTTGACCACAAATAAGACACAGCCTTTTGCTTTAGAAGGGGCTACAGTGCCCCCAAGTGGCTTTTAGTTACATATCATGCTCATGCCGCCTTTTAAAAGCACTTTGCAACAATCACTCCAAGTTTGTGTGTCTCATTTGTTGAGAAATTTTAAATATTTAAATACATATTTAAAACATGTAAACTCCGTAATTGTTTTTTGTTATAGAAAAATTGTCTATTTACATCAACGTATAAGAAAAAACAAGCCCTCTCCAGACTCTGTATCCAAAATTAAATGAATATCTCTGTAAATATACATTTAATATAAGATGTTCCGTTACACATCCAGATAATATATTACTTGGCTCCCTCTCTCATATTAATTTACATGATGATGTAAACAGGAAATTATCCACTCCATCATCTTGTCAGTGGAAATTGATTAAGTATTCTTGGGATTACAAAGACTTCTGCTCTGCTACTCTTCAGTGATGGATGTGTGTGTGTGTGTGTGTGTGTTACGGAGGGTGAGGTGGGGTGGGGTAGCCTTGGGGATGTTCAGACTGAAATGCTACCATTAATGGGGAGATATTTATCTCCAATTATAATTTTAATGGCAAAGGGTCATCTTGATGTTAATTAATCACAACATATTACTCCAGCTTCATCTGTGGTGACACTTTAATTTGCAGTAGTTATTATCACTACCACAGCGTCGACTACGCTGTGTCAAGTAATGGCTCTGTAATGACCCTAACCAACTGCAGCTCACATGTCTGGCATTTATTAAAGCAACTGAGTGTTGTGGAAGGTCTGAATTATATGATTCCTCCAGGAGAGACATATGCTCATCTCAACCTCTCCACAATTTGTTTAACATGCTGGCATTGGTGGGAAGGTTACTTTTCAAATGTAATGTAATTTTACAGATTAAAATTTAGGCAGAATCATGTCACAGCTAAGCACTTTCTTACCATCTCGTGTAACTAGACGTTGCCATCTTTGGTCAGCTTTATGTCTCCTGCACCAGAAACCAGCCTGCGGGTCCAGACAGAGACAGTGTTAATGTTAACTGAGCAAAAAGCAGACTGTCTCACTGCAACATAATGCAGACTGTCTCACTACAACATAATGCAGACTGTCATTGGGGTAGATCCGTATAGTTATCATCATCATCATCATCAATACTCCAATAAATAACAGAGACAATCGATTGTATTTTTCCCCCCTATTTGTTACCTTGTTCAGTTCATGAATTATCTCAAATATTTAATAAGTAATTATTTAGCACATATGTATGCTCATCAAGATAACATTTCAGAGGTATGCATTTGGATCTTTCATCTTTTTCAGACTATTTTTCAAAAAACCTGTCGTTGGGTAAGTAAGTGAAAGAAATAGCCCAGAGATAATGAGGGTTGAAGAGAGCTAAAATGAAAGGAGACCATTTTTGAGGAAAGGGAGATTGTGAGAAAAGAGCTTTGGGAAGGTCATACAATTGAAAGCCTTTCAACAGTTTCAGCAGGTATTATTTTGCTCATATGATCTATCTATCTATCTATCTATCTATCTATCTATCTATCTATCTATCTATCTATCTATCTATCTATCTATCTATCTATCTGTCTGTCTGTCTGTCTGTCTGTCTGTCTGTCTGTCTGTCTGTCTGTCTGTCTGTCTATGATTGCTTGTGTATTTGATTCACTTGAATGGGTGAATTTACACACTATAATTAATTTTATATATTTGCAAGATCAGCACAAACCTTGCTGATGACAAGTACTAGATAACAAATATGCAAAGAAAACCTTTCAACAGTACAAATATGCCTAATGTGGATGCAGAATTTGATTTATTAAATTGAGTCTATAACTCTTACTGTTACACTGGTATAAAAACACTTACTTAAACTTTATGTCTGTTTAAGACAGATGTCAGGTCGTTCAGTTGATAACATCACTTTCAGTGCAAAGTGGCACTGCGTTGGAGACCTGTCATGAAACAAGGGAACGTGCTGTGTGTCCCGTCATAGCAGACTTTATCGTCAAACAGACATTGTTTGGTTAGAGTGATATTACATTCCTGTAAACTGTCATTTTAGATTGATTTGACCACAGCTGTCAAAGTCAGCCACATCATGGCATGACAGTGTCAGTGTCATCAATAATTCTCTCAACGCATATGCAGTTAAGTGTTATTACATAGTCCTATGACAGTGTCACGAGTTGGCACGATGATGATTAACATCGTTCAGACCGAAAATGCGGACACAGATAGGCCTAGATTAACCAACATTTAATCAGTCAAACAACCCACAGAAGATATGGCATGTAAACAAGACATGAATCATTTCAATAGCCTGTAATTACCTGATGTAATTAAAATGTATTTAAAGATTTATGAAGGTATGAATAATGTTTTAGAAGCACTAATGAGAGTGCCACAGGTAATTTATTTTACTTAAGTGTCGTGTTGCATTTGGATGAATCCTAAATGATTTTGAAAAACGTGAACGCGTTTAAATTAATAAACATAAACAGACAACAAAGAAGAAAGAATGAAAAATTTAAAACAAGAATGAAAGCATGAAGTACCTACTTCTGATCATTAGGGGGCAGTCACGTGTCAGTTGTGCACGTTCTCTACTTAAATGTTTGACCACGAAGAATAAACACGCTACCTGTCAGAAAATGGCTGCCAGGGAGAGTGGAGATCGCTTCTCTCGGCTCTGAGTACAGTTTCCAACGATTGAGCATGCACTGGTGCATTTTAACAGAGAGACATAATGTTTAAAAAGGCGAAACGAGCTAACTTCCGACGCAGGAATGAGTCTGACGAGGACGAGCAGCAGCAGCAGCAGCCGCAGGAGGAGGGTCTCCAGCCGCCGTCGGCGCCGACATCATTCGGGCCTGTAGTAGAAATCCCGTTTATGGAAACGTCCAGCCACAGCGTTAGCGGAGCACATAGCAGCACGGATAACCACCAAAGCAACGGCTACCAGGCTAACATCAACAGTCTGAAAGCTGTCAAGAAAGAAAAGAAATGCAAAGACGCTGTGGCTGTGGTGCCAGGACCCACGAAAGCAAGTTTGCTGAGTTTCGACGACGATGATGAAGGTAACGTTAGCAGTTAAAATCAGTGTTAGCTAGTTAACATTAGCTGAAGAAAACGTGTTGTCCTGACAGGTTCAAGCATTAGCGCCAGCCCTTTTTTTCTTTTCTCTTTTATTATTTCATATACAAAATAAGCTCGATACATAGTTTCCTTGGTGTAAAGTGTCCAGCAGTTTAACCTGGATGATGTACGGATACTCACTTTCTCACATGACTTGTTCGTAAACAGAAGGATCCGAGGTGTTCAGAGTGAAGAAGTCCAATCACAGCAAGAAGATTGTCAAACAGCTGAAGAAAGAGTACAAGGAGGATTTGGAGAAGTCTGGAGTCGTCAAACAGGAAATCAGACCAGGTGAGATATCCCACCGTCCACTGCAGTACCTTACCTGCCATCTCTCCTGTTATATAAGCAATATCAGAGTATCTACCGAGCAGACTTTTTCCACTTCTGTCATCAATTATGAGACAGCACAAAGTTGAATTAGGGAAATAATTTACATTTTTGCTCAAATGTGCTTTAACTGACAGTGGGCCCTATCTATATAGCAAAAATAAATAAATATAATAAATACGTAGCACCTTGTTATTGGGGTAAATCTCTGTGGAAGCGGCCACCATCATTAAAAGTAATACATGGTAATTGTGTTGTTTCTGCTTTCATCAAAACTATTGAATTACTATCTATACATAATGTGGTATCATATATTAGAATTATCAGCCAGCAATTTTTGTTCAAGTTCAAATTATTATTTTTTATTTATTTACCTGACATTTCTTTCTTTACAGTGGTGTTTCTTTTTTTTCACTGTACTTCAAAACACAACAATGCTCCACATGCACAGTGTATTGATTATTAGTTGTCTGCAGGTATACTAGCAGACATCTATGGCAAGGTCTATACATATTGTCAGCACACGCATACAGAAGCTTGTTGTAAATGCTGAACCTGTTGCAGAGTTGCACTGATCATGCATAAACACTCGGTGAGCAATATTGACTGAATTTTAGATGCCTGAAATTTGACCTCTTTGAAATAAAGTACACCCATAAGACTCTATATATATATATATATATATATATATATATATATATATATATATATATATACCAATGCTATTGGGGTATCTGAATGAAGTCGTTGTTCCAGAAACCTGTATCATGGAGCACAAGATCACTCACCTTTCACCCATCCTTTGGTATCAGCTCAAGGGCTCTATTGTAAATGTTTGTTGTCCACTTAACTCATCTTTTCTTGCATCTTGTTTTCTTAGATGCTCAACCTCAACCTTTGGTTGCCATCAAAGAGGAAGTTATCAGCAGAGCTGGTAGTGAACAGGGGGAGGAAGAAATGGAGGTGGACAGTGCTGATGAACAGGAGGAAGAGGCAAAGAGTGGGCAGGCACATAGTCAAGTCTCCAAGAGCAACAACACTGGAGCAACATTCAACACGCTTTCCTCCCTCAGCACCTTGAGACCAGGTATTGTGCAAGATTTAAATGATTGTTTGATAGAGTATGTGTACTAATTTCACTGATGCAACCAGTTACTCATATGAACTTTCTTGTTGATAGCGCTGTACTTTTCCAAAGTGTTCTATAAGAGGGACTATCTGTGTGTTTGATTTTCCTTTTGGTATGTGTACACACAATTATGAGATCAAGACCCGTTTCTGTCTTCCTCTAGGGGAGATCCCTGATGCAGCATTCATCCATGCTGCCAGAAAGAGGCGACAACTGGCTCGAGAGCAGGGGGGTGAAGCCCCTCTCGTAGAGACAGAAACCCCAAAGAAACGACTGGTACGAGAAGACCAAGATGCCAGCGACGATGAAGACGAGGATGAGAAGAGGATCCGCTTCAGCGGAGTCAGGAACAAAAGCCAGAGGCAAAAGATAGCTGAGGAGATAGGTACCTTACAAAAACGATTCATTTATTGAACTTTGATTATAGACTACTGTTCTCAATTAGTTCCCATTAAGACATGAACATCCCTATCACATGTACAGGTATCGAGGGTAGTGACGACGAGGCATTAGATACAGGTCAGGATGAGGAGGTGAGCCGTTGGGAGCAGGAGCAGATTCGGAAAGGAATCAGCATACCACAGGTAAGCCGTAATGAGGCTGTAAAATAGCTTCGCCTTTGTCTATGACTCCTGAACTGACTAGTGTAAGTTTTCTCTAATTTTGTAATTCTTTGCTGTTCTTTCATTTTATGAAAAGCTGGGATTTTGATTTAGAGTGAGACAGATCATTATTATGATTATTATTATTATTATTGTTGTTGTTATTAAATGTAGTGATTGAATATATCGATCAACAGAAAATAAAAATCAATTTTGATCAGTTATCTTCGGTAACAATTCGAATAGTTGCCAGCTATAGCAGTATATTATTATTGTTTATATTATTATTGTATATTGGTTATCCAATAGTTTGGGACTTTTGGTTGTGCAACACAATTGATTTGAATAACTAACCTGCGGCTCTGGAAAGTTGTGAGCAGCATTTCTCAGAATTTTCTTGCGTTTTTATCGACGATTGGTCAAAAAATGACTGACGGGTTAAATTATTGATGCAACCAACCATTAGTTGCACTCTTAATAAATTGGTGGTAAAAAGCTGCAGTACTATTAGATATTGTAATAAAGCAATTTGTGTTCTTGTTTCTAATGACTAGGTCCAAAGCAACCAGCCAGAGGACAACACTGCCTACTATCAGAACAGCTATGAGAGTCAACCCTATGGCTCTTCTTACAGCATGCCCTTCACCTACAGTACTGTAACCCCACAGACTGGCAAGCCAACTGGCCGAACAGACAATGGCTCTGTTCACTACGGGGCCGTTATTAGTGACCTAACCCCAGTATCCATTGATCTGGTAAAGAAACGCCTGCAGGATAGGTAGGTAACGTGAAACACTGCACTCTAATGTCAGTCTCCAGCTCAGCTGCTGCCTTCTCTGTGTGCTGTGGTCCTGAAGACCCAGCGAATCTACCTACAGATCTAATGGGCCAGAGAGGGAAATTCTGGGTCAGGACAGGGATTTATTCCTAATTACAACTCCTGTATGACAAGGAGTATAGTATTTTAGCCTTTTACGCCTGTATTAGTTTGATGGGTGCACTCACATTTGTGCATTCCTAAAATTATTTATTGTATATGAGCGATTAAGATTAAACTAACTGCCTCATTAGTGCGCAGCCCCATCCACGTCATCCTTAATGTCTTTCCCTGTATGCCATGTGTCTGTAGGCTGAGCCAAATGCATGCAGGCCACAACGCAAACGCCAAGCGCTACAAACGGATTGACGAAGACCTAGCTGCCTCTGAGAGCACCATACAGCATCTGGAGGGCTCGTCCAATGACAATGCAGATCAATATAAATTCTTGCAAGAGATGCGAGGGTATGTTGGAGACTTGCTTGAGTGTTTCAGTGAAAAGGTAAGGGAGAATTTATCTGCTGTCCGATTAGCTGTTTTTCTGTATTGTGTCTTTGTGATCTATGACAACATAATGTGGATTTTGAAGGGATAGAATCTAATAAAAATTAAATCTAATGAAGCATTAATTTAATCATAGAAGGAAGTGTCTAGTGTTTTGATTTAGTTCATTGTATAAGATACTATTATTATCTAGTGTTAACAAGCCAGACTGTAGCCCCTTTCAGCACATCTATTTCACAGGAGCTTCACAACAATTTTTATATTTGTTATAAAAATAACTTGACATTATTATCTCAACCCCACAGTTATGCAAAATGTCTTTCTACACAAAGAAAATGCTAGTCTTTACCCATACAGTTTTTATAAGATGAGCCTTAGCTGTAAAAACCTATGTAATGAGTCCAACTTTATAAAATGTCTCTGGCACATACTATATTTTGGAAACCCATAGCTGCTTAGAAAATGCATGTCTAAATGTAGTCTTGGTCCTACAGCAGCAGATCATCAACTACATGAGGAGAGAGAACTGCCCTGCCAACTGCCGACATGTGTTTGCTGAACTTAATGTCTTTTTTTTTAACCTCGGAGACTGACAGTGTACAAAACATAGTGATGGTACAGGTCACTAACCAACCATCATCAGCATGACTTAGTATAAAGTAAACATCAAGGCTGGAACTGAATATCATCAGTGTTTGGTAAAAACTGTCTTTTCAAAGTTTTTCAATTTCAATCAATCAAACGCAGTTTACAACATTGGCTGATTTCAAGTCCCTAGTGTCCAAAACTTTCCTTCAAGGAAATATGACATTTCAGAGATGCCACGTTTTCACTGACACTGGTGATATCTTGATTCCAGTATTGTTTCTTGTCTATCACGCTCCTCTTCTCCCTCCAGTAAGACATCCTTGTGACTCGGAACCCTGCTTTTGTTTGGGTCAGAGGTCACAGAAGGCATCATATCTTTCAGGTGCCTGCTGTCCTGGAGCTGGAGGCTGCCATGCACCAGTTACTAAGGCAACGGGCCTCACGACTTGTCCAGAGAAGACAGGATGATATTAAAGATGAATCGTCGGAGTTTGCAAGCCTTTCAAGTCAGTCCATCTTGAAGGTTTTTATGATTTAATTGAACGGCCTCGTTAGTTCTCTGTGGTGTGAGTGTTGGTGTGTGCCGTTGACATTTGTGTTTACCACTACACCCTCTTATGTTTCCCTCATGAACATGATTTAAGGTTGATTGAGGTTTGATTTCGAGTGAGTGAGCATGTACATACACGAGAAATGTTTTTTAATGACTGAGTCTCACAATCAGCTGGGTGGTTGTAACTCAGCTCAGGTGGTAACGAGTCACTAAAAAAAGATGACAAAAGAAAGATCTCTTAGTGACTTATCATCTGTCACTTTCGCTGTAACATATAGGAAGTTGCAGCCAGGTAAGTGACTAGAAAATGAATAATGCTACAAAAATGTTTTTGTAATAAATATGATTGCTTATTGAGTACAATAGATAAAGACGTTCTTGTCAACATTTTGACATATTGTGTACATTTAAAAGTTTCATTTTTGCCTACTATTTGCTTGTCGCATCTTATTGATTTTAAGCACTTTGTATTATTAAATTGTAAATTTTAAGTATGAGGTTATCGGTTGTCTCAGCTTTTCATAACTGGTTCTAACATAGCTCCTATCTCTTGCAGATAAAGCTGTCATGGCTCCTAATCTAGACTCATTTGGTCGAGACCGTGCAGCGTACCAAGAGCACAGTCGTCAGAGGAGGATAGCAGAAAGAGAAGCACGACGGTATGATACACACTGAAACACGTTTTTAGAATACTTCCCTGTAAAATAAATGTATTTGATGTTGACCACAAAAATGCCAAAAGCTTTATCTGAGCTTTAATTGCTTGTTGTTGTTGTTTTTTGTTTTTTTTTGTAAAGCATTGATTTGGCCTGTTAGAGCTCTTAAAGTTCTGTGTTTCAGCTAGTCGTTAAGTGCCAAGTTGGTTACAGTTTGTCACAAATTCTGTCCTTAGTTTTAACTGTCTCGCCTTTTTGTTTGTGGGTGAGTGCAGGACTCGACGACGTCAAGCTAGGGAGCAGAACGGTAAGAGGGCTGAGCATAAAGAAGGCTTATCATCTGATGATGAAGAGACCTCTACTGACATCACCAGCTACAGCATGGAGAGAGGTACATCATTTAATTCTAAGGAATTACAGTATTGATCCACAGTCAGGAGAAATTGTCGATCAAATGTTATTTAACAAGTAAAATATTAGCTCATGTCTAACTAAAGCCTTTTGTACCATCCAGACCGTATCGTCAGGGAATGTAAGAAAGTATTTGAGGATGTAGTGGAGGACTTTCACTCTCTTGACTGCATCAAATCCCACTTTGAAGTGTGGAGGAGAAATTATGCAGACTGCTACAGAGATGCTTACATAGGTCTCTGTCTGCCCAAACTCTTTAACCCCCTGGTCCGTCTGCAGCTGATTACATGGAACCCTCTCCAGGTAAAGCATGTTATGTGTGTGTGTTTACACTTAAAACAATCGCCTTTTAGAAATTGGACAGAAAATATCTGAAATCCATCTGTCTTTCGCGCCATTCCAGGCACAGTGTGCAAACTTTGAGTACATGCTCTGGTTTGAATCGCTGCTGTTTTACGGCTTTGAGGAGCACAGCGTGTTGCAGAAAGGAGATGGAGATATCGGTTTGCTGCCTGCTATTGTGGAGAAGGTCATCATCTCCAAACTGACAGGTATGGAAACCCACGCAGCTGCACTTATAATCCCAAAAAGTTCTTGCTAGGCATAACAATGCAGGCCTCAGAGCAAAATATGTCATCGACATTTGTGTGTTGGTTTGTCAGTGCTGGCAGAGCAAGTGTGGGATCCGCTGTCAAGCAGTCAGACCGCCAGGCTGGTGGGCTTCATTCACAGACTAATGAAAGGTTACCCCACGGTGCTGCATGGGGACAACCAATACACACAGGTACCGCCCACTCTCTCTCCCTGCCTCCATACACATGATGCATCTCCCCTGCACAATAATAGATTACCTTTGCTCTTGTATTTATTGTTTTAGAATTGGCATCATCCCTGTATTGTTTTCCTCTATCAGGAGCTTTTGAAAATGGTTGTCTTACGGACCAGGCGGACTCTGGATGAGGACGTCTTCCTACCACTCTACCCCAAAAAGTGTGTGACAAGATTGTTAAAATTTGGAGTAATCCAGTTCCATTTTTTTACCCCAATCTATGATGCACACTTGATAACAGTGTCACTGTGTAACTGTGTGTTTTTGCTTTTGTCCAGTGTGTTGGAGAACAAGAATTGTGGGCCCTATTTATTCTACCAGAGGCAATTCTGGTCCTGTGTGAAGGTATGTGCTGAGGCGGTGTTGTTTTTAGATTAATTCAGCTATTTAGACACTGATTACACCGTAATTTTAGACACAGTTACCCTAATGAAAGTCGCAAGTGGCCGTTGTAGGCTACAGCATATATAAATTAGACAATGATGTGCTTAGCATCTGTGATGGTCTGTTTATGTCCTTGATATAATTTGTACAGCAACCACTGAGGGTAACATTTAAACCTGCAGCAGCTAATGAAACTATTTGGATATTGACAGTGTATGCTGTTGTGTGGCTCTAATGATCTATATGGGTGCGTGTGTTGTCGTCTCTGTGCATAGCTGCTGGGCAACATCCTGCAATGGGAAGGTATCCTGTCCACTTCCTGCCTGAGAGACCTGGCTTTAGACAGCACTCTCAATAGATACATCCTCTCTGCACTGCAGACCACAGATACCAGCGAGGACAATGTTCAGAAGTGCCAGAAGGTAGGAGACATACTTCCTTTTTTTTTTTTTTTTGCCATTTCATGCTTTATATGGAAACAACATCGGTTAGTCTATCAGCAGTTAATAACTTGCTTTTAATTTTGATAAATCAATTGTGTTAGACAGTGAATGGGTAAAAAAAGATTATCTTAAAATTTAGCTGAAATAAGTTGCTGGTGTATATTTCATAGATATTAAGGGCAAAGACAAAGGTTTTGTCTACTTTACTGTTGCCTGTTTTTGTACAATGTAGAAAGGAGTCAACACACACACAACTATCCATTCATAAACTTAATCACATATTGACATATGAAAGAAGACAATTTGATATATTTCATGTAGAAGTGAATGGTTTAACTTCAGTTGTTTTCCTTTTTTGTTAGCATAACAAACTAAACCTAAACGCAAATGTACATCCTGACATATCATTCTCACATTAACACACCCTTGTTTTACCCACATGTGACAAACATTGTCACATGTGATCTCTCCAAATTTGATTAGATGACACACTGTTGTCACATTTTCAAGTATATTGACACCAGATTAATCAGTTTAGAGAATGCATGGTGCAATTGAATGTGGACAAGTCTCTTCAAATGTGTTCCTTAATGCGCTTTAATGTATTTAATAGTGTATAATGTGCCTCTTAGGTGCAAAAATAGAGGCACCTAACCAGTGGAAAGTGGCTCTTATCCCGGATCTGCCAAATTGATGAGAGGTGCTTGTATTTTATAATACAAGCCTCTTACGCCAAGTTAATGTGATTGGCTGCTCGCCACTTCCCTGTGCCTTTTTATTATAGCTGGCAGCCTTTACTTGACAAACAAACCTGCTCAGTTGGTCAGCTTAGGCGATTTGTGACTCTCTGAACACGGTGATGGGGCGCTCTTAAATCTTCCTTGTCCTCTCTACCTTTTTTTGTTTTTTTTAGGTGGTGGAGTGTTTGCCAGTGCAGTGGTTCTCTGTGCTGAAGGGTCAGCAGACGTTGCCTCAGTTGGAGCCATTATGTCGCTACCTCACCCACCTGGCCAGCTCATTGTACCGTAGCAGCTTGGGCATGTCTGATATCGAACGACGCACGATCAAGTAAGAGGCCCTACTAGACTCTGAATGCACATCTTTAGTGTTTATATGTATAAATTGGGGAACTTGAATGTATTTATAGCTCCATCTGCTGGAATAGAGAAAATACTGCACAGTCAGGCCTGTTTTATCTATTACATAATAACAATTTACTTACTAGCGTTCCTGGATGACTCCCTTTAAAACTATGCCGTGATGATATGGCGTGTCCATTCTTCTTCTAATATAACGCATTTCCGTTAACAGGGAGCAAATCAAAGAGGTTGTGAAGATGCTGGGCCACATGAACGCCCTCGACCACATCATCACTGTGGCGGCGGAGTACGGCATTAAAGACATCAAGCCTCTTTTGGAAGCCAAGTCATAGAAGAAGATACGACATCAGCAACTTTTCATTTGTTGTGTTCAGCACATTGGAAGCCGTGGGATCAGTAAGCTGGATTTCTGGAAGAAGTGTGCATAAGGGATTTAAAATAAAACTACAATTGTTACTTTGACTCAAGAGGTTTAAAAAAAGAAAAAAAACCTTGTACATATTGTGAATAATGTATAGAAAGGTGTTCTCATAAGCTTATCAACACAAGACTGATGCTGAAATTGGCCTTGTATTGTCAGCTTGAAAAAGACTACTCGGTTATACTACATGCTGACAATCTTTCAAAGGCATAATTTATTAGGAGTTAATATTTGCTTACATAGATTACATTTGCTGACAAATGTTTGGGAAACATCTGATCTCTTAACTTGACATCTGTCTGTAAAAACTGCTTAACCACCTGATTTCTCCCACGTCGTCCGCTTTTCCGAATGTGCCAAAAAAAAAACAACAACTTTGTTCAAGGCGAAAGACTAACAACTTGATATGGTTGTGTGTTTTGATGCCCACGTCACCTATGGACTGCCCCGTTGACCATACCAGAGCCTAGTGCTTTGTAATTCCTATTTGTAAGACTTTTTTTTGTTTTAGTATTTTATTTGCCTGTGAATAAAATAGAAATTTCTTGATGCTTGTCTTTTTATTTGGTGGGGGGAGGGGGTCTTTTTGTTCCCCTCAGTTGATCCCGGGGGTGGGGGGCTTACCGTACATAATGAAAACTATTAATGTGATCTCCTTTATTGATTTCAGCCTCTTGAGGCAGATGCTCAGAAACGCATAGGCGACTGTGTGCTGCAGAGAGGGCGGGGCTGCTTGTGTGGCTCTGCGCCTTCTCCTAAACATAATATCCCTGCTCACCTGTAAAGAAACACTCACACTTTGCCGACCGTCGTGTGTGAAACGCAAATCGTTGGCTTCAATCGTTTCCAATTTCTTAAGACCCTTCAAGGAAGGTCAATATCTTGGATATCTCCTCTCATGCGCTGCGTTTTACAAGGTAAAGAACAACTACTGTGTGTTACTTCGTTGCATTTTGCTACTTAGCCGCATGCATGCAAATGGTAAAGAAAAAAAAGAAGCTATTTTCTAACTTTGTCTTATCTGTAAACCGGGTTAGGCTTGGTTGGTTTACAAGTCAAGGCGAGACAGGACGTAAAGCACATCGCGCTCAGTTTTACGCAAGGAAATTGCGTCAAAATTGAGTATACTTGCAGCTAAAAGCACACATGCTGAAACCACATGCTCGTTTCCTTTAGACCCCATTTTAACTCCTTCACAGAGACTAAGTGCTGCTGTTCTCCTGCAGCATGCCTCTGTTTGTGTCTCTGGGAAGTCCGAGAACTTTATACCAACTGTTGCTGTATTTCCTTTTTTATTTAAGTGGAATCTCACAACACAAAATGTTTGTTTCGGATTCAAAACTGGTCTGAAACCAGGATTGAGAGATTTGCATATATATATAGTATGGAGGAGGGAAGGGGGGGTTAAATGTAGTGTGGAGTGAAAGCAGCAAGTGGCCACATAAAGCACTGATTGACATGGAAAGTAAGTGGTGAGAAAAGTACTCACATACTGTAGAAAAGTTAAAGTACCAGGATGGGGGAAAAAACATTAAAAAAAGGATAGAATCAGACAATAGATAAAAACATAAAAAATACTGAGAAGAGGTTAAATCCTCAGTTAAAGTAAAACCTACAATCAGCAAGAACAGTGTAAACGGGTGATGGAGGCATGAGATGTCTCTACTTAATGGATTTGCACCTGAATTTGGCTTTTGAAAAAGCAGCTTGAATACAGTATAAATAATCACCTAAAAACAGAACATCCTGTGGCCCAAATTGATCAATTAATAAATGTCTCTAATTATTTATTTATTTTTCTGTTTTTAAAAGTTTTACAATATTTTAAGAATGACCCAGTAACAAGCCTTTTTAGATGTCCGCAGCAACAGTTCAGAGCATATCTCATATATCTCTAGTCAGTCTAACTTTAGCTGGTCCGAATGTGGGTCACTAGCTGGCGATGGGGCATGTCCTGTATGTAGCCTGTACAAACGCACTGCAGGGTGTGTGTGTGCGTGGAAGCTTTCCACGTTCACTCAGATTCTGTGGAGGGCTTTCAGCCTATGAGGGGCTTCATATTTCCTGTCGGCTGCACCTCCAGGTTAACTGTTTGATTGCCTGTGTGCTCAGTATAATACCAGTAACCACCATCTAGTAATACTCTGAACTGTGCATGAAACGGCTGGTGCTTTTATGACTTTAACCAGCCAGTGCAGTGTGGAAAATGTGAACGACTGTAGCTGCTGCAAATAGATTGCAGTGTGTACATAATAACATAAGATCAGGAGCGTATTTACGACGTTGGGCAATAGTAATACAAACAGACACAGAGGTAATATTTATTCATGCTTACAGAAGTGATTTATTGCTGAAATAGGAAAAAAGTGTTTAATATAGATATGGTGTATTTTGCTTTCTTTGATACACTTGAGGTCTTCTTTTGTTTCTTAAAAAAACACCACGGCATTACTCACAATATTTGTGAGTGCAGCCCACCACCACCTGACACAGAAAGTGTGTCAGTCAGACCGCTCGACTGACTGACTGACACACATTGTTGAAATTCATGAAACATGAAAAGTTCAAGGTGACCCAGAGGGGTACGCTTGAAACGGTCACCATCACAGTTGGTTAAATAGCAACACATTGCTTTGTTTACATGTGCCACTGCAGTCCAAACGATAAAGTCCTTGTAACTTATCTACCTGGGTCATTTAAACGGCATCAGGAAAATCACTGCAAACATGGTAATTAACCGAATATTAGTAACGTTGATAGGCTGTTCATGGGGTAATTAGTACAGTGATGTGTGTGTGTGTGTGTGTGTGTGTGTATATATGGCAGAGTTGGAAAGCATCATGTGTGCACAAATCTGCATGGGATGGGAACAGATGGAAACTGGCAACAGGCAGCAGTCATCGCTGTTGCATACCGTTCTTTCTCCTCACACGCTTAACTAAGCAACTCCGAAACAATCGATCCTCTGCCAACACGGTGAACAAGGCATATAACTTAATACAGTATGTTACACAGTACAATTCAGTGATAAGAAACAGATGAAGAGCCAGGAACACAAAGTGAAAAAAATGAGGTGCTGTTGCTTGTGTGTATTTTAATGTATGTACGTGTGCACATGAAGCTACTGTCAAGTCTTAGCTTGCCAGCAGTAGATCATGCCATGAGTGTATTAACCCATACAAACC
Organism: Pampus argenteus; assembly: GCA_036937835.1. Lineage (NCBI taxonomy): Eukaryota > Metazoa > Chordata > Actinopteri > Scombriformes > Stromateidae > Pampus > Pampus argenteus. The sequence continues at coordinate 9,585,667 of CM072874.1, forward strand.
CAGTTATTGTAGTTATTGCAAAGGGTTGTATTTCAGCCTCCAGGCTTCAATGTCATATTATTGGTCTACTTTCATTGGTTCTAGAGCATCACACCCCCTTCCTTTTCATCCACTCCTTCCTACTGACACACACACTGCCCCTACTTGCTTCAGGTTGAAACCCGTGTTATTCTCTACTAAATCGTTCCGTTACAGTAAATCAAATAAAGCATTCATACATAATTGTGTGCACTTTGCATACGTGAACGACAGTAATCTGGAGGTTTATCTGGATGCAGCCACCAGTTACAGCCACATTTGTATAGATAAATTAGAGTTACTGCCGATATTTGCGTGTTTTTCAAGTGAAACTTTCTTGCGATTACATAAGAGTTGGCAGGCATCTGGAATAATTAGTGTAAAATTACATTTATCAAGGTTTCCACTGTCAGGCAAGGACTTCTACATTAGGACCACGCATGCATGTGTGTTTGAAGCTGCTTGGAATAGCCGAGCCATGTGATTCCTTCAGATTCTATTTCAGACTGGCAGCCATCAAACGCTCTGCACTCTTCACAGTAGCTTGAATAGTTAGCAAATGCATCGTTTGTCGTCCTTTTTTAACTTTCTACGCCGATCAACAGGCGAAGCGTTTCTGTAGGTGGTTTCAAGTAAGTTATTGTCATTTTGACATTGATTTGCAGCACTGACATTGAATGCAACATTGCCAGCGTATATTTTTGTTTTGTTTCCTGTTTTAAGCATGCGACCTTTTATTATGAATTGTCAGATTTCTATAAAGGTAACATGTCATCATTTGCTCTGCTTAATTGTATAGACAAAAAGACTGTATTGACTCAGCAGTTGCGTAACCTGTGTACCCCGGTCAGTGAGGGGTCATGTGGTTCATGTAGGCTACTTCACTGTCTGCTGTGTTTGTATGCATTCCTGTAAGCACTTTGAGATTGAATACTTGAATAGTAGTTCTCTTTCTGCTGTTTTAAATGAACTTCCCAGGTTTTACAATAATGGTACCACACATACTGTTGTAGTAATCAGCTATTTATTTACTTGGGCAAATTAATAATATGTGCATTTGTTTAACAGCTGTTTTCATTTAGTGTTTTGTGAACAGATAAATGAGACATAGATATTCCTATGTGATCAGTTTAGAAAGTTCGGAAAGTGTTGTCTTGAAGGAAAAACGGTCTGCGAGGTCGTCACCTTAACTTACCCTCACGTGGTAGTCATGGAAACTTTCAGGTTTCCATGAGGTGTGACATGACTGTGCACTGTCATGACCTTTCTGGTTTTAGGTCCTCATGTCAGTGGGTTCTGGAGAGGTGTCATTGTGTTGAAATCAGTCACAGTGTTATGCTTCAGCATGTCACTCACTCCCGGTCTCTCTCTTCCACAGGACATAGCACTGTCCTGCCAGACCCCCACAACACAACAAGGACATTGTTTATACCCCACCCCTTGTTTTCTTCCCCTTTCTATTTTTTATTTGCGCCTATATTTGTCTCATTCCAAATATAAAGTATTACTTATCCACTTGTGAGTTCAGCACTTGGGAATGTGCATGAGATGTTGGACAGAGAATATTCTCAACAACCACAATGGAGAGTCACACAGCTGAATTTGGCCTCCAGAGGGAAGAGACAGTGTTAAACTGTTGGCTGCTCATTCCTTACCATATTCTCAACTTTTTCTTTTTTTTTTCATAAACACAGACTATTGCATTTAGATATGGGTCTGTCAGAAAATAGCATGGTGCCAAAGACAAATCTGATCCAGCTCCAGCCTGTGAAAACAGATGTACTGCGATTCTGGAGGAGCTTTCTAAAGCTCCTCCAGAAAGCTCCTCCAGAATCGCAGTACATCTGGAGGAGCTTTCTAAAGTTTGAAAAAACAACCCTCATTACATCATTTTATTTATTTTGACTATTTATTTGACTTTTGAACAGAAATTTAAGGTTTTAAATGGGTACTACAAGTCATGATATCACAGCCCATGCTGCTCTTGTGAGCGCAGAAGTGTATTGTTAAATTGGAGTACCCCTTGAACTTTAGTTAATTAAAGGGGACACAGCATGATATGTCCTGTTATAAAATGCTCCCTGAAAGTCAAATACCCAGGCTTCAGCCTGCTCTGAATGCTTCGTTTACCATGTTATCTCTGCTTCCCCATCGATAGTCTCTTCCATTGTCTTTTGATGTTCCACAGGTTGTTTGCGATGTCTACTTGCATATTTTGGATTGTAGTTCGGCTCAAGCTTGTACGGGTGCATTTGAGAAGTTGACATCTTGAGTAACGAATGAGGAAAAATAAGTGAAATCCTGCTACTACTGTTTGTTTACGTAGACGGCCGTGTCTTAGCAGACTTTCAGAAGCTATCCAATATGAACAGAGTAGGCTCATCAACAGGGGGGGCCTGGAAGAGATGGGAGCTAAACCAGCCTGTGTCAGACAGAGGCTGAACTGAGGGGCTGCATAAAAAGCCAGTATAAAATAAATATCATGCAAGATATTCCAGTAAAGCCCCAGATTAGATACAGGTTCTATTTCTGTGTTCTATATATATTACATTTGCTTTCTATTAAGCAAAGCATAAGGTGGTCTTAACCTTATGGTCGACTGTTCTTACTTGAACTGTGCTATATGACCCTAGGTGGAGGTTATTTATTATTAATGCTGGTAAGTGTAGGAGTAACACAATGTGATTTATATAAACACATTGTTTATATAAATAACCCACATTTTATGTTTCCAGACGGTGATTCTGTGTCATGCGTTACGATTCTCTTTGTGTTGAACAGTCTGTTCAAGGGCTTCGCTCCCTCTCCGGTGACTTGTGCTGTTTTATGTTTTATGTGCCCCTGGTTTTTTTGGCTTGTCACACACATTGTGGATTTGGGTTGCGTTATGTAACACCGCAGGAAACCATGTCCTACTTAAAATCAGTTTGTCAAGCACAAGTGAGCCCCCTTAGCTCGGTCTTTAACTCTTAACCGCTGCAATGTGATTGCAAATGTGGCCTCCGTATGCTTTTCATACACCAAACAGCCACTTTTGGTGTATATTTTGTGTTTAAAGTTTGAATTATACTCCTGTGGTGACCTGTTCATTTGAGAGTCTCTAACCCTTCATTATTTCTGTTATTGTCACCTTCAATTTAAGGTGTGTGTGTGTGTGACATCTACCCTGTGACCTCTGATCCCTGGTCAACCTTCTCCCCATCGCCTCCCCTCCCCTCCCCTCCCTGAGACCAGACCGTGATCCATGGCGCTGCTCCTGCGTTTCGGGAAGAAGTTACTGAGGGTGAAGGTGGTGAACTGTAACGCGGATGATTCCCGTCTGTCCCGATGCCTCAACACTTTTGACCTGGTGGCCCTGGGTGTGGGCAGCACGCTGGGAGCTGGCGTCTATATACTAGCTGGTGCTGTTGCACGAGAGAATTCAGGTACATTTATGTTATGGTAAATTATTTTAAAAGAAAATGTATTGTGTCACAAATCTTAAAACTTCTATAATAATGTGACCCTCCCCCGTAGGTCCTGCTATTGTGCTGTGTTTCCTGATCGCAGCATTAGCCTCGGTGTTGGCTGGCTTGTGCTATGCCGAATTTGGAGCCCGTGTTCCCAAAACGGGCTCAGCTTATCTGTACTCCTACGTGACTGTAGGGGAACTCTGGGCCTTCATCACTGGATGGAACCTCATCCTCTCCTATATCATCGGTAAACATGAGCAAACACCATATTTACCCGTTTATGCTGTTTCTTTTCTGTTGAGCTGCATCTTGCAACTTGTGTTCACCTGTCACCGGGTTTCTCCATTTCAGGTACCTCCAGTGTGGCCCGAGCATGGAGTGCAACCTTCGACGAGTTGGTAGGGAAGCGCATAGAGCAGTTCTGCAGAGAATACATGACCATGAATGCACCTGGTATATTGGCAGAATATCCAGACATGTTCGCTGTAATCATCATAATCATCCTTACAGGTAAAGAAACTTCCTTTCTGTCTCTCTGTGTGTTTTCACTTTGTGTCTCAGCTTTTAGCACTTGTAACAGTCGACATTGCAGATATCCATGACAGATACTTAATCACAGATTAGAGTGTAATTTATTCAACAGTCCTTCCATGTCTCTTTCTCCAAAAAGTGTTCATTTCTTTCTTCTTTCTTTTTTTCCTATCTCTGTCTTTTCCACATCTAAGGTCTGCTGGCATTTGGAGTCAAGGAGTCGGCGATGGTGAACAAGGTTTTTACATGCATCAACGTCCTAGTGTTGTTGTTTATGGTGGTGTCCGGTCTGGTCAAAGGCACTTTGAAGAACTGGCAACTGGACCCTGAAGAAATCCTACATGCCAATAAAACCAGTAACTCCAGCCTCAAGTAAACTCATACACACTCGTCTTTTTGACAAGTTGTTTTACAAGGCTTCATGAGGGGTTTTTTGTGCCAGTTCTAATCATTTGTTTCTTCCTCTTTCCAGTCTAACAGACATCCTACCAGCCAGAGAAATTTTAGGAAAGGGTGGCTTCATGCCGTTCGGTTTCACAGGTGTCCTTTCAGGAGCTGCTACCTGTTTCTATGCCTTTGTAGGATTTGACTGCATCGCCACCACAGGTCAGTGCAGGGGCGACGCCAGAAAACACTTTGTCTGTTTTCTGGCCCTGTTCTCCTTTTGCTCTACTTCTCATGAATCAATTCCACTGCCTCATGGGCATGCTTCAGATTTGGTGGTGGGGGGGACTATTGTAACTGGATCTTGTCTAAACATTCAGAATTATTACATAAGAGGGTCAGGGTAGAGAGGAAAGATGCAGTCTTGTGCATTTGGCTCAATTCTACTTTTGGCAAAGCACTGTGACACAGGTTTGGGGCGGGTGTGATTTTGGAGGGTGTTCCTCATTTTTTTTCTACATTGTGCAGCTCTATACGTGTGAATGGGTGTGATTCTTCGTGCATGTAGTTTCTAATATGCTCACTCTGTGCAAGGATCCTAGCTTGTAATAAAATGAGAGTTTACAAATTTCTTCCAGCTTGCCTGCTCTGTGGTCCCTCAGCTGTTCCCACCCCTCTGTTTCCTGGATTCTAATTGGTTAGCGTGGAGTTAACCTTCAACGATTGCTTGATGTTGGCTTGCTGGGACATGTCCGTCACACACAGATGGTGTGTGTGTTTGTGCATCTGGCTACCTAGAGTTAACCCCCCCCCCCTTCACACACACATAGACATAGACAACTGTTACTACTACTGTTACGCTGTTATGACCCCTGACCTTCTCATGATCTGGGTCAATCAGTGGCTGTCACTTGTCATCAACACTAGTGCAGGAGAGAATCCAGACGCAGCGTTACACGCATACTCAATCACTGCAACGTGATTTCACTGCATAACAAGACCGCACTGTTCGCCTATGGGGCGCTGTTGCATAATCGCCTGCAGCTGAATAGTTGGGTGTTTCAGGAAAATCAGCTCCTTGCTCAATTTCTTGAAAAATACCACAGACGAGGCTCCTTAAATCTATCAGTTTGCCCTGTTTACCACGGCCATAAAAACAATTTAAATGACGCATACAGAGTCTACTAAAGCCCTGTATTAAAATGTGTATAGCCAGCAGTAGTATGGCTTGTAATGGAGACGAGGAAATAGAAGAAGTGACAGTCCTGTTACTTTTATGTAAATGTTACTTTCGATGCAACCAAAACAGTTTTAATGATCCTGCAACAACTTAGAGGCCTATAGTTGATCATAACAGCTTCTCAGTCAAAAGTGGTAAATTCTTGAGACGTGTTGGACTCGTCGTTGAATGTCTAAAGTGAGCGAGAGTCAAAAATGTACTTTCTACTTTTCTTAATAGGAAAACTGGTTGCAACACATTGTTTTGTAACTCCCTTTTTTCCCTAGGTGAAGAGGTGAAGAACCCCCAGAGAGCCATCCCTATCGGCATCGTATCCTCGCTGCTCATCTGCTTTGTGGCGTACTTTGGTGTTTCTGCTGCCCTCACCCTCATGATGCCATACTACCTGCTGGACAGCAATAGCCCTCTGCCTGTAGCTTTTAAATATGTGGGCTGGGGAGGAGCCAAATATGCTGTGGCTGTAGGCTCTCTTTGTGCTCTGTCCACTAGGTAAGCACTTACACACACACCTGTAGACACACGCACATACACACATCCTTGTTTGTGTATGTAACTATGTGAGTTTATATTTAATGTCAGTGGGCATTTGATCCCTTAACTATAAATTTCATTGCTAGGAATATTGTACCATCAGTCTATGTATGTGTTCATGTAACACTTAATGTAATTTAACCTTATGTCACCAAAGGTCACCACAAGCTGTTGTTCAATTCAATTCAAAAATCTTTTGACTGGTACTGTATATACGGTGCTTTATACTGCACATACTTTGACTTGTTATTACTAGATAATTATAATCAATTTTATTTAAAAATGCCCACACTGTATATTTGAGGCTCTCATATGATCTTAATGTGAAAATGAGTATGCTTTGATATTAAACATATTCCTGCATGCCAGTAAAATTCTTACCTTGTGCATGTGTCTTATGTTCTGTAAATGACATATGATGTATACATACTGTGTGGTGTTCCTTGTATATCTGAGCTGGTGTTTCTGTTGTTACTGTGTGTTTCACGGCATTCTCGTGGGTGTAAGTGTGGATATTATATATATCCTGGTCTTCCCCCCCTGGTAGCCTGCTGGGTGCTATGTTCCCTATGCCCCGCGTGATCTGGGCTATGGTAGACGATGGGCTGCTTTTCAAGTTCATGGCCGAGATCAGCCCCCGCACCAAAACCCCGCTAACTGCAACCCTCACCTCTGGCGCAGGGGCAGGTGAGACACTAACACGCATGTTTTTAAAGCAGCATCCATGTTCACTGACACTTCTCGTCATGCTGCTGGGCAGAGCTACACTGCGTTGCCAATCATCTGGCATTTTCAGATTGTTTTAACTTTGAAGAAACCAGCCAGAAATCAATAATCAAGCATGGAAATGGAATCACTAACTGTCTCTAACCTTGTCTTACATGGTGTCTCTTATTAGTTATAGCAGTCCAGGTTATAGTATCTCTACTTTGTTGTTCTTCTAACATGGGTTAGTGAATTAACTTACTATACTAAAATGCACAGCGTAGTAACAATAGATAGCCCACTGCCTTGGAACAGAGAGTAACTGCATGTGGAACAACATATTTGTTATTCAAGAGGGAGAAATTACGTCAGCCCCAAAATCCACAAGTCCTGTCTTGGCAGCCATACTCGTCTCCTTTTTGCTAATTCTCCCCCTCTCTCTCCCCTACTGACCTCTTTCAATTCTCCCCTACATCCAACACACCGATCTGATGTTTTCTTCCCCCACACCATCTCCAGTCTGTTGGGCTCCATGTTCCCCCTACCCCGTATCATCTATGCCATGGCTCGGGATGGTCTGCTCTTCTCCTTCCTGTCCCGTGTCAGCGAGAGGAAATCTCCCATAACATCCACTATAACTGCTGGAGTTATGGCTGGTAAGATGAAATAAGGAACGGCAAATAACGAGGGATGAGGTAAACGGATATTATTTGAGGAAAGGGGGGAAGAAGAAGTAGATATGACATGATGTGAAAGCCAGGACAGCAGCTTTGTGAGGCGATGCTTTAGCATGCTGATGTTTAGCAGGTATGTTTGTAACTATTTTAGTTCAGCGTGTTAGCAAGCTATTTATGGAAAACTCTTTATAACAAGGTTTCTAAACTAATATATATGATCAGCTTTCCATCTCTCTTTTTTTTCTCTGTTTTGCTCTTTGAAGCTATCATGGCATTTCTATTCGACCTTAAGGACCTGGTGGACCTGATGTCAATAGGGACGCTGCTGGCCTACACATTAGTGGCTGCTTGTGTCCTGGTGCTCAGGTCAGTAGAGGTTTGAAGTTGGTTCAGCTTTAGGCTTAAAGGATATGCTTGTCAATGCAATGTGTAACCAGACTACAGCAATCTCATCATCCATTCCTTTTGTTAAACTGCTACTCATAAGCAGGTTCATTGTGCACATATTACTACTGTATTACTAAGTGGTCTGAATTGAGAGTAATGTTGCAATGGTGTGTATATTATGTGTGTGTGTGTGTGTGTGTGTGTGTGTGTGTGTGTGTGTGTGTGTGTGTGTTTGATTGTGCCCAGGTACCAGCCCGATCAGCCCAGTCTGGTGTATAATATGGCCAGTACCCAGGAGGAGGGGGAGATGAGCGATGGCATCAGTGTCCCCAGTATGGGTATCCTGCCTGGTATGGAGGAGAGGTTCAGCTTCAACACACTGCTGTTCCCGGACAACCCTGAACCGTCCACACTGTCAGGCTTCACTGTCAACATCTGCGCCTCTATCATGGGTATGTGACCACACAAAACGTATATGAGCAAAGAGTCTTTATTTGTCTTGAGTCCAGATGTACAAGTAGATCGATAGTAGATGATTAAAAGTAGAATTTAAAATGTCTTCACTGAATCTGCAAGTTTTGACTGATCCTGTGGTGTTTTTCTTGCAGGACTGTTGATCCTAGCGTTCAGTGTACTGGCAGTGCACGGAGGCTTCAGTATGTGGAATATCGTAGCCCTCAGTGTGATCTTCATGGCGTGTCTCGTCGTCGCCTTTGTCATCTGGAGACAGCCTGAGAGCAAGACAAAGCTCTCCTTCAAGGTTTGAACCATAAAATTACTCTTTAAGGTTTATCTTTTTTTTACAGCACTACCTCCCATCCTTACACGTGATGTTTGTTCTTTCTTCTATCATGTTCTCTTTAGGTTCCACTGCTGCCTTTCATCCCAGTGATCAGCATGTTTGTCAATGTCTACCTGATGATGCAGCTGGACAGAGGCACTTGGATACGATTTTCAATCTGGATGGCCATAGGTAGATAGACTCCATCTCTATCCTTCATTTCTTGTTTTTCCAGTTGTTGATCACTTTGCTTTCTGTAGTAGCTTGAACTAAGGCAGTATAATACAATGACCATCCAGCCCACTTTATTATGTCATCATTGTATGTGTGTGTGTTTCAAAAACAATCTTAAAATGTAATCTGATATTAAAGATGATAATGGTAGCTCATGCTCTGTTTTTCAGGTTTCGTGATCTACTTTGGTTACGGTATCCATCATAGCGCCGAGGCCACTTTGGCCCGCTCGTCCCCAGACACGGAGATGAACAGCTTCAAGCGCGACCACGATTCAGAAGCCATGTCGCTAGAGAAGGAGGCCTTCCTTCACAACGACATCGAGGCCAGGGAGGAAGATGACGGAGATTTGTAGGAAGCCTCAGAACAGCTGTCTGTGTTTTTTGACAGGACCAGTCCCAGTCCCCTCACTGGCAGTACACCTCTTTTTTTGGCAGTTGAAAGTAATGATAAATACCTTTTTATACTTCATATTCACAAACCTGTGACTTTCCCCCTTCAAGTGCTGGGTAGAACACAGAAATCAACTGGTGGTAATCAACATGCCAAAAACAGGACTTCTGAAGCCTCTCGTTCTATCATTTCAGTATTTTTTTTACCCATTTTGCTTGGCCTTGGGTTTAAACCGGCATTATCATTTGGATATCTCAGGGGAGAGGGGACATGTTGGAGACATGAAACATGTCAACGTTTCCTGGAGGTTCAGAGGTACTGGAAGACCATCATATCTGCTTCCTTTCATGTCGGGTCACCTGCAGAGTGTCTGGGTTATAGTGCTGGCAGTTGAACTATGTGCACATGTGCTATCAGCTTTTGTCCAGATGCCAGAAAGTTCAACACATTTTTTTTTCTTTCTTTCTGTTAAAATATAAATTTCCTGAACATTAGATAACAGTCAGTATTAAATACAGATTGGCACCAATAGTTTTCTAATTGCAAATGTGTGCTCCAACAGTCCTTCACGACAGGAGGGAGCTTCCACTGCAGAACAAGGTGGTCGGGCCGCTGGTTGTTTCTATAGGTGGGCCAGCAGAGAGCTGTAGCCTCACGGTTTCCATATGTCCAACTTTTAAGTATAAGTATGATACAGAAACAAATGTTTCAATCTAGGCCAAAAATTCCATACATCTAAGATTCGGAGGAGCAGATGAGGTCAGAAGACGAAGGCTCATTTTAAATTGAGTAGTTTGTTAACAGATGTCTGCGTCCTCTTTACACTGATAATGACAGATGTTACTGATACATGTCAAACACCAGGTGTAGAGTCAGTTAATGTCATGTAACATTAGATGAGAGTAGATTTTCACAGTGCTGGCTGCTGTGTCTTTTTGCATCCATGGCTTTTAACATTTAGTTTCTCTTACAAATAATACGGGCCGACTTTATTTGTTTTGTCTTTAAATGTTTTTTTGTTTTTGTTTTTGTTTGTTTGTTTTTTTGGGGGGGTTGTATTTGATCCTTGTTTATTTTGCGCCTTTCTCATGTCTTTTTATTGCCCACTTCTCCAAATGTCATTTCCGATGTGTTTTTTCACACTATAAATCTGATCCAGATTAAATTTTACAACGAAGCAAAATCCTGTAAAACATTTGATCAGGTACATGCTTGTTTTTTATTTTTTTGTTTGTATTCATTAAAATATATAATACTCTAAAGTTTCTCTTATCATAGCTTTAAAAGTAACATTTAGATCACCAACGTTTCCATAAGTTGTAACCATTTAATACATTCACTTTTGGGTTTTGGGAGTCTATAAGTGAGAACTTGTATAAATAAGATTGTGTATATAAGATATTGTTTATATTTCTCACAGTAAATTATTTGTAAAATGGAGAAAGGGCTTTTTTTGTTATTTTGAATGCCTGATAACTTTTGTGCATCACCAGCAAGCATCATGTGTGTGGGTGATTATGGCAGATATTATGTTGCCCTGCAAATGTCAAACATTGTGTTCTTTATATTGTGTTTACAGTGCAACTGAAACTTTGTGTGTTCAGGGTTAGAAAATTCACTGCCATGACTTTTACCATGAATGCCTTATTAACACTGTTATAAAACTAGAACTATGGGGGTGTTGACAGCGGCAGAAACAAGGTAACTGGGGTCATTGTGAGCAGCGTGTCGTGCAGCCTTTCACGGGAGAAGTATAATAATCTGACATCAATTTCATCAACCATTTTTTTGTCGTTTGTGCACTTCACAGTTTAATGGACTGAAATTCAACAATATCTACTTTTTTTGGGTACTTGCAAAGAGAATCATACATAGTGGTTTTGTTTGTTTTTCTCTGTGACTGTGTGTATAATATTTTCTGTTGAATTAAGGGAATCTATTGCTTCATGTCATACAAAATCTCAGTGTTTACTTCTGCAATAAATATGCACACACTCGTATATAATTGATGCTGCTTTAGGACTTTACTGACCTTAGCTTTTTTCTCTTTGCATATCATGTGCGTGACATTGTGAGGCTTTCGATGTTTCAAATCCAGAACCAGTTAGTGACGACAACTTCAGCTGATGTCATGTTAGTTCATGTTGATGTAACTTTGCTGTGATTAGATAACGTCTTCTGACTTTCCAAGGTCTTTGTTGGTGCATGAAATTATGTTTAAATTTTAGTTGAAAAAACACACCAAAAAAAAAAAAACCTGTCTATTGTGGTCACATCAGTGGGTCACTCATTATTAAGGCTTCTCATTTTGTTATTGTTGTTCTGTTGTTCCTTTACTCACTTGATGTTGCATCACATTAAGTGGAGCAATATTTGCCTCTTGTTGAGATGCTGCATTTACACACAAGCAAAGCAAATTTCATATCCGTTCTTGTCGTAATCAACATGACGTGTTAACCAAATGTGTATTGTGGGGAGCGTGGAGATTCTTAACATTCTTGGCCTCGCAAAAAAACTCATGGTTCACTTCGTTGACGTCTTCAGCAGACGGAGTTCACTCAGTTGTCAGTGTTATCAATGCCAATGCAGACTGGGAAGAGGTCAAAGGTCAGAAAAAAAGACCAGAGAAAGATCAACTCTATTTGCTGAAGAAGATGGTGAGATGTGTTCAATGTTGTAGATAAAGCTAGGAAGCGAACCGTGTATTCTGGTGTTGGGTATATTTGCAGTTATACATCTATAAATGTGACCATCCTTGTCAAAATATTTCATGCATCACTTCTGTAAATAAAACTTAGATTTTCAAAAGCCAGACTCCCTTCTTCTGGGCAGATGTTTGTAGTGAAATCTTAGCATAGCATGAGCAGACGTTTCATCGTAGTCCTCTTATGATCCAGCAGGGAGCGCAATCGTGTTGTGAAAGACGAGCCCCGGTGCCTGAGCATGATTCTCTGCCAGGTGTCGGCTGCAGCATCAGCACCGCTCCTCCTCCTCTTCCTCCTCCTGTCCGCACCACCTCTCTCTCTCTCTCTCTCCCTGCACTGTTTCCATACACAGCGAGTGGAAAGACACGCGTGTGTGTCGTTTTGCAACTCCTGCATTTGACCGACATTCTTCAATGAATCAACAGCAGAGAAACAGGGAGGTAAGTCGCACACCTTTAAAGCTACCCTGCTGGTAATTTGCAGCGTCGCTTCGGAGGCCAGGCATCATCAGTGTTTCTTGAAGAAGTGTCGCACGTATTTTTGCATGTAGGATTCGGGTCTTGCTGCGGAATCGGTCCGCATTTTCAAATAAACACGGATCTGATCATTTAGTCCTCGCCAAACATATGCAGTGAGGTAATTTATTTTTTTTAAAATATCACATTTTATTTCTTCAAAAAAAAAAATGTAATGTGGACGTCAACACACAGACTGAAAGTGGAGTAGGCTGGTTGGAGAGTGAGGTCAGACTGGGAAGAGCAGGTTGGAGATGGATGGAGAAGGTCAAGTCTCAGTGGGGTGATTATCTAAGCTATGAGCCACTGCACTGACAGGCCACAACAAGGACAGTTTACTTGGGAATTTATCTGGGAAGATTTTTTTGTTTGTTTGTTTGTTGTTATTTTTTATTATTATGGTGTTTTTGTTTTTCAATTGTTATGTATAGTTATGCATTGTGTTGTGCCTGGCATACCTGGAAATACCAGACTTTGTATGATTATCTGTGGCATCAGTATAAAGAAATTCTAAGTAACTTTACAGTTTTCACTTTATACGAGCTGAGGTGCCAAGTGTTTTATGGTTAAGTGTGTTAGAAGTGCAAGTGTCCATTTCATTTCTTGGCTTACAGTGCAGTTATGCTGACTCAGATGTTTAGCCATTTACCAGTGAAGTATATTTTGAATTAGTGTAAGCCGTAAACTTGTGAATGATACAAGTGCAAAGTCTCTTTTGTGAAATACATCTATTCTATTTTTGTCTTTTTTTGGTCTAAAAGCATGATTGATGCCAACCAACACAGCTGCACAAATGAACATCTCACTTCTTCTTCTTTTGTATCTTCTAACTACTGCTCCAAGCCTGAGGAGGCTTAGTCAAGGACACAGTGGTAGTATGTAGTAGTTTAGTTACTTTTGCAACAATTTCCATGTCCTCTGCTTCATCTCTAGGCTACTTTAGAGGGCTGAGAAGGAGAGGCAAGATAGAGAGTGATGGATCAAATAAAGGTGAGCAGACTGAGGCCATGTATTTTACACTCAGCTGTCTCTCGTCCTGATTGATTGGAGTCTGATGAACAGGTCGTCCTTGAGGAAGAGGGAGACTGTGTTACTGTACACGTGTAACAATTGACAAAACAGTTGTACTCGTTTCAATATTCTGTTAAAAGTAACACATTGTTTAGCATATTTCTGCACATCCAAAATATGTGATCAATATGTTTCTACCCTGAGATGTTGTGCGTAGAATATGTGCGTGAAGTGTGTCTTTTGTGTTCATTCGCATTGCCTGCTGCTGTTATCGATCCCGATATCAGACACTTCCCACATTTATGGATCTTCGCAGTCCATTTTGTTAAATCTTTGCCAATCCCTTCCAGTCATGTTAATGCGGAGGTTGACACTGCATCAAAGCAGGGCAGCAGTGCCTGTGGCCTTGGCTTGTGCTGTCTGCCGTGTGCTGTGGTTGCTGTTCTAGATGCTGATGCATGTGTGATTGGTTCATTACATCTGACCTCTGCAATTTCTGAGCAGCAATCAATTCAGCAGATCTCTGCCAGGAAAGCCACTTGCAGCGACATATGTGCGTGTTGGAAGTTCTTTGGCTCAGGTTGTGTATGTGTGTGTGTGTGTTTCTGCAGGTATAAGACAGTTTGTCACAAAGCCCATGAGTGCAATGACCTTCAAGCTCATTTTATAGGACAGAACAGGAGGAGGAGAAAAGGGAGTCATGGAGATAAGTGAAAGAGAGAGAAAAGGAAAAGTATGCCTCTAAATTATATGTTGTATTTGCAAGGTTTTGCTTATTTATTAAGTATGTGTTGCTTTTGTTACACTTTTGTTTGACCAAAATACTGCAGTGAGTAAAATATGTGTGTGTGTGAGCATTGTATGTAAAAGTAGTTAAATGTGTGTGTGTAAGATGTAGCAGGAAGAGGAGGAGGCTGCAGTTATTATGCTCACGCATGTTGTGATAGCTTATAATTAAACAATTTGGAGGCTTATTTTGTACTCAGTATGAGCATGCATAAGGTTGCTTGTGTGTGTGTGTGTGTGTGTATGTGTGAATTTAGTGTGAATGTGATGTCAACACACGTGCAAACACACTCTCAAATTCACGCCGTCTTTGTCTGAAAGGTGGCAATGAGCTTGTTGTACTGTAGCTCCTCCCCTGCAGTCAGCGGCAGGACATCAGAGGGGGAACAGAGAGGTATGCCTCTGCTGATGAGACACACACACACACATATACAGTATATATATACACACTCACGCTTTTCTGTCCCATTGTGAGTCAACATGAAATACCTTTTTCACTTGTGTGTATGTGTATGTGTGCATTTGCTGGCTCTGTGCAGTCAGATCTCTCTTTTTTTTATGCATGTTTTTTTGTTTTGTTTTGTTTTTCCAATTCATCCGTATTAGTCAGCAAACTGCAGTCTTTTATTAAGCTAATGAACGCTACTCTAGGAATGAATTGAAACCATGAGCAACAGTGTTATTGTAACAGACTGGAGGACTTATAAGGACAGACTGGTGCTATTCTTAACTTGACTGTAAAAAGCCACAGAAACATTCAGTTGGCTCACATCATTCATTTTTTATGTTCATGATCCCAAAAATAAACGTGTACAGTAGTCGAAACAACAGAATATGTAATAACTGAGTGCATTGCTCCTTTAATTTCCCAAAGGAGTTCTTTGCCCCATCCTGTGCACTCTCACTTCCCTATTTTTTCAGCCAGACACAACCAGTTCAAACCATTACCATTTTTTTTTTTTTTTTGCACATCATCACCACCCTAAAAGCCTGATCTCGATCTATTCTTTGCTCACCTCTCACTGATCCTTTGCCAGTTCTCCCTCCCCCTCCCCCCACCACCCCTGGGGTTTGCCACTTGCACATTACAAATGCATACTCGCACTCACACATTACAATACTAACTAGAACCCCCCCCCCCCCCCCCACACACACACACACACACACTCCCTCCTCACTCTTTGCAGAATCATTTCTTTCTATTATCATATTTTCCTAAAATAACAAAAGTGACTCAGCCCGGCTAAGTTGCGCTCAGCTTTTCTTTGTCTGGGCTCTCTCACCTTGCCAGCTTTATGTGTGTGTGAGTGTGTGTGTGTGTGAGAGAGAGAAAAAGAGAGAGAGAGAGAGAGAGAGAGTTTGTTTGTGTAAGCATGTGGCAACTTCTTTACAGTCCCATCACCAATTCTGCTGTTAATGCATTATTTGTCTGCAACCACTTTGCATTTGAAGTGAAGCCCTCTCTTCTCCCTTCCTCTTTGTCCCCTCATACAGCCATGCAAGAGTTAACATTTTTCTCTGCGACAGGAGTGAGGGTGGTGGGTGGAGGGGCTTTGCTAATAACAATGCGGTGCTTCCAGCAACCAGCGTGGTCAGAAACCCTTTTTTTCTCTCCTCCTCCTCCATGCCATCCCTGTCTGGATCTATGCTAGTCTGTGTTTTAACTGCAGGGCTCAATAGACCAATACTGTAAACACAAACCTCACATCTTAATTCTCCCGTTCTCCTCTACACACCGTAGCAGTTTATTTTCTTAATAATCCAAATCTCTCTACCAATTCCCTTCTGGTTTTCTGTTCCAATTTATCTCCTTCTCTTGTCAATTTTCTTTTCATTTCCTGCACATTTGTCTTCCATTTATCAAACTACATGCTGCATAACGCTGCAAAACCAGACAGACCACATGACCGTGTCTGATTTAGTGGAGATTCATTCCCAGTATCTGCCAAAAGCAACGCTGAAAAAAAAAAACAACAATTAAAGAGCGAGCAAGGTGTTTGTGTGTCACAGAGCTCTATTTTAGAAGCCATATTTTCTCGCTGTGAGATGCTGTGTCTTTGTCTCTGCTCCCGCTGCAGTGATGATCACTGAATGAGACTGAGTGTGTGTGTGTGTATTTCTACACGTGTAACTTTGCATGCACTTGTGTACGCAATCGCACAGTTTAAGCTTGCTCATGTTGCGTTTGTACAGTAAATTACAAAAAAAAATTTAGTGATTTTGAATGTTGTTCTAGCACAGTTAGTTGTCTTACCAGTAGAGTGAGTAACAAAGACTCAAGGCTTGTGTGTGAACATCTGCCATTGTTTTATTTTGCCTCAGCTAATAAATATTATTATTGTCATATTGTGATTTCCTGTTGATTTCATTTTTCCCGTCGAGGTAGCAAACACTGCCTGCCTACACACAATAAGGAAATAAATCAGTTTTTATTGCACATGATCTGATTTTCTTATTCTCATTCATTTAAGTGTGACCACCCACTCTGACCTGTCCTTCAACAATCCTGTTACAGCCCCCCCCCTGCAATATAGAATAACTCCCCCCAGGGAACAACAAGGTGTCTGACTGTGTATGGGAGTGTAAGAGAGAGGGGGAGATAGAAGGGATTATTTGGGCAGATGTAGTCTGTTGATATCTATAAGGATGAAAATGGGATTGATCACCTCACCCTGCCCTCATTAACTCCATATTATTAGGGCGAAAGAGGGAACGATGGAGAGACATGAGAGGAGGAAGAGAAAGAGACATCAGACATCAAAAGGATTTTGGGAGAAAGAGATGAAACAGATGAGAATCCCTAAAAGTTTAATGTAATACAATGAGCTATATTGTCAGAGACATAAAGATTGTTGTTATGAGACGCAGGTCTGTTTGTTTTTCTGTACATGTGCACATCTCTACAGAACGGCACAACAATAATCATGCAACTGGAGGATACTATTTCTAGATATTCCCCAGCTCTGCTTTGCTGTTCTGTGTGATGATAATCCCTTTGCTGTGCATAGTAAGTTATTTCTTGGTTTGCACGTACAAACACGCAGGCACTGTTTAGTGAACTATCACTTGTGCAAATTATGTCTACAGGGTATCTATTGTGTCTTCTGTGAAAATGGAACATTTGGCTTATTTCACTGCTATTTCTGTCTGTGTTGTGTCATTGACAGAGTTGGGAGACGCAATAGATGACTAAAGCTTATCCTATTTCTGAATAGACGTTCTCACGAAGCTTAATCCTGCTGGTTGATCGTAAGTAAGTGATTGTATAGTATAGTAAGAAGAAAGGAATTCTCTATTTAGATGTTCATAAGTTCACACACACACACACACACACTTCAAAAACAATCCAGCCTTAGGGAAGTGTACGTGAACATGCAAGTATGATGTCATTAGAAATTAATTATATGCATGCAAAGACACAGCATATGTTGTATTAGAGGGACAGATTCAGTTTCAGGAAAACTGCTACACTGCATTTAAATAGACTAAAGCTAATTATGTCATGTGGCTCAAAGAGTCACAAATTATGATTACACACGTCACCATTTGGTCCATTTGCACTCACGTCCTTCTCTTTTGTTTCTGTTTCAGTGTGCTAGAATTCACATCCCTGCAGAAGTATGTGTGTGTGTAGGTATGAATGAAAGGGAGATGAGACAGAGGGAATGTATGCCTGTGTGTGTGTGTGTGTGTGTGTGTGTGTGTATGTCTGTCGTTGGAGTTCCCTTGGGACTACAGAGCTATAAAACCTGTCTGCTCTCCAGTGGGGGAGGAGAGAAATAAAGCAAAGTGCCAAAGACAAATGGCTTCTGTAATAGCCACATGTGCTGCTGGACTGAAAACAAAGACACTGAGAGAGGTTATGTGTGCACATGTTGATGTGGGTGTGTGTATGTGCAGGTAAGCGTGTTGGTATGTGTGTGTCACTATGCGCTCATGTACACACACAATCTTCGTGTTCTCACATGCATACAGAATATTCCATAAATGGTATGATGAGTTTTGTGTTACAGAATAAAAAAAAATAAAAAAAAAAACTGAGATATTTTTTCTGGGGCAAGCTCTTTTCAAGATAGAATTACTTATATCAACCTGCAGAACAGAAATGTATAATATGGAAATTGTTCCCAGTTTCATCAATGAGACCATTTTGTATTCATTAGCATTATACCGTATATAGTAATTAATTCACTCTGCTGTCTTGGGCTTTCCAATATACATTCAGAAAAGGAGTTCTATAGCTCTTACTATAGAGGTTCAGATGATGTATTCCCTTCATCAGTCTAATTAGAAGCTGTAGTTCTCCCGCAATAACTCTCTTTCTTTCTACATCCATATGCATGTCTCATCTCTCCCACCTCATGTGTCTGTCTTATTCCTTCACCCACACAGACTGATTCCTGCAAGAAAGATAAAAAGGGGGATGTGGAAGGCTGTCTCTTATCCAGTTCTGTTCCACTAGAGTTTATTTATTTTATTTTTGCTCTCCTTTTTTTCCAGCGAGTTCCTCATCATGTCATGTTCTCAGCTCATCATTTTCTGCTCTCTGAGAAGAGCTTTCAATGGTTAAATGCAGCACTTTATAAAATATGAGCTTGGTATATAAAAAATCTCAGCCTTTCACTGAATTTGATCACTGCTGAGATGTTGTGTTATCCTGCCCCCTGCTCTCATCACTTCAGCAATTGGTGTCTATCTACCCACTTGCAGGGATATGATTGCTGCTAGAAAAATACCCTGGGCTTTTATTCAGCTATTTCTGGTACCATTAGATGTGTTTGTTTTGTGTCATGGTTGTACGCGGGTGTGAAGGTGACACACAACAGAATGTATGCATTAGCTGTTGTTTAAAAGCATAAAGCTGACCTTCAGAGCCTGTCTCTCTCCGACACTGACCTTTCTCACTGATGGAAGAGGCAAAGGGTCAGGACATGTATTCTCCAATTCCCAGGGATGTGGCATTGCCATGACAACAGAAGTAGGACTGTTCAATATTTTTGTCTTAGCCTTTGCCTCCTGCTCACCATCAGTTGAAACAAAGCTTAACTTCATCACATATCCCGACACTGATTGCCTCAACATGTATCTATGCAGGAATAACACCAGTCTTCTCCTCTCTGGTGTGCCCTGAATTCCATAAAAATATCAATGTATGACCAAATCATACCACAAATATAGAAAATCAGTATGAGTTTTAAATATTTTACCATATCAACATGCACTTTTTTTATCCACTGAGAATAACTGGTAGAGCATTAATGTAAATGAACTACAATTAAACTTGGAGCACTACTGGGCAACAGTACATACTCATCTCGTGAAGCCAAATACAGTGCCCGTGTGTACTTACTCTCATATTTTCAGTGTTTCCTCAAGAGAAGGGGCTTCATGATCAAAGATGTTTATCCACATTTGTTACACTTATAATTACATAATTCATATTCTAGTTAAAGAAAACTCGCCAACACTTTCTCATCCGCACACTCCCACGTGTCCCCCTTCACTTTTAGCATCTAAGCAGTTATGTCAACACCATAAGGCAGCGCGACAGGAGGGAGAAGCCGTCAAGTTTTTGTTTTTTTTTCTTTAAGTGCATGTCTCCTGTAGCGTCCCCAGATGATACATTTTTTTTGTGTGCATTTTATCACCTCAACATTCCCATTTGTTCATAAAGGCAGACATGTCTTTTGTTCTCTGTCTTATTTTGTTTGGCTTATATGAGATTGGTTTTGTTTTCCTCACCGTGAGGAGATGATGTAGCTTATTCGGGTACAGCCACTGTGACCAGGCTTAGTGCTCAGCCTCCCAAGACTGCTGTCATCAGCACAACCTCCGGTGCTACATCAGTGCCATAATTGATCCGCCACCATGTCCTCTCAGAGAATTTTCTCTCTCTTAACACAATCTCTGTCTCTTTCTCTCCCTGCCATCCCTCTCCTTCCCCGCCTCTTAGAAATGTGTTTGTGTGTGTGTTTTATAATTAGCTAATTATTTGATTGTGTGCACCAGCTAAGGGTAAATATTAGCAGTGTGCACAGAGGCAGAGTGGAGTCGACAGTGTTTGGATTATCCTACATTTTGTTTGTCTATTTGTCTACCACAATAATTTTCCCCTCCGTTTCTCTAAACCCAGGCAGAATATAATAATTACAATTTAATTTATAGGTACAATTATATAGAGTAGCAGGTGTATTATGTGCTTAAAGTTTAAAGGAAGTAATGATGATGTTTAACTCATTAAACAATGATTTGGGGATGAAAATCAGAATACACTGGATTTCGGATATTCATCTATATGGAATTAAAACAACCTGCAACTGACAGTGGTAATGACATCCAGCAAATGAGACTGCTCTTCACCTGATCTCTAACAGGAAGGAAGTTATGTACTTTTTAACAGCATCTTCAGGAAAATATGAAAATATCACAAAAATAATTTTAGAATGACCTTCAGGAATACAAATCATATCCTTGAATGTTTCCCCTCCCACTTCTCACTGATTCGAGCAGCATCAAATGTGCCACAAGGGGTGGGAGCTGCCGTCTTTGCAGTTTTCTCAGTTAATGGATATCACTGCCGTAGGACACCAGGAGAAGGCACCTGCTAACGAGAACTGACGCACCTGCTGCACATTTAATTAGCGGGTGGGAGCTCCATTTGAACTTTGGAATCACATTGAATATTTAGTGTGTTGATTTGACTACATAATGACCACCTTGGTCGATGCTCTGCACAGACAGGTGGCTGAATACAACATTTACATGACAGTTATGATAAGATACGATTACAGCGTAAGGTTAATTCTACATGTATCTGAGGGAGGACATGGGCTATGTCTTACAAACAACTAAACACATTCTGCTGGGCAAATGAAGTAATATTTGGTAATTTTTTTTTTTTTTTTTTTTTTTTTTTTTTAACATTTACAGAGAGATTGAAATCTGAGAGCAAAAACATGATCCTCCTCCCAAAATTCTCTTGTGGATGTGTGTTTTTTTATTTGGTTTGTGGTGTTTTATCATTACCTGTCCTGCATTGACATGGTGTGACAAAGCCTCTGAGACTTTAGCCCTTCCTGCCGTCTGCTCATCTATTGACTTTTACAGCCGTAATCGTTTTAAAATGCTGTTATCTGCTGCAGGTGGTGTGAAAATTTTGTTTTGTGTCCACCCTGTAGAATTTTGCTTTACTTTTAAACGAAACAGGATAGGGTATGACATTCTTGTTTACAATTGAATCATGGCATTGGCTCAATCAACCATATGGCATGTTAGAAGAGACTCGTTGAGAGAAGAGAGTGTTAACCCTCCTGTAGTGATCAGATCTACAGTATGGATTAATTATATATATATATATAATTTCATTGTTTTTATTCTTTTATAAAAACCGAAATCTTTGGAACATTATTTCATTGCAAATATTTTTTACCCAATCCTGATTCTGCCATCAATATGTCAGTGTCTCTTGAGAAAAAAAGCTCATTACAACAAATTTCGCACCCTTCCCTTTCTTCCCCTGCGCCTGTCTCCATCTGCCTTCTCCAGGGTTATTCACTCACCAGCAAACATCTCTGTAGCTTGAACTATCCGCCACCTCTTTCTTCACTTATCTCCTTACTTTCTACCCTACAGCAAACATCCATCATCATTTGATAATTGCATTCCTATTATCACTGCTGCACCACTCTTACTGGTTACAATATGCATATTACTACTCCATGAGTTTATTTAGCTACCCATCATGTCATATTATACACTTTAATTAACATAAATTAATAAAAAATAATTTGATTCAACAATTAGAAGGTACAACAACATGTATTTAAGGTAGTTCAGGGAGTGTCATGTCCTGTAATGCCACCAGTGCATATTTGTTGCATGGGGAGCCAGCACTATTTTTTTTTCAAATTCTTATTGATATGACTAAAGTGCACAAGATTGTGGGCTACACACAGCTGATGTCAGAAACTGATGCTTCTCAGACCAGGTTTTCATATGAAAACACGTTAAGCGGCTCTGTGGGGGGAAAATGAATTGGTTCTACAAAAGTGGCTGTATTTCAGAGACCTACTTGTTCTGTCGTCTTACAGTTTCTTTTGTTGTCTTTTATTTCAGACTGAACAGACATACATCTCCTTGAAAGGCAGCTGTGTTAACTCACAGTAAATCCAAGATAAGTGGTGGATTGAAGAGGAAAAATCATGAGATGACTTTTTGTCCTTGGAAGAATCAGTTGAAGGGCTATCATCACACAGACCCTGAAGAGGAGAGATCAGGAAGAGAAATACAGTTGTAACTCCATAAATGGCCTCAGGACCCTGCAGGTGTCTTTGAGCACATCATTTACCATCGATCTGACATGAGCATCCCAACTCGTTTCCAGGAACTGAGGGTCAATGTTGACAGAGGAGAAAAGATTACAAACAAAACCCAGATCCAGTTTCCCCAACCCGGGGATAACAATGCCAATCGATTGTCTTCAATTGGTGATCAAGGTGGGAGAGGCCTCATAGAGGACCCGAGGTACAGTTCAAATTCTCTTCCTCCTTTGGTCTCTCAGAATGAATCCCATGACAAGTTAGTGATCTGGGACTCTGAACAGCAATGCATGGAGCCTGAGATCAGAGAGTTTGAGCTTGTGGAGTGTACAGGGATTCATACATTGTTGGGAAACAGGGACCAGGAAGAGGAGAACGAGGAGGAGGACGATGGGGGAAGTTTGAGAGATGGTAAAGATGAGGGTCCAATGTCCATATCCTCCAGTTCATCTGCCAGCTCTGCTTCGATCCGGGCAAGGAGAAATGACAATGACGGCAACAAAATGGAAAGCAGAATACAGAGGAGCAAAGAGGAGCAGAAAAGGATTGGCTGTCATAGCACTGAAGAGCTCGACACATGTGTGACAGGCTCAATAGAGAGAAGGGACACAAGGTCAGGCAGATCAAGAGACAGGGAAAGACAGAAGGGAGGTCTCAAAGAGTCCAAGTCTGAGACAAATGTGTTTGTCTCCAGTCTGTCAGCCATTTCCCTCAGTGGGAGCCTATCCAGTGCTCTGGATTGTAGTGGAGAAGCACAGTCTCTTATCTCTCTACCCAATTCCAAGACCAACCCTTACCCCAATGCCAACAACACTACCTCAGCCCAGACAAGAAGAAGGGCAGCCCCTGTAGATGCCAACCAGAACACCTCACCATTGCATCCTCAGGAGAAATATTACCATGTGCAATGCAGAGAGGAGGAGGGAAGTCATCGGAGGAATGGATTGTCCTCTGATCGGGGACTGGGGCAAAGGAGAAAGGCAGGATTTGAGGAGAAGGTGCTGCCACCACGAAGGCAACAACTTGTCAGACCGCTCTGTCAGACAGAGATGGGGAAAGCAAAGAGCTTAACAGAGCCCAATGCGCAGGAAGCTGAGACAGGGCTACCTCCTTACCCCAACCCCTCTCTAGATTCACATGGTAATGAGTCAAATAGAAACTTTACAAGATCGTCTTTACGTGAACCATCAGATTTCTCCCACCTGTACAACTCAACCGGATTCTCCCAGGTCAGACAGCCCAACCAGGCAGCCCAGTGTGAAGCTTTGCCTGTGGAAAATCAGCCGACTTCAACTGCACAGTGTAATTCAAGTCCCTCCAACCCCTCCACATTAGAGAAGAGACCTCAGACTCAACTCACATACAGAAGGAATTGCTCCAGTCCCAACAGGACCGGAGTGGATTCCAGGGCATCTACCCCTCCCCACTCCCCTCTCAGGACACCCCAGGGCTCCCCACGCAGGCAACCCTCCATGTACCTTGTTTCCAAGAATGTCTCTGGAGTGGTTAGACACATCCCACCAGGATGCAACACTGCCGTACTGTCATCAGCTCAGGGCTATGGCAATCCTTGCTTGAGAGCACCGGTCAGAACCAATATAAGCACAACTGGAATTCCCAAAGCGCCTGTTAACAACCAGCAGAGCTCCCCCAACTCTAACAACTCCAGCCCCAAAGAGAGCGCACCTTCACCCAAACTTAAACCTAAAGGAGTTCGCCCCAAAATAATCACCTATGTTAGAAAAAATCCTCAGTTTAAACCCCAGACTGCTGATAGACCTTACCAGGTATCTTCTTTACCATCCAGGCTCTCAGCATACACACACGGCCAAACAGCCAGTTCCTTGAAAGACGCACCTAAAGACCCTTCCAAGCCTGACACAGAAACCAGGGGAACCCCGGTACTCAGTGCCTCCAACCTGCTTTATGACAAGTACCGCCAAGAGATGCAAGCAAATATCTTCCCATCAGGAATACTGAGCCGGAGTATCAGGCCCCCTGGACACACAAACACTGTCCCCCCTGTACACACCCACACTGCTCCACATACACACACACATAGCCACACAGCACCCCCAAAACTGGGCGGCAAAGCAGGCGACTTCTACGGGGCACCATCAGAAGTGAGTATTTACCATATCTGTAATATAGTAACTGACTTTGAAGTTTTATGCACCTTCAGACCTTTCTTAGATGAAATAAGCTTGCCTTCTCGTTTCTATTGTAGTTTAGCATCATGCTGATTCTCGTTTAACAAAGGATTTTCTGTCAACATCAGAAATATACACATGAGATTTAATTATGATAGCTCCTGCGTCAATTAGCAGTGTCTTCAGATAAGTATTGTATCTATATAGAGTTTGTCATATACATTCAGTACAAAGACAAACCTCTTCCGTTACATTTGTTGACTCTGCATAATAATTTAATCAGCAGATGTCCATAACTTCCATCCCGCAGTAAAACCATGCATAATTGATCACATATCTTCTGCATTTTTAGTCATGCTCTCACAAGAGCTGCTCATTATCGCTTTGAAATCATTCCTTATTGATTCTGATTAAATAGCATCATTTGGCATTCATATTCTTGCACCGCCAAACACCAGCATGTGAAAATAAATAGTTAATGCATGCTGAAGTAGAAAGCCCACAGGGACAAGACAATTCTCAGTGCTTTACCATACATGTCCCTGCATGTGTGTTAGATGTTTTGTCCACAAGATAATGGTCCTTGAGAGAAAACTCTTCTGTTGGTGATGTCAGTTAAAATTTCTTTATCTCAGTTTCCCTTTCAGGTTAATGTTACCTGTTATTTGAGCTAATAATGTCAGATTTGCAGTGTTACAACATAACTAGGATTTTAGCTAAAAAAATAGTCAGTCTATTCCACAAGATCATATTCTAATTATCTGTTTTGTTTATTTTTAATGTTTGATATTAAAAGGATAATTCTTGGAATTGGCATGGTCTCTTGCCCAAGTGTGATTTAACTGTACAAAGGTCTGTACGTATCAGACAGTTACCTGACAGCAGTTTTTAACTCATTTCATTACTTTGTTTCTTAGGTGGGAAGATCGGCCAGTTTTAAAGGGAGTTCAGCTGAGGACGCACTGCAGTCCCGAACAACTGCTCAGACAGGAGGGAGCGGCAGTCTCCTGCGCTCTGGCAGAGGTCTGCGTCTGGGCCTGGGAGCTGTTACCAGGACAACTACAGGTTCAGCCAAAAGCAGAGGACCTGGTCAAGGTCAGAGGTTGACATTGGTCTTCAGCCAGCCAGTCCAACCTGTCAGCCCAGCGACCAGTCAGACAAGCGAAGATAACACAGGTAAAAAAAAAACAAAAAACTATATATATATATTAAACTGTATTTTTTCAGAAAACCAGAACTCCAGATGTAAATGTTTCTTTTGAGCTACAGAGCGTGTCAGATTTCATTTCAGCAACCAAAAATTTGACACACTAAAGAACTACCTTCTCTTTCTTCTTCTGTGCCGAAATGAGCCGTCGTGATACTGTTTCCCCCTCAAATTGGCCTGAGATGAAGGCAGTTCATTAAAATGCATTCTTATATTTTTTTTGGCTTATCTGATTTGGCTTCAAGAAAATATTCTGTGGGGACTTTCTACTCCAGAAGGCTGCATCTACAAAATAAAATAAATAAATTAACGCTGACTTGCACTTCCTCTCTCCACACATACACACACAGCATTCGCACACTGCAAATTTCAAATTCAGATACAGAATCAGATTGATGTTACACCTCAACTGTCATTGGAATATTGAAGTATGAATTTTGCTCAACACTCCCCACACTGCTAGAAGGCACCATCACTGACATGCATATATATAGCAAAGCAATTAACGGTAAAGTACTCATCTTCCTGCTGGAATCATCCCTGCTATACCAAGTCCTACACTCATGGCATGTATAAGCACCAGCTAAAATATTTATTGGTCAGCATCAAGTGTGTCTGTGGGATTGAGGAGTTCCTGTTGTTGTCTCAGTCATTTTCTGGAGAAATCTGCACTGTAACTTATAAAAATGTGTCAATAAGTGCATTTATTTTGCTTTCTTCATTCAGGTATTTGTCAAAGGAAATCTGTTCATTAGACATATGCTATAGTATAATTATATAGTAATTGTATAGCTGTCAAAGTGCTGTAGCTATTCACATAATTAGGTAGTAGGTTTTGACTCTGTATTGTAATGGTAATGAGGATCATCCACTTACAGGACAGGACGTATGTGCTGAAGCTACTGTTAACTTCTGCATATTGAGGCTCTCATCCTGTCTTCTTCACAGCAGTAAAACCTGTGCTCTGCTCCAGTAGTTCTGCAGAAATTGCAATGCACTCAACTATCACATTTAATAATACGTAATTTAACACTTTGAGGAAGAAATCCATGCAGGTTTGTCGCAAATCACCTTGGGCTATAATTAAAAATAGGTTGGTCATTATATAGTGCATATCTCTGCTGTCCCATTGACACTGGGACCAATTTGCATAATTCATCTCAAATTAGTATGCTTTCATCTTTACTGAAAGCCAATGGATGAACATACCTGTATGCATTTTAGTCCTGGTATTGTATTTGAGAAGCTAGTTCATCAGGGAGAATGTATTGTGCATCGCGTGGAAGAAGAAAGTAACACATGTAAGAGAAACACTGAAGAAAAGAGAGAAAAACTAAAAATGTGTACATATATATATATTGCTGTGGCGGAGCAGCTCCGTCAATGACTGCGGCCTGCGCACGCGCAATACACTAAATCGGCATTAAACCACACACATCCCTCCTTCCATCACCGGACAATAGCGCGACCAAGGGTGCACACTTGGCAGCGTTATTCCAAGTCATACATACATACATACATTTTACAGATGGAAAACTTACCACATAGAAACACGGCCTCCACGTCATACCTGTCCGCTTCCGGTGGCGAAACCTTGCCGTAAGATTCTACGTCACTATATAGGAGGATTACGCGCGCTCCTATTCGATCATGTGATGTGGGAATCAGATATTTTTTTTAATTAATATGTTAATATAATCAGATCAGTGTCTGTTTCTAGGGAAGGGAAACGAGGTATGACCACAGTGTGATTTTTGTATAATTTGTGAGTTTAAGAAAAATGAGCGTCTAATGAGGAAAAAGGTGTTTTACGTTGTTTTGTAAGTGTAGTAGTCCGAGTGGGAGGGGCTACCAGTATAAAAGGAGCTGCCTGGGCCCTAACCGGGACAAAAAGAGGGACCTGTTTGTGAGTGTTTAGACTTATCGCAAGTGGTAGAGGAACTTGTTTTGTTTATTTTTGTATATATTTTTGTATAGATTAGTTTGGTTCGTACACTTTGTTTCTTTATGGTTTGTAAATATTGGCACTTGCACCTGGTGAGGAGAGTAAAAACCCAAAACGTATTTTTTTTCAACTTAGCCTGGATTTTTCACTTGCCAAAGACAAGGGTGGAGGAAGATCCCCGCTACAATTGCAGAGCTAAAAGAATACATAGAAGTACAGAAAGAGAGAAGGACAAAATAATATTATAGGTTTGGTCTCCTTATGTGTAATGTTTTTTTTTTCCATTTAGCAGGAGCAGAGATCTGTGATATCTAGGCTAAAGTTGATGTCTGTCAGACACTTTCTCTCCCTCGTCTCTCCCAGAGGGGATGAACGGAGCGGAGAGCAGGAGGGAAATTAGGACATTTATCTTTAATGATGCTGACCTTCTCACTCAAGAGGAGCGAGCTCCAATCTAATAAACCGACCGTATGGCACGCAGGCAGATATTGAGGAAGAAGGAAAGAGGTGATAAACAGTAAACAGTGGTGCTAATGATGCTAGAGGGGAGTTACACAGGAGACTTTTCTCCCTCTTTCTGTCCCACTTTGTCTCTCTTTTCCAGAAGGGCTTATATTTTCTTTCTTAGTTTTTTTTTTTTTTTCAGTCTTGTATTGAAAATCACTCTGCAGCATCCACTGGAGCACACAGCTGTGCCAAATGGAGAAGAACGGAGAGCTTCCTACCTTATCTCTGCAGCCAGCAGGGGATAATGCTCTCCAGGATCTAGACCTTGTGTTTTGGCTGATGTAGCTGAAACAAGGCTTCTATCCAAGGCCTGGGGATTTGCCCATTGCCCACTGAGTGTATGCGTGTGTGCAGCCATAGTTGTTCATGCCTGCACATTGTATCTATTTTGCTGTTGGAAACCATAGATTATGGCAGATTTATCCCAATTATTCACTGACAATAGCTGTCACTACGGAGCTATGATTACATTTTTATCTTTTCTTTTCACTCTTTGATTCTCTGTCTTTTCTTTCTCTTCTTCTTTATTTGCGTCTCTATCTTTTAATCCACCTTTCATCACAACCTTCTTTAAGGTTTGGAAAATTGGAAGGTGCGGTTAGAATCACTGTAATATCTGAAGTAGTGAGGAATTATAATGTGAACTGTATACACAGGCAAACAGGAAACATAGCTTATGTATTTGAAAGATTTATGTAAAGATATATGTGTCCTAAATTGTGGGTGGCATATCAAATGTGTTGGTATTAGAGAAACTGCTGGCCGCCAGCCCAGTCTGCAGGCAAGACCACACACTGCAGTTAGTAGATTGTTATTATACTTGATTGTCGTAGCAGCCGTAACACAGAGAACTTTGTGGTTGCCGACTGAGAGCTTAGTCAACACGGGATGATGAATGATTCACAGAGAGAAATAAGCATCATGGCTGTGCAGAACCGAATCATTACCAACCAATCAACCGGATCATTATGCAGCTAATTACCAGATATGATGAAATGCATGATGAATAGGTTGCTTTGTTTACCTCTGTCTATACTGTCTATACTGCTGCTTGTAATCTCTGGATAATATACATTCTGCTAATTTGATTTCTCTGTATTGATGATTTGTTATTAAGAAACAATGTGATTCCTCATTCTCTGCTTTCCCAAAAGAAGATGAGGTTTTCACTCATCACGCTCCACCTCCTGCCCCAGTGGCAACTTCAGCCCAGGCCCAGACCGTGGCCTCCCGGTCTCTGCTTCCCAAAACGAGCCAGTCGGGCCTGCGCCCCCCAGGCTTCAGCTCCAGCAGCCGCCACCCTGCAGGCCGCCTGGCAGCCTTTGGCTTCGTCAGGAGTTCCAGCGTTTCCTCCGTCTCCTCAGCCCACTCTGCTGACAGCACACAGAGTGACCCCTGCAGGACAGCTCACCGTGAGTCATTACTAAATCTATGTGCTGCTATCTATCTGTTCATTTGAGTGGTGCTTTCACAAACACCTACTTTACTGCTACATCTTGAGTACACCATCATCAAACTGTTTATATTACCTTGTCTTATCTTAATACATATAGTTGGATATATTAATAGCTGGGTATCATTATTCCACAAACCAGTTTTTCTGGAAGTTTAGATGCATGCAAGTTTCTTTTAATATTCATGTGTAAAGGGCGATGACATGATGCTAAGTAGGTTTGACATTAAAGACAAGGAGGCATGATTGACTCTTAATCTAGACTTCGGAAAAGTAGGAAATTTTTTTTTTTTTTTAAATCACAATTTACTGCAACAGTGATACAGTAATTCCTTGATTTATATTCTGAACAAAGCACAGTCTATCATGAAATTCAGTGGTTCCCCATTTGACGGCTCATCTTATAACTAATTATTTGTATTAAATGTTTATAAGAAAGACTTATGAGTAATTGACCTGGAGTACCAGGCCTAATTCAGTCAGCATTAGCACAGATTAGAGTATACTTTACTTAGCAATGATGCTGACTGAATTATGTGGATAGTGCACAGCTGTGATTTCACCACTGGTTGGCAGGCTGGTTGGTTAGTTGGCTGAATCTATGATGGCTGCATGTGTTTTTAATGTGACCTACATAAGGATTGCTTGCTCTCCCTCTCCCAGTTACAGTTGACGTAAGCACCTCCACTATCACGCACGTCAAGCTCCCTGTTATGTCATCAGTCCCCCCACCCAATATTTCATCACCCTTTTCTCTCTCTCCCCCCCATTGGTTGAAAATGAATACAAAGTGTGTGGCAATGTGGGGGAGGCATCTTTTCTTCAGCTTTGAAGTAGGGAAAAGAGGACGACCCTGGGTCTCCAGAGCAGAATTTGTTCAAGTGGCATAAATGGAGAGGTTGTCATTTTTGAAAAGCTTTAGAAAATGGCTGTAATGTTATTATTTGTTTCAGATAGCCATAGACATTAACATACAGTATATATTTTATAATTATTTTGGTCAATGGTTTTAATATGTTTGGGGAAAAAACTTATACTTATACACTTATATATAGAAGTGGGACCTTAATCAATGAGTAGTGTGGATTTAGTGTGGACACTGGATGTTTCGCCAACTGATGGATGATAGACATGAGAGAGTAAAGGGGCTTTGGTGTGTGTGTGTGACTGTGTGTGTGTGACTGTGTGTGCGACTGTGTGTGTGTGTGTGTGTCAGACAGTGAGAGAGGCAGGAGGGGAGAGCAGGAATATTTACTTTCACTTTTGACTGGTGCTTGTGACCTTTCAGCTGTGAAGCATTTGAACTCCCTGCTCCTATTTGACCTTTTGGACTAAACTGGGCTTGACTGTGCATCCCTGTCTGTCTCTCCTGCTGTGTGAACGCTTGTTGAAAAGTGCTTTCACCAAAAGGGTGTTTGGCATCCCCTTTGGCTAACCTTTCTTTGAGAAACTGAGGAAACATTCAAAGTTGTACAAAGTCCTAATTCGGTAGCAATTGTTCCCTGCAAAACCATAACTGGATAGATATCAGTGAGTTAAACTTCTGAAAAGCAACTTAACTACAAAATTTGGGGTGCATGATATGACATTTTTCTCCTAGGGGCATTTGTCAAAATAATTGCATTTTGAAATCATTATGTAGCCCCAGGCATGTGTTTCTGAGTATGTTTCTGTGATTCATAGCAAGATGGTAACAGAAAACTTAAGTAGCAGATATGAGAGTGGTGAACAATTTTCAGTTTGTAATTTCCCAGGGCTCTGTCTGTGTTTACCTTTATGTGTGAATTGCCGCACAAGGAGGAAAGTGTGCATGTAGGAGTGTTTGTTATACTTTATTTTCCTCTGCCACTCCATGGTCATTTCACCATGCTCCAAATCATATCTAAGAACAGTGACTGACAGATGAGTTCTCTAAAATCCTTCCATCCACTATATCAGGAGGCTGCAGGAACCTTATGTAACAGAGAGAAGAAAGGCTGGGCTCAGTTGCATATTTCCCCCATTGATCAGTAAGCAAAATGGACTCCATTAGCATCCATCTGCATGATACAGATACAATAAATCATTAAGAGCAATGGGGTGGAAAGGAGTGCCGGGCCTCAGTATAGTGGTTTAGAGTAGGATCCCCAAAGTTTAACCTCCCCACTGCTGTAGCTCCTCAATGGGATGTGCAAGATGTGCAAATGTGTAACTGTAAAGAAGAGAGCAGAGGGAAAGGAAAATGAATACTTGGCTTGAGAGAATTATGGCATCATTTGCACAGCCATTGGGTTTGGTTGGTTCACTCAAATTACACAATGAGCCATGTAGCTTTTTGTTTGATTGTTTTTGAGAAATTCATCTATGAGATAAAATAGTTCTTTGTGGTGCTCGCAGGTTTGAAAGTTTGAGATGTACGTTACTCTAAAAGCTGGGGATATATGCATGACCAAAACGATTTGATTTGCATAACCCTAGAAATAGTAGAATGACACTGAGCCAAACTCATATAAACTTGATTGATTCTTATCTTCTGTTAAGTTTGTATGCAAGTAGGTTTGTCTAGCATCTGGAGGGGTTATAGGTCAATCTATATAACATTGATTAGCATTTAACCCAATCCTGCCTTTAGCCCAGTCGCTGACATTCCCGTGTATGTAAGATACATAGGGGAATATGTTGTAATTCCACTGTGATTGACAGACTCTATTACATAGCTGGGAGGTGAATAAAGCAGAAGGAGGCAGATGAAGCCTGTGCCTTTGAGCCGCACAGACCCTGTGATGGAAACTCGATTGCCAAAACAAACAGAGTATTATCGGCTTTATCAGTCTTCTATTTAATGAAATAATGGTGGAAATCAAATGAACTAAGGGACTGAGCTGAAAGGAGAAGTGAGGGGAGATGCAAGTGATAAAAAAGCAAATTCAATGAGTGAAAATGAGCAGACAGGAAGGGAGCATGTGAAAGGGAAAATGGAGAGGAAAGAGAAGCAGGGGAGGAGAGTGGATGCCATACCCCAGATGCCATGGCTCAGATCTGGTCTGTGACTCATGCTAGCTCACTGTGAACAGATGGTTTTACACACACACACACACACACACACACACACACACACACACACACACACACACACACTAGTAGAGCAGCAAATTAGATGGGCCAATTAGATATGGCTGCCATTCTGCAGTTGAGGAGAGAAAAAACTAACATGGCAGAAGCTTACTGAAGTATTGGTGCTGTGACAGTGTGGATGGGCTCAATGAGCCTGTTCATTAACTGATAAACTCCCTGCATGTTTCATCCGGCTCCACGTTAATCACTGTTGGATGACTTTTTAACTGGTTGTTCAGATGGACAGCAGGAATGTGAAAACAAGTGAAAAACCAGTAATACTATGTAGCATTTATAAGAAGCATATAAACAATGAATAAAATGAAAATAAATATAAAATATAATACATGCTTAAATGACATTGTGAGTGAGGAAAAAGTCCTCACTCACAATGCCATTTGAGCAGTTTCAGTAAATGCCAAAAGTAACATTGAAAAGAGATACTTCAGACTGGTCCTTAATCTCCTGACATCTTGGACCTGACAGAGGACAGGAGGCCCATGGCTGCTGCTGTCAGCTCCAGTGTTATCATGTAATCTATCTCTCAGTCCACAGCCCAGGTCTGTCTCTGCAGGGTTATGTACTTCTGCGCTTAATGTATGCAGCTTTAACCTTAGCTTTCGCACACATCACTGCAGATGCACATTTGTGTTGCTAGGATGAGATATGCATAGTTTGATGGCTGTTGTGAAGATTTCAGAGTTCTTATCTTTCCCAAAGAGATCCACACAAAAGTCAATATTTTAACCTCCAATACGCCATTCACAATATATAGGATACACACATCTATCTGTAGTGAAAATACCAAATACTTTAACATAATAATAACCTTATTACGATCATATATATTATCTAAATTTCTCTTGTGATAGGCTGAAACTCAATGCAGTCAAAATGATGCGTGCATATATTGTGAGCATAGTTAAAACAGTTGCTAATGCATAAAAGATCAGAGGAAAAGTGATTAATAGATAATACTCTATGTTATGATTGGTGGATGAATACTGACAGACATCTTAAACCAACTTCAAATGAATGACAGGAAGCAACGATTAATGAGCGGAACAAATTACAGGCTCTGATGATTACACGCTGTCTTTTGTGATCTTGACATCCAAACTGATCAACGCCTAAGTGGCTACATTGATAAGCTAGCCTTTCCGTCATGTTAACTCGTCTGCAGACTTAAAAGCTTCATTTTTGTCAATTCATAGAATTCATGCAAAAGACTTCAAAATAAACAATGCAGAATTATTTAATTTCAGTTGTTCACATCTCAGTTCCACTTATATTCCATATAATACTAATACTATACTTAGGAGGATCTATTTTTGTGTACCAGATCATACACAAATGCAGATGGTAAACATGGAAATGCTCATAAAACATAATTAGCTGCAGCTGTTGGCAACCTGGATGGACTGCAGCATTAATCAGTTCCTTAGTTTCTTCTGCAGAGAATGAATGTGCTGATTTAGCTGACAAGCACAGCGTGGTTTATGCTACAGTCAAACAAAGACTTCCAAGATCTGAATTTTGTTATTTTATCAAATTGCATGGTATACCTACAGGTGACATAGCTGCATTTTACATATACAACCCTTGAGAATACACACTGAAGTCACTGAGAGTGCACATGGCTCAATCTGATCTGTTTCCTGTTCAGTCAGTGAAAGAGGACCGAGATCCAAAAGTCAGTTATTAGTTTAGCTATGAAGTACAAGCCAGTCCAGTGAAATGGGAAAAAAATGCTGTCTGTTGTTCTCCCCTTCTTGCACATGGTCCTTTTTTAATATCTTTGGTATTTTTCATCCATCTTCATAATATGCAAAGCTTGGCACTGGCTCCATATCAGCACTCATTCCTCTTCATAGCTCATTTTTTATATATTTTTGTTTGCTTCCTCCAGATCTCATTCAGCCATTATTAAAATACATTGCTTTGTCTCTCTTTCACTACGCCCATAGTCTGTCTGCAGACTTTAATCATTCACAGCACACGCTTTGTACTGTCATCATTTACTCTTCCTCTCTTCGGTCTGTGCTTTGGGAGTTTCTATGTACATTCCTGACCTATGACTAAAAAATATATAATTTTAGTTATTTTATTTTTTTTACAAATGAATTTCTCACCTTTAAGACTCTAACTTCTGGAAGTCCTCACATAAAGGATGTTGACGGCAGTAATTTAAACATGCAGTAACATTACCACAGTGCTCTGACCAAGATCATATAATCTGGCCTGGAAACACTGTCCATGACTGCCCATGTCCTTGACTGGTTAATGAGGAGGAAATACTGTAAACAGCCTTGAGAATCAACTCCTGGAGGAGTTCTGGGAGGACTAATAAAGCTTTGGGAACAGGTTGTCACTGGAGTGGTGATATAGCAACACGCACACACAGCAGTAAGATATCATAGATGGCTGTCTGGGGCAGCTGTGGTTGAGGCTCAGAGGTAGGTATTCGGAAAATTGTTGGTTCAATTCATGGCTCCTTCAGCTATGCCATTGGTAAAGCAGTTTGAATGGTCTAGAAGACTAGAAAAACACTATGTAAGTGCAATATATTTACCATTTACCAACTCTGGGGCAGGAAAGCAGAAAAAAGCTTATTTTTGATTTTTTCAGATTTTCCTCTTGATTGACCTTTGACTGATTCATCCACTCAGTGCTGATCATCAGTTGTTACTGTCATGAAAACCCTTCAATAGTGCTACATGTTACTGTAATAGTAAGCACATAAATACATTTCTTAGTCTCTGTTATTATAACTTTTTTCATTTTGACACCAGATAATTGTTAAAAACAAATTTATCCCAACTATGTTTGTATTTTTTAGAGTTTGTATTCACTTTGATATTTGTACAAAATCCAGCAAACAGTTGGTGGTAGCGCATGACAGGAAGTTTTTAATTAGCAGTTCTATGTTTGTTCCTGCATGTCTGTAAATGCACGATGAGGTAGAATCCTTTTGTCACCATAACAATCCTCAAAGCTGCTCCTCTGAATAGACGAGGCTCCCCACAGCGTACTATTTTTATCCTTCTTATCAGCACTGTTATAAGACAGGTTGTGCTTTAGTTAATTACTGCATGGCTTATTCACTCTCATGGCTTATATGCAGCTTCACTTTAGATTGTTTATCACTGTCACATAAAGTAGATGTACAAGTGCAATATTGATTAGAGATTGTGAGATAAGCAGGGTATATACAGTGTGTGTGTGCAAGTGTGTTTCCACTAGTCATTTGATGGATTATAGGTGCAATGATTGGTGCGCTTATGTGTGAGTGTGTACTGTAATTTCCTCTGTTTGTGTCCCTGTATCAACATGTGTTTCAGACTGTGAATGCGTGTGCAGGATAAGTGCAGGCTCCAGGTTAACAGAAAGGAGATTGAGAGCAGCAGCAGAGATTACAGACCATTGTGCAGCCCTGTGAACTTTGTGATTCAAACATCAGACGGCCCTATCTGACTGTAGAAACACAATAATGCGATTCTAAGAGAGAGAAAGACACAGCAATTGAGATGTATATAAACTCAAAATTAGGTATATTCCCTTTTAATGATTCATATAACTCTGTGTTTTTAAGGTCTGAGTGTGAGCGAGGAGCCTCCTCTTCACAGAGTGACCACCAGCCCTCCGTCAACAGATCACCGGAGAGGGGCGCCGTGTCGCAGCAACAACCTCCAGCCACCCTCCACGCCGGCCCTGCCCCGACGCTACCTGCCTGCCCAGCCAAGAAGCTCCCCTGGAGGTCAGCAGACGTTTGTGTTAGAAGAGCAGAGCAGATTTTTTTTGATGTTTGAAAATATAAAGTTTTAAGATTCTCTATTAATGCAAATGTGAGCTCTGTGTGTGTGAAAAAGGGACAGATTTTTACTACTATATGTGGCTAACAGGCAAAACCTACGTGATGTCCTGCATGTATGCTTCGGTGCAGCAGAAGTACATTTAGCTTTCTAAAATAACAATAATACTCAGCAGGTTTTATTGTCAGTACTGTCGAATTATGTATCTGTATAGACACACAAATGCACAAATGCTCAATGTGACCATGAGTAATTCACAAAATCTCTCACATAATGTAGTGAACTGTGTTGGAGATATTCAAGGGTGGAATTACCCTTTAAGTGTTCATATCATTATATTGTTAACATATATTTGGGTACAGTGGAGAAACACCACATTTTAACCATTCTCCATAGTCTGTGTACACAGTTCTTTTTCACACCTCAGAATTAACACCATAAGCCCTGTAGTATCACGCTTATATAGGTGTGTGTGTGTGTCTGTGTGTGTCTGTGTGTGTGTGTGTGTGTGTGTGTGTGTGTGTGTGTAACTTTAAATACAGGCTCAAAACGGTCTTGCTGCTGTTGTTTTGTTTGTAACAGTACAGTGTGTGGTAGTGTGTGTTTGTTTATGTGTATGTGTGTGACTCTGGGGTTCACTTGGCAGTAGTGAATCACTCTGAGAGCCACATTTGCATGACCACATCAACACATCCACAGTGAAAACACACACACACACACACACACAGTGTCTCTACAGACCTGAAGTATCTCTCCAGGGTTATATGGGGATTTGTTCAGGATCAGAGGCTTTTCTCACATTACAGGTCTAATTAGTTTATTTTCAAGGCCTCTCTCCTCTTATCCTCTCCTCAGACTCCGAGCTAACCTCCCAAAACCTACTTTTTTATTCACTAGCATCTGTCTGTTTTTTTCTCCTCACATTTCTTCATCTTTTGAAGCTCATGGATGAACACATCTTGCATTGATTGTTTTTTTTAATCCAGCTATTCCGTACACCCACACACCTCACCAGCTCTGCGACAGATTTCATGTGTCACACAAGAGGAGATGCGAGAGTAAAGAAACAATGTTAAAATCGGTTCTGGAGTTCTGTGTTTAGCTGCAAAGTGTGTAATGTCCCACGGTACAACAGGAGGGAGATCGCTGGAACTGAAAGAAGGAGGGTAAGGAGGAGAGAAAAATATAAAATATAGGAGAGGAGAAAAATCTATGGACATAAAAGAGCACATAATGATATATAATATGATGCCCGGATAGATGATCTAATGTGTTACTGCAACATTTACTTTACACCCACTGATTGGTTGTATCCTTGTTGATTGACAGTTGGTAGGAAGGAGTTTCAGAGAAGTTCAGAAGTCACACGGTCCCTCCCGTCCTCTCCAAAGAGGCTAGCGGTGGTTCCTCCCAAACCTCAATCCCCAGGTGAGTCTTTTCCCTCGTTACTAAATGAAATTCACAATGGTTACTGTAGCACTCTCTTCTATGTTGTGCCTTGATGCCTACAGTACTGTAGTGCAATGGTGAAACTCTGCATCTCCTCAGCTCATACGAGACTGCAGAAGGCCTCTGGTCATCTCCTCAGGCTACACCTGTCTCTTTGCTCACTATTTTGAGTGCTGCTGTTACTGTTCACTCTTCTCTTAAGTCCATCTTGCTTGCTCTTTGCTGGACCTTGTTTCCTCCCACACAGTCGCAAAAAACACTAATATTTTTTTCTTCTTTCTAGTTTCTAGTCAGCAGACAGTGCTGACCAAATGTCAGTGTGTTGAAATATAGCTGAAATATTTACCTCATGAGCAATCCAACCTCACCACCTTTAATAACAACTCTAATAACTCTCTGCACCTCACAAAATCCACCGTCACCTTTTCTCATTGTTTCTCACATCGTTATTCTTCCACCATCAACCCTTCTAGCACCATCTGCATGCTGCCATCACACTCATAAACTCATTTAGTATTCACTATTTCCTCTGTAACCTTTCAGGTTGAACCTAGAGTTGTCTCAGTGTGTATGTGCCTGAAAAAGAGTATATAATTTACATAATAATACACCTAGAAGTCATTTCTAAAGACTTAAGGCAAAGACACTGACTATATTGACTATAGACTATATTGAAACATTTTCTAGAAGCTGCATAGCATGGGTTATTAAATGCCATGAAAAAACATTTCTGCTTTTTTTCTGTTTAGTTCTAGCATTTTTCTATTTTGTTTCTCTCTGTGCAGAGAGGAATTCCTCTATTTCAGGTGATATTTGTATACATGCACATGTGAGTAGTATATGTCTGTGTTCAATTTCAACCTAGCGGTACATGTCTATCACCATTACAGAATTCCTCCATTACTAAATTCTATGTCTTTCTACTCTCGTTCAACCAATGGCAAGAGAACTCATTTTATTCCCTACCTCCTTCTAACTCATCTTTCACTCATTACCTGGGACCCTGCACCCCAAGCCCAGGCTCACGTTGTCATGGAAACCACTCCCCATGCTCCAGTAGGTCTGAATGATATGGTTGAGGCAGGTGATGTGGAGCTGCAATGATTTCTTTTTTTTTTAATGCGTATGTAGACATTCAACTTTGTTTTACAATCTGTATCAACAAACGGATGGTAAATCGTAAAAGAATTTCGTGTGTCTCAGATTAGTATGTGTTCACACTGCGTGAGG
This sequence comes from Pampus argenteus, assembly GCA_036937835.1. Taxonomy (NCBI): domain Eukaryota; kingdom Metazoa; phylum Chordata; class Actinopteri; order Scombriformes; family Stromateidae; genus Pampus; species Pampus argenteus. Next base: position 9,625,181 of record CM072874.1, read on the forward strand.
GTGACTCTCGCAGAGGTTAATCGACCCGCCTGTATGTCAGGTGCGGCTTTAATGGTCGCCATCTCCAAGGAATAATGTCTTTCACATGTCTGTGTTCAGTCTGGCCTTTAAATTAGATCCACCATTAATGGATCGAGCCGTTACATAAATGTGCCCTAATGTTTTTACACAAACACAATGAGTGTCCATATATAGTTAAATGCTGCAGCTCAATCATTTCTTGATACTGGTCACATTCATCATGAGATTAGATGGTCCGTGATTAGGAACATCGTACTGGGTATTACCCCAAGGCTTCCTCTGTAGAAAAGATTCAATTAACTTCCTATCATTTATCATGTGAACACAGTCATTAGCAATAGATCAGGTCAAATCTCCTCTGATTTAATACTCATCAATTCCATTATTATGGATACATGTGTCCCAGTTAGATTTAAGAATTAGTACATGACTAAAAAATGACTGGAAGATATAATGCACTATATTGTGAATATTTTTCTAGCTTATTCTATCCTATTATTCTATCCTAGAGCAAACCCGTCCTCATTCAGACATATTTATAACTCTTAATTTAATCTCCAATGTTTTTACAGTCCAGTCTGGGCAGCGGCCCGCAGCAGTCGTAAGAGGGTCGGCTCCCTCGGGGTCTCCTAACCGCACGGCCCCCCTGAGGCTGCAGCAGGAACAGCAGGAGAGTCTGCAGAGAGAGAAAGATGAGGCTCAACAGAAAGAGAAAGAGAGGCAAGCGGAGACGAGAGAAAAAGAGGAGCAAAGGGTGGAGGTGAGCTGTCGAGAAAGTCTGTGGTACCGCTTGGAGTCTTGCACTGCTGTTTTCTATGTTATGCTGTTCTGTTCTTTGTCACTTAGGTTCAGAGGCTGCAGGGACGCTGTGAACAGCAGGAGAGGCAGCTGAAAGCTCTAAGAGAAGAGCTGAGGAAGACTTCCCTGGGCCTGGAAGCCTTCATCATCACCACTCAGCATTACTGCCTCAAGGTAGCGAGCTGGAATGACGCAGTGCATACTCAATAAAACTATTGTTGTCTCTTACCAAAATAACATTGCTGCTTTTGTGCTAAGTCTATATTTTCTTTAATTAACTGAGGATTTTCTTGGCCTCTGATGATCTAAAGGCTAATCTACCATCCTATGTAGATAGACAACAGTGCCCTAAACATTTCCATTTACTGATTTACACACAAACACATGCAGTATTTAATGCCATGAAGTGAGATTCACAGCATGGTCAATGAGCAGCAAGATGAGCAAGAGCATTTCAGTGAGTCACTGAGCTGGTTTTCATGTAGTTTGATGGAGGTGATATAACTGTAACACCACTGCCAGACTGTCGAGGGACATTCGGACTATTTTATGGTCACTGTCTGAGTGTAGCAATCAAGGACCCATAGTGCAGATAGAGAGAAGGCAGGAAATGTTGTGGGCTTATTTGAGTAGGTTTGAGCTCCCTCTGCTGTCCGCAGTCAGACCTAACAGCTACAGTATAATCAGTGGAAGTGGATCACATGCAAGTGTTTGCTTTAAATTGTCCACATTTATTCTTTTCAGAACAAAACTACAGAAGACAATGAAAGGAATTTGTCCTTGGAAATGCAAAAGATCAGAGAGGAGATGGGTGAGTGAGAGAATCAATCAAATGAGGTAAAAGATGGGCCTTTTTCATGTTTTGACTTTTGAAATTTTAACTTGCATCGGAAAATGTGAAACCAGAGCATTGTTGGTGTTATTAGTAACGGTTTATGCCATAATAATTAACAAAATCTGTCAAGAATAAGACAAAAAAACTGAATGAGAATAAAAACGGACTTCAGATTCAGACGTCAGAAAGATTGAGAGAGCACATTTTCACTCAACTTTAATTTTAAAAAAGTAATATATCATACTCTGAATAAAAAATATGGTATGGATGATATGAATGTACAGTAACACATTCTGCACTAATAAACTTCTAGCATCCAACTCAATGCGATGGGAGAGACTCCATCATGAGAAGACAGCGCTGGAGGTGGCGTTTGAGCAAGAGTTACAGGAACTGCAGCTGCAGCAGGAGGCGGAGCTGTCTGCTGTGGAGGAGGGGCTTAGGAAGTGTCACTCAGCAGAGACAGAACACCTGAAGGCCGAGCACCGGTCAGAGATGGAGGAGCTGAGGACTCAGCAACAGGAGCAGGTGTGTGTTTAATGTTGGCTTTGATGAGATTTAATCTTTCACACTGAATCTGCTCACTCATTAGAGAACCTTGCTGTGTGTGTGTGTGTATGTGTTTGTGTGCATGTGTTAGGTGGAGGAGATGACAGTCCACCACCAGACAGCCGTTCAGGAGCTCAGAGACATGCATAACATCACCATGGCAACACTGCATGAGGAGCATGCCCGTACCATGAGAGGTACGATCATAGATCTCATTTAAATAACATAATATGACACCTGGAACTGCATCAACTCTTCTCTTCTTCTCTTCTTATTATGCGTCTGAATCTGTCTGTAGACTTAAGGAAAGCTCATGAGCAACAGAAGATGCTTCTAGAGGAGGATTTTGAGAAACTCAGACTTTCTCTACAGGTATGATTCCATTAAAAAACACTTGAAGATTCCTTCCAGACATTTCTTAAGACCTACAAAAATACTCTGCTTTAAATAATATGTTGTGTCTGATATAGTTTTTCCACAAAAAAGGTCAGGCACACATCCCCTATCCAAATCAGACAGACATCTTACACTCTATTAGCCTTCACATGAGAAGGACTTTTAACACGTTAACGTTTTTTTAGTTGACACACACTAATCTGTTCTGAGGCGATGTATGACATTGTGTTTCTGCGTGTGGATGCTTGTTCAGGATCAAGTGGATACGCTCACATTTCAAAACCAGAGTCTGAGGGATAAAGCCAAACGCTTTGAGGAGGCTTTGAGGAGGAGCACGGATGAACAGATAGTTGTGAGTTTACCTATACAGTAATACAAAGATATTGCACAGTAGACCTACGGTACATAACTGCATGTATCTCTCAAGCTCCACTGTAAATAATGTAGATATCCAAATGTGCTTTATTTATAATATATAGTCCAAATGGCAATTGTGTTGTCTAAAGTGCAACACCCAATACTCTATTTCTGTCTACTTTTCCTTTGTCTTGTTCACGCACCTATAATAGGACGCTTTAGCGCCATACCAGCACATTGAGCAGGATCTGAAGAGCTTGAAGGAGGTTGTGGAAATGAAGAACCAGCAGATACACCAGCAAGAGAAGAAGATCTCAGACCTGGAGAAAGTGGTAGACTCAAATAAGCCGTCTCCATCACCACCACCCCTATACAAGCACACACAAACACACACATACACATACACACACACACTGGTCTAGTTATGTACTGTCAGTATGTCTGGTGAATGAAAGATTACGCTGCGGTTGTGTTTTGCTTTTGAGCAGGCCCAAAAGAACGTGTTCCTCGAGGAGAAGCTCCAGGTTCTGCAGCAGCAGAATGAAGATCTGAAGGCTCGTATTGATATGAACCTAGTCCTTTCCAGGTGAGACACATTATCATCATTATAAGGCATCATCATTATCATTATTATAAGGCTCATCATATCTTTAGCATATGCTAACGTTAGCTGTCTCTGTGCTGTTCTCTCATGCAGGCAACTGTCAGAGGAGAACGCCAACCTCCATGAGTCGGTCGAGAAGGAGAGCACTGAGAAGAAACGGCTGAGTCGGAACAACGAGGAGCTGCTGTGGCGTCTCCAGACGAGCCCCCTCATGTCCCCCTCCTCCTCCCCACTGCATCGCTCCTTCTCTACCTCCCCCGCCCCCTCGTCCCCATTCTTCTCATCCTCACCTGTGGCAGGCTGTGACTCCCCCACTCACTGCTACGGTTTTCCCCAGCAGGCGCAATACTCCTCCCCCTCCCACAGAGCTGCCACCAATCAAAATTTCTCCCCAGGGCCAGACACACCCACTCACAGGGCAGCGAACAATCAGAATTACTCCCCCGGCTTGGCTACACCCACTCACAGAGCGTCACCCAATCGCTGTAACTCACCCGCCTGTTTCAACTCTTTACAGAGATAAGCTCATATCGGGAAAATGCAAGTAGATGACTGCAGCTCAGTTCTTTGTATTAATCAAAGGTGTATATACTGTATGATAGCAGCACAGATAGTGTCAGATTGTAGTTAAACCTCCCCTGCATGGGCAGTCTTGAGTCCCGCACAGACAGAAACAAACACATGGACAGTACAGTAGCACCTGTCACCAGAACACAATACTCTGGTGAGACATGTCCTCGATAAAATAAGCTGCACTGTCTCTCTCACTGGGATTAATTTCTTTTAAAAGATGAGCTATAATTATGAGTCATGACCTGAAATGTCAGCAGTTTGTTTTTCCATTCGGGCCAAAAAAAAAAATCCCAAACAAAGCGCCTTATACTTAGTCCTGCCGTCTCACCAGCAGAAAAAAAAAAATACAACTTTCTTTTTTTTCATTATAAGACTTTGCATTAATAATTGATTTGCAAATCAGAGGGATTTATGTTTCTTAGCCTCCTCAAGTTGTATTTGATATATTTGTAATCAGTTAATACTGAAGCCTAACCGGAAGCCCAGCCATTTTATCATATGTAAAAAACCTTGCCAGGTCTTCCTATAGTACAGCGTCTCTCCACATGAGCTATTCCTCACTTTTGGGATCCCTCAGGTCAACTGGCAAAAAAAACCTGACGTCTGCTATTTTGTATTTTACCTCAGCGGGGAATGTGCAGTCTATTGCGTCTATAGCAGCAACAACGACAATAAGAAAAAGCGAACAGAGAGCTCAAAGCTGAAGGGGGTAACCTAGCACAGGAATTGCTTTTTAAAAAAAATGTTGTTGTGGATTTCTTTAAAATGTGATGTTATCTAATTTATTTATTACATGTTTTTTGCTACTTAAGCAAGCATTTAGCGTGAAAGTCTTCCAGTCTTAACGTGAAAGTTATCATTGATGTGATTGTCTCTTTAGTGAGCCTGAGGCATGTAGGAATTGAATGATGAACATAGAAAATATCACCTATGGGACATAAGTGGAATATGTGATGTATCCCGGGAGAAAGGACTGGGGATATTTTTGGCTTGTCCTGATACATAGGTGGTGTTCAGGGTGACCGTCTTATCATGATATGGGTTTATAAGCTATGTAGGTTTAAAAAAAAATAAAACACAGGTTAGCCCTCTGTTTACCTCTTTGTGATGTTTTAGATTAGTGTAGCCCTTTCTGAATCTGTTGACCTCTTCATAAAATGAAAATATAGTATATTACAGAAGCTTCCTTCTGACGCTTCTGGTTTGTTTATCTGAACTACACTAATTTATAGAATTTTTTTTTTTTTTTATGTTCTAAACTTTTGCAAATTACACTGAATTCTCAGTGTGTAAAAATGAATCATTCAGGGAATTATTTTTTAAAATTTAGATTAGAATTTTCTTTTGTATAGGGTCTCTACAGGGCATAATACACATTCAAGATATTTCCCAAGCTAATTTTCCACTGAGAAACTGACCTTTGGTATATACTGTAAAAAAAAAAAAGTAGAATTATTTTATAACGTACAGTGCATCATAGCTGCCTCCTGTTCTGCACTCTACTGATAAACTTACCCTCAGGGTCCTGATCATTCATATGGAGCTGCTTTTACCAAGTCAACTACTATACAGTGATTTACTGGCATCCTTTACAAAAAACAAAGTTAAAGCCGTTTAGTGTACACATGAAAACTACTGTAAATAAACAAAGAGAACAGATGAGGGTGATGAAGGCTGTGTTGGTTGTAGTCAGTTACAGCGACTTTGCTGTTGGAGGCATGAGTTAGGATTAGTGACTAATGTAATATTATTAAGTAGATGCATGGGGTGGGTGGGTGGGGTGGGTGGGAGGGGGGTATTTAATCCTGCCATTGGGCCTTTAAATTCCTCATAGGTGCCCTGGTCAATTGTTGTGTTTCATGTTGAGTAAATGTAAACTTTTACCAGCATGTAAAGGATGACCTTTCCGGGTTGCCTGTTTTTCCAGTAATACACTTTTATGTAGATATTAAATTTGCTATACCAGCACTTTTGATGGTCAAAAAAAAAAAAAAAACTTTTTGTGGATCGTTGGGATTATTTTTTTTTTGTATGATGCGAACATTACATGGGTTACATGCTCTTAAACAAAAGAATGTCAAATACAGCATACGATTTGAGAAACGTATCTCAATTCTCACTGATTTTATACCACACGGATGATTTTGAGAATGTCTTTGCGAAATGATCAATTGTAAGAATATACCAGTCAGAAATTCAAAGTGTTTTCATCAAATGTTTAGAATGACAGTTTACCTTAACATCATTGAATGATTCTGCAGGTTCCTTCTAAAAGTCACTTCAGCTTCAAAAAAAAATAAAAATAATAGTCTGCAAGGATGCAACAAAAACTACTGTTTACAAAATAACAGCTAAATTAATATTTCACCTTTGAATGGAGTATGATTTCTAAACTGCGAACTGGTATTGTAACGACCCTTCAATGTGTCCTGTGGACATCTGTGTCTCACTATGCGCTGAATGTCAAAAATGTAATGATTTTATACACGTCATTCATGTGATTTTGTTAAATATAGAACCTCTTGTCTGAACAGTATGTAGCAGCCATTAAATATGTAGCACTTGGTTGAGCCTCCCAACAAGCGATATGGTTTATGTATCTAATTCATTTGGGACCGAAACATCCATGTTGATATTTAAACATTGTCATAGCAAACGTTTTCATGGCTTTCAGCACTAGAATTTAATCTCGTGGATGTAAGCTATACAATAATCCCCCTCTAGATTTGATCCAGAGACGATGTTTACTGAATTTGTTCGTTCTGACACTGATTGTATGTTTGAATGTAAATACATTTACAACACGAGTTGTGTCTTAGTGCACCAACGAAGTAATAGAAGCATGTTTTCTCTTGTCTTTGCCGTTTCTTGCTCTTTCTCGCTGTTCTTTCACCTCTTGCGCGTTGTGATGGTCAAAAGTGTAGCGTATAGGAGGCCTAGAAGATGAGGAATGAGATTCAACGTGAAATGTACACACAATATGTTGATACTCTCATTTGTATTTTCTGGGGGAGAACATAGTATTAAAAAAAATATATCCAAGAGAAGTTCTGCAGTGCTCATGTTTCATTTAAGGATGTCCTCCATGTGATGTGTACAAGCAACATGTATTCAGAATATAGTGGTGTTTTACTGATCACAAGCTCAAAGTTTCCATCATTCTCCTGCAATGACACTTTGAGCTTCAAGACTGAACAAAAAAATGCAGCTAAAATACCATTTATTTTTACAAATGCTTTCATTTTTATTCTTATATATTTCAAAACATTTATAAATCTCATCAGACAAAAAAATCGAAAGTGTCCTTCTGCCATTTGGCATGCACATTTCATAAATGTGATGAAACAGATTAAAAACCCTGCAGAGTTTTTTAAGAATGTTGTAAGGTGAAAACATAAAAGTACTTACACCAGAGCGTGAATCAAGGCAGGTAGGAACGGACAATTTGTAAGATACGTGACTGAGAATAAAACTTCAACACAGTTCAGCTTTACACATTTTACATTTGATGTATCAAAATATGCAACTGAACATTAAAATCATATAATCAATAAGACAACATTCATTATGTCATTTTAAAAAGTCCTTATTTTTGCCAAAAAAACATGTGAACTACACTGACTACTATGAATTTTTACATTGGTTGGCAGGCCTGGTACATACATATGTTATTAGACTACATAACCCATAAACTATGATTAGTCTGTAAAAAATATCAACTATACAGCAATAGCACTATCTTCTCTTTCCTGATCCAACCTCAATCTTTTTTTTATTTTTATTTTTTTATTTTCTCTAAACTCAGCAAAATGAGCTGAGGTATCACTTCCGCATGAAGTGAGACAGGACATCCATGGGCAAGGGGAAGATGATGGTGGAGTTCTTCTCTGCTGCAATAGTGTTGAGAGTCTGCAGGTAGCGAAGCTGCAGGGCTGACGGAGACTCTGCAATCACGAGGGATGCCTCTTTCAGGGCACGAGATGCGTTCATCTCACCTTCTGCTGCAATCACCTGTTGGCAGATAGGTAAAGAGATTAGTCCAGCACACAATAACCAGCCCTAAAAGTATGGTTGTTGTTTTTTCTGTGTGCACATTATGTTTTACAGTAAATCTATATAACTCTATAACTATCCTGACCTTGGCTCTGGCCTCTCGTGATGCCTCTGCTTCAGCAGCCATGGCTCTCTGCAGCTGAACTGGCAGCTTCACATCTTTAATCTCCACACGCTCCACTTTGATACCCCAGTCATCTGTGGCTTCATCCAGGTTTGCCTGGAAAAGATGAGTTCACACCTGTAGCTAACAATGCAATGGTCTTATGTGGCGTATTTGGAGAAAAATACTGACAACAAGATACAGCATCCAAGTCCACAAAATAGTCTCGATAGCTGCGCTATACCAAATTTGCGGCCGTAATAACTGCTGAATAGTGTCTATTTAGTACCGCAATGGTTAAAATTTGTACTGCAAAATATCTTTCACAACATTTGCTAATAATGTTCGAGCAAACAGCACAGCACACCATGATTTCATTTTGTGAATTCACAAAAAGTGATGTAGAAGTGTCCTATATGAAATAAAATTGATCAAAATAAAATGGATAAGACTTTTCAGTCAACAGTAATTATCTAAAATGTCCAATGTTTTTGACCATAGTGAATATGCTCTTCTGTACCTGCATGCTGTGGGCGATGCCCTCACGGTCAGACAAGAGCTCTGACAGGTTCTTGGTCCCCAGGACGTTTCTGAGGGTGGTTTGAGCCAGCAGACGGGTGGCAAAGTCAGCATTAGACACATTGGCCACAGAGGCGATGGGGTCATTGACCCGGAAGTACACCACTCCATCCACAGAAACTGTAACTGAGTCCTTGGTCAGGATCTAGGTTAGAAATACATGTAACATATGATGTCTGTGTGTGTGTGTGTGTGTGCGCACAGAATTGAACTGAAATTGTTTTATGCTGTAAAAGAGCATTTCCCCCCAACAGTTTGTGTCAAGCCCCAAGTACCTCTTGGGGTGGGATGTCAAAGGAAACTGTCCGGAGATCCACTTTCACAAAGGTATCAGTGCATGGCAAAACGAAGAAAATTCCTGTGGATAAACGGGAAGATTTAAAAAAAAAAAAGAAAAAACGTTTTACCCTTTTATTTATTTTTATTTATTTATTTTATTTATTTGGTCAAAAAATATGTAAATATATAAATTGTTAGTGTTTCTACCTGGTCCTTTAGCCTTCCTGTCAGTGATGCGGCCTAGTCTGAAGATAACAGTCCTCTCATACTCCTGCACAATCTGTACAACCAGAGCACAAGCTTAAATCACTTTCAAAGTTTTCTGTAAAGGACACATATGTTCCTGCAAGACAAAAACCTGAGCTCATTTATTAAAGTTCACTCACCTTCACACAAAACCAGATGGTGAAGGGGAAGAGGATACATGTAAAGAGGCCAGAGATTATGACTATGAACCAACCAATGCATCCCAAAGACCCTGTCCGCTCAGCTACAGAGAAAGACACAGAAAGACAAAACAGAGGTTGAAATACTGTGAAACCGTAACAAACATGAAAACACTCATTACAGTGTGAAAAGTATGAGATGTGAGTAGGTTTGCATTATTTAAAAACAAGTAAGAGAAATGTGGCTGCGAGTGGAGGAGGTTTCTTCTGACCCTCTGTAACTACAACACAAATAAACAAGGACTTCAGGGAATCATTAATAACTAAATAATCATTAAAATTTACCTCAAAAACATAATAGAACATAATTTTAAAACTATAATATACTGATGTATTGTACCTCAGCTTTTCATCTTGGATCAAACACTGATTCTGGTTGTCACGCAGGGAAATGTTTACTTATGCAACATGATTCTTGAGCTCCACTGTGATAATAAAATAAGTCACTAAGTGCGGGAAGGGGAAGAGTCATATTCTGCATCATGGTTTCCAGCTCAAATGACTGCATATGTCATTTGAGCATTAAATCATTCATAATATTATTAACCTCATGTTTGTAGATAGACAAAACTTTCATGAGACATATTCTCACATAGCAAAGACACATTTGACTGCGTTTGAGCAAGACTCTTACACTGTCGGAGGAAGCTTGCAAAACTTTCATTGCCTTTTTTCAAGCAACGCTATCCTCTCTTTTTAGATCAAACCACAGAAACTCTTGTAAACTAACGGACAGTATAACATTGGCACAAAACTGTAAAAGAACATTATTGCAAAATACAGAGCCTTGCAAAGACACTACCAGAGTTTCACATGAACCGACAGTTATTGGGAAAGCTCATGTGTATGTTGGTTAAGAGTTTATGAGGACTGTTATAAACAGAGATATATTATAATGGCATAAAACAATACCACAGTATGTACATGTAAGTTGGCTGGTGAGTAATATATTCACACAAGGATCATGGCATGACGAGTTACACCATAGTACTATAATCTTTGTTGTTTGTTGGATTGGAAGAACTTCACACTACCATTTGAATAAAATAGAGACAATACACAAATTAGTCCTTCATTATCTGTTCACCCAATTTAGCTTCCTCTCCAGCAAAGATACAATTGAAAGTATATACATGTATATATATATATATATATATATATATATATATATATATATATATATATATATATATATACATGTATATACTTTCAATTATACAGCAAATATATATATATATATATTTGCTGTGTATCACCTAGGAAACAATTATGTTTCAAAAACGCGAAAACAAGCTCTTATCTATAACCAAATTCAGGAGCCAACCATATAACGTGACAGTTCTACTCGGCCACCTGACTTCACAGAGTGTGAATACACACACACACACACACACACACACACACACACACACACACACACACACTTAAAGTCACATGCTTTTGGGACTTCTTATATCAGTGACATATGAGCCCAGTCTCTATGGTGATGTTGTTTTACTCACCAGCACAGGTGAGCTCTTATGTATACACCATATATATATATATATATAGTACTCCTGCTGCTATAACTGATAGCATGTTGACTGTCGACATGGAAGCCATTGTTCAGGGAAGAGTAAATAACTCATTTGTTGATCTTTAAACCAGACTGGTGCTAGTAATGTTTTACTCCTTTTTTTTTTAACACAAGCAGTTATGTAACATTTTTAAAAGCTCAGTATAACATGTAGTTCAGCTTACATATCAGGTCCTGTTTGCTGATCCCTCTCCTCTTCTGACTTTCCACCTGGTCCTCCATTTCCATATGTTAGTTGAAACTGAGAGGGGAAGCGTGTTGAGAGAGAGTTTATTGTAGTGCGCCTGGTCAGGAGGGAGCCATCCAGCCTTTTAAAGCTGTAACGCTACAATATAACGCATGTCAGAGAAGGTGTGGCTAACATCCTGAGTTCACAAAGTATAATCAGCATGGGTTCAACTGGTCTTGGGGTAATCTCAGTGTATGTATGAATAAAGTTCATCTTTCATCTATGTTAAAATGAAAAAAAACAAAACAAAAGAATAGATCCTGCTTAGATGCACACAACACTGGTAATATTTAGAATAATACAAGTTAACATTAAATGCTCACATTATGAAACCTTTTTTTTCTCCCCATGATTCATACAATGGCAACTGTCACTCAGAGATTGCCCAATGTGGCCTTTGCATAGTTAACCCTATCTGTCCCTCACTATATAACATACCTTCCTAAAAGGCATGGTTCACTTCCCCTTATTTCACTTCATATGAGAATGAGAAATGATGTATTTTATAAGCCTGATATTTGTATATCAATTGCTAACACAATTCCTCTTCTTATGTTTTATGGTGTCTGCAGAAATTAGTTTAATTTAATACTTAACAAGACCTTTTAAACAACATTGAAAGACCAAGAAAAAAAATATTTATTGAATTAGTAGGCTTGTATAATTTGTTGATTTTGAATAACAAAATCTACACCTGTAGTTTGGGACCAGAGTTGTTACAGTACATTATTAGCAACACTATAGTTTCCTTTAGATTAGCAAGGTGAATGATTTAACAGTGAAATAATTCTTAACATTACTTGCTGTAAAGGTGATAATAGCAATTAAGTTTTGATCAAAGGTTGAAGCAGTTGGCTCTCTTTGGGATCAAAATATAATATTAAAAAAATATAATAATATCTAAGATCATTAAATGTATCACATTTTAAGAAGTATAATTAAATTAAGTATAATTTAAAAAAAGCTGTCTGTATTGCACATGTTGAATTAATAGGTTTGGTTTAGCAGCCAATAAGAGTAATGAGTAATGAAAGCATGAATGAAAAACTAGACTACGGAAAATAAAAACTTTCCATGAAGATCTCCTGATTACGTTGTTGTAGTCTCATGACTAATTGACACATGACTAATTTCATCATCTACTGCATGTGTTGAGCAATATCAACGAAGACCATAAAGACCTTTGTAGAGCACAGAGGACTGTAAGTAGGATGGAAAAATTAAATTGTACATGCATATATGGTATATTATGGCATATGATGACCACAGGCAACAATAGATTGAGGCTGAAATTTGTTATATTTTACATTTGTCCAGTTAATAAGGACTGATTATGAACCTTGATTTTTAACCTTTTTTTTTTTGTTCACACTATTCAGGCGAATGTCCCTTTAATTGTGTTTTCTTTTTTAAACCTTTTAAACTTATCAGACCTTATTTGGACAACTCATGTTGTAAAGATTGTAAAGCTCGCCTCCAATTTTTTTTTGTATGAGGTGTTGCCATTATTTTGTCCATCTCCAGTAATTTTATTTAAGGGGCTTGTCAGACAGCCATGGCATGACATAAACTATAGATACAGTACAGCAACAGCAACCAGCATTTTACTGACAAAATAATAAAACAGGTGCAATTTCAAACAAGAGCAAAACAGAAAAAGAAGAAAAAAAAAAAAACAGTGTAACAAACAAAGTGTCTATTACTTAAAAACAATACAGTAACTGTTCTTGAATGATCCCATGTAGGCTAGAGTGCTACTGAGATGTATAGTAAACCAAGTAAAATTACAGTTTTCACTATGTTGCAAAGTAACTGAAGAATAGTTACATAACACAACTGCATTCAGTTGTTCACAAAAAAACATCTGTATACAGTATGTCAGGTCAAATACTGTAATAGAAGTACTAGCAGTGTCACATCTGGCAAAACAAATCCAACATACAAAGTATAATTCACAGTAAACTGCTGACAACCCCAAGTGAATGTTTGCTAAAAAATAATACAAATAATGAGTGGAACTGGCAAATGTTTGTGTACAACACTCCCACCCTTCAAACACCTAAAGATTTAAGGTGTGCCCACTTTTAAAATGTGACATATGACTCAATATGCCAGTCAGCTCAAGATTTCTTGACATAATACAATATTTTATGCAAAGCAATTCATAAGAATGTCCTTTACACAGAGTTCGGACATATAATAATACTACACAAGGATACTGTCAATTCATTACATAATATCATGTATATATTTTTTTTTAAATTTCTACACTTCATTATTCATGTATTAATGTTGATCAACTGCCAAATCCAGCTAACATTAAAACCAATCACAGTCTACTTGTAAAACCAAACAACTTTGACAACTGATATTTACAACTTTTTAACTGTGAATAATAGAAGACATCTCCTCTGCACATTATTTTAACTGTTTACATTGTAGTGTTCCTTGTAGTGGCGAATCACTCTGATTGTAAAATATACAATAATCAAACTCTTCAGCCTGTTGTCCTGTGCTCTGTGGGGTTCAAGGCCAGAAAATAAACCTGTCAACTGCTGAAAGGATATGGCAGGGGGTAACGATAGAGGTCAGGCATGTAAATATACTCAGTGTTTCAAAATGTATGGAGGGTTTCACTGCCAGCCCAGCTGGGGGTGCAGGCCTGGTTGGAGGGGAAAGGGGTTTCCTGGGCCTGTAGGGTAGTTGGTGAAACTGTTGGGCTGAGGAGGAAAGTTCTCCAAAGCAGATGTGGGATGAGCCTGGAACAAAAACAACGCTTTATCAAACTGACATTCAAATACTTTCCCTCTGTCAGAGTATTGCGCATGTGTATGTGTGTGTGTGTGTGTCTACCTGCAGTAGGGCGGACTGCATGGTTGGGTTGTGGAGGCCAGCAAGGGCAGCAGGGGAGGCAGAGGGAGAGAAGCCTGGTACACCAGGGAAGGACAGCAAGCCGGGGAACCCGCTGCTTCCTGGAGGCTGGAGACTGCTGGTCAACCTGGAACATGCACGATAGTTACTGTTGATTACAGACACACATACACACAATGTTACTTTGAATTTCACCATTTCACATCATTCTGTATCTACTGGGTTTTACAACAAAATAACTGCTCTCGTTCTTAATATTACTGCATATTGTTACTTTCAATGCACATCCAGGTAAATCTGAAAAACAGGGCCATGTTTTAGATGACTTTAGGATCCTTGGTGAATAACTGTTGTTACATGTTTTGTATATACTGTACTATTTTGCCACTCATTTGTATATAAACATTAAAAAATATAACTTGCTGGCTTAATATTGCTTAAAAATAGGTGAAGCTTGTGTTTGCAACACTCTGTCAGCCATATATTTTATCAGGTTATCTGATAATCACCTGGTAAGTTGGTGAAGAACTCTGAGACAATTTAAACCGAAGTCCAAGCTTGACAGTATGAGTGTACTTTGCACTTTGTGGGTGTGGTGTTCACATTTACAACATAAAAGCTCAAGTGGAAGATCAAATGACATGATTTATGATGCCTTTTTTCCATCTATGCTACATGCAAGCAGAAATCAGTCACATGCTTTAAGAGCCAATTCTGACCACTCATGACTGTGCTCTAACACATCATGTAGTAGCTACTAGCAGAGTTGGAACAAATTCAATCTAATAGATCGTGGGCAATACCGATATAATTCATGCGCCAGATATCAGACTTCACTGATTCAGTTTCCGTAGTCTGATGTTTTAGGCAACCGAGAGAGCTTACAGACATCTCAGTGTAGAAGAGACAGCTGAAACCTTGCAGAAGGTGCAGGTGAGGGCAGGATTTGTGAACAGGACTGCATAAATGGCGATGCTAAGTAGGTTTATTTTAGATGATCCCCATGACATGACTATAACATGGTTATAACATGGTTACAAAGTTCTCTGTAATTGTCTGTCAAACATATCTGACATACCCAGGCTGGAAGTTGGAGCTGAAGGCAGACGCAAAGCCGGGTAAAACTGGCGATGATGACGGAACCCCGGCGGCGGCGGCTGCTGCTGCCGCGGCCACTGCCTGCAGTGGTGCCACTGATGCTACTGAAGATGGAGTGGCACCAGGCAGTCCCATGAATGAAGACAACACAGGGCTCCCAGCACCGTGCCCTCCCCCAACCCCCAACCCTGGGAAGGCAGTAGGGCTAGGGCCAGGTGGAAGGCCTTGGAATATAGAGGCGGCAGAGGTGATGCCTAGACCAAAAGCAGAGGCTGAATTGGGGGCAGCGTTGGGAGCCAGGCCTGGGTAGATGGACGTCGGTGGGTGGTTGGAGATGTTGGTAGCGGGAGACATTGCTGGCATTGATGAAGGCATGGAGGAAGAAGGGAGAGAAGAAGAAAGGGCGGAAAATGGGGACAGGCCAGGATAATGAGAGGGTGCTGGGCTAGAGGACAAAGCTTGGAGGCCGGTGATAGCAACAGGACTAGGGAGAGAGACTTGAGGAGAACCTGTGGGGTGCGACAAACCCAAAGAACGTGCCAAGGCAGCCTGTGCAGAACCTGGACCCACCAGTGAGCTAACAGACGGTGTGCCGGAGCGAGAGGTGCCCTTAAAGGCAGAGTGCACAGGGCTGTTACTGCCACTGCCGCTACCACCGGTGTGTCTATTCAGGACTGCACGTTGCTGTTCCATCTGAAGGACTCCAGCAGCCCCTATGGCAGCCTGAGTCTGTGCAGAGTGGGCTGAGGAGGGTTTGGGACTGGGGCCTGGGGTGGAACAGCTTGGAGTGGAAGATCCAGGAGTGAGAGGTGGTGGCCCAGAGGGGGTGTAACTTCTTATCACAGAGCCAGAGAGGTTACCTGCTTGTGGGGGTATGCCATGAAAGGAGTGTCCTGACTGTTGGTCTGCGGAGTGGGAAAGAATCCTCTGCTGAGTTGAGCCTGAGTTTGTCTGAGATAAGGGGTCTGGGCCGCTGCGGGAGGTGGCAGGTGTGCTTGGTCGGGACACTGCATGGAAGGGGGAAGAAGAGTAGCCCCCACTTCCGGGGACAGGAGTTCCACACGGGGTTCCTGAGGGGGTGTGGGCCTTAATGACTGATGAGGGTGTAGCGTGGCCGGTGGGGGTCTGTGGACCTGCTCTGATGACAGACGGGGATGGAGCAGGGGAGGGAGAGGGGGCGTTAGGGTTGTGGGAGGGCACCATGCCAGGAAAAACTGGTGTGATGGGGGTTGTGGGAGGTGGCTGAGCGGGAGAAGCTTGGGGTGGGGCAGGAGTAGAGGGTGTGGACCCATGAGGAATAAGCAGGGGCCCGCTGTTGACTCCGGGTGTGGTGTTTTGCGGATTGCCTGATTTGGTGTAACCTAGGTAGAAAGAAATCAGAGTTACTAAATCTAAAATGACGACTATTAATAGCTGACATGGTGAGAAGCAAAAATAAAAAGACAGCAAATACATTAACTTGAATTTTTGTTTTTTTTCTGATCAGTGGTGTTATAAATTTATTCCAGAATAGATTATAACCCAACACACAAGAGGAAGCAATCCACTCATGTCTACAAAAAGGAAACAAGACAGAACAAGGGAGTATAGCCAGAGAGCTTCCCTGCGTGCAACTTATTACAATATTCAAGTTTGGAATATGTCTTCTTCTTACCTTTGGGGACATGTTTAAATATCTTATTTTGTTTGGCTACTCAAATTAACTTTCACCGCATCTCTCACCATTTTTGGTTCAATGAAACTAGAGATATTTTTGTTTTGCTTGTGAACACATATCTCCCCAAAGGCCCTAAAAGATGTATTTCAAATGAGAAAAGTGATGAGACGGTGCGTTCAAAAAAAAATAAAAAATAGTTATTCCAAGCGATGCATGTTAAATGCCTTATGCAGAATATATTCAGCTTCAAGCATGAATACAGAAAGATTAGTTTACAGCTATTTCCAACCAAAGACCCATCCTCACGTTTCAACAAAACATAGATCTACACTGACTGACCAAAAAACACCTGCACAGTGTAATGCAAGGCATTAGCGGTACGATTTGAGGCTGTACTTGGTGGTGGTGCAGTACTAAACTGAATTATATCGAGGGGTATTTCTAATATTTTGTCCATCTCATCCACATATATAGAGGATAAAAAAATACCAGAAATACTGTATTAACTTATCAACATATCTCCAACAGCTCTAAATTGAATTCCCTTGAATCCAGGACACATGAATGTTGTAATAGACTGCATTAAAATGTACAGGGGGGTTGTATTTTTCTGGTCACTCAGCGCACTTCAACAAAAGTAGGAAGCACATTCTTCACCTGATAAAACGGCATTAAACTGGAGAAGTGCAAGTAAGCAGCATGCCACGTAGTTAGGCAGCTATTTGCTGTCACACACACACACTCACAGGCACACACTCACTTCCGCTGAGTCATACCTGCTACTTTGTGGGTGGAGTTGTAGGGGGGAGGGGGCACGCTGGCTGTTATAACCCCTCCCACAGAAACAAGGCCTGCGTTGTTGTACGCACCTGAGTAGCAGTTGCACATATTAACAGTGTCCACCACGCAGTCATACTCTCCCCACCATTAACTACAGTTATGCCTCAACCAGTGCCAGACAGCAGTAAAATAAACTGATGAAACATGTCTAACTGTGTCTAAACCACTCAAAGCAGCAGCATTATTAATTCCTCAATTGTCTTAGAGCTTTGCATCTTTCATATGTTTTTTTTTCCTCAGTGACAAGTTGTAAACAGTGTTATTGTTCAGGGCAGAGAAAGGAAGAGATGAGTGTGCGTCAGTGCGTTGATTCTTACTTGGTGCGATGGTAGCATGAGGTCGGCATGGTGGTATAGGGTAGGGCACAGGACGATGAGGGTTGTAGGTAGAAGGAAACTTGAGAAGGAAATGACAAAAGATATGCAACACTTCATTCACTGATCAGCCAATTCAGTCTAATTGGAATCTTTAACATCAACATCTTCTTACTCATACTGTATATTTGTTTCTATGTGTTTCCATTATTTAGCTTTTTCAATGCAGTCAATCATTAGCTTATATGTCTTAAATTTCTTGGTTTATCATGTCAAAGTAACATAATTAGTCATGTGAGACCCATTCATTCAGTTATGAGATTTCCTGCCACTACTATGATGTATTATGAAGCCGATGATTCACTTTCTTATGCTTACAGGTTTGAATGGTCCGATAATCCGAGCAGAGATTCCTTTCCCTTCCATACTGTTAGAAGTGTCCTCTTTCTTCTCTCCTTCCTTCTTTACAGGAGGGATTCCCTGTAATCATGAAAAGCACAAATTTTTTTGATGGTCAGGCGTATTTTGATTATAGAACACATCTAGAAAAACCTCCAGGAGCTGACATACATGTGGCATTTTTTTTGTTTTCGCCACATGTGAGATTACCAGGAAGTAATTAACAGAACTTTTGTAAGATGAAAAGAGAAAAAAAAAAAAAATATATATATATATATATATATATATTTCCACTTCAAGCCCACTTTACTTTGTAGTTTACAGACAGCACTGCAGGTCACATGGATTTTTAACTTTGTTCTGTTCAATAATGTCATGGTAAATACACAATACAATCTACTTCTTTTTTGTGTGTAAAAATTTGAAGTGGTTTTCATGGGTAACATCATTCAGCTCAGGCCTGAGATTCCTTTAGAAAATCTTTGTGTAGAGCCGTGCACATACTTACAGGGAATGTGCCACTGACCAGACTGGGTCTGCCTTTAGGGTACGGATTTCCTGGTATCATACCACAGGAGGAGATCATGGCTACAGGAGCCTTGCAGCCAACCTTACACACCTGTTGAGACAGAAGTAATAATACTTTAGAAAGTGCGTGCATGTGTTTGTGTGTGTGTCGAGCTTTAAAATATGTAAAAGATCAGGCATTTACACATGCACACGCTTTTATTATTATTTTTTTAATTGCATCAAATCACTTGTGCCGGTACATCACACTTTGCAACAGTAGTATCTTGTGGGACATAATGGTTACCACTCTTCCTGTTGGATTATTAAACACACACTTCACACCACAAACATGAATTTGGATATTTAAACTTACCTGCTCCAGTATCCTGCGAGCCCGCTTCTTTTCGGACAAGTGTATGCGAAACAGATCCTCAACAGGACGGTAATTTTGAGCATCTGCTATGTTCCTGTATAACAACAGAGATCCAACATTTATCAGGTAACCAATGACGATGTGAAGTCTGAATGAACCAAATAGGGACATACTACAGTACAACATTTCAAAGAAGAGAAAAAAACAATTTCATAGGATTTAAATACACTTTTAAAATGTACTCACAAAGCTATTAGTTCCAGCACAACCAGTCTGTCTTTTGAAAAGGTGAAGCAATTCAGGATATTTGCAACTTTGGTTGTAGGAATTGCAACCATTTTCTAACAGCAAAAGGAGAAACAAATTCAACTAACACTTTGAAACATACAAGTAACAGTGAGAGGTGACGATTCCATTTTTACACTTTCACTAATATTGCTGTCATAGTTGTTATTACCCATTTCTATTTAATTTTCCCATTTTACTTTCATAATTGAGACAGTATTATAATTAATATTTTTATAGCGCTTACTCTGTACTCTTTACACCTGTATTTAGCTGTTTAACGTGCAAATTTCCCCGTTGTGGGATCAATAAAGTCTTATCTTATATTATATCATGAATGAAAATATTTACCAAGGCAAATCATAAACTGTGGTTCCCCCAATCACTTAAAACACAATACTCACATGCTGCAGAGCTTTTACTGCTTTGATCTGAGGTTCTGCCCATGAGAAGTATTTTAGTATCTCCATCACCTGCAGACATTCAATACATTAGAATAATACTACAGCTGTGCTGCTTTAGTATTATGGAATTAGCATGGAATATTGGAATATAAAAAAAAAAAGATTTGCTTCTGGAGCATTTAGCGTGAAAACTGCAATTTAACATATGTACAGCACGGCCAGTAAGCATTAGAACTAACAATGTTTTCTATTCTATCCCGACCATCTGTCTATGTGCAGCATTGGTTTACTTTACAGGTCTGTAGAAAATTGGAATGTATCTATTGATAGTTCTGCTGCAAAGGTCCAGCATTGTTCCTTGCTAAAGTAGGCACTGAAAAGCAATCATGACATGGGCACTAGTATCCCAATTATGACCACCTTCTGGATATGGAGTTAACATTGAACATTAGTAACCTGCTTATTTATATTACTGTATATATATAATCTGTCAGTATACAGGTCTTTGGTGTGTCTTGATTCCTCAACATCTCAGCTACCATGTTCTGCACCACCAAAGAATGTTAAGAAACCTGGATAAAGTGTTTACATGTGAAAGTATCCTGGTTTCTATTGGAGTACTTCAGCTAACATATCAAGCTTTCTCAAAACCAGGATAAAGCTTTATCCAAGTTTCTGAAACCAGAATAACTGGGATACATGTAAACGCACTCAGTGTTGCTGACTGGACAGTTACCTGTTCACTGGAGAAATATCCATGCACCTGCTCGATGGCTTTGATCCGCTGATCGGTCAGGACACACTAAAACACAGGATGAGGAATTAACAAACCAATGAAACTGAAACGATTTCCAATCGACAGACAGATAATTAATTATCGATTCCTCACCTTCCTTATCTCATCCAAGACGATATCAAATGATTTTTTATCCATGATGACGACTTAAACCAACGTGACTGTGATCACAGTAACGATATCACGCACTTGGTAAATACGCTTTTTTACAATGCAACAGTTAAGGTAATTTAAGATTAAAATATTTCAGGTTACTTTAATTCATTAAGGTCCAACGTTACTGAACTAAATTCACAATGCAGCGAAAGCATTGTTTGAGGCAATAAATATTCGCATTAATTTGTTGGCTCCTTGATAAACCTGCATGGTCTTTCCAGTCGTTTTCTACGACTTAACTTTTCCGCCCGTGAACAATGACTTCCAAACAAGAGAAGCTATTATGTGTCTGCCCTGCAAAACCTGCCTGCACCAGATTTCTGCCCGCAGTAACAACAAGCTATCCGGCTACAGCTACCTCGATTCCGAACACCGCTCACCTCAAAATACACAAAAATATACAAAATAAATATTTGCACATCAGCTCACTCAAGCCCAGATTATGCGCAGTATTAGCGATAGTTATGATAGAGACAGGAACACGTTAGAAAAAAGTATAAAACAAAATCTCAAAATAACGCGCTAAGAAAGATAGCAGTGATGCTAGCTTCCATTGACAGCTGGCGCTAGTAACGTCAACACCAGAAAGGACCCCTCATAGGCAGCCTGTTAGAAATACACCTTATAAAAAATGATAGTTGGTTTTGGTAATACCATCAGTATTACTAAGCGATTTATAGTCATTGTTGGTATTAAATAAATTCCTTTTAACGTTTATATATTTTTCATGTTCCATCTTAGTGTTTCTGGACAGGCAGTATCTGGGCAGTTTTAGTCACTGCACAGGAAGTAAACATAAAATGAATGTCAGCCTGCGGTGGAGAATAAATAGTTCCTGTTACAGCGAAAATGGACCGATTTTCGTGGTCTAATGGGCTCCTAGAAATAAACGAAACTTTAGTGATTCAACAACGAGGTGTCAAACTGTATGACGGTGATGACAAGGTATAATTTTGTTTCCTGATGGCTAAGTTTGTGGCCTGACACAACACAGTAACTAAAACTTACACGCAACAGTGTTAATAAGATCTCTGTAAAATCACTGTACGTGAAAAGTAAGATAGTAAGACTTCATATGAGTAATATATCATTTCTGTCATTTTACCAGGCTAAGCTGGATGTTGGACTTGCCTTGTTGAGCACCCATCAGTTGATCTGGAGGGATGTTAAAAATCATGTAAGAGAGCAGTTAATCATCATATACTTCTGCTTATGTCTGACCTACACTGACTTTTAAAATGTTCTGCAAAGAGTCTTATGTCGACTTATTCTTTATCTCTTTTGTTACCTGTAGGAATGCTGCATAGCCATGCCTCTGTCACAGATCATATTCTTTGAGGAACAGGCTGCAGGTATAGGAAAGAGGTGAGAGTCAGTAAATAGTTTTAGAGTGAGTGAGAGAGTTTTTTCAGTGTTACAGTAAACAAGTGTCAACAATATTTTGTGCTTTTATACCTAAATATGTCAAAAAACTTATATCAAGGTCAACTCACTAGCTCTTTCTAGAGCTTTCAACCACATCTCAGTCTTCATCAGTGAATGAATTTTCGAGGGATGCAACTAACTTTAGTAAGTTATTTTTGTTATAAATTAATCTATTGATTTTTTTCCCAAATTATCAATTGATTGTTTCAACTATAGAATTTCAGAAAATTGTGAAAAATGTTAATCACTGTTTCCAAAAGCTCAAGCTGACATCCTCAAATGTCTTCTTTTGTGCCAACCAATAGTCCATAAATTGATTATAGTTTATTTATCATGGAAAACTAACATATTACAAATGTATCTAAATTAAAAATATTTTTTTTCTTAAAGAATGACCCAAAACGATTAATCAATTATCAGTTGGCAATTCATTTTCTGATGATTGACTAATCTCCAGCTCAAATTTTGGATATTAATTAATAGTAGTATGGACCTTTGGTCACATGATAACAGGTTGCTGTATTTGGGGAGAAGAGTATAAGCCCTAGACTATGACATGCCGTTGAAAGCTCGGGAAAAGGCTAATAGACGGCACTTGAGTTAAGATTTATTTATTTATTATTTTTTTAATCAAGCACAGTTTCTGAGGTCAAGCATGAACTTTCACTCCTATATGCCTATGACATTTGATTTACAATGAGAAAATTGTAAATTCACTATTGGTATCTTTTATTATGTAGTGCAAAAATAGTTATCCACCTGCACCCAGTACCTGCCAACAAGGAGCCCGGTCCCTACCAACACAGCAAGTACTCCTACATTAAGCTCTCCTTCAAAGAACATGGCCAGATTGAGGTAATCCCACTCACACAAGTAGCTGAAAGAGTGTGTTATTAACTTTTTGTACTCATTGTTTATCTTAAACTGAGATTTCTTTAGATGGACTATTTATTTAATCATGTATTACTTGGAAACAACATGGTGTCATTTGCTTGCAGTTTTACAGGAGGCTTACAGAGGAGATGACCCAAAAGAGATGGGAGAATACACCAGTCTCACAACATATCCCTACAGGAACAAAACCTCAGGTTTGATGCTGAACAAACTTTTCTCCTCATTACATGTACATGGGTATGACACAAAATATGTTCCACAGGATGGCAATGTTGTCACTATATTCTTAGGCTTTATAAGAATATGTTTGTGAAATGTATTGTTCAATTGGTAGAAATTAGCTTGAACTATAAATTAGGTTTAATATCCCACAGCAAGTTGACTGTGCTTTACACATCCAAGTAAACTAAATACTAGTTATTACAATTTGATACTAGTTTTCTGAAATAATAATAATAATACTCAAATTTGTTTATGTTGTGTAACAGTCACAAGTAGTTCCCTCCTCACTCTTTTTCTTTGCCTTTCCTTCGAGGCTTGTTGCCAACTTTTAAATTCCTTGTATTTTGCACTAGTCGTGTTTTCTTTTCCTGTTTTTTTTTCCTTCTGTTATCTAGGCAGGAAGGACACGTGCAGTGGGAATTGTCGGCATTGAGCGGAAAATAGAGGAGAAGAGGAAAGAAACAGACAAAAACATTTCGGAGGTATTGTAAAGTAAACACACTGGAATACTGAAAAGTGTATCAAAATTGTAGAAGTTTGGTGCTTGCTGTCACTGTAATATTTTATTGAGATATGACATTATATATAGATATGACACATTAAGAATACAGAGTGGAATTTATATTTACTAACATGAATTCAAGCTGACCACAGCTGCTGTGACACTGAGTAGTTAACTATAGACTGAACTATGATGTGTTTATACAGCTACTGCTTAACATAATGAATGCATATATTGTATAAATATAAGTTAAGCTGACATCAGTATGTATTTAAATTGTATTTGTAGCCATGTGGTTTATTGAATTGTGAACATATTTTAGCTCTATTAAACCTTTTAGTCCCTTTTTTCCAGGCCTTTGAGGACCTCAGTAAGCTGATGGTGAAGGTAAAGATGCTTTCCTATGTCTTTTGACATTTTCTTGTTGTAGATGGTTTATATTTTTTATATATCTTTCTACAAGTGTTCTTATATTAGATCTGATTGTTTACACATCATAACCATGGATATTAAACTATAGCGTTAAAATCTGCTACTGTAAGTGATTGTTCGCTCTAATTTAACAGGCCAAAGAGATGGTGGAAGTGTCCAGATCTATAGCTAACAAGATCAAAGACAAGCAGGGGGACATAACAGAGGATGAGGTAAGAACTTGACCAGACACAGAAATAGGACAATGGACAAAGTTTCAAACCCTAGACGTGTGTAATCTGAGGCCTGATGTTGTATTAAAATTCAGTTGCTATGATACTGTTACAGTACATCATGCAATCTATATCCTTTAAATGCCCACAGTTTAGTTTTCCAGTCGTTTGATGTTTATTAACAGTTTTATTCTGCTTTATAGACAATCCGCTTTAAGTCCTACCTACTGAGCATGGGCATTGCTAACCCTGTCACCAGGGAAACACACGGATCAGGTACACATTACCATTTGCAGCTGGCCAAACAACTGGGAGATATGCTTCAGGCCCCTTTAGAGGTAGGCATTGTCTGCATTAATGTGTGTTTAAGTGCAAATGTATGTGTTCTATAACTGTTCTGTTGATCCAGGCAAATGTTACATTTATTTGTTTTAACCATCTCCATGTCTCACACTACCTTTATGCAACCTGCTACTTCATCAGGAGCGTGGGGGTATGATGGCCCTTACTGAGGTGTACTGTCTCGTCAACCGAGCTAGAGGGATGGAGGTAATGCTCATATAAATGCACACACAAAACCACAGAGAAATTGAATAGACCGTATTTGAGTGGGCATGATCTAGTATGTTCATTCCACCTGAATCCCAACTTTGCTTACTAGATGTTTTTAGAGATCTGCCAGATACTGATTTTTTTTTTCTTTTTCTTCCACAGCTTTTATCTCCAGAAGATTTGGTAAACGCATGCAGGATGTTTGAGTCATTGAAGCTCCCGTTGAGGTGAGTTTGAGTTGTGTTTGTCATTCTGTTGTTTAATTTTCTGTGCACACTTGCATACATTCATTTGTGTACAGACTATACTATGTGTTTATTAAAGCAATATAGGGCAGGGCGCTTGCTACACAAAGGAATCAGCCAGGCTCTTCCTGCTGGGCTTCCTGTTGTTGGAAGTGGTATCCAGCCCTCTGCAGCTGTCATTTCCTGCAACTTCCCAGGATTTAAAAAAAAACAAAAACACTGGCCTGTTTCCCTCCATATTGGTTACTGTCCTTTAACTAGCCTTCCACTTTATGCTAATAAAAGAGTAAAAATTAGTTTAACAATAAACTCATGTATACACACTTTTTCCTTCAACTGTCTTGTTTTCTTTGTAGGCTGCGAGTGTTTGACAGCGGTGTGATGGTGGTCCAGCTGCAGTCTCACAGCGAAGAGGAAATGATAGCCTCTGCACTGGACAATGTAAGCTTTACTGTTACAAACATTATACTGGCAATAATGTCCAGGCATTACACTGATCCGACAGCAGGTTCCACTATCCTATCTTATATAGAGGTTGTAAGTTTTTTCTCGAATTCCTTCTCTTACCTTTTTGTAGCGTATTTACTGATTAATCTTCATCTTCTACAGGTGTCAGATAAAGGCTCTTTAACAGCAGAGGAGTTTGCAAAGCTCTTAGGTCTTTCTGTTCTTCTGTCAAAAGAGCGGTAAGTTATCTCATAAGAAGGAGCAATAAAACACTCTAATACTGTAAACAAGAATTCATCAACACTTCACTGTGCTTTAATCAAAAAGCTGCAGTTGTTTTTGCAGTTTTAGTTTTGTAATTTCTAATTTTGTGTTCCTGCATGTATCTCTCTCTCTCTCCTCACTCTAGGTTGTTGTTGGCTGAGAAGATGGGCCACCTGTGTAGAGACGACTCTGTTGAGGGTTTGAGATTCTACCCAAACCTCTTTTGACCTGCTGATATAAAAAAAAAACATTAAAACAATCTTCTGACCTCTCCATGCAGGCAGAGTGCCTACTGTTTCTTTGTAGTAATGTATTTCTCCAGTATCATATCACCTATTGGCGGCAGACCTCAGCAAATCCACTGTAGGTGCTATGGTCTATTTTCTATTTAAGTAATATATGGGTTTAGGGAAATTTACTTAATGCTCTGATTTTGATACATATCATTCAATAAATTTTTGTGTTGCACAGCTTATACCTTCTTTACAAGTATGTGCCAGATCTCATCAATATCAAACTAAATGTGTGTTTATGTAATAAATGATTAAATGATAAAGATTTTGCTTTCTTATCTTCTGAGGTTGAAGGGAGAGATAATGCTCAGATGTTCATGTTTCAATACATCTAAACACCCTACTTCCAGCTCCTCTTAGAGTCCAGTCAGCTACATTTGGTCTCTCTGTCTCGTCGACTTTTCCTTCTCTTCCCATTAAACTGTTTTGAATGTATTAGCCTTGTTTAGGACACATTATGGACCACATTGCCAGATGTCATTCCAATGAAAAATGAAATTCCAGTTGTAACTTTTTTGAAGCCAATTTGAAAGATAAACACCTTTATTAAAACATATCTACTACTTTATTATAGAAAGTAGCCTACATTTTATTTAAATACCAACCGCTCTAAGCAACTTTCTTTCTAAATGTTATATGTGCTACTGGTAGTTTTGCCCTTTGAACATTTCTTTTTTTTAAATCTCTCTGCATCCCCATAGGGCCTTTCGCACACAGAATAGCAAATTCTTTGTTCCCATTGTGAAGTGAGCTGAGCAGAGAACGGCGTATCAACTCCAGAGACGCTTCCTGTTTTCTGCTGGTCCTCTCAGCTGATTAGATTACCTTGCCATGTGGTTCACTTATTGATAGTAGATGAACCCAATTGGTTCAGGAAATCTTGAGAACTGAACTGAGCCAGGTCCGAATTTAATAACTAGGGATTCGTGCATGACATCGAACGTTTGGTGAATGTTTCTCTATACAAAATGGGTCGTGTTCTTGCTTGTTCATGCTGAGATGGATAGATTTAAGTGAATCCATATCTTGAATTGGCTGAGTGTCATCTTTTGTTTTCATCGGTGGATTATAGAACACGGACTTGTCATTGTGTAGGATGAACAAAACTAGTTTTCTGGCATGACAGCGTAGTATGAAATGTTTTATTTTGTCACCCTGCCTACTTTTGTGGGCCAATTATTATACACAATGCTATTCTGACTAATCATTCTAACAAGTTTTAACAACAACTACATAAAAGTGATTTATATGTGACTGGCAGTTCAAAAGTTTGGATCCATCTGCATCTCACATATTTTTCCATGTAATCATTTTCCCTAGGCACCTGTGTTGAAGTCTTGCGATGAATCAGGTGCTGTTGTTCAATCTGATAACAATCTTAAGAATTACTCATTATATTCTGCATAATGCTATACTTCAAGCGCCAGCAGAGGAACAAGTCTTTCATTGGTTCTATAACTATCTATAACACTCAGTGTAAAATTATCAGGCCTTAAAGTTCTCATGCCTCTCATATAGGATGCTACATTTCTTTATGAATTACTTTGTCAAACAATATGCATAACCCCTTTAGGGCCAACATAAATCTCCCTTCAGCTTTTCTACATACGGGGTTTTAATAAGATTTTTAAATTATTATTATTTTTACACATACAGAATGGAATCTAATGTATTTTTAATTGTCTGATCCCGCCTCATAGCACGTTGTCTGTAAAAAAAACCCCCAAAAAAACCCAACAAAACAAAACAAGTAGTTGCACAAAAATACGGCTGATTTGCTCAGTGCTCCGTGCAGCGCTGTTGACCGTGAACGGATCTCTCCCGCGCGCTCAGAATACTGTCGCGCGCCTCCGGTAAACTTCACTGCGTCTGTCACGCTCGTGACAGTCACTGAAATGTTTTTGCAGTTTATCAGCGGGCAGCTTTATGATACCGGCACGTGGAGGGGCTGACGCTGCGGTTGACCGTGTTTGGAAAAGTGGTGAGGAATAATGATGTGCTGAGATGTGAGTACAACAGCTTTAATATACATGTAGCCTAGGAAAGACTTTGAAGGTTATGACCATTACGGGTTAAGCTATGTTTTGGTTTAAGTGACCCACTATGTAATTGTGCTGAAAGTTAAGGTTTACAATCGTTATTCAATACGTTTCATATTCGCGCACACCTGAGAGCTATAATTTATAATGGTATGGATGATATCAGATGACAGATCCTCAGTAACGTGCTTATGAGTAAGCACAAACCTGAGTTGAAAGAAATATATTAAGGCTACACTAACCATATGTTCGAGAAATTGTCTCTGTATTAAACTCAAAAAGTACAGTATGCAATTCACATGAGAATAAAGACAACTGTGCATTGATGTCATGGCATCTTATGTGATTAATCCATAGTTAAAAACTGTAAGTATCAGCACTATGGTGAACAAAATCCAAAGTTTCTATGCATGCCTATTTATTTATTTTTTTCCATTTGTTTCTGGGACAGAAAGTCAGTAACCTACAGTATTGTGTTTGTAAAGAAACAATATGAAGATGATGAAATATGAACACAATAGAGAAAAACTAAAATTAGTGGACAATGAAACAACAAGATTTTGCTCTACCTCTTAAATATTCGTCATGGACTGGACAAAGCCTTCCTGTTGCTACACTGTGCAATGACGGCAGCTCTCCATACCCATTGTGAAGATGGAAGGAAGAGGAAGACGCCACTGTATATCCAGAATACTCATGGTCACGGCTTCATGCTCCGGCTTTCCTGTTTTTCATACCTCAGAGATTAGTGCACTACTCCTTTCATGCCTTCTTCTGTCTGAAGACAGCTACAGGCACTGTTGTTTGTTGTGTGCTGCCTTGTTTTGAATTATTTTATTTTTTGTTTATTTTGTAATTTCCCTCTAATTTGTGCAGAGGCCAGGGACGGTGGAAGGGGATGGTCATGTGGTGTAGGAGAAAACAGAGGCACGGACATCGGGATGCAAGAAGCTGTCTCACTGCTGACTTTCTTGGCGCTCATGGGATATGGTGAGTGTCACCAAACATATCACTGGGATATGGGAAGCTGAGCCCAAGGAAAAGACGGAGCGGTGGAGGGAGGTAATGGGGGGTCAACCTCTTCCTCCCCCCACACACTCTTTGAGGATGTGAGGTTTGTACAACAGGATTTACACATTAGAAAACACAATACTCTATTAAAATAATATGCTGCTGTGCTGAAAGATTTTTACGGATGCACTGTACTTATGCTGTACTTAAATATTCAGGAGTTCTATTAAGCAGGTAATTACTAATGGTTTAACTTATTGTGTGCATATAATGTGTAGTTTACTACTACTGATGCACAGTAGTCGTTTTTGTGGATCCACAGCGTCTGTCTTGAAAACTGAGCTGTTTATTTTGTTGTATGAAAAACAAATTCCACCATTTGTGGCTGTGTGGTCATTAAAATGGAACTTGATGTCACATTTTTTTGTATCATGAATCACGATGCGTAATTATGTAGTCGAAAGTAACATAGCAATTAAGTCACATATCTCTAAAATTTGTGTGAATGTTAGTTGAAAATGACAATTCCTGTTTGACCTCCTCCTCCCACACAGTCCAAAGTGTTAAAATTCATCTAAATGATTCAACATATAACATCTACACAGTTGTTAGGATAGAATAGATTCTGGAAAGCCTCCCTTATTTTTGTGTAAAAGATGAACAAGGTGGAGATGAAGAAGGTGAATAAACTGACTGATTTATATATTATTTGTCTGTCTTTGGAATCACTGCAGTTAATGCAACCGGAAACCCATCCAATGAGCACTGAAAACGATGCCTTGCAATGTCATGTCAATAACATTTCATCTATAGTGGATATGCTCAGAACTCGTTGTGCAAGGTGCATGACTTCTCACTTTTGTGCATCCTTTTCTGCAGCTTTGGCAGGGCTCAGTATCTGGCCCTCCTTCCACGTTGCCCTTAGCAACGCCAGTGTGTTTGTGGACTTCAGCACAAAATCCAATAGCAGTGCCATCCGCAACACAAGCCTCTCTCTGATCGACACGGAAACCAACACCACCCTCCTCACCAGGACTCTCCCTAACAACCAATCTGTAGGTCGGGTGGAGTTCAACTGTTCATGCTTCCTGTATGCAGGAACTTTCCGGTTCCTGCTGAGGCAGACCAGCATCAATGCTGTTACTCATAGAAATGGGACAGAAGGCGGAAGCACAGAGAGCACTACCTGGTGGTGGAGTTCTGAACTGCAGGTGCAGTGGCCCACCTTTCACATCGCTGTAGAGAGGGCTGGAAACCACTCAGGATCTTTTCAGGCAAGACAAACAAGATCTCAGACGTCACAAACTAAATGTGCGGCAGAGCGATGAACAGAATGATTTCCTAACATCTCCTCTTCTGTCTCTCTCCAGGTCAGGATATCCACCAATGAGTACTTTCAGGCTTGTTCCAGTGGCCTCGACTCTGCTCTTTTCCTAGAAGTCAACTACATGGAGTACAACCAGATTGGGCGACGCGTCATTGACAAGATCCGAGCCCGCACACGACATCCAATCAAACCCCTCCGTTCCCAGATCATCGAGCTGTCATGCGCCTTTCCCTTCACAGAAAAAGACTTCATACAAGTGGCTCTGCGGTCTCCTCATACAGCACAGGAAGTGAAGAGCTCTGGGCCTCTCTACCTGTCCCGTATCTTCTCTTATAAGCTGCTGGTGGAAAACGCCAATGCATACAGAAGTGGTTGTGAAGGGACTATGACTGTGAAGCTTGTAACACCACCTTGTGCACACATCAATGGGAAAGTATCACTGTATAAGGATGTGGGCACTGGAAGAGGGGTTGCTATTTCCACTGGGATGGGAGCAGGAGGAACAGCACTGATGGGGTTTGGACCAGAGGAGCCGTCCTCTCCTCCGTTGGCCTTTAACTGGCTAACTCTGGGGGAGAATGAAACAGATTTCAACTGTTCTGTGTTTTACCCAGGCAGAAATAAGTACTGCTTCCGTTTTGATTTCAAGTTCAGTCACTCCCCTAGTCCAGCACAGACCTGTTTGGTGGTTCACAGGCGTGCAGGTGAGATTTGATATGTAGATACATTTTTCCATTTAAAAGGAGAGCTGTTTTATTTAATTAATCCACAAATTCTTGATGAAATCAAGTGGTGTCATTACCACAGACGCAATGTTCACTATTCAAAACAGTCAAGTTTAGTTACTGTTTTTACCATCAGTAATTTGTCTGGCTACAGTTATTACTGGATATTGATTACACTGAAATTGTATTTTTAACTTATTATATATTCAGCATTTATTATAGAAACAATATTATAGAATTAACAAATTAGCATTTTAAAACAATTCAATTTAGTGACATTAGAGACAGTATACAAATGTTGTATAATAAATGTGTGTGTGGCCAGTTACTGAGATGCTACACTAAATATGAAAACTAAACCACAAAACTAGTCCTAACACAGCATATCACCATAATAGGCAACCTGCAGCGAATTTAACCCTCATGTTGCACAGTACATAATGCCACATCATTATATAAGTATCAACCTTAGCACATAACGGATTATATACACAGATACACAATTGCGTCATTCATAAGAAAATATGATGTTCAACACTGTTAAAAATAGATGTACTGTAACTACACCAACAAAATAAAATCCGGAATCCGTTAAAAAAGGTGTTTCATGGTCATAGTATCACATTTCACATAGTCAGCTATAATTATTCAAGCATGGAAGTAAATCAGCCACAACTGTCCCATTCTCATTATAGAAAGATTCTTGCAGCTGTGTCCTTGCTTTGTCTAATTTGGTGATAAACATTAACTGGTTGATGTTGTATAATATTATGGTTGTGTATTTTTAAGCTTCTTGTTCAAGACTCCGATTTGTTATACTTTACTTACTGTTTCCTGATAATGAGGATATCATGTTAACATTATCCTGATAATAGTACAGCATAGGAGGCTTGTTAGTATGTGGTCATGTGGATGAATTAGGACAATAGCAACAGGTTTGCAAGGTTACTCATTTATCTGCTGTTTAACATGTTAATCTGTTTATCTGCAGAGTCATGGGGTCCCTGGCAGCCGTGGAGTGTGTGCAGTGTGAGCTGTGGCGAGGGGGTGAGGGAACGGGTGCGGGAGTGTTCGCTGCCCTCAGGTGTGGGAGGGATGCAGTGCACTGGCATGGTGAAGGAACAGTCTCTCTGCTCACTGGAAGACTGTATCAGTCAGTGTCTTTTTCTTTTTCACTCTCTCTGTCTCTCGATTTTTTTTTTCATTTCACTTTCTCTCATGTCCTCACTTTCTCTAGACTAGAATATGTAAAGTCTCCAATTATTGTCTCCCTTTCTTCCTTAGTGTTGCCTGCTCCTTCTCCATCCCTCCCTCCTGTATATGTTGGAGTTGCACCCCTGGGTGGTAACATGGTCATGGTGGGTGGTATCTCACTTTGTCTGGCTGTGATTCTGGCCACTATTGTAGTAACTGTGTGGAGAAAGCTTTGCCGGACCCCTCAGTGCAGCTCTGTCCGTAAAGGCTCCATGCATTCCCCTGGTGGACGCAAACTCTCTGATGAGGCCTCCATTTGTGGGCACAGCCTCCAAAGACCTAGCCTGTCTGACAGCCATAGCCCACCAGGGGGCGTAGGTATGAGTGTGGCCCAGAACGATAAGCCTTCTTTAGGGAGTCAGCCTCTCTCACAGACCCTGGTGATACCTCTATCACAGGACCCAGAAAGGCTGTCTCCCACAGGTCAGAAGGTGTTGCCACCCATATTTGGGTATGTATAGGATATTATTTTACTTTAATCAGACATAGATCATTATTGTCATACTTGATAATAATGAAATGATGAATGAATACAATGAAATGTGTCTCCCCAGGTATCGGTTAGCTCAGCACCAGTTGAAAGAAATGAAGAAGAAGGGGTTGAAGGAGGCCACACAGCTGTACCATGTGTCTTCAAGCCCAGTCCATGACACCTTGGTAGAGACATCTGCTTCACCCACCAACTCTCCCATACCCTCACCAACAGGATTTGCTCATTCAGCCTTGGGCCTCCAGGATGATGCTGATCACAGCCATTTATGCGTTGCAACTCCCTTTTCTGAGCTGCCATCGCAGACTTCTAGGATCACGATGGACAGACTGAGTCCCAGAGTTGAGCTGGTCTTAGGTCTTCCCATTTCTGGTCATGCGAGTGGGGGCAGCTCAAAATGGCGTGACCGCACCGCTGACTGGGTGGAGATGGTAGAGAGGAGTGGGTTAACAGAGACAGGAAACTCATATCATAAGAATCCAAATTTCCGTCGGACCTCCAGTTTTAATGACACTAAACCCCATTTTCCATCCTTTGCACACTCCAGACACTTCAGAGAAAGGAGCATGACTCAGGTTATCTATCCAGCTTTAATAATGCAATTCCTATCTAATCTAGGTCATGTACTGTACGTGTACGTCTGTTTTGTAGACCTTTTGTAAAGATTTACAATAATCATATCATATATTGTCCTTTTCAGGTGGAATCTCGGACCCTTCCTGACGGAAGCTGTTGGACCAAAGGACGGAGAGAAAGGCAGCCATATTGCTCTTATCCCATTCCAGAGCATGGGGCCTCAGAGTGGGCTAAATCCAGACCTCGGCGAAATGACCAGAGGAAGCCCTTAATAGAGACAGGTGTTCCTTCTCACAACACTGATCTCAAACACACAGGAACCAACACAAACATTTCTTTAGCATCTGAAAAACATACTAAAGCAATCCTCCATGTCACTGGGGAAAGGCAAGAAATTGGTGAGACAGGAGGTAGAGTTGGAGAGGGAATCTCAGGGATTGGGGGTCCAGCCACGATGCCTGCCAGTTCTCGTGGAATGAACCAGCTGAGTGTGGATTGGGCGGAGCGGGCGGAGCAGAACTGGAACCGCCGCGGCCCTTCGCCTATACAGAGGAACATCCTGGCTAGGAAATTAAAGGAGGCTCAATCCTGCTCTGTGGTCAAAGGGCGCCAGCGCAGCTCCACCTTCAGTGTATCGTCCTTGGAGCAGAGGAAAGGTCGCTGCCGCTCTCTACCGATGTCTAAAGACTACAGCAGCAGTGATGGCTCTCCCTATAGGCTGAGTGAGGCAGAACAGAGGATGTTGGACCTTGATCTGTCCTCAGCATATGTAGGAGAGGAGGTTTAGATAATAAAGATTTGTAATACTACAGTAGTGAGGAATTGCTATTGCTATATAAATACAGTATATTCATAATGTAGACCATCTCCATTACATCTGTGATATTAAACAATACCTAGACCTGGACATGCATATATCATTTATCATATATCATATATGAGGATTGTATGTATGTATGTTAGAGATTTAGTGAATTTGCTTATCTATGGAATGGAAAGCGAAAAAATATATTTAAGTTAATTGATTTAAAAAAATGTTTTTCTATTGCATTCTTTCTTTCATTGTAATTGTTTTAATATTTCAATATATTAAATTTATAATTGAGCATATTTTTGTTTAGTTTGTCAGAATTTCACTTTTGGGAAAAGTTTTCTTGTAAACAAACTCCTGGTACATTATTTGCTCTAATAAGTCATATGTAACATGGCCTTGTACCTACAGTACGTCTGTATACACTGTGAAGTGCAAGAACTGTCGAGGACAGTAATCATAACACCACAGAAACAGGTTAGTCTTATTGTACACTGCTGAACGTGCTGTTTTTGCCATGCTGTGTTTTCACACTGTGCTGTAGTGAAGACTCACTATGACATGGTTACTTTTCCCTCCTTTGAGAATGTGTGTGAGCAAGTCATTAAGTCATTTTTATGTGTTTGATGTTGTGTTTTGTTGCGATGTTTCTGGGCACTCAAATATGAACATCAACACTGTGGCTGAGATGCAATTAGTTTTATTGTTTGAGTAATATACATTTTATTGATATCAAGTGACTACTGGAAAACAGTTACTGTACTACCACTTCAAATAATGAATCAAAGGGAGACATTAAAATATAAATGAATTTAAACATGACATCAGTCTCTGTACTCATTCTTTACGTTCATTCGGGAACCTGAAACGTGATGCTTTTAAATGCTTTCCCCCGCTCCACTGCCCGCGGTATCCAAGAAAACCAGAGGCCGCACCTTCATGGTAGTGTGTCGAAGGGAATACCAAAGGCCCTTCCAGGTCCCCCACACCACACCGTTGTCATACTTGCCCTTGTACTTCCCTCCGCGATAGAACTTTCCATTTAGGTTGGCTGCATGACACCTATAGATTAAACATGTACAGTTCATAACGTTAAATGTTTAACAACAACCCAATATAGAAATTCAGACTTTATTGAGAAAAGTCAAGTGGCAATGTTTGTGCAGCAAATAAAACAAAAGGAAAATCAAAAATAGAGCAATGATAATACGCATTTGGTTATTTTGAAAGGTCTCACCTGTTGAACCACCAACCTGACTTATTCTCCTGGGCACAGCTGCCCTGCAGGTAGCGGTCATTGTCCTGTCAGTGACCATCAACATCATCAGTATAATAATAATCAGTATTACCATAAAACAACCACCTTAGAATAGTAAAAAAAAAGATAGGTGACTAACCTGATCCCTGGTGCTGAACTGCATGCCTCTGAGGCTTGCAGACCACTGCTCCACCATCCCTCCACCACCTGTCAGAGCATCTCCAGCTCGCCCACTGTACAGCTCATAAGAGAGACGATACTTGTCCTGGAGTGGGCATTAGAGCAAGTAATGTTTGTCAAGAGGATTACAGTTACTTCTGAGACCAAAAAAAGAGTCCTGTAAAATATTTTTTCTTACGGCTTCATCAGTGACCCTGAAGTTTTCATAAAATGCATAACTTCTCTGTCCGTCCCAGGCCATTAGGTCTATCTTCACCAGGTTCTTACCTTTAGGGAAAAGATATGCAGACGATTAATAAGAAATTCAACCAGACAGGCCATTTGAATCAAACAACACTGTTTTAAAAATAGAACACAGTATGTAAAAGTAGATGTGAATCAGGAATCTGTTTTTATTAATTGCTGACCTTCTGAGAGTAGAGAATAAATATGCTCATTTCCCAGCCAAAACTCATCATTCCACAGTTTGAAGTCACCAAAGCCATCTCTGTAGTCCACCCAGTCTCTAAAATTAGTATCAGGCAGACGTTTTACTTCATATGAAGCAGCTGCGTAAGCTTTATCAACATGATAATCTGATGCTGGGTTTAGGAACTTGTGCTGTACACGGGCAATTTTTTTATTCTTACAAACCTGTTGAAGTCAACCTTTCCATGCCGACGTCTCTGAAATACTGTCCACCCTCCTCCATCATTCATGTCACAATAGGTCAAAATTGGATCCTGCTGTGATTTGGGTCTAATGCGGTAGAAACCGCTAGGTGGCCTCAGTCTGTCAAACAGCTCAGAACAGTCTGGAAAGATAACATTGAAAAAAGGATTATCATATTCACTATTGTGTACTTCACTTGCATATTAAAGACCTATACATAACTTATTTGCACATCTCATTAAAAAGGAAGATTAAATCATTTTTGTTTTCTTCCATGCTTTGTAGGCTCTTTAAACCTTTAATTTTACACCCTGACACTGATAGAATGAGGGAGGATGAGAGCTTTTCTTACCTTTGTCATAGACAATCAAATTGCCTGCTGGTGGGAGTGGGTTCATCTGTGTCACATTAGCGCTGTCTAATGTCTTACTGCTGTTGTTATTTGCACCAGCATCTGTGTCCGGAGCAACATCCACATTAGACCGTGTAGGCTGTAATGGACGGAAGTATTTGTGCTTCTGGAGGTGCTCGACTTGCCAAGACACGATGAAGATTTGATTTTCCAGTTTCTTTATGCTGCGCTTGAGAGCTGCGACCTCTGGCCCACATGAGTCCACCTAAATTCGATCGATACATATTACAGAGAGCAAGGGTTGCTTCTATTAAACAAGTTTTATTTATGACGCCTTGGTGGCCACAGGATTACCTACTGAAATCTGTGAAGAAGAATCCATGGTGGGGAACACCAGAGCCAACAACATGAACACCAGCATGTCTTTCAGGAGGAAGAAGTCCCTTGTCCTAGTCTGAAATGATAAAACACATACAATACATATTTAGAAGAATATATACAGACACCTGAATGAGAGAATGTACTATTCTTCATACTTAAAAAAATAAATCTCTGTCTCCGTTTCACAATGCTTCCACTTGTTTTCTCCAGGTTCAGTGTTCTTTTTTTCCTCTAAAAATTTGTCAGCATTATTTATAGGTTTGGCCGGTTCTGCATGGTCCACATTAGAGGATCCAGAGTTGACCAACTTTGCCAAACACTGAACTCAAGCCAGTTTGATGTTTTCTTTTTTCTATTAAGACTTCTATCATTTAGAAAGTGTAGCTGATCCCAGAACGGCAAATTTCCTCACGGACAGTGTTGAGACGACTTCATTCCTTACATACCAGTCCACAGGTGCTTTTAATAGGACTTCTTTCCCTTTTTTTAGTACATAGTAGAACAATAATCTAATGTTCATTAATTATTTCAAGTACTGATTTGTGTTACATCATAATGTGTTAGTAGTGCCTTCATTCAAATTACATCATTTTGATCCGTTGGTTGGACAACTTTAAGTTATACTACACTGAGCTCTATACAAAACTATAACAGTATTTTGCCTTTGATTATCTAAAACAGCAAACTAATTTGAAAAATTCAAGATAGCAGACTAACAGATACTTCTTTTAGAAGGACACCCTCCAGTGGTGGCTGTTGGTATTGCACTATTATTAATTCAAAATGTGCACCATAATAGGTTATATTGTTTATTTGTATATTGACTATTTTTATTGTGCTACATTTTCTATATTAAAAATAAGTAAAAAAAAACCCCAGTAACTTTGTTTTAACCACTAGCCAGCTTATTAAAAGAGTACTAATGATAACCTTTATCTGTGAACAAACATATACATACATATAGGTGTACAATAATATATAGTAGACGCACCAACATGTAGGCCTCCAAACAGGTTGAAAATATACAAGAAAACTGTGATGAAAATAATGTTATATAAGCTATAGTCACAGGATATTGTTTTTGGCTCAGTTTGTAGTGTTTTGTTCTCCTTTCCTTGTTGGAAAAAGGTTGACTTTAGCAAAATCTGGGAAAAAAAAATAAAATTCAATATATACAAACCAAACCTCCAACAGGCGGTCTGTCACCATTTTGAAGATTATATTGAACAAACCATGAGGACCATTTGGCGTTTAAGAATGTGAATTCAATTAAAACCAGATGTTTCAAAGAGGAGGGAAATATGGGAGAGCTGCAGTCTGTTGGCCTACTTTAAAAAAAAAGAAAAGAAAAAGAAAAAAAAAATGAATACTGATGTTTGAATGTCTCTGCACAGGAAAGGTTTATGGTCAGGCTCAGTCAGTTATGGTGACAAAGAGAGAAAGGGAGCGGAAAGAGGAAAAAAGATGAGTACAGAGTTACGACGAAAAGGGCTGAACTCAAGTCCAGGAAGTCTGAAACCGCTACGTTTGCAGAAACGATGAGGAATAGTGGATGCATAGAAAACAAACCACCCGGTTAACCTTTGTACCGTCTTCCTTTGTCCTCACAAGAAGTCACAAGACTAACTCGTACAATTTCACGAATGACTGTCCTAACGGTGAGCAGGCAGCGAGAAGTAAACTGTTGTGTTGTTTTTTTTGTGTGTGAGGGGGGGTTGATTTGATTTCAACGGGTAAACAAACATCTCAAGGAGAGGACAAGGCTGCGGTTGTACTGTGTTGCTTTGGCCCAGAGGAGCTGGACATTGGATGGTTTGTGTTATCGAGTCTTGAATGAATCCTGGATACTTCACTTTATCGATCAACGTGCCAACTTCTCGCAGCGTCTTCTGATCAGAACAGTGATTGCTCCGCAGCGTTAATTAGCGACTCCTGAATGTTGGTTAAAAGTATGTGTGTGTGTGTGTGTGTGTGTGTGTGTGTGTTAAAGTTGCCCCAAACCTTTTTATTTCAGCAGCATGCTGAACAGGAGCTTTAATCTTTTTTTTTTACACTCTTTGTTATTAAATCTAGAGACTACACGTTCAGAAAAACACAAGAAGTAAGACACACGCATCATGTCCTCTGTCTATTTCAATCCAGGCTCGGATTCAGGTGTAAATGGGTGAGGAAATGTGTCTTCTTTGCGTGTGTATTTGTATGTGCATGTTTACTGTAGCACTTAATGTTTGACTTGTAATTGCTTTATGTGTACACGTGGTGTTGTTTTGCAGTTGTTGTTTTTTTTTAATCAAGATATATTTATATTTTCTTTATCTTATCTATGTATAAGAAACATTGCAAAGATGGAGGATGCCAAAGTGGAGATTGATGATGGAAAAGATGAGAGTGCAGAACCAGACACAATGTACCAGTAAGTTCACACGGCTTTTGATTGCATATGTCAGATTTGCTTACTTATAATTCCTGAAGCATGACTTTCTATGCTCATTTGCAGCAATGTCCGAAAGAAGATTGCACCTTTTGTCATGTCCTTTGGATTTCGGTGAGTGTATTTTGTTTGGTGTGTATTTCTCTTTTTTTGAGCCATTGATGAATGATGGTTCTACCATTGCCCAGTAGTAGTATTTGATGATGCTGAAGTATAGCTGTCATTTTTTTTTTTACCAGTATATTTGGAATGGTACTGATCCTAGTGGACTTTGTGCTGGTGATTGTGGACCTTTCCCTGCCGGCCAGGAGCAGGGATGTTGGAAATGCGTTAGAGGCTGTGTCCCTCACCATCTCCTTCTTCTTTCTCACTGATGTTCTCCTGCGGGTCTATGTTGAAGGGTGAGTACCTTTTTTTTATGATACGAGAACAAACAACCTGTCGTAATTAAGAAGTTGTGCGCTTAAACAGTCTTTTGTGTTTGTGGTTGTATACTGTACATCGGGGGCGGATGCATTGGTATCAACACAATCTAAAATCCTTCTTTACTCTCACTGTGTTGACAACACTCGTATGTAGTTTACGCATGTCCTCAGTCATCATTGTGCAACTGGTTGCATGTGAAAGTGAGAATGAGAAAAGTAAGTAAGACCAGTGTGCTGTGTCAGCAGAAACAAACTGTGTGATTCTGATTAGCTGTTAAACAGGAAGTTATGAAGAGGAAGCTGGAAAGGAAATGTATGACATGTATCCATGGGAAATATAATGGCTTCAGGCAGATGACTAGTAGTTGCATTATCTGGCCCGTTTTCGCAGTAGCAGGTTGCCTTTCTTTATTGTTCTGTGTAACTAACTTCTCTTGGCCACTTTGTAGGTTTAAAGTGTACTTCAGATCCAAGCTGAACATCGTCGATGCCTTTGTTGTAGTTATCACACTAGTGGTCACCATGATCTACACCTTCACTGACCTGTCAGGAACCGGCCTCATCCCCAGGTACCTGCTTTCCCCTGCATTCCCAGCTTGAGATATAATTTGAATTTGGTAATGAAATGATCGAGACTTGATGTTGTTGGTTTTAGACTGTTATTTAAATATAAAAATGTGTGGTTTAACCTAGATTGTGATCCCTGCTGTAGTACTCCCACATTTTGGGGACAATTTTAAATACTGCAAAAATTTGCAGCATCAGCAGCAACAACAACAACAACAAAATGTTTATTTGGGATTTACCATGAGTGAATCAAACTTTATTTAAAATAACACCTTTCGTACAGGTTAGTGCTTCACAGGTGACTGACATAACAAGACAGAACAAATGTAAACAGTAAAGTAATTTGACACCATTGCACATGAGAAATAAATGTGTTGCAGTCTAGAAAATAGTAATGCTACATCTGCAGTGGATTGCTTCATCTAGTAATGATGCAGAACTTCATCCTGAATATTCAATTAAGTGACATTTAAAATACTGGTCAATGGTGTGGTATTGATTTCAATCACATTGCCACACCCTAGCATCGTCCTGCAGTACACTCATATGTATATATTTTATTTTGACCAGGGTGGTGACGTTCCTGCGTTTCTTGAGAATAATAATCCTGGTGAGGGTTTTCAGACTCGCTGCTCAGAAGAAGGAGCTGGAGAAGGCCACCAGGCGAATGGTAAGGTCATCGCCATGACAGCATATGAAGGACTGTGAATATCTAATGTAGTTGTCTACTAATGTTTACTACTTCCTGATGTTATTTTGTTTTTTTAGGTTTCTGAGAACAAGCGGCGATATCAGAAAGATGGATTTGATCTTGACCTTACCTATGTCACAGGTACAGTAGCTGTAACATAACACTGCACAATGCAAAAAAATAAAATAAATAAATAAATAAACGCTATACATGCGTGCTAGAAAGTAGATTGCTAAACTCTTAAAGTGGAACACTACGGTATGATTGCATCTTGACCTACTTTTCTAGACCGTGTCATTGCCATGTCTTTCCCATCTTCTGGGAAGCAGTCCTTCTACAGGAATCCAATCAGGGTAAGTCTTGACACGACGTGATCATACACACATTAAAATCTATCTCAGCATGCACAAGTCTTCCAACATAACATATTTTCCCCTCTCTCTTTCTATTCAGGAGGTAGCAAGGTTTCTAGACACTAAACATGAAGGGCACTATAAAGTTTACAACCTATGCAGTAAGTTATGCACCTCCTCTCATCACGTGTTCTGTACTTTGTTTCCTTCCTGTAAAAATACACAAACTGTGTCGGTATCACTTTTTGTTTTCCAGGTGAGAAAGGCTACGACCCTCAGTTCTTCCACTACAAGGTCGAACGGGTTTTCATTGATGACCACAATGTTCCTTCCTTGGAGTGAGGGTTAAAATTTATTGTTGTTCTTTTAATTTTAATAAAATTATACTGAAGCATAGTTATGATGCTGATTAGTTTGATGATATTGACCCATAAACAATGTCCTTAAAAGTTGATACCATAGCATGTGTACTGACTGCAGAGATTTCTGTAAAGACACCTTATCTCAAAGTCTTTATGATTGTGTGTTGGACTCTCAGGGACATGCTGAAATACACAGCAGGTGTGAGGGACTGGATGTCTGCTGACCCTAAAAACATCATAGCTATTCACTGTAAAGGAGGGAAAGGTGATGCCAGACGTCTCTACTTTGTTTTATTGTCATTTTGTGCATTGGTGTAATTTTTTGAGTTGAACAAAGACAAAATTGTTTGATAATGCTGCTGCTCTGTTTCACAGGACGCACAGGTACTATGGTGTGCACCTGGCTTATTGACAGTGACCAGTTTGAGAGTGCACAGGTAAGGCTCTCAATACTGTAAATATTTACAGTATCTCCTCATAATTAGTCTGTATGAGCAACAAATGTATTTTTATTCATAAATATCTTATCAGGCATTAACAAATTGTTGAAAATCCTTAATGAACCTTTCAGAGAAGAGAGAGCGTATTCTTTACGTTATGTACTATTTGTTTGTTGAGACATTCACAATCACGCTAATTTGGTCCTGTGTTACCTAAGCAGTGAAAAAAAATATTTCAAGTTTTATATATTCAAGGTCACTTTAGGACAAGTCAATAAATTTCAGGCAAAAAACAATGAGTGTTTTTACTGCTCTCAAATGTGAAAATAGGTCACATTTGACCTGCAAAGTATGTAAGGGTTACGTTTGAGAAGTTAAGCATTAGCGAGACATTGTTTAAACAGTACATCCTTACATTCATTTCTTTCTGTTCACCAGGACAGTCTGGAGTATTTTGGTGAGAGGAGAACAGACAAGAGTCGGAGCTCCAAGTTTCAGGGAGTGGAGACTCCCTCTCAGGTAAGAACAAGCCACTGGGGCCGTACTTACAGAGACTATGTTTTAACAAAAGTATAGTAAAAGAAATGTTGCTATTTTAGGACTATATTTGAAATTGTCTTTCTGGCGCCTCCCTGTGGTTCAGTAATATTAAAAAAGGCACTGAGAATTTAAAAAAAAAAAAGTGAAAACAACACATATTGTAGTGTAGACAGGACCAATTTTCACCAGAATGTTCTCATTTTTCTACATAGAAAAAAAACTAATTTAAAAGTCACATAGATTATATACATAGTGGCTTTAACATATGAATGACACAAGTCGGAATGTAAAGTAAGTTATGCTTATTGTGTGTGTCAGTACGGTATATGTATACATTTGTGTATCCTTTTCTTTAAGAATAGGAGCATTATTTTGTACAGAGTTACTATATTGTTCTATATTTATTTCTTGATAGCTTAAATCTGTGTTGTGTCTATGTGAACTACAGAGCAGGTACGTGGGCTACTACGAGATCATGAAGACTAAGTTCAACAGACAGCTGCCTCCACCTCAGAGCCTCAGAATCAAGAGCATTCGCATCCACTCCATAGCAGGTAAAACCCAGCAAACCCATGCATAACCTCATCCTCTACATATCTGTTTGTGCGTGTGTGGTAATGTTTGCTTTTTTTTTGGTTTTTGCTGTCAATCAGGTGTGGGTAAAGGTGATGGCAGCGATCTCAAGGTGAAGATAATTGTGAAGAAAGAGCTGGTGTTTCAGTGTGTGTGCGCCAAACAGGAGAACTGCTCAGTAAGTCTCACACATACACCACCATCATCAAGTCATGCTGATTAATTCGTTGATTAATGCATTTCTTGTATTCTTTCTTGTTTTAGGTATTTCCTGATGTGGGCAGTAATGCAGCAGTAATTAGCCTGCAGAATGGGCCTGTGGTTGATGGGGATGTGAAGGTCATGTTTGAATCAAGTGCTGTGAGTGCTTGCATTTATGCTTTTAAACTATATACTTTATG
This sequence comes from Pampus argenteus, assembly GCA_036937835.1. Taxonomy (NCBI): domain Eukaryota; kingdom Metazoa; phylum Chordata; class Actinopteri; order Scombriformes; family Stromateidae; genus Pampus; species Pampus argenteus. The sequence continues at coordinate 9,669,608 of CM072874.1, forward strand.
TGAAGAAAGCTTGTGTTTAGCCTGGTTGTAACTGTCCTGTGATTTGGTTTATCTCTTTGTTTACACATTCCCCTCAGGGTCTTCCAAAAGGATATGAAGATGTTCCGTTCTACTTCTGGTTCAATACCTCCTTCATATTGGATAACAAGTATGTTTCTGTTGCTCTGAGGCAATTATTTCTGTAACTCTTTTAACTCAAAAGTGTTCATATTCTTCTTTTTCCATTAGTGCTAATTATTAACCGATTGGTGTCTGTGCATTCCCACCAAACTCTTCACAGGCTTTTTCTACCCAGAGAGGAGCTGGACAACCCACACAAACCTAAAACCTGGGACTTATACAAGGAGGACTTTGGTGTCACCATGTTCTTCTCAGAACCCTAATAAAAGACCTTCAGAAAAATCATACCGAATGAAAATGGCTTGCAACATTTTCAAAGTGAATGATTGTTTGGTAGATTGAACACTAACTCAAGAAAATTTCTAATAGAGGCATTAATTTACATTACATATGTTATGGTCTTGGGTGCAGTGTTTTTTCATTTTTTTTGCATATTGTGAGGAATACCAGAGATGACTTTAAAACTTCCCATGAAGCCAGCTCAGGTCTAACAAAAGTTCTTTGTATTGTCCCACTAGTCACGTTGGTCAGGGCAGATATATGGTTTATTTTGATTATGTTTGAAGGTTTTATATTTTTGAAGAAACTGTTTATAAAAACAAAATGGGATTTTTTGAATAATACTATATTTTTTATCAGCACTCTGTAGATTTAGTTTTTGATATGTGAACAAATCCCAAATCAATCAAGAGGAAAAGTAGACGAGCATTAGTTGTCCTTGGATAACATGAATGATCTAATCAAGAAATACTTGCACATAACTTGAATTGAGAGGATACAGTGTTAAGAGTTACTGCTTCATAACAATCTCATCCAGTGAATCATCTAAGTGGTGAATCCTTTTGTTGTTCTAAAATAAAATGGAAAAAAAAAAAAAATCTGAATATTGCACCTGATTAAATTACAACACTGAAAGGTTGAGCTGACACTAGTGATTGTTTGTGCGGTTGTCCATAGTTGAAGTGTTTAAGTTCTCAGTCAATCTGAAACTCTTCATTTAATACATCTAGCTACTACGACACATGCGTTAGACGGTTGGTTAGTAAAAGGAAGTAAGATGATGTAGTAGTCAGGCAACTTACCAGACCACATGAGAACCAGCTATTTGCTTACAGGTTATGAGAGTACAAAGAACATCCGTTATCTGAATTTACCAAGATAACCTCTGGAGAAGACTAGAAAGTCAACAGAAAATATAAAAAGCTAAAAAGGAGAAAAAACAAAAACCCGACATGAGTATGAGATTTCATTTATTAATTTATTTTTATTCACAATTCATATAATCTCTCCAAATTGATGCCGATTTTACAAGCTAGCAAGACAAGATAGCATAGACCAAGATCTGAGAACCTGTTTATGCTTGTAACCCCTATGGGTCAATCAAGACTTCGATTCAACCCAGCAAAGAACTAAAGTGCAGACAGAAGTAAACCTCAAAGAGAAATGCCGTTCCTTTAGGTTTGAAGACTTCTTTGCTGAGACAGATGGTGCCACACATTAAACTTGCATACTAGAAAAACTGACGGCAACCGTGCTACTTAATTGTCAAAGTTGTTTTTATAGTTAAGACACTGCATAACAACTCAGCTAGGTTCAAACCTGAGAAATATAAAGCTCTATTACTGGGGTTCACAAAGCCCATCCTTTGTAGTAGAAAAGCATGTAAACAGCCTTTATAATTGCAGGATTGTTAGGGATGGGTATGTTTACATTTTTATCCAGTACAAGCCATCCAGTATAGTAGAACTGCCTGCAGACTGTACCATCTGTTGCCCAAGTTACTGGCTTGGAATAAACTGTCCATCCCTGCTATTCTTTGCATTTAAAGTAATCAGAACACATTTTAGGAAAGTTCAAAGCAGTTGGTATTGCAAAATGGCAGTTGACAAACCCAAGGCATGTTGCCAAATACAACTAGCCAACACAAGGCATATCTACAAACCATGTCAGATTTATGAAATACATGAACTGTCAGTAATGCGATCAAGTAAACTTATCAAAAAAAACAACAAGCCGATCTGACTAACCAGCAACAGGAAACAAAAAACAAAGAAAAAGGCTCAATTTCATATTTGCTAATACTGCGTTCACCATCCCCCAACCAACCATTCAGTCCAAAATTCCTCCCATCAACAAAGGGTTGTTCCAGCAGCCTGCAGGAAGTTTTCCTCAAAATCATTTAGGTAACTGCACTGCGCGATCATATCATATCGCCCACTTCGCAGATTGCAGATCTGTCCGGTTTTGCAGGTCTCTGTGCAAGGCGTCGAGATATGTCCTTTATGTCTGTAGTACCAGAACTTCTGGAAGACCCTGTCATCTTTGATAAAGGTCTGTATCAGCCCGTCCCAGTCAGAAGGGAACAAACTGGGAAGGCCATAAGCTTCAGTGGCACGGTACAGCAATGTCCATTTGGGGTTTGGTTCTGGACTGTGGTTTACCTCTGTGAGATTGAGGATGTAGCTTTCATAGTCAAGCACCAGCCGAGAGCTGCCTTTGTAATTGCCATCAACATAGTAGGCACGGTAACCTGGAAAAAAGGATAAATGTAAAGTTCTTAGCTCGCAAGCAATACAGTCCTTACTTCAGGACAGATTACCAAATTAGCTCATGTCCTCACCTGGGTTGAGATTAATAAAGGTAGTGACACTGGGAGCAATGAATGCCACTCCCAGTGGGCGGGTCAAGGTTGCCTCATCATAGAACATTTTGAACTCATCCACATGTGTATGGCCAAAAAACTGTCCAGTAATTGTACTTTCATATCTGGGGAGGGAAAAAAAAAATTAAAGGAAGAAAGGAGCAACTTTAAAGCTTGTTGGGCTGTCACATATTGCAACTTTATTACCGACGTGTCACTAACCCTAGAGTAGGACACCAACCTTTAAATAAATCTTATATATTCATTAACTAGAGCAAAAGCACAAAAGCAAACAGGAGACATCTGATCCAGGCATGCAAAAAAATATAAGGGGGAAGTGAAACAAGATTTGCTACCAATGAGACAACCACAGTTTTAATTGACCAAGACTATTTTCACATCAGCAGTCCAAACCTAAATGAGTGTGCAGAACTTCATATGATACAACATTTGCTCACTTTCACCATCTTAACATAAATGATTAGTGTACCTGTTGACAATGTGATAGTAGTTCCAGCTCCAGCTGCCAAGACACAAGGCAGGTGGGATGTGACCAATAATATGTACCTTTAAAAAAAATAAAATAAAAATATTGTCCAAGTGTACAATGAAGTACGTCATCATAGCCATGTTAAAAAAAAAAAAAAAACCCACCACACCGAGTGCCCAATCAACTTTTCAGTTCAAGAAATCAAACGGCTGCGCTGTCTTTTCAGTTACTGATGTTCAACCCTCTCGCATGCTGCTTGGTTCATGTCGTCTTTTTCACTTTGCTGCTCTACTCACCTTCTCTCCCTTGTCCTCACTGGCCTGGAGAATATGGACTAGCCACTGCAGCTGGTTAGCAGGATCGGTAGAGTTCACCATTAGCCAGAAGTTTTCTCGAGCACAAAAGTTCATGTTGAGTGAGACCAACCTCAGACCAGGCTGAATCTCCACTGTGTAAAACCCCCCATATCTAAAATTACACACAAAGACACAGCATAAGGATTTAATAATTAGAAAGGAACTTTCCTGAGCAAAATCAGAACCAGCTCCAGATATACCCAAAAAAGGACCAACCTCAAAGTCTTCAAAGCCTGCTCTGGCAACCATGGTGCCCATTCCTCTGCCATGGCATCATAGAGCCAGGCGGAGGATCTGTTACCATGAACAAAGGGTGGTGGGAAGCTGTTCACTGGTGTACTCTCATGGTTCCCTACAGCAGGGTAAACCGTCACATTAGGTCCAAGGTGTCTGAACAGAAGATAGGAGAAGAGAGTCAACAGCTGTTTGAAACTGTTCCAAGTTACACATGAAACATTTGCCCAAAGTTACAGCAAAGAGATCCTGGTGTGTTTCAAAACCAGAGTACAAAGGCCTGTAGGTTAAATTAGAGCAACTGGATTATCCAGAAAATGCAACACCACCCTTAAAAACATTGAAAATATTAGTTGCAGGTGAGACATTTCAATACCATATATAATCAGTTTTATTAAAAACTGTCCATATGGTAAAATGCTTTGCAGCAACAACTAGACAACACATCAACATAAGAAAAAGATTACTTGTAGATGAGCCTGGAGATGACTGAAAGTTCAGACAGCTGTTGTTTCCGAGTCTGAGACCAAACATTGTGTGCTGGTATGTCTCCGGTCCAGTACACCCAGTCCCAGGGTCCGGTTCTGGCAGCATTGTCCAGGAGATTGTCCACCGTCCGTAGTGGCAGGTCACAATTACTGTAGGTCCCCCAGTACCCAGCCGTCCTCTTCCACCAGCTTTTGGAGACTGAATCTTTCCGGCAGCACAGAGGTTCATTACAGTCTGCTGTGCTGCCGGCTTCATACTCCTGTCAGTGGAGAGAATAATGTTTTAGCTGACCCTAAACAGTTTTCTGTACATTCATGGCACAATTACGTGGGAATTATTTATTTTTTTAAAAGATCTACCATGTAGTGGTTATTTTTCTCCAAATGACAAACTCACCTGGTCCCAGTGGATATCAGTTAGAAACAGCACCCTGCTCTGTGGGGAACCAGGTTTGGGAAGAGAGGGGGGTGTAACAGGGGGCTTAGGAACTTTAGGCAAGGTGATGTTCCAAGGTGCGTAGAGGTCAAATTTACCACAGGAAGGGCCCAACAACACAGCACACGCTTCAGAAGGCCACAGAACAGACTCCCGCAGGGCCTGGATGAAGTCATCCTTGAACAACTCTGTGATGTTACGACACACCCGTTCATCAGCCAGACGGAGACGGATGCATGCTTCGCCTACTGCTTGTGCCACTCGCTCTTCATTCGAGTTGCTCTAGAGGAAGTAACGAAGAGGCAAAACGTGATTAGTATGCATGCATGTTTTTATGGAAAGAAAATATGCAACTATCAGACAACAGGAGCATGTGACAACAAAAGAGTGGCACGCATGTTTTCATTCCAACTCAGCTATAAACACAAGGAAGTTTACAAAGAGATTTTAATGGACGAAACAAGAACTGGGCCTTAGCATCACATGCCCCATTTGCTGGCAAACTTGATTAACCCTGTATAAATTACCTGCAGTATAGTTGGTGTAAATTGATTAGAATTTTTTTTCAATGAAAATGCAAAATAAAAAGTAGTGAGCGCACACACACACACACACTATAAGAAACGATGCAATAATGGTATTACACACTCTAGATTTGTAGACAATGTGCATTTAGGTATTCCTCTTTGGATAAAGACATTTGTAAACATTACCAGAAGGGCGATATCAAGGATGGCGAAGACTGCCTTGCACAGAGGGCAGGTGACATTTTTCCAGTTGAATCGGGACCCTGTGCTGCTAAACTGCTCCATGAACACCAGCATGTTTTTCTCTGAGGTGTGTGTTGGATGACAGGAGCCAAACAGCGGCAACAATAACAGCAGAGAACAGGCTGTCAGCGAAGCGGGAAGCCTCATCATGGCTCTGACAGCAGGGAGAACTGTCTGTCTGCGTATATGAACAAAAACAGAAACACAAGTAGAGTACAGGAATTAAGGTTAGACTCAGCGGTTAACTTAACATTTCAGCTTGAGAAGAAGTGACTCGTTCTCACCCACAGACACAACGCATGCACGCGAACGTCTGTTAACATATAAGCTAGCTAGCTGCATTTTTTTGCAACCGTACCTTCACAAAAAGTCAAAACAAAGTCGACCGGGGAGGTTCGTCTCCGTTGTCTTACCGGGTGACAGGCAGCCAGGAAGGAAAGAGGGAAGGAAGGAAGAAAGGAAGCCCAGGTTCCACTTTCTGAAGCGTAGTGACACAAGCCCTTCTTCTGCTGTGCTCGTCGGTCAGCTGAACTCTGCTTGGTGTCGCGCTGCTCGTTCTTAAGGCTGAGAAAGTCAGCTGACTCGTCACGTGACACGTTTTTCCAACGTACTAAAACCTGTATTTAAATGGCCATATATTGAATGCATCACGAGTTGTTTTTTTTGTTTTGTTCATGATTTCTTTTAACGAGGAATGGACTTAGACGTTTAAACCTTTTAACCACATTTCGACCTGTATACGTGTATCCTTTATTTTTAATTTTTTTTTCATACTTTCAATAGGACGTGCACCCTAATGATGCCTCTGAAAGTCTATAACTAGTCCCAAAACAACTTCAGACTATATATTCAATCCAATGTACCTCATGTAAGAAAGCTGCAGCATAATTTATGAAGTGAGTTTGGAGGTTCATTATTGAACATGGAAACAATGACAAAAAAAAGCAAACTCTGTTAAAATGAAAGAACGAAGTCATAAATATAAAACATTTATTGCATTGTTATTTGTTTGTGTATAAAAGCATTGTCTCAATACACATTTCTTTGGTTCTGTTTCTGAGCAATTGTGTCTCATTACTGAATATAATTCATGCTGGATTAAAAAGGTTTTCCAATATTCCAGTGAACATATTTTAGCCGCAATAAAAGAGCAAAATACTGTAATTTAAACAATTAATTAACATTTATATCTCAAATTTAAATTATACAAGAAAAGCAACAGAGTATTTGTTGTTGGAACTGGGTGGCTGAGGTGGTCTCTGACATTATTTACAGTGGTTTAGCAGATACATGTCTGGAGTGAAGTGAAGATAAAGAGTGGTTTGAGGATAGAAACATAGTAACAGGAGTGGACAAATGATTGCAGATGAGGCATTCACTTGTCTTGCATCTTCTCCAGGATGGGAACGATCATGTCAAACTTGGGTCTCTTGGCCGGGTCTTCGTTCATGCAGAGCCTCATCAGCTTACAGATATGAGGTGAAATCCCAGGGGGAATGGTCGGCCGGAGACCCTCGAGAGACACCTAAGGAATAGGGGGGGGATACAAAGTTGATGTTAATATCCTATAGACAAAAACATAAAAGCCTTGGTGGTATGTTTGTGTGTTTGGTGTACCATTTCCAAGGGACATGTAGATGCATATGTGAACATACAAGCCTGTGGGTGGATAAATACTGCGCCCACTTACCTTCATGCCTATCTCCATTTGTGAGAGGTCAGCAAAGGGAACCTCTCTGGTAACCAGCTCCCACAGCATCACAGCAAAGCTCCACATATCAGCAGATCTCCTGTTGATGTCCTCAGGCCTCTTCTGCAGGGCTGAAAACAAGAGGGAGCATAGTAACCAGATAATTCAAGGGATTCGTTTTTATTCTGCCAGATGAACAGCATAATTACCTCTGAACATTGGGACTAAATTATAGAGTACAGTGTCTTCCATACTGAATAAGTGATGAAGTTTAAAGAGGCATTATGGAAGGAAGAAGTAAGTGGGAGGGAGAAAAAAAAGGAATAAATACCTTCAGGGGCCATCCATGCTGGAGAGTACATACGACCAGGACATTGGAAGGAGAACTTTGCATCTGCCATGCTTATTCTGGCTGTCATATCCTCATCAATCTGCCAAGTAATCATATCAGCTTGTTACTGGTTGGTTAATGAGTCCCATGACCATGAGTCCCATAGGAGCAGTGATATACTAGAATAGTTTATTATTGCTTACAGGCCTGGGGTTTGTCTTACCATAATATGCTTGCTGTTGAGGTAAAGCCGTGAAACCATTGGTTCCAAGGTGTGGAGAAAAGCCATGCCACTGGCAATGTCCAATGCAAACTTCACTGCTTGACTTTGGTCCACCACCAGAGCTGAGGGGGACAGGAAATAAGGAGACAGGAGAGAAACATAAAAAGTAAGGTGAATGTGATATGAGTAGCGATCAACAGCCATTGTGCTTTTTGGGCTGGATTTCAATACTCATTTTAGCCATTTTATATTGTTTACACATACACATTTATTACTTACTAGTGCCCTGGTGGAGTATGTTGAATAGGGATCCGTATGGCATGTAGTGGGTAATGATGATGGGGTGAGGGGATGGAGGTGACTGACAGGCCCCAAGAACAGGTAGGATGTTTGGGTGAGAAAAGATCCTATAAAAACATGACAGAAAGCAACAGTAAATGTGCGAGTGTCATTTTATAAAGTGAGCTCTATTCTTGCAACGGGGTGCGTCAGATGATAAGGGATTAACAAATCCAAAGAAATGTCCAACAAGCTTATTCTCTGTATGAGTGGATTTAAGAATCCATGTTATTACACGCCACATTTGTAGTTGTACTCTTTCATAATATGAAAAGCAAAATGTCAGATTTCATGTTGCTTCTGAGTTTTCAGCATATTCACTCTAAGCACTAATCCTGGCTTCAATTCTTAAGAACTGAGGCCAACATGAAAACACAGTGCCAAGTTCAGTTCTCAGTCTTCCTTGTAGGGGGTCATTCTTCGACTTGGTCTGCTCAAAAGCTTTCTCTTAAGATTGTCCTATTAAGGTTTTGTTTCTATCATTTTTTTCCTGTCACTAAATTAGGGTCCGAGGTTACATATCGGTAAGTTGTAGGTAAAGGTCTCTTTGACCACATTAGCACTGTGTTTACCAGGATGTAAAACGCAAATCAAAAGATTGTTCAGATATAACTACGTTGTGTGCAGATGGCACAAGAAATGCTGTTCTGGTTCCAACCAAAACCACCAGTATTATTATTTCATTTTTAGATTGCTGACGTGTAAATTACCGTAGTTTCGGATGCTCCTCGTTGAAGTCTCTACTCTTCCTGGTAGTCCAGTCTCTCACCTGTAACACCTTCACTACAATTTCATCCCCCTGCCACCGACCTTGCCATAACTGCAGGCAGAGCACATAGTCAAATTATCAGCATTTTAAAATTTTTTAAAAAGATTGAGACAACAGAGTGCAACTGACCTCTCCTGACTGGTTTTCATTGATCTTTGCCAGGAGTGAAAGCTGCTTATAATCAATACCAGCCTGCTTGTTGAGTGTACCATTACCTGAAAGAGCAAAAACAGGAATTAAACACACATTCTGATTTGATGTGATGATTTGCTCCTTTTTATTAAGTGAAAGTTACTCACGAGGTCGTGTTCGCATGGTGCCCTTCCAGAAAGTTTCTTTGTAGGGCACTTTAGTCAAAGTCTGGCCCATTTTCTCTGCCTTTTCTAAAAAAAAAAAGTAAGAATACCTAAATAAAGTGATGCTACTTTTATAACAAATAACTTCTTATGCGTGTTAAAATTCCTATAAATGACCTCTGACCTTGAAGCAGCTGTCTTAGGTGAGACTTGGCCTTGTCCAGAGGAGTCTGTCCATACCTGTTACATACACACACCTGAGCACCACTGGCCACCAAGTCCTAAAGAAGAGGGGGCACTTCATTTTATCCACTGATGAGATTTTAAGCATAGGTTGTGAACTAAAAGCTAAGACACTGGGGACAAAAAAAAGCAGTGTGTGTGGGTGTCTGTGGGTGTGTGGTACTATACCTCTGCTACTTCGTCTTGGCCCCAGAAGCAGGCATAGTGGAGCGGTGTGTTTCCATGTTCGTTGACTGTATTGGGGTCTGCTTTGCACTGAATCAGCTGCCATTCACAGGTCATACAGTTAAGATTATATAACAACAAAGCAGACTTTGTTCCAAAAATTTTCACTGCCAGTACCGTTATGACCATACGATGTCTGAGTTTGTGTGTGTGTGTGTGTGTGTGTAATGTACCTTAGCCACAATGTCTCTGTGTCCGTGGCTGGCGGCGAGATGTAATGGAGTATCGTCTCCACGGTTCATCACATTGATACGAGCCCCTCTCATAATGAGCATGTCAACGACACCACTCCGCCCTTCCCTGCATGCCCAGTGGAGGGGGCTGAAGCCATGGTCATCACTGAAACATAAAATGGACCGTTATTAACGAGTTCATCAATCGTTCATGAACCCTTTTTTACAAATACTCATAAAAGTATTTTCTTGGATGACAACATTTAGAGGTGAAGACATAATCTTACAATTCTGTGTATATATATCAGCTGACAAAATACTATCTGTGTGGTTTTCTCTCTGACACATGGACACACAGGTTCTCACACCCATTATATCTACCGATCTTTATTTAGACTGAAAGCACATGCTTCCCTGCGCTGCGTACAGCCTATACCCATCTGACGACTGGCCTAGTGGTAAATATGTCCGTGCAAGCTGGAATGCCTGCTAACATATATGCAAAGACACAATCGCAAACAGCGCACACAGCACTGCTACAGTCTACAAGGAGCAGAACTATCACCTACACGTGATAGAGTGAGTACTTTACATTAGCCAACCTCTGAAGCAGCAAGGGGGAAGCAGGGGCTTCTCGCAACTCTGTGCAAAGCCGCAAACTCCACACTCTATTTAACAAACAACCTCAAGAGGGCTTGTATAGCCTGTAGGAAATAACTGCAGTACGAGCTCACACCAAAGTGAAGTAGCAGTTATTCTGTGTCAATTCTGATCCAGCTATGTGGACAGACAGTTCATAGTCTGACCAAGCCTGTGTGCTATAAAAAGTAACAGGGGGAAAAAAAAAAAAGACAACAACTCAGGAATGACAGAGCAAAAAATACACTGTGGAATCCTCAGCTACATATATATATCTGTCTCTCTGTCTCTCTCTTGTTTCCTGTTTCTTACTGTGTCGTTGTGCAAATATGCACAAAGCTCCTGGGGGAGATCTGAAATGGCATTTAATGTTTTTTTCTCAGCAGACTGGCTCTTCAGTCCCATCAAAACAAAAGAGAAAGCATTTCAATTCCAACCAGTATATTCCTTTTAGACAGATTAGATTTATTCCACATTATGAGACATTTCGAGTAATATGAAAAAAGGGCAGGTCCCTATTTGGATGAGCGTCTTCAGAATCAGAGCCAAAGCAGGCCACCACCAGTGCAATGACTCTCTCAGATGTTTATGTGGGACTGTGGCGGGCTGCCGGAGAAGCTCTGTCAGCGAGGGCTTGGCCCTGTATGGAGTTGAACAGAGGAAATGGCCTTGGCTGTTGTGTGGTTGGCCAGCAGCTCAGCAGCCCTCAAAGTCAGCGTCAACAAACTGCACATATATGGCCTGGCCCAAGAATGAGATAACCAAGGTCTTTAGCAGTGAGGTCTTCTAGCTCCTCTTTAGTGGGGAAATTATGTAAACAGGCACAAGTTCTTGGTATAAAAATCTTATAGGGTTACAACTCATAATCTGTGGATTAAATCTAACATCAATCATTTGTTTTTTTTTTTTTTGTTTTTTTAATGAACTTCAAAGTGATTGTGTGAGTCCATAATCCCATAATGTGATTAATACCCAAAATGTGTATTAATCAATTGTCTGTTAATAGACTAAAGTAGTCTAGCATTGGATGAATTTGAAGTCATACTCTGTTCAAGTCATTTACGTCATCGCACAACCTTTCTAAATCACCTGCTGCTTTTACAGACACAGTTTTTGGGGATGACATCATAAAGAGAGAAGTCCAAGAAGAAAAGTGGAAAAAAAATAAAAATAAAATAAATAAAGTACAAGCTGGACTGGAATTACCAAAGATGGGTGATGTTTCACAGTACGTGGAGCTGCAGGGAATGCACAATATGGAAACTATTTGACCACCTCTGATGTGCTGAGGATCAGTCTGTATGCACCCACACTCGCACCAGCACAGAAGCACAACCATAAATGTGGTACGTTCGCTATAACTCCAGTCGTGTTATGCCATACTGTTATATCTGGTTGTTGCACAGATTTTACCCACTACATCTAGGCTTTTAAGTCCCACTGTCAAAAATGCTGTCAAAAGTCAAAAGTTGAGTGACATATGAGGTGCAGATGTAAGTGATTACCCCAAGTTGAGGTCATTCTCTGTGTTGTCCAACCACAGACGAACAGCCACAGAGTTTCCTTCTCGACACTGTGTGAAGATGTCATCCATGGTTATACTGTAGGTTGGCTCCCTTGTGTGTTTACTCTTTTAATCCTTTTTTGGGTGAGGAACATGTAGCCTGCATATAAGAAGAAAACAAATACAAATATACAAATAATAATTCAGACATTTCATAATGTGAAATTAATTATGTGACTTAAACAAAGAAAATAAAAAAAATAGCATCACTGTTTCATTGTGTAGTCTATTTTATTTTGTGTTGTATCATTATACTCCTAAATATTTTGAATAGGAAACACATCTAAATCATCAATGTTAAATGCAACATTTACACTGTCACAAACAAACAAACATAAATAGTGTGGCTGTGCGAAATGAAACTATGAAGTCAACTTCATCAGGCTAAAGTTCCCACATTTCCCCCTTTCTATATCTTCCTCCGTGGACTCAGACGGGGCTGGCCTATACATTGGATCACTTTGAAATCTATTGTTTAAAAAAAAATGAAGTTGGACGTTCAACAAGAAAACAACTTCACAATCGGGTTGAGTTCGAAGTATTTAACATACAAAAAAAAGTTCTCAAACGTCTTACCAGCTGTTGAACGATCGCTTTCTTGTCAGTTTCTTTTTTTTCCCGAAAGTCTGCCGTCTCCTCAAATTTTAAGAGCAGGGAATGGTCGGCCAGTGTCCACGCCCCGCTCCTCCGAGCTGATGAAGACTACTGCTGGCGGAGGGAGCGCCGCTACTGGCAGCCTTGTCCCGGGACACCTACAACAGCGCCCTCTGCTGGATGTAATGCAATGATGTTGCAAATGTATGCCCTTAAAAAAATTAATTTTCCTAATTATTAAATGACATATGTGTTTTCCAAATGCATATGCATAGACAATATAGTGAATCAGAAGGTTTTGTTTGATTTTCATCGACATTTTGAGATCTGTAATAAATCCATATTCATATTGGATACTGTATTTTTGATCCAGTATCCAATATCTATCTATCCGAAAGTAAAAGATCCAATGAATATATTTGCTTTTTTGTTTGTTTTTACAAACACACAAATTTAATAACAAAAACATCTTTGGCTAATTACAAAGACTAATTATGATATGGCAGTCCTCTCTCTCTCTAGAAAGACATTTTGACATGAAGAATAAGCACAGGTGTAAATAATAAAACATAATAACTACATCCCATTTAGCTCCTTCAGTTTAAAGGTTCTGGTATTGTGCATGCTGGCTCACTGAGACACTTACACCTGTGCTGTTCCTTTAATGACGAGTCTGCTGTTAAAAATACCAGCAGGATTTATATTTGTGTTACAGATGGTTGTCACTTACACTAAACTAAGATTATAATTTACACAGTCGACTTATTTTCAGTCAACTCCTAATGAATGAACTACCTCACAACAAGACTGACCACCAAAAGAGACACTTTATTGAAATATTGGTAAATGTGTTTTTTTGGAGAAATTACACTTATCCTATGTGGCAATATGAAATTGTATAATAATGTCTTAAAGATACCCTGAAAATTAACTTATCTGTGTTCTAGCTGGTACCTGCAGGGACTTCAAATGGCTTTAAACAACCTCACAACCATATTATCCAAACAGGAGTATCAACGGTTGGAATGAACCGTTTTCATATTTAACCTATAGAAACATGAGCACTGTGGTTGAGGAATACAGCCAGTGTTTTAAAGATATCTGAGAATGTGTTTCATTGCTAATGGCTTTGCTGCTGGATTAGAGTACATAGTGTGTATAGAGTCAAAACTGATCAGAAGAGAGAGGTGTGATATGTAACAAAGGTTATGAACTAGATTTACACCCACAACAGTAGCCCCAACCCACAAATATGCATTAGGATATCCTGCAGCAGGAGCCAGCAGCCTTTCATGATTCTAACACATACAATGTGTTGGCAATGGTGTATTTCAAAAGAAGAAAACATGGTGGGAAAGCAATTAATACTTTTTAAATTATTTTTATTATTGAAGTTTGTCTCATTTTTGCATGTAATGTGACACCTTTCAAAACTATGATCAGGACTGAGTGAGTTACAGTGTTTAGGCCCTGAAACACTGTAACTCACTCAGGCTGATGATCCCCTAAACTTCAGAAAGTCCAAATGTGGTCAGGTAAGCACAATCCAGACTGTAGGCTGGTGATTAATCCCTGCCTGGGGAGCGTTGACTGACAACAACACTGCCCTCATCATTTAAATCACAGCCAACAGTCAACTGACACACTCGTAACACCTTCATTCTTGTTTTTGCCTCTTACCACAAAACGACATTAACATTTTATACCTGGGCAGGTCATCTTTTAGTCCTATGTTATTTCATAATTAATGTCAATCTATTAATCAACTTCTTTTTAGCAATGCAGAGATTAACATCACATTTGGGACTGCCAGTGATGCGTTCTCTGTGATGAGTGTTATGTGTGTGTGTGACAGACAGATCCAGGCTGGGCGTCATTACTGGTCTGACCGCGGGGGAACCTCTGGGGCTCTCTCTTGGCCTGACAGGCTCACCGTGGATTTAGACACCGTATGAGTAGCTACTGTTGACACAGACACGTCCTCTGTTAAGGAAGTTGGTTTGTCTGGCATAAACATTGGCACTGAACTGCCAGACTCTATTTGGGCACCAGCTATGGGAGGCTGAGGAGAGCCTGCTGCATAAGATGGTCCGCTGCCAACCTTCTCAAGCGCTAAGAGATTTATTGTTTCAGCTGCAGGTGGGAGTGGTGTGGCGGCTGATAATTTCACTTCTGCAGCATCCATCTGAAGTGGAATATCTACTCCTGCTGGCTTTAAGACTGAGCCATGGGATTCTGGTCCAACATTAGTGGCTGACTCAGCTAACAGTGGATTTGGAGATGCGGTGATGGAGGTTTCAGATGCTGGGCCCACAGTCCCAGATGCGTTTAATTCTGCTGCTTTGCTCTCCATCTCCTCCATCCGGCGCTGCACCATCCGAGGCATCAGCTGCACATATGTGCCCATTAAGCGGTGGTTAGAGCGAATCAGCTTCCCTGCACAGCTGTCCACACAGCGCTCCTGGACAGACAACAGCAATCACAGGTGTTGAGTGGACAACTACATTATATGTGCACAGAGCAGAAAATCAAAGCAGTGGAGGCTGTTAGAGCAGCATACATACAGTGGTGGAGTGAAGTACTCAAGTACAATTTAAAAAAAGGTACTTGACACTTCCACCCCACTACATTTCAGAAGGAAATATTGTACTTTTTACTCCACTACATTTATTTGACAGCTTTAGTTACTAGTTACAGATTAATATTTTACATAGAATAACACAATGATAGGCTTAGAAATGACTCTGCATTATCAAAAATTAAACCAGTGGCCCCTTGTCAAATTTAAGATATCTATCAATTGTTAGCAGTTCCACCCGATACATATCCCTCCCTAAATATATAATAATAAATAAATGTTTGAGGCCTAAAGAGGTAACACTCTCTACCGTGTAACAGAGCTATGGTGTTTCTTCTTCCCTATTGAATCTATCACCTCAAGACTCCTTTAGATTTATCTTGTGACCCTCACAAGCACCTAAAACTAGCTCCACTTCGAGCAACTACAACAATAAAATGCTACTTGCGCATTGACTTATCATTATGAATTAGGTAGTTTGTTAAGCTGGTAGTACTTCTATATTTTTTTACTTAAGTAGGATGTTGGAATTTAACTTAGAATTGAGTTTATTTTACATTGTGGTATTGGTAGTTTTGAATAAGTAAAGGATCTAAGTACTTCTTCCACCACTAGTACCACATATGACCATAGATTTGCAATGAGATGATTATCACATATACTGTTCTAGTGTATTGCAAGGGAGGTATGCAAGTATTCCTTCACTTAAGTAAAAATACCAATAAAGCAAATACTGAAAATACTCCATTACAAGTAAAAGTCCTGCATGAAAAATCCTACTTAATTAAAAGTAGATAAGTATTAGCATCAACATATACTTAAAGTATTACAGTAAATGTAGTGGTCTGGTCCTTTAGATTGATATATTATTATTATATACAACATCATTAGATTATTAATATTGAAGCATCAGTGTTAGAGCAGCATGTTACTGATGTAGCTGCTGGAGGTGGAGCTAGTTTCAACTACTTTATATACAGCTAGCTAGTTTAGTCCAGCGGTTCCCAACCTAGGGGTTGGGCCCCTCCAAAGGGTCACCAGATAAATCTGAGGGGTTATGAGATTTCTCTAATCTTTGATGAAGTATTGAATCATTTAAACATTTACTGTAAATTAAACCATGTGAGACGTTAAGAGGGAAAACAACTATGAGTAAATGTGCTTTCTACCACTAGCTATATAGATAGATGTGTCTACATATGTAGCTGTCAGGGTATTTAGGGGTGTCAGCCTCCTGTCTTACCTCGTCCATGGTGAGGTTTCTGTAGCTGAAGTTGCTGCTGCATCGCTGGAAGCAGATTTCAGTCATGCGGTTGTAAACCAGCAGGAAATCCCGCAGCTGCAACACACAGAAACATCACAATAAACTCACTATAACTGCGCATCTAACATATCCATAGTGTAGGTGTCGCTGGATACATGTGTGACTTACATTTCTCAGTTGTTGGTCAGGATCCATCGTGATTGCGTCTCAAGTTGCCGACCGTTTAGCTAAGATGCTAACACCGAGAGCTGGTCCGTTAATGAATCGAGTCCGTTGTGGATCTTACCGAGCCGCCTGAAGCCGCCTGAGATGAATTAAAAGCTCAACCCCAACAGATGTCAGCTTTAACATGTCACCAATCGCACCAAAACAGGTAATGTGTGATTTGTGTTTCTTTGACATGACATTCACACGCGCGCTGCCATGTTTGAAACCAAGATCGTCTATTGTCTGTGAAGATGCTTCACTCCGCTCCTAATTTTTTTTCCGGTTTACAAAACTGGGAGTTTAGTTTGACTGCTGATTAACATGGAAGGTGATTACACCTTTTTCCTGAAATAATAATAATGTCTTCTGCACAGAAAAAACTATATAGTTCATGAATATTTTTTTTTGTATTTAAAAAATTAACCTCTGCTAGCCTCATAAGCCTCTGTTGTACTTTGTGCTTAGTGCTAATTAGCAAATGTTAGCATGCATGCTTAGCTCAGAGCTGCTAGCATACAGTAGACTTTGTAAGCAGATGCAATGATGGTGAACTAAACTATTAAGGAATTAGTTTGGCAAAAGCTCAAAGTTCAGATAAATGTATCTGTGTTTGTGTAATATTTGGTCATTAAAGTGAAGTAGGATTTCTCCAAATTCGTGAAGTAAAATATTACACAAATGTATATCACTGATACAATAAGACTTTAAGAAGCAGATGCCATAACAGTGGTAAACTAAACTTAGTTTGCCAAAAGGTCAAAGTTCAGATATGATGCTAAGCCAATTGTGTGAATGGATTTGTTTTATCATAAGATTTTTATCACAGTTTAATAAGACATTTTAAAGTGCCTCAGTCGAAAAATGTTTCACGAAAGGCCAAAACATATACAACAAACTTATCAGACTGCCTATAGAGTAAAACGCTTACGTTATTTAACGATTTTCCCAAACATGTACGGTGGATTGACTCGACTTTAATACTGTTAAGTGAAAAAGACAGTGATATTTAGGATTATCTGACAACCCATTGGCAAAACACAACTTACAACGAGTCCAACTCAAGGAAAAAGTGAGGTGTTTTTTTTATTTTATTTATTTGGCTTTCCTGTATGTCTGCAACAATTAGATGCAAAAGGCCAGAGGTCAAAATGTATCTATAGAGGGGAAGTAGGCCATGGTCAAGTATCGATAAGCGATCAGTAAACAGTAAGTGTGCTGCAGGCCTTTTCTTTCAGCAGAGAGCAGGGCAGTAAATGATCTTTTTCAAGTGGGGATTGGAATGGAGAAAGAAAAAGAAAAGAAATAATCATTTAAGCAGTTTGACGCATTAATTCATGAGTGCATTAGATTATAAAGGTGATGGCCATTATCACAGTGTAGGCATGGAAAATGCTCTGTGGGGGTTCACATTTGCATAACAATATGTCAAGAGGGAAAATATAATGGCATTACTCACACTATATCCTACTTATAGCTTTCCACTTTATACTGCCTTGATATTAATTTTATCTTGAGTCATAACTTGTTCTGGAAATCACATCTGTTCTAGAAAGTATTGCCTCTCAAGTCCTGGCCAACATCTACAGCATGGAAAAGAAAATGTAAAAGCTCCCCCCCCCCCCCCCCTTACACCTTTCTGTGAGAGATCTGTGGATGTGTGATTATGAGACATCGAAACAGTGAACAATCTTCCATGTCCCTGTAATGATTTTACGTCAATTTCTAGTCTTTCACAACAAATAGAAAATTTCCACATTGCCCTCGACCTCTAAATGTCACACACATAGTTTCCTTTTTTTTTTTTTATTGCAGCCTCTGCACAAAAAAGGTACATTTTTTTTCCTTCAGTTGCCTCGAAGTGAAGAGTTCAAAGAGGAAATTGCTCTACTGCTCAACTGTGCAAAGATGATGTAGTTTTCATTCTTGCAGACACAGTAACCTCATTGGCTTTTTCAGGTGGCCTAGTTTGAAACAAGAAAACAGTTGTGACATAATGTCTTTCTAATTGTGTTGGTGATTTGTGCCACTCCGAATATCTTCTACCTCCAGAAGCTGGGTTCTTACACTCCCATTATTTTGTCTATCTGTTATTTCTTCACTCTCTTGCTCTCTACTTCCCCCATCTTCCTGCTTTCTTATTCCTTCCCAACCCATACTCTTTTCAGTGTTTAAACTCCTTTCTCTTTCCATATCCTCTGTCTCTTGGGCAATCTGTTGACTGTTCAGGTAGATGCTACTGTGCGAAACCATTGATGTGGTGTCTCTGGGGGGAAGGTGAGCATCCATGTCTGTTTCCACCTCCGAGAAAGTATTCATAGAGGGTGTGAGGTGGACCGGCAGCTGATCTTGAAGTTTGTTTCGTCCCTGAGTCTGGCCTTGTTGATGGCGATACTTCTTGTTTTTGCGTTTCTTTGCCACCTTAAGATCCAGCGAGGCGTAATTCAGGTCAGACTCTGATGACTGGTTTTTGACAGTGAAGACAAAGTGGGTTGTTAAAATACTGTTTTTTTATATTTTGAAGCAAAAATGCTGAAGTTAAAATAACATATTCTCTATCTTGGATTGGATGTGGTTGCTATTGGTTCTCGTGTATTTCACAAAGTCTAGTTTATTTTTAGTATGTTGTGTTAATTGTATTCTCACAGCTACATTGACCACAACTTGTCTACGGTATCAATCGCCTTCCGTTTCGAAAGCTAATCTCTTGGGTTGGGTTAAACTGGTCTTCATGCATATTTTTACACCGGATGCATTAATCATATATTTAGTTTTAGTGTGAATTTAACAGCAAATTTAATACAAAAAATGTATATATTCTCGCAACATTTAAAATAAGATTACACTTTTTTTGTTACTAAGTGCATGTTATAGTCACTACGTTTTATCTTGCATACTAAATAGCAATTAATTCTTGCATGCACTGAAGAAAAATAACTCATGCAAATCCAGTATAATCTGAGAATTATTTAGCAATGTCAAGCAAGCACAAAAATTAACCTTGCGCCACAGTGAACAGAAAAAAAATGTTGTTTGTTTTTTTCCCCCCATGTGCGATAATGCTGTACTACATGAAAACAGCAGCAACATATTGTACCGGTGAGAACAGCTTGTCTGAACATGCAGTAACAGCAGTTACCTTTATACGATTTCTCGTGTGTTTCGCGGTCATCGTCTCATAGCAAACCTCTACAGAACCTGAACAAGTAAAACACACAAAATGTTCATTTGTATAACATTTGTCAACTAACTTACGCACACATACTGTACACATGATGAAGAATCCAGATATTTAAGGGATCATCTACAGATTGAATTACTACAGACAATGCAGATACTGCACATATTGATAATTTAAAGGGATTTATAGTACAATGGACACAGATAATGTTATGTTGTTAACACACTTTGAATGTTTCTAAAACTTACAATTTTTTAATAATACATATATTTTTCTATAAAGTTGAGTAAATGCAGGTCTGTGCTCACCTCTTCTGTCTGTGCTGATGTTGCCATAGATTGGATTATCTTGTTGCTCATGATGATCGTCAGGATTTTCCTGCTGCTCATGATTGAGGTCATGGAAATAATGCCCTTCATTCTGTGAGGGGCTTCAGCGAGATATGGAGGTTTATATCCACAATAAGATGTCATTTGTAGATAAGGAAGAAATGGGGAATATTGGGATACTTATTACACAGTTAAAGGTATAACATGTTGACATGCGCATGTCTGAGCTTCATTAGAAATAAATAAATAAAAAGTATACCTTTCTCCTTCATAGATGTGTGGGCGGCAGCACGCATCTGTGATTGTATAAACAAAATATTTAGCAATTTATGAAATGCCCTGTGCTTGTAAAATTGAAAAAAAGGTTCAGAATCAATGTAACCACACATGCCAAATAAAACAAGAGCAAATAAATCCTTACCTTTGCACAAAGTAGTTTTCCGCCGGACATACAAGATGATATTGAGACACAAAGAGATCAACAAGGCCAGAGATAACAGCACCAGACAAACCAATGCAGTGTGACACTCTAAAAGACAAACATAGACTATTGACATTTCAAACGGTTTGATTTCTCTATGTGGGCATCAAAAATTGTAGTTTCCTAAGACAGTGCTGAATTAAAGAATTACAATTACAACTAATGTTGCTTGTTATTTTCCCGTGTACTTCTCAATAACACACACAAAAGATGAAACATAAATTAGTACTTTGCAGTAGTGACAAACATGCAATCAAACACTTCAGAAACATTGAACAATTGAATTTCCAATTGAAAGAAAAGCATAAAATTAAAAAATATTATAGCCATTTAAAAATGATTAGTGTATTCTGTAAATACTAGCGTATCTATTATGTGTTACTGCATATGGAAATATTGATTCAGAAGTCACGGTTGCCTCAAAAAAAATTAATATTTTCTTAAACGAAAATGCATATTGTACCAATTTCACCTGCACAATACTGACACATTTCATAGGGTATTCATTCTTCCTACTGTAACCACATTTTTGTAAATTAGAGCAAGACAAATGATTAGATTAAAATGTTTCTGTCAAGTCTAATGTGTCATGCATGGTATAATACACGTTTGTACTGTGACGCCAGTGTATGTGCGTCAAGATACCATCACATGCATACAAGTTATGATTATTAACACTTTGTTTGTAATTTTTTACAAGTTCCAAAGGTTATTAATGATCCTACCTTGTGAGATGCTCATATTCTAGCCGACTTGAACAAAATGGATTTTCTGACGCGATTTCTGTCAGGCTTACAGGGCATCACCGTGTTCAGTCAGAGAGGTGTGATACACTGTAGTCTATTTTTACCTTGCTTTCCTTGCCTCTCTTATCGGGCTGCTCTTCAGTTACAAACAGGAAACAATGCAACCTCATTGTTAAGCACGCAGTCTGAATACAATGTGAGATACTATACAATTTCAAATAGTTAACGATATTTCTAAGATCAAACATCTGGCAGAAATTTTCAATGAAAACAACTGTTTTTATTAACCCCCCCCCAAAAAAAAATCAGAGATTAAAAATGTGAACACAGAATAAACTATTTCAACCTAAAAGGCCAATTTATTCACTAGAAAAAGATATTTTTGGAAATGTAATTAAATAAATTAGATTTAATTAATAAATCTCTATGATCCTCTAAAAAATGCCAGAACTTGAAGGACTTGCTTTTTCTGTCCCCATATGGTAGAACTTAGTTCCCACGGAGTCGTAAATATTACACACTCACACATATCTTTGGTCTGTGACCAGTAAGTAGGCCTGTAAATATTATACACATTGTATTTTAACAATAGGCTTCGGAGCTATGTATGATACCAAACATGAATGTTTGCATACACACAGTACATTGTGGTTTTTTGCTACTGTGGTTGGAAAGTTAGATGAAAAAAAAGAAAAAAAAATCAGTTGTGACACGCTTTCTCAAAACGGTTAAATGCACGTGTGTGTGTGTGTGTGTGTGGATATAGAAAATGTTACTGTGAAAGCAAATTAAGCAGTGTCTACTTAATGTCAACCTCAAAGTAAATTATAATCACACAGAACTACAAATACAAATAATAGCGAATATTTATAAATATGAAAAGCTGTACTGACATTAACATTTCAGCAAGCCCTACGTGTACATATGGTGGCATCCAGTGGTTTTTATGTTGTTTTTTTTAGCGATTAAGCCCATGTGGTTTGTGGTTTAAGACCCACTTTGTACACTTACGTGTCTCTATGTGGTACCTGTGGACACTAGTGCTCTTTGAAAGAAAGCTGTCACTCATCGTCATTGATTGTCTACATTTAGAGGAAGTCATTGGGCTTTTAGTTTACAGTAGAAGCATCAGATTTTTAGAACATAGACAGGAATATAAGATTTGTTTCTATGCAAAATAAAAACAAACAAACAAACAAAAAAAAAACACTTAGCTGGGACTTAAAACGGAAATGACTGCATAAAAACTGCAATAAAGGGGAAAGAAAAACAAAACGGAGGCAAATCAAACTAGCTTTTATTTTCAAATATTAGAAACTTTGTGGTGATTTGTAATACATTCAAAACAAAAACAAAAAGGCATCACAAAATATTTATTTTTTTCTGTAAGAGTACATTTTTATACAAGATTGACAAAAGAATCTACAAAACCCGAGCCAGATGTACGTATTTGCACAATACCAGGCTGAGTCTGCTGTCACTGAAACGACCACAATGACCAAAAGGACACAGCGAACATTATACATAATTCTGATCAAATTCTGTTACTGAGTTACACCTTGAGATGGGGATATTTGTGGGGATGTTCTGATATCTCTCAAACTTTACTGGAGGTGGAGGGGGTTTAAAAGAAGGCGGTCCATCCATCCTACAGAAAGAGAGCGCAAATATACATTAGGGGCATTGCTAAATCAATATATCGATATATATCGATATTTTCCCTGTTCAGGGTCTCCTTCAGGGTCATGCTCGGATACACATTCTCCGCGTGACCCTGAACAAGTGTAATACAGGTGTAAAATGGATATATTGTATATTGCAAGATTTTTACCTCATCTTTATTATTTGTCTCATGCGGACAATTCCAGCCACTGCGACCAATACCAGAGTCGGAACGATGATGAACACTGACAACAGATGAGTCCGTACAATATCTAAGGAGCAAATTCAGAGAAGGGAAAAAGTCAGTTTGTTTTTAGGACGTTGATCAGTTTGCTCTGACCTAAACAAATATAATAAATGTTAAACTTTTTTGCCTTGAGGCAGAAAGTTGCATTGGAATCCCTTACAGCTGGTCGTGCTTCATCTCCAGAAGGGGACATTTTTTTATTTTTTTTTATTTTAATGTGTTTTCTACCTTTTTATTTAGCCTGAGGCTGAGATAACTGGAATCGGTAACATCACCACATGTAATGAAAATGCAGATGGTGAAGAATCTGTTGCATTAGTGAAGTGGGAAAAGAAAGAAATTAATATCACAGCACCTGTGAAGTATTAAGCGATTATTACCGTTGGCTTCAGTGGCTTCCGTTGTGTTTCCAGCACTCAGAGTTGGGATTGCAGGTTTTGCAGATATTGCTGTGCTGTTTCCCATGGTATCATTCCCCGTCGCATCATTGGCCAACGTGGTACTATCATAACTTAATGTAGTCGAGTTGTATAAGTTATAGGGATCGGTGTGTGGGGCAGGGGATGATGTGACACTGTCAATTGTAA
This sequence comes from Pampus argenteus, assembly GCA_036937835.1. NCBI lineage: Eukaryota > Metazoa > Chordata > Actinopteri > Scombriformes > Stromateidae > Pampus > Pampus argenteus. The sequence goes on from CM072874.1 coordinate 9,693,508, forward strand.
AAGAGGCAATGCTAGTAACATTGCTGGGGTTGGGATTAATATCTGTTGCACTAGCACCTGTACTCGTGGTCCAAGCTACACTGCTGTCAGTGTAGCTTGTTGATTTGGTCAGACCTTGTTCAGTTACGTTAAACTGTGGTGGCACCGTCACGAGATCTGAAAGAAGCAAAACGGGGAAGTTTAAACACTCTAACAAACTGTACTTTGTTTTGATGTTGTCATTGTATTATCAGACATTAATTTGGCATTGCCATTTCCCCAGCAATCAGTTAGAAAAGAAAAAATTCACATGAAAAAATAAACAAACTGTCTGTTCATGTTAGCAGCATCCCATTTAAAGGCATAGTCCGACATTTTGGAACTACACTTTGGGAACTTGCCTTCAATGTGAACATTGATGCCACATGTACAGTAGACAATGGTATCAATCTTCTCATCTAACTCTTTATAAGGAAGTGAATGAGCATTTTCCATCAAATGTCAAACTATTATTTTATTGAGCTTCACACTGAGAAGTTGGATTTAGAGTAGGAACTATAAGTAGTGTACAAAACTTAAAAAAAAAACAAACCCAGTCATACAGTATTAAAACATGGAACGAGTTAGTATTTATGAGCACCCCGTAAATAAGACAAATGGCTCATTCAAGAACCTGAGCAGTGAATCTATGGTTACATATTCCTGATCCAAGGCAGATATGTGGGCATGAATTTGAAATTCAACCATATAGTGAATATGTATCCATAATTAATGGGCACAATCAATCTGTTGTGCATCAGATATTTTCTCTACTAATCTTTTATTCATCTCAGCTTGCAAAGCTCTTTGGGACACAACTAGGAGATTTGAATTCAATTATACAATTCTTCTATTTTACAAACATTAAATGCAATCAGTGCCGTGATAGGATGTGATCTAATACAGCCACTGTCTAGCTCATCCCTCTCTCTCTTTTTTTTTTTCAAACCGTCATTTAGCCTGTACTACTCTTATCTGTCCAACAGATTGTGCTCTCACCCCATGACTTGATTCAAAGATGCTATTGAAGAAGCTCTGCTGAATATGTGCGTGTGTGTGTGTGTGTGCGCGCGCGTGTGTGCAATAATTGAGTAGCTCCCAATTTATTCATATTGGTACATTCTTGTAACATGGCTGTCAGCTAAACAATCCTTTGAATTTGTCTCTTTCCTTCCAGATAGTTATACTTTTAAATAGAATGATCAACAGTATAATAACAAAAGTCAACTGCAGTTTATTAATTCATGCAGCCTCATGGACCTCCTAATAGATTGTTAACCCAGCCCTGAGGAAATGCTGAAATTAAGTGTGAGACAAAGACAAGTAGCTGCAAAGAAAGGCTCACCTCTCATTGAGCTTGTGGTTGTTGCTGTTAGGATTGTGATGATAAAGTCCTTATACAGACTTCCGTTTCCTGTGTTGACGGTCACGGTATAAACCCCTGCATGTGCACCAGTTACTCGCCAGAGTTTCAGAAATTCATTCTGCGACACCAGCTCTTTGTTCTAGAAATTTGGTTGCACATAAATATTTTTTCATAATGAAAATATATTTTTGTAATGTAGGCTTTTAAAGTAATGAAAATTCATGGGAATGAGGAAATGGCGCATTCCATTTTCCATACCTTGGTCCACTTGTACTGTGCATTTCGGCCCACCGTGCAGTGAATGCTCACATTTTCTCCAGAGTGGACTTCAACAGTGCTATTTGCATCGCATGTTATTCTGACAACATCTAATAAAGAGAAAAAGTGAGATGACTCTGAACCTACAACACAAGAATGCTTATATATATATATATATATATATATATATATATATATATATCTAAAACATTTGCTGTAACATGAAAAGCAAAACAATGAGTACAGAAGATGAGCAGCGGATGATATTAGCAAAAGAGTGCTGACTACTTTATTTTCAGATAGGCCAAATAAAGTGATGAAAATACACGTATCATGGTAAACACAGCTCTTGGATGTGTTCTTGCAATTATTACATACATTTGCTCAGAAGTAAATAACTGCTGAGACTGGCGGACGAACAGTGCTGTGATGCAATCAGGAGTAATATTAAAAACGTAGAAGTTGTCATCATACTATACATTCTAATCAGAAGAACATATTAAATCCTGTGAGGACTGAAGAGTTTTGGTGGAGGCATGTACAGTAGTGCCTTACTGCCTTACCTTTGATCTTTAGCACTGTTTCAGTCCTGATGGAGCCCAAAGGATAAGTTGCAGTGTCACAAATATATATGCCACTGTTCTCTTTCTCCACCTTACGAAGCTGTAGATAGGAGCCCGTGAAGATGTTTCCACCATTGTTCACAACCGTAATATTAACATTGGACGTAAATAGATTGATTCCAAAACCTGGTGTGAACAGAACCAGCTTTTTGAGCTCATTTTCTTTCTTACTCCATTCAGTATTGACCAGTTTGAGCTCAGGGCTGTTTTTTATAATACAGGGTAGGTCGACGTCCTGGCCCACTTCTGCTTCCATCGTATCATGATGGAACACCTCAACATTCCTGAACCCTGTCAAGCACATCAGATAGCGTTGGAGGCAAGGAAAGTGAGTAGACAAAATCATTTGCACTTTGAAGTCGCTATTACAGACTGCAGTCCACTGGGATGCAGGCTGATCCAATCATTGCATTACACTGAGGCAACTTGTCACACCAGAAGCCAATACAGATTTCAAACCCACATACATATTCCATATTTACTTGTATATTATATGACCTAAAGCACATGTGGTCCAGGATTACCTTGTATAATAGAAGCAAGGAGCAGGAGAGAGAGGGATGTCCCCAGTGCACCTCCGGCCATGTTCGAGCTCCCCGAACTCATTACAATCAATCAAGCTGAATCCATCGAGAGATTCAGCAAAGACAGAAATAGTAGACCGACGACTCAAGTTAAAGAGTGGAGAGACAGAACAAAGACCATGAGACGGGGAACAGGAAGCCACATCGAGAGACAGTTTGAGTCATATGTGAGTGCTGTAGCTTTGTGGTGAAAACCTCTGGTGCAAAGCAGAGATGTTTACAAGAACTGTAAAAAAAAAAAATTTGCATTTCTATTTACAGGAAATGGAAATCTGTCTTGATCCTTTTTGGTCAGGACTAAGTAACAAGATGCAGAAATGTCACCCATTTGATCTCAAATTTCATCAATCGAAGAAAGATACCAAGAGAGCACACAAGCACCAACATGATTGAAAGATTAATTACTGTTCTTTCAAAATTAAACTACTAATTATGTATGCTAATTACAGATATTTAACTGTTACAAGTTGCTGGAGGTTAGATCAATTTATTTATGTTAATATGTGAACTGTAATTTTGTGAAATACTCTTCATTTAACTTCATGTGATTTTGTATGGGCATATTAATTAAGTCCACACGTATAGAATAGGATTTAATGCAGGCACAGGTATCCCACAAATTTAAAGACACCTGTTACAATTTTGTATCTATGATGAGCATGTATTCAGTCTACAGGTGCTGGTCATAAATAATGTGAAACTTGAATAATGTATACGGTACATTCATTTCACATAGACTGAGATGAAAGTGTTTATTTCTGTTAACAATGATCATTATAACTGATAACTAATGAAAACCCCAAATTGAGAATCTCAGAAAATTAGAATATTGTGGAAAGGTTCAATATTAAAGACACCTGGTACCACTATATACTACCACTCCAATCAGCTAATTAACTCAAAACACCTGCAAAGGCCTTTAAATGGTCTCTCGGTCTAGTTCTGTAGGCTACACAATCACGGGGAAGACTGCTGACCTGACAGGGAAGGAAAAGATGTGGTAGAAAAAAAAAAAAGCAAGTACAAGCAATAGGGATAACCGCAACCTGGAGAGGACAGACGTATGCAAGACACTCTTGAGCAAGAGACAGCGTCAGAAACATCTTGCCTGGGCTAAAGACAAAAAGGACTTGACTGCTGCTGAGTGGTCCAAAGTTATGTTCTCCAATGAAAGTAAATTTTACATGTCCTTTGGAAATCAAGGTCTCAGAGTTTGGAAGGAAGAGAGAAGAGAGGCACAGAATCCACGTTGCTTGAGGTCAAGTGTAAAGTTTCCACAGTCCGTGAGTGATGGTTTGGGGTGCCATGTCATCTGCTGGTGTTGGTCCACTGTGTTTTCTTAAGTCCACGGTCAACGCAGCCACCTATCAGGAAGTTTTAGAGCACTTCATGCTTCCTGCTGCTGACCAACTTTATGGTGCAGATGCAGATTTCTTTTTTTTTTTTCTCTTTTCTTCATTTGGATGCGATCAACTAAAAAAAAAAACAAAGACTTCTAATTCATATACAGTATATAACACAGATGATATGACCGAGATAAATTGATTGCTTAATATTTTTCAAATAACAGCCTTGTTTTGTCGTCTGTACTTAGTGGTTAATGTCTCAGAACTTAATTAAAATTAAAAAGCTTCTCAAGCTTGCACTGTGATGAAACAGATAAAAGCAAATATTGCTATAATAATAATGGGGCTTTTTTTTTTTTTTTGACAGCTGTGATTTAATACTCCAGTAAGTAAATAATTTGTTTACCCTATTCATCAGAGACAAGCAATATTATTCATCCAGCACATTATGTCGCAACACTGGATTTCCAATTCCTTAAATTAAATCTTCAAAGAACTGAATGGCTTGTCTGGAGCTTTGAGGGAGATTACTTCATATAACCATATCCAATTAGCGCAGATCATAAGAATAAACTGTTAAATATGAATCTTCTAACCAAAGGCTACATCTTTCTGCATATCTAATAGAAAGCTTGGGCTGAGAAAAAGCTGATAATTAGACACTTTATTATTTTTTTTTTGTACAAATGTTATTCAGGGATTCAAGAATAAATCTGCTGATATAGGCGTTTGATGAAGTAGGAACATTGTTTTCAAGGATAAGGGCAGCTCATTTCATCAGCTAATCAGAGCGAGAGCTATATTAACTAGTACACGACAAAATGTTTATCTAAAAAGCCTGTCCTACCTTTTATTCTTTTCAACTCTCCTTTTCCATATTATGAGCTTGCCCCTTAATTTTTAATGAATCCTTCTTGTACATTCTGCAGCATATTTAGATTATTGATAAATTTACACTCTGTGGAGGGACTGCTATCCAGTGTGAGATTTCTATCCGCATTCTGTCAGTGTTTTTATCAAAGTATAAGCGGTCATTGCTTAATTCAGTGGTCCAAGAAGCGAACACAATGTAAGGCATGTGGATGACAATTTGTGCTTTTAATCACTTCCCAATGTCCGTAACAGACAAGTTAAATAGGGGCTGTTCGTTCACAGTGAAACAAAATGAAAACAATGAATTAACCAACTGATTGCTTTTTGCTTTATTTGGTGTGATAAGAAGGAAAAAAAGTGCTGTGACCTGCTGTTGCACCCTGCTCCTCCTGCATCCACTAATGGTTCCCCACTAAGGTTACACCTGCTCTGAAAGTCCAGTCTCCTGGATGCCCTTGTGACCTGCAGCAAATTGCACTTTTGGCAGCATATTGCATCACGATGACATTAATTGTCAACTCTGTGTGTAGATCTATGATGCCTACCTGTGTGTGTGTGTGTGTGTGTGTGTGTGTTTGCGGACCTAAAGGGGGGGGACCAACACACATTTATACATTCTCCACTGCTTACGTAGCCACATTCACTGCTCAGATTTGCTATGAGCAAAGTCTTATGAACAAGTTTGATTTTTAGAGTTTTAGAGGAAATGTATTATTCAAATCTGGGCATGTTGTACATATTGTTTGACTACCAACTAGTGCCCGAGAGACGATTTTATTGTATTAAGATTGTAACTTATACTACTTTCACATTTTGTCCCTCTGACAAAAGATAATGAACACGTTTTCCTTCTCTAGTTAAACACCATATGGATGCATGGATCTGAAACTGTGAGAATAATCTCATGTAACTTTAAAAGATTTCTATTTGGTCACCTGAGATTCATGTTCAAACATCTGTGCAAGGAAGACTTTCTGTGATCCTTCTACCTTCTCTGTAGTATTATAACATATGTTTACTTTGCATACTTTCACACCAAAGCTGGGTGTCGGATCTCTGTAAAAATCTGGTGTAGTGTCTGTGTGATATCTGGTTTGGTCTCTGGGTGGATTTATTCAGCAGTAAGCATGTGTGTGTGGGGCCTGAAAGCCTGGTTTTTTAAAACCATGGCTGGATGAAATCCAATCACAATTCAACTTCTGTCTTGTCTGCTTTTGTCTCTATAAGCATTTTTTTTTACTGAAGAACAATAGAAATGTAACTAGCAGGTCATCCCAAATTTAGGTTTGTATGAATGATAGTAATTTATACTCAATCGTGGCATTTTATAGGCCATTAATAAACAAGAATAAGAGACTTCATAGCAATCAATAATAATCATATGAGATATTTCAGTCCGTATCAAAGTGGTTGACTGATCGGGATTGCCATCCATAGAGCCGAGCTGCAAGCGTTAACTTTTGACCGATAACACAACATACAATTTCAGGGAGATCACAAAAAATAAATAAATAAATAAATCATGTTCTGGAAATCAGGAATAACCACAGACATTATATGTTGAGCTATCTTAGACCAATATAAAGGAGAGAATGAAAGAAAAAACACACGACAGGTAGACCAACATCGTCGTCCTTAGGCTACCCTGCAAGTGATGGCAAAAAAAGGAAGGCAAGGATGTTGCACGTGCGGCTGAAGGCAAAATGCTTCATTAAGGCACAAAAATTGGTGTTCTTTCATCACTGCCCTATGGGGGAGACATCGACCACACCAGAAAATTACACATTTACAGTGATTGTTTTCACCTCTTTCACCTTTCCTCAAATGTTTCTTTTGAAGAATAAACGAACAGGTATAAATAACAAGTGCAGCAATGACTGAGCAGCGTCAAGCTTCAAACAACATTAAACTTTCTCAAAGTATGAAATTGTGGAGAGCGAGGGAGAGATAAAGTGAGAGAGCCGTGGTGGTGGATAAAAATGGCTTTTATAACTTGTCGGGATTGTACACAATGGAAAAACAAAAAAACAAAATGACACAATCAGAAGCGAGACCAAAAACTGTAATGAAGTGGACTGTAAAATACCACTAATTTCAACCAAATGGAGGACATGCTTTTGTCAGATTTGTCAGCATCCAGTTATTCAATGGCACTTTTGTTAATCAAGAAATAGTATGCAAGTTTGCAGAAGCAGCAGGGAACCTTTTAATGTTTTCTTGGTGCCTCTTATGTTCTTACAAAAGAAAAGCTCATAATAAATGCTAAACTTAGAAATGAACTATTGGTTGTCTCAGACCAATTTGTCAAAATACCAGTTTAGAGCCTATAATCTCTCAATTATCCCCCAGATGAGAACCAAATATCTCTATCAAACAAAGCATTGAGAGTGAAAAAAAAAAAAATGTGATCGCATTGTAGCAATTTGTATGCAGCAATGTTTATTTCTTTTCCTTGCACAACAATAGCAATGGCATCCAGCCACTTTCCTCTAGCGGTGAAGAGGAGTATCTAAAATGTGTTTTTGAAAGCCACTAAAGACAACAGCTTCAAAACAGATTCCTTCTATGTGAAAGGTGTTTAATTTTTTAATTTGTTTATCTTTATTGACTACACTTTCCGTTGTTTACTCCCTCCGGCGTTTGGGACATGCTTCTCTTTTCACTGTCTCATGCATTTATACTGATCTCATTGACAGCGCATTTGTTGGCTTGTGTATTTGTTTAATTAGGACAAAGTATCTTCACAGAACTCTGTTACATAATAAACTCTTAGTGCAACTTGAAAATGCCTTGACGAAATGTGAAGACCTGGAGTTTAAATTTTTACTGTTGTATATCTTTACTCTGATGTCTCTATCTCTTCTTACTTGAATGTGAGTCCTCCTGAGAATTAAACCCCTTGAAGAAGAACTAACCCAGCAGATGAGGACCTCAAGCACCAACTGTTAGCTTATCCATATATATATATATACTGCGCCATCCTGTGTTCAACCCCTTTCTCCAACTTGTACATTTTTCATGTATTTCCCTCCACCAGTGTGTAGCTGTCTCTCTCTTTAACATCATTGATTGGGGTTGAATGTGTCTCAAGTCTCTAGAGACAGTCCGAGCACATGTGGAATTTCTTAGTAGCTATATTTTATTATCATTAAACCTGAGCCTGTGTTCATGAGGTGGAACTTGCCTTTCAGTAAGGTAGCTCATTCTGTCGTGGTGGCGAAATAACTACCAGATGGCTTTAATGGGTAGGTTCACAGATTTCAAGTCTGATTATAAATACTGAAAGAGGTTTTCCTCACGGTAATCATTCCTCATGTTCATACTGGCTATTAAAATATCCTGGGTGACTGGCTCCCAGATGCAGTGTTTCATTTTGTGTAAAAAATGCTTTTAAAAGTTTATCTGAAGTTTATATAAGGCTTTAGCAGTCTGTGTTATGCCAGTGGGGGACAGTAAGTGTCCTAATCAAACTTACTCACTTAAAAACATACTTGCACTACTCCAAATGTTTTGACAATGTCCCTATACTATGTAAATTAACATCACATAATATATGTTTTTTGTTTTTTTTTTCCCCATGCACATCATATCTATCTTGGTTTCTGTAAGGAAACATGTCCTCCTTAAATCTAAAAACATGTGAACTGATTTTTCTTTTTTCCTCAGCAAACAGATTATTTCTTGGAACAAGCCCGCAGCTCAGTCTCCCAAGCTAATAACACATCCTGATGCAAAAGCATGCACACGCACGCACACCGTTCATGTCTGACAGATTTCACTGGGGTATTTTTTTCTGTATCTTTTGTGACATTTGAGAGAGCTTAAGATTTTGACAACTTGTCAGAGACCCTGAGTAAGTGCACTGTAGGTCAAAATTAGTGGAGGATATCATAATGCCCATTATTTGACTGCAGTGGCGACAAAGAAATGATCATGCGTACATTATAGTGTGCTTTTGTGTGTGTGTGTGTGCTTTCATGTGTTTTGTGGGGCAGGGGACAAGTAAACAACTCCTCCAGCTTTTTCCACCCAGCCCAATCCATTCTAATCACAGAGGCAGTATGTGTGCGATCATGTTGGCTCTCACTGTGCACTAGTTATATTTGATTGTCTCTTGAAATGCTCCAGTCGGTGTGTACTGGTATTAGCAACAGCATGTGTTTTAGCAAAGAACTGTAATAACAAAAAAAAACAAAGAACAATACAGCAAAATAATGACAACAAACTGATGATAATATTCTTCCTTTAAGCCATTGCTGCGCTGTTTCACATGTCATGTTTCACATAGGGTAAGTACACGCTCTTGTGTGTCATCATTTTATTACATTGATTCCATCTTGGGCCCCTGTCCAGTCAACTTAACCAGGCCATGCAACATTTTTGACAGTAGATTGGCAGCTGTGGAGAAGTCTCCGCCTGCCACTCAAATCTATTTTGCGACCTTCCTTCTTTTATTTTTTGAAACTGCAGACTAAGCACTCTGAGATTTCTGTGAGCCACTCAGACTTACAGCAGTGATGTTGCCAACTAGGCAGCAGTGTTTGGACTGACATAAGGTGCTGTTGTGCTGGCATGGAATAAGGAAGTCACATTGAGACATGACTCATTACCCTTGAAGCTTATTTCACTGTCACTTATTCAGCTATTCCCTCCTATTAGTCGTCTTGATTATCTCGTCTTCAGCTCTTCCTGACCGACAGATCTGCACGTATCATATCATTCCTAATGACCACTTTTAATATAATATTTTAATTTAAGTGCAGCAATTATCATCCTCTCCTGCACACAGATTCCATTAAACCTGATGTTAAATATCAATATGTCTCTTTTAATGTTGTTCATAAGAGGTGGTTGGAAATAAGAAGAAAGAAGCAAAAAGTAAAGATGATTTTAACGGTCGGTGGCACTATTACGCTACCTTACCAATATGTGAGTGATAGATGAACGTGTTGAAGTAAAAATGACCATCTTTATCATAGTAAAAGAACAAAGTTACAAAGTGCTTTGCCTTGATAGTGGTGAAATATAGATTCATTTACTTACTTATTGTATTCATCAAGCTTCAGTTTGCATTATTAAAAAATCACTAAATTCTCAGAAAAAGAGAGAAAACTGCATCCCGCATCTAGATAGCTTTAAATAATGTATCAAAATGCCATAAACAACATGTCATCCCAAACCTGCAAATGTGCAACTTGTGTTTAAAACAAAAATAAAATTCCTCTTTAAAATGTCTCTGTCATGTCAAAACCAGAAAACATGTCTATGATCATCCTCTTAAAAATACATTTCCAAATAAATTAGAATTTCTTCCTCTCTGTGGAACTCAGAGTTCAGTTCTTGATCTTCAGTGTCATTATCCAGTCTGCGTGAGGATGGCTTTTATGTTATGAGTCAAGAATTTGCTGTCAAAGTGTTCTGGTTTACAACCTGACCTGTTAATGCTGTGCCTGCTGCCACCTTTCTGTAAAAATGTTCTGTAAAAAAAGGCCATTTCCACTCATAGGTGGCTGAAAAAAGGGCTACGGATCCACAAATGTCCTTGTGACTGAACAGAGATAAAATAAAATAAAAAGTGTTTGTTGGCATGGCTGCTATATTTCATCTCCATCTCAGAGTCCTTGCTAGCTCGTGCACCAAGAACCCTGTCATGTCATTGTCTTTACCAAAATGGATATTCCTCTTACTGTACAATGCAACATCATTAATGACCTTCAGGCAGCAGTCTTTAAATTTCCCACTTGACAGCATCTTATTGTTCAGTTGTATCTGGTAAATTTCAGCAAGTTTGAAACTGCCACATACCTCCTACACAAAGCCAACAATGAAGCACATTCTTTACTAATATTATTTGCTTTTCTTCCTAGTCATTTTATAATATTCAGGAATTGTGCACGCCAATAAACGTAAACACAACTGAACATATCTCATTTGTTGACTCTTATGTAACCTTGTGGATACAAAAACTACTAAGTTAAATAGGAGTGCTCTCTCCATCTTGACAAATGGGACGTAAAAGATGATTAAACATGTCTCAGTATTACAAAACAGGATCTGTGTCTGACTCCTCTAACCACATCAAGCCATGCTTATGCAACCTCCACTGCTCTTCCTCGGGCAAACAGCCAGTTAGTTGGCTTGTAAAGCAGAGCAGCAACAGCAGTTCCAGTATCCACATACTGAGAAATAGCATCGTCGTGTTATGTGCATTTTGACTTCCAACTGGTTGGCTGGCTCCGCCATTTGAACTGTGAGCATACAGACAATAGGAGAGTGTGCTTACACAGAAAGTAAGAAAGAATACCTTTGTTCTTGCTTTAATTAATAAAAAAAAAAAAGATAGGAAGAAATGTTTTAGGGTTGCTTTCACTCCTGCTATCAAACACATGATGATCTAATTAAAGGGGTGTTTGGGGCATCATGAAACCTTCAGATGATGAAGGTAAGTAAGTAAAAATGACACATTTTTTTTGGCAAGACAAAACTGATGTTGTTACCCTCCTGCAAGGTACGAGGCTGGGGTGGGTGACTAAGGCACATGGGACATATGAGGACTTGTTGATTTTCCCATCTTTTAGTTATAATTATGAGAAAAAGATAGGTGAGTTGCAAACAAAGCACTGAAAGCATTGCACACTGGTAAACAAGGTCATAAACACCTCTTCATACTCTCAGAAAGTGAGAAGTGACTAAAACAGACTCAACAACAAAAGATTGGAAAAAATAATCCTAAATATATTTCCATCAACTTCGTCCCCTATGAATAAGGTTCATAATTTGGTAGTTTGCAACGGTAAATTTCTTTGTGTCCCACCTGAATTGAGTGAAAGTGAACATAGTAAGGAAAGGCAAAAAAAACCAAACCTGTTCTACAATATCTGCTCTTACAATACTATAATATCTGCTAAAGCATGATTAACATTTTTATGGCCCCGTTTAGGCACTCAAAGCACTTGCTTAAGATTAAGGAAAACATTAGCCTTTTGTTTAAATATTGAAAAAGTCACCGTGAGTATCTTCCTGTAACTATACAAAAACACAGCACTTCCCTCACACATAATAACAACATGGACAAAACATATTTGAATTGCACATAAACATAATTCCTAAATATATTTATATCCAGTCTTACTTTCTAAGAACTGAACTGCTTTCATTCTGATGCGGTAGCTTCATGTGCATCCACAGAGACTCTGTAATGTGCGGTCGTGTTTTGTTTTTGTTTTTTTTTTGTCGTCCCTGGAAGCGTCATGTGACAAGTCTTAGTGTGACAGGAGCTTGCTGTTGCACTATAGTCCCAAATGCACTCAGTGCTACTATTCCACAAGGGCATGAGTTAGCTGTCCTTCTCAATGAAGCATTGGGCTAACTTCATGCAACAGAATAAGTCTTAATGAACAGTGCGGCTGGGATGATTGGTGATCTGTTTCCCTGTGCAGTTCCTCTCTGACTGTTAGTGTTGCTGTGCAGATTAGTTCTTGTACAGAAAACCCTTTTTCAGGTCAGTGTACTTCCCCTCTCGTGTGGGGGAAAATGTGATTACACCTTTACCTCGCCTACCTCTGCTTTCCACAGGAATGCCTCTCTGTTTCTGTCAATTTTATGTGAAAGTGGACGCATTTTATTACTTTTATTGATCTTCACAACCTTTCTGGAGCATAAATACTGAAAGACACAAACTCTGTCTAAAACTTGAGGAGGTCATATCTCTAAAAAAGACACATCGGCACCATCTAAAATATGGTAGCTGCCATGAACTGTAGATTGCAAACAGCAAAACCTGGCTTGCAGATATGTTAACCTTTTTTTTTAGGCATTTATGAGTCTGCAAACTGTTAACTATCAATCTATGGACTGAGACTGCAAAAATAAAAGTGATTAGTCTACACTTTACAGTTTAGTTATTTTTTTTTAATTACAATTTGAATGCAGGACGTTTACTGAAACTTTTCAGTGTGGTATTAGTATGTTTCAGGTCCTATAGACCTGAATACTTTTTGTCTACCACTGTCTGTACTCATAACACGGTGTGAGACAGCATCAAAAAGAGCACTTCCTGTTCTGCTGCTCTGTAAGGTGTGAGAACACATCATGATAAGTGTTTACGATTGGCCATAAAAGCCACAAGATGTGAATGTCTGCACTTTCTGATTGATACAGCTGCATGTGTAGCAGGATGGTAAATCTATTCAGATTTGATTTTCAACCTAGGTCCGGCATTGCTCTCAAAGTTCTTTACATGAAGAACACGTGTTTGATGTTTTTCTTTTGAGTTCATCATCGGTTTAAGTAAAAGTAAAAATGTGAAGCAGATTTTAAGTGGGCTGTCACGTTGTCACTGGCTGTTGCTGATTTTGATCTACATGTGGCAGTGCTGAGTAATATTATTGTTTCTATTGTAGACTTCTGAGTGCATCTTGGTCTGTCTTACTTTCTACGTGCAAACAACAGACTCGAGAAGTGGCACTGCTTTTTACTTTCATTTTAACAGTTTGAGGTCAGTTGAGTTGTGCAATCTCCATGTGGTTCCATGTGGGTTTGGTGAAATATACATTTATACACTGTATGTTCCCATGTTATTTTTGTTGGTTTGTAGTAGTTAAATGTGTATCCATATTATTTTATTTCATGTCAATGGCCATAGACACACTTCTGCATTTGTTTGTTTTATTGTTTTTCTTTTAAATCACTTTTTGTGTTTAAAACTGCAAACTGTGAAAGCACATGAGCTGCCCTTTTAAAAGGCATCAGTAGCTTACACACTTACACATCTAATTCCATGGGCCCACACATGCATCTAATGTGCTTAAATAACAGGTCAACACTTCTGCCACGTCTCACTAAAGCAACATAGATTCAACTACGGGTTCATGTATGATGCAAATGATGGGGATTCAACATTTTTGGAAAACAAAAGAGACATTCTAAAATACACTGGGGAGGAACTTTAATCTGGCTGTAAGAATGATAAATGTCCTTATTGATTGCACAGTTCACAGAATAATCAGCAGTTTGGGGACCAACCAGTTGTCCCTTAATGGTTTCAATCAGTCCTGTGTTTCCCTTGTTTATGTTGTTGAAAATCCACCATGAGTGCATTTGGTGATGTTAGTTGATGGTTAGTGTCACAGTGAGTGACAGTGACCCTCACTTATATCAGAGGGTGAGCTGTAATGCCTGGTCCCAAATGCATACCTCTGTATTCTCTAAGGTTTTTGCGGCCAGTTAAAGCTTATACCGATTTGCATAACCGCCCGACTGTCAGAGGTGAGGTAACAGTGACACCATATCATGCCAAAGTCTAGTGAGTGAAATACAAGAGAGCCAGACAGACACATAATAAGAGCTTTGATATGGTCCAACACACACACATCTTTTTTTACTTGCTCAAAGACCCTTCTCTCTCCCACTTCACTTGATCCGCCCCCATTCTCCTCAGTCCCTGTTTTCATTATTGTGAATGCAGCTTGGCGGACTGAGTTGGACTTGATCCACAAGTCACTCATTCTAATTAGATTCCTCAGTAAAACTGGCGAATGCTTTAAATGCGGTGTGTGGTCTTTAGGAGATGGCCAGAATTTAATCAGGGTTCTTTTTTCTTTTTTTTTAGAGACACACACAATGACATTTTCAAGACTTGTCACTTTTAATTAAGGTATATGCTCTCACCCTTTTATGTGTGTGTGTCTGTAGGCCTCTGTCTCTTGCTCTTATCCTTGAAAGATTCACAGTCTGATCTGTCTGGTATGGCTAAAAGACACATGGATATTAATGGATAAATCAGAACAAATCATCATTTATCATGCTACAGAGTTCATGTAGCTACTGTAGTAGCAATGTATGTATAAAATGTTTTTTCCTTAATTGAAATGTTCTTATTTTATTTATTTTTAATTACTAGTACTAGTAGAGGAACTGAAAACTTAGTGTACAGAGGCTCACAGAGAAAACCTCTGAAGAATAAGATGTTATTTTATGCTCAAATGCTACACTTAGATTTAGTGTTGAATAAT
Source organism: Pampus argenteus (assembly GCA_036937835.1). Classification (NCBI taxonomy): domain Eukaryota; kingdom Metazoa; phylum Chordata; class Actinopteri; order Scombriformes; family Stromateidae; genus Pampus; species Pampus argenteus. Next base: position 9,708,589 of record CM072874.1, read on the forward strand.
TGTCATATATTTTCCCTTTTCTATCCGACTACTGTACTGTATATACGCAAGTAGGTGCACACAGTTTGGACTGATTATGCAGCAATGGAGGGATTTTCGAGGTGTCAACATCGTGGTAATAATTGATTAGAATCTAAAAAAAAAAAACTTCATTCAAATTTTATGCCTATTAAATTTTAATATTTCCAAAATCATTCAGATTCATCCTTTGGGAACGATGATTACTCATAGTCAGTCTGAAAATCCAGCTACTAATGTTGGTAGCAGCAAGGTGTTAGATATATAAAAATGCATTTGTTCAAATTTAGGTCAGCAAAAATCTGCAGATGGTAACTTTGATTTCACTTACAGATAAAAGATTGAATGCTGAAAAAAAAAAGCTCAAAAAAAAAAAAAAAGCATCCATGAGAATAATTAACTTTTAATTGAAAAAAGGGAATGTATTATTGATTCGAAGGTATAAGTAATGAATAAATTCAAAACCACATTGGAAATCGTACCATTACACCATTACAAGATGTCTCTTTGTCTTCCTGTTTGTTTATGTAAGCATGATTATGTCACACACTGGTATCTGCACGAATTCTCCCCTGTGGCTGTTTTATGTCGGTCATAAACATCTCTGGAACTAATTGTGATTCACGCTAGAAAAGGCGTTCTGTGCATTTTGCACATTATATGTAGGACACATGGTGCACGGGGAAGAGAATATAAGTAGGAGGTTTGAGTCATAAGTATATGCACTTACGGTCCTCATGCTGAGTGTGAACTCTGCCCTTTAATGTCACCACCTTAATTTAAAAATCTGTGTCATTGTTTATGCCCATTTGTTTTTTTTTTTCCATATGTACTGTTGTACTGTCAAGAAGAACTGTGCATTTTCATCCTGTATTTTTCGCTTCTCTGACAGGGTTGAAGAACTGCAATGTTTGTTGGTCAGTCATAAGTTTGAGGACAATTACAAATTTCATTATCTTACAAATTAAATGAGCATTATTTTCTTGAGTGCTTATTTTTGGAAATGATTTTAACAAGTACTGAATGATCAAAAAGATTTTAAAAAAAAACCACTTATCATATCAAGCTCTAGTATAATATTACTGTTGATACTTGTCAAGCATTTTCAGTGCAGACTGAAATATCTCAACTACAACATGAGGTTAACACTTTTGTTTTTTACTGAAATGTCTCAGCAACCTTGACATTTGGCACACACAGTCATGTCCCCCACAGCATGAATTGTAATAACGTTGGTGGTGTTCAGCATGGTGATTAACAAAAAAAACAACAAACACATTCTGCTTTTGTATTCAATAAAAACTAAAATCACAACCTAATTGCAAAAGCTGTATATAGACATAGATATATTTTCTGAGAAATATCCTTCAGAGCCCAATGAGTTAATGCATTTTACATCTGTAGCAGCACATTGTCTCAATTAAACAAGAGACTGGTTGTTTAATCAGAAAATTCAAGGTAAAATCTTCAGAATAAATACAGAAGCTTCATAGTTGGACTAGTGACGGCCATTGTTAAAAAACATGTTGGGTTTTTTTGGGGTTTTTTTTTTGCACAAGGTCAAACTGCAAACCAGAAAAGTACAAAGAAGTACATTACCTGTGTTGTTATGTTTATTTATTTATAAGCTAATTAAATGTTTAATGTGCTTAAATGTCGTGAACACTGCTACACAACCCCCCCTCTATCAGCTGCTGCGGGAAATATCAGGCTCTTCACTAGCTTTAGTCGATAACTGTGTCTTGCTTTAATTATTTAGTAAATCATTTTGTTAAGTGAAGGAAATCAGTGAAACTAATGTAAGAGAGTTTATTTACCATCGTCGATTATTTAGCAGACTCTTTCATCCTGCTCAGTGTTTGTGGGAGTTGGTTCTCGCAGCTGTTTTCACAAGGACAAAGTATTGATTGCAATGTTTTTTGTTTTTTCAAGAATGTAAATCCAGTTAGGAATGAAAAGTAAAGGAGGACTAAATAATTACAGGGAATGCATAATGACTGAATGAGTCATATTTATTCATTCATTTCATAGGACACATTCTCCAGTCGGGGGAACTAAAATTCACAGTTGAATACAGATGGATGCATACCAAAATGATGTACATTTCCTAAGATTAATCTTGTGTCGAAGATTTTGAATAAGGATCATAATGTGATTTATCTTGCTTTTTGTCTTTAATGTTTTAATTGCATATGTCTTATGTAAAGCACATCATTACTCCATGTGTGAACATTGCTATACGAATAGAGCTGCTTAGTCTAAGGTAGCTTTAACATATGTTATGCTTTGGACCTGTGGAAAAACAATGAATATTCAATTATCATATAGATTTCACATTCCCTTAAATCCTTATAAAACAACATTCACCCACAGGTGTTTTCACTTTTATTTGGGCTGAATAGATGTCTTTTTGAGAATCTGCACAGACTACACATGATTGATGACTCCCAGATAAAAAACAGCTTACACCTTTATTTATTTCATATGTATGCAGTTTGGTGACTGGCCAGTGTCAACCTTAAATCTAATCGACCAGAATAATGAAAAAATAACATCCATGGAAAAAACATCATAGTGGTTACCCTTATTAATTTATAATCAATACATTGTGTAGATTTCTAAATACTGTTATTCTAAAGCCATAGTTTCAAGACAAAGTGCTTAAAATGTATCTCTCCTCTAAACACCAATAACACTCGTGTTTTATAAGAATATGTGTGTGTAGTGGAGCGTTATTATAGGATAAAATCACAAAGAAAGCACATTTTTTCACAGATCAAAGCTGTTTCTAGAGCTGAATGAAATCAATTTGCAAACATAAACTGGTCACTGTACTGAAAGCACCTGACAAATTGCTGTTTGTCCCTAAGGGTGAAGAAGTGAGACTTCAGTGAATTAAAAAGCAAAAACACAATGTAAGACTTCACAAGGGATATTAGAAGACACTTAGAATTATGATTAATCTTTATTTTCACTCTGGCTTGGCAATTAATTTCGAAATGTAACGCAGCCAGGCAACCACAGATTCACACACCTAAATGAAAAACGCTGTCCTTTCTTCTTATCTTTCACCTCTTATTTCTTGGTGGAATAAATCTCCATAATTTCTGAAATTAACATGCAAAATTGTTTATATAAAAATAACCAATAAAAGCTGAAAAGAAAACAGCAAAAAGTTACAGCACTATGAATACAATATGTGGCATGTGGGACTACAAATGTGAGAGTCAGGAGTTTATTGTAGGAAATATATTTGTTGTTTTTTTTTGCTTATGTTTATAGATTTTGACCCACCTCTGATGTTACATTCTGCTGTTACATATATTCTAATGTTACATGAGAGTTGCATGAGAGGCTATTCGATCTTCCAGGAAAATACAAACCTGGTTGATGGCACAAGTGCCTTAGTGTGAAAGGTTGTATGGTTAGTGTGAAACACCAGGGTATTTTTTCATTTCTGTGTCTAGCAGATCCAATTTTTTTTTTTAGCAAGAAATACAATTTGTCCAGATACTGTATATATACTATCTATTTATCTATCCATTTTCTATACCTACTTATCCTGTTAAGGGTCACAGGGGGCTCGAGCCTATTCCAGCATGCGTTTGGTTAGACGCTGGGTACATCTCCAACAGGTCAGCAGTCTATCTCAGGACTGAAAATAAATAAATAAAATAAAATAATATAAAAATATGATAACAGCTTTAGGTATGCTATTTTGAGAACATGAGGTACGAAGAGGATTGAGTTGTTTTCCCATTGGTGAAATATTGTTTGTTTTTTTATAATGCATGTATCATTTTATATATGTATCATTTTAAGAGAGTTTGCTTTAATACAAAACAATTGACTCAATGATTGACAGATGTAGCGGCAATATTAATATTGGTGCATTCAGTGTGTTGTTGGATATTTGTGCACTGAATGAATTATTGTATTGAAAAGACACTTTTCAGAGGAAAAATACATTTGTTGGGAAAAGGGGAGTTAAATAGCATTATCATGTCACCACAGTATATTACCCTTAACATATATATGTATCAAATATACAATACTGGTAGGTTTTCATTAGGGCCTTTCTCCAGTACCACCACCATAAGTGTTTCTAGAAATGTCTTCTGATGAAGGGTAGTTGCTAAATGCAGACAAATGTGGAGACGAGTTACTAATAGTAGGTCAGTAGTGCAACATACATCACGAAAAATGCATTATTGAATTAGTTTAGGATTATTTAAGAATTATTATTGTTGGGAAAGTAATTTGCTGGAGGTCTTGCCTAAACCTCTGGCATTGATCCTGTTTATTAATGTATTTTGAGTTTCCTTACGTCATTTCATCTGAAGCTATTGTATCATAATCCAAACCCTGTTCTTCCTGGACCTTTGAAATCCGTCTTCACAATGTCTAGACATGCTGACATTTTCCAAAAAAAGTAGTCCGTAACACAGCACTGTTCATAATAATAATCACATCGGGTTGACACACTATAGTAAATAATGGGTTGCAGTCGTTGCCGACCAATCATTTTTTTAGTTCAGTCTGATTATGTGACAAGCATTTTGTCTAAAGCATGTCAGACAGTTGCTGATTTTATGCTCACTGTGCACAATGAGCTTCAACACTGACCTAGTTCATGAATGGCTGCAAAAACCGGAAGATGAATGATATTAATGTAGCTTCTGGAGATAAAATTGAACTATTTTTGTGATCTGTGTGTATGTGTGTGTGTGTATGTCACTATTTCCCAGGGACGCTGGAAATCAGTCAGAGTTGGGTGTGCTGAGAGAGAGTCTATATAATGATGTTAAATTAAATACCACGATTTTTGTATTTTGAATGGTCAACAACATATTACGCCAGTTTTAGGACATGTTACAGTACAACAGACAACACATTTGGACACCAATGTCAAAGCAGCATAAGGCAGGTCTATTCCTAATCAGATGACACACACACACACACACACACACACACACACACACACACGCGCAGCAACAGAAAACAATAATGAGCAGCACTGAACAAGCCTTAGGCAGTGCTCTACAAACAGGCTTTCATTGAAGACAGCACACCCACACAAACATACACAGAGCAACTGCAAATATTAATAATCTGAATTCAGTGAAGGCCGCACTTCATAATGCAACTCCACACAATAAAGTGTTTCCACAGCACGTCATCAATCTGGAAGTCAGCAATTTTGGAGATACTGAACATAAACAATGCAACCAAACTCGCAACCGTCCCTGATTATTGTTGCTCAAATATGCAAATGCATCACTGCCGGATGTTGTGTTTTGCTTACTTTAAGAGTAGACGTAGCACTTTCTTTCTCAAGGTTTTATGTTACTTTTATTTTACTTTTTACTTTAGCAATTTCTCAAAAATCTCAAAGGATGCATGATAATACAAATAATAATATATAAATGGTTAGAGCCCTTTTTACCTTCAAAACGAAGAGAAGCGAACTGCATTGGTTGCTATTTGAATGAAATTCTGTACTCAAACCTTTACTTGCTTTGATTCAATAATCTTCACTTTTTTTCTTTTTCTTCACTTTTTTTTTTTGACATGGTGGATCATTATGGAAACAAGCAAACAGCACCACCCACTCACACACCAAATCTTGAAGCAGCCATATGTTAAGCACTTTTTGCACACATTTTGTATTACACAGGAGAAAAGTCTAGTAGTAGTGGCCCCAGCTGTTTGAGTGTCACCGCATGTCACAACATGTGGGTTTGACACCTGAACGGTAAAGGGTAGGGCTAAGTTTAATGCCTGTGGGACAAAGATCAGGTGGAGAGAGTGCAGAGAGTATGCATGAGGGTGACCTGTATCTGAGGACAGAAGATGAAAGAGTTGAAGGCAGCAGCCAGGTGTCCCTTAGAATTACAACCATGTTGGATGATTCCTCACCTCGTGATTTACATTCAGGTCTAACACTTAGTGTCACTGCAGAACGAAGTGTGCACCATATCATATCATCTCCCGGGCTTGTTCTATATATATATATATATATATTTATATATATATATATATATATATTACAACATATTATCCAGACAACAATCCCACTAATGCCTTCCCTAAGGAATTTAGTTATATAACAGCTTGTACTTAAGATTTAATGACTTGATGAGCTGTTTTTATTACTTGGTTTCTATTTTGGACAGCTCATAGTCTCTGCCTGCCACGTGTTGAAAGCATCGAAGCACAGAAGTGATCAGAGCTGTAAAACATTTTCCATGTTCTATCTATTCTGCTGTTGAAGAAAGATCAAACTACTCACTTCTTTTTCATTCATTGATGATTAGAGGTCTGAGATGAAATGTGTTTGTTTGAACAGGGAGGAATTGGCATCAATTATAAGGTTTTATTATTTTCCCTTTCAAGTACAGTTTTTGAACCCCTTGTGCAGATATCAGTCTTGGTGCTTTAATGTCTATTTGACATGCTCTTCACAAACTCCACACTGAATCCACTCCCCATAGACCCCCTGCGATCACACGCTGGAGGCCTTTTTTCTTTCCTAGACAATCACATCCTTCATATGTGTATATCCACATAAATTAATTTTTATACTTACTGGTATTTTGGATATTGCTTCAACACTTTTGAATGTCTGATGGAAACATAGTTTCTGTCGCTGTTTCTGTATGTAGTCCTGGACTCTCTAGAGATGCGTCATCACTGGCTATGATGACCAGAAAAGTTCAGTTTCCAGGATGCTGCTGCTGCGGTGCGCTAGATACTTACTTACATATGCAATGGACTACAATTGTTGGAAATTAATCCTTTTTTTTTTTTTATCATGACATAAATGATCAATTTCTATATGACAAAATGCTCAAATTAAAGATTTAAGTCTTTATTGGAGTTCAATCTTCAGTCAATCGCTGCAGTCGGACATGAACATGAACCCAAGCTCAAGGTATTTTAATTATATTGCTACATAGTAATATACAGAACCAGACCACGCTAAAAACAGCTTCAATAATTTATCAAATGCCCTTAGCTGTCTACAGCCGAGAGCACGCTTACAGCAAGTCTGACGTCAGATGTCTGTTGACACGTTTAATGTCTGATGACTTGTTTAATTGCACCGGCGGAGCAGAATACATAATGACATCTTGGCTACACACACACATACACACACTCACTAACACTTCGTCAATCACGTACAACCTGATCAAAGGTGGCATAATGTTCCAGACACAAACAGAATAAATGACAAAAGTTTCTTTTGCTAACTTAACATTATAAGCAGGCCTGCTAAAAGATTCATTCCATCTGAAATTATTATTCCATTTTGTTTCTTTTTTACAGCTTCCCCTCACAACAAATCTTTTGTACGCATATTAACTGATGTAAAATAAAAAGGTTTTTGTTAAAGCCGGGAAACGGCTCCACTACTAGATGATGGAGGCTGTGTTGTGCTCAGGCTGTAGATCCCCTGTAATAGCCCTGTGCTATGTGTGTCAGAGCTGTGGGTCATATATCACTCATATATTGAATGTGATGTAAATGGATTTGGAGATTTGCCAAGTGAATATAATGTAATGTGTGTGGTCTATGTGCCAGGGCTCACCCAGAGATTTAGAGGAATGCACTTGTATTATGGCTGTAGATCTTTACCCCATAAAAATGCTTTTTTCCCAATTGTTAAATAAGTGAAAGAGCCTGGGAAGTCAAGCAGAGGCAACCTTTAAAACACTATCGAGGCAGGAATACAAAGCATAGCAGTTCAGTTTTATTTCTTTTTTATTGTCGTTTGTGGGGAAATTTGATGCGCAGTACAAAAATGTTAGAAAATGTATCTGTTTGTCTGTTTAGTGGAAATGAAATGCATTTATTGCACATGAAACAAAGGAAAATTTAAACTATTGCTTTTTTATGTGACCTTTATCTCCATCCAGAAGGAAGAAGAACAAATCCCTCCCTAGAGCGGATGCTCATGCTCAAACCTTTAGTTTTATTAACATTTTTTCTTAACTGGTTCCATCGTAAAGCAGGCTGATCATCTGCGAACTTCAGAAGATGCCTCTCATCATCGTTACCTAGATAGTCATTTGTACATAGAATATACAGTAATGGGGGCGGGGCACATCCCTGGTGTATATGTAGAGCTGAGAAGAAATCTACAAATAAAGGCCTTGCATAAGTTTTTGTACCCTTGAGATGCCTGTATGGATAATTAAAGTATATCATATGTCAGTAACAATACACTTTAATAGGAAGTGGTAATCTGGGTAAGGGGAGGTGATACATCGGCTGTAAGGAGTTCTTTCAGAGGAGCCCTAGACAATAAAGAAAAACAACTCTTTGCAGGATAAACATTGTAATTTAAGGAAAAGCCACCTGAGGATACAATCCTGAGCTTCTAGACATAAATTATGAGAGCACTTCTAACTAAGAGCAGAGAAAATGGATGTTTCACTTTTCTTTTAACTCATTTGGCCCTTGGACTGCAGAATGTGTTCTCATCAGATTGATTATGCTATGTTATACGACCATCTATTTTGGTTATTGGCTGGTGTTCACTTGTGATTCAGTGCGTCTGTACTCTGTCCAGGCAGTGCTTTACTGCCCGTGGAAGGCGCAACATGAGTGTCTAATCAGACAGCTCACCTGGCCTCCTTTCTGAATCAGTTAACCTGTCAGAGGGCTTTCTTCTCTGGCCAACTAGTTAAGCAGCTTGTCCCTCCTCCTGTTTGAGCCAGTCAACCAAACTTAAAAATCCCAAAGTCTTCTCTGACAGAAAAGCCAATCAACCAATAGGGCACACCTCATTACGATTTTGCCAAAGCAACACAATCTCATGGCCAACAGTTACTCAGTGAAATTACAGCCTCTCATATGGCAAGCATGAAAGCATATCTCATATTATCCAACAACCAATCAACATACAGTATTAATACACAGAGCCAAGAAATATTACAGATCAGCACATTGCAATCAGCCCACCAGCAGACAAAAAACTAGTCAACAATTCAAGAGAGTCTGAGAAATTAAAGTATATTAACTGAGAACTAATAGAAACTCTGCATTACAGGCATGAAACATATTCTGTAAATAGATTGAAAGTCAGCTAATGATTTGTGGAGTGCAATGAGAAATAAGTAATGGACAGCTTCCGCCATTGCCAGAATTGATTTTTCACCATATGCACTGAACTGACTGTAAAAGCTGTGAAATATAATTTATGTGATGTGATGTCATACTATCATAAACTGATTGTATTGTATTGTCCTCAAGAATTTAATTACACTGTGTGAGGAAATATGATGGATGTTTATTTATGTGATGATCTGAACACTTCAGGGAGTTTAATGCAACTGACCAATTCTCATTATGTGCCTGCACCATTTAATTACTGTCTACATTTTTTTAGATGACCACTCCCTTGCGTTCAACTTGCATAACTCACATCCATATTTCCATTTTATCAGAGGGAGTGTAATGAACAGATCTCAGATTACTGTTTGATGTCGTCTTTAATCCTTTCCTTCAGGCAACTGAGACACCTTATGGACTGCCTCTGCTGAGCAGATTTGGATCAGGAGATCTGGGACTGCCTGCCAATCAGCACAGTGAGTGTTCAGCGTGTGAACACACATTTAGGAAAAAGGCTATTAACTAAACATCTACATGATATGCAGAAAATGCAATTTTTGTTACTATGAGACTATATGTTATTTGCAAACTGTTTCATAAAACGTGAACATTGTGGGAACTACAGTCATGTTTGAAACTGCAGTACACCGTCTCATATATCTACATACGTCCCGCTGGCACACAGCATGTTTGCACAGTGGATAGAAAAATAAGTATAAGCATAATTGCTATTCACTTTATACATACTTACTGAATAACTGTCTTGAATAAATGGTGAAAAGCATCAGTGATCACTTAATACATGTAATAATTTACTTTAAAAATAAGACAATAAAAAAAGCTTATCCCAAATGATATATATCCATTACACTCTATGGCTCTTACTGCTTGTGTACATTTTCATTGTGGCTACTCTGCAGCGGGTTAATTTATTGACCATTAAACTAACCGCTGCTGCAACAATAATCTTATCACTTAGTAGCTAAATTATACCAGAGTGCTGGGTCAGATCTCACACATTAATCCTCCTGTCCTTTGTAAGAATGTACTGTTATAGAAAGAGAGATAGAGGAAAAGAGATGGGCGACATAGCGATCTTAGACTCTTTTTAGGGGCGCTCATGCACATCTAGTCTCATCCTGTACATCAGTGCAGACAACAATGATCTTGGTGTTGAGATTCATAAATCTTACACCTTCCTCAATGGGCTAATAGTCACTGACATGGCTGACTTGTTGAAGGACATAAAAAAAATTTTTGTGGTTATGCAATAAGATAATCACGTCTGTCCTTTCTCTGTCATGGATTTTGAAAAAGTGAACCATAAATATTACACTTATAAAATTAGACCTATAAAAAGGAAAGACGTGCAGCCAGTTGCAGGGGCTGCACCTGAACATCGAGGGAAAGATTCAGGCTGGAGGATCCAGTAAACATCAGTTACTGAGAGAGTCTGCTTGCAGCAAGTCAGCGAGGCAAGAGTCAGGTATGAATGTGGGAATGCCCACCGGATTCTGCTGTTGTAGTAATGGAAATCCTGATTTGAATGCTAATTATAAATACATGCGTGAGAAGCTGTTCAAGCGTTAACCGTTGACCCTCATCATCAAAGAGAAGCTGAGGAGTGAGAAGTTACTTCAGAATGACTACATTGCATACATCCTCATGGAAACTGTGGGAAACTGATGGCTCAGTCAGTTACTGTGCATAATATCTACAGAGAGCGTGATAAAGCTAAAAAAACAAAAACATAAAAAAACTTGTACTGACTCCTCACTTACGGAAATTAATATTTTTACAACTGCAGGGTGACGGCAGCCAGTCATCTTCCTCATGTTAAGGCTCAGAAAATGGGTTACAATTATCCAAAGTACAATATTTGAATTATTTGAAGTATTTTCCCTACTCTGATCAAAATTATGTATTTGTTTTACATGAAATATTCAGCTAAATAAACAATATAAATAGCTTGACTGAACCAGTAAATATTGAAATATGGTACTATTGAACATACTATATGTTTATACGGTAATGCCTTCATATATTCTAAGTTAACTTCTCTGTTGTCGTGTTATCTTTCCTCTGAGGATCAACTGGAACATGAGCACTGAGGTTCCTTGAGCTTCAAAGAAATCTGGTAATAATGTATGCTGAAATAGTATTAGTGCTTGAATGTTTAATTTAATTAGCCATATACCAAAGGGTTCCCCTGGCACTACTACTCCAGTAACTTTTGCAGGCAAACATTTTCAGTTTACATCTATTTTAAAGACCAAATGAATTAAACTGCTCACGAGGCTGTGAGTTCCTGTCCTGCCCACCTCACCCTCCTCTTCTGCAACGGTGTGCCAGCTGACGTGATGTGAGAACAAGCAGGAAGCTCCCAGTGAAAAAATAAAGCCAATGATGAAGTGCCTAAATCTGCATTCGATCTAATGACCAGTGGGGGGCGACTCCACTAGTTCCAACAATGGCAACAATGTGGGTTACATATATTATGTATCGTAACCCCATAGCTGTTGGTATTTCACACTAACATTTTTTTATTTTGACACACCACAACAAAGAATCCTAATTCACTTTCCATTGACATTGTTTCTGTACTACCAGCATGTACTCTTAACTCAATATGTGGCGTAATATGTCAAGGTATTCCAACAATAAATGGATTATTGACATGGAAGATTCATTACCTATAGCTACTTCTATATCTTCTCACCTTTGAAATAATATTCCCTTAAGGTTAGTTTTGTAGTTTATTCATTTGGAACAAAAGCAGCACAAAATTCTGGCATTTTCTACAAAACCGGTAGAAAACCTGGCAATCGCCACTGGGCCTACTGCTGTGTACATGTGATTTTTATTTTAATTTTCATCACTGAAAAAACAGCCAGATGCCAAGGAGCATGGAGTGTTGGCTCATTTTTAGTTTTCAGTTTGTTCAGGGCTGATGATTTTTTATAACAGACAGGTGGCTGTACTGTTGTCATGACAACCACGGGGCAACACTGGATGTCTCAGCAGTTATCAAAGGTCTTCAAACTCCTTTGAGCCTCAGCAGAGTAGACGGCTGACTCCTACAGAAGAAGTCACTTCTGCCAGTTGCAAAGTGCAGTAATTGAGGGTCTTTGAAGTGGAGTGGTGATGCCACTGTGATTGCTGTTCTTGAGCAGCAGATGAGGAGCTTGTTGGCATGGGGGCAAAAGCTGTAATCTGGATGAGGCAGGTCAGAGTCAATAGATTTGGATGTGTTTTCCTGTTGGCCACGCTTGTGAACCAAACCTCGCACTAAAATATATTTTAACTCTGCTATGTGATTCTACAGTGACAGAAATCCCAGCACTTACATGAAGAAAACACAAATTTATGACAGAATACAGTTTTTAGACATATAGTATCAGTTTACAGGTATATGTAAAATATGCTTAAGAAAAAATACCATGAGGCATTTGATCCCATTCCTTTATTTCTTAATCCTGCTCTACAGGGAAGTATCTACCCCATTATCTCTCTGTCTTAATTGTGAAAGGGTCCATGTGTTAAAAGGGCACTGGACTTCAGAGCATTTTCTTTCCATCTCACTGTATGTACAACTGATGTTTTTGACACAGATGGTCTTCCTTAATTAAAAGTTTTCTAAATAAGGATCCGCACAGTATTTACTTAATAAATTTTGTGGCTATATTACAAGTAAATAAAAGAGTGCTTTATAATCTCTGCTTTAAAGTGAAATTAAATTGTGCAATATTGTTTCTGGGTGAAATGAATACAGGGATTAACAAAGTTAATCTAACACATGGATCCTTTAATCCGTGCATTAGACGCAATTAAAGTCCTCTTTTACACACTGAATGTTAATCAGAATTATTAAAGGCAAGCACGACTAGTCAGGTGAGCGTTGATATGAAATTTGCCTGGGAGACAGAGATATCAAATGGATATATGACAGTAAACTGTTATGTTGAACTTCACTTCCATGTGGTGGCGAAAGCAACTTTTAAGTGGAGTGAAGTTACAGTTTGATATTCACGTGAAAATCAAAGCACTAATTATTGTGCAAAATTATTATACTTGAGAACCTTATTAGTCACTTTAATGTGATTTCTTTTCATCATTGGGACTTTTCATCTGTGCAGCACTCTTCCTCATATTGTGGTTGAAGAGTGTATCTTTTAATGAAAAAGACACAGATTTGATGAAAGGGGGTTAGCACTTGCTAAAATACTTTGATTTTATTTAAATTTCTCATCAAAACATTTCAAATAAATGTATGTATTTGTATTATGTGAAGAAAGTATTATTTTTTTCAACATGAAAAATATGTTATCCCATGTATCAACAGCACATATTACTCTTTTCCTCTAACTTCCACCGTGAGTTTGATAATGGGCGTGACTCAAGACCACCATCTGGATATCATCCCCTGCAATTATTCATCTTGAGCGAGTGGTAATTTCTCTTAACCACATCACCCTTTTCTTAATCATAATCATTTCTTCCGGTGCTGGATCACCTCCAGCTACAGTCTGTGTCCTGCTGTCTGTAACATCTAATTTGCATTTAATCTTCCAAATGTCCGATTCTGTCGGTCAACTGTCGGACAACAACAGTACACAACTGTATGACTATAAATTAATTCAAAACATTGTAAGCACGGAAGGAACTGCTAAAGACACTTGTGTGTCATGTAGTGGTAATTAGTGGTAATCATTTAAACATTTCAAGTACACATGAAACATAATAAAATAAATTTAAAATCAAAGTTTTATCTTTCCACCATTGCCTAAGTTGACCCAGCTTGCCTTTATATAACCTTTAACCTCATTCACATCCGCATTCACATGCTCACCTGCTTCAGAATTATCCAACTCCAAAGATGCCCAAATGAACACTGACACATGTTTTATTTTAATCATTCCTCCTTTCTGGCCAACCCTTCATAATGCTCTTACGTAAGTGATGGGGTCAAAATCCACAGCCATCATTCTTAAAGGAGGACTGTGGGTTGTGTCCCCAATCACTTATATTCAAAGTGCATTTGGAGGACACCTTGAATAGGCAGTATAAACAGGAGGGATGATTGCAGCAGGAAAAACACGTTTCAATGTTCATAAGGGCCTATTGTTATAAGACTTGAATTGTGAACCTATCCTTTAATATGCTTTCCTTTAATACTATCGATCCATCTCTCCATCCATTTAAAAGAAGAGTTGTGAAGGCTCTTAGTCTGTCTGTCTGTCGTAACACCTTTAAAAAGTCTGAAATCCTGATTTACAATGAGACATTTAGTGAATCTCTGCTTTCAAGAAACCTTTTAACCACTTACAAAGTCATGAAATATGAAAAAGCAAAAGCAAGCAGTAAAGTTGGAGTAAGAGTCTGCTGATTCATGCTGTCATTTGACATGCTTATCTCAGACGATTTCCCAGAAGCATAAATGAGCAAATATCACAAAGCATAAATGATATATCCATTTTATTTTTTTTTTCATATTGTGTTTCAGGAGAAGTGTAGCTACACATAATGCATTTTTTTTTTTTTTTTTTACACACAGTTCATTTTGATGAGTCTCAGTGTCACTACCAAGCCTTTTTTGAGTGTTGAAATTTGAAATGCCATTACATTACATTCTACAGGTTTCCCTTTGGTTCATGTTACTCAGAATGTCCTCTGGGTGTTGTGCCTGCACCTGCTGGTGAATTCTTATCACTGAACATCGGTCATAAAGAACAACAGACAAGCATGCACATTCACACAGCCTCTGGAACAGAACGCAGTTATCAAGACACAGTAGTCAACTGGCTAAAAGCTCAGTCACCAATTTTTCCAACCACGCTCAAAGACATTTTTTAATTCTCTGCCGCACCACAAATGTAATAAAACTATACAATATATATATTTTTTTTCACATGAGCCACTTATGACTTTAAGATACACGCTAAGTGTATATTTATTAGTTACAACCTGTTTATGAACCCCACATCAAATTATGTGGACATTCCACTTAGAGGATCAGCACGGACAGGAATACTATAACTTTTCCAACATTTAATTAATGCCTGAAATAATTCAGGCTGCCGGCAAACAGAGATCCTACCTGCGTCTAACAAGCTGCAGCCAATTAAATGGTCACTGAGTGTAAATATTTATCGGGTGAAGAGGATTTGTGCTTTGCAAATGTTTTAACAGCCGTTTTAAGAATGTTTTCGTAGTCTGAGTTTTAAATATGTGGATTAGTTTCTTCTCTGTAAACAGTATAGTAGGTGCATACATAATGATTTACTTCATCTCTGTAGATTCCCCATGACAACAAATATAACAAACTGTAAGTTCATTTGATTATGTCCCCAAGGTTTTTAATTTTATTTTCATCTTTGTGAATATATCCTGCACATAATTTGATGGGTGTTGAGTCCTTGTCTCTGTTAAACTGTGAGCTGTTACATGACCTGTTAATAACAAAAAAAAGTGCATGTCCAGACAAAAGACAAAGGAAGAAAAGGCTTCAGAGCTGCCACGTGTACGGTTAATCATTTGCTTACATTCCTCAGCCTATTAGGCATGAAGCTTATAGTTGTTTAGAGGAGAATATTTCCACAAGGCTGCCAGGTTTCTGCATAGCAGACAGTATCTGATCAAACAACTCTGTTGTATTTCCAATCATACAATAGCCTTCATTTGCATATTACTGTATGTGGAGTCATTGGGCTGACTTTAGCGGCACACTAATTCACTTAATTTAATTAAACCCTGATTTCATTATCAATTAGTTGTATGATTTGCAAATATATAATTTATAACAGCTAGCGGCTGCTCCACTCTCAAGAACAGATCACATGGGGGGAAATAAAGGTCAGAAACTCAGATATATCAGAGAATGGCTGTTTTAGTAGAACGTTGATCTTGCATGAATATTGTGTATGGAGGTTGGTGTGGGTGCAAGAGGGGCATCAACAGCATAATTCAGAAATATGAGAGTGTGTCAGCTCATTTACACTACACCACTCAAAATAATTAAAAAACCGTTCATCTTCCAATGAAAAACAGTGCGACAGCCTTTACTGCTTTAATTCCTTGCGTGTTTGTTCTGAAGGCAGAGTTGTATTTATACCATTATTATATATATTTAGCTTTTTTCAATTTACATGTAATGATACAAATAAACATAGGTTCACTGTTTGTCTTTTTTAACCCAGAACATAAAAATGTGGTTTCACTTTATTTACGATCGTGCGTTTAGCACAGGCACATCGGTAGCTGCAGTTATGAGACACTCACTTAACACTCTCCTGAAGTGTCTCAGCTGGTGTAAACACAGTTCACCAATGTAATTAAAAAACCACAGCAAATAGGACGCCTACAAGGCTAAACTATCTTTTCTATCGCTACATCCAAAAATCTTAGGAAAGGTGTTTCAATTACAGTTGAACAAGAACAAAAATAAACAAGATTCATATTAGGATTTAGATTTCCCTAATTGTACTGTTAAAGCCCAGTGAGAAATTTAAGTAGTTAGTTTCTAAAAACTAAAGTTACAAGGTCGTGCTGCTTAACCAGGCTGTAAATTATGGGAAACACCTTTTTGTATTATTATATGATTGAAAAACAGTGAACCTATCCTTTAAACTGGCAAGCAATATGTCATATTTGGTTGCATGTAGAAAAAAGCCCAAAGTACTGGTGCAGACAGAAAGCATAGGGAACATAAAGGAACTTAGTTGATTCATTTTGCCATAGGGTATATAGAAAGAGAACATCAAGCAGAAAAAAAAGATAATATTTGTTCTTCTGTTTCAGCAATTGAGTCTCTTGCCTGAGGTCTGCATCTAAACGTCTGTGTGATGCTTCAAAGAAAACTGTCTGTAGATGACTGTCCTGAATATATAAAGCCAGGTTTGTTTAATAGGTTTCATCTTTGATTTTTTTTTTTTAAATGGCACTTGCCATAATATTTTAAAAATTGACACTGTTCTGTTAACTGTAAGGCAGTACTTATGAATGGAAGAATGAACAAAAGAGCCAAGGTGTAAAGTTTTTCCCCAGCAATAACTTGACAAAGTGTATATATACCCAACCCCTTCATCTATGCCCATTTCTTTGGTTTGAAATGAAGTTTTTGTTCTCCTCCAAGTGCATCTAAAACACTCTCTGGATGTTTGACCATTAGTCTTCTCTGTGCCATAACAACATTATTTTTTTGTTTTGTTTTTATTTCTGCAGCGACCTGGTCATCACTCCTGCTTCCCCAGTGGTGGAATGACCTTCCCACCTCTGTTGTCAGGCCAGCATAGTCACCATCTATATTTATCTAAATCTCAGTCACTTTATGTCCCTGTCATCTACCTTCCTCTGTACCACAAAAGTCATTGTTGGCCTTCAAATATACCCCCTCTGTTTGCAATGCACTCACATCTGTCCTGTCCCATGAATATTTATTATAGTTATATCGTTGTTGATCTATGGCTTTGGACATACATACATAGATATATATATATAAATGAGTAAATAACAAATGTGCTGCAAAATGCATTAAAATCTGAAAAAGGAACCAAATTAAAGTACTTATTTTGTGTGGATATAAGAGTTCATTCCAAATCTGTTGTAATTGTATCCCACAAAAGAAAAAACAAATAATAATAATCTGTAGTGATGCAGCACATGTCATTAAAAAAAAGTTCCTTAAGATGCACTTAACAAGTGTAGTGGAGTTAATGGAAAGAGAGATTAAGCATAATACAGTTATAAACTTTGAACTTTGTGGGGTTATTGAGCTTCAGATATATATATATATAAAAACACATTTTAAATACATCTCCAATAACAATGTACCACAATCAAAAACCACAATGACACTAATTTACAAAATATCCCCTTGAAATGTCTTCATACTCCCCTCATATGGCAGCTAATAAATTGCAAATGTTTTGGACAAATGTGTAACAAAATAGTATTTCAGGATGAATGAAATAAAAAATAAGAGTTGCCACTGCACATGACTACTGCACATAGGCTCTTTGAAATACAAATAAAATAACTAATGATGTATTATCAGTAATTTTATCTGATGTAGGAGGCAGAGGAACCTGTCCATTCTAAATAGTGTACTGCGCTGTAAATATTTAACTCTTTCTATAGAGGTTGGAGGTGTTTTAATATGTGAGGCAGGAGAACACCCTGAACCGGTCGTGTATTTTAGTCATTTTGAGAGTTTTGACATCTTGCTGTAACTGATGTCAGATGTCAGATATCATGTGTCGTGATATGAACACTTTGTTCCGAATTGCATAGATGCTGTTGAACTTAAAGATCTTACTGCACTGTGATCTTGTTAACATGTTGTTGTGTATGAAATTGTGCTCTCCATTTGTGAAATCTATTTGCATTGTGTGTGTGTTCTCTAAATCAGGCTGTACTGCTTGAAGTGGGTTTATGTTTAGTTTTTTTTTATCTTGGTAGCCCTGACTCCACTGTCTTATAGTTTTGGTTACAAATTGTTGTCCATTTACAGAGTATGTTTTATATATTGTTCCTACATTGCATTTTATATATATATTGTATTTTTAAAATGTGTAACCAAAATATATATATATATTATATACTGTTGTTACATTTTTGATAAAAGATGCAAACACGGGAAGTTGAGATTGTTTTTCTACAATGTATAAAACTCATGCTGCAATTCTATTGTATTAAATCATACTGTTATCATGATTTTTTTTTACATTACACTCTGTGTGCAGAATGTTAGCTGAGTGGTGAAATAATTGAAAAAAAAACATTCATTATGTTATTAGCCTTATTCCAGAAAGGAGGCTGGCACAATAGTAATTACTCATTTTTTTTTTCATTTTACACCAAAACATTTTCATTTTCTATTATCAAAGATAAAATGTAGCCTACATTGACCAACTGTATAAATTGGTATTGCAATAAAGTTATAGCACGGTCAAACTGCAGCAGCTGAAAAGTACAGGTGATATGCAGGATGGCATAAGCAGCAATAGTAGATATGTACATAGGTGTCCTCCACCTGCTACATCACATCCACTGTTAAACAAATTAAAACAGCCATGTTTGTTGACACACCACAAATGGTTTGGTAGTAGTTTTGGTTATGACATGCTTTGTATCACCGTTACTAATGTGATTTCCTGATTAAAGTTCATCTTTATTACTAAGTTTCTGTGCCTTGTTCTTTGTCAGACCAGGCAGCATGGAGTATATGCTACTGCCACATTTAGGCATAGTGTGCAATTCTGATCACATCAGTGTCACCATGTCAAACCCTGTCAGGCTGATTTCATACCGACGGAATGACTTTATCTCCTCTTTTACTAATCTAGCATTCAGGTGTGAGGCGAGTTTCACTATTTGAGGCTTTTGAAGTTACTAAAGAGAGGTGCATGTTCGTCAGTGGTTACCCAGTTTTATGAAATATATCTAAGAATCTACAGCAGCAGATATTAAAGGATATTACATTTATAATGTAATATTAATGTACCATTTAGAATGTTTTCAGAGTCGTCATGACAACAACATGAAACTGCAATACATGGCTTAGTTCTCCTGGGATACAACATATCTTAAAATGTTTGTCACAGAGAAACTTGCAAAATCATCCTTATTTAGCAATACAGTTGTTGGGTTAATTATCCAAACAATAAACTGTAATAACTGAATTATATGTAATTCTTCAGAACTTTACCCAAAATTATTAAAAAATACTGATGTAAACATGTTCATCTGCTCCCTATACTGATAGATGGCAGCCAATAGAAAACCACCAAGCCATGTATTGCAGTTTCATCTGTTACTTGATACTCTTTAGCTGCACAACTGTCTGGATGTCACATAAAAACAGGAATAACCATTTAACAGGCATGTCGATCCAGATTTCAAAGTTGTGAATTTCATTCTTTGTTTATGCGATCTCGGACTGACTCGTTATTGTTGAGTGGCGGCGGCGGCGACTGCTTGCTCCGCATGCTCCTGCCATCCGTGGCGGCCCGTGATGTCTCTGTCACAAAAAGCCGAGTCACCCAAACAGAGGTGACAATGCGCTTGTACTCGTTCCTAAAATTCCTGTTGAGTAATCCATAGATGATGGCATTCAGACAACTGTTGAAATAGGCCATGAAGTAGCTGACCACAAAAAGCCACTCAGGGATACGGGGAACCACACGGGATGGATCTATGGCCACCGCCAAGCCAATCAGGTTGAGCGGAGCCCAGCAGATTGCAAACAGCACGAAGACCACAAACATGGTGATGAAATTTCGCAAGTCGCTGGGTCTGAGGCGAGGGCTCTCCTCAGTCTTCACTTTACGACGCACCTGGACATGATGAAACCACATAAGATACAAAAATTAGACTTTCTGTCTCTCTCTCTGGTTCTCTGTTTCACAGACAGACAGACAAACCATTGCAAATGCATTGATACCCACACGTTACACAGAAACATACCCAGCACAACTATTCCAGGAATCTCATCCTGCTGCCTGTGAAACATGATGCCTCAGCTAAAATCACAGACGCTGACTTTACCAAATCACACTTACTAATAATTAAATTATTTTCTGGCATATGAAGAAATAACACTGACGTATCCAATAAAGGGTCAATAATTAAAGGTCACAGTTTCTAAACTTGGAAAGACCATATTTTCTACATCACACATCCAATTTGGAGGACTGATGAATCTTGTTATTGTCTGGCCCATGGTTTGGCCTTATTATACTATTCATATACCCTCATGACCATCACCACCAGACCCTTTCAAGTTTTCCACATTTCCTGCATGCAATACTCCATAATAACAAAGCAAAACAGTTTTTTTGGAGTATTTTATTGATTTATTAAAAATAAAAGACTGAAATATCCCTTTTCATAAGTATTCAGACCCTTTGTTATGACACTCGCAAAGGAGCTCTGGTACATCCTACTTCTATCAATGGTCCTTGAGATCTTTCTACAACTTGACTTGAGTCCACCCATTCCAAATTGAATGCATTAGACATAGTTAGGAAAGGCACACAGCTGTCTGGTCTCACAGATGTAGGTGTATATCAGAGTCAAAAGCAAGCCATTAAGGTTGAAAGAATTATTTGTAGACTTGCAAGACAGGGTTGTGTCAAGGCACAGATCTGGAGAAAGATACAAGAATATTTCTGCAGCACTGAAAGTACCCAAGAGCCCATCTAAACTCTGTGAAAGTCCTGGAATGGCCCAGCCAGAGTCTAAACCTGAACCCAACACCATCTCCAGAGAGATCTAAAAATTACACCCCAAACTTCCAAAAGAAAGGTGTAGCAAGCTTGTAGGACCATTTGACATTGTTCCCAAAGGTGCTTTAGCAGCATTGTGTGTATATTCGCAAGAAAAAAAAAACTGAAACATAAAATGTGGAAAACTTAAAAGAGTCTGAAAACCTTCCATTTTCTGTGTGCCTGCAAAGACAAAAAACAACCATGTAGAGAAGCAGAAGACTGACCTGAATCACAAGTACCCAAATCCGTAGATAACAGAAGGTAACCACCGCGATGGGCACCAGGAAGTGAACCACCACTACAGCCACTGTGTAGGAAGTACTAACATTCTGGGCGAAGGTACAGGAGTAGACACGCGGGTCATAGCGCAGGGAACCAACAAAGAAATTTGGGACAATGGCCACTACTGTGAGCAGCCATATTAAGGCAACAAAGAACAGAGTGTTGCGATAGCTGTACAGCCGACTGTAGGAGAATGAGTGACAGATGTAGCAGTATCTGTTTACTGCAATCCCAGTGATGTTGAAAATGGAGCCGATGACACTCAGCCCCATGAGGAAACCGCTGACCTGAACAGAAAAAAAAAAAAGTGCAATGTTTATGTCAGACTGTCGAGAGTGAGTGAGGTTTACTGTTAGTAAACTGGTAGTAAACTAAAAATAACTGTTGTCTTACCATGCATTGTGTGTTTCCTAGTGCCCATCCATCATGGAAAAGAGCATACAGAACCAGCGGGTAGGGGTAGAACGCTACCACAAGGTCAGCAAATGCCAAACTCACCACAAACACATTTCCTGGAGAAAGAGACAAAAAGAGACAGCCTGAGTTCTCTAAAATGTATTCACAGTAACTTGCTCTTTCTGTAATGTGAAGTGTTTCATTATGCCGACACTCTTATTATGCCGTTCCATTTAGCTTCACCCTCTAATGTGGCTCTGATGGTTTGACCCCTCGTTGTCTCATCTCAGCACAATGCAATTTGTCTGCATGTGCCCAGCCAATCAGGATAAGCACATGCAACCCTGGTGGCTCAGGAGTGGTGTTCATCCACTTTTTGTAATGTTATATTTAAAGTGCTCACATGTTTTCAATTTCCGCTGTATATGCTCTTTGAGATTTTTGACATTATGTTACCGTATAGTGGTATGATTGTAGATAGCTGCGTGCATATTTTTGCAAATTGCATTAACAATTGCCACCATAATTGGATTACTGCCCATTTCTTAGTTTAACAATGACCTTATGCGAGTTGAAGTAATTAGAAAATGTAGTTTACATTCCATTATCTCTTATAACTGAGTAAATACTGGACTACTGCAATTTTCAATATACTAGGATTTTATTCCAGCATTTCCAATTTAGCAAGATTGTTGGCAGACAGGGCCGAGATTACATATCAACGTTTCTAGCCTCTGCCCCACAGATTGCCTCACTCTGGACAAAGCTTCATCAGAAATGGCAGATTTGCTGTGTTTTGACAGAGTAGCAGGACAAGCATTTGGACATAATACTTGAGCTTTTGAGATACTGCGGCATACAGGTGCTTTTTCATCTAGCAGACGTCCAGCCACATCTAAAGAGTGGTCTGTGGTTCACGTTATCCAGTTGGTATGTCATATGGATCGGCTGGATCATGCCAATGCCAAACTTTACCTTATTTGCAAAGTTTTTTGCCATTGTTAACTTAATTAGGATCTAATGTTGATGTATGTTTGTTTAGGGGGATTAGTTCTCCTAGCAGAAACCCTTGTCAGATGTTTTTGAGCACTCCGTAAAAGAGCCCTTTGCACCGTGTCTAACAATATAACTATTTGCATATAAATAATCTGTTCTATATATTTCCAGATGCAGCGCATTAGCGGTGTCTTGAACTTTCTATTCTCAAGGAAGGACCTGATGTACTGTAGTGGACCCCAGGTTTTGGTGTAGGAAATGGTTGATGAGTGGGGCCGCCTGTGTGTCACAGCTCCAGACATCTCCTAAAGGGATTGGGGGTCCCTGTCATGTCTTGTATAATCCATCTGCTTACCATGTCAAAAGGTCATAGTGTGAAGTGCACCTGAGCCTTATTTATAGTTATGCCAAGCATGAGCAGCTTACTTACATTTCTTTTTGTAACTACACTCTGTGCAAATGTGCCTTTGGTGTGTGGGTGTCAACCTAGAACTGTCACTATGCACCGTGATGCATAAAGCCAGCAAATCTGTGCAAGGACAAAACTTTAAATCCAAATCTCTTCGGACTTGACTCTTCAATCATTTAAGTGTCAGTGATATGACACTGAACACTTTGCTTATGATAGCAAGGGACAGAGCAAAATTGACTGTTAATGAGTGAACCCAGGTATTTTAAACTAGGTTAAAAGAGAAGTAAATGCAGTATTTTAACTCTACTTTCATACTTAAAACACTAATTGAAAAAGAAAAAACATACAGAAAACAAATGCTTCTTATATACAAACAATGAATATAATAGATTACAGGTAAATGCAGCAAAGAAAATGTATTAATCTAGCAGTACATCTTTCTTAACATTGGAGAATTAATAGCAAAATATTTACATAATATATAAGTGATCAGACAGGAGCATATATGTATCGATCACAACCAACAAACAGGTTATATACCGTATGTTGATAAGAAAACTTTGGACAATGACTTTATGTGCAGGGTTAAGGCTAATGCAACATGTCATCTTCAGTTATAGTGTGATAAGACTTCATATTCCAGTACTGTTCATTCTTTCCAGTGTATTTAAATATAAATTGGTTGTGTGCGGCAAAGAGAAAGACCATAATGTACAATGAAAAGAACGATTTATGTTCTGTATCTTTTTAAAAACCTTATCGTGGGTCTTTTTTCATTACAGGGCTCCTCAAAAATTATAAAGCAGAAATTATCTTTTCGGTCTGGATAGATTAATGTTCATTACTAACTGCTTTGTGTGTGTGTGGGCATGCATGTCCCACTTCAATAAATAGATTAGTCAGTAAAGAAAGACACGTAGAAAATGTGGAACAAACACACAAACATACACAACAATGTACAGTAAGCAGATAAAAAGCAACCCTGTCCCCAAACTCATCAGACTGCTTGTCATATAATCTCAGTTCGAGGCTACATCAGTCTTTACGGACTCAAACTAAAACGTTAAGCCTTTCTCTGTGTACAAAAAAAAATCGCACTTTAATTGTGCTTTTTATATATACATTATCATTCAAAACATAGTGTTTGTTGTCATTGTGTTATCTATCTTCCTGTATCTGCTTACACTTATGTTATGTTAGTTTAAATTTTAAGTAAAACTTTATACATCCTCGAAATGATGGCAGTTTCTTTTGAGTTGGCTTTCTAACCAGTTCAAATGTTATTCACGTATCTTCACAACTCAAAACCTAGAAACAATTTTTTTTCTCTCCAAAAACTAAAAAAATTCAGAAAAGACTGTGATAAAAGGTTTTCTGATAATTATGGGAATATCATTTGCAATTTAAATTTTGAACCGGGTCACCTCCAACCCAGCAAAGAGTGGCACATTATTTGAAATTGTGTACTCAAAGTTTTGTGACAATTATCACACAGCTGTCAAAGCAATGTTTTCTCTTAAAAAAAATCCAACCACTATGACATCTAACTGTGAAATGTCTGATCGAAAATGACCCCCTGTTCCACTGCGCTGCCGTGATGTGACACTACATGTGAAATAACAAGCATTGCATAAACGCCTGTATAGCTGTACAGGCTCTTGCTCAGGCATAATTGTGCGTTTAAACATATTTGATGTAGTTAATACCAGTGAAGTGTGTTAATGTTTATTCATGAATGTGTGAGTAAAGTGGTTTATTTTGTTTGAGAGGTAATGAGCAGAAACATAATTGTCATACATGATGTTACATTTGTACTACTGAGTGAATATTATGGGATGTGATGGCGTAACTGACTGTTAAATCGAAAAGGAAGTGAGTTTTTTTATTTTTTATTTTATTCAAACATACAACTAATTCTGCTATAGAGCACAAAGAAAACAAAGTGGATGTTGGTGTAATTATCAACAAAAATGAGAAGGGGAATCCTTTCTGTGATAGATTATGTATCTCTTGATGACTTCTCTAACCAAGCTCTGATGTTAATGCATGTGGACTCCATAAATTGCCGCTGCTACACATGCGCTGCTTTGGCGCGGACCCAGGAAATCTGGGTCTGTGTGTGAGCATTTGACAAAGCGGCAAACAACTTCCCCACATGTGGAGAGCAAACACAAATGCATGCTGTGGCACCTGTGAGAATTTCTTTGAACCATCTGTTCACTAAGCTATGGATTATGACGGTGACCACATTTCATAATTATCCATAGATGAGAGTCTTAAATTAAATGTGTTAATCTTGTTTCCGTGTTGCGACCCATAGAGAGCCATGTAAACTACTTTACAACTTAATTTACCCGCGTGCCAACCAACCAACCAACCAACCAACCAACCACGACAACCAACCAACCACGACAACCAACCAACCAACCAACCGCGACAACCAACAGTTTAAAGAGTTTATTTTTTTTATTTTTATTTACATTTCCAGATGTAAGCAGGTTTGTAACCTATTTATCTACAGCAATAAATAAAAAAACATACACAGTAAACAGTATGTTTTGCACTGCTGCTTGTTCTTTTCCTTTTATTTTTATACCTAAATGGATGGACCAGATGTTCTTATGACTAAAGTTTGGACAGCTTTTCACAGGATAATTCACATGTACATGATTACATATAGAAATGTTGACTGAAACATATTCTTCCTTGTCAAAGCAATGTGTGAACAATTACTGTAAGAAACAATATTAGAACTAAAAGTGAGTTTATGCTTTTCCCCTCCACTTCTGTAAGTAATGCCCAAAGGGAAGCGATTGCAATGATTTTCTTCTCATTTGCTTTTTTAATGTCTTTCCTGTGGGAGGACATGCTAGGCAGATTTGCCTTGTTTGCATTTAAATTTGTTTTTTAAGTGAGGGAACAGGGGCAAAAGATAGACGGTAAGGGAATGATGACAGGAATGGGGACAGAATCCAAAAGGCAATGATGTGGAGGGACAAGTGGTCCGGAGCGATAAAAGCTGCACTTTCATGTGGAAACGTTATATTTAAAAGTGGGGAGCCAATCTCTTTTTTAAGGAGGATAAGTAATACAATTCCCATTGGACATGATCTCGAGAATTAACAGGCATTTTGCAGTGTGTAATTTTGGAGTTTGAAGTGTTCACCTCTGATCACAGCTTGAATCTGCAAAATTTATGAACATGACACAAAGACAAAATTTTGCAGAGGTTAATGAACAAAGCCGTCAACAGGAAATGGAAAATTAGGAAGATGGCGGGAAAAATAAAAGGAGATTAAAGGTCAGCAGAGGATTGGACTGTTAGCGGCAGAGGAAGAAGAGAGACAATAAGCCGATGACGGAACATAAGATTTTCTCACAGTTTTGTGGGCAAGGAAATAGACACTCTTGTCATTAGCAATATACATCAGAGCCCTCTCCACGGCACACAGAGAAATGTCTATGTTGGAGGTTCTCCATGCCAATATCTTCCTCACTCCACTGCTTTGCCAACTGCCTGGTCATATATGTCAGTCACAACAGAAAGAAAATATCTTTTAGTCATGTCTACCACTTCTTCCAACATCCATCGATTCTTCATTTTGTCTATTCACTTAGCTGCCTTTCAAATTTCCCAACTACAGGATTTTCATTTGGATTCGAGCCATCCTCCTCGCTCACTAATAATCCTGCTTTTGCTTTTACAACATCTGCCACCTTATTTACAGAGGTCAAATGTGAAGAAAAGACACACACACACACACACACAAAGAGAATGGCCAGGCCATTTTGCCTGAAAATCTGAAATGGATTATATGAAGACAATAACCGTATCACACGCTGATTCTCTATTGTAGACGAGGACTAACATAGTCTACAATATATCCTGATCTGTTTATAGAGTTATTCTCATAAAGCTGCAGCAGCAAACTTTGGAATTTTGGCATGCCTAAAATGATAGCTACAAATAACTATTAAAACAGTATCACTTCAAAAATCAGAAATGACTTATTTTTTAAGGTTAATAAGGTTGGCAATTGTGGTGTCTAGGCTGGGGGTTGGGCTCCAGGTGCTCTCATTACAGGGATGGGTGTGGTGCTGTGGAGCTGTCTGCACACACCTGAAGCTGATCATCATCTCGAGCAGTATTTAGAGGCTGGCCTCCTGCATGCTGGCGCCAGATTGTCACTGCGTCGTGGTGAGCGCCCCTGCCGCTGCTGCCTTCCTGGCGCCCGTGACACCCCCCCTGGCCCTTTTTCCCGTGGTCTAATAAACGGCTGCTTATTTGGCAAACTCTGCTCCTCTGCATTTTTGGGTCCACTACCAGCGAGACACCACAGGCAATGGTTCTATATTTGCCACAAATGCTGAAGTCTGGGAGAGAATCAATAATTGAAATTCCCTCAAATCCCGAAACATAAATGTCAAGGCAATTCCTATCTGCAAACACTTTATCCACATTTTACCAAGTATTCTGTTACAACATATTTGGTTTGCCAGACCATTGATCTGACCCTTCCAGTAAATCCTGTCTGAAGGGCAGAGAGGACAAGTCATCCTGGTGGACTTAATTGTTATAAACACCCCAGGGGTTACGTTTTTAATTAGGAATGTGCAGCAATTCTTTCAGTAAGAGATGTGACAAGTCTGTTCGATTTGACTGCCTGAATTCACCTGAAAGTTATCACTCTACTCTAACTAGCTCAAATATGTCATTTGCATTTTCACAGGCAAATCAATAAAAAAAAGGTTAAAGAAGATTCTCTATAAGATTGTAAAACTGGATTACAAGAAAGCAGCATTAGGGTTACTCTTTAGATTGTAATTACTTTAATTAAATGTTAAGAATTGCTGTATGTTTTCCTTTTTTTTTTCTGCTGAGGATAATTCACATGATTAGCTCCAACTTTAAAGAGCAATTTAAAGGGGACATGTTTTTCACCATACGTGAACCTCAAGTTTTGGAACTGACCCTGTTAAACATGAATATCTGACATCATAACAGTATATAAAGAAAACAAGAAAAAAAACAAAAAATGTGTGTCCCATTTAACATGAAGCTGAAATGCAGTTTCTCTGACATCTTCTGGTTGAAATCACCTCTACATTACTGCAACACTTTGGAGGATTTTCTTTTTAACTGGTGTTGAGTTACTCTTAAACAAGATAGAAGCTATAAAGCCTTTGATTGGAGCAAATAGTGTAAGAACTGGCTGTTGTTGGCAGCACTACTAATGCAACACGATGAGCAGTGATAACTCACTCCATAATGATAAGGAACAACCTAAATCACATTCGGTCACGCACAAAGAAAGAAGGTGTCGAAGAAAGAGATGGAACTTTCTCACAATTACTGTACAAACAGCAAGAACAACAACAATAGGACTGGTAATGTTATTGAGTTCATTAATGGTAATTCAATAGGTTTAAAAGTTTGTTCCACTAAAGGAGAGATACTTAAGTACAGAGACGATTTTGACGCAGTTGATGTTTGTACACAGTATGTTTTATGTAAATAAGTGCTCTGTGTTGCCTCTGTACAGAGAATTTACATATTAAATGAGAGTTGTGTTTGGTGGATGGGACAAAGGGACACTATTCTGTCCTTTATGCTGCTATGCACAGAGCAAATGACCAGACTAGTATTATACATAATATTTACACAAAATATGAACAAGAGAGACAACATCAGGAACAAACAAAAAAAAAAAAGCATGGGCAGTGCATGGTGTGAACATCAAAATGTGTGACACATTGAGCAGACAGATGGTTCTGTATCATGTGATGACCGGAAATGTGGCTTCATTACCATATACAAGAGGGCAAGCAGAGCTAGAGTTACATTAGAGAAAAGCTCCAAAAGTAAAATCTTTACAATTTCGAGGTTTATGCTGCATCACCTTTATCAAAACATAATATGTCTTTTTGTTACAGTACTTATGGAAGATAGCTATCTTGACTGAAAGCTACTTGGCACAACATGGAGAGACAGTCTTCCAAATAGTGTCTGGTCATTGCATAATTAGTGCTTCTAGTACATATGGCTGTTTTGTGCTCAGGCACGTGCTTGTCTTGGTTTGGCCAACACAGAGCTCGGGCTGCAAGAGAAAACATATGGACATTGGTGGAATCAAGTGATAAAAAGCTTGTCAGGTGAAGGGATGGAGTGAATAATTGGTGGTTTTAATCCACACACAGAAACCCAAAAACAGGAAATGTCTTGCAAAATGTGTATATATATACATATATATATATATATTTCATAAGCACCATACAGGATACGTGTAAATCTGAAATCAAAGCACTGAGGCAGGGTAGCAGCACTGACATAGACTCAAGTGAGCATATATGTATAAATGTATAACTAGACAGGGAGAGAGAACCACGTTTTTTAAAAATAGAATAGGTTTACATAGCAGAAAAAACCAGGCTGCAATCAGGATATCATAAAATCTATTTATCTTCAGGTAAAAGCATCACTAGCAATTGAGTGTATGTCTTACCATCTCTACTCAGTAAGATGATAGACTGCTGAATAGACTGCTGAATAAAGTAGAGCTGAATAATACATTTTCTGAATGTGCATGGTGGGTGTGCTATGAGGCAGAATCCATGTGAAGATGATTTCTTATGATTTGACAAATTGGATAAAATTGGCACGATGAGGAAGCAGGAGTTTACAACTGCAATGTCTTGGGTAACAGCACTGGAACTAAACCAGTGACAATAAAAGCCAGAATAAATGCACTTGGCTGGTGTCGCTCTTTCTCTGTTCTCGCTAATGGTGCATTCATTTAAAAAGCAGTTCATTTTAAATAATGGACATTTCTATACAGTAACTAAGGACCAGGTTCACTTTGGAAACACATTACAAAAAAAACATTACCCGCAACTGGACAAGACATGCAAAAAGTTATGTACATACCTTGTGTTACAAAAACACCTCATATCACTGCAAACTGCTTTCATTGGAAAACTCAGTTTACTGAGTATTTGTGAATACTGTTAACAGTGTGTTCTGTGGGTTATCACGAGAACCCGGGACACTGTTTGTAGGAAGAAATGTTGCTGCTGAATTTTTAGGAATGTTATTTTTCAATAACCCAACAACCGCAACAAAAACATCCACATCTATTGTATGAGGGTAGCAACAGAGATTGTGGAGGTTGATATGTAAAAAAGAAAAAAAAGGGGGGAAAATAAAACAATTCGCAGTGCTACATCACGCAATGAATAATCAACATTGGTGTTTTATGTACCTGTGGTAGGAACTCATCCTGCTTTGTGGTAATACATCGTACTGCTGTACATCGGGTCCCTGGTATACTGAGCATAAACATCTGTGTGCTTGCAGGTGCATATTGTTTAACTGAACGGGGGAGACTATTAAAGCAAGAGTCAAAATTCCAGAGAGAGCTCAGGATAACCAGAAAACATCTGTGAAATCCAGCAGTTAAGAGGCTGCGGTGAAGTTTAAGTGAGGTATCGATCACAGCAATCACTAAAGAAACATCAAAAGTTTCAAGGACTTGGCATTGGAAAGTTCAAGTTCATCCAACACACGAGTCATGCACAGCAACTTGCACAAGCCAGACAGCAAGCTTAATTGCATCTCTAGCTTATCTCTTAACATCTCTGCACTGCTCCTACCTCAGTGATGGAGGACTGCGCTGTGAAATTATCAAAGAGTCAGAGATTAAAGCAGGTCTTTGGGGCTCACCAGGCAGGTGGAATAAGCAGCTGGTGATACAATGACTGAATCATATTCAATGCTAATGGGGAGAGTGTAAAAGCTATTCCCATCTGTATATAACTATTCTAACAAAAAATCCAAATATTGATGTTGAAAATACGATAATGTTAAGTCCTCATACTGCACCTAAACTAGATATTTGGGAAGCTCACCTTGGGCTTTGGAAAACAACAACAAACAAACCATTTTTACCTTTCACTGACACTGACGTCATCGATTAATCAAGGAATATAATGGACTGATAAAAATATTATTAGTTGCAGGCCTAAGCTCCTTTACAATGTCTACCTATTGCCTATGCAAAGGTTTCTGCTTGCCTCTTGTTTCACGCACGTTGGTACTGGTTTATTCTTTTGGTTTATTTTCGAAGAAAGTTTCAAACCTCATTGTCACACATGTTGACCCATTTCCTCTCTGTGCTGGTGTCAGCAACGTATTTCAATAAAACATAACAGGCCATGGCGAAACTCACAGCAGCATGATTTACTGTTGCTTTAGTTGGCAACAGTAGGCAACTGCAGTGCAAATACTGCCAGTGAACTCTGCAGGTTGGTTTCCAGCAGTTCAATCCTCATCAGTTTGGCTAAAGGAGCTGACGTTGTTGCTGGCACGGCAGGCTGCTCACCAGCTACACTACCTGTTATCCAACCGTGGGCCGCAGTACTGTCAGATGTGGCCGTTCTGCCTCTCTTTGTTACAGCCCCTCTTTGACTATCTATGAAAAGTTTGCACTAAAAGTAAAACACCAGTGTACAACACAATGGATGTTTTTTTCCACAACAGCAGTTTCAAAATTAAATTTGTAATACGCAACTGTACAGAAAAACCTAATTTAAAAAATTCAAAACTGGTGATCCATACTATTTTCTCCAAAAAGCAGAAAAGTAACTTTTTATGATATAAAGTTAATAGAGTCACTCTATTAAAATGAGCCAAAGAGACATTATATTTGTAATAGCCGCAGCAAAACAAAAACAATATTGTTATGAATTACAAAGCATATTGAAACTTATGATTAATCGGCTAATCATATCCACATATCTTTTTCTTGCAGCGCTAACTTATTCAAGCATACATTTTTTAATAGGCACCATGAATGGTTTATGTAATTTTTTGCACTTCATTGTGAATTTCAATTTGTTTATTTAATGTACACCACATTAGTGATGCTACTCTGTCACAGGTTTTCCAGCCTGCTCAGGTTTGCCAATACGTTTTAGTACCAGATATCTGGGTATAGTTTTTTTCATCAGGTGTGATTACACTTTTTGTCTGTGTGTTTGGCAGCGTCTGAATTCCTGTTGTTGCATTAAAGTGTTTTCAAACAGCACAGCTAACTTGTGAGCTGCAGCTCATTTTCAGTGTCGGGAGGTGGATGTTTGTTTAAAGAATCACCAAGATAAGGCAAGTTTATTTATATAGCACCTTATCATACACAAGGGTTATTCAAGGTGCTTTACAGGCTCCCGATAAGAAAGATAAAAATTAGATACAATCATAAAATATAATAAATAAATGTACAGACAGTTCAGACAAGTTTAGAACCAAATTAGTAAGATAAATAAAAGTACCATGACTAACAATGGATTAATTAAAAGCAGTGGAAAAGAGAACAGTCATTACCTTAGTTAAAATTACTACAGTTGGGATATATCTTAGTTCCAAGCGGAGCTGATTCCAGCAGTGAGCAGCATTATAGCTAACAGCTATTTCACCACATGGTTTTAAATCTAGGCTAACTAACTAACTGGCCACTAACTGACCAGTCCCTGCAGATCTGAGAGACCTAACCCGGCTTGTACTAAGCAAACAAACAGACCATTAAGTGACTTTTAGACAATAACTAGGGCTTTGAAATCATTTTCTGTATTTAACTGAAAGCCACTGCAAGGATCTAAGAATTGAATTCTTTCTTGTTGTTTGTCAGTATTCTAGCAGCAGCATTTTGAATGACTTGCTATTGTCTAATGGTCTTATCAGGGAGATCAGTAAGGAGTGCATCATAGTTTTTAGTGCTTTTAGTGACTTTGTAATTATCTTAATGTGGCTGACTTTTACTCATTCTTCCTTGGCTCTAAAAAAAATGATGGCAGTTTTGTCTTTTTTAATTAAAGAAAATTCTGGCGCATCCAGTTATAGCATTGTTCAATGCACTTATTTAGTGAGTGTATTGGATCATAGTCCCCTGATCATATGGTTATATAAATATGTGTGACGTCTCTTAATAATTGTGATAAGATATGCATGCAGATTTTGAACAGAAGAGGTACCAGATTAGTGCCTTGAGGAACTCCACATGTCATTTCTGTTTATTCAGTAATAACCTATAGACACAAAGAAGTCCTCATCCTTTAAGTAGGATTCAAACCAATCAATACTGACATATTGCCTGCCATCTAAATACGACCTGAACCATCTCAGGACTGTTCCTGAGAATGCTGCAGTAAGAGCCAATAACACCAGGACTGTTAGACTCCCTGAAACATTATTTAGGCAAATTTAATACATTCAATTTAACTTAACTTAATGACAGCCGTTTCAGTGCTATGATGTGGGCGGAAATCTGATTGAAAGCTGTAAAGGATGTCATTTGTCTTTTGTCATTTGATTGAAAGCTACATTCTCAAAAATCTTGCTTATGAAGGGAACATTTGAGGCGGGCCTGTAGTTGCTGAGTTTTGAAGGATCCAGGTTTCTCTTTTTCAGGAGAGGCCTGACAACTGCAGTTTTTAATGATGCTGGAAAAATGCCTGAGAGTAGTGAACCATTTACAATATGAAACAAATCCACTGCCAAAGAGCTAAAAACTCATTTTAAAAAGCATGTAGGCAGAGTATTTAGTGAGCATGTGGATGGTTTAGGAAGCTGCACTATTTCCATAAGATATTTGTCATTAATTGCAGTGAATTCAAATTCTAGCTGGCATAAGGTCATAAGATCATTAATTAAAAATGACCTATTAGTCAAAGAATGGACACTGGACTTCCTCACCTGAGGTGATTAGGGTGAACTATTCAATCTGAGTCGACAACAACTGATTTAACTTACAACAAACTGCATTTCAAATAGGCCAGTGTGCACTGAAAATGTCTACTGCAGTGATGGGAGAATTGCCTACGCTTATAGACAAACACTGACAAACAAATATACCTGCCATCTGTTGGTATTGTTTAAGTGTGGAGATGAAGTCAGGTCAGGACCATTCACATTCAAAATACAAACTCTCACCGCCCCCACAGTCCCACATGTGGAAGGAACAACACCGGGACGTGTCTGTTTTACCCTCTATTCCTTCACAAGTGCAACATTCTCTTCGACTTTTAAGCCAGTGTCAAAGTACCTATAATACGAACTCTTCCAAGCTATGCTGGATAAATTCTCTCTGCATAGTAGATTCTCTATTATATCACACTATATCTGTGATTTGGTACATTTACACATTGGACACAAATGATGCTGTGATCATCAGGCTCATGCTGGCTTTTCCACTGAGTACAGCAGGCAGACATTAAGTCTGGTTAGTCCCAGTAGATTGACCTTTGAAGTGCACACTGAACTGTAAAGCAAAACAGATGATTAAATCAGAAAGCTGTCTTAGCTCATCATTATAACAGTGAACACTAGAAAATAAAAGTCAAGATTAAAGCTGAACTCCACAGAGATGACTATTGACATTATTGATTATGAAACCACTAAAATCTGTCTTATAGGCACAATCCTGTAAACTGTTTGACTTGCCTTTTTATTTCATAATTTAGTACAGAATTTCTTCCAGTTGACCAACTACAGCCTTTGAAGGGCTTTAATTTCTCTGGGCAGTCTGTGTTTGATGAGAAAACTTGGCATTTTGGATACACAGCATTTGAGTACTAAAATTGTCTGTCCCGGCTGCCAAGTTATACCAGGAATACAAACATGCTCCGATCACAGGTTGAGAAACAGATGAATGGAAACCAAAATGACATATAAACCCCCAGGAGAGAAAAGTGACTTTCATTCTTTGTTGTTCTTTGTTTTTAGTTACAAATACCCTTTCTGTGGATTTACCTGTATGCGTTCCTGTATGTTATTTATAGTTATGTCCTGAGAGCCATTTCATAACACAGATGTATTTGATGTATTTGAGAAGTTGACATTTTGAGTAAAATACTACTACTGCTGCTTCTTTGTATAGCAATCAATCAGAGTGGGATCATTGCGGATCATAAAGGACCAGTATGAGGTAAGATTATTTTTTTAAAACTATAAATCAGTAAATGAATATAGTCATGGAAACGTGAATGATATGCCCTTCAATGGACATATTAGAATAACTATTCTCATTGTCTCTTTTGCTCTTCTGAATGCATTCACATGCAAAAAAATAAATAAATTTAAAAAAAACATAAATAAAAAGCATAAAAATAAGAAGTTTCAAGAAATCAAAATAAGGGAAGAAATTATTTCTAAGTTAGTATGATTTCCATTTTACCACCAGTCTCAGATTCTTTGCGCCTTGAACGACTTCAACTAAAATTTAATGGACACTGCATGAGCCAAATCAAATCTAACTGCTGATTAAATATTCGATTTTGAATCAATTAGAAACAGATGTTCCCTTTACACATGTTTCGTTAATCCATGGTTTCTTGTTTGAAGGGTCTGTAACTGCTGCACTAAATGTGAAATGGCTTCAGTGTTTACCAAATAGAAAACTAGTTGAATGAAAACTACATGGATTTCATCTTGTAATTTCCTTAGAAGCAAAGCATCCAGTGTCATTAACACCACTGACACAACACAACATTTGGATAATTCAATCAGCGCTAGGGTGTAAAACATCGTGTGCTGGTAAATAAAAAAAATAAAACATTTTTTTAAAAAGAAACTATATAAATGACATAATGATATATATAAATGAAATGAAATAACTTCCCAGATGCATTTAAAAATAGTATCATACTCCTCACATTTGGCTCCTAATCCTTTATGTACAGTCTTCAGTCTTGCCTCTAGGAGTAGATTAGAAAGTGGTTTCCATCCTGCTTTACTATTTCACACTGAAAACATTCTGTTTGTCTGTCCTGTTTGTGGATTCGTTTGCATGAATACAATTCTGCACATCCCTGCGACCCCTCCCTCCCTGCTTTATTATCTATTCTCATTCTCTCATCCTAGATTGCCCTTGATTTCTCACATCTTCTCTATATCACCTCCCTCCTTTCATTCTCTCTCTCCTTCTTTTTTCTCTTGCAGCAAATTCCTTGCCTCTTCCACTTCTTCACCCACTGCTGCCTGAGGGTTTTGAGAAACTGTTACATAATGCACTTCAAATTATCACAATGCATGTATTATGGATACGGGGAGTTACAACGGGCATTACGGGATTTGATAAGAAATAGAGGAATGAAATTACTGATCGCTTGTTTTGCAGATGAAATGGGTCAGTCTATCATGTCCATAGTTATTGAGATTAAAGGAAAGTGTTCTGTCAGCTGCTGTGTGTTTGCACGCATATGTGCAAACTTGTGCTACTGAATCATCCCTCATCTCAGCACTAAAGTACTGATAACAACTGGGTGATTCTGATGACACATGACAGTAGGTCTTACAATGTTTTTGCTGTGCTGCTGTTTCCTTTATAAAACAGCATCACATTCCCCCCTTTCTTTTCGAGCTCTTCCAAAAGTGTTCTTACTGCATCTCTCTCTCTCTCTCTCTCTCTCTCTAGCCTTGCTCCTCTCCTTCTCATCTAGCTAGTCTTAGCTTTTCCTGTTTCCTTTATCCAGCTGTCTGTGTTCAAGGGAATTACAGAAGTCATGCTTCACCCAAAAGATGCAGGAATGTGTTTGGGCACAGCTCAGACTGAAGATCACTTAAAGCTGCTGAAAAACATTCCCAGCAGTTGTGTCCAACCTTCACTTCTGTCTAAATACTCACTAAGTAAGACAAAAAAAAAACCCTCTGTAAAACCAGGTAATGAAAGAATTATATGGCAAAGCCTCAACACATACAGAAAATCTCCTCAAGCCCTGCAGACACCCTCCTACCATGCATTATAGATCAGCAGCAACTCAGCTCCCCTATGTATTCTACATGAAACCACATGATTAAACTAGACTGAGTGGCTGATATTTGTCACAATGGGATGTATAATGGGATGTCAAATGCAATTTTCATGCATGATTCCAAATGATTCAATGTCAAGTAAATGGATTAATTCAAATAAAACAAGTAACAGAGTCCCTGTGTCTAATCTCTTCCCCTTTTCTTTTTTAGCTACAGCTTAATACTCTATTTCCATTTCACTTGCTCTGTGATTTCTCCCTCTCCCTGCCTCCTTTTTCTCCACCTCCTCTGTTACACACATAAAAGGTACCAATAAGATTGTTGCTTGGATGGAATGTGCCTGCTTTCAACTGTCTGGTTTGGAGGACCTTTTTTTTGTTGTTTTTACTGCACATCAGCTCCTCAGGATTAGAGAAATCTGATTGATTTGGCAACCTGTTCAGCTGGATGATCTTCTGTTTTGATTTAATTGAATTAAAATCAAAGTCCCCCCATGGCAAAAAAACAACGAAAAAACATGACCATACATTATAGTAAAACCAGGAAGGATCTGGGGATGCCTACTATGTTATAGTGGAAATGAAGGCCGGAACTATGTTTTAAAAGTGATAAATTGAATATTAAAACCCACCCACACCGAAGAGATGCTCAGATCAGGATTTTTATCCCAACTAAAATCTGACCTTTGGTATTCTGTAGGCTTAATTAGATATAAGTGATGCAAGAGTAAGAAGAGTTATACTTGCGTAAAAAGTAAAAGTGCAACGTGTTTTTTTTTTCTCTCAACATATTTCATGTAGTATGGATGCTTTTCTGGTTCACTCTTGTAGTTTATAGCAGTCTAAAATGCAAAGATGTGGAATGTAATTTAGTAACTGTCCAATAATCTAAAGTTGTCCATTAGAAACTCAAAACACAAGTTCTGTGATTGTCTCACTTCTCTCCCATTACTTCAGTTACACATGTGGATGTAGTACGGCATGCTAGTGCTTTTGGCGTACTGCATATGACAGACTATGTGCTGGGACATACTGAATCTGTTTCTGACATAGTAAATAGTGTGGTAGTATGGGTATTGGTTTTAGTTTTTTAGGACTATGGAGAGAGACACATGAGGAGGACATAGACAAAAAAAATGAGACTGAGGGTGTGGTCCAATAGTGACATACTATTTAGTAAGCCAGAAAAAGATTTAGTATGTCCCATCACATGCACTATGCCAAAATTCTGAGGATGTCTTACTGCATCTGAGTGCACTTTGTAATATGCAAGCCAGTATGCTTTTTTTGGCTATTCCGACCCACAATCCTCTGCATAGTGGAAGATACGTCACATCGACTGAGCCGCCGAGAGAGCGCAGACAGATGACAGCGCATTGACAGTGCAATGGCAATGACGGATTGTGCTATGGACTGTGATGGATGTATGAGCAAGAGGGTCAAAGTTCAAGGGTCAAAGCGCAATGTTATGACAATTTGTCCCAATCATATGGATACTGCATGCAACAGTATGTACTCTGTAAGGTAAAGTAGAAGTATGCAATTTGGAACGCAGCAGTCTGTGTGTTTCAGCACCAGATAGACCAACAAAGAGACTGGAGGCGCATTCAGTCCTAACAAAAGGTAGCAAAACCTTTATTTAAACATAAATGTTGGTGTGTTGAAAATCCTGCTGTGTTGCACAAGCGTTGTCTTTTTTAATACGACAGGGTTTATATACCGATCTACAGTCTATGTATGCTGATGATTGGGTAGCACACTATCTGACACACCCATCAAACAAGAGAAAACATAATTCAAAGATTGTTCCACACTGTTTCGAGGAATCATATCGTTCAACCCGGTAACCGTAGCAAAACAGTGCACCCCGTTGTCAGATTGAACGTTTGACTGTTTCAGATACGTTAAGAGACGTAGTTTTGAGTGTTTCAGCACCATGGAGAGAGGCAGAAGACGAGGGACTGGGTGTGAAACACTGCACTGGATTAGAGAGGGTAATTTCAAGCCTCTCTCTTAACTAAGGAACATTTTAAGAACTATTTCTGTAGAGGCAGAGAGCTTTAGAGAAGGGTGGCTGTAGAGGGAATGAGAGGGGGGCGGGATAGATAGGATGTAAATAAAGTGTCTTTGAAGGGAGTCTTGTATATGTGTGACCCTGTATAACTCACAATGAACACCTGAGCACCTTCAAAGACAAATCTCAGGGGACAAAATTCTCTGCCCCACACAACTATACAAGACACTTTTCATATACTCACACACTCACATACACACATTCATACAAGAAAGAATTTCATAATAAAATGTGTATAATTTTTACTATATTCCTAGATATACTGTACTCGATGAAGATACCACACATCAAGTTTCACTTTCACAAGAAATAAAACACCTTGGTTCAGGATGATTCAGAGCCGTGAATAAGATGAACTTTACCTAAACCTTAAAAAAACTTCATGCCATTGTGCAGAATGTAGGAGTCTTTCTCTGAACAAAAGGGTTGCATTCAAACACTCCAGTGATCACCGTTTCCATGTGACTGAAAAAAGCTCAAATAAAAGGGAAAAAAAAATCCCATGTGTATCACTACAAGGAGGAGAGTTTTACAATGTCTTTAAATAATATAATGCGGTTGTTTTTGTTAATCCTCTGGGTATTTTGCCCATCGACTAATGAGGAAGAAAGATTCCTGGTTGTATCCTACTGGCTGAAAAATAGTTGCTGATTTACAGAATATGCAAATAAATGCATATTTCCTGCCCTAACTGTTGCCTAATAAAGCACAAAATAGGCGGTCAGCACAGCGTGGCAGACTTTATTGCACGCAATATGCATCTTTGACAAGATTTTAGTCTCGCCTTTGTTCTTAAAACAATTTCTTAATCACATTTTAAAGATAATATAATTCTTGATGAATTTCTTGTAAAATTTGAATGAAGAGAGGAAAAATAATCAACCGAAACATAGGAAACGTGATTCATGAATAATTCAAGAAAAAATCTTCAAAGGGGTTGATTTTCATCAAAAACGAGTTGAATGAAAACCCCACAAGTACATCTCTGACCTGGAGCGAGAGCTCAGTGAAATAACCCTTTCCATGGTTTATGATTTGGCATTATGCATCACTGTAGCCGCTCGAGGTCTCCTGGGTAATTTCACACATCAGAAAAGGTTTGTCAGCTCTTCATAAGGACTCACCTGTGCTTATTAACAAGCTTTAATACAGCAGCAAGTATGAGTCAAATTACCTTCGAACTAGTTAAGAACACAAGGGTGAGGAAAGAAATAGACAGTAACACTACAGTGTGATATAAAGTTGTGAAGACGTAATTGGCCAGCAATAAGTCTTCAACACACCATCCTTTAACTCTCTTTACCTGACATCTCTGTGACCATCAGCAGGTACATATCCTGTCCAGATGCCCTTCAGCAAGATATGAAGCCTACACCATATGGTGGTCTGGACAATGTTCTCCGCTATGTAGCCAATATAGTTAGGTGGTGTGCAGGTTGACACACAATCCAAAAAGAAGGCATTTATCTGATATTGTGTGGTGTGATTTCACTTCTTCTGTTCTTACTATTTTATGTTTAAGGTGATTACACAGTTTGGCATAGTCATGAGGTCTGTGGGTCATGAAAGTATGAAACAAGCATTTCAGAGAAAGAGGATGGAGGATTAAACTGAATCTATTCCTAATTTATACCAATTTCACACACATATGTTTGATTTATTGATCATTATGGAAATTCATAATAATAATGAAAGTTCTAGGATATGTGCAATAATAGGTAAGTGTAAGATGTTTCCTTCAAAATATGAGTTATTATCAGTGGTTGTGATCACTAATAATCAGGTCTAACCAGCCTTTTGTAGTTATATAAAATGACGCTGCATCAATCTCACCTGAGTTTCTCAGTTTGCGGTTCCTGAACACCGAGATGATCACCAGCAGATTCCCCAGCACATCCACCACCGTGGTGAAGATCAACACGCTTGCCAAGATTGCTATGACCCAGGCGGGACGGGCGCTCCCCTCCGTGGCCAGTGTGCGCTCTAGCTGCCCCAGCCGCGGCTCTGTCCGGTTCTTTATGAGCGAGAATGTGTCCGGCATCACTGGCCCACAGCCCTAAGATGCTCCCAGGACCCAACTGTGTCTTATGTCCCGCTGGTACCGCCGGTACCGGTGTGTCTAAAACGAAACATGGATCGCACCTGGGGAGGTACTGACTTCCACAAGGGCGCACGTCAAGTCTGCTACTCACTGTAGCCAATAAAGAGGATATGAGTTATTTGATAATACGGGCTGATCACGTGTGACCTATATAAAGTTACACGGACACTTGTTTTTCTTTATCTTCGCGCGAAAGTCATCCATTCACGTGCCTCCAAAGACTCGGACAGGGTGGTGTTACACCTCCAGCCTGGTGAGGAAATATAATTTATATGTTGTATAGACAATATTTCATAAATGAAGGTCCAGACCATTCATATGTTGAGTGTCCATCCTCTTCAAGTGTCCCTGGCTTGCTGGTTGGCATTTCTAACTCCCATCCGTTCGCACGCACCCACGTCTTTGCACTGCCTCAGGAATCCTTCTGATTTAATTTGATATTCTCGGAAAAAAAAACCAAAAAAAAAAAAAAACGAAGGCACGAATGATCTTCTCTAAACATGTGAGATGGCCCTGCCTTGCGCTAAACTACGACGCAACCGGCGCTGTGCGTGGCGAGGCTGCACTGTGGTAAATATCACAAAGAAGCCAGTCAGGCACACAGCAGGATGTGGAGAAATCCACGGAGTGAGGACAGAGAGAGACACACACACACACACAAGCAACATTTTACCTCCAGTTTGGCGGCAGGTGTTTATCTCTGACTTTCCCTCCCCATCCCATACTTCCATGTCGAGG
Organism: Pampus argenteus; assembly: GCA_036937835.1. Classification (NCBI taxonomy): domain Eukaryota; kingdom Metazoa; phylum Chordata; class Actinopteri; order Scombriformes; family Stromateidae; genus Pampus; species Pampus argenteus. The sequence goes on from CM072874.1 coordinate 9,750,789, forward strand.
TATGCGCGCAAACAAAGGTATCCCTTAATTTCCCGTCTATTCCCAGCGTGGCTTCCCAGAATCTGTCTCTGATCTCAGCACAATGCTGTGTGTGTGTGTGTGTGTGTGTGTGTGTGTGTGTGTGTGTGTGTGTGTGTGTGTGTGTGTCGTGGAGTGAAGTCCAATTAGCACACTGTGACTTATGTGGAGCATTTCTCACAATTGAACAAGGAAATATTTATATAATAATAATTTAAAAAAAAACAATAATTAAAAATCGGGCTTATGTCATTATGTGTGTTAGGTTATATTCACACACAAAAAAAGCAAGAGATATTTTATAGTAGTCTCTAAAGTGCAAACACAATATCCTTCAGCAGTGTGTACATGCCTCCACCAAGGTGCCATTTTTGGACTCTGGACTATGATACACTTTGTACTCAATACAGTCAGATCAAGTGGAGTTGGCAGCCTAATCCTATACGTCCTGAACATGGGTGAACATGGGTAACTGGTGGCAACAGTGCAGTCAAACTCTCCATCACATCCAGTGGATTCATATGTCATCGATATCTGTCAGTGGCGGTGGTGACACATTGAGGCCAGCGCTATTCACTTGTTTAACTCTTCGGTGCTCTGTATGACTGCACCGGATATGCCCTCAAGCACAGCAGCAGAAACAGATTAGAGCGGGCCCGTGTCAGCCATCTGAGCAGGGGCGATGTGCTTCACGGGCCTGATGTGATGACCAGGAGACAGACAGTTCTGGCTGTGAGGTCAGCCAGATAGGCACACGCTGTAAACACTTTAAATTTGGAAACAAAACTAAAAGCAAGGGACACAGCTTAATGCTTGCATATGAGTCAATAATTATCAATATTACACATCAAGAAACCCAACGGCCTTGATGGTGCAAAACAAATGATATCAATCTACTAACTGAAAACTGGAAAACGGCAACGGCAAACTGGCCACAGCAACTGGGTATTAACACCATATTCTGCAAGAACCAGTAAATGCAGCTGCTCCATATGGCCATGTTCTTCATCCTGTACTCTATGGGACAATATGGGTTTATCAATATTGATTGAAGCAGTCTTCTTTGGCCAACTCTCTCCATTGAACCATTGTTCCGCAAAGAGTTTTGTTAATATCACCAGATGGTGCAAATGTTGTTGGATAATAGAGTGTAAACAAAACAAGGGGAAAACTAGCCTGGCAATAGATGGTGTGAATATTACCTTATTGTAAGGGGCTTTGGAAATAATGTAACACGTTTTCTTTCTTTTTCAAAAACTAGGAAGATGATATACTGTAGATCATTAAGTATACTTAACAATTCTTGGGTTGTGAGGTTTTTATTCTCGTCCAACATTTCTATTTACTTTGTCTTTGAATGACTGTTTGGAAAACTTTTTTTTAACAACCTCTTAAAAGGTATAATTGCACATAAGTGAGATGACTCATTAGTAAGTGAAAGGAAAAGATGGTTCATTAGATCATTACCAAAAACTCTCTATAAAGGGAGCATGACTAGAAAGTGGTAGCATAATTTAGGATGGAGCTACAGTAGTTGGTAATGTTGTGGTGAGTGATTGTTTTGAATGGTCTTTAGGAATCACATTCATGAGTATGTCAGTAGTGTCAAATAATTTTAAATTACTGTTGATGGCAAAGATAGAAACTGTTTCTTCCGTTTGTATTTAGCACTAGTGGAGGTTTGTGCTCTCCAGTTGCCTTCAAAGTTTGTTTATCACACATTCTCATACATTATGATTGTTCTTACATTAGAGTCACCAGATGGACTGTAAAGGTTACTACCATAAGCATTTCATGCTTGCGCAGTTCATCAAGAACCTAATAAAAATATTGCAGCTGTAGCAACATCAGCAAATGCAGATGCTTATTCTGCTGGTGAGCATAAAAACCCCCCCGATGATCAAAGCAGAATATAGAGTAGACCACTTTCTTACCAAAATCTTAGTAATCTCAAGGGTGGCAGCATACCAATTCCTCAGAGCTAAAACAAGCTGAGCTCTTAGGCCATGATACAGCCAATTTTTTCTTTTTTTCAGCAGTGATTTGATCCATCATATTGTCTCATCTCTATTTAAGGCAGCATTTCTTTACAAGATCAGAGTAAACTGGGGAATAAAGTCTAACAGCATAACACTGAAGGGCCTTGTCAAATCAGCATAGCGGAGATCAAGCCAAGGCTTATGGAGGCTAAAATAAATAATGGGATTTAGATTTTTTTTACGTGCTCTTTGTGTAGTTTGCAGTAAGTGGCTATGACAAAAAGAAATCTTTTCTTTTCATCTTTTTCCATTCAAAGAAAGTTTGAGACAATTACCGCCTTTCAATGCCACATAAATGCGATAACGTTAAATAACCGTAGCATTGTAGGATAATCCAATGACATTTATGCACTTTAATCACATAAGAAAATCCAATAAAGGATGTGAAGAGCAGGTAACTTCCCAGTCTCACACATGGCAGTTTTGCTGGCATATGCCAGAGGATTGCCTTGGTAATAATCTGTTAAAGCAGCAAGGGGAGGAGGAATGATAGAGTAGGGCTGGTACGCAGCTCACACTACTCAGTCACACACAATAGAGGGCATCTTTCTGATGAGAACTGAGTCATACACGTATGTGGACATGACCCCTTCCCGTTCCATTTTCCCCACACCCCTCCACTTTGTTTCAGCAGTGTCGGCATATTGTTTCTGATTATGCTCATAAGATTAAAGTAGTCATGAATAATACATGCAATAAAATTGCTTGAGACACTGAATGCATTTGTAATTGTTACGGTCATGCACGCATGTTTTTGTGCGTGCATGCATGTATATATATATATATATATATATATATGTGTGTGTGTGTGTGTGTGTGTGTGCCTGTAGGTTTACATTTATGCGCGTGCATGTTTCCGTTTCATCAGAGGCAGATGTTAGGCGTGTAGATTAGGTCTGGCTGGGTGTGTAATCCTGGTTACTGAGAACAGCATGGATTTATAATCACCCACACAGCTACCCCGCAATAAGCAGGAACTGGGGAGTGGTAATCTCTCTCACTTTTCCCACTTCTCTAATCATCTCTCGTCTTTCTTACATGATCTATCTCTTATTCCCCTCCTCCTTTATGTAAGACCCTTTCATTCCTTCTGTCCATTCCTTCCAATCCCTGCTGTGTCTGGCCAGATCTAGAGGAATGTCATTGTGAAAAATGGAGCACAGACGAAGAAGAAGGAGAAAAAAAGGGGGGGTTGAGAGAGGTTTTAAGTGGCTTAGCTGACTCTATGGTGTAAATGCCAGATGGTCCAATGAAAAGCCATCAGAGCTAAAGGGACTGGCAGGTCCTCTTCAGTTTTCTATGATGCATGATGAATAAACACAACAATCACTTTGTTTATTGCTCTCTCTCTCTCTCTCTCTCTTGTTTCCCTTGCACGCCCTCCGGTTTGCCTTTGGTTTGACCCTGCGTCTGTCACTAGGACAGCCAGCATGCTTAGAATATGTTGTCAAAACAGTGTGCCTGTGAGAGTAAATATTTAAAATATGTTGCATAATTCGTGCCAGAATAATTGAATAAACTGTGAATCTGGATGAAGAAATTGCTTGTAGTTTTCTCCTCCCACTGACCAGACAGCAGAACGTTTTCTACCTATGCTGTGTTGTTTACGTTCCTGCTATTTATTCTGTGTGTGCCACACATACAGCTAGAGGCAGAGGTAGTGTTATATAATGTTTTGCCAGCAAGGATGCATGTCCGATAGGTAATGACTCTTCTTTGGCAGGATCATCATATTAAAAAAAAGAAAAGCTGATAAGCCACTTGCACCGTTTAGAGACCGCTGGCTGTGATCACTTCAGATGTCTTCAGCATATTATCCTAATTGATCAAAATCTAATTTTCAGTGTTGTTGTTGATTATTATTAGGCTGCAAAGTCGGTAATAGTTTTGCAGGGTCTCCTGCAGTGACAAGTCTCTAGTTTTATGTGCATTTTACACAGTAATGCATGATTTTTTTTTTCCTGGGCTGAGGGAAAAAAAGAGATTCAGCTCCCTCGAGTTCTGTCTTGTACCTGTTTGAGCCTTTTGTGGTTCATGGTTTCTGCAGGGAGAGAGAATAGAACGAGAACAAGACAGCCAGCATTTAACTATGGGCTATTTCCATCTATTTCACTGACACAAACTGGCACGCACTAAAATATATATGAAGCGTTTTACTAAAAAAATGATATCCACTGTTTAAAAAATGTACCACTTATTCTGACAAAATGACTGCTGTCATGAAAGTACAGCTATCGCAGCAGCTGTCCGCCATCGTAAAAATATACACTTACCAAATAGTCATTTTATATCATGTAGTGATATAAAATGTGTAGTGAAATGTTTATAAATAATATTAAGGTACCATTTTTTCCCCTCCCTAATCTCGCAGACACTCCGACATGCATGCTACCAGTGATTCTGACTTATCTTGTGCCATGCATGCACAATACTCACTATGACATATTTAGGAGTGGGCGAGTTCTTTTTCTTGTGTAAAACAACTCTGCTCTACGCACATGTAGCACTGCATCAAAGCAACATGCAGCATTCTGTGAGCACGCGGAAACACGTGAAGTACATACACAGTCCACCTCCACCCCTAATTGGCCAAAATGTGTTGGATGTGACATGCGAACATGATCAGAGGAACGTCTGGTTGCCATGGGAATGTTTTCTGGCAGCCTGTTGGTATTTATACATGAAGGGCTGGATGATAACAAGGACAAAGTTTGTATATCATCTCTATAGGATTGCATTTCCTTGTTACTTCCAGATAGAGTGAGTGCATCACATAGATGTGGAGCATCCCAGACCGTTGTCTGCTTACAACCTTTTGTCACCAAAATGAATGATTGGTCACCTTTTGAGGATGTAGATACAGGGATTAAGAAATGCCACCTTACTTACCTTGTGACATTCATTCATTCATTGAGTGAAGTTGCTTTAATTTTGATGATGTGCAGAAGTGTATGTTGTATTAATTCCATAAATATGTACTGAGCCTGTGGAATATGGTGTTTATTTTTCATATGTGGCTGATGGCTGGTGTCCAAGACTCACAACACATTTCTGCACAGACAGCAAATGTATTATCTAATAATCACATATACTTTTAGATAGGTACGGTTTGCATTATTTGATCCTTGCTTTGGGTCAGTATGGACAGTCAAACTCACAGGAAGAAAGAATACCACAAAATAAGATGGACACATCTATTTATTTAAGTCAGCAAAGAAATCAGCTTCTGAGGTAAACAAAAAGGGATTATGAGAAGATTACACTGACATTTGCACAACTCTTGACATTGTATACATTGATCATAACACCCCCAGTTTCAAATAATCTCAAATTATATTCAAAATAATATTTATCCTGTGATCCTATGAATGATCATACAGTTTATGCACTCCAGGAGACATTCGTACACCTTTCGTGTCTTCCCAGGACATCAGTGACAAGCTCTGCTAAATGAATCTGCCAGATTCCAGTCAGGGGAGAAAGAAAAACATATAAGAGGTGTGACAAGACTGACTTGAAAGGATTAAATATTTTGGGGGATTATTTATCTCATGTTGTCTGCAAGATATAGTTCATCTGCTACAAAACACCAGGTACACATTTACCCTTAAGATGCCATTTTCTAGCCAATGAATTAGTATGAGCACATATTCAAGTCCTTGCAATGTGCAGCCACTCCAACATCCAGACTGGTAGATAAACATTGTGCTTCAGCATATCAGCAAACTGAAATAACCTTAATACTTTACTTACTTACTTTATTTTGCAAGACGATTCCTCTTTAATGGATGGCAATAAAGCAAAAATACATGACAGCAAAGTATCTCATTTGTTCACAGTGTTAATTCAACGGCATTGACATTCCTGGTTTGAAGTTTCAGCCTTTGAAAGTTGCCATCCTGCGTTGTTTGCACACATTCACAGTATTTTCAGGTTTCCTTTAGGTGTCCCTGTTTCCCTACACAGTCCCCAGACATGCAGGCCAAGTGAACTGGAAACCGGAAAGCGCCCACAGGTGTGAATGTGTTTGTCCATGTGTTAGTCTGACCTGTCCAGGATGTTTCTCTCTCTGTTGCCTGATGCGAGCTGGGACACGCTTCAGAAACCCCCTTACAGTGCAGACCTGAATAGGAATGAGGATGAATGGAAAGGTGGACACCATACTGTGAAACATGGATACATTATGTGACACTAAGTTTGATCATGACCGTATTAAGACCCGTCACTTGGTATGAGGTTTACAGGAGTTGAGGACGTTCCAAAAAGTACAGCAGAATTGTACCTTTCAGTACAATTTCAGTTATTTTGGAAAAAAAAAAACAAAAAAAAAACTTATTTGCCAAATGCATTGTCTCCTTTTCAAACCAATTACAAAGTCACATTTATCAGGATATATATGTGTGAAGAAGGAAGGTTAGTGAATATGTATGTCATTATTAATTAACTTTAAATTTGTCTGACTAAATCACCCGGTCTTGCTTATTACTAAATGTCCTCAATGTTAATCCTTAAATACAAATAACTACCCAGCAGCTTGTTTGTTTTTCCTGTGTTTGAGAGTTGTTTTAACATAGAGTTTAATTCCATTTACATTTCGCCTTTGTTATGAGTAAGCAGGGAAATGAGCAGCATGTACCATTGTCAGTGAGGCAAAAACAAACATGTACATGTTTGCGATGAGTTATTCTGTACTTCATGGCTGCATTTCCACATAATGCTCTAAGCCTTTCAGCAGCTTGTATGTAAATATCAGGTGTAAAGTGGGCTTTATTTTATTTGAAGCACTGGGCAAACATTCAGCTTTTATAATATATACAAGGTACAGAATGTACATTGGGAGCAATATCATAGTCTGTGTTTTTAAGTGAATACTCACATTTTCACATACTGGGCTTCATTACTGCGGATAATATATTTTTGTTTGAGTTAATATGGGAGGCCAAACATACTGTTGAGTTGCATAAGTAAAACAAACAAAAACAAATATGTAGCATCATTTACATGCTTATTTAGTTACAGTTATATGAGCCGGAGACCCCTGATCTCTTGTGTTTATGAACAGGCTCATAAACAACCAAACATGTAAATCATTAAATGATTAAATAAAGATCCTCTGGCATCAACTTCTGGTGATCTTAATATCATGTCTGAGGCTATGTCTGGGATGTGGATGAATAGTTCCTCTTCTCCAAAACAACCGCTGAGCGCGCATGAATAAAATAAAGGAATGCAAAAAGTTTTGGTCTGTATGTGTGTGATCCAACGGGATGATATAAAATACATGAAAACATACTGTTTGTATGTATACAACTTTTTTTTTTCTATTTTAATGTTAATAAATGCTGTGCTACAGTGATGCTATAAATAATACATGTAATAGCATCGATTCACAGCCAAACTCTCATGCAGCACAGGTGACAGCGTTCAAGACAACGCATATATTCCCTCTTATTCTTCTAGCCTTCAAAAGAGCTAGATGATTGGTGGTAGGTTAGTGTTTGCTTATAGCAGGATAATAATGTGGAATAATCAAAGTATATGGTAATATTATCCTTTAATTAATTTCAGGTAGTGGACCGGTGGTGTAGTATTATAAATGTCAAGTATAATCAGAGAAAGTCGCTGCCTCTCTTAATATATAAAGGAATATTAAATCTATTTGTCTAAACAGTCTTGTGTGCTCATTTAAATCCATCCCAGCCTCTTGTGGGTTCAGATCCGGTGGAGGCTCTGTTTATTCGCGTGGCTCTCCTGGCTCTGAGCGACACCAAGTTCAGTAGTCTTTCTAGCTCGTCCCCAGAGCCTGCAAGTCCGCTGGAGCCGAGTCCTCCACGATCCTCCTGCGAACGTCTCCCCTCCCCTGTCTGTAACTCCCACGCCCGCAGGGGAGGCAGAAGTTGAGCCGGGTGCAGGTTGAGGCCTGGTGGGCTTGATGGGTATCCCTCGTAGGCTCGTCGAGTTGGGGGTAGAGTGTCATAAAGGCTCTCTGTGTCTTGATTTTGCTCTGGGTCAACTCTGGACTCTCGGTATTCCTCATATACAGGTGAGGGTGAGGAAGTGTCTTTGCAGCTGTCATGACCGTGTGACTGCTGACGGTCTCTGTGGTCATGGCGTGCCCCTAAGTCTCTGCTCCTGTTGCCTGTGTTCTTCACCTCCCCGTCATGCAGTTGCTTTTCTTCTCTGTCCAGGATGCTTTTCCTCTCCCACTCACCCGACTGATTCCTCTCCCACTGGAAGGTCCTCTTAGTAGTATCCCGTCCGCGCTCCCTGCTTCTGTCACCGCTGTGGCCCATCGCTCTGTAGTCCAGCTGGAGAGAGCGCGTGCTGCCACCTCGTCTCATGTTCTGCTGGGTGTCACTGAGGTCATAATGGGACCCCACCTCTGGTGGACGCAGACGTGATGGTGACATCCAGCTTGAAGTCGGACTGGAAGACTCCCAGTGGTATGCTGAGAAGAAAAGGACAGGAAACAATATTTTATTTTAAAAGAGGGGTTTCACATTAACAGTGTTTTTGGAGCCTGATGCTTTATTCCCTGGACAAACTAGTCCTGGCAAATCACTTGCATGTAGCAAATTGAAAGTGTGTGTTAAGTTACACACAGCTTTTCTGCAATGCACAATGCAAGCAAGGAATGAGATAATCTGTCTAACAGGAACCGCCAGAGACAGGTGTCACACCAATAAATCACTTCGCTTCTAAAAGAACAGCGTCATCACAATCTTATCTTCAGGAGGTAAGTGAGGGGACACCAGTGAATATGCTTTTGAGCATCAGTTACTGGAGGGACCAATCTGAAGATGTTTACAATTACTTAGAAGAAATCTCTGCCCTCCAGAAGCCTGAACATCAGACTCTGGGTGTAAAATCACAAACACAAGCTGCCAGGATGTGGAACTGACTGCCTCCTAATAAACAAACTCCTTTGCTTGAAAGAAAAAAAACGTCCATCCATTTTTTGTTACATTAATAATTGGCCTGGTTATATACTCTGGCGTGTTGTGTTTGATTCTATTTTTCTCCCCCCCTCATTATTATCCACTTCCTTGATCTCTTTTTATTTTCATCAAAATGTGTTACTTGTTACGTGTGTGTGTAAAAGAACGGCTTTGTGTCTTACTGTGTCACCATGGGGTTTACTGTGGCTTCTGTGGGACTTCTGCATGTTTACGTTGTGTAATTGCTCCATTTCTCATTTAGTATTTATTCATGTGCAAATAAAACGAGGCAACAAAACTTCTTTTTTTTTTTTTCCACATCTGAGTTCATGCTGACAAACAGACTGACACAGAGCTCCACACTATTCCACTACTTCCTACAAACTACTGCATGCAGATTGCATAATTTATGGTTAGTTTAATGAACTGTGACTAAGAAAAAAATATCATATTGATGAAGAAAGAGGAGCCGGAGAGGTCACCCTATGTGTGGGATGGAGTACAATTCATTAGCAGTGCATGGTATATAATGCATGACGTGTGGACAGATCAACTGCTATGCCAACACACCGCGAAACATGTGGGAGGTCTTACTGCGTGCCATAGTACTGGAATATCTCTATTTCTGGATGAATTGTGTTCAAATGAAAGGTTAAGGAGGGTGAAAAAATAACTGAATGTTCTTACAATCCACAATGTACTCTTTGATGAACTCTACACAAATTTCATATTTGCTCTGCAGGTGGCGACTTGCTGTCAGTGAAGTGGAAAACAAAACAAACGTCTCATGGGACAGGAGGCCTTTGATGATGAAATGCTCTTCTCATAGAAAGAAGTGAATGCAGAAAGACATGGCGAATAATAACATGGAAGAAAACGCACTACATAATGTGAGAGGGAGGTTGGCAGAGAGCCATTTAGCACATCACCGATACATGTAAACAGACAAAAGCACACTATAATTGGACACACAAAACCACAATGCAATCTCAAGCTGCATTGATGATATGTCAAACGCAGCCTGAAAATAATTTCAGTTCACATTTCCAGAACATCAAACGTGAATCCTCTTCACCACATTATGTGTGATTTTTTATTATTTTTTTATTATTATATTGATATTTTAATCAATTTTATACTGTTGTTTCTGTGGCACCTTATGTTTCTTTACATGTATTTGACTTGAGTGCAAAAATACATAGAAATCGTGTAAAATAAGAAAATGAATGTTTGTGCATGTGTTATATTAACACGTATGGATTAATAAGGATTATTTGGAACAACCTACGGTGCAAAATGTCATTTTATGAAGTGTTCCCTGTCTGTTCCTCAGTATGCTAGCAGTGGCAAAGGCACAAACAGGGTTGCTCTGGGTAAGTATTGAAATATTTTGTAGGCCTAGTAAATTACATGCAACTGAGAACAAACGGACTTGGTGAGTATGATCCAATTAATATTGTTTTTAAGACTGCAGCAGATTCTGACAAAAAAAAAAACAACAACATCCATTCAGTAAGAGTAGAAAGTATCTAGCCTGTACATGATGTCACCATTTAGTGTGAAAAAAGTGTTTGAAGCAGGCTTCTGCTCTGCCATTCTGTGTGGATGTGAGGCTTGGCTCAAAGTACCCCTATAACCCACTGAGAATATGGTCGGAGTGAAAGCTCTTCCTTGCTTACACCCAAGTTGACTGAGCTTTACAACCGAAACATAATGAAAATCTGTCTTAAATCTATTTATCTCTATGTAGGTACTTTTTCTTTTTTTCCCATACTTTGAACCATGCAGCTTATACAGAGGTGCAGCTTTTCTATTAATTTTTCTTCAGCCCACAGGGGGTATAAAATATTATATTACACCCTCACCCCCTCAAAATAGAAAACCCACAAAGAAATTCCTATGATGCAGCTTTTAAGTTGAATGCCATCGATCTGACTACAGATGAAGAAGATGAAGAAAACAGAGCGGCTGCATGTAAGCTTGCCGTTAATACATCTATGGTGAGACTGTATGTGATGAAGATTATCTGAGGCTGTTCAACTCCGACTTCAGTGTCTTCAGTGTGCAGAAGAAATGAAGTGACAGTGGTATGGTGTTCATTACTTTTAAATGCTCAGGAGGAAGATAAATAGTGACTTGTGGCTTCAGTGCATCGGAGAATGAAGCGACTTTAATAGTTGCGCAGTTGCACTTTAACAATGTGTGGGAGGAAAAGGTGACAGCGGCTGTCACCTTTTAAAAAAACCTATATTGTTACTTATTGGCTGACATATACACTAGTATGGTGTATCTGTAATAACCAAATATATAGCAGGATTTATCAGTCACACTCTCGAATTCATGTCAATTAGTCAAGTTTTATTTTAACTGATAAAGATACAGTGGTAATCTGTGCTGTTGTATGGGGCGTGTTAAAGGTATTCAGAGGAATTAATACAAAAGAATACAAGGCATTGAGCTTTGGGATCACAGCTTGAGAAATGAAGCCAATGGGATGGCAAGTTAATACGCTGTTTTTCAGTTGTTTTGCATCACACTCACCGGGGCTGTTCAGCCGCTGTTCTTTATCCATGTTTGACACTACAAAGGGAGAGAGAAAGCTAAAAAGTCAGAGACAAAGAGCACAGAAACTAAAGGAGAAAGAATTGAAACACAGAAAGATCCAGTGTCATAATCTAACAAAAACCGAAATCTAAGCAGCAGATGTTTTATTGTGAATAAGACAGGGCATTGAGCAGCAAAGCCTTTATATCTCAATGCTTTCTTTCATACCTTCACTTTCTATATTGTCAACAGCATCATTTACTAGACGTATGACGGTCACTATGGAAGCTGAGAAGAAGACAAAAAGAAAAGAAGAGCAGAAACAATGTCAGTGCATTTATGAATAGGGTACAGTTTCATGTGCGAGAATGTATGTGAGCATGTATGTGCACACGTGTTGAGAACAGAGGAGACATATAAGTCTTGCTAACACGTTTATATGCATGTGGGCATGTGTTATGTGTGTGTGTGCGCGTGCGTGTGTCCTATAAGGAAGTGGGAAACAGTCTTGTTTTCTCTGTAGTTTTCTCCAGTAATTAGACAGGAAACAAAGCATCGACATAGGTTTCCTACCCATAAAACACACACACACACATGCACACACACACGATCATTAGGATGTGTGGCTTCTACCTTCTTATAGGCAGCAGGGAAGATCAATGGTATTGAGTTATCTGGGAAAAAGACACCCTATAGAATCCAAGAAAAAGAAAATACTTTTTTTCTCTCACCGACGACCTGCATGTATGCATTTGATTGTATTAAGGTACTTTTCATGAAAGCATTTCCACTGGTGTATAATCTGCTTACTTTTCAATATGTTATTAAATTTAATGCACTATAGTAAATGTAGAAAGTAGGCTGTTCCTATTTTCAGTGAATTCCATCGACAGTAGTGGTTCCCAGCCTTTTTTTGTCATTGTGTAAATGTCTATTTAGGACCCTTCTTCACAGGGTCTGTCTGTGAAGAGTGATATTCCCTTCTCTTTCTTTTGAATAACTTTTAGAGGACTGAGGTGGTAAAGGTATGTAGTGTTTCACGAGAAAAAAAGGAAAGATTAGGGAGTGCAAAGTGGGTAGAGTCTTACCGTTATCATCGAAGGACTCAGAAGTATAGGAGCTGAGGGAGTGCTCCTCAGAGGTGGAGTCTGAGAGACATGCCACCTCATCTGCCAGCTCTGACAAGTACAAACACACACAAACACAGGTACATCTTCATTTCCAAACTACGATTGTTAAGCCAATATAAATTTAACATTTTAAAATGTGAAAATCTAATCTGGCCAGCCAGCTCACACCAAAACAATCAAAGCTCTTATTTCCACAGTCACATACCTGACATTTTTTCTGTGAGAACAAGTCAGACTGAAATCCATTTGGACAATGCTGCCAGCCCCAGGGCATCTAGTTAGCACTAACCTGCATGTCTTTATAGGCAACAGTTACAAGCTGGTATTATTCCTGACACTCCTTTTGCTGAGCTGAGTTGCATTGTATTAAATCACTCAGTACTGCATCTAAGTAGTTGCTTATCAAACTGCAGGTACTTATGTGTCACAGTTACTTCTGATAGAGGTACATTGGCCTCTAAGACTCTCTGCTAAACAGAGAGACAAGTAGCTTGCCCTACCAGGTGCTATAATCTAATAGCAATAAAACGCCTGATTTCACATTAGTGTTCAAACTGAAAGTGATATACAAGACCAGCGTAATTGATATGGGCACTAAAAAAACAATTCTATTTGGGTAATAAAGCTGGATGAAAATAAGAACTGTCGGCTTTGCTGATGTGATTAAAAGTAACTTTTGGCAAAACAAAAGAGGCTTTATGTTTGTAGGTGGAGAGAGCAATACACTTTGAGTACCAACCACAGAGTACTGAAAGTTAGCATGAAACGCCTAATCAAAATCTTGCTCACATATTTCCTTATCTAATCGTAATTTTGCTAGTTGAAGACTATATATAAGTTAACACAAATGTATTGAAATGCCATATTTTCATCATTTCAACGTGCCAAAACTCAGTCATTGCATCCAAAAATTGCAAACTATACCCAATGCCATTCTGCTGTTATTCGCAGATTTTTTTAATCCTCCTTTAACCATTAGTAACCAGTTAATAACCAGGTAACAAAGTAATAAACAATGTGTTAGTGTACATTGGTACAAGTAGTCATGCCTTGGCCCATCTTATAACCAAAACCATACTCTGTTCATGAGGGCCAGGATGCCTGGACATCAACTTTAGTCAAGGTCATGGTCCAATGCGTATGGAACAAGTGCAATGCTCCTATGGGAATGTGAGCAGTAAGGCAGTGCCATCAATCAAACTAAATAAGAAAGGCAGCACAACAGGCACTGGTCTAATTCAACATTCAGGCGAGGAGACACTTCAATGTAATCAAGTGAAAGAAAAGTCAACTTTTTAAAAATTCTTTCTTTCTTTTCCATTTATTTTCTCTCTTGGCACTCTCATTGGTTGTTGTGCCAGTGCCCAACCTGCCATGTGCCAGTGTTGGCAGACATGTCTGAAGTTGCAGCCCCGACCTCCGCATCTAATCCTAACACTAACACTTTTTAAATCCTCTACACTTTTCCAGTTGTGAGAGCCATCAAAGAAATCCCCATGCATCATTTTGGCATTCACTATGCAATTCTGACAAAGGCTGCCTTTTCACAAAAAAGTAATACTTCACATTTCAGGTAATTTATTAATGTTTAAGTAAGTTGAATTAAGTTTGACTATAAATCCATTAATTAGCACAGGGTTTGGATCCTGCAATTGGCACAGTAATAGCATTTGAACTGGAAAGCCTCCACTAAGGGGGTTTACTCTATTCACATTATTAGAGGAACTGGTGTTATTATGTGTGTGTTCCAGTGAGGACAAGTTGTCAAAGTCAAAGAACTTTTCGTTTAACTACATTTCATGAACATCATGAAAATTAATATTATTTTTCTGGGACATCCTACAGTATTTTTGAGATCATATTTTTCCAAAAACTGGGCAATATGGGACCTGATTTGTTCACAAGTGTTTTCCAAGTATTTAATTATTCATTCAGTTTTATTTATTAATGAGGCGGCAGGTAGTGACAGAAAAACAGCCAATCTGCCCCCTTGTTTGTTAGTATCTCTGTTATGTATTGACTTGTGTCCATGTACGGTAATAATCATTATCATACTTGTGGTTACTGAGGTGTTAATAAATCAATACAAACCTTCCAATTGTTTAATTAAACTGACAGTTATTTCTTTAGCCGTCAATGCAATAATCAAGATACTGTTAACTACTGTCTCAATCGTGTATTAATTGATGGGTTGTGATGTAGCCGTGACCCAGAGGGGCACATGATTTTCTCTCTTTTATGCACACACTCAACAGGGGAGGCAAAACATAAAATAGCCTATTTCCTATTCCCACAGGAAGGAATCAATAATTAACAGGCAGGAAGTCCCCACTGCAAGCTGTATAATTCAAACAACAGGTTAGACTAGAATAGACTTAGAATCGAAGCACGTGATGTCAACCTGAGCGCTGAGATGCAACATGGATATTTCACTGACAGGGAATGAACTGTTAAGCATGTTGTTGTTGACAGTGTTCGCAGCTAAATTTCAGACTGAGGATGAATTATCTGACAGCTACATCTTACCACTGTCCCTCAGGTTGTTGTCCTCTCAGCAAACTTGGATGAAAATTTGTAGAAAAGCTGACAGAACAGCTGACCTTAAGTGGAAGTGTTCCAAATAATTGGATTTTGACTTAACTTTTTTTTTTTTGCGAAAATAGGACAAGAACAGAGGACATCAGTTCTGGCTGATTACCTTAAACCCCTGACCATTCAAACAGAAGTGCACGGGAGATGTAAGAGAATTATCCTGACACAAGAGAATATAATTCCCAATTTCAACTGATAACATAACTTACTTTTCAACAGAAAAGTAAGTTATGTTATCAGTTATTGCTCCAAAGAAGAAAATACTAAAATTGAAATGAACTGATAGCGAAATAAAAGAAATTTACTTCTCTTGCTTACTCTGGGCCATTATCTTTGATCATAGATCACTTTCAGCAGAGATGATGGTATGGGTGTAACACAATGGGTTCATGTCCTGTGTGATCTGTGGTGTGTTTTTTTGATCAGAGGTTAGAGGCTGTGTGTGAATGTGTGTGTGCGTGCATGTGGTTGCAGTCTTACCCTGTGGACTGTTCGCTCTCTGTGTTCTCTCTAACTCAAAAGCTCTCTGCCCCCATTCTTCCTCTCTCTCAACTCTTGCCCTCTCCAGCTCTTCCTCCCTCGTTTCTTCACCCTCCCAGGACACTTTATGGGCTGGACTGTGCTCTGAGTGACAGGCCGATGCTGAAGGGAGATTGGGTGCCACGCTGCACACTGCGATGCCTCTCCTATTGGCCACACCTCGGATATTAGACGTGTCTGAAAGAAAGCTGCTCATCTGTAGAGATGGAAAGCAGCAATGCACAAAAATGTAAAAGCTGGTTATATTCTATATTCGTCTTGTTGTTAAAAAATGATCCCACTAACAGGTATTGCCTGTGCAGGCAAAGCCCATATACAGTAGCTTATTTCTTTCTGGCATAGAAACTCTATTAAACTATATTAAAACTACATCAATAAACAGCACAATTGCACTGATTAATAGAGCCACTGTAGTACATCTTCTGTCCACCCAAAATACACTGTTCTGCAGCTGAAAACAGTTCCCAACAAATGCACAATTTAATGCTGTTTTATAATGTTTTAAACTCTATAGTACAGTATATAACCCTAACCCTATTTCTGACACATTTAAAAAATATTTAAACCTTGATGCTTACAGCTTACAGCCACACACAGGGGTCAGGAAGTTTTGAAGGACAGACTAATGTAGGCTGCAGTCACCGCAGCACACTATCTGGCCATGGAAACAACTCATAGTCCCATTATTCAATATTGCTAAGTTCTATCAATTATTGCCTTGTCATTTTAACTGACATTGTCGTGGCAATTCTGTAAGGTAGGGGTTATGATACAGGAGAAAATAAATTGTCATCATTACTACATGCTCAAGCACACTTTTGCATACCTGACTTCCTTCACTGGACGTGGTCCTGTCACCATCCCCATTCCTCACACCCTGGTTGCCAAATCCCCCTGGTAGAGGGGAGTGGGCAGTCGGACGTACCATGACCTGTGGAGGGCCTACAGTGCTGCCTCCCACCTCACCATAGGTGCTTGTGGTTGTTGGTGAACCTGACACACGCACTGCTTTAAACTCAATCCCTTCTGCCCCCATGCCAGTCTTGTGCAGCATATAGCTGGTTTCGGTGGAAATAGCAGAGACTCCCATCACAGCCTGAGTTGCTGGGCTTGGGATGGAGTCTTTCCTGAATTTGATCTTTTTCCTAAAGGCTACAAAGAGTATGAGGAGAAGGATGATGACAAAGGCAAGAACCCCAATGCCAATGATCTCTCCTGGTCCAATGTAAGACAGCGGCTCCGCCTGTGACACATACAGAGAAGGATCATAAAAACAGTTTGTTTTTTCAATCCCAAATAAAAAAGAATGCATACACCATCACTGCCTAGTGGGAGCATAGCAATTTTCATATTAAATATTTTCATTTTCTCAAAGAACACTAACACACTTGAGAACATATGTTGCTCATTATAAAAAAATGATTAGATTATCCCTAAAAAGAGCAGATGTCAAGTGACAAATCTGGCCTTGAAATTATCCAGTGAGCCATATGACAACTGTAGTATAAATATACATTATATGTGTAATAACGCACATGCAGTGCAGTTGACTGTCAATCACCAAGACGTAATCTGTAAGGAGATCAATGTAAATCAATAGATCACACATTGCAAAGACCGGCAGCATTACAAAGGGTTTATGACAGAAATCATCTTTTGTTAAATTAATCTTTTGTCAGTGTAAAATTAAGATTTTGTGAGACTTCATGCACTGAGCAGAGCAAAGGATTAGCACAATTACATTTCTGGTTCAGCAGTTTGGAGGAAATGATAATGATAATTCTACAGATTTGTGTTTCAATAGAATATGCAGCAAGTCACGTCCAATTGTAACAGGGGACTTTTACTGAGCTTGATTTCTAGCACAAAAAATGCCTTCAAACAGAACAATAAACATTATCACTGATTGTGAAGGCAGCCAGGTTTTGTCAACTATGGTTACTTTTCTGCTAATTACAGTCTTCTAGGGAATAATGCACTCCTAATATAAGGTTAAAAAAACAAACAAGAGCATGACAACTTCAAATGGAAACTGTGATTTATGCATTACCACACTTTTATTCATCTACTACAGAGACAAAGATACCAAGCTGGTGTATGAACCTGCCGGGAGGCCACGGCACACTCATAATTCTCAACAGCTTCACTGAGTATGCAAGTCCAATTAAGAGCAAGCAGAATGCATAAAATGATATGAAAAAGCTCATTTGATTATACTTGACTCTGTTTTGCTTAAATTCAGTTTTATGTGTTGTTTATATTATACCTGCGTGTCATCCTCCGGATCTCCAGTCATCTGATCATCACAAAACTGACCCTCGTACCCTTCTGAGCAGTTACAGTAGAATGAGCCGAATGTGTTGACACACTCTCCTCCATCCCCGCACTCATCCTGGTCACACTCATCTACATCCTCATCACATCTGCAGAGAGGCAATGACAAATAAGGTGTTATGGTGTTAGTTTGAAAGTGAGTTATAAAGAGAGAAAGACAATTTTAGAGATATAATTTTTTCAGAGGGTCTTTGCTAAATCAAATCAAGAGATTATCTTCATGAATGCCCTATTATTCTCAATTATATGTTCTGGTTTTAAAGAAATAGACACACGTACATACTTGTACACTAAAATGAATCATTTCAAACATAGTGCCCTGCTGAGATGAGGATAGAAAATACATGCATTTCTCTTTTCAATTACTCTGGATGGGATTTTCAAAACACTGTACAAAAGATGGATGTCTTAGATGTAAGAAGAAAAAGTCAGGCCTGGATATATTGGCCGTTGGTATCCTCTATAATTATTTTAGACAATGAAAATTATACATCCTAATTAAAATAGGGTACTTCATGAATTTCTGAGCATAAGGTTTAGCTTTAAAAGTCTGTGTTTACCATTATCTGATAACAATTTGAAACTTGCTTCCTGATAAAAATTAAAACAAACTTTTCAAAACTTTCATTTTAGGTATTATTAAGACAAATCCAACTACATCAAAAACATGTTTACATTTTTCTCAAAAGCATTAAAAAGAATCATCTTCTTTGAGGGAGAACCGCTCTCTAGTGGTGGCTCCACTGAACAACAAATGCAATTACTGAGTTGTAATAAAAAAGGAAGCTAGAGAATGATGGAATGAGAATGTCGGGGTTTTACCCAGTATTATGGTGAACTAAATTAGAAACACTCATTCATTTCACTCAATAACAACTAAAACAACACAGTGGGTGCTGGGGTGATTGCAGGCTATGTTATATTACATAAGTCCCCCAAGTCCTCTAGGACAGCCACAGAGGAATGTGCTTCCTACAGGCTTGCAGTCTCCACCATTCTGGCATGGGTTTGGCATGCAGGATGTCAATTCAATTTCACAGCGCCCCCCAGTGAAGCCAGCACTGCAACTGCACATGAAGCCTGTTGGAGAGAGATTCAAAATGTGTCAAAAAATAATGTGCATAATCATAAATATGAATAAATTAGTTGATAGTATATGTTATATTATTTACATACAACCCATCAAACTAAAATTGTGAAAAAAAGAAAAAAAAAGTTGATGTTGACACTGTGATTAATAAAAACAGACTGAATTTGTTTCATTTGACTACATTTTTTTTAATGTATGCAATGTTTATACAACAAGACACCCACACAGATTCACACATTCACACGTAATGTACACAGACCTCCAGAGGGCAGACTCCGGCAGATGGCCCCGTTGAGGCAGGGCTGGCTGACACATGGATCTGGATAGAGCACACAGCCCAACTTGACCTCGCTCAGCCCGGCTATCTCAGCGTAACGGCTTCTCTTATTCTGGAGTGGCAGCTCATTACCGTTCAGCATCAGTGAGCCTAGGCAGCCCTGAAAGCCATCCTGGGCCCTCGGTGGGTCCCTCGCACCACGGTCCCCGAGTCCCGGCCCTTGCTGGCTTCTCCCTGGCCCTGAACTTGGCCTCTCGCCTTGCACATTTGGTGGCCTCACTTGGGCCCCAAAGAAGAAGGAGGAATCTGGGGCCAGAGGCCAAAGGCGAACAGGGGCTCTGGCTGCTCGCCGACGCTCCACATAGCTGTCATCTAATGACAGGAGGGTGTAGTTCCTAGTCAGCTCCAAGGCTACAGCATGCCAGAGGCCGTCGTTTATAGGTCTGCCAGAGATACCCATAATGCCAAGGGTGTTGTCACAGTCCAACTGGAACCACAGCCGACCCCCTTCAATCTGGGACAAAAAGAGAGAAAATAATTGTCTTTTTAAAATGATATAATGACTTAAATAAAGTACAATGTCTCTTGAGTGGATTTGGCATTGAGAAACAATACAGTAAATTGTAGCTTCAGATGTAAATGTGTTTACCTTGAGCATTGTACAGGGGTTAATGCGAGTGAACATAATGACTCCTCTTCTCTGAAGTGTTCTGATTCGCAGGCCGAGCCTCATCTCTCCACTCTGGCTGCTGTCTGTCACTCTGTACTTGATGTAACTGTTTCCGGAGAAACTCAGAGAAGTTTGGCCTACACATTCATGAAACATAGAGGTACAGGATTAAAATAAGAGGTTTCAGCATATAGAAAAGAGCCATATACAGAGCATATACAGAAGTGGTCCATATTTCAAACACAAAGAAGGATTAATTCATACCTGCACACTCGTCTAACCTGTCAGGCTGACACTGGCAGACAGATGGCGCTGTAGGGCCAGAGCGAACACACTGCATGTCTGCTGGACAAGACTGACCTTCACAAAGCTCTACAAGGGTGGGGCATGTCCCTCCTGTTTGGAAAGTAGTGGTAGATAAAGGAAAATGAGAAAATAATACACTAAAGGAGTCAGAATATGTCAACAAAAGAATGCATGTTTACATCTGTCTATCTATCTGTAGCATCCGCCTTTCTCTGTTGGTTTATCTTCCTGTCTCTCTCTCTATTTATCTGATTTATCTTTTTCATATAAGCAATATCAGACTACTTTGTTAGGTAAATATTCAAAAAACAAACTATCAAAGCCAAACAAAGATTTAAAAATATATATTTATGTACATGTAGTAAAATATTCACAAATACATTATACACTCTTGAAAACTACTGTTTAATGCTGGTAATAAATCTGACAAGCAAGTGTGACAGATATTGAGAACTAATGTAAACGCTAACAATGTGAGATAAGTTCATTTCAAATACAAGCGTGAGTGCTCACCAGGGCAGGTGCAGGTCTCTGTACGGCTGAACCTTGGCGACACCAAGCTGATCCTCTCAGTGCTGTAGGTAACCAGTGATCCACCCTCCATCACCGGTGTCTGTTCACACACCCTGTCCCCACACTCCAGCTCCCCAGAGCAAGCACTGCTCACCACCACTGCCCCGGCTAGAACACCCCGAATCTGGCCACGCGCTGCTGCTTGTTCCAGCTTTCTGGCCATCTCTTGCTGAGAGTAGAAGCCACCCATACGTCCATTGCTTGATGTCTCTGGCCTCTCCATGACTAAAAGTAAATCAACATCAGATGTCCCCATCACTGGCTGTACACCGAGTATGTGCAGGGGATCTTGTTGCCCCGGCGACCATTTCCAGCCAGCTAGTCCCCGTAACGTTAATTTGATCTGGCTGAGGTACCGACTAAGCAAGTCTTCCGGGGACAGGGAGCTGAAACGTAAGGTCAGGGCAGTACGCAGCAGCACATCTGTCACCTGCTCAACCTGGACAGACACATCAGCTATTACAGCGAAACGTCCGTCACTCACTGTGGCATTCATCTGGTATCTAATGACAGAGAGGACAAGCAGATGTGAACTCTACAATGCAAAAAATGTATAGCATTTTGAAAGAGATGTTCCATATGTTTCATATCATATTTACAACTAATTTTTAGTCTGTAGTGAGTACCTGCCAGGTTCCAGGCCCGGTAGAGCTAAAATGCTGCCATCCTGTCTGCTGATCTTAAACATGCTCTTGGGCTGAGGCCTCTGTGTAAACGACAGCGCATCATTGGGGTCACGGTCGGTTGCATAGATCCGACCTATTGGGCCTCCCTGGAAGGTATCTGTTACCATTACAATGAAGATTTCCAGGGGAGACACGGCAGGTTTGTACTGACTGTTCCCAATGACCCTCAGAAATACCCAGGAAGAAGAGGTAAGACGTGGCTTTCCAGAGTCACTAGCCTAAGAGACCAAAACAAAATTAAAGTGACATTTTTAATACTGCAAATCCACAAAAGTAAAGTTCTCCTGAAATATAAACTTAAAGCTTTGATATATTACTCCTGGTTTCATATGAACATACTTTTTTACTAGGGAAGATGATGAAAGATGGTAACAGAGCACCAAAGAAGGTTATATGATAAGATTATTTTATGGTCTTTTGATATTTTAGACTCTCACTTTCCTGGCATCTCCATGATCAAATATTAAAAACACATAGAACCAAAATTTAAATCAACTTTTCCTAATTAAATAGTAGTTAAAATAAAAACACCCATCCCTTACCTGGATTTCAAGGGTGAACTCTCTGGGGGCTTCAGGGCCAAACACACGGTTGGACCTCAAAGTTCCAGTCTGGTCCAGGGAGATGAAACTTCCCTCATTTCCAGAAACGATGCGAAACTCAAAGGGAGGGCCATTTCTAGAGGAGTCTCTATCACTGACTGACAGCTTCAGCAAGGTGGTGCCAGCAGCTTGGTTTAGCTGGAAGTATGGAGAGAGAGAAGTTGAGATGATGCTAGCAAAAGAAAAAAAAAAACCATGTCAGCAAATACTCACAGACTGTTACCTGTATGACAGCTGTGGAGTTGGGTGGGGTGAAAACAGGAGGGTTGTCGTTAACGTCAGAGATGTCGATGTTAATGGTGGCAGTGGAGGACATGGCAGGAGAGCCACTGTCGAACGCCTGCACTGACAAAGAGTACCTGGATACCTAGATGAAGCAAGGGGGAATGTGAGTGCCATAGCTTCTGTCTATATTAGCCAATATGGCAAGTACTGCTATGCTTGCATAATATGAGATTTCACTGGGTGCTGTCCTTGAGCGGACCTGGACTTTTCTATCGTGGCTGTGCTCATGAACCAGAAAATTACTATTGATTGTATATGAGATATTGTACTTAAAGATGCATCCTTACTAGTTCTCTGTCAAGCCGTTTATTGACTTTGAGGAGTCCTGTCACAGGGTCAATCCAGAAGTGGTTACTACGGTCACCTTTTAGGATAGAGTAGGTGATTCGTCCATTCACTTGGCTGTCCAGGTCCTCTGCCAGTACCTAAAAAACACACATTACAGAAAGAAAATGAATCTTAATGAAAACAAAGTGTTGAGAGGAAAAGAAAAGGGCGGGCAACAAAACAACAAATGGTACCCTTGTAATTGTCTGCCCAACAGATGCATCCTCGCTGACCAGAACATTGTAGATGTCCTGAGTGAAGGCTGGAGCGTTGTCATTAACATCCATGAGCACAATCGTTACCATGGTAGCAGTGCTGAGAGGAGGGTTCCCGCTGTCCCAGGCCTCAATGGTTAGGTAGTAGTCCTTACACACCTCAAAGTCCAAATCATCAGCCACAGAAATAGACCCTTAAACATACACATAATATTATGCAACATATGCATGAGCATGGACAAACATGAGTCATTCATAATATATTACTCATGCTATATACTATTCATACCAATATTTTGTAGTAAAGGAAAATAAAGATACATCTTTTTAATACTTATGGACCTTTGCTTACCCAAGTTTCTGTTTATGGTGAACTTTCGTAACTCGTTGCCCGACCGGATGTGGTAGGTGATTTCAGCATTCGGTCCGATGTCAGCACTAGTCGCCAACACTCGCAGCACCTCAGTTCCCACGGCAACATCCTCAGGCACAGTAACAGCATAGTCCCTCCTCTGGAAGACTGGCGCGTTGTCATTCACATCCAGGACCAAAATGGTCAAATCAACCTGATGGAGACACAAAAGACTATAACAGGACCTATCAGTTCATGTCTCTGCTCTGTCACTGCTCCCGGCCTCAGTACCGTGGACAGGGGGGCCTATAAACATAAATTCAAACAAAGATACTAAAGGAAGAAATCAATCAAGATATAAGACCACCAAAGCCTGAGAGAGCACTTCTTGGCCGCTAGATAAGTTTAAAAGATTTGATAATAAGAGATAAATGTTAGAGATTAAGAGATTAATGGTATTTTTATAAGCTATATTGCAAACGGGAACAGAAATACTAAAAAAAAAAAACATCATGAAAAAATGAAGACGTTATTGTTATTGCTGACAGTTGTTAAGAATGCATGTTGCGGACCTTGTGTACTGTATGTTTCTTTTAAACATAAATCCAAGAGTCCTAACCAGCCACACCTGCTACACTTTTGCCCAGGGTTTATTTTCAGGTTGTATTTATGGCTTCTTCTGGCAGCCTCAAAAGGGTCTAAAAAAAGAATGAGTGAGTGCCAACACTGTTTCAGCCAGTCTTATGGTCTGTTCTTCTCTTTCCTGCACCGCCGCTGAAACTGTCACCTTCCCTATCTTTCCTATTTCACTCAATGGACAATTTAATGAGCATTTATCTTAATTAAAAATCTACTAAGGTCTTTATCTGATCTCTTCAGTAAACAACATGTTTTTCTTCATTGATTTTTTATTTCAGGCGTATGGCCAGAAATACAGAGCATATTACCAGATAGCTGACTCCATGGCTGACTAATCGTTAATTTAATATGTAGTGTACAAATTCTAATTAAATAATTGCGTTAAAATGCCTTGTTTTAGTTTTAGGAATTATTAGTCGATGATGATGATAATTTAATTAGTCAGAAAACCATGATTATATCACCTAAAATATAAATGTCTTCCTAAGTTCTGTCTCAAGACTGTTGTGAATTTTAGTAGTAGTAATAGTACATTTTATTTTTTCCCATGTAGCGAACGTGACAATGTTTTGGGAATAGAATTCACTGTAGTTGGATTTACTGGACACTGTGAAAAAGATACAAATGAGATTGAATGAAGTCACTTGGACTTGCCACCAACCTGTGAAGACAGCGCCCCCTGTTGCCCAGCTTGGTCAGTGGCCTGAACACGAACCCGATAGGAGTCTCGGCTCTCTCTGTCCAGAGATTTCTCCAGTATTACCATCCCAGATACTGGGTCAATGGAAAAGAACCCATTGACTGAATCCACCAGAGAATAGACCACAGTACGGTTTAGACCTGGAGGACACATTTATGGACACCCAAGACTTAATATGATGCCAAAATGTTCTTCATGTTCATGTAAATCATTGTTTTAAACAGAGAGCAATGACAGATTATGCACAAATTATATGTGATGCATACACAATATAATAATGCTCATGGTCTCATGTATAAGTTAGAAAAGTTCTGCAGCTTGCATCAGCTTTGCTTGATGTGTTACATCATACCAGCTTACCTTCATCAGGGTCACTGGCTTGTAACCGGGTAAGCAAAGCATTGGGGGCAGCATTCTCATACACACTAGCCAGGTAATGAGTAGAGGAGAAAGAGGGTGCATTGTCATTCACATCCAACACCTTGAGAGAAATGTCTGAGCGGCAGAACAGCCCTCCTCCATCAGTTGCCTGGGCAATGAGTTTGTAGCTGGGTGTCATTTCTCGGTCCATGACATTGGACGTACGCAACTCACCTTAGGTAAAAATGGAGAGGTAACACAGTAGTTAGAAAAAAAATGTATGAAGCTGTGTGTTTAATTTATGGCGTGTGTTGCTAAAAGTGTTTTGCTAAAACAAAAGCTAAAGACAAATGATAACTGAATGTACCAGTGTTTGCATCCATGTAGAAATCTTCAACCCCAATGCCAAATAGTGAATATTGGATCTCAGCGCTGGAGCCTGAGTCAGCATCTGTTGCGCCCACTGTCAGAATGCCCTTGTTAGTGGGAATATCCTCAGGAAAAGAGGCGCTATACACCGCCTGGCACAAGAAACCAACACACATACATTCTCACAGTGAAAAAGAAAAAAAAGAAAACATCTGTCCAACACATAAAAAATCAACTGTTCTGCGATGTATCCATTATCTCTGCTGATAGAATGAGCACAGCAGAGTTAAGTGCCCTTTCCTGCCCATAGCTGCTGCCACTGCTGGTAGTGGCTGCCTCTAGAAATGCACTTTGTGACCTCACTGTTTCACCAAAACACAATAACAAATCTACTGTAGTATGTCCACGCATAATGCAGCACACACCACCCTGCGG
This sequence comes from Pampus argenteus, assembly GCA_036937835.1. Classification (NCBI taxonomy): domain Eukaryota; kingdom Metazoa; phylum Chordata; class Actinopteri; order Scombriformes; family Stromateidae; genus Pampus; species Pampus argenteus. Next base: position 9,776,810 of record CM072874.1, read on the forward strand.
CTTTTGCTCTGTCACATTAGAGTTATGAGTTATGATTTTAAACTATTCAGAGCTGAGTCCATTAGTATATTAATCAAGCCAATTAATAATTTGTGTTTTTTGTTTTGTTTTGTTTTGTTTCACTTACTGGAATGTGCTTAGCTTGGAGACAAAAAGCTAATTACTGATTAAGACAGTTACTGTGTAATGAGACATGAAAAGGCTATCCCAATACTTTTCTGTCCTTCTGTTAGGACTTTGAAAATGCAACTATAAACAAGTAAACTAATATAGTTTATCCTTCTACATTTTATCTCTGACCTGGTTACAGATGGGACTGTTGTCATTGGCATCCATGACAGTAACTTCTACTGCGGTGCGAGCAACATATAGACCGTCGCTTGCTGTGATGTTGAGCAGATACCAGTCTTGCTGCTCACGATCCAGTAGACCACTCACATAAACCTTCCACTCCCCCTGCACGAGCGCCAGGCCAAACACACCCCGCGGGTTTCCGCCTGGAGATTACAAAGATGAAGATTAAAATGCCGACAGCAAAGAAAGATGTGAAGATGTACTGTAACAGACATGTGAATAAACTGGAAGACTAAACATAAGCCACCCATGCACACAAATAATGCAGGTACCCTTTGGCAAAATCAATAAACATCTATCATCATTGTGTAAACCAGGGCAGTGGTGTAGCAGCTATGGCCTTTCAAAGTTTCGAAATTTGACCTTTTATTACATGGTTTCCATTAAGCCAATCAGTATTTTTAAAGGCTAGAACAAAGCTGAAGTATATCATCCTTAGTCATTAAAACATCAAGCTCAGTGTCAAGGTTAGAGTTTTGCTGGAGAGGCCTCAAAATGTTTTTATTACTTCCATAAAAACATAGTGCTTACGTAGGTCTGTGAAAGACTACTAGACTAACTGGAATATCCAGTTACATTAATACTGTATATATGTTTCTGTTCATAATGTAACATGTTGTTTTTTAGAAATCTTTTCAAATCCTTTGCAAGTGGTGTGTTCTATGAATGGAGGTCTTAACAGCAGGCTGTAGAGACCATTAAAAGTCAAAAACATCTTGAATTGATGAAACCCTCACATGCTGGGTTGTTCTGTTCAGAACTGTACAATACAAACTTTATTTTCTACCCATTTTTGTTTTACCTATTTTGTATGCTAATGAAGAAAAGAAAAGCAGCAACGGTTCCTTGACCTTGCTTGAAATGCTGTAATGCATACCTTGTAATGTTAAAATTAAAAGGGAATACAAAAAAATGAAAGTCATGTTTGACATTTGAGACGAAATTAATTTAAAACTTGACCTTTTATAACAGAAACCCTGTTAGTCCAAAGGAGTCCTGAGGAACAAATACTACAGCTACACTATGTTAGTGTTCTCATAATTTCCTCACCAGTGATATAAAAACTGACTAGGCGGTTTTGGTCAGTTCCATCCCCATCTTTGGTTCTCAGAACCGCCACAACTTCACCAAGGGGATCACTCTCCTTTACCGCGCCCCGGTACAGCTCCCTCTCGAACCGCGGTGGGTTGTCATTAACGTCCGAAACAGTGATGGTCACCACTGTGGTGGAGGAGAGAGACTCTAACTCCCCCAGATCAGAGGCCACTACTTCAAAGCTGTAGCTGGAGCAGGCCTCGTGGTCCATCTGACTAACTGTGGTGATCCAGCCTGTTTTACTGTCAATGGCAAAGACAGAACTAGTAGTGATGGAGGCACTGAAGGAGCGAGTGTCTTCTGTCAGGTCCAAGTTGTAGGTGAGCAGAGGCCCAAGGCTGTAGGTTACCTGCAATTAAAACAAGATATATATAGATTCTCAAAACAATTGTGACACTTTTGTAGCAAAAAGAACAAAGTGCTTTGTATCAGTTGAACTTGAACTTGTTACCCACCTGTCCGTTGGATCCCCAGTCTGGATCAAGTGCACGCACTTGGATCACTCTTGTCCCTACTGGCATCCCCTCCATCACCGTCGCCACATAGGTGTTAGTTTCAAACACGGGCGTGTTGTCATTCACATCTAGGATCTGCAAAATTAGTTTTTCAATGCTTCAGCTCAACAAAGAATAAATTAAACTGAAGAAATAATAATGTTACAATTCCAATTTCATTTGGAAGATGCTTTTATCCAAAGTGACATCTGAGAGTTAATACAAGACAAGCAAGGATCTAGTGAGGTAACAGGCAGTGCACAGAGACTTTTCAGTCCATTAGGTACGGAGGTGTGTCTTTAGGTATGGTGACTCTTTTCACCACCAGGGAACAACAGAAGAGAAGAGGCTAGCTAGTGACTTAGGACCCTGTCGTGGTGATAGTACCAGGAGCCTTTCATTTGCAGAGCATACTGAGCAGGAGGGAGCATAGACACGAACAAGAGAGTTCATGTAGGCAGAAGACGTTTTAGTTGCTGTTTTGTAAACAAGTGTTAAGGTTTTGAATATGATGCAGACAGCAACTGGGAGCCAGTGATATGAACAGCTCTGTGCTGTTTTGACCTAAAGAACCAGACATACTTGAAGAACAGATGTGCCAAGTTGTGCTGTATGCTTAGATAACGCAAAATAATACAACATGCAATTATAGTTCCTTCATTATCCAATTTAACATTTTAAACAACAGCACTTACAACAGCACAATAGTACAATAGTACTAACAGGCTCTATATTTGACTTACCTTAACCTCCACGTCCACAGTGGAGACGGATTCGATCAGGTCTCTTCTTGCTGTTGCTGCGACTTTAAAGCGGAAGATGCTGACCTGCTCGTAGTCCAGAGGTTTGACTAGACGGATCAGACCAGTTTCCCTCTCCACCAGGAAGGTCCCTCCTTGATTGCTGTCAAGCGTCTCTCCTCCGACTGCAGAAAAGAACCCGTTCTGTCCAGGGCCCATGTACACGGACCCCAGTGGTGTTCCCACTGCTGTGTCCTCAGGAATGGTAAAGGAGTACTGAGGCTGGCTGAAGGAGGGAACAAATGCGTCTGGGGGGACGACGTGGATGAAGGCTGACACCAGAGAGTGTTTGGCCGGCGAACCACAATCTGTGGCTTTGACAAAGAAGGACAGCACGGTCCCCTGGAGATGGTCCACAGTGCTCTTAGTCATCATCCAACCGCTGTCTGGCTCCACCTGGGTACCAGCACAATGCAATTTCAATTAACTTTAGAGACCAATAAATTAGAGATAATTTTCACGTTTTTGAACATTTATAATGGTTCTTACATCTTACAGTTCAAGCCAGATTTTATTTGTACCTTATTTCCACAAATCAAAGCATGGTAAACAATTTGAGTTTTAATTCGGTATCTGTTTATATTTATATATGCTACTACTAGCTTCTTAACCAACAGCAATTAACAGAAGCCTGTTAATCCACAAACACAAAATATATCTTAATTGCAAATCAAGGTCATAGCCTAATGTTGAGTTTTAATAATGTTTACTCCCGTTAAATAAATCTGTTGAGGGTTAGATCTGGTTGAAAGATAATCCATGCTGGTTTCAGTACAGTTAGAGCAAAATGTACTGACCTCCAGCACATCAACCAGTGATAGGCGTGCCTCACTGTAAAGGGAATAGGTGATCTGTCCATTTGACCCAGCGTCAGCATCGGTGGCCTGGATTTGTGTGACCAGAGAACCTTTGGCAACATTTGCTTTGATGCTCATACGGTACTCTACTGCCCTAAATCGAGGGGCGTTGTCATTCTCATCTGCAAGAACCACTCGTACTGTGCAGAATGAAGCACGTCCTGAAAAATAACAGGGCATACATGTATGGATTTATCAAAAGCACTTTAGTGTTGACATTGACATTGTCAAAGATTCAATGCCATCAAACTATATGTAGTCCTTACTGCACAAAATATACAGTACACAGTATGAACACACTGTAAGTGATTCTGTATAACTCCTTTTACTTAATGTAGTACAAATAATGTAATGTGAATATGCTTAAATATTCATACATTTTCAAGAGTGTGAGATTATATGAAAGCTATCATCGTGCATTTACCTAAAACAGCAATGTTATCTGTATCTTTAGTCTTATATTGGCTGATTTGAAGATGGCTTTTGTCAGTGAATCAGTTTATAGCCAGAATACTACCTCCACCATCAAGAGCCATAATGGTCAGCACCATGTCCTTGTTAAGAGGATTTTCTCTGTCTAACTTCAGAACAGTGGATATGACTCCATCTGCATCAATGGTGAACTGAGTTTTCCCCAGGTCATTGATGAAAGAGTAGGTGATCTGGCCAAACAGCCCGGAGTCTTCATCTGTTGCTCTAACCTGAAGGTCCATACAGAGATTCAGGAAATAACGTCAGATTGGTCACTTCAAGATTATATATCATTATTAATGTAGGATGAGGGTTAACTTTCCTGAATGACCCTTGTTCCTGGAAAGGCATTTTCTTGGACCTCAGCCAGGTAGAACCTCTGGCTGAACACAGGGCTGTATAGGTTTGCTCCAAGGACTCGTACAATCACCTAAATCACCATCATTATCATTATAATCAGCATTCAGTCACAACATCCTCATCGTCTGCTCACATTGTGTTGATGCCATCACAAGAGTCATCGCTGGCTGATTTATCAAACACAATCACATAAACATGGCATGCAAACCAGCAGTAAAACGAAACAGGTGTGTGAAATGACACTAAAGCTGCTGCGGAGGTACGCCGTGTTCACATCAGTAGAAGTCTCACTACTACAACATGCAAGTATAAACATTTAATGTGAGCTTTTTAAACATATGTCTAAATAAAACGCCTTATGACCACCAAGAGACAGATGTGAACATTTGTTTTCCAGTTGGCGGCTCATCCTTATAGTAATTCTGATATGACATGAGCATACATTAACCTCTAACTTCAGCTGAGCTGCTTGGCAGCAAGTGCTGTAGCTGTACTGGACAGCTGTGAATATCTGTGATATATTTGAAGCGAGGGGCTGCTAAAGGAGGTGTGTAAACACTGCAAAGGTTGAGAAAAGAGCAAATCAGTTGACAGAACTAAATTGCAAGTGCAGAGAAGTTGTTTCACCTGAGCAGTATTGGTGAAGACTCCATCTGACACGGACACATTCAGTTGATATGAGACTTTCATGCTTTGTCTCCTCTTGTTAGACAGACTGAGCACCCCTGTATCCGGGTCCATCATAAAAGTCATTCTCTCATTCCCTGAGAGAATACTGTACCTGCAAAGAGTACAAATGTTCAAAATGTTATTGGACTCTACAGAAGCTGCTGGAAACACTAGTTTCTGCATTTCTGAATAAAACTTGCTAGTGAAAAAGACAAAGAAAAGTTGGAATGGCAATTATTTCTAATCCAAACACATAAGCAAAGTTGCCTAGTGAGCACTGTAGTTTTCTAAACATAATGAATTAGTGTAGTATATAAAGACATTCAAATGATGCATTCTTACCTCAGCCTATGTGCATCACAGATGTCAGCATCCGACGCCTGAACACAAGTCACAAAGTGTCCTCGCGGAGCCAGCTCGCTTACAAAAGCCTTGTATAGCACTTGGCTGAAATTAGGTGGGTTGTCGTTTGTGTCAGTAACAGTCACAGTGACACTAACATCGCTGCTGAGGGCAGGGTCTCCACTGTCCATTGCTCTGACAATGAAGTTGTAGCGCTGGATGAGCTCATAGTCAAGCAACCGTGCCGTGAATACCAGTCCGCTGTTACTGTCAATGTGGAAGTAGTCAGTGCTGTTGTAAATGTCAGATAGGATTTGGTAACTCACCACAGAGTTCTTTTCAGAGTCTTGGTCTTGGGCAAACACCTACAGGGAGAGTAATATTAAACTTTGCATTACCTCATGCATTATTCATTACGAGGTCCGGTTTGCTTCCCCCTGACACACTCCATACCTACAATAACCACATTGAGTCCTAATGAAAAAACTAAATAAAGTTCCAGGTTTCAGTGAGATACTAATCTAAAAGCACAATTAAAAACTTGGCAGGATCCATTTTGCTGAGGGACAGCAGCGTTTTATATTGTACGTGTATCTATACAGAAATATGAAACTGTTTAAATAATTTTAATAGCGTAATTTTCATGTTGATGCAAAAGAAGCAAAACATCCTCTGATCAACTGTTTTAAATTGCAATATCAAAAAGAAGTGTTACTGATAAACAAATTTCCTGAAGGACAAAAAAACAACATATATTTAATTTGGATTAGGATTTAAGGCATAGACTGGCTCACTTCCTAGAAAATTTTGCAGAAATCAATGAACTCAATAATGTGGTTAGAACTGTCTTGTGCTAACATGTTTCTCCATGCAACAGAACTGGTCTATTATTCGCTAAAGGTCAAGAGCTTCCAATGGGAAATTTCTAAAGAAATATCTCTCTATCCACTTATAAATAAATAATATTCATCCACTATACTGCTGGAGTCAGCCTTAAGTCCAAACAATCATTCACTAAGTGCACACACTGGATCGAATCAGTAAACAAAGCCACATACACACACACACATACCTGTAACACAGTTGTTCCAATCATGGAGTTCTCAGCCAGCACAGAGGAGTACGACGTGTTCTGAAACAATGGCGGGTTATCGTTCACATCCAGCACGACAATGTCCACATCGACTTCTGACTTGGCTCCCGTTAGTGTATCTGTGGCTTTCACTGTTAACCGGTAGTACTGCATGGTCTCATAGTCTAATGGATAAATCACATTGATGATTCCTGTGTCAAAGCCAATGTCAAACTGGAGAGAAGGATCTCCATCTGTGATGGTAAAGATGATGCTCTGGCCTTCAGGACTGGTGGCATTGATACACAGGACAGAGGTGGAGACGGCCACATCCTCCATGACAGTAACACCATAGAAGGGCTTGTCGAACACTGGCATGGCTTTATTTATGACAGTAACAGGCAGTTCCACCTCGCTAGACAGAGGGGGGAAGCCACTGTCAGTGGCCACGATGACCACCTTGTACTCTGCGTTAGATAAGTCTGCCTCGAAGGACCTCTTGAGGGTCAGCTCTCCTGTTACAGGATTGACCTACATGACAAATACAAACACAATTTTGGAACATGAGGAGCATAAGAATAAAGAACTCTTCACTCAAGAACAGGAAAGATATAGCTCCCACCTGAAAGTTCCTGTGTTCCTGCTTCAGGCTGTAAGTCACCTCTCCATTCAGACCATAGTCTTGATCAGTGGATGAAACCCTGAAAATAGTTGATCCTGGTTCTGCTTCCACCTGCACTGCAGCGTAGTAAGGGAGGTTCACAAAGTCTGGGGCATTGTCGTTCACATCTTCCACCTCGAGAAAGAACAGTTATGTTTGGAAAATTGTTAAGAAAATGAAGAGAAATACTGGTGGCAACAGAAGGCTCAATAACAATCAGTCATGCTACATAACTATGCTACACGACAAATATACAGTAACTGTAAAATATTGACCCTCATTAACATCTTCACTGATAGTTTCCCACAAAAGTTGTTTTTACAGCATACAATATCTGCATATTTAAGATTTAATTGAAGCCACAGCACACTATAGATACTGAAACATTCATAACCAGTGCATGTTTGTTAGAGGTGTACACTTAGATTAAATCAAGCATCAAACAAAAACTTTTACATGACATATTTGGGGTGTGGGTTTTGACAACGATTAATAATTAAGTTCTTAACAAACATTATGCATAACACAAAACTGAATAGAAAGACTAAACAGAAAGACCTAATCAAGAAGTCTTCACAACTGGGGTATAAGATATAGTACATGTAGTATAGTATAGTACATATAGTACAATAAAAGTACCTGCACTTGTACGGTGACTCTGGCCACCCTCAGTATCTCATCTTCTCTGCTGACCTCCACCACCAGCTCATAACTCTCCTTCTCCTCTCTGTCAAAAGGTACACCGGTGGTGAGCACTACTCCGCAAGTCGGCCGAATTGTGAAGCGTCCATCAGGGTTCAACAGAGTGTACTTCAGCGGCTCGTTGAGGAGGTGACCGACTGTGTTGACAACAGTCACTACAGTAACATTGGGTATGTTCTCTGGGATGGAGGCAGAATATACCGGGAAAGTGAAGAGAAAACCATTGTCTATAGCTTCTCGGACAAGCACTGTGACTAACACCATGCTGGAGAAACGTCCATCCCATACCTTGAAACAATGAAAAACAGAAGGATCCTCAGCACAGAATAAAAATATGTCATTTGTATGTATTTAACAGCTGACTCATAATCAGTTAATGCAGAGAATGCTTAAAATACGTAGCATGTATGGCCTTCTGATCACTCCCAAATGTATTCTGCAGCATGCAGCAATGACCTCAAACAGACATCCAGGGTCATAAAGAACTATCTTCATTGATGAGAAGAACAAAGATTCCTGTAACAGATGGTTTGACCCCCAGAGAGCCCTGATCTCAACAACATGGAGTCATGGAGTAGGATTACATGTAGATGCAGAAGTAGCTGAGACAGCCTAAATCCACAGAAGAACTGTGTCAAGTTCCCCAAGATACTTAAACAACCAACCTGCCAAGTACCTGAAAAACTGTGTGCAGGTGCACTGAGGAGAAATGATGCTGTTTTAAAGGCAAAGCATGCCGAAGCATTTAGGTTTATTCTGTTTACTGAAGATGTTAATTGATAAATAAAAAAAAATATTCATGTAATTACTTTTGAAAGTGAACTGACTTTACTTTTAGAGCCTAAAACGTTGCACTGTACTGTATGTAAATTATATTCATGTGTCATGTTCAATGAATAAGTATTGGCAATTAACTTACCTTCACATTGAAGCGGTAGCGATCTTTATTGAGGTTCTGATTGATGATGGTCACAACCCCAGTGTAGCGCTCCACAGAGAAGTGTTCCTGGTTGCTGTCTGACAAGGAGTAGACTAACAGGGGCGTGACAGACTTGTTGGGGTTAAGGCTGAGGTCATAGGTCATATCAGGGTCAAAAGCTTCAACCCTCAGGACCTCAACTCCGATGTAGGTTGGCAGGAGGAGGACTGCCTCGTACATGTCCTGAGAGAACCTTGGTGGTGAGTCATTGATGTTGATCACCTAAGACAGAGTGAAAATCCAACATAGGGATCAAAGTGAGTAAAGAATGGTTTGCGAGGCAGTGAAAGCTGATTCATATGTCTTTGACCTACCTTTATAAAGACCTCTGCTGGGCTGTCAGCACTCCTAGATGGCTGGCCACTGTCTCTAACATGAACCCTAAAGAGGAACTCAGAGAAAGTCTCATAGTCCAGGCTGGCAATTGTTCTGAAATATAAGAACCATTCAATAATTATTTGCCCCAGAAAAGGTGAATTGACATCCTCAATAAATGGTCTGATTTGTACCTGTCACCTACCGAATTGATCCAGTCCCTGAGTCCACACTGAAAAACATGCGAGCGGTCTCGTCTTTGATCTGGAACACTAGCAGGGCGTTGTGACTGCGGTCATTATCGGTCGCCTGGATGACTAGAGGTTTACCATCTTCTCCTAGAACCACACTGTTGACTGGAGCAGCCTCACTGATTGCACCCACGTATCTGTTAAGGCAAAAAAAGGACACTGGTATAAAAGAGGAAAGCTTTAGCTCAGCAGCCTAGGAACATGTCAGTGCCAGAGCTGTACTCAGTAAATCAACCTCCAATGATACCTGATTTGTTGAAAGACAGGTGGGTTATCGTTGACATCCCCCACTTGGACGACGACAGTGGTGCTGGCCTCCACTCCAGCCATGCTCAAGGCATGTACCACAAGAAAGTAGGATGTTGTTTGCTGCCAAAACAAAGAAAGTGCTATTTTAAACTTCTATGTGCATATAATATATATATTAGTGACTCCTTAACAAATAATGTTTGTGTAAATCTACACACCTGCTATATTAAAACACAGGCATTAACGAACCTCAAAGTCGAGTAGTTTACGCATGCTGATTACACCAGTATGATGGTTAATAAAGAAGCAGTGGTCCTCATTGCCTCTGGTGATATCATAAATAAGTGCTGAGCGACTGAGAGCACTAACGGTGGTCACATATGTTCCAATGGTGCTGTTCTCCATTACCTGTATACACACAAATTGCACAATTTCTTTGATGAAATGTACCTGCTGTATGCCTGTCTAAATGTACCATCTACCATTTTTCCAGCAGCATAGCCATCTCATCCATGTACTCATCCACCCAGCCAACCATCTATCCCTTTACCTCAGCCTGATACTCCTTCTGAGAGAATTTGGGTTCAGAGAAGTCAGAGAGTATGAGGGAGATGCGAACTGAAGCTGTGGCCATTAATGGAGGAAATCCACTGTCCGTGACACGCACAGTGAGGGTGTAAAAGCCCACAGAGCTGAGGTCCAGATCCCTGGCAATTGAGATAAGGCCAGTGGCATTATCTATGCCAAAGACACCCCCGGTGTTACCTGAGAGTAGTGGAGAGGTTAAAAACATCATTTACTGATAAATACAGAAAAGTGAACTTTGGTGACAAAGCATTAAATACTACACTCACAGTTCATAATACAGTTTAAAAAAGAAGAAAAGAGAGGCATAAAAATAATAATACTTTCAGATAGCACCGCACCTGCTTCCATAGTATAGGTGAGTTGCCCATTGATCCCATTGTCTTTGTCGAGGGCGGTCACTTGCAGTACAGCTGTGCCTATGGGAGAAGACTCATAGGCCACAGCATCATATACAGTGCTGGTGAAGTAAGGGATGTTATCATTGGAGTCCTCTACTGCCACCAGGATACGAGCCAGGTCACGGTTAAATGGAAATTCCTGATCCTTGACCTGGAAAAGCATCAGGCAACACAGGAGATGAATGTAAATAGCGTTGTAGACAAATAAAAGAAATCAGCTAAAGTGAGGCAGGCATAGTTGCCAAGAGGAGCATAACTTAAAAGAGAGCACAGGGACACACGTATACAGTAACACACACACACACACAGGCTCACAGTAACAACCAGCCAAGCACGTGAACACGTATGTCTTCCATGTATGCCTCCTCACCATAATCGTGAGGATGTGCTGTGTTCTGGCCTCATAGTCCAGGCTGTCAGCAGTGTAGACGACCCCAGTACCAGGATTGACCCTAAACAGTCTCATACTGGCCGGGTCTACACTACCATAGATGGAGAAGCTCAAACGGGCACGCTCATCTATGTCTGATGCCCTAACCCGCAGCAGCTCAATGTCCACCGGTACGTCCTCAGAGACACTGACATCATAGGCAGGGTGTGAGAAGATTGGAGGGTTGTCGTTGCTGTCTTGTACGCGGATGAACACCTGAGTGACGAAGAGATAGAAGGGGAGATTGAAAAATCAGCACAGTAGATAGTGAGTAGAATTGTGCTCAGTATATTATCTGAAGAGATAACAGCCCTGGAGTTATTTTTGGAAATAGTTGTAGGTAAGTGTTCTACCATCAAGTTTTCATTTGCATGGTGAAGATACCAATGAAACATTATATACACTATAAGGCATAGCTATATTTTCTGGTGTTTTCAAGCAGTACAGTGCTGTCTGAGAGTATTTCTACAAATATTCGACCTTTATCTGCCCATGCTAATCCCATTAATCCACTAATATCAATGATTTCCCTCAGAAGGCAGAACTAGTAGGCCAGCCAATAGCGCAGCAGCACAAGAAATGTCAAAGACAGAGGAACAAAATGCACATTTCATAGTCAGCGAGAGATAATTTCCAAAAAAGGGAGTTCAGGAAGAAGGAAAGATGAGCGTAAACAGCTGCCCTAGGAAGAGATAACAATAATTTTGATCTGGATCTGAAATGTGTAATCATAATGTGTACCTGTGCAGTGGCAAAGTTGGTCCCATCTGTCACCTGTATAGTCATGTTGTACACAGACTGCACCTCTGCATCCAGTGGCTTGGCTACAACTAGAGTCCCCACCCCCACTTGAAGGTCAAACTGCATGTCAAAGCTCCCTGGAATCACACACACACACACACACACACACACACGGGTTCTCGTTAAGTATTCACTTTGCGTACTGAACTCACTTGCTTTAACTTATTATTGTGTAATTGTTTTGGCCAGGCGCCTCTGTCTAGAGCTGGAGGGTCTGTGAAATAAAATGAACTGAAAAGCAAACCAATGTAGCACCAAACCCACCTGCCAGCCCGAGAGCTGTTAACAGCCACACAAACAAACGTCTTATCACTCCAAAACACAACCCATCTCAGTGATCAAAAACCTGCAGCAGGGTCTTTTCCATCGGTGGTGAGTGTACAGTTTAGAGGCTTAATGTTTGATTAAAGTGAGGGAGAGGATTGATATGGTATTCAGCACCACCCCTCGTCTCATTCCAGCTTCTCTCCTGAGATATCTTGGAGCTTGAGCTCTTCTCAGCGTATGAATACTGATTGAGCATTTTTCACAGAACCACTGATGCGTGTTGAGTAGGAGTAAACCACGGACGTTCTCCCTTTTTTTTTCTGTAGAAGTTGTAGTTGGTCAATATTACGCTAAGAGGGAACGATCTCACAGAATTAACAAAAAACAGAAATCAGAGTATGCAGTCTCGAAATAAAAATGAATATCCTGTTTCGGTCCTGTCTGTTAGAGGTGCCTCTGGGAGTCTGATCATGTTTCACAATTAGTTTTAGCTTTTTGGCAGCATCTATATTTTACAAACACATCATATGTATTGTATTTGTGCAGTAGTAGTCAATAAATTGTGACTTTTCATTAGTAATCTGTTAAACAGACAACAATTTGTTTATTTCATTTGACATCTACATTTGACTAGTGGCACTGTAAAGCAATTTTTGAGTAGGCTGATGTATTGTTTGTATTAAATATTCTACCAGAGCGTATATGAACAATATGATACACATAAACATCAATCCAAAAAAAACCAAAACATTTAGTGATATTAATCTTAGTGACACAGAGAACTGTGCTGTGATATGTCTGTCCTGTACCAAAACGTATTCTGGGTTTGGTAAAGCTGTATCACTGTCTTATTATCACAATACTACCACTATATGCCAACTGTGTTATCATCTACCCCAATTTACTTTCCAAACTAGCAGCACAGTAAACAAACTAATTATATAAACTTGTCCTACTGGACCGGTGTACCAGTGGTACCATACTGGTACCATACTGGTACTGTATGCTGCATTTTTTTTCTCTGAATTTCTCCAGACATGAGGCATTTGAGGCAGAGTTATGACAAAAGGACGTTTGACCAGACCTGTGTCAAGCGAGCAGTTTCTTCCACATGCATTCTGTGGAATGTAGAACATTTCTCTGGCGAGTCGTCCTCCTTAACGATGAGAAAGAAAAAAAAAAGAAAGAAAGAGATTATTAATATTTAGGGAGCAGAGAATATTTTTCTGATCAAAGGTATGCATCATTTCCACACAGCACACTGCAAAAAAGACCTCTTGGTGTTTTTACATTTAACTGTGCTTTTAGGAAACTTATCATCAGAATACTTGAGGACAGTATGGGAAATGAGATTCATTTATGGATGATATGGATGAGTCCAGTTGAAGTTTGAGAGAAAAGATCACTATGGTTTCAATTCTTTTGAAAAAAGTGAAATATTAATGAGCACTTCCTGCACAAATTCCCCACTGATATCAACATTTAAGGACCCTATTTTCCTGCAAGTGCATGGCCAGTGCAACGCAGACTTTATGCAATTTTTCTCAGGCACAAGATTGCGTCTTGTGCCTGTTTGGTAATTTCTGGTACCAAACTAGTATGCATGCGCCAATACAGTGGAAGCGGCATAGCTGAGGCTGTGCTTATGCAGATTAGGTGGTGAAGTGCAAAGTTGGTACTCATTTTGGCAGTAAGACTTGTCCAAAAAATGTCAGGCAGGCACAAGGCATTTTCTGTTGCTTCAGTTTGGCAGAGACAGTGGCACAGAGATGTCTCCAAAACCACAAAACACCTTTCATTAATGGTTTAGATTTTGTCTCTTTCAGTTTGATACATATTTTCCATCTACTGGAGAGACTGACATGAGAATCAAAACACAATTTAAAAAAAAAGATTCTTAGCAATGATATCATCTACATGGGTGTAATCCAATGACCCAGAGTTCAGAAATACATTCAGTTGGATGATTTTTCCACAACAAATTGTAGAATGTCGGATCTTTTTCATGTTTATTAAACAGCTGTAGTGATCACACAACAGTGTGAACGATACATGTGTTTCATGGACAGTCTCTGATTTTAGAGAGACACTGGGCCCATTGTTTTGCACATGGATGGGATAGCAGTGGTGACTTCATTCATCTTCTGACATGGCAACAGCAAAATTTCAAAATGCATTGTGTGTACAGTATGAAATGCATTGCTTCAAGAGATCCAAAATAAATTAATTGATAACTAACCAAACAATATCAGAATGTGAAGTAACTTTGACACACACCACATTAGTAGACCTCCACACAAATGGATGTACTAAACTGGTTTATGTATACCAGTCTGCAGTTGAACACATGACAAGAAAAAATTAATTTAGTTTTGCTGTCTCATTTTGCCTCATTTGATTCCTAAACCCAAAATAAATAGATTTGAATTAACCTGAAAACACAAGGAAACTCTCCAAACACAATTCTCTTGTCTTGTTAGTTTTGTACTGTATGCAAGTTTTCTTACCGATGATGTTGAACCAAACGGGTGTGCTTGACTGGCTCACAGCAACCACTCCCACTGGCTGAGCTACAGCAGCTGTTTCAGATATTGAGAAATTATAGTGCCGTTGTGTGAACAGTAGGGGCAGGAGCGATGGGACAGGTTTGCGAATCCACTCCACGTGTAATTTGACAGTAGACCATAATGGGGGATCACCGCTGTCTTCTGCTTTTATCTAAGAGAAGGAACAATACTGAGAAACATCCAACGAATCTAATGTCTGGGAATTCAAGTAAAATATTGGAATAAAGATAAACCAGACCCTAAATTAGTGAACAGGTAAAAGAAGTAGATTTCAATTGGATTTATTATTACAACAAATCTGATGTTAGTATCCCTCGATTTCGATATCTATACTCATCTTCTCTACTCTGACACTGCACGTACACCTCAGCTCAACATCCCATCCATAAATAATATATTTGCTGACCTCAAAATTGATCTCAGTTACGTTCTGATGGAATGGATGTCCCTGCTGTCTTTAAATAACCTGAGCTTCCTTTCATACACCAAATGGGAATATTATTAACCAAAATAAATCTAATTATATTGGTGGAGGAACCTATATGAGAGGCAATTGGTGCTCACTGAAGACCAGAACGTGTGAGCCAAATACATTATTTGAGCCATTATTTGCTGAGACAATTGTGTTACACTGAAGGTGAATACCAAGAACACGATTAAGGGGAAGAGGATTTGTGTGTCTATTTCACTGCATGCTACTTCCATAATTAAACTATGCGCTTATTTCTACTCAAACTGGGCACAAGTGCAAGCACAAACTCAAGTGCACATGGTTGTAGCCAACTAATCAGAGAATTAGATGCTGGATCTGGAGCAGGGTAATTACATAGTTAGAATGCAGGTATATGGCTGAGCAGACAGAAACACAATTAGCATTTTATGTCAGAGTATCAAAAATGTTCTGTGCGTAAACACACAAAGTCAGATGTGCCACTCCGCACACACAGACTAAGGCATTGTGGCTACATTTGATCTGACCAACTTTACACATGCATAATGTCTAGAAAACTAATAGAATTTATATATAAAAAAACATATATATACATAATTACATATATATATATATATATATATATATATATATATATATATATATATATATATATATATATATATATGTGTTTTTTTTATCTTAAAAAAAAACACAACATCACTAAGCCAAGTAATTTAGACCAGACAACATCTTAAAAAATAAAAATCAGAACCCTTTAAAAAGACAAATAAACTTGGTATATGAAACTTACAGTGAGGATATCATAGCTGCCCGCCGTCACCATCTTCTTTGAAGACACCATAGCAGTCCTGGGGTCAATACTGAACTTTTCATCCCCATTACCATCAATAATGCTGTAGGTGATGTTGCCGTTGACTCCCAGGTCACGATCATAAGCGAAGACGCGGTAGACCGGTTCACCCCTTTTGTTGCGGTCTCGTTCAGGCAAGCTGATGCGGTAGGTGACCTCTGGGAAGATGGGTGGGTTGTCATTCTCATCCTCAATGCGAACTATGACCCACACAGTAGACTGGCGGGTGGTCACTGGGCCATCTATGACTGTTACCTTAGAGAAACACACAACCAGACATGCAAACAAATGCATATCAGGTAACAACAAGCGTCATTGTCTCTTGAATGTGTTTTTATAATATTTGTGGGATTATAGTTGTGAATGCATACATTTATTAATACAGCTGCTTCTGTGGTGAGCAGGGCCACATGAAGCTGAGCTCAGAGGAAATCGCTTTGTATTATTGATCCCCTGGAGGCAGAGGCAGAGGTCTGATCACTGATCAATTGGATTAGATCAGGGAGAACACCATTGCAACCAGCCTGCCTGCTCACTAGACTATTAATTACAGACAGGGAACATGGACTGGCAGGTGGAGCAGCGTGTGGTATGCATGGACTGACATTCCTATTGAAATCAAAGGACAGGACAAGAAAGAATGACGTAACAGCAGAAACCTCTCTACCCCCAATCTCTGTGTATGCTCTCATAAGCTGTGTTCGCATATGTACTGGAGCTGAACAAATCTGCACACAACGTTATTGTGTCTAGACAAGCAAATTGGCAATACAGAAACAAAACATCTCATTCCATTCTGTAGAAGTGCAAAGTGCTTGTAGATTCAACAGCATGTAATAAGTTGTAAGAAATGTCTGGGAGAAGTATAAACTTTGCTCATGTCTCTGAAGTCAAGAATCTCTGACTATCTGGTTCATGTGCATGCAGAGCAGCAGGAGCAACAGAAATGGTAATCACAGAGCTATCTGTATGCCCAGTGCTTCCGCTTATCAAATTCTGGGCAGACCGACTCGTCTCCCCCCTGTTCCCGTCCTGAGTAGAGAAGATAACCAATGATGAATGATTACATTTAGAAAATCCTAAACCTGGGACCCAAAACTACAACCATTCATCACAGTTTATAGAGCCTTGAGGACCTGCCAGGGTTGTCCTCCACCCTGTCTCTGTTAATAGTAGGCTATGGCAGGTGCCAGGGCCAGATAAATAATAATACTATAAACACTGTTCTGGTTTTACTGTACCTCTAAGAAGTGTTCTTCCTGTTGTTCTCTGTCCAGTTTCCTTGAGGTTGTTGTGATCAGCCCTAAAATTCATAAAAGAACAACTTTTTCATAAAAAATATTCACCATCTCTCTTCACAAGTTTTTAAATATTGCTTCATTTTTAAAAGCCAAATAAATTTCTAGTTAGTAAAGAGTCTTGATGAGCGGATGCGGGTGTATACTTGCGCTCACATGCACACATATTCCATGTTCCAAAAGCTATAGCCTGCAGCCTTGGCAGAGACTATGGTATTTGGCACATGTTCATATGGCACTGTAAAGTTGTGGGTCACTCAGTTTGTCAGCATGTCACCAGGACAGTAGGAAAGGAACGAGGCTATTGATAATAGCTTTGATCGAACCGCATTATTCAGATGATGGTTAGACACTTTGACAAATGCTAGCAAGCTGCATTGGAGATCATAGATAATGACAGCTCCATTTTCCCCTGACATTTTCCTCTCTTTTCATTTCATCATTTTTATTATTCTATTATCTGCTTGTTAGTTCACTGACATTGAGCAAATACACACACACACACATATACACTTAGGCACAGACACAAAGTTTGTGTTAATAAATTGCTAAGTTTGGTCAGGACAAAATTTGTGTGTTAAACAAATCAGATGCTCCCCAGACATCATTCTGGCTAGCAAACAAAGCAAACAAATTGCAGGCATTAATCCACAGGCAGATTCAGCCTATAATATGACAGTTTTACAATATTATAAGCCGACTTTTGTTTTGCTGAGGGAATGAATGTTGTAGATCACAGTCCTTGCCTAATATACAACATCTCATGAAAACATCCAAACACAGTGAAATGAGCACATTTGTCTCATCCGGGATGTTTTCACCTAACACACAAATACAAATGCACTGATGTGAGAACTGAATTACTATTACTTTGTTTTAGTTAGTTTGTTTGTTTGTTCATTCTTAGTATGCACACAAAGTATTCTACTGTTCAAATAAGGACACACATCGGTACATGCACAAAAAACATCGTACATACATATTTTACTGTAGTTTTTTGCATTGAACAATTACACTGAATGTGGTTATGGTGATAATGTATTTGTTTCAGTGTAATTGAAGCGTTGCAGTGGAGTAGGATTATTTTGGATGCTGTAAATATCCATGCAGTCAATATTCAATGGATAAACTGAAACTCTCTCTCTCTCTCTCTCTCTATCTCTCTCTCTCTCTGACACACACACACACATTCATGCTTGCACATATCACAGTGTCACCTTGAGCTTGCTATGCAGGCTAACTTCAATTAAGCAAATTAGGAGTAAATCTAGAGCAGCGGTCACAAGCTGCAGGAGAGAGACTAGAGGGGGGAGAGAGGGGCTTGTTCAGCAGAATACAGCGCGAGTAACAACTCTGATAAAAATCAATGATCTACAGCTCAGAGCACATCTGTTGGACAATCCTCCATTTTAATGAGACATGAGGAAAATAATACAAAAAATCCCCACCTACACCATCAGATACACACAAACTGTTTGCGATGGTCCAGTGGCCTGTTTCAACTCCTAAGACTTCTACCTATAACGTACTAGTCAATAGTAGTCAGTACTGTCAATTCACAGCTTAGTTCTTCACTATGTAAAAAGTAAAGCTCTCATGCATTTTCTGACAGGAACAACATAAAAAATAGAAACTTGAGATTTAAAATTCAAAATCAGGCTTTTCTTCATTGTTAATCATGAATGATGACTCAAATGATGGATATAAATTTATTGAATAATAATAATAATGGTATCTAATACCGGACCGAATACCTGATCCAGCTATTGGAGTCAGTATTAGACCGATATCCGATATCAGTAATGGTATCAGCGCATGTTTAAACAAAACCAATGCAATCCAATAGAGGGTTGTAAAAAAAGGTCACAAAGCCACCACCATGACTCCATGACAGCATTCTGCAAATATGCATGGTGCTACAAAAAGCACTAAATCAAATCAAATTTTATCTGTATAGCCCAAAATCATAAAATACATTTGTCTCAGAGGGCTTTACAATCTGTACAGGGAGTGACACCCTCTGTCCTTAGACCCTCAATTCGGCTAAGGAAAAACATGCCCACCAAAAAAAACTTTTAACAGGGAAAAAGGTGGAAGAAACCTCCAGGAAGAGCCACAGAGGAGGGATCCCTCTCCCAGGACGAACAGACGTGCAATGGATGTCACATGTACAGAACAAATCAACACACACATATTGTACAATCACAATCACTACATTTAACATCCTGTGTCAACACTCATCTGTTCTGTTTTCACACCCAAAGGAGGCAGGCTTCACTCACACAACCGGACACAAACAGACAGCACTATAAGCTTTCACAGCACACTTACACACTTTGCACTCATTCAAAGTTCTGCTTCAATACATTTTGGGAATCGTTGCAATACCTCAAATCCATCAACCTGATGCTTTCAGAGTGAACCCCAAACCTGGTTTTGAAAAACAATTTGAAAACTTGAAGGCTTTTCAGTGGTTCAGGTCATAGTATAGTGTGACGAGCAGACGCTTCATGAAAGCAAATCAATCAGTTGGGTTTTTTGTTTATCCATCTATTCAATGGAATCGCTATGGTACATGGAAAGTTTTAGACTGGGTAAACAGTGAGGGATGATTCATTTTAAATGCATGTCTCATTACATAACTACTAGACTACTGTCAGTCACAATTATATAAAAATGATGATAATTATGTATGCAGACTGTGACTTACTAAAACTACAGACTATAGTAGTAGATCCAAAAAATGGAATAGATTAATATATTGCTTATTGAGCTTCAATAAGAAATGTGTGAGA
This sequence comes from Pampus argenteus, assembly GCA_036937835.1. Classification (NCBI taxonomy): domain Eukaryota; kingdom Metazoa; phylum Chordata; class Actinopteri; order Scombriformes; family Stromateidae; genus Pampus; species Pampus argenteus. The sequence continues at coordinate 9,796,929 of CM072874.1, forward strand.
GAGAAAAATGCTAGAAACATTAAAAACCAATTGCTCAGTATTACAGTGATAGTTCATTTATCACAGTGTGAACAAGACAGTCATCATAGTGTCATCTGCTTTAGTATTTATAAATAACAGATACAATACTGTGGGTCCTTGACAGAGATAGACAGTAGGGCTCAGATGGCTAAAACCTCTCCCCAGGGACACAACACAGACACACAAGACACATGCAAATGCAATCATAGACATACAGAGGTAAATTATTCTTATACAGTTATTAGATATGTGTTGTGGTTCATACAGATATGTATGGTATGAAGATGTGGATACACACACATGCAAGTTTCATACTGTAACAGAGCTTTCCTCTCTACCACACTGCTGAATCCAATTAATTCATTGATTAAAATGACACACAAGCTTGCTCTCTCTCTCTCTCTCTCTCTCTCTCTCTCTCTCTCTCTCTCTCTCTCTCTCACACACACACATACACAGACACACACACACACACCAAAAAAACAACCAAAAACACACATCTGCTGGATGTGTGAACAGCAATTCTAATCTGCAGAATAACAAATCAGCTCCATAAGACTTTGCAACTCTATTAATGACATCTGATTATATTTTACTCTCAAGGATTCTAAAGAGTCAAGAGTGTGACATTGTGAGTGATGGATACAGTTTACATATTAATGAGTGTGTTAGGACTACTAAATCTCAATGGAATCGATATTAGCCTTCTCACCCTGGATTAGCTCTGTCCGCTTCCCTACATATTGCCAATTTTATATCCTTGATGCTATAATGCAGAATAGGGGTGTGAAAGAGAGGACGGTATATGGAAATACCTCTTTAATTCATTAACAGAGTGAAAATGCAACGCACACCATTAGGGAATAACTTCTACCACACATTTGTGACTGACATGCTGTATGCTACAGTACATATGGGCCATCAGTTTTTGATCATTACATTGACATTTCTTTGAATCAGAATACAGATACATGTACCAGCTGAAATGTGCATATTTGCCTTTTGTTGTTTACTGAATCACTAATAACTTAATCTAGGGCAGAGGCAGCAAAGACTTCACAATGACTTTTTTTTCCCTTTTTGAATAAAACATTTCACCTCTTCAATAATTCTTTAATGAAAGCTTCAAGCAAAGCTTGTACTGAGAATGCATGGGGATCTCCATTAGCTTCAAACATGTCAGCCCAAACTGAAACATATTCTGACTTGTTTGCTTTAATATGTTGGTATGCTGTACAGATAAAATTCTTAAACATTAATATTTTGTCAATAAGTCAGAATTACAGACGTTAAATTGTTTTGTAAGTACACCAAAACTGTGAAAAGTACAGGATCAAGAAAGGATCTGACTGTATGATGTTCAGAGCTGATATTCAGTTTACAGACTGCTGTAGTTATAAATCACCTTTTGTGAGTCTGATTAAAAAAAAAAGTTTGAGAAATTTGTGTTTGTTTAAAAGATGATTGTGCAAACACATACAATTCACAAATATGTAGACAGGATGTGGTTGTTGTCACGGTAGCATTTTGAGAATGTATGAATAAAACGTGTAATTAAATCAACAGAGAGCTTACAAAAAAAATATGAAAAAACTTTGAAAAGACTTTTTCAGAATATTGATTTAAAGCAGGAGACTATATGTATAGTGAAAACTCCAACATTGTGTCTAGAAAATACACACAGAATGACATACAAAAGTAATAGAAAATAAATTTGCTTTCATGAATGTAAACTCCCTCATGATTAAAAGATAAGTCACCCACACACTGCCTAAATAAAGAACTAACTACATTTCCTCAAGTACATTGCAGTGTTATATTCACTTAAGAGTACAGAAAAGATTATCTGGGAAGCTCATCAGTGTACTAGATGCTTTGAATGTGTGGGCAAAAAAGTGGGTACTAAAGCCTTTTACTGAATGACCGTGAAGTAGGCCATGCATGATGAAAAAAAGTCATCCTTTTATAACCATACACAAAAGAATGGTTATAAAAGGACATATTACTGATACCATATTATACTGCCAATTATGTTATCGAGATAATTTCATCATTCAAAATTGTGTGTTTGTGAGTCTCACCTGTTTTTGGGTTGATGGAGAAGAAATTCTGCGGGTTGCCAGCAGTGATGCGATAACTGAGACGACTAGGCGTAGCAGTGAGGTCAGGGTCCTGTGCTTGGATACGGATGACTGAAACATCCTTTGGAGAGTTCTCCATGATGACTGGATGGTAGATAGGATCTGAGGTGAGGGGAGCGTTGTCATTGACATCCTCTACCTGAGAGAGATACAGGAAGGGAAGACGGAGAGAAAGAGAGAGAGAGTTAGATGTGAGCTGGTGGTAGTGTTGATTAAACATTAAACAATATTGTGTTGGGGAAAATCTAAATGCAAAATTTAGCATATTTGTTAATCAACAACTCGTGAAAGAAATGCTGCATGGACTGGGTCTGATTTGATCTGCTATTATTCGCAAAATGGAAATTTATTTACCAGAAAATGTCACAGATGTCACACTTTAAATCCCCTGCAAATTAATTTCCCCTTCTACAGCATAGATCTAGAATATTTATGACAAACAGAGCGTTGATTGACTGTTTGCAGGGACGTACAGAGAGCCAAGACGGTTCAGCCAGTGAATGAGGAGCACCTGTGCCTGATTAATCTCCCTATTTTTGTCTGTGATAAAGAGGCCGGGAATAAAGCGCCTGATCACACCACCACACCAGAATATCCTGAAGCCAGAAAAGGGCTGTTTGTTTTTACACAATACTGAACCCTTCCCCAACGGGTGAACAGTGTTGTGTGTATCTGAATGTTTATACAGTGGACGCAGTGCCAAATAAAATAGAAGCTGAACCAGAGAATTCCCTCCAGTGTGTATCTCTTGCTTACAGAGCATTGCTATAGTTATCCACTGCACTGAGCACCAATGGCGTTTTAGAGAGAATAACACACTGATTGCTTAGCTCTGTATTGTTACTTTGGATATAACACTCCACAATAATAAACAGTCAATGCATTAAAAAAAATGCATAACAGCAAACTATGTAACGAAGAGGACATAAAACTGAGTCATCTACTAGGAAAATGTGGTTTAATATGAAGCAAGGAATACTTCATCTGAACTATTATACCCTGTAGACTTGAAAGTTGGCTTTAAAACTATTAACATTTGTGGCTGAGAGGCAACTATACATAGCATTCAGTGTGCAAAGACCAATTAGTAATTTAATGTAGATTCTGGCTTTCTTCTATAGCTATCATAGCTTATTAATTAAGTTGGGCTCATTGCTGATTAATTTTTGACAAATTCAATGCCTGTAATTTCCTAAGTTGGTTTATCTCTCGGCGACTAACAGTGTGGATACCTGAATGAAGACTTCAATAGAGGCTGATAGGGGTGTAACCCCTCTGTCTGTTGCGTAGACTGTGAGCCAGTAGGAGTCTTTGGTCTCACAGTCCAGGATACCAGCAGTGTAAATCACCCCTGTTGAAGCCAAGAAAAAGATTAATGCAGTTGTTACTTGGGCTTGAGAATGCATATCTATTAGGTCTGTGTGTGTGTGTGTGTGTGGTTGTATAGGGAAAGTGTGGGTGTCATCACTAGAATATATCCCTAAAAGATCACATGAGGAAAGTCTTTGAATACTAAGTTTCCTGAGGCAAAGACACAAATTTAGAGTAAACTTTGTGTCCTGGCTTCACTGACATTCACAGACATTAGTGGTGCTGCTGTAGTCACCTCCAATGCTTCAGCTACTCAACAGCTAATCACAGCTGAACAAACTGCTCCCGCTGCTATTTGCTCAGTGTTAAACGTACCCTGCCCTGCACCAAGAAAGCCTCACACCAGATACACATGCACACTGACTGGCGTGTGTTTGTTGGCCTTAAGGAAGATGTGAAGCTGACAGCTTTGGTGACCTCTTGAGGGACAAAGCTAACACTCACAATGGGTGACACATGGGTGCCTCTTTTTTCAAATCAGTCAAGCAAGACTGTCTGTGTAAATGTAAAAAAAAAAAAAAAATGACACACACAAACACACACACACACACACACACTCATGTGCGAGTTCACACTTCAAGTTTAGGGTTCATTCATTTCAAGTCTACACACTGCCAAAAGTAATGAAACACAATGGTACATGGTCATGAGTGTCACACAGCTCTAGTGTTAGGATCATAAACAACACATTTAATTTCTATAAGCAGAAAATAACACCAGTCAGACAGGAATAATAATAATTGACTGTATATATCGGTAAAGCAAGAAGTCGATGCATTTCTGCTTGGTGCACACAATCAAATCTCCATTTTCCCATTAAATCATGGCACTCATGGCCCACCATTCTCAGGAACATATGAGTCTGTGACTTCAAGTAAGTGAAAGTAACTCAGTAAGAGCTAAGCTGTATGTGCTTGTGAGTGCTTACAGAGTCTGTGCATGCATCCACGCTTGAGTACGCAAACAATTAGCCGCCACAAAAGAGCAGTGCCTGGACACATAAGCAAATGGCTATATTAAGCACGTCTTTACTGCCGCTTACCTAAAAACATCACAGTCTTACATTTGCTTTTATTTGGGCGTTCACTACATTGTTGTGTTGTACTGTGTTCAGTAAGCATCAGTGTGCTGGGTATTTTACAAGTTCGAGCATCAAGACAACATGTTATCAAAAACTTTGAGAGAAAACAAAATTGAGTATCATTTAATTAGACCACACTAAACCATGGTAATGGTCTATGTCCGTGACTCCGCCGAGGCAGAACGAGCCAAGACGGTTCAGTCCAGTCTCCATACCCGTAAAATGAAAAGAGAGTAATAAGTTCGACTCACTTACTTGATTCCACGTCCAACCTTGGCTATCCTATTAAAAAATGCAGGATATTTTCTAGACAATCATAGGGATATGTTGTTCAGAGACTGCATCAGTAATCTTTTCTGAATAGATTATTAAAAAGACAAAAGCATTGAGTGGTTGTCTGCGGTTCCCTAAGTTAGCCTTCTACTAAGCCACAGGTGCCATACAGGCATACAATTCAGTGACTATAGAGTGTTACATTGTGGGCTTTCTGAGCCTCCTTAGATGCATGTATAAGGTGTAACTATATCACCAAAAAAGTTTTTATATGAGTATATACATCGAATTATTAAACAGCTGCCCAGAGCACGCACAAAGCATAGTAAGAGTGTTTGCTGAAACACATCCATGCGCTGTCGTCCTTGACCATGTCCTTTTCAAACCACATCTCATCTCTGTCAGATAGCTCGACGCAGAGAGACGAGGAAAACAGAGCTGGCTGTTTCGAAAGCTCTTTGAACTTTAAGACCGACAGGCACTATTCAGTATATTCAATATAAATCTGACTTGACAGCGTCCAATTTCACCATAAATAACACACTTCAGAGTTGACAAAAAAATTGAAGGGTCGTGGCATATTTTCTAATCTAAAAGTTCTCAGTACACTTGAGTTTATATCTATCTGTCATGTCTATTCAACTTCCCCATTCCTGAAAAACAGACATTGTGGAGCCACTATCTAATTAATGCCATCATATTAAATAATAAATCCCTTGATTGGAGAAAAATAGTGTGTGTATTGCTCAGTATCGTGAGACATCACTGTTCTGTTTGTGGCAAAAAGGAGGACTTCAAATATATAGCATGTTATTTTTTTTAACAAATGCCGAATAGATTATACTATGAGAGTGTTTGCCTGTAAGTTAAAGAATGCTTTATCCTGACTGGGACAAATCAAGGAGCTTGCAAACACACTAATAGGGGAGCAGTGGCTTCTGACAGCTGCCCAATGAGAAATTGCAGGGCTTGCTTTCCTCCTAACGAATGACAAGAATACCAATTTTTGTTCAAAGTGCAGGATTGCTAAGGGTTTAAGCCAGAGAACATCCTACTTCTTTTCAGATGTCTAGTCTGTGCTTTCCACCCACATAAGGACTGAGCTATTTTAAAACATCTAAATATCAAATGTGTGTAAAGATAGCATTTGTAAACTGCAGATATGACAGATAATGAAGTTGTCATGGGCCATATGGGATTCATCATAGATCTAATTTGCAAACTACCCAGGGGAAATGCATAAGTGAAGACAGGCTAAACAAAACAGATTACTCACACTTTCTCTCATTCTCACTGTCCCTTTTACTCTCTCTCACTGTCTCTCTCTCTTTTCACATACTTAACTTTGGCACTAAGATCCACAGATTGACATGCAGTCAGAGCAGATGATAAACATGATAGCTAAATGCATGGTAAGAGGACAGAGCAGTTCTACTTAGTCCATGCTTGACAACACTGACTTTTATACTATATAATAAAATGAAAAACTTTAAGATGGAATACTTGGCATGTACTTTCTGTATCTTTTTACCTGTTACAAAAAGGGCAATGTCAGAAACCTACTTTTAAAATTAGGGTGAACAATTAAAACAAAAGCCACAACTTAAAAACAAACTAACCATAAAATATCTTTTTTTTTTAAAAAGGCCTAGGAGGAAGAAAGCAGTATTTTCTTCTGACACTTTTTATGCACTCCAGACTCCCCTGCATCCTCTTCCTTCCTCTCTTCGCTTCACTTCCACTCCCCTCTCCCTTCACTTTCTGCTCTAACAAGCACTCTGATTTCCCCTGAAAAATCTGCACTCAATAAACCTTCTCACTGGCTGTGATGCTCCTTACTGAGTTTTTAATAGTAAAGCAAATAACAGCACCAAGCACTGTAGGGACCTGTCTGTCTATCTATTGATACACTGTTTTGTCTGAGTACTGTACATTTGTAAATATTTATATATAGTGTATATAGTTATGTATATATGATGGAAGAGACAAAGAGAGCATTTCTCTCTCAACTACAGTCAATACTAATTAGCAGAGTTGAAGGTCAATACAGGCCTCCAGTGCAAGTTATGTACAGTAGAGACCAGTGTGACGAGTTAAGAGGGGCCACAAAAGGAACATGTCATTTGTTCCGCATGTAAAATACATGATCTACACTGGTAATTGCTAAAAATTTACTAAATGCTGTGCTATTATTACTTATTATTATTAGAATTATTTAATTAACCTATTATTAGTAGAATTAATTAATTATAGGAGAAAATGAATGAATTTGAGACTGATTTTGGAGCTTGGGTTGAATGTTATATATATATATATATATATATATATATATATATATATATATATATATATATACATATATATTAGGTTTAAAAGCTTCAGCACCATGGATAGAGACAGGGACAGCAACAAGCCTTGATCGGAAATGGGAGTTCTTCACATCTACTTCGCTTCCCATGGACATTTCAAATGTTCAGGCTTTGTTTACTTGGCATTTGCAGGGCTGTCAGTAGGAGGGTCTCAGATTCAAACTAATAGATCTGAGCACACATTACTCATTTTTCTCTGATGTAAATATAGCAAATACCGAGATCTCATCCAGCTGTTGATGTTATCATTACATAAACATTGTTTAAATTTTGTGAAACTTAATTTTGTTGAGGTGCTTTGCATGTTTTGTGCATTTTCTTACAATGATACAAACTTTCTTAGATTAATTTTTTTAAACTGTATCATTAGATCTACTGTGTTAACTTAAATCATATGATGTGTTCTTGAGTTTCATATTATGTTCAATGTCAGTTCTACTGCGATTTTGTCACAGCTTAGTTACATACACAGTAAATTAATGTTCATGGTTCAGCATAGAATAACTGTACATGAACCAATATGAACTAATATGAACTGTCCTATTTTCATACTGAGTATTTGATTCATTTTATTCCTGGGTGAATGAATCACAGCTTCTTGTTTTCAGCTGTGGTTTGACACAGCAGGATAGTTGTAAACACTACATGCTTTTTTTGGTCAGACCTCCTTAAATAAGTCAGTAATTTCACTATACTTGGAAAGGATGGGGGTTCTGTGCAGGAATGCCTTCATCAATGTTATCCGTATAGCACCGGATCAGTTGTACTGTGGGGCCTGAGGCCCCGCCAGTGTAGCTGCCATGCTGCCCTCATTACAGTAATGATCTCCCAGTACACAGCTCCCACGTGAGGCCCCATCAACACACTGACTCTGACTGCACCTCACATTCTCCTCACCTCTTTCCCTCTAATACATACATACACACACTCAAAAAACATGTGGTGACAGTTTCTGTGCACCACTCCACAATGGGAGGCAGAGGAATGTTTACAACATGAATAGAAATAATAAGAAATAATAAGATTTCATAAAATATGCAAGATTAGCAATAAGCAGAGATTTTGACATTCCAAGCAAGGGACTGTAAGTTATTGGATTTTCAATTTACATAAATAGGCTTCAAAATTGATCTTGTGTCACACCTGTGTCTTCATCAATGGTGAAAGTGCCCAGTCCGCTGCCTCCTTTGACAGAGTACCTCAACACACCATCTCGTCCCCTGTCGTCGTCCTTTGCACTGACTGTCAGAACGCTTGTGCCAGCACGAGAGTTCTCTTTCACTGAGCCTCTCACAGTAAAGTCGGAGAAGTAGGGTGCGTACAAATTCTCATTGACATCCACTACCTGAAGAAATAAAATAGAAAATAATTTATTTTATTTTTTAATGAAAAATTATGTAACATATACACAGTATGAAGGTTAGAACAGATTAGTATAAGACTATTATACCAGCATTGCCTTTAATTATCTAACAGATATCAGAACTTCACATCCACTGACAACATGATTAAGCTTTCACAGCCAGTAATTGTTTTGATATATTGATTATTTACTTTGCTAATTTACCCAAGAAGTGTGTGTGTGTGCATGTGTGCGTGTGTGTGTGTGTGTGTGTATGTGTGTGTGTGTCTGGTTGTGTTACGTACCTCCACCTCCACAAATGTCTGACTGCTGAGGCTGGGTTCTCCCCTGTCTTCAGCAAACAGGGTCAGATTATAAAACTGTTGTTTCTCAAAGTCCAGGTCCTTCCTTATCCTCAGCACCCCACTCACAGCATCGATCTGTACACAAAACATTACAATCCCATACATCATAGACTGTCAATAAAACAAGAATTAACATATGCAACAGTATACACAATAAAAGAGCAATTTACCTCAAAAGTGCGATTGAAGTCATTGAACAAGTAGTATCGGACCTGTCCACCAGGGCCGATGTCTGGGTCCTTAGCCTGCACCCATGTAATCACAGCCCCTAGTGGGAGGTCCTCCAGTACACGAGCACTATAGATGCTAGGAATGAAAGCTGGGGCGCAATCATTGACATCCTCCACTATTATACTTAGAGTAGTCACTGATGACCTTCGGGTGCCTTTTTCAGCCTTGTCTCTCACCTCAATCTTCAATGTGAATATTGCGACGGTTTCCCTGTCCAAGTGGCTAGCGACAAATACACTTCCAGTTTCGCTGTCAATACCAAACTGGGGGACACTGGTCTGTAAAATGTAGGACAGCTGTCCATTTTGACCCATATCTTTGTCGAATGCAGTGATGGTAATAACTTCCATACCAATGGCAGAGTTCTCTGAAACAAGAGCATAGAAACTGTCCTGATAAAACTGGGGGTCGTTGTCATTAGCATCCTCAATGATCACAGACAATAACCTCCAACTGGACATTTGAGGGATGCCCTGATCATAGATGGTGATATTGAGTAAGTAACGATCTGATCGCTCACGGTCAAGTGGCTGCAATACAGTTATCAACCCAGTCTCCATGTTGATATTGAAGCAGTTTTCTTTATTACCATCAGATATGGAAAAGAGGACACAACCATTGAAGCCTGTATCACCATCTCGTGCTTTCACCTGAAATACGCTGGCACCAGCAGCGAGGTCTTCTCTCACTAGAATGCTAGTAGGCAACGCCTCAAACTGTGGAGCATGTTTGTTCATGGAGAAAAAGTCTGTATATCTCTCATCTGGTCTTGGTCTCGCCATGGCAGATGCTTTTGAGAGCATTTTTTCTGCCAACAACTGGGCTACCCTGGTCTCCTTGCAGGTGAACCCCCTGGATGGCATCCTGCCCCTCACCACAGATACATTCACAAACATTGGATCAGAGAATATCTCTCCATCTGTTGCACCTACTTTCAAATTGAATACTCCACTTTTTAAATTAGCCACTGCTAATGATCTTTTTAATGACAAAACCCCAGAATCTGGGTTTAGGATAAAATAGTCTAATTCGTTCCCAGACAGTATCTTGTATTTCACCATTCCAAGCTCATCCATGTCTATAGCCGACAACGTAACAATAGTCTGGCCAACAGGGAAATCCCAGCTTATCATGCCTCTGCAAGAAACCCTCTCAAAAAGAGGCTGGTTATCATTGATATTTATCAGACGGATGGAGACATTAACCTCATTCTCTCTTCTGTAAGGTGAACCCCAATCCGAGGCCCGCACTGCAAAAGTGTAGATATCATCTGATGACTCAAAGTCCAGGTCTCTTGTGATCCTCACCTCCCCTGAGTCCTGGTCTATGGTAAATGGTAGAGACTGCTCACCACTGATTGTGTGAGTTACATACCCATTCTCTCCTTTATCATCATCCAAGGCAGACACTACAAGAACAACAGTGCCTACAGGTAAACTCTCATTGATTGCAATATCATATAATGTCTTGCTGAATACTGGGGTGTTGTCATTAGCATCCTCTATGGTAATTTGGACCCTCGCTTGCTGCTGACTAATGCTATCAACCACCATCATCTCCACAAAATCCTGTGATATCCTTGTCAACTGCCTTGTGGTCATAATAACTCCAGTCAAGGGGTTTATATCAAAGTACATTTGATCTGAGAGGTTGCTGAAGCTGTAATTGACACTCAGGGGAGCTGGGGAGATTTTCACTACCTCTACAATTGTGCCTGGGGGAGCTATTTCACTCAGATTGACTATATAAACATCTTTCTCAAAATTCGCCAATACTGGGTCTGGCTTTGTAACCAACAACTGAACAACTTGAATATTGGAAAACCTAGGAGGTATACCCCTGTCTTTAGCCTGGAAGGTTAAGTTGCAGCCATAGGGGAATTTATCCCACTCAACCAATTCTGATGTTTTAACCCTATACTCATTGCCAACTGGTGACCGGTCAACCACAAAGAGTTCTAAGGGGTCACCCTCAATGATAGACACCCACTCTATATCTCCAGATACCCCCTCATCTTTGTCCTCCACAGTCACTTTGACGTAGACTGGGTCATTGTCCGCCAATGATGGCACCAGAGCAACTGCGCTGAGTACAGGAGCAAATTCATTAACCCGCTCCACAGCTAGGACAATCCGAGCAGTGCTGCTGATGCCATTGTTTCCGTAGAGTTTCATCCCTCTGTCAACCACCTGCACCTCCAGCTCAAATTGGTCTTGTTTATCCATCCTGGGCTGACCTGTCAGGGTGATAACCCCACTTGTTGGGTGGACAGCAAAGAGTTCGACTCTGTTCTTGAAGAAGTAGTAAAACTCTCCGTTGGAGCCGACATCAGCATCTGTGGCTGTTACACGTCCTATGCTGGCACCCAGAGGGGCACTCTCAGAAACGACAAATGAGTAGGAGGTTGGGGAGAAGAGAGGTCGGAGATCATTGGTATCCAAGACCTTAATATAAACAGTGGCTAAGGCTTCTAAGCCTCCATGGGCAGATGCCTTTATTGTCAAAGTGTAATTGTCTTGTACTTCACGATTCAATATGGGACCACTGCCTCCATTAGTACATATACGTAGGAAACAAAAGTCTCCCATTACAAAGTCCTCGGTCTGAAAGATCCCCTCACTGTCTCCAGACTCAATGGAGTATTTAATGTGTAAAGACCGAGGTGGCCCAAGAATAATTCCCATTTTGACCTCACTTCTTAAATAAGTTCTTGCAGCAGAGTTCTCGAAGATGGAAGCATTATAAGCAGGCTGGGTGAAGAGCAGCAGGCCTTGTCCTGCCCTAGGTTCTGGCAGGAACTGGGAATGGATTGAGGGGTAACAGAGGATTGGTAAGAAACAAATAAAATGGAAAAGAAGAGAGAAGCTGGGCAGAGGAAGCATAATTCCCCAGCGATTAGGCATCATCACTATTCCATCATCCAGTCACCCTATATTTGGAAAGAGTAAGAAAGAAAAACAGATCCAGATTCTGTTGGTGAGTTGTTAGAGACAGATACAGATACACCCTGCATGCTAAAAATGTGAGACAAAAGTTACAAAGATATTTCAGGAGTTCTGCTTATCACTACAAGGATAAAGCTTATTCAATGCTGCACTCAAACATATCGCATTCAAACACTGAACACTGCACCTTGAAAACTCTGAAGCAAAGAATGACATGTTCACATAACACACGGCCTCAGTGAAATATATAATGTCTCAGGAATAGTCCCTGTTACTATAATAAAAAAAAAAAAAACAGGACTTGTTATTCTTCGATCGATGACTACAGGGGATGTAATTCTTCCATAAGAGAAAATGTAACTAGGGCATAAGATACCATGGACTGAGAAGCATCACTGCATTAAAACAGTGTTATCAGGTCAAATGAGGAGCAAAAGTTTTAACCCCATTAAGTAACTGACAGACAGGGGAGAAAAAGAGAAACGAGATGGCCTACTTAAAACACGTTCTTTCTCTTTCTCTTTTGATGACAAATGCTTTTGAAAATCGTAAGGACTATTGTAGGCTAGAGGCTACTGAATATAGTATAATATACTGCACAGGCTATTGCATGATCATGATACAACTTCAACTGAAACTAAGAAAAAAAAATACAATAACTGATGATGTGAAATTATATATTATACTATGTCGTAGCCTACGTACCAGTACCAAATAGATCAGAATTAAAAGACTCAAATCAAGATTCCCCATAGAGAGACTGTCCAGGGAGATCCCGGGATGCATTATCGTCTCCCATGCTCATGCAGATCCGATATAGCTCACCCCGAGCAAAATCCACGAGTTTATTAAGATACAGTCTGCAATCTATAGATTATAACTATATTGCATACAGACTTCACTCACACATAGCAGCATGTCCTACCTTTAGGTGAAACAGCTGTATTCAGTAAAAGTAAATCCTTTCCCATTCTCTCCTCGGCAGTAAATTTAAAAAGAAGTCGGTGGTGATGTGCAAAATGGAAAATTCATATATGTGCACATGTCCCGATAGGCAGTTGTCTAGTGAGCTGCAGCCATCCTCGTAAAACTAAATAGCTATTGCCCCACTTTCCTGCACCTGATACTGTCACCCCGAGTGTAGCAGGCTACCTCGAATTTATCTGCAATAGTTAACACGAAACTGACGTTGAGACAGTTGAATGTTGTTTTTGCTGCGAGGTTAATGTCCGAGATAGATGTGATATAAAGAACATAACGCTTCACGCAAGTTTGAAACCGGTCAGCATCAGTTGTGTCGCTCTTGCTGGATCGCGGTGCGCTCGCGGGATGGAGCTCGCGGGCTGTGCAATCGCCGATCTTTGCCGAGTGAAGCCGACAACATCCGGAAGAGGTGACCGGTGCATATACAGCAGTATACGGCAGCGTCTCTATAGCTTTCTCTCACACACGCTAGCTTTTTTAGTGGATATTAACAAACTTAGCCACAAATTAAACTTGTTTCACCGCCCGCCATGTCCGTTTTGTGTTATAACAAAGGATGTGGACAGCGATTTGATCCAGAAAATAACCCAGACGGTGAGTATGTCTTAGTTAGCTAACTATTGTTCGGCTCTGTAACAGTATGTTAGCAACCTAACCTCTGATCATCTGGAAGTTTCTATGGAGGCGAGCAGGCCTAGTGGGCCCATGTAGCTAACCTGATATGAGCAGACCGGACCTGGCAACTTCTTTCATGCTGTAACGTTAGCTGATAACTCAGGTAGCTAAAAACACGCGGGCACGTTTTGACTTATCACGACGTTGTTAGCATGTTGAGCTCCTGTGATTAACACGTTAAAGGGTAACGATTATCGTTAGACTTGACTTAGAAAGCGATTAGAAAGTTTTATAAACATGCAACTCTACGCTTTTATTACATGTATCTATAACACATTCCCATTGTTATCCCATAATTATAATTACGAGGTTACGATGTCACAAGCTATCCGTTTCCAGTCAACAGTGCGTTTCAGCTGTTTAAAAGTTAAACTATATCTGTGCTAATTCACTTCATACAAGTGTCCAAAGCCCACTGGGATGGTTTAATATACTTTCAAATATCTTCATTATCATGATAATTCAATTCCTCATCTTGAGTTTCCTTAAGATCAAGTTTGTTTATGAGGCCATTGTTTGTACGAAGGCCCTGATCTAAATGTAATAAATCTAACTTTCAAAGTGGTAACATCCTTAGAGACCAACACAAAACCTCAGTGAGTCTCTTGTTCCTTTCCTTCGAAATGTCCACCTCTGTCTTTAAATCATGTAACATTGTGCATTACCAGATACTGAATGCAGGAGTCAAGTCTAATTTTCATCTTAATATGATGCCTCTTCACGTTATAATTAGGCTACGTCTATGATAAAAGGTGCATCAAAGGCAATAACATGGAGGGGATATGGTGTTGGCTATGCTGTAGGGAAAATTATTGACTTGGGATGTCACACAAGTTTTATTTATCCATTCTACGTTTTATCTTTTAGGGCAACTTTCAAAAGATGGCTTTTCATTCACTTTTCATTCAAGTGTTGTTTTCCTACAATCTACACACAATTAATATTAATTCATGTAAGCATGTCAAGTTGTTTTAATACTAACGTGAAGTCTTCACACTTAGTTATCGTTATACAGCCATCAAATGTTATGTTCAGTTTTTAAAGTAACATACAACTTCTTTGTTAGCCTCACTTTAGAGTTCGGTCTGACTATGAGCACCTCAATCTGCAACAAATCATGACAGTGATCATGTGAAGGCAGCATCAGGCACAGTTGAGAGTTTTGTTTCTTTTTGTAAACTATAATTCATTTAAAACATGTTGTTGGATTCTGTTGGGGGTAGCCCGTTTCCCATCATGCCACATATTGTTCATTGCAGTTAATCAATGTTGTATTTTGCTCCACAGATGGCTGCATCTATCATCCAGGAGTCCCTGTATTCCACGATGCGCTGAAGGTAAAATGCCTGAAAAAGCACAGTTAGCTTGCATATTTTTTATGCGTTCAAAGTTAACGTCTCTCTTAACTTTCTCCAGGGATGGTCATGTTGCAAGAGAAGAACTACTGACTTCTCAGACTTCCTCAGCATTGTAGTAAGTTTGTGTTTCAGTTTGAACCTATACTTTTAATCCTCCATGGCCATGTCTCCACTGTCTATTGTTTTCATAGACATTGACTGCCATCTTCTCTGTAGCTATATTTGCTGTACCACTCATTGTTTGTGAGTCCAATGCAGTGACTTTCTCCCTGCAGGGCTGTACAAAAGGTCCCCACAACAAAGAGAAGCCCCCTGAGCCGGTGAAACCAGATGTGACATCGTCGGGAGAAAAGAAAGACATAGATGAACAAAAACCAAAGTTTAACGAGTACATCATCTCCGCACCAAAGCCTCAGGAGGCAATACGCAGACCCAGGTTGTACAATTGCCTACAAACTTTATATTTGAATCAATAGCCTGAGAATACAAAACACTTGTTTTATACCCTCTTTTAAGTGAAGCAGAAATAATTTTGGAGATGAGAAGATTCTGCATGTACTAAACATATTAAATCAAAACTTAGCATTGTTTGTTTGTTTTTTGTTTTTTTTAAACACATTTAAAGAAAAGGGTGAAAAGACTCAGAAGAACCGTCTTTTCTCTATTCAGTAGCCCGACAGGGCTTCCAGTTTAATATTGTATATACACTACGTATTAGCTCCATGGACTAAATGCTGCTTTGAATTATTCTGGTGCAAAGTCGAATGCATGAAAGGATAGGTGCAGTATCACAAGTATTAAATCAGCCTGAAATCATCAACTGTATCCACAGCACAGTCTTCTTTAGTCTTCTACCCCGGGTACGTCCCACAACAGTTCAAAAGAAAGGGGACAAGTGACTGATGAAATGATTATGTCTGAATAGTGAAACCTCTTTCAAGTACTGTATTGGTGTTAGGCTGGCTTTGTAGCAGAGATGTAATTTTTAACTGATGTTGGCAATAATATATGCCTTACTTAAAAACCACAATTTCCTGCCCCTTTTCCAATAGCTTTAAGTAGTTATGAATTAACAAATTGAGCAAAGATTCCTTTTGTCGCTTCCTTTGTTAATTTTTTTGCCTAATTGTTTGGTTGCCATTACAGTCCTGATGAACCAATGGTGAGATTGCAACATAAAGTCTCTGCTTCTCTGAAGCAGGCTCTGGAGAAACTGAAGCTGTCTGAAAATGCAGAAGAGAAAAAGGGTGAGAACAGAACTTTATCTACACTTCTTCCTCCTCTTTATTCCTCCGTATTCCTATTATTGTTGTCCTTTTTTATTTCTGGCTATTTGGTCACCATCCACTTCTTTTTATAGTATGTGGGAAGGTCAGGTTGACCGTTGAAGTTAATGGATGGCCACTAGGGATTTGCCATCACCTGTGTCATTCACATCATGGCATTTGAGTAAAAGCTGACTGAGGCAGGTTGACACATAATAACTGTCAATGCAATTCTTAGATGCCTTTCAAAGTTTTGGTGTTGATTCTTTGCCGCTCTCTTTTTTGTCTCTAGAGGAAGATGACAACGAGATCAAGATTGGAACATCCTGTAAAAATGGAGGATGCACTAAAGTAGGTGAATGTGTGACTATCTCATGGTGCTCAAATTATTTCTAAAGGGCTTTGGCATCAGCAGCTGAAATGTTTTAAATGCTTAAATTCCACAATTTAAGCATGAGCATGTTTTCACCTCTCGGTTTCTAAGCATAATTCAGTTCGCATATGTTAAAAAAAACAAAAAAAACAACCCACAGATGTCATTACATGCTCATGCTAATGTACTCTGTCAGAGCAGAAACCCCAAGTTTGGAACATTACGTTTTGAGGAAAATTTGCACTGACGTGTTTTGTAGAAGCTTTGAGTGGCACTTTAATGATTTACATAATTGTTCATTAACTGATTTGATTAAAAGCTGTGAGATATTCTCTCAAGGGCTGCCTGCTTTTAGTTGATTAATCAGTTATGTCTTGATATATTCTACATTTATACTTATTATGTACTTTTTAATTTTGCATCAAGGAATGGGGTATTAATAGTTTTCCTGCATCTCTACATTCATGTAATTTAGCCATATCACTTCAGTCTTTTGAATCCTACATTTGTTGTCGTCTTCAGAGTTTTGATGGACCTGCAAGCGATTCGGACGTGTGCTTATACCACTCTGGATTTCCTATCTTTCATGAAGGGTTAGTATTAGATAAATATATTTAAGTATATATAATATAAATATATGATAAATGTATTTGTTTCATTAAGAGTATTTTAAATTCAGCTCCGTCTGTGTTGCACTGCAGTGATACGAAATAGTAGATATTTTCTGGACGCTGCAAAAGAAGCGTGAAGAGCAACAACAGTATTTTACTCTTAGTCTTCCTGTTAGTCTTGTTTGCTTGTTCTCTTGAGTGACAAGTTATTGATTGCTAAAAATTCAGCAGGTGTATGTTTTTTTCCGCATGTCAAGGATGAAATACTGGAGCTGCTGTAAGAGGAAAACATCAGACTTTAACACCTTCCTCTCTCAAGAGGGCTGTACCAAGGGAACACATCTATGGAGGAAAAGAGATGAGGTAGGTGCGCCTGTTTGACAGCAAGTGGTCATTTATGTGTGCAAGTCTCTGTGAGAGAGCCTCAACTTTGACTCCATCTAGTGGTGTTTGGTAAGAACTTGCAGTAGAGAAAATGCTTTGTGATAAAGAATGAATTTCTGTATTCGATGATCTAACGGTAATTGTAATGTATGAAATCTTCTTGCAGGGTAAGAAGGTGGTTCCATGTCGCTTTGACTGGCATCAGACTGGAACACAGGTCATCATCTCTATCTATGCCAAGAACGGCGTCCCGGAGCTAAGTTACGTGGATGCAAACAGCACCACGGTGAGTGATACTGTATAGACTTAACTGTCAAGATATTTCTGACCATATGTTAACTGTTTAGTTGTTCTTTTCTTTTCATCGTAATGCCTATTTATTCTTTCCTCTTCAGCTCAACATCCATGTTATATTTGAGGGAGAGAAGGAATTTGAGCAGAAAATCAGCTTGTGGGGAGTAAGTGCAGCATCGCTTTTTTTCAACCTCATGTAAAATGTCTTGTGTCCTTTGCTAAATTCTGATTTTAAAATGTATATATATTCGAGTGAATGGAAAAGTGGTCTCAGACTTTTAGACCCCTCTGTGTCTGTGTGCTGTCTGTTAATTTTTGTACAGTATTTAACCTTTTTCATGGTGACTCCAAATGACAACAATTGTGCCTAGAACATTTTCAAATGAATATATGGCATTACTTACACCATAATAGTAAACTGCTCATCCCTGTTTTGAACACATTTTTCTAACCCCAAGTTTACATTTTTTTGAATGGAAACATGAGTGATGCAACAATTCGACACAACAATTCCTTGCTGTAGGATTTCAGTTCATAACACATATATTTCCACAAAATTATCCAATACAGCTTTGATTTACTACATTTTTGTTTTTAATACTACAATAGAAAGCCAGTTTTTTTTTTTCAAAATCTTTTATCACACCCTTCTTTTCTCTATAGGTGATAGATGTGAGTAAGACTATAGTAAACATGATGGCAGCCAAGATCGAAGTTGCCATGAAGAAGTCTGAACCCATGTCATGGGCTCGCCTGGACCTTCCTCCCCCTGTCATCCAGCCCAAGGAGAACGAGAAGAAAAAAGATGAGACTGACAGTGAGGAGGAAAATGAATGATATAGGATCTAAAACAAAAACGTATAGTGTGTATTTTTAGCTGAATCCAAGGCCATACAGTCCATTCTTTACCTCTGTAAACAGTCATCTCTTTTGCTGTCATGGAACTTTGGCCTTTACTCCTCAACTTTGCAGTGTTCATTCAATTCATACGAGGCAAAGTACTTGATTTTGTCTGTCTTTTAAATATTTGGTCCTTTTATCGGTCAGCATGTAGGTTGGAATGCTTAAGAAAATCCAAGTATGCTTTTCACTGTGCGCTGAATGACCATAGGAGCAACACTGACTTTTATTAAGTCAAATGATGACACATCTATTAAATGGCACTGAAAACCACTGAAAAATCACACTGGACCATGTTAATAATTTTAGACCCATGTTATGTTTCTGTTGAAGTCATCATAATGGACCAGTTGTGACCATCTTCTATTTGAACAGTGTTTGCTAAAAGATTATTCCATCTCTACTTCCTATTCAGCACATCTGAATTTGCATACTTGCAGTTGTTAATTGTTTTCATTCCATCCTTTTGTTTCATAAATTTTATAATTTATTACATTGTTGTGTCCACGAATATCACATTGGAGTAAATGCTGTCTTCATAAATATATAATTCCTACTGCTTCATGTCGTTTGAGTAGGAATTTTGGATCTCTAAAATGTCCACACTTGTGTAACATGGATCGTATTTTGAATAAACTGTTCCAGGAGATAAAATAGTTCCATGGGACTCAAACATGTAGAAGCAATGATATCTATCCCACTTTTTTTTCAGTTAAAAGTGTAGATTTGCTACACATTTGTTTGTTTGTTTTTTACATAATGTAAATTCTGTACAAGTTTTGCTTTCAAATGATAAGTGCTACATTTGTCTAATTTCATGTCACAACAGTTAGAATAATAAGAAATGTACTGAAATATCTGAGAATGCCAATTGAATACAAAGTATTTTGAGCAAAGTGTTATAGAAATGATTTGCTAGACAGCATGTGTCAAGACTGAGAATGTGTGCATTAATTCTGGCTGAATGAGATCATGACAAAAGGGTAAAATTATTAGGGAACCAATTTATCTTACCAAAAATAAACATTTGTGTTGAACTTTTAAAACTGGGGTGATGTGTGTGATAGTTTATATTCATTGTGAATAATTCTCATTCAGACATTCTGGTATTAACGGCTGAATCTTCCAACCGTTGGGATCCCATGGAGTGAAACATTTCTCATGAACTAAAGTTGCTGTGACCTTTAAAGTGAAGATTTTGAACTACATACAACCTTTGGGATTGCAGTGACTTTTACAAATGTCAAAAAGTTTTTAAAACTATTATTTAACTATCGCTAGAATACTGAACTATGTCCTGATGCCGTGGAGATGTCTCAGACCTTGACATCTATGCAGACGTCCTCTAACCACCAACATGAATCAATTTAAATGTTAATCAAAATGTGGTACAGTCAACTCCCACATGAAAATAACAAAAGAAAGTCCCTCAAAGCTTCTTTGAATGTATATCAAGAGTTTGTTTTTCTGCAGTTATGCATGCAAGTTATTATTTCTTCATAATAAATGTCTGATGACTAATGCAACAACTACGGAAGCTGTCTGGGTGGTAGTGTGTAATCGGCTTCCTAAAACCATGTAAATCCTATAGAATAATTCATGTAAGAATTTGTTTCATGTCTGAAATTAACTTATGTGAAGGATTTTACATGCTACAAGTTGTTGGGTGAATAGTCAGTTTCAAAATAACCTGTACACTTGTATTAAACAAAGTTTATAAAGACTGATTACAATAAGTCAATATACTGTAAAATACACAGTGCTTAACATTAAAATTCATAGCTCCGTAACGGATTTGCTGTGCCTTCAAATTGTTGTTTGGTAGTTCCGGTGCTTGGTTTCCCCTGTGTCACAGCTCAAGATAAGTGGCTGTCTTTCTGGGAGAGCAACTAAGTTTTTCAATCTCCTCATATGTAGCCAAGGAGAACCAAGGTATCGCTGTTTCACAGTTCTGACGACAACAGCTATGGCCACTGCTACAATTACTCCGCAGAGCCCTGCAAGCAGCAGCCAGGGCCACACACTCTGCAACTCCTCCAGGTAGGGACGCATTGATTCTGCTAGCCGCTGATCTGGAAAGAAAGTAGAGGGGATCACAGGAATGTGGGTAGAATGTTTGAGACGAAAGGAAAACAAGGATAGAAAGCCACATAAATCTGGGTCTAAATCATTGTCCCTTTATAAACAGAATATCTTTTTGATATAATAAAAGTATATTATTTTTAATGAATTTTGGTTTGAAACTAAATAGATTCAATTTCTTAAAAGACAATGGTAGAATATTAATGGAAAACAGTAACTGATTCAAAATTACAAACATAATGAAAATAGAAAAATTCTGATGAAAACTTACTAGCATCTAGCAGCGAGGAGTATTCATATCCCAGCTCTTTGCTGGAAATGAAGTACTCTCTGTTTCTATGGAGGGGCAGGAAGGGAACCATGTGGTATCCACTGTTGTGCCCTATAGGAGCATTCGAGTCTGGGTACTGGGATGCAGATGGTCTATGCCTCCTGAGCCACTGCTCATAGATGCTTTTTAATGAAAAAAGAACACGAATACAGCTGTTAACTTCAAGTGTGCATATACACCCAAATTATTAAAGGATGGGTTTGCAACTATTCAAGTTTGTCTTAAAACACCAGTAAGGTACCTAAATGAACTTTGAAATAGGTTTTCTTGCCAAAATCATTCCTCCTGTTCATATTGTCCATTAGAAGATCCCTTCATAATTCACTGTGAACCTATCCATTGAGTGTGTGTGTGTGTGTGTGTGTGTGTGTGTGTGTGTATCTCACCTGTCAACGTAGGCATGATGAAGAAGAAAAATAGGGTCATTTGCAGAACCCTGCACTGAGGACATGGATCCATTCATGAACACATGGATAGCAGCATGCATGCCCATATGTGAACTGTTTCCTATCCCAGTCTGAGCATCCCCGAATCCTGCAAGATAAGATGTATGTAATTAGCACTGAGAGTGGTGCCAGCACCAGCAGCATGTGGTGGTTAGGGAAACGAAAGCGTTTTGTTGAGATATTACTATTATTGACACACAGAATCTAAACAAATGATGGCATTTTTAACAGAAATAAAAAAATAAATATCTGAAAATATAACACACTGAATATTGAGTAATGTTTTCACCCAAAAGGGATACAATACAGAGCATTTTGGAGTATACCCTCTCAAACAGATGGTATGGTATCTTCACAAGATATATATGGTAATAGTAATCTCTATAAAGCTCTCCTACAGTGATTCTCTTTCTATATGTGAATATGTTCAGGTATCCTAGGAAACCATCATAAGCCTCTAAAGCTGGAGATGACATTTATTTGGATAGTCTTGTGTGGATAATTAACCTGCTATCAATAGGAAATAAATGCTCAGCAATGTGTTATTTAGGTTTCCTCTTGATCAATTTATGCAGAAAATGTGAGATTAAACCGTTAACTGTTATAGGCCAATAGCAGCCAATAAAATCATTTTAAAATTTGAAAGCCACAAATTAAAGAGCAAATCATTAACTACAAATACACAGCAGCCCAGAGAGTGATATAACTTCTTGAGCTGGACAGTCTCTGTGTGTGTGTGTGTGTGTGTGTGTGTGTGTGTGTGTGTGTGTGTATGTGTATGTGTATGTGTATGTGTGTGTGTGTGTGTGTGTGTGTGTGTGACAGGTCCAGCTAGCTTATCTGACCTTCCAGAGTGTTCCTGAAGCTCATGTTGGCACCGCGGTCCATGGCTCCGGTGTCATAGTTGGTCAGGCTGAGAGTGAACTCCACCTCTGCTGAAGTTGGTAATCGTTCAACCATGTTGTGATTGTGGTTTCCAGGGTTACGACGCAGTGGGCCTTCTCCCCTGGCATCGCATAGGACACCTCTGTCATTGTAGTCCTCTGCTTGGGAGCAAATCACCTATTGATTCAGACACACAGAAACACATGTAAAACGGTGTTTTAAACTGTCACGTTTGTTGTCGTGTTATTATATTTATTATAGTCAAGATAAACCTCACTCTTCTAGCATCAAAGCAGGCTAAGACCAAATGTAAAAGCTTTTTTCAATCCTATTGATTAACATAAATAAAGGTGCACAAGTCCTTGTCATTTTTACTCATTAACCAATTTAAAGTTAGGTTATACTGTGTAGTGATCATTGATATAAATGCATATTATATTAAATGCTCTACATTTTAAGAACATCTAGGTCAAAATGTGTAAATGTCTAAGATCATAGGCCACTCCTTAGAATTGTGTCCTACTTTATGTTGCTGACAATTCAAATACTCATAAACAATGTAGGTGATGAGAATATTAAATAAAACATGTTTACCCTCCAAGAAGAGAAGACCGAGCCTGGACTGAGAAGACTGGGGTCCTGGGGGCTCCGGTCCCCCATCAGCTCGTCTGTGCACACGTCACAGCCCTGGGCATCCCTCCAGTCCCAGTAGGGGATGGTGAAGCTTGTGTCTCCGGTCAGCTTCCTAATCTCATGCTCCCAGTGCAGCAGGTATACGCGGTGCCATGGGAGAAACGCAGGGGCCCAGTGAGCAAAGTCCACATTGGTCCACACATTCCCCGGCCCGCCTAACAACGCGTCCCGGGACACATAGTAATGCATCCACACAAACACGTCATACACAGACACGTCTGCGAACATCGGGTTGGAGCCGTTCTCCATCTCTTGGTAGGTCCCCGTGGCCACAACATAGTCCCTGCTGACTGTCTGCTTGGCCAGGTTCAGATAAGACACGAGTCTGACCCTCTCGGCCCTGGACAGGTGAAATATGTTTCTCCTGAGAGACTCTCTTCTCTCATTGCAGCTCACCCCAAAGTAGCCAAATTTACAGTCCGCGCAGTTGAAACCCATGAAGTTACCAGCGCACTGGCAAGTCCGGTTGTAAAAAACTATAGGCCACTTCTCCCTGTCGTCCAACCCGGAGAAAGGGTACTGCGGCCCGTCAGGCTGGTCCGACACATCCACATCCTGGCAAAAGCCCCGACCAGTGCTGGCTCCGCAGGGCGAGCCGTCCCCTTCCCAAGGCGGGCAGCACTCCTTGGTGAGCAAGGCTTCCCGGGTGGCACACAGACGGGGGAATTGTTGATAGGAGGGGACGAAACACAACATGAAACTGGCGATTATCAGTGGCCACATTGCAGCAACGTTTTACCTTGGGGACGGCAAGCAACCGAGAAATGAGGGAAATACGCAAAGTTGGCAAGTGATGCTGTCTCAGGCTTAAATTCTCCAGGGTTTTCTCCAGGAGACCCCTCCTCTGTGTTGAGCCAGTCACATGCTGCTTAACCTCAGGGTGAAGCATACTTCATGGTGATGAGGCGGGGGTGAGGGGGTGGCTCACATCCCGAGATTGCAGCCAAACTTCTTCCAAAGAGATAATAGGTCTCCAACTAATATTTATCACAACATTTCTATAGGCCTTGTTGGATTTGCAGTAACGTTAGGCCTATTTGTGGTGATCAATTGTGACCTAGTGAAAGTGTAATATCATATCCTATAACTTACAAATATATAAAAAGCCATAAGAGTATTCTACCCTAAAAGTCCATACTTTGTTGTTTCAGTGATTTTACAGTGATTTTCTGCTGGGAATGCTGTCTGCTTGCTAGCCCCACTCAGATAAGCGTAAAACAGGCGTATAACTCATAATCTCCTGCAAAATTATGCTCAAATAAACAGTTATTTCTGCCATTTTAGGATGATAATTAACAATGAGGGAGAGAGGATAAGGAGAGAATACCCATATTTTCATAGGTTCATATGTAAATAATAAACATAATGAATACAGACTGATAAAATAAGCCTCTGTGTCAGTATTAAACCACCTTGAATTAATTTGATCTAAATAAATATTTCGAAATATCTTGTTTTAATTTCAATATATTTGACAAAACCAAAACAAACTCTTTTTTAAGTTTTATGAAACTTAAAACTTATTAAACTATTCTATTTACTTAAATCTCATCCATCTGTACTTTGTCATATGACAGCACAAGATACTGCATGTCATCATTGAGAATGTTAAATAAGATGGATTAAACAAAGGATTTTCTGAGAAGCTGATGAACAAAGCATTTTAAAGCATGCTACTGCCTGAGGCAAGAGTGTGTGTGGTATTTGCATTTAGACAGTGACTCAGAATACTTTGGAGCTTTCGAAGTACTGCTATCTCCCTGCTGGCTGCTGGCTCTTGAGACCTAAACCACTGTACACCCTGACCTTTAACCTTTAGTCTAATGATTATGAAAGTGTATTTGAACGTGTTTGTGACAGTAAGTAAGTTTTCACCAGAGGGCGCCATGTAACTGTTTCAGATATCCTGTCTCAGAGTTGACAAGGACCGTCTTCTCTTTCTCTCTGTGCCCCCAGGCAACTAAAAAAAACATAAATGACCCATTTCATTCACTTGGCTCCTAGTAATAAATCTCCATGTAGAAACATCCTCAGACACACATTTAACCTGCATTTCATTAAATGTTCAAAGAAAAAAAAAAAAAAATCCTCTGAAAAAATTTTGTAGTTGCTCCTGCACGTCTTCATCTTTAATCCTTCACATTATGTATTCTCCCTGTACAAACTAACCGCGATTTGAAATGAAGTCATTATGTTGGGAGCCTGCTGAAAGCCTCGGTGATCCCTGAGTCTTACACTGGAAACTGCTGGGTTCACTGACAAACTGTGGATGTGTTTACACCTATGATGAAACTAAAATGTATTAAATAAAGTGTTTGCTCTTGTTCCTTTAGGGGTTGTGATCTAGCCTCTAAGTTAAAACAGGATGATATTTCCACAGGAGATGTAGAAAACATCCCAAAATAACACATTATTACTAATGTTATGGGTAAAACTAACAGTTCACATTTACAGAAATGAAAATGAGAGCCTTTTATTTTGCCTATTTATAATTTACTGAGAATCTAGTTTCTAGAGACTTCAGGGGTGGCGGATGAAACTGGGTGTGTCATAGGCGTAGACTGTATAAAATAATGGTCGCCCTTTGGTCTGTTGACCATTTTTGAAACTTCAAGGTTGCATTTTGACAGTCGGCATCTTGTATTTCTGGAGCCAGAAGTGACTCACAGTTTACCACATTTGGAGGGAAAAGTAGAGCTGACCATGACGCTAGCTGCTAGCTTGGTTAACATTTAAAGTTTAACTGCGATAACGCTCATGCTAATTTTACATAGCGAAAAACAGGGTTAAAACAAAATGTAATGATACTTACTAGAACAAAGAAACAACCGACTGCTTAGACAGTCAAGACAACCAAAACGTTACCATTGACTTTCTTGAACTGAAGTGTAAAACAGCAACAGCTACTCCTAAACGCCTTTTCTACTCTGGGGATAGTAAACAGTGTTGTCGCCATGGTAGCAACTTGTCAATCACAACGGACACGCCCCTTAATTGAGCGTCATGTGACCACTCGAAGAACTGGAGTTTTTGGCACTTCCGAGTTGGCTCATTTTCAGCGCTGGAGGTCCCAAACAAAGGCATCTGAACACATTAAAAGGATCACTCGTCATCATAAATACCATTATTAGTGCTTTAATATTATATTAGTTAGGGTTATTAGCCTCCATCCTTTATTTGTTTACTGTATTTGTTTGTGGGGCTTGCCTTCATGAGCTTTCCAGAGTTGTACTGATTTAGTCACTGTTGATGCTTCATGCTCTCTGCTGTTTTGGAGTAGGAGGAAAAGGAGGTGGAGAAGGAGAAGGAGGAGGAGGGGGGGAGGCGCCGTGTGCGTCAGTAAGTCAAACATGTTCCAATAACGGGCTATATTATCTGCTGCTATTTGCAGGTTGCCGTAGCCAGGCGCCAGACTGAGCTTGAGCAAAAAAAACCTGCAGCGCTTTTTCTTAATTGCTCCTCTGTGATGGAAACGGTCTCAAACGGAATGGCAGCTGGCAGAGAAGAGGTAGGTTAGTTTGGGTTTGCAGAGCGCTGAATGCAGAAGAGATTATTGACTTGTACTTGGTTGTTAGAAACTTGATTTGCCTTTTTTTTTTTTGAAAGATAGACCTAAACTGTGTTTTATTACCATGTGTGAATAGATTTGTATTTTTTTCTGTAGTCCACGTTATATAAACATATGTTATGCTTTGCTGACTTGACTTTAGAAAATATTAATGTATATTATGTGATATATGCACTTGCTCAAATACTTTTTATCTGTATCATATTTACAGGATTCTAACCACTGGCACCACAAGCACAGTGCACACGACAACACGTTCATCTGAATCTCAACATTAAGAGGAGAAAGGATGGCAGGAGCCCTGAGGAGGAACACGAGGATGGGAAATAGATTTGGGTTATATGTGAGGCTGTTTGCAGTGAGTGTGTTACTGGGAGATGACCTGAGCTGGCTGGGCCTGGAAGTACGGGTTGGGGTCAATGCCCAGAACAATGAGAGAAGGGTATTGGCACATATTCCTGGTGACATCATCATAGGAGCACTGTTCTCTGTCCACCACCAACCACCTGCAGACAAGGTACAAGTTGCAGTTGTGCGTGTGCTCATTGTTTCCATGTGTGTAAGCTACTGTGTGTGTGATATGAGCCAAATCTTTACGCTTTGCTCAGGTCCATGAGCGAAAGTGTGGTGCCGTGCGTGAGCAGTATGGGATCCAGAGAGTGGAGGCCATGATGCATACTCTGGATCGAATTAACGCAGACCCTACTATCCTGCCAAATATCACCCTGGGCTGTGAGATCAGGTAAAAACCATGATAATTCTTATGTTGTTCCTCAAACCATAGCTATAAATCGGTCATTGTGTTAACTGTTGGATTATGAGTGTACTAAGCGAACATAGAACAACGCAATGATGGGTTGATTTTGCATAAAATTGGGGTTTATTGTTTTGTCTGATCAGAGAATTAGGAAGGACAGAAAATACATCTGACACAAGAAATGATATAATATGCAGTAGTGTTTGTAATACTTAAGTTTTCTTGTGGTGTAAAAAAAAAAAAAAAAAAAAAAAGATTGCCTACTTATACTTCTGGACTTTTGGGGCCAACACCTAATAAGGACAATGACCTTATTGATTTGGACCAAATTGAGGCACAGCAAGACAGAGACAGATTACATCTTTATAGAGGCTTTAATGGAGGATCACTGTAAATGAGCAGAGGCCTATAAGCCAGCACAGGAGGACAAATTAGAGACTTGAAGGAGCAGACAAACATCCACGAAGACTAGGTCACTGAAGTGAGATGGATACAGACAGCTGAACAGGAAGAATTAAGGCCACAGAGAGGACTAACAGGTGACTGTTGCTGATAAAGAAATAGGAGAAATAACCAGTCAGAGGCTGACAGTTTGGAAATATCCATCCACTGCAGCTCGGCAAGAAAATACTGTCCAGAGAAACGGAAAGAGTGGATTTTGTACTAAAAGACTGACTCAGACTGCTGAAACCTCTTGTTAACTTTGGCTGAACTTTATAATGCAGACTTCTCCCTGTTCTGAAAACCGTGTTAGTCATGTTATTTCAAAAGCATGAGGCACAAATGACATACTTAAAGAGCATCCCTTTTACTATTTGAATCTATCCTCACCGAATGACCAATGCTTGTTCCCATCCTGCTTGCCAAAACTCTTTACATTAGGGACTCATGCTGGCACTCTGCAGTGGCACTTGAGCAGAGTATCGAGTTTATTCGGGACACACTGGTGTCCACTGAAGAGGAGGAGAGCCAGGGCAAGTGCACTGCAGAGGCGGGGAGCTTGCTGGTTCAGGGGAAGAAGCCCATTGTCGGACTGATTGGACCAGGATCCAGCTCTGTGGCGATCCAGGTGCAAAATCTCCTACAGCTTTTCAACATCCCACAGATAGCCTACTCAGCCACCAGCATGGATCTCAGTGACAAGGTAAGACCAATTAATAACAACAATAATAATAAAAAAAATTTGGGAAAATGTCAAACTTTAAACCTTCACAAAATGGAGGTAGGAAATGCAAACATGGCAGAAAAAATAATGCAGTTTTTGGTCTGGGATTTGATGACATTCACCTTAAAGAGACTTGTCTGCTGTGATTAGAGGCCAGGTGAGACACATTAACAGATATAAAATACTGCAGCTTGGAAAGCATAATGTCTAAAACACCAGTGTCACCCTTTGCTCCTTTGTCCTTTGGAAGTCGATGGTGTACTGCTAGACTGGTGAACATGTTAATTCCTTCCAACAGAGCTTGTATAAATATTTCATGAGGGTGGTGCCATCAGATATGCAACAGGCCAGAGCCATGGTGGACATTGTCAAGAGATACAACTGGAGCTATGTGTCTGCAATACACACAGAGGGTAAGCAGTTTGTCTCCTTTCTCCTCAGTAACCTGTTTATTAGGCGCATCTGTATATTTTCTCGCAATCTTATACATTAGTCCTACAGCAAGTCATATCTTTGTGAAACATAGGAGCACATGTATCTGCATTATTGTGGGCATACCCTGACTCAGTTTTTAGTTTCAATTTAGTTTTCCTCTACAAGGGCAGAAAAGAACTATTACTTAATGATATTCTGACCTAATTGTCATTTTGAGTGAGCTACCCATCTGGTTCAAGAGGAAGAAGTGTGAAAAACATCTACAGCAAGCAGACTGCAGCCAAAAAAGCTCTTTACACAGATGCACATGAACACATACCTGTGCACTTTTTCTTTTTTCCCTCTGCTCTCTCATTTTAGTTTTAAAACAAAATGTAAACGTTTCGTACATTCATGTACCGCACAATTAATTTGATTCAGTGAAAACCATTTGACGTTTAAGAGAAATTACATCATTCAACATTCAAAGCTATATGTTATAAAAAAAAGAGTGTGCAATTGGTATTGATTTTTACGTTTTATATAATTTCACAATACTCTAAAATTATCATATTTGATAATGCAGACATAAGGCTGATCTCCAACTCTGATAACCACCCCCTGATCTAAACATCTCAGCAATATCAACACACAAGGTTATCACAACTTCAGTATAATAGCCAGTGAATCACTAATCCCACATATTCAGAAACAAAAGAAATGACACTGGCATCATTCTCAATATCAGCCAAAACCTTCCATATCTGCTGTTTGTTTTTTAACCATTTAGTGGCTTTAGATCATATGTTTAAATCCCTCTTGATAACAACAAGTGCTAAATCCTGACTGGATCATTCCAGTCCATTCCATAAAAACATCACATTGTTGTAGAAGAGGATTAACAAATGTCTTTTGCATGCCAAATGTTCTTTTCCAGGATAAAACCCTTTGTCATGGGTAAGAAATATACATGCATGTTTTTTTTTATGTTGTATACAATCTTGTTAGGGTTTTTAATCCTGTAGGCAGTGGGAGGTTGCCATGGCTGCAAAATTGTTAATTTACAGTGCATTGTGAAAGTATTCGGACCCTTTCACTTTTTCATATTTTGTTATGTTACAGCATTGTGCTCAAATCATTTAAACTCACTTCTTCCCCTCATCTACTCTCAATAACCTATAATGACAAAGCAAAGACAGAATTTTCAAATTTCAAAATTCAGTAAGAAGGAATAAATGAAAAAGAAATCACATTGATATAAATATTCAGACCCTTTTCTCAGTACTTACTTGAAGCACCTTTGGCAGCGTTTACAGCTTCATTACAGCAATCATTATCTTGTTGGAAGGTGAACCTTCGGCCCAGTCTGAGGTCCTGAGCACTCTGGACCAGGTCCCTGCCGCTGAAAAACACCCCACAGCACGATGCTGCCACCACCATGCTTCACTGTTAGGATGGTACTGGGCAGGTGATGAACAGTGCCTGGATTCCTCCAGACATGAAGCTTACAATTGAGGCCAAAACAGTTCAATCTTGGTTTTCTTGAGTGGCTTTTTAGCAAACTCCAAGTGAGCTTTCCTGTGTCTTTGACTGAGGAGTTGTTTCTATTTGGTCACTCTGCCATAAAGTATCAGAAGAGCGTTGCAGTGATGGAAACTTCTAGAAATTTCTCCCATCGCCACACTGGATCTCTGGAGCTCAGCCAGAGTGGCCATCAGGTTCTTGGTTACCTCTCTTACCAAGGCCCTTCTCTCCCTGATCACTCAGTTTGAAGGACGAAAGACAGCGGTACCACGTAGTAAAAGTAAAACTCACATGTAGTAATGAAGAGGATGTCTCAAAGTATGATCCCGAGTGAGATTACACTTTCAAAACAACAGAAACTAGGTGACCTCATTTCTAGCAAAAGCAGGGAAGTCTAACCCCATAATAAGGATACAAGTAGCAGGTTCTTGTGTGAGAAGTGTTGTGCTGCTATTACACCAGTGTGTTTTATTGTCTCCATCCTGTGTGTGCACGCACGTGTCTGTAAATGTATCAGCACATGAAAGAATTTGTGAAAGCGTAAGGAGCAACAAAAAAAAAATCTAAAATAAATGTGTTAATATTTGTACAACATAGCAATGTTAACAGAATTTTAAATTATGTAACAGAAGTTGTTGACACATTATCGTGTGTATATGAACATTCATGTGACTGCCTCCATAGGTAATTATGGTGAGAGTGGTATGGAGGCATTTAAAGACATGGCAGCAAAGGAAGGGCTCTGCATCGCACACTCGGACAAGATATACAGCAACGCAGGGGAGCAGGGCTTTGACAAGCTGTTGCAGAAACTACGAGTTCACTTGCCCAAAGCGAGGGTGGTGGCCTGCTTCTGCGAGGGCATGACAGTCCGAGGAATACTGATGGCCATGCGGCGACAACGCTTGGTGGGAGAATTTCTGCTGGTTGGAAGGTAAGTGGTGGAATATTTTATGTCTGCTGTCCCCTTTTGAATTCATGATTGTATTTCTTGCTTTTTGACTTGGTTCTGATCTAAATATCCAAGGTTGTTGTTTACAAATTAAGCTAAAAGAATTCATTAGAACATTTGTGCATCAGGTTTTATAGAGTTGTGCATTAATGTCCTGTCTAGATGCTCTTCAGATGTCTGACAGCATCAGAGAAGATGTGTTTGTTGTCCTTGCAGCCAACTCTCTCCTCTCATCATCATCATCTTCATCGTCATCTTCATCAACATTTTCATCACGTCGATCAACTTCATGGTGGTTTGGGAAACTCAAGGTATTTTTTTGTTAAACTTTTTTTTGTATATACATGAAAGGGACACACTGCAAGACATTTGAGATCATCAAGTTGCAGATGTTTGTTTTGTTTGTTGTTCAAATCAGATGTATTTGGTGCTATCTTTATTTATTTTTTTTTTTTTTTTTTTTTTCAAATGAAATAGCATACCCACCTTGCAAAACATGTCATTAAACAAATCCTAAATCAATAGTAAATATTGTAATATTTCTCAAATGTATTAGTGCTAGCCATATAAAGCACATGAGTAAATCAATTTGTCAACAATTAAATTGATAAATGAATAGAATGAAGTGGATACTTTACATTAAAAGTTAAATATGTAGAATCCTGATCCATATAAATATAACATTGTGAAAATCAAATTTTTTTTGAGCTGGAAAAAAATATCTAAATTCTTCTTCTTTTTCTTTCTCTTCTTCTTTATTCATCTGTTACTTTAGACAAAATGTTAAAAATGAGGTGCAGGATACACAAGAGAAAGTATGCAATTAAAAACTTCAGGGACGAAAAAAATAAGCGGGAAAGAGGGGGTTGATTTAGCAAGAGGATTCACTCTCTCTCCGAGAATAACATGTTTTATTTTAAGGTTTAGCTCTCTGGCTCACTGTCGTCCCTGGAGTTCTATAAATGCCTTTCCTCATTAGGAGCCACACATGTGGGCTGTCGCTCAAATCTGACAGCAGGAAACATAAAATAACCTTGAACTACATATTGCAAAACACTATGTTCTATTATCTACTACCACACGAGCTGGAGTCTGCTCATTATTGTTAATTTGTTAAGATGTTTCTCCGTTCTCTTCTACTTTTAAGCGTAATTATATTTGAGATATACTGTCGATGTGGAAAATGAATGCCATCATACATGAGCATACACAATAGCATAATGTTTTGTGCGGCCAAATACCAATTCTGTTCTTCTTCATTGTTTTTGACCTTACTTTGTTGCTTTCATCACCCTTCTTGTCACATGGTCTGAGTCTAGTGTTTTAGGTTCTACTTGCAGTGGCCCAATCTCCCACACTTGTCACTTCTAAAGCTGCATGTGCTAGTAAATCAACATGATCCCCCCTGTTGGTTTCCCATTTGTAAACATTGTTCATAGGACTGCCACTGAATGACCACCTGGGGCGTTATCCTAGTTGCCATATGGCCGAAAAAAAACGTTTTGTGACAAATAAATCAATTGCGACCCTTTCTACAGGAAATGTTTCCATTCGTAAATATTGCAATTTTTGCTCATTGGAGAACAAAACTAAGCCGGAAACATAACAGCCGAAGTTGCGGAAGGTCGTGTTCAATTCAGACAGCTGTTTCGATTTTTTTTTTTTCCCTGTCCTGTTGAGTTTCATTGTTGATATGAACACCTTGTACCTTGTACCACTACAGAGTTGTAAAGTGTCCACTCAGAAAATGATCTGGTTGGAAATGTGCTGTATGCGGTAAAATAAGGGCATGATGTGTGTGTGTGTGTGTGTGTGTGTGTGTGTATGTGTGTCTGTCTGTGTCTTCAGGCTTGTAGGTGGTGTAGCAACAGGCTGCATACATCATACTGCCCTCCCAGGTCAATGTGTGGGTTTCAGAGCTCTCGTTCAAGAGTGATTCAAACTGTCCTGAGTCAAAGCCCTCCATGCTTTTTCATATCCATTCCTGCCTTTTTTTAATACCAGCGTTCCATTTCTGTGCTCGCTTCTCTAAGGATGTGTTATGAAATGGTCTCCTACCTCACCGAGAGAACCAGGCATCATAAAAAAAAAACACACCCACACTATAGTTGTGTAACTCAAGCTATGTCAGCTAAGTTTTCTTTTGCTTTTTCTTATCAGAAGAGTGCATTTCTTTGTGTCAGCGAGGCGTGTTTACATGTATGCACATATGTGGAGGTGTAATCGACCTTCTGTCTGTGTTGATTGTAGACAAGTGTCCAGAGGGAGAGATAATAATAGATGGAGTGGAAGCATTTTCACACAGTTACCTGATGAGTCCAAGCCCACAGTGTTTTTGAATAAATACCAGATCAGATTTGACTGCAGATGATAGTCTGGTGGTGGTTTTTCTTCTAGTGTTCAATGTTTGTATCTTTTTTTGCACTCTGATTTTGTCAGAATTAAATTAAATTAACAGCTTGCTTCACAAGCACAGCATGTTTCTGCAATACAGGGCTTGTATGTGCAATGAGATTTGGTTCTCAAGTTGTTAAAGTCGAGACAGTCAATATACTGTAGCTCTTTATCTCAAGTGTATATGGATTTTATTAAAAAAAAAAAAAAAAAAGCCTGCAGAGATCTAATTAATCAGCAGTCAGACATACGTACATACAAAACAAATTACACAACACAAAATTATGTGTTGGAACGGAAAAAAAACATAACAAGCCTCTTCATTCTAACCAGCCAAATCCTCCTAGCACCATCAATATTTGATCCCTGGAGGTTTAAAACAAGTTATCTCTGCACATCATTTTAAAAATGAAGGCAACTTGGTTATGTGAACAAATTTTTTTTTTTTAAATTTCCTGGTGAGTCTTGTGTTGGTAGATATGAGTCATATCATAATAAATATTTTAATCTACTTCTACTCTCTGCGGTGCAATCATTAAGTTCATTTTTCCAGGCACCACCTGTTTCCTTCAATCTGTCCAAAATATATTCCCACTAACTACCGTTTATTACAGCAGGCCATATTAAGATTCACTGGCATCAAGATCTGGGTGTTATCTATCTTTTTTTTTATTTTATAAAACTATTACCATGTGGAAACTACTGTGTGTATAGTAACCCATTGTATAATCCTGTTTAGTTAAAACCTTAATTTCTAAAATATTTTTCTACCGTAACATTTGCTTCCTAAAACAAGTCGAGTTGCCTGTTACCCTTTTGCTAGCGAAATTATTATTAATTGGGTGTAAATGGACTTTTTGCAGCACTTTCATCAATACTAGTTTTAGAGAAAACTAACAAAACAAAAAAGAATCTCTCTCCCGTTTGTCTCTCCCTTTCTCCTTTCTCCTGTTCAGTGATGGCTGGGCAGACAGGTACGATGTGACTGATGGTTACGAGAGGGAGGCAGCTGGTGGAATCACGATAAAGCTAAAGTCGGCGTATGTGACCTGGTTTGATGATTATTACCTCAACCTGAAGCCTGATGCCAACCTGAGGAACCCCTGGTTCCCTGAATTCTGGCAGCACCGGTTTCAGTGCAGGTTGAGGGGACACCCGCAGGAGAGTAGCATGTACAACCGTACCTGCACCTGTTAGTACAACACAGATTATGTTCCACTCCTCCATACACACTTTCTACTGGTTATCTAGTCTTTATTATTCCCCATATTTATGTATTATTTAATATTTATTATTTACCCATAGTTTTAGAATCGAGCAGTTACTGATTGGTTGCTCCTTACGAGTAGGTCTCTGTTCTCCACAGGGAGAGAGTCTCTGCGCCATCAATATGCCCAAGACACCAAAATGGGCTTTGTCATAAATGCCATCTATTCCATGGCTTACGGCCTGCATGCCATGCAAGAAGCCCTCTGTCCGGGATATAAGGTACAGCTCTGAATGGTGTGAACATGTATACTTTCACATTGTGGGCAACAGTTTTGATAGTTTGCTATTCCCCTGGTGCCAGGGTTTGTGTGAGACCATGCGGCCCATCGATGGCCGCAAGCTGCTGGAATTTTTGATGAAAACTAACTTCACCGGCGTGTCCGGGGAGACCATCCTTTTTGACCAGAATGGTGACTCACCGGGAAGGTAAGGATTATGATCGACAGGGAGGTAAGGAGGGGAGGGATGAGTTGAAAGGGAAAAGCATAAGTATAAAAAAAAACAGTGAAATTGTAAATGCGTGCGCAAGCTGGTTTATGAAAGCAGTATATGTGTCTCAGGTATGAAATCATGAACTTCAAGCACATAGGCGAGGATGAGTACGCTTACATCCATGTGGGGAGCTGGGATCAAGCTGGCCTAAAGATGAACGATGAGGAAATCTGGAGTAACGACAGTGACATCATCCAGTCAGTCTGCTCTGAGCCCTGCCAGAAGGCACAGATCAAGGTAGGCACAGACATAGTTGGATATATTTGAATTAAAAGCTATTTGAATTTCTAAAAACACATTATTATTATTAACTGTAAATGTGGTAACTGTACCAACTTTTTCCATACATTAATACTTCACTATAAACTTTAATATATATGTGGTTCTTCCTTGACATGTTTTCAATCTACCAAATCTGTCGTATCAGATCCTTGATTACCTCACCAGAGACTCTGCAAAGCTCTTTGTTCATGCTTTAATAATCTCCCATCTGGGTTTGTATAACTTCTTCTTCCTGTTCCCAAATCATGAAGAACACTGCAGTCTGCCTCGTCTTTCTCATCCCAAAAGTCTCTAACAATAAATCCTTCCTACACACTCTACACTGACTGCATGTAATGGTAGCTTGGGGAAATTCAGAACTTTTGATGATGATCCCCTGATGCAGAAATCCTTGTTTCCCTGCCCCAAAGGCCACTAAGAGTATACAATTAGCTACAGAAAAGTGCCCTTTGATCTTTGAGACCTTTATACCCTTACGTATGTCTCCAGGTGATCCGTAAAGGAGAGGTGAGCTGCTGTTGGACCTGTACTCCCTGCAAGGACAACGAGTTTGTGTTTGATGAGTACACTTGTCGAGCCTGTGTCCTGGGCTCCTGGCCTACAGATGATCTGCACGGTAAAAACACACTTTGTTTGTGTCTCTGTTGCCTGCAAATACAAGATTACCAAACTTTAACTTTTTTGTTTTCCAACATCCTTGAATCTGGGTCACACACTCATGAAGCACCCTCAAATCCCCTCACATCTTACGTGCCACACATAACACAGACTGACAAACTCCTCACTACGACACAAATCAGCATAAATACTCATATACTGTACACACTCCAAGAGACTTTAGATCCTTTCCAGAATAAAGGATTTGGCTAAAGCTTAGATTTCATAACTGCAGAGTCTGTACAAACAGTTTGAAACCCCTTCCCTGCCCTTTAGTAAACAGTTTTTGTCTCCTACAATATACCTTCTTCTTTGTGGTTTGAAACAACACATAAGGCCAGCAGTGTGTTCTCTTATCCCAGTTTCTATCACTCTCTGATCCCTTTTTTTTTCTCTCCTTTACAGATAACTTTAATATTTCAGCCA
This sequence comes from Pampus argenteus, assembly GCA_036937835.1. NCBI lineage: Eukaryota > Metazoa > Chordata > Actinopteri > Scombriformes > Stromateidae > Pampus > Pampus argenteus. Next base: position 9,834,249 of record CM072874.1, read on the forward strand.
CCTCTCATAACCTCACTGTGTCATAGCGTGGAGATTTTATACACAACTAAATATGTTGTTCACAATAATGGCCCAGTATATAGTATAAGTGAATTATCGTCTGCTGCATCCACATTAAGTTATGATGCTTTCACCCTGACACTCTCGTTGACAAATACGGATGCAACTTTGTGCACCCCTCAGGTTGTGAGCCAATACCAGTGCAGTATGTCCGTTGGGGGGATCCAGAGCCCATCGCTGCAGTGGTCTTCTCCTGTCTGGGCCTCATGGCTACACTTTTTGTTACATCTGTCTTCATCAAGTAAATTCACCCTGCATCTTTATCAGCTGCGTCCATATAATATGTGTTGCTCAACATAAATTATCTATATGAAATTGCATGAAAAATATGATTCAGACATTATTAAGTTCGTATTTGTTTAATTGTGAGTGGTGTAAATGTAGGGTAATATAATAATCTAGAAATGAATTGATCCTACCCACAAGTATTGTGTATGTATCCAAGGCCTGATACAGTATATCTTATTCCTCTCTGCCATAGACCTCCATTGTTTTCCGGTTCCATTTACAGAGCTTTGCTAGCCTGTTTAACTACACATCACAACAAATTGAGAAATTAACAATGTAGCACAAAGTCAAGAGGTTGTGATCCCATAAAGCACAACAAGCTAGCGAAGATCTGTAAACATCTGCCATACGAGCAACTTGTCTCCAGAGAGTGAAAATGTGACTGCTGTTCATAATCTTTGAAGCTGTTTCTAATAAACTGCAGTAATAATAGCCTTTGGGGTGAAGGAACATCCCTTTTGACAGTTTTTGGACAACAGTGGTATAAGTATCATCAATTCATTGTCAGCTTGACTCTGCACAAGATTTGTTGACAATAAGAAAAATATAGATAATAGGCAGCCTTACATTTTAAGTGCAGAATATTGATATGCTGAAATGAATGTGCTACTTGATTATCTGTAGATTTTGGGACACCCCTGTGGTCAAGTCATCCAGTCGTGAGCTCTGCTACATCATCCTGGCTGGAATATGTCTGGGCTACCTGTGCACCTTCAGTCTTATTGCCAAGCCCCACATAGTCTACTGCTACCTCCAGAGGCTGGGAATAGGTCTGTCTCCTGCCATGAGCTACTCTGCTCTGGTTACCAAGGTACTTTTTTCACTCTTTAGTTTTGTTGCCAGGAGGTAGAGGAACAAATATACACAGTTCAAGAAGTACTGGTTAGTGTCATGCAAAGTTTCACTTCCTTTAAAACGTTATGAGTAAAACGTTTGCTCATCATCAGCATAATTTAAAATCACATTTCTAAGTGAATCTCTATAGTGCCACAGTGTTACACAATCTAAAAGACATCTTTACAGCCTTTAGATTTAACTTTTTTTTACTTACACAAGAAGTAGGATGTTTGAGCAGAGATGCACTTTAATAGAAAGTTCAGAAGTCAATATCATGTTTTCGGGGGGTTTTAACATAAACAGAAGGGCATCTGAGGATAAGGGCATGAATAAAAAAAAAAACCTACCTGCAGGGATTGGATGATGGCCAATTGTAAGGGAGGTATGTTAGAAGTAAAGGTTCTGTATGTGGGCTGAGGTTGATGTTTAAGATATGATAGCTGAGAAAGGGATTGCTGTTTTGAATCGGTGCAAGCAGTATTATCCACAGTCGATGCAAGTGAAGCCTGCAGAACCATTTGATCTATTTTTTGATCCAGACCAACCGTATAGCGCGGATCCTGGCAGGCAGCAAGAAGAAGATCTGCACCAAGAAACCACGCTTTATGTCCGCCTGCGCACAATTGGTCATCGCCTTCCTACTCATACTGCTGCAGCTGGGGATTATTGTGGCACTTCTTATCATAGAGCCACCACAGGTGTGTACATGTGCATGTGTGTATGTGTGTGTGCTTTACAATGTTGCAGATGTTCGTTTACATTTATTTCCCCTTTTTCCCTCCTAGGTGATCTATGACTACCCCAGTATCCGTGAGGTACACTTGATCTGTAACTTGACCACTCTGGGGGTGGTGGCACCGCTGGGCTACAATGGTCTGCTTATCCTCAGCTGTACCTTCTACGCCTTCAAGGTACTTCAGCATAATATTACTTACTAATACATACGCTGTCCCATTTTACTTTCTCCATCAGCTTTACATTTCTTCATTTTTCTTCCCCTCATATCCTGTCCTTTCTACTTCAACCTCACTGATTTTAAAATTTTATTCTTCCTTTTCTCCCCCAGACTCGTAATGTTCCTGCCAATTTTAATGAGGCCAAGTATATTGCGTTTACCATGTACACCACCTGTATCATCTGGTTGGCCTTTGTTCCTATTTACTTCGGATCCAATTACAAGATCATAACCATGTGCTTTAGTGTCAGCCTCAGTGCTACAGTGGCCCTTTGCTGCATGTTTGTCCCAAAGGTAAGAATTGTAAATGCAATCACTGATAGCATTTTTGTAGGGTAGTCCTGCACTTTTTTTTTTGCTAAGTACAATTTTGTCATTCATTTACATGATCAGGTGTACATCATGCTCGCCAAGCCTGAAAAAAATGTCCGCAGTGCTTTCACGACATCCACAGTGGTGCGCATGCATGTAGGTGATGCCAAGAAAGCTGCCAAATCTGGCAAACCCTCTAGCAGCATGGCCAGCTTGTTTCGACGTCGTGGCTCTACACAGGACACCCTCAGGTACATGGATGACCTAATAGATAAAATTACTGTGTATCTAAACATGTGTGAACTGTTTAGTATAGTTCTCATTTCTATGGAAAAAAAACACACACATTTACGTCACTTAATTCAGAAAAGATATATGCATTTAAGCAACTGTGTTTGAAAACTCGTTATACTACGTTTTCTCTCCTGAACTTTAAACATATGGGAACATACTTAAAAGGCCATAATGTCTGCAACATCCATTAGAGTCTTTTAAATAATCAAAATCCGATAGAGACATTATCTCATTAGTTATTACAATATTCAGGCCTTCAGATTGGATTATCAATTTAGATTATGTTTACTCTCTAATATGTATGTTATTTTGGGCATATTTTGGACACAAACTTATCCATATCCAGAATCTAATAGCAGAAAAAACTATGTGCTGGGGTTATCATTAAGTAATCAAACTACTTTCCTGACAGCCTCATATTTTAGTTGTTTCTGTCCACAAGTCCTTATGCTCGATAAAAGCTGCAGAAACACAACTCCCCCTGTCCCTTCTTAAACTCTGGAAAATCAGAGCCGAATCTACTGCAACAGGCAGGATATAAAGCCACGAAAAACTGCTCCCTGAGCTGAGAAAAGGCTATCTCATTTGGGTTAAGTACTCCCAGAGGAGACCCAACTGCGTTTAAGGATTTCTCTTTCTAGGGAAGATAAAGGAGAATGGAGGGAGATGTAAAATTACACAGAAAGCAGAAGATAGAACTGGGGATGGTAGAAATACTGACATAAAGAAGTAGAACATGGACGTTGGGGTAGATGAATGATGTTCTTATCTTAATGTTATCCTGATATCTGCCGTTGTCTTGCAGCAATCAAATTTATATTTATGTATGTAGAAGTCATGCAGTACTTGTACAGTGGATCTGCCATATTTCATATTATGTTTAACCCCTTACAAGTCATCTGAGAACTACTTAATTAATGTTTGTCATATGCTTTGCAGCTCCAATGGGAAATCAGTGACATGGGCGCAGAATGAGCGCAGCTACAGACCAAACCTATGGAAGAGAATGTCATTCCATGTCAAGAAAAAGGACCCAGTAGAGGTGAACCAGACAGCAATCATCAAGCCCTTCTCTAAAGAAGGAGACACACCTGTGGACGCTGCTGTCAAAGAGCAGTATGAGGAGCCACAGGTGGATCAACCCTTCGCTTGCCCCCCGCCTCAATCACCCCTGCCCACCCTCAGCCAGCATGCAGTGAAGGCAATGGGTATCCAGAGAGGACAAGATGGAGAGGAGGCATGTGCTTTACCCACCTACGTACCCGAGTACCCTGCTGGGGTCAGAAGGAGAGGTGGGGAGAACAGCCAGGGTGTTGGTCTAGTGGATGGTGGGGACATTAGTGTCATAAGTGTGGGTGACATTGGCATAGGGATGATTGGTAGCCAAGCTCAGGGCACCACCATTATGGACCAAATTAGCTGCGTGGTTAACCGTTTCACTGCCAACATCAGTGAGCTTAACACGATGATGCTGCCAGGGGGAGCCACCGTCAGTCCCACCTCCACCACCGCTCTGCCTGCAGCTGTAGATGCTGCTGCCTGCCCACCGCAGTATCTTACATCCAGGAGCAGACAGGCCCCCCCCTCCACAGTCACCACATATGCTGAGGTGGCAGCCGTCTCCAACTTCTGTGAGAATCGACCAGCAGGTAAGATTTATGAGCACCTGGCCGGGACTTGCGTGAGTAGCAGACGAGCTAAAGATATGGATGAGCTGGTGGCTCTGACGCCTCCCTCCCCGTTTAGAGACTCATCTCTGAGCTCCAACAGTAGCTCACCTCCCTCGCTGTCCCCGGCCTCTGAGGCTGAGTACGACCAGCTGCTGCTGAGACACTACAGCCAGAGCTCCTCCTCTCTTTAAGAAATGCTCTTTCTGTACATTTGCCCCTTGTTTATAATCCAAAAGACTTCAGACTGGACCAAACTTGTTGATGCCTTTCTACATGTGGATATTAGGAATGTTTAAGCAGTTTTTAAAAAATATATATTTTCATTGAATGCACCCACATATACCTCCATTGATAAGGAGAAGAATACCAGCCAGAGGATTTATTAACCTGTGGCAAGTACTGCAAATACTGCTGAGATTAAGGGGAGCACTGTCAGTGCTTCATTTTTTGTCACCAAGTGAGTACAAATACGGGCATTTTAAAGAGTTTTGATGCTATACCAACACAGGTTTCTTACTAACTAACACATTCCAAAGAAAGTATTGATAAGCTCAGAAAACAAATGCAAAATTGCCAATTACATGTTTATTTCTTTATTTATTTCTCTCTCTTTTTTGGCCCTGTGTATTAAATCTCAGAATGTCATTTTTAATTACTATTTATTAAGTGCAGGTATTTAAAAAAAAATAATAGTTTTTTTTTATTTATTTTTTTTGTTTTAATTATATATGTACATTTGCTTATAATATTGCTGTCAAAATTCTGTAGAAGTGTAGAAGTTTTCTTACTGACAAACTGTCCTAACATTTAAGATTATGAGACTTTGCTGGATGCTGTTTGTATCAGCACAATGGCATCCGTCTAAAAGAAAAGCTCAAACAACTGTTATCAAGTCAAACATGACACATTTCTCCTGCTTTTTAATTTGTTGTCAATACAGGAGGATGTCAAGCACACACTGCTAGCATTTTGTATGGTGATTCTAAAGGACAAATTGTACAGATGCTACATTTTTGTCAATCAGAAGGCAGTTTGTGAGCAGTGTTTCTGTGTGGAGAGTTCATATTGACCTTCCCTCTTCTTGAAAAGAAGAAAACATATACAGAGAATAAAAAGCCTCTAGTTGTGAGAGGACAGGCGCTTTTTAAGTGTCAAGGGAACATAAGATATCGTTTCCATGGACACAACATCATCAAGTGTCTAACCCACAAAGAGCTTATATGGACGACTGGACTATCATCTTTAAATCTTTTTCTCTAGAAGTTGATTAAGTTGAATGTAAAATAATTTAATTGCCGTCATCATTTGAACTGGACCAAAACGATCTTCCACCTCTGAACCAAAATATGTTCTGACTTCACCTCGTACATGCTGAATGAGCGCTGTCATCTGTTGGCTCAAAATGTTTCCAGTTTGCATTATGTCAAGATTTCTTCTCGCTCTTTTGAGTTATATTTGTAATTAATTACTTTTATACTTATTTAATACTGTACAAAGCGGTTAAAATCAATAGATACTGTAGCAAAGTGATACTATTAGTAATATTGATGTGTTTTTGAGATTAACTGTAGTATAACAAGAGATGTTGCAAAGGAGAAGAGACATCAGACATCTATTGCAAAACAGTTTGTTTACAGCCTGGCTTTTTTCCTTAGATATGTGCCATTGCCTCTCTGCAGTCAACTACATTGTGTTTCTAGCCTTTCATGCATTATAAGGAGAATGATATTTTCTATAATGTTTTATGACACGTGTTATTTCTTATGCTTGGACATTATTGGAGTATTTATTTGATAAATATTCGTTTTTATTTGTATCTGTATTTTGGCCTCTCTGAGGATGTATGGATTGTATAGATTCACAGACTAGCAGCTTTTCTACTTCTAATTGATGATGATTATGTGTCAGCTAGGTTATGTCTATTTATCAGTTGGGTTTTGAGTCTAGCTTCATCCTCCAGCCTTTTTACTTTTGCTGTATGTTTACACAGACAGGAATGGGTTCATGTTTGTTGAAATGTGCAACATTTTTATTGGTTTTTCAGTGATGCCATATTTGCATGCAGGTTTGTGCCAATTGAAAGTTTGCAGGCGCATACTGTACTTTATACACTTTATGCCAATAATTCATGGATATAATGTTTGGAAGACTTTTGTATTTGGTCTTATATCTTACTCTGCCTTTCAAACAGCCTGAATTTACAATATAGACATGTGCTGCATTAAATGTTTCTATCCAAAATGCTATACCCTTTACATTTGTGATTTATTTTAAATGTTCCTTTCATTCAATTATACTTTATACAACTTTATTACAGTGTTTTAAAAAAACAAATACAGTTCAACCTATTCAAAATAAGAACTGTAACTGGATTCATTCTGTTAACTCAGAATTAATAACATATTTATTTACTTTACTTTAATTAATTTAGATCTGTTCGTTCTGAAAAATCAAATTTTCTAATGAAAATGTGTCTTTTTTGTCTGTCTTTTTAATTCTACTGTAAGATCTGTATCATGTGTAGCGTTATTTCAGCACTTTCTAAGTTGATGTTACCTATGGACCTTTTCTAAATAAGAAGATAATTGTGTCAAATTACTGCATGATAATTAATAAACCTAACTGGAAATAGGGTTTCTAGGGCACTCTTTATTAAATATGATGTGATGTAATTTCCTATGCCATAAAATGTAGAGCCAAAATTGTTCAGTGAAATTAATATTCACAAGATGGTGGGCAAAGTTTATTCATAGTTAGCGCATAATAGCTTTGATGAGCCCAGGGAGAGAACAAGGTCCCGATAGACCAACTCATTGTTTTTTTCCTTGAAATCGTACGATAATGTATGCTGTTACATAGTCTACCTTCACTGACAAAATACCGGTAATAAATAGATTAAACATAACACCACTAACTACAGCCTGCCATGAAATGGACCATTGTTACCATCTCACCTGGTATTTGATGATGTCTCATCCACTTACTTCCAGATTCATACAATAAAATCTTAAAACTTGAAGGCATGGCGGTGGTTGCAGGGACATGTGTATAATGTCAAGCTACACAGAGACAAGAAACAGTGGCTACAAGAGGGCAGAGAAAGATTCAACTTTATGCAAATGTCCAGTAGGTCACAAAACTAATAAGCTCTTGTGTTGATTCCCACAGTAAATGAATACAGTTCACAACCCCCCAAGCAGATCTGAATATGCAGAATAGGTAGACAACCTGTAGTATTTACTTTTTACAGTACAATAGATATGAGACAGTAACACCCTTTTCCTTGTTACAGTGTATATTTATGTCACTAAAGCATGCGACTGTCTTGCAGCACACGAGTTTAAATATGACACTACATTGCACTTTAGAGACTCACATGAAGTCCTCTGGCAGGAACTGTAATATTGCGAGTCTCTCCAGGGTGACGAGGCGAGGTCACAAGTTCCCAAGCACAGCCCCTGAGCAGATCACACACTTCCCCACAGGCAGGGCGGTTCCTTAACACGCCGCACGCAGAGGGAAGCACACGGGGGACAGGGGACCAAGGCTCAAAGCGTATTCATAATCAAGTGTTATCGAGCCGGTGTGGTTTGAGATCCTCCAGGGTGGAATGACCAACCATCCATCACACTCCAACGGTATGCAGAGCCTCCGGAAGGAGCACCTGTACAAGGTGCTGGTTATCGGAGACCTGGGAGTTGGCAAGACTTCCATCATCAGGCGCTACGTCCACCAGACCTACTCCACTAACTATCGAGCCACTATCGGAGTTGACTTTGCCCTGAAGGTGTTGAACTGGAACTCTGAGACTGTCCGGCTTCAGCTGTGGGACATCGCAGGTGAGACAGTGAAGAAGTTGAATTTGTTTTTTTTATTTGCTCAACATCTGTCATTTCCTTCTGATACTACAAATAAAAGTCAAAGTTATACAGGGGTCCAATACAACTGATTGCGTGTGTGTGTGTGCGTGTGCGTGTGTGTGTGGAGGAGTATGTATTGTGCACCCATATCTTATTTATTTATATATTTATTTATTTGATGTTTTATTGTTAAACGTGCATAAACTAAGACACCCTTCTTGGGTGTTTAGTTTTGCAGCTTAGTTGCTTGTCATAGTTCCTGAAAATTACGAAACACCCACAACACAAAGCTGCAGTGTCACTGTGGAGATGGTAGTGGTATCTGACACAATCAGTATTCTCTCTTACACACTCAGGCACACACACGCACGCCATAATTGTTGCTTAGGGAAGGCCTGCACACTGTCATTCAGTCATTCATTCAAGGTATGCATCATGTGCTCAGGCCCATGTGAGGGAGATTTAAAAGACAGCCACATGAGTGTCATTGTAGCCTAAATGAAAAAAAACAAAAACATCATCACTCACTCATCACTCACATGTGCAGCCACATGCTTTAAGCGCTTAATTTGGATCCATCCAATGAAATTACAAGTCACTCTCTGATTTGATTTGTATTTGTATACCTGCTTGACTTTGATCCTGGGGAGTAGGGACAGATTAAAAATGATTGAGAAAGTATGTTTGTATATATAATTTTATGGAGTGTAAATCACACCTACTGTACTGTGCTTTAAAGCCTTGTAAATTGCACCATCATCTGAATGAATGACAGCATGTCAAGTGACATGTGTGATGTGTGTGTGTGTCTGTCTGGGACTGCTGTCACACCTCTTCTGCATGTGAGGGTTCCTTTGTGAGTCATGTAAATCCATTTCCTCAGTTGAATCAAGACACAAACAGCAGTAATTTGTCCTTTTCATGAGTATTTGTACTGCAGCAAAGCCGAAGGTGGACTCTCGTGTATTAATCAAGCATGTAAACTTTTCTGCTGTGAGGGCATGGCATGTATAAAATAAGTTTCATTTTTAGACTAGCAAGTACTCCCACTGGATAGCAGAACACACACCCCCTGGGAATGTCATGTTGACAGCCAACAACGGGCTCCTCAACCACCTCATTTCCACAAGCATATGTGAACATACATACATGCACATTTGCATACAGACATTTCACGTATTCTCGCTGCCTATATTGTACAAATACCACTATAGTCTCGGTAAAAGTTAATGTTTATTACAGGTCGGGCAAAATACAGGTTTAATTTAAATAGGTCTATTGTCAGCAGGAACAAGCAGTGACTGTCTGGTTAAGTGCAACGTGACGGTAAGTCCGGAGGAATGTGCTGTTTCATGAAAACATACAGGCACTGCGAACTGCAGTCTTAATCCCAGCTGCATTTGCCGCTTTGCTGCAGAAATGCAGGAAAACAACAGGAATCACTCATAAAGCGTATCGCTGAAAAACAACAATGTTACCATATAAGTAAATTAATCTCCCTGTATGTGTGTGTGTGTGCTTGTTCATTACAGGTCAGGAGCGCTTCGGTAACATGACGCGAGTGTACTATCGTGAAGCCATGGGAGCCTTCATAGTGTTCGATGTGACACGGCCCACGACCTTTGAGGCCGTCATCAAGTGGAAAGAAGACCTGGACTCCAAACTAATGCTGGCTAATGGACAGAGCATTGCCACTGTGCTGCTAGCTAACAAGTGCGACCAGGGCAGGGAGTTGACCAACAATGGCATCAAAATGGACCAGTTCTGCAAGGACCATGGCTTTGTCGGGTGGTTTGAGACCTCCGCTAAGGTGAGACCAGAGTATTGTAAGTGTTCTTATTTGCCAATCGTTGTATGTGTGAAGTGAAATTTATTCTGCCTGTGCCGGCTTTGTAATTGAAAGGCAGGTATCCTGCACATTTGTTTTGGAGCCCCTTCCTGATGAGACCACTCTGTTCTCATTGGCCAGCTTTTCTCATTCCTTACTACGACCATGTTTGGCATAGACATTATAAAAGTATAAATAAATAGATTCCAAAAAAATCACAAAAAGCACAATACATCTCCTTTAAAAGTATTGCTTTAATCATCAACATGGCAATGAATGGGCCAGATTGTAGGCTTTGCAGTGAGAAAACGTCAAACTACAACACTTTAAATGTTTAGTTATGACACTGACTACATCATGTAGTTCAGAAATCCTGGGATATTGAAAACAGGATGGAACAGTTTAAATTGTGATATACTATTTCCAACTCTCTGCAGTACTTACACGTAGCTTTAAGTTCTACATATGTTGTCTCCATTCACACATCCTCTGTTGACACTAATGTGCTGCCATTCATATGACATCAAGACTCAACATTCTAAAAAGTCAGAGGTTATAAGGTGCAGGTTCAGCCAGATAAGGGAGACACAACAAAAACACCTTTTCACTTGAAATATCTTTTTTGGAGGTGATGTGCTGTTTTTTATTATTATTAATTATTATGCAGTACAAATTGAAGAACGACAAGTAAAGACAAATTGTTGAAGCATACCTAATTATTGTTTATCACTCTTCTTTAGGACAATCTTAACATCAGTGAAGCTGCAAACTTCCTGGTCAAGCACATCATGGCCACGGAGAATGACATCCTAAAATCTGTGGTACCAGACACCATCTCACCGCAGCTTGACTCCAGCAGGCAGATGAACTGCTCTGGCTGCTTCAAATAATGAAAGGAGGGAGCAATGGCAGGACAGAACAGAGTGGAGACACACTAGGACCAAGAGGGACAGGCACACCACATGGCCGTCCAAGGAAATCTGAAGTACCTGCTACGATACAGTTTGGCTTCTTTGGTCAAAAACCACAGTTGAAAATGTTATGTTGCTGCATGTTTGTAGTATGTTTGTGTTGTCATTGCACAATTACGAGCAAACCAGAGCTTGCAAACTGAAGTCACATGGACTCAGAGGTTGCACATTAACTTAATAGAATTTCAGTAACTCATCATGCCTTGAGTTCAAAGCTTTTGGCAGAAAGATAAATATAACTTCAGGTAGGCCTAACCTATCCATATATATATATATATATATATATATATATATATATATATATATATATTGTGTATTGATAGAGCCAAAGTAGTATCAACCACTTTCAGTGGATCTCGGATTTGTGTAATTCTGTGAATTTTGCACAGTTTTTTTTATTATGATTTTAAGTTATTTATATGTATACTTTTACGAGTGTAATGCTGGTTGATGTATTATAGTATTGTGCTTAAAACCCTTCCTACAACTGACTGTTGCGTAAGCCTTATTTGATCAGGCAAATTTAATAACAACACATTCCTATATATATATATATAACAAAAACTTGATCGGTGCAACAGCTGCAGAGAAAGGGAAAGTTAAACACTTAGACAAACATCCAGGAGCTCTTAGTATTATGGCCAGTGGGCAGTTTCACTGGTGCAGTTGAGGTTTAAGTGAAATGTTCCAACATGTTTGTTTCTTACAGTAATGGAAGAGAAAGATCTGTCAAAAGTTTGCTTTTAGTACTATTTGGCTGCTACATCTGACCAGACTTTTTGTTGTTTTTTTTGTTTTTTTGTTTTGCTTTCAGAATTCATTAATTTATTCGTGTTATATTTCTTCATCAGAAGGAAAAACTATGTTGACTGTCTGCTTGAAAATTGGACTCATGAGTTCACTTGCCAAAGTCTAACCCTCTGTATCCATGGTAACTAAATCAAGTCCTTTTTTTGGGTATCTTCTAACATCTGTGTGAAGCTATTTTTTCGCTGTACACACAACCATACAGACACAAATGCATGCATAGACACAGATTTTTATTTATTTTTTTGCTTTTCTCCTCTCCTCACACACTCCATCCTCACAGGATGGTTGCTTCCAGTGTCTTCTTCTTTCTCCTACTTTCTGTAAGTACAGCACATTACTGTATATAAACCTGCACAGGCGTTAGACTACACCCAGAGATGCAGTGCCTTCATTGACCTTCCAACAAGTAGACTGGTTACATAAAGGTGTTTTCTTCTCTTTGGTGACCCTACGCCTCTATATTATTTGGTACAACAGTAGTGTGTCTTTAAAGCCAAGGCATTTTGAACCTACCATTGTCAATGCTTGTGCTTTTGTTCTTACTGTATAATAAGACAGAGAAGACAGAACCTTATATAAACTCCAAATGTGCTGAAACTGGATAAAATGAAGTGCATTACGTGGTCTGTTAACACCTAAATATTTATGTGTGTCTAATGACACGTGACATTGTTTCATTAAGTCGATGGTTGTCAGCAGTGATTACAAGCCTGATCACAACATCATGCGGCATCATGTGTTATTGTGTGAGTTCTTGTTGGTAATTACAGCATGGATATTAGAGCATAATAGACTTTAAACAATGCCTTCTTCACAGGATTGCAATTTCTCAGTTTGACTCATCATAAGGGTATGTCACAGGGGTATTTTGACATCTTGGCGAAACAAGACTATTCATCAGTGGAGCATTCTTGTTCATTATTTATTGTAAAGTAGTACAAATAAATTAACTAATTTCACACATGACACGTGTCATGCTGTTTTATAACACTGAATTACACTCTTGCCATTTCATCTTTAACCTGGGACGAACCATTTTTCAGCAGTTCATTAGTAGAGCCTTATGAATCACAGAAGTCCGAAGTTCTATTAGTTTAGACTGAGAAATGTGTGTGTATGTGTATGTACTGTATGTGTGTGTGTGTGTGTGTGTGTGTGTGTGTGTGTGCGTCCTCAGGCTGATCCAGGACTCTCAGGTTCTCATTAGGAAGCCACATGACTAAGTGGATTATTCTCTGCCTGAGGGATTAGATTTGGTCGTTTGCTCTTGGCTCTCGTTAAGACTTCGCCACCAACAAACCATCAAATGTTCTAAAAACACTATATATAACCACGTCGGAGGAATTTTGTCATCTGAAGTTGATCAAGCAGTATCTGGATAAATGACTTTTGTTGTAAACAAATGAAGCAAATGGTTAAAAAACAGACACTCACTCCAAACTTCAATATTCTCCGAAACACTGGAAAAGTTGTGAGAGTGGGTGTCTTTGTTTTAGAATCTTAATTACATTTCAAAAAAATGTAATTAAAACTAAAACAACAATAATAAACTCTAAAATTTAATTCCAACGACAACACCTGGCACAGATTTAACTATTCATTATTGGAATTATAAGCTTAACATATTGTGTTTTCTGTAGTTCTCAGGCTCTGCCAGAGAACCACCTACAGAAAACACCCACATATTCTCTCAGAGCGAAGGAGAGAGAGAGAGACATGAGAGAACCAGGTAATATAAGAAAATGAAATGGGAAAGAAGCACTACTCGAGTCCAACAGTGACAAAATGTAATAGACAGCTCATTAACAGTGCATGCAGGTAAATGGAGAGGCATTAAGAAGGTTGCATCCAAGATTCGGCTGCCTCTGGAACATTTTTTTTCAGACAGAATTCACACAGATTATAACTAATAACCATCTATGAAATCAGAACAGTCAGTCGGTTTAATCACATAAAGAGTAATTTGAATTACATAATTCAGCCACAGGACCTCAGATGATAAAGGATACTTGATCTGTTTGATTCTGTTCTCCCTCCAGAGGCAGATTGATCATGTGGTGCCATCTGTTGTCAAATTAGTCACACTGCAGGCATTTTATTCACTACCAGGTATATCAATGATTGAAAGCAACCCAGTTTTTTTTCTTTTATATTGTTATTCATTTGCTAACCACTGCACTGAACTTCCATGACATAAGCAGGAGACATGACTGGAACTGATTCATTTCAACCCCTTTCAGACTGAGGTACAACCAGATTTATGCAAACACACACTGACTTTGTGTTTGAAAGGGTCAATGGGCATCGTCTGATTCCGTTTTTGATAAGAGTTTATTTAAATGTTAATATCTCATTTCTAAAAAAAAATGATAAACATCAAACAATGTTTTGATGTTTATCTTTTTTTTTTCTGATGTTTAGGGCTTCTGCAGTGTGGCCACAGCATCCCCTGTTTGATTCCTTATTCCTCTTTTGCACCTTGTTTCCTGCTTGCCTTTATACTTTCTATGTACACACACACGCGCATACACACATATGTTACAGAGAAGTGCAGACATTTGAGGATTTGTAACACAGTGTGTGAATGCCAACACATGCTTTCCCAGGCAAGTGACCTCCTAAGGTGACTTTCTCATCTTTAATCCCTGGGACCTCAGGGACTCCCGGTTCCCAACCCCTGGTGCCAAAATCTATTACGCCAAATTAATTATGCTTGACCTTTGCCCCAGTAACTTGTTTAATTCTCTATAATAAGAGCACGAGTAGCCAGTGAGAATGCTGTGATTTCCAGATCTTAATATAGTTTTGTAATTATCTGGTGAGCATTATGTATGCACTGTGTTTGCTTAGAAAATTAGAAGATAAGATCTCTGCATATTAAAATAGCCTCCAGAAAGAGAAAGAGGGAGAGAAAGCAAAAGGGGAGGAGAGAAGAAAGAGTGAAGAGAAAGAGAAACTCAGAAAGTAATTTCAAAGAAACAGAAGAGAGGTGGATGAGTGATTGAGATTCAGAGTAGGGAGAAACATGAAGAACCGAGTGCAATATTTAATCATTAATGTTTCTGTTTAGGCTGCCAGATAAGTCCTCCTAAAACCATATGAGCTTGGAAATTCATGATTCACATCTAACACTGACAGACTTTACATCACATTAGCCCTACTGATGGTTTTTCAATAACAATGCATTGCATTAAGAAATCATCATTCAAGTAGAGGTGAATAAAACAAACATTTTTCTTGCTTTTGCTTAAAAAACATTGTCATAGAAAGATATAGTAATTATTTTGTGTATTCAAAATAAAAGAACATAATACAGTAGTAAACATCTTTACAGCGCACAGTACATGCTGCTGCCACTAGAGAACAGTAAGCACCAGTGTTATAACCCGTTGTTTCGACTGTGTGTGCCTGCAGTCGGCTGGGTGGGGGAAAAAATAAGAAACATTTTCATGTCATAAACCATCACCTGTCCTCAAAAACACAGTGTGGTTACCCAACATTTCCTCATAAAGTTAATTAATACATGATTGATTTCTGGATTTACTATATGATTAATTTAATATTTTACAAAAATAATTTTCATATCAGCTGCACTGTGATGACATGAGTGAAAATAATTTGCAAAGCAGCTTTTCTGTGAAGTCCTGATTGTCACAGATCTACTAGGTCTACAAAGAAGGAATTAATGAATATGCATAAAACAAACAGAAAGTGTTGTACTGTTGATAGCCTAAAAACATAAATCTACTGTATCTATAAATGAGTTATTGCTACATTGTTCACTTGACCCTTGACAGTAATTTAGATTAATGTTTCTTACCCCCCCCTTTTTGACTGCCATAAAATATGAAAGATGATTACCGGTAAGTTATAAATCCTGCACCCAGTACATGACAGACACATAATGTAGAAACTGTTTTTTTCATTATACAGTGTGAGGCAGCTTTTTTTTCCTAAAAGTGTACTGTGCTCATACATAGGGTGCAGTCTTACAGCACTTACAAACATATTTAGGCACATTTGTGACTGTCTATCTTGGTGAGTAAAAAGAAAAGTACCCTAAAAGAGCTATGTCACCGTGGTCAGCTGAGGAGAGGCAACCACAGTGACAGTCTGAATTACCAGAGCCAGAAGGTAAACATGGCACAAACATGTCAAGTCCGTTTGTTAAATTGTCTGGTTTGATGAATAATGCTATGGCGTGTTGTACTCAACATATCAAAAGGAAAGAACCAATACTAAGTTTTCTCATTAACATCTGAGAAATATCTTCTGTATCAAACTGTATCAAAATGCAGATAAAGTACACTTATATAAAGATTAATTGTTAGTCATTCTGAGGTAATCAAGCAGTGAACTACATTACAAATATGATTGTACCCTTTAATTTATGATTAAAGTTGTGATTGTTTCAGTGCTAAAGTCAAACATTGTCAACATTCGCCCTGGCCACGTTGCTTTGTAGACAATTATCTTTTTGCCTCCAACTAGAAAACAAACAGTAATAAGCCATTTGCAAAGCTGGACTCAGTCGCTAATGACGGATATGGTCCAATGAGTTTGGACATGTGGAATGCTTTAGTAACCACTCAGTGGTTCGATTAAAAAAAGTAGCTAAGTTAATTAATTATGGCCTTCTCATTATATTGCATTGTCCTATAGGATGACATTGTAAGTGTGCCACTGCCTTATTTTCAGCGTGTTCATGGTAATGTCTTTAGATCACACAGGGTGGGAACCTTTGGTTAACAACCAAACTCAGGCTCCACTATCCTATGGATTTCATATGAAGTTGCTGTACAGTGTTTGACCTTGGATATGTATCTAATGTGCCCCTGAGTTTTGACTATCTCCTGTGACTGTGTCCCTGCTGGAGCTGGACAAAGCCTCCTCAGATGCCATATATTTGTCATCACCCATGGTACAAGCTGGGAGTGAAGCCTGGGGGTAGCATGACAACCCATGTTGTGAAAGGAGAGAGTCTATGTGAGGAAGGAAAGAGGACAGCGGACAGTCTGGAGATGTGTATTTGGCAAACACCTGGAGCTGCTCAGGCTGCAGGTTGGCTTCGTTGCAGACCTTCTTGCACAAAGCAGAGACACTGTGACATGCTTTCAACTTCAGCTGACTCAAGCGGCTCTTCTCCATCATCATTTTCTCCCTCTCTGTCTTCTGTGACATACACAATACAAAGAATCAGATTAACATGTCTGTACAGACATGTACATAAGTAAGAGTTGACTTCATGAAAAAGTACTGATTCATAAACACATCTTTTTTTTTTTTTTTTTTTACCAGCTTGTTGATTTCACACTGCAGACTGTATATGCAGTCTAGTTTCCTCTTGCGGCAGCGCTGGGCTGCAAGGCGGTTTTTGCTGCGCCGCCTCATATCATGGACCAACTCCAGCTGTTCACGTGTAAGGACCTGATGCTTCAGCAGCTGTTGGAAGTCATTTCTGCTCAGATCCACAATCCATTCCACAGAAAAGGGTAATTGAACCTAAGGACAGCCGAAAAAGAAATAAAGGTTACACATTACATTACACGACAGCTAAGAGTGCATACGTCAAGGAAGGACAGAGGGAGCCAAAATCTATGCTTTTTCTTTTTGTATTGTATATAACGTAATGTTGCACATGACTAGTCCAGATAAATTAAAATGTATTATCAGCTAAATTGTTTGTGACAGAAAGAAATAAGAAATTAGAAAAAGTTAAAATGGATATGGATATGGGATATGGGAAGTTACATTTTACTAAGCTATTAATTATTAACCCTAAAGACAAGGAATTAACTTTTGAAAGCAGTGTCTTGCAGTGTCTTATCAACATGGAGGCTAAATAAAAGCAGTCTGAAATGACCTTTGCTAAACTGGTCAAACGAAATCTGAACAGTAACATGAGATATTCCTCAATGACTATTGGTGGCACAAATGGCCTGTTTTAACTCAACAGTCTGAACTGTTCAGTTGAGTTGGACTCTGAGCCAATTAGCAAGATGTATACGCATGGGTACAAAACACCACTTGTGCACACACCATCTCCACTCGGGTGAATAATTAACTTTGTCACCATAGTGATACACGATTGCAAACATTCATTTGATATAATGTACCTAAAACCCTTATCTAAAACAAACACAGCGGTGTAATCTACAGGCAGGGTGAGCTCAATGGCACTTAGTGACACAGCACAGTGTGAACTTCACAGTTAGGTGGCAGCGGGGATGACAAATAATAGAGCAGAGCAGAGCTGCAGAGTCTCAGCAGACTTGATAGTGCTCACCTGCCTGGCCCTCTCCCTTGTGTAGGACTCGCTGTCTCCCTCTGTCTCTGAGTCTCCATCCTCCCCCGAGTTCAGGGATGACACACCTGACTGAGATGCCCCCTCGCACTCAGATCCAGCTTCCTTCCATAAACATTTGTTTTGGTCCAAATCCTGGAGAAAGGGGCAACCGGTGCTTGTGGAGCTAAGATTCACCTGCAGCCATTCTAAAGATGTGCTCTGCATCTGTCTGCTTCCTGTATCCGAAGAATTTCCTGTATCAGGGTCCTGGAAGTGAGAGGATGACGTGTCGGACCCCAGATGCTCAACCACTGACTCTCTGTCATTATGCACTGGCAGGGCTGCTCCCTCCACGCTGCCTGTTTGTCTGCCTTGTCCTTTTTCTTGCCAGGCAGACTCTATCTCATCATCTGCCCTTTTCTCCTCAGCTTCTACCTCTTGATGAATGGATGCTGGCTTTAGTACACCAGAATCCCTTGGTGTTTTGCCCTCCGTAATGTCCACAACAAACCTCTTTTGTCCCAGTGACCCACCAGTTGCAGGGCCCTCATTAATGGCCTCCAGGGAGCAATGGTGCAATATTAACCCTGGTGGCTTTTCATCCCGCACTGTGCTTGGCCCTGCCTTTATATCAGATGGTTTGGGAAAGGTGAGTGCAGTGGTATGCTCCATATCTTCCTCAATCTTCACAATATCAACCTTTCTTTCATCTTTGTCTTGTCTTTCCTGTTTGTCTTTCTTAACCACAACAACCTCACTACCCCTGTATCCATCTATTTTCATACCATACATTTCAGCTTTCCATGACTCATCTTCCCCTTCTTTGCTCTGCCTGGAGAGATTTGATGAACTCTTTCCTGGAAATTCAACCGTATTTCTTACAGTATCATTCTTACTGTTCGCACTGTTGTACCCGGGTAAGCAGGAGAGGACACAGTCATTCTTGGTAACTTTTAATGGACTGTTCAGGTTTTTTTCTGTGACAAAAGTTGCCTTCCCACAAGCCAGCTGGAACTTGCGATACTTTGGACATTGCATAAAATCAATTGTGTCCTCAGCTACAGGTGTAACAGTGCCTATATTGTTCTGACTTCCCATTCCTCTGTTTACTGATTTGTTACCAAGACAGACCATTTCCTGCTGAGATGGTGAGTCAGCAACTGGTTTTACTTCTTTGTCAGCAGCCGACTGCACATCGTCAGAGTCTATACCACAATATTCCTTTGATAATTGCTTTTGGCATTTTTTCTTACAGCAGGTCTTTCTTTGAAAAGGGACAGAACCCTTGCTGGCAGAGAAGAATTTAGGTAGGAGGAAATCAAAGCACGCCTCATCTAGGTCTCTGAAACCAAGAATGGAGGCTGAGTTCTGTATTTCTAAGACATTGTCTTTCCCAAAGAGCAGTTTGGATGTGTAGGCAAACTTCAGCAAAGGTTCAAAGCCACCAACTGTCACCTGCGAGGCAAACAGGACAAATGACATACATGAACACTTCATATCTTATTGTATGTACACAGCCATAGCAATGGTTATAGGATTGGTCTTCATTAAATTTAGTATATCCTCATTCATAAAATACTAAAGGCGCAGGTGTGATAATAAATCTGCTTTGACTACAAGTGAAACCAGTACATGAAACTGTGAAAATCTAGATACAGAATGGAGGAAATGAATATGGAAAAAAATTGAAAGCTGGATACTATCTGGTACTATCTGATCCTCCTATTTAAAGAATTTGAAGATCAAAATTGAAAGATATTTTTTGTACATATATTAACCTGTCAACAGCTTAGTCATTTTATTAAGTGGCAAATGAGTTTTGTGACATTACTATGGGAATGATGAGATGATAATTTATAAAAAAAAAAAGAAAGAAAAAAAAATAGGCCCATGAGGATTTGGTAATTTTAAAAACTTTGATTGTGTGTAACTGTACTTTCACCACATCATGAAATGACCTCACCTCACTTGGTAGAGTAATGATCGCTCCATGTTGTGTCTGAGAGGAGATCCTGTGCGTGAAGTACTCACTACAGGAAGCGAGCACTGAGCGGTGGGCTCTGAAACTCTGACCCTCCACCACCACCGTAACATCACATAGCGTGTCCCGACAACGCTGGTCGTTCAGACAACGCAGCACATGGGAGGAATGTGCTGTAGACTCAAATGTAAACACAGATGACCGGGGGGCAGACATAGCCATCAGGGACATCTGTATGTACATATAAACACAAATAATCAGCTGCTTTTCCTCTACCAGGATACACACTTACATGTAGACAGTTCCAAAAAAGTAAAGTTAGTTTTATTAGGTATAGTGTACATTAAAATAAATAAACAGAAAAGTTGCCTACCTTACAAAGGTGACTTTATATATCCAGGTTTCTTAAAGTGTTAGAGAGACTCCCAGCTGTTCACACATGGTTATTTCTAAATGGAATGCTGTCCAACCAGGCTATACTTCCCAGAAAGCCTTATCTCAACTCAGCTACAAACTAAAAACTGAACTTGACTCAGTCATATGGCCTGTGTGTAAGTATGTAAGAGGGAGGGAGAGGTAGGGAGAGAGAGACAGAGAGAGTGAGAGACAGAGAGAGAGAGAGAGAGAGAGAGAGAGAATGTGTGTGTGTGTTGCAACAACTCTGGGTGCAACAGAGCAAGCGCTGACTCATGCACTCATGCTGATAAAGGATGAGCAAGCAGTTTTCCCGTCCATACCAATCCCACCCTTGGATATGTCTGGTAAACTAAGAAGCTTTTCCCAGAAATTCTTTTAATAGAAATAGCGTGAACACAATACAGAGATTAAGATGGCAGTTGAGAATATAAACCCAGTGTTTAAAAAGGGATATTGTCTTTTGTCTGTCTTTAGATTTCGAGTAACTTTACTAATGCCAGACACATATCACTTTGGCAACAAGTTGAGTGATAAATGAAACTGGTCTAAAACAAGAAAGAGACTTGTGTTTTTCTAAAGATTTGTTAATCAGTCCTTGTTGTCACATATCTTGTGTTTTTTCAGGTAGCAGCAAATCTTTGTCTGAGCTCTGTTTAAGTTAGGCTTAGGTCGTATTGGCAGTTTGAATATTTATTAAAATTACTGTGATACGATGGCTATATAGTCACATTAACACAGCTAGAAAGCAGTGTAATTATACACTTTGCAAGTGAGTTATGTATAAAGGAAAATACCAGGTAGTAAGAACTGTATAACAGTGTGGAGTGATCAGAGCTACAAAGCACTGTTGCCAGTGTCACATGATTTAAAGGAGAAAGAGGGAAATCTGCCAGAGTTGATCAGGCAAATAAGGTGACTGTTTCATAATTCTAGAGTGGGCTAATATATTCAGGGAAAAAAAGACTATCTACTTCCCTTTTCCACATAAGTGATGCAATATGATCATAAAGCACACAACAACAGCAAACAGTACCTTCTTGCAGAAATGAAACTAAGGAACTGATGCTGGTGTTAAAATAAAATGGATTTTATTAATAGACTAGAATGTTATAAGCAACAGTTTATCTTGTTGTATACTTCCCCTTCTACAGGTTTATCAGACATGCTACATCAAAAAAATGTACAACCCTTTCACTGTTGTGTCGCAGCAGACACTTATTGTGAAATACTGTTCCTCACAATGGCTATAATTTACCCAATCCCTGACACTGTGTCAAACACACATCTCATTTCCTTTTTTACCATAACAGGAAGTCAACAGGGTCGAGGGGAAGGGGGGTGGGGCACACTCCTCAAAATACAACATTTGGACCACATCATACCACCTTTGGCTCCCTCCACAGACCTCAGGTAAAAAAAAAATCTGAGTTTTCACAGGACCTGAGACAGACATCAGAATATCTGGACACATTCACAGCAGCTGACATTTGTGTGAATATATACTGTGAGGTATTACTATAGCGACCAAGAAGGTTGTGCATAAGCACATAATAACAACAGTACCCAGAAAGGCGGCCTATAATAGCTTCACACTAATGATGACATTTATGTGATTTATACAAGTGACAGATGTAAAAACACAGTGTCTTTATGTGTAACTAGCTGTTTCACAGACTGTAGTTGTGTTGAATGAGCTGAGACTTTTATTTCTAGTTGATTTTCTGGCCTGATGTCAGCTGGGTGTCTGGAGGTCTCAAGTTCTGCACAGGTCAGAGGTCACGAGGAGTCCTGCCTCGTTTGATTGGTCAGGCAGAGCCTCTCCAGCTGCTGAGCACGCTCATTGTGAACAGTCACCAAGGTGCGGTTCTCCTCTGTTAGACGCCTGAACTCTTCTTCTAGACGGGCAATTTCCACAGCAACATTCTCATCCTCCACCAGCTCCGCAAGCAGTTTACGTCTGCAAGGACGTAAAAAAATAAATAAATTTCACATCAAAATGCAAAACAATATAGTGTTCTCCGAAATGTACAATTAATTGACTGTGGTGTTGATTATTTTCCTATCTCTTAATTCCTTTCAGAAGCAAAGAGCTGGACACT
Source organism: Pampus argenteus (assembly GCA_036937835.1). Taxonomy (NCBI): domain Eukaryota; kingdom Metazoa; phylum Chordata; class Actinopteri; order Scombriformes; family Stromateidae; genus Pampus; species Pampus argenteus. The sequence goes on from CM072874.1 coordinate 9,856,917, forward strand.
GTCGCAGCATTAAAATAATATAAACTTACAGAAGTGTCTGACCTGGGAAAAAAACAACAACAACTATTTAACTACTTCATCCTACTCGCTGATGAGCTATAAAACTCATGAGTACATAGTGACATTGGGGAAGGAGCGTTATGAATATTACTGTGTAAAGATGAAGTCACTTTCATGTTTTATTGCTTATTATATGATTTAAGTGCTGAGTGTCCTGTACATGTTTCACCACAACTTTGGGTTTATTTAAGTCCATGTTAGTGGGTAATTTGCATGTACGTGACATAATTAACTACAGTTTCTACTGTCCCGTCTTTCTTGATAAAGCTCAATCGATTTGAATGATTTAGTTTTAAGTAGAATAACACGCCTCGGTAAGCAGCGTAAGCACATGTAAGTCCTCACACCCAAGAGTGTGTGAATGACAGTGTTGTACTACAGCTGGTAAGTACCACGTCACATAGCAGCATCAACAAACACAAACATATGAGTCTCCGTTTTACAATCAAGGTTGTGTGTGAAGCTTTGATGGCATAACTAAGAAAGAGAATGACTGTACTGACTCTACACTATACTGTAGTTGGTAATATGATGCCAGTGATTGTAGTTTGTGTTTTGAATTTTGGCAGTGGGCTTATCTTTTGTTTAGATTTGGATCTTGGGTTGTATTTTTAATTCTTTGCTGAAAGATGTCTAATAGTGAATGGGTGTTAATTTATGAAATCAAATTTACATTTAATTTTCTCATGTTTTTATATTGTAGTAAATGAAATAAATAAAAAAATTAATAGTTTTCAAAAATCACTACAGTAACCAAAATCTTCAAAATTCATATGGAAAAGATCAACTTGTTGAGTCCAGACTGAACTGTCATTAACAAGCAGTCTTTTCTGTGTCATTTAACTCTTGGTCACAATTGTTTATTCATTTGAAATATTTACTTCTTTAAATAACTTCAGGTGCACATGATTCATTTCCTGGAAGACCAGATAGACAAGTACCGGTAAGAAACAATAATAAAAAAACTGGAAACTATGACATATGTATCTCCATACACAATCCATTTCTGGTTTTTTTTTTGTTTTGTTTTTTTTACATATTTCCCTATTACAATTATGGTAATTGCATCTTAATTGATACAGTAAACTTAATTCCACACACACACACATGCATACATAACACACAAAGCTGTAGGTATAGAGTATTCATAGTCATACATGATTTTTGTGCTGTTAAATAATGTCTCATTGTCAAGTCTGTATTTAGAGTGCAGCTTCTCAAAACTCGACTGCAGATTTATAGTAAAAGTTTTCCCATCCTGATGCATTACTTTTGTGCAATTAGTTTTCCCTTTGTTAGGTGCAAGTTGAAACATGCATGTTTGTGTGACAGGAAGAGAAAGAAAAAGGGGAAGTTCAAAAGAATCCATCCAAAAATAAAACTTATTTATTTTAACTCATTTTAATTCCACATTCCACACACCACCTAATACATGTCAACAGATAAGACAACCATTGAAAATAGCCTCCAATATTGAATCTCAAGGAAATTAGGCTGGACTAGTCCCAGCCTAGTCAAGCTAGCATAAACTGATGAAGCCTCTTGGATGAGAGGTGAAACGTCTTCAAAGACAAATAACCAAGTCCAGTTGCGTTCGATTTAATTTCCTTAAGATAACTATGACCTGGATGAATGAGAATATTCACAGGCTCCTCCAATATGGAAGTTAATGTTTTAAAGGCAAGTAATGTCACAATTTTCTTGACTATTTCTTGGGCAATCTCTTTGTATGTATGTAATGATGGAAACAGTAACAGGGCTACCTACATTAAGTATTTTCAGCGTAATTCCAGTGTTTGAGTTAGTTATTTTCATTTGACAAAATCTACATTTTTGTTAATATTATGTTATTGGAATAAGATTCAGGCCACGAGCACTACAGGGCTTACTTGGGTCTGGGTCTAGAGATGGGTGCTATGAGCTTGTTTAATGGAGAAAAGAAGACTGACATTTTGGAAAATCCCTCCTGAAGTGTTTGTTCCTGTTCCTGTTGTCTCCGTAGGAGTAAAACTCTACAGTCTCTTTCTGTGTTATCTTACAAATATGGGAAGTAACAAAATTGTGATTTGCACGTCTGTCTGATGAATGATGACAAATAGCATGAAATATGAAAATATTCTCTCTTCCATGGAAATACACAGTACTGTGCAAAGGTTTCAGGCTCTAAAAGTAAATTCAGATCACTTCCAGAAGTAATGCCATTAATATTTTTTTTTTAATTCATGAATTAACTTTAATTAACTAAATTCAGTAAACAGAATAAACTTAATAAAATAAATAGTTAGTGTGAGCACGCTTTGCCTTTAAAACAGCATCAGTTCTCCCCAGTACACCCGCACACAGTTTTTCAAGGTACTGGACAGGTTGGTTGTTTAAGTATCTTGTGGAACTTGCCACAGTTTGTCTGTGTATCAGGCTGTCTCAGACTCTGGCTGTATGTCTGAGATCATTGCTGCATGTTGCAGAATAAATTTGGGACTGATGTCATGCCTTTCGGATGGTATTGCACTATGGATAAGAATCGAAACATCTAAAGTGCCTAAAACCTTAGCACAATACTGCATGTATCTGCCACATCAGCGACCGCAAGAAAAGAGGGAACTAAAAGTTTCTACCAGCCTGACTTGATCAAGATTACATTCTTATCTAAACTCAAAGCTACACTCATCCCATCAGAGTCTGGCTGCTGGTCTCTTTTTAGGAACTGTGTGTTGTGTGGGCTGTGTGTGCGTGTGTAGGTGGGGTAACAGTGAGGGCCTTGAAAATCCCTCTGCTAAGACTACCCACAGCTGCTGAGGACACAGGGGACAGTGTGCAATTGTGTGTGTGTGTTATACTCCCCTGCTTATGTGCATGCATATACAGTACATACATATGTGCATTATTAAAGCATACAGCAGGTGCCACTCTATCAATTAAGGTTGTAGTTGGTGTGATTTACGTCTTGCTGCAGTGTTGCTGCTTTCTCCCAAAATGATCCAGAATCAACCAAGTAAAATCCATCGTACAGTACATCCTAGCACATTCATCTCTGTTTTCATCGACCCGTCACACATGCTTGATTTTATCTCTAATTTAAAAACAATAACAAATAAAATGTTGATCAGAAATCAGTGTCATATTTTAGCATATGTTTAAATGTCAAATCCTCTCGGTGGGATATGTGCTGAATGCTGTATGGAGGCTTTTACCATGTGCCATCTGGTGGACGTTTCGATCCTAAATGCCTTGCAGTCCTCTAAGCACTTAGATTTTTAGCAAGGGTGGCCCTAAACCTTCTAAGTTAACATGTGAAATGCATACTGTCAAAAAAATATATATTTTCATTTCAATTTGTTAATTAGTTTTGTTTCTTTAATTAATATTACTAAATAATATACTGGTAAACCATCTGGAAAGTAATTTAATATGTGAAATATTTTTTTTATTCATAATGTTAAGAAGCCTTTTCCTTTTGTCTTCCATGTTACCTTTGAAAAAAAAATAAAAAGACCAAGCTGCTAGTACACAAGTGAAAACATGCTTTCAGCATCTGACCCTGATGGGAAATGACTAAACATGCAACCTCCTGATCTGGGGTCAAACACAGTACCATTGCTCCACATGAATGTGTTTTTTTTTTTTTTTTTTAAACAAAAGCATTTATAGTGCAAGTATTAATAATAATGGAGGTAATTTATTTCGAGCCTCACTTGCGGTCCTCAAGCGCGGCAATGTCATGTTTGACCTGGTGGAAGTCTTTCGCCATCCTGCAGTGCTCCTTGTACACCTGAACGCTCTCCCTCAGAGACACACAGGGGGGCACAGGCTGCAAGAGGCCAGAGAGATGCAGTATCAGTTCAGGATTATTTTAAGACATTAGGCAAAATCGATAAAGAGTGTTGCACCACACGAGCAACACTATGGGCACACCTAGACCAGTTGTTTGGAACAGCAATCTAAAACAACTATCATTAGCTTCCTCTTCAGTAAATTAGATCATTTTTTTCTAATTACAACTTGTGCTAAAAGACTGGAAAAAAGCTAATCCCAGATGACCTGAGACCCCAGGAGACCCTCTGATTTTGCCCATAGTGCACCAACATTGTCAGCTGCTCTGATTCATTATTTTAAAGTAATGTCTATATGCATAACGCCTATAAATGCTTTATTTCATAAATTAGGAATTTTTGTGATGCAATGGTAGAACATATGACTCAAGATCAAAAGGTTGAGGGTTCAAATGTGTTATGGTCACTTGCCTAAACCTGTTAGCCTCCTCTTTTTTTATATATAGAATGTAATAGTAGAGACAGTGTATGCTTGTTCATTCATTGGACTGCTAATACTGTTATTATCATTAATTACTCTAAACCAAAATATACTTTACATAATCCCGGTAATGGCACATATTGAAGGATAATTCAGTGGTAACACTAATAGCAGAGTGAGTGCACAATGACTAAAAACACTTTGCTTTCCTTAATCTTGCGATTCAGCTTCCACCCAAAACATAATGGAGCTTTTCTCTATACTTGCCCGGAATTTGCCTGGCCTGGAATTTAGCTGTGCGTTAGTTATACAGAAGATGGAGAGAGCAAACATTAACAGCAATAGGAAGCACAAAAATATTTAAAAAATATTTTGGAAAGGTAGCAATAATTTAATATTGCCTTGTCTGACAATCTATTGGCTATCAGATAATTAATTCACAAAATAGAGATGCATGGAATGCAAAATGCTTGCAGCAACTTTTTTTTTTTTTATATCATTTGTCTTTCCTACCTTCTGCTGCTCTGCCAACGATACAAGGTGTCTATTTAATGTAATGTGATGCTACAGTGTCGATACCTGTAATCGCTGTTCAAGATCCGGGAAAGTCTGAGATAGGTCCTCCACATCTTTTACATCTATCAAATCAGGACACATCATTCAGTTAGCTCAACTGATTATTGTAGAAATGATAACATTAAAGATGACAATCATTACTGAGCTACTAATGAATTAATACAATTGTAACATTAATACACAATATTGTATATTAAAAATAAGACAATTCTGCATTATTACAAATTGCATACCATATGACAGTCGACCTGCAGATTTGACAGCTGCATTAGATCTATAGGTTATAAGGTTATAATTATATGGAGATCACAGTGCAGGCAAGGACTGCTTTAAAAAATATTCTAGGCTTGTCTTGTTTGTCGTCGCTGTCTAATAAAATTAAACTAGGAAAACAAACAAAAACAAACTGCAACACTGCCGCTGAAGGATATTAATGTATTATATATTGTCTTTATTTAATAAGATTCAGCATTAAAAACATCAAAATGTTTATTGTGATGGATTACCTAACTCTCAAAGATTCTCAGTCATCCAGGTCATTGTATATTCAGAAGTCTAAGTCAACAGGACTATTTTAGATTTAGGACATTTGGATGATCTCAACATCATTTGACAAATCATCATATAGTTGCATAATGTCCTAGAATATTTTCACATTAACATACACGTACAGCCAAGTGACTTGTCTACAGGCAGTTGCTTTAATGCCTTTCCCCACCTCATAAAATGGCCCAGAATGAAACACTATAGCTTCCTCTTATATGACACCGCCACATAGCAACACAGTGCTACACTTATAAATAAGCCATGTACTCTTACTGAACAGCAGTAATGAGCTGTCAGACTCAAAGACGTGCAGGATAACAATACAAACGGGATAACTATGTAAGCAAACAGACAAACACAGTGAGCAAATTCTGCAGAACAGACAGACCAGATGTATGACAGACAAGCAGCCAGCCAGCCAGACAGGCAGACAAAAACAGACAGGTTGTCTGCACCAGCCTCTGCCTCGCCAGTAATGTCCCCCTGGAGTTGTGGAACACATGTGGAGAATCCTGGGATGATGCAATCTTCTAAAAGCAGGAGTATTAGAGGGCCTGCCTGCAGCCATGGGGCCAATTATGATGTGGAATAAATACAGTTCTCATGCTCAGGATTGACACAGTGTGGGGTTATAACTATGCCTAGCACAAAGTCACGAAGAGCCTAGAGGATGATCCCCCAGACATAGCACAGTTCCCACTTCCCTCTCCTGAGAAACATGAGTTCAAAGAGACAACAACAACATCAGCGTCTGGGGACTATCTAAGGTTTGATTTTGAAGCATAGAGCCAGATCATGCCAGAACAGTTCTGAAGCTACAGCTAGAACTAAAAGAAGGCATACTACCATCTAAAAGAAAAGCATAACATAGACAAAAACTAGACAAAACTAATTAAAAAACTAACTAAATGCACACAAATTGTGCAAATAAAGCTGTTAAGGAGGGAGGGAAAGCAAACAAGAAACAAAAGAACAGATATAAAATAAAAAGGTACAAGCGTGTTGTTCCTACTGCGGCCCCTCATCTCACTTCCTGAGAGTAAGTCAAGGAGGATCAGAGATGGGTGGAGTAGGACTGGAAGTGTTAACTGCTTATAAATATAGGCCAGTGTTCTAAAAGCTGAACAGTGAATCAGGCAGCAGGACACTGTTAGTATTAGAGGGGAAACCTGACTCTACCATTGCATAGCTGCAGCTGCTGTCCCAGTGCCTGGCCCCACTGCAGTAAAACATCCTGACACAGAGCGCATCTAGAACCATAGGTAGGATAAACCATTGTGTGTGTGTGTGTGTGTGTGTGAGAGAGAGAGAGAGAGAGAGAGGGAGTGAGTGAGAGGAACAGCCCGGGAGAGACGAAGAAAAGTGTGCTTGTTTGTACTGAAGATTAAATAATGTACTAATCACAATTCATGGTTGAGTGATTGTTTGTGTGGGTGCATACATGTGCATTGTGCAAGTGTGGTTTGTTTTTAATATGCTACAGAAATAGAGGGAGCACCTGTCTCAGCTACAGCATAGAAGAATTGGACACAGTTAAAGTGATAGGGTGTGAGGGGCGGGCAGATTGTGCCTGGTCTGTTTTGGTGGAAAGAATGTCGCACATGTGTTCTACACATACTGGAAATACAGTGAGAATAGAGCTGCGGGCTTCATCTGGTGTTAAATGATCAATTGAGTAATAACTATAACTAAACTCAAAATAAGTTGTTACCATGATTTCCAGGCACAGGAAGACAGGTGTGTGTAGATGTCTTTATGGGTGTGTGTGTGTGTGTTTGCGTGTTGTACTGTGTGTTTCTGTTCACCTGATGTGTTGTCGAGGCTGAAGGCGATTCTAACTTCAGATTTATCAGGAGACACTCTTCTGGTTGAGGTGATCATTTATACCTGCATGAGACCATAAGTACAAAACTGTTAGCACAATCAAAAGCATACTGAAATAATAATAATAATAAACAACAGAGAATTTATTAAAATAATCAATTAATAATTGATGTCATTTCTCAAGAAAATAATGTCAAATATGAACTGTTTCCAGCTCCTTAAATTAGACGATGTCTTGCTTTTTACTGTTTTATATGATTTAATTTTCTTTGGGGTTTGTGAACTGTTGGCAGACAGTGAATTAAGGAAGGATCTGGGATGTTTTGCAATTTTTTTAAATTATTCTATGACATTTTGAAGACAAACAATTAATGATTAACAACAAAAATAATAGTTAGTTGCAGCTCTAATTTTCATGTGTATGTGGCATAGTAGTGTGGCATAATAATTGATAATTGAGTAATCCTTTCAATTGATTAACCATGCTTTCGTTCCAAGTTGTCAAATGTGCTGTTTTTATTTGTCATATATGACAGCAAAATGAATATTTTAAGGTTTCAGACTGTTAGTGGGACAAAAAAAAAAAAAAAGGCATATTGAAGGCATCACTGTAGAGTCTAGGAAATTAGGGATGACACGTTTTCACTTATTTTTTATATTTCATTGACTAAACTATTAATCATAGAAAACATATGACAGAATAATCGACAATAAAAATAATCATTAGTTGCATCTCTAACTGCAATCAGACAGAGAAATCAAACACTGGACTCAGCAGGTGCAGTGTTCAGTTGGAATTAAAGCCTGCAGACCCTTTGATAAAGCCCATAATTAAACCACAACTAGGAAAGTATGGAGCCTTGTGAGCACACCAGCACAGCCACCAGTTTCATCATGCATTTAGAATTGCAGTGAGATTAAATAATTAGGGAGGTTTGACAGACTGGCTCTGAGGTCTGGATTTTGCCTGTCTCCCCCCCTCCACCCCCACCCCTCCCCTCCCACCTCGCCCCCCAGACAGTGAAGGTACAGGCTTTTTATATCAGGGCATTTGCCTGCTTTAACCCTGGTAAACCCTCTGTCTCACACACCATACCTAATGACCTTCCACACCAGCTTTTAAATAATAAAATCAATATATATATATCTCAATTGTTATAAAAAGGTTGGATGTTACACTCAGTGATGAAAACAACATGACATTATCAGTAAGTGAAATATGACAGCCCAATTGTCCGTTGCACATAATGTTTTCAACCCACATTGTGATCCAGTCTATATGCTATGATCAACCTCCAGCATGCCAATCTGGGCCGTTAACAGGTCATCGTTACCTGAAGCAGCACGAACCCGAGCCAGGAAATGCGTGTATAATAACGTTGAAAAAGCAGGTAGCAGCGTACGTCCTTAATGCTGATTGTTTTCTGATCCTCGTCGGACCGCTGCTGATGTCGTCTCCCGTTACGCTCCTGCGCGATCCAGCAAAGATGGCACAACTACCCCTCCAAGAGTTGACCGCCACTTCCCTCTTGAGACTTCCAGCTCTATGATTTTACATTCAGACGTTTTTTATGCCAGAGGCGTCCACTACACTCACTACCGTCAACTCAGGTTTGCGTGGGCATGGGCATGTTATCCACGGACTGCAGCCACGCGGCAAAGAGCAACACAACAGGGCGCAGGCTGGTGGAGGAATGCCGTCCGCTGTCCCCCCTGCGGCGGCCCGGGCCCAATTAAAAGTCTCAGATGACATGACTTTAGCCCCCAAAAATGCCCATAGCTGCAGCACTGTTTTGAGTGACATGGTCATGCCGCAAGGATGGTCTTTGGTTTTGCAATAGCTGTGCAATGAGGCAGTTGCTCAGAATGAACATCTTGCGCTATAATAACTCCTGAAGGAAATAGAGCATCTCCGTGTTTATCTCTGTGTAGGGTAGTTTTGAGGATGTAAAGCCGCCTAGACTCGGATGACAACGTTTTATACTTACAGGGGTATGGTAGTGCATCTAAATAATGGTAAATAATGTGACACTTGCATTTCATAGCTGTCCAATGTATCTCTAAATTCTGTGATTTCTTTTTTTTTTTTTCTTAGATAAACTGACATGACTTTTAAAATGACTCAATAAACATGCCACTTAAAACCCCATTGGATTATCTAACAATGCATAATGACAAAGCTGGAGACAGAGCTGACTTCCCACTGGTCAGTTAATGTATGAAATCCCACTTGAAACTTGGATTAGGAGGCATTTGACAAACTGCATGTGAGGAAGGGTCTAAAAATGGGGGGGAAATAGCATAAATTAGGCCTTGTGGTTTTCTACAAGAATAATTGTACAGGGTATCCATATTCTCTGATTCATGACTATGATCTGTACTTTTATATCCATAAGTCAACTGCACCTGCACACCAGTAGATGACAGCATTCCCCCTGAATTACATACAGCCAGGTTTTTTTTTTCAGCTGGTTGTGCACTTGCTGTAACAGAAAAAGAGACACAAAGAAAGACAAATAGAGAGGGAGCGAGATAAATGATGCTCTGCACCTCCAAGAGTCCTCCTCCTCCTCGTTTATCTTCATTGACAGGCTGTTGACACAGACCTGCCTTATCGTCCCCGGAGAGAGTGTTCTTCTCATTGTGATGGATGGGACACAACATCTGCAGGTTTTCTTATGCAGGAGTCATAGTTTAGATTTGATTCTTGAATGTACTTGTATGTACAGTTGAGTGCCTTGTGTAATGATACATGAACCAGACTTGGCGTGTTTGAAGGGTACACAGCACATAGTAAGATGTGAGAAGGATGTAAGTAAATTTAGAGAAATGTCAAAGTGCTTTCTGCTGTGAAATGCATTTTCATAATGCATGTGGTTTTATATAAGGTTATAAAGTTTTCTTTGCTTTACTGACTTTTCCTTCAAGTGAACTTAATAAGGCGCATGTACTGCCCTACTGTCAACTACAGGCTCTTTCAGCTGTCTCTCTCTCTCTCTTTCTCGCTTGGATTTTTCTCTCAATCTCTTTCTTTTCATCTGTGTAAAGGGGTAGAAATATGGATCATAATCTCTGACCTTCTCAGTCTGTTGATGGTACAAACAGACAGATGTCACTATCTCTTTATCTCTCCACATTTCTCTCTTACCTCTCCACCACCAAGGTGGAAGGTTCTGGACTTCAAGACTAATGAGACAAATAGTTTTATCAGGGTGAAATGAACAAGTAATTGAACATAGATGAAGACAAACACATTGCTCGTCAACCAAAATGTTGTCCAGGTGAGGTCATCCCATTTATTAGTAAGAAAGAGCAGAGCCGCGCAGGATGCCAAGGTTCAGAGTTGTAATCCATGGCCTCATTCGTGATGGATTAAATAATGATAAAAAAAATAAATTAAATAAATAAATACAGCCTTTGGTTTTGATTAAGAATTATGGGGTTAGGAGATTAGAGACAACCAAACGCTATTACATTGGACTGAGCCCAATCCCAGAATTAATCTGAATACCAAAAAAAAAAGAAAACTCATTACAAGAAGAGATTAAGAAAAGCTTGGTCCAATTCTCTCAGGATGCACACAAACCAGCAAACACAATCCACTGAGAGAAAATGTCACAACAAAACCTCTGACTTCAGTCATTTATTGCTCTTTCCTGTTTGAAATGTCATCGCGTTAGCTGGTGAAGGCTGGGAATCAGACATCAGTTTTGAAAAGTCCTGACATTATTTGTTAATGAATTGTATTGTGATTTAATGCCTAAGGAGCGCCAATAACACTCATTTTCAATTTTGTCTTTCCCTCTAAAGTTGATTACTGACAAGCGTTTAGTCATGTAGACATTGTCAGGAAAATATGTTTGTCGATTCGCGTGTGTTTTATGTTTTTATAGATTTTTTATAGATGGCAGTCTTTCCAGAAAGGCTGGCATACTGGCATCAATAACCAAAAGAACAACAAGATTGATGATAAATGTCACCAGTACACATCCAGTCCAATGACACAGTACAGTGCACAGTAAGACTGGAGGGGTAATGGGAGGACAGAGTCACTGAAAGTAGGTGCTGATGAGGAGAAGAGATTAAAAAGGTTGGGCAAGAGGTGACAGAGAGACAAGGAGAATAAGGGAACTCATACATTCCTCTTCCTCACTGATTGATTTATTTTACCCTGAGGTCAGCTTTAGAGAAAAGTAACAGGGCTGACGACGTGGGCATAAAACACAGAGCACAATAGAAATGAAGAAGACTTGTCAATTAAAAATATAAATGTCATTGCAACCATTTGGTTGTTTGCTGCGCAGAGATGTCAGCTTGATGTGTTTGTGTGCATCCAGGTGTCAGATTTGATTATTCTGCAACAGGTCCTGATGAGCAAAGTTGAATTCAAATTTCAGTGGGGCTGTGTGAGTCACTCTGTAATGATTGCTGTCGATGTTCTATGTATTCATGCTGCAGAGAGGTAATTGCACGGAGAACTGAGAGAACATTTGAATGAGAACATTTTCATTCTTATTATCTCAAGGCCAACGTGTTGTTTACACTGCAGTGAGGTGACAGACCTCTGTGTTCAAGTTTTGTGAAAAAGATAAATCATTTGTTTGAGTTGTGAATAAAACCAAATTGAACGATAGTAAAAATCCTTAAACCAAATCATATTTAAAAATCCCCTCTGGACATGTTTTCAGACTTGAAAAAAAATACTACCGGTATTTGAATAATAATTTGTGTCTGATCCACTAAAAAAAGTACACCTTAAAAATACATCTACTCCTTCTCTCTCACTCGGAAATCTATGAACATGCAAATATTGTTCATTTCACAAACCTGACTTTTTATACATAACATTTGTGGGAAGATGTTATATTACCAAATCAAAGTTTTTATGTTCTTTTTAAAGCACTGTCCGTGGATTATAATATAGGAAGTTATATTTCATAGACACCAAGGTTGTAAAGTACTTCAGTATAGTGGCAGATATTTTTCACATTTTTTTGAATGCACACATCCACTGGGATCTAATGTCACTACTGGGAGACAAAAATCACCCCTCAGTCTTTCAAATTTGACATCTGCAAATGGAAAAAAGATGATTTATAAAAATAAAAAAAAACGCTACTCTCCAGGGAATGTGTTTTGTCACATAAAAAAAAAAAACAGGCTTCTCAGTTTGTCCTTTCCTTCTCCCTGTATCTTATCCTTTCTCTGGTGCACAGACATATATTATATGATCACAAGCATTTGTGAGGCTATGTGTGTCTGTGTGTGTGTGTGGAGCGGAGGGCTGATGTGTGTGATGTCAGCACTTGAAGGGTATAAAACAGCAGGTGTGTTCCTGACTTTCCTTAGAGGTCCTTATCCCCCTTTACTGCCCAGAGTTGGCTCAGCAATCTGCTCTGAAGGTTCCTTGCAAGCTGCCAGTATAGGCACACAAAGAAACACGCACACACACACACACACACACACACACACACACACACACACACACATCACTGACAACCAACAACAACAACAACAAAAACAAATTAGACAGCAGTTTTTAAAAAAAAATGCAAAAATTGTTTTACTCTGAAAGTCAGTGAAGTTGTCTTACATTTACACAATGGGGATATCTATAAAGTGTTCATATTCATCTGCAAACTGCGTAGAACAGTGAACTACAGCCATGAGGGAACAGCAATGGTATAAACTATGAGAGCGCTTTCATTATCTTAGTCATCACTTGTCTTAACATTACATTATTAATGTTGATACAAGGCCAAGACTTTGTAAACTACATCTACAGTATAATGCTTTATGTGTTACCTGTAAACACACAGTATCACACAGGATGGGGTGAGGAGGAAACAACTTCATATCACACAGTGGCTCACAAACATCTTGAAATAAGTGCTCATATAGCAGTCTCTGACCTATGTTCCATCTTTTTTTTTTGATCCAAGCTTAAGTGCTGGAGTCCCGTCTCACTGCCTCCCTCTTTGCAGTACGTTTGGGTTGACAGAAGACGCAAGCTGATCTTGCCCCTCCATGGGGTCGCGACCTCCTCCTGATGCCTTTGTAACACTGCAGGGAGATACCCAACTCCTCCATCACAGATCTAAAAGACACACACTGCAAAAAAAGAACAACAATTAAAGGCATGGGTTAAGACACCATTTAAACCTGATTTACAGTAAAATCATTATGGCCTTCATGAACTTTGGCCATTATTTTAAAGACTGTGATCGTGCTACCATGAAACAACGAATGGCTTCTGCTCCATAACTGGATCAACTGGGGAATTATTGGATACGCCAATGACTGAAAACTATACTAATTTCAAGGTCATGACATTTCATGTACATTTTTTCTAAAATAGAAAATAGACTAAAATAGACTTAAATATACTTAAATAACTTGAAAATTCTGTCCTCATCATAAAGTCCAAAAAAAGAAACGAAGGACAGTGTCTGCTGTGGATCCTAACACAGCAAGCTATGAATTCATAATGTGGTAATTATTTGAAATTATCAAAGAGGGAAATCTGAAAATGAGAAGCCTAGGGCTTATTTGATTCTGCAGAATAATGCATTGTATTGAACTCATTAATCTACAATCATGTTTATTTTCGTTTTATTTAGCTCTCCTCCAGAGGGTGTGTTCATTAAATTTATTTAGCAAAAAATTATCATTCTTGTCACAAATCTATCCTGTTTTTATCTGTTGATCCTTGCATCCACGGACCAGACGATTTTCTTTCATCCTATATAGACTTCAAACTAACATGTCTTCCTGCAGGGTTTCCCTTAAACACCTGTATTCATTAATTTATCCTGTTTTAGTGGTTTACATGTGCATCTCACGTGCACTGACCATACATCCTTCAATGGCATTAGTATCAACTATTCCTCTTTAATAATAGTGTAATGGTTAATATCTGCTATAACTAACTGAATATATCCTATTTTTTTCACATTTTACATCAAACACAGATGGATCGTGTTTCAAGATGACAAAAGTCAGTCTAGGAGAGCAGTGAGGACCTTGAAAGTCTGTATTTCTCTGTGATCCCATCCATCATTACTTCAGCTAAAATTGCCTGCAGTCACCAGCAATTATTTATGAAGTTACAATTTTACTTTTGGCCCTGGGTCTGTGTCAGGGGACATTTTAACCCAACACATAGTTCCATCACTGTTATCCAAATATTAGCCAATCAAACCAGTGTAACAACGAGCTTAATGAGGAGGAAAATATTCAAATAAGTTCTCCTATCTTTTTGATTTCCCAAAAGGCAATCAAAGTTTGCTTCTGTAGTAAACACAAACGTCTACTGAGACTACAATGAATGAAGCACAACTTGTGGGCTTGTTAAGGCTTGGTGGTTAAGACACACAATCTCATTATCACTAGTTTTGTGGACCTAATTTATATGTCATTCCACATTTCTTTTTTGTATTTCTACTATTTCTATCTAATAAAGGCAAAATGCCCCCCAAAAAGAAAAAAAAAAAACAGTGGAGGTGCTACATTTTACAAACTATACTGAAACAAACACATAACTCACACAATTTATATAATAACTTGAAACCCTAGTAAAAGTAAAATGTGCTCCTTATATAATAAGAGCATGCAAATAAGAGGAAAGTTGTCTTAGGACTCACATAACAAAGGACAAAAAGGAAAGAAGAGGACTTTTGCAGAGAAGCAGTTTGGGCATCAGGCTCAGATATTCAAGGTACAGTTAAAGGGTATTGGTTCTGGGTGATGCAGGTGCAGGTAAGCTGGGATATTTTAACACCAGCAAAGAGAAGCTGATTATAGGTCTTACAAACCTATTGTCTAAACTGTGTATGTGTGGTAATGTTCTGCCGTGGCTACTCCGTGTCATCCCCCAGTAGCCTGCCGCTCTCCAGATCTGTTGATAGAGAAGTACCCGAGGAAGAGATGGACGCACGCCGCTGGGACTGACGGGACTGCATCCCATAAAAAAAACAAAATGCCTGACGCGAGCATGCAAAGAAAACAGGATGGAGGAAAAAAAACCAGAAAAGAGATCAACACAAAAAAAGTTAGAACATATTATGATGACAAATAATGAAAAAGCAGAGCACACAAAAGACAACACAAAACCAAGGCAAAGCAAAGAAACAAATCATGTGCATGGTAACCTCGTTGCTCTTTCATTGCCTTTGACATCAGTATATACTGTAAATAGATGTTCTTGTTCTTCTTCTTGAAAGCAGATAGAGCTAATGTGCAGCTAAATGAGAGACATTCTTCATTTTCATGTTGTGTGTGACAAACAAACTGATGGAAAAATACAAAAGATATCATTGAAAAAGAGGAACCAAAACATGCAAGTTCAAGCGAAATCTAGTATTGATGACATATTGGTCTCATGCATCATAGATGGCATATTTTAGGCATATGAAAGGAATAAATAAGTCACACACATACTAGCGGGTAAATGATATATGTCTCACTACATCTTTACTATATTTAACTGACTTTTTACTGTGTTAGACTCTCAGACACAGCAAGAGCAAATATGTTTTTTTTAATTCATTCTGATTAATTTTTTCAAGACACTATAGGGAGAGGTGCTATTAATTAGTAACTAATAAAATGTGTGTGAGTAAATTAGCATGAACGCTCTAATTTCCTACAATACTTATGAGATCTGAAAATCTGAAACAACCTACAATTATTTAAAACACATTATTTCCTCAAAAATGATACTTTGGAACAAAGATCTCATCACAGGTTTTCTCAGAGCAGAGTGTAATATTTAATCCTTTAAATCCAGTCATTTGTCCTCCACACCCACACTCACCTCCTCTATGTCGGCATTCCTGCGGGCCTTATAGATGAACTCGCCAATAGCCACAAACACGGAGAGCACCAGACCAGCAGCCAGGACGATGAAGATACCGCCGATGTTTTCCACACCCAGAGCATTGGCCTCCTTGTTGTCCTCCTCTGGACAGCCATTGCCTCTCCACCACTTCTCCTTCATCATATGCAGCTTCCCTTCCTCCTGCAGCTGAAGGATGGCAATGGTCACTTTATCCCTGTATGGAGAACCTAGTGAGGGAGTACAAAGAGCACATAAATAAAAAAAATTGAGCCCCATTAATAAAATGTGGCACGGCAGCCATGCTTAAGCACCCATCTGTTTATATTGTTTATAGTGTATTAGTGGACAATTAGCATTTTCTTTACCATGAAATTAAACCCAAAATGCACCGTATGTGACAGGAAATGTGAATCTACGTGTATTTTAAGTGTATAAATATACAAATTGATATTATGTGTTATTGTTCATTAGTAACAGCATTGAGTTAGGTTTGCATTAGCACATACATTTAGTCTTTTACCAGTCCTCAGAAAGCTTATATTTCTATCGTCACTATTTTGCAGCATTTGGCCTCTATTTCTTTGAAGCGTCATAAATAATGTCTATTGCATGTTTGTCCTCTGTTGTTCTCTCTTGTATGGTCCCTTGTTTTTCCTCTTATCTGAATGGATGGTTTAAGGATAGAGGATATTTGTATCCTGTGCAGATTGTTAAGCATGTTGTTTCAGTAAACCCTTCATGACTTAACCCTTGTGTGGTATTAGTATTTATGGGTCTGGTGGAGTTTTGGGCTTTCAAAACACCACAATCCAATAATTTTCTCTTAAAATACTAAACAAATGTGTTTTTAATTAATGTTCTTCACAGAAAATGAGCCAAAGCCAATGAATTTCAGGTTGAAAAAATAATTAATTAAACTGAAAACGGGTCCCACAGACCCGAATACCATACAAGGGTTAAGACTCTAAATGAGAAGAAAAGAAGAACCAGTATAGAGAGTAGATGATGCAGATATGGAAACATCTGAGGATGATAACTGCATAGGGACCAGAGACCACGTACTGCAGGGCCAATGAGTTAAAGGAATTAAATAATTATTAAAAAGTTCTTCAGAGCGTTCACCTCCACTATCCTCCAATGACACTCTGAGGCCTCCAATAGCTTGCACCTGTTGATCAGACAGGAAAAAGAGCTGGACAGACTGAGCTGTCGGCTCATCTCAGTCGAGGCATGGCTCCATCTGCCCTGAGGTTGTCAGCGGTGTGCCATTCAGCTGCATTTAGTTCTGGAGCGTTTGTTTAATCTCAGCCTGAATTTATACAGGTTCAGTTTGGTGTGGATAATACTGAATGATCCAAATTTAATGAAGTCATTGGAAGGAATGTTTCTGACACACCTCTGATCACTAGTAAAGCCACTACTGGACCAGTTTACCTATCAGCTAGATATTAGGGTGGAGGGTAGAGTGATTTTCCTGGTTTGCATCACTTTTTAAAAAAAATTTTGTGGACTGCACTCATACAGAAAAATGTGAGAGATCAAAAATAATCTGCCTGCAGCACAGGTGACTTCATCAGTCGCCCTTTTTGTTCACCTTTTATACCGCAGATTTCAGATTTCGCTTGCAGTCGCCGCCAAACAGAAATTCTCATACAACCTGGCTATTGTAGTTTAAACCAGTGGGGGGAAAGAGGCTGACTCAATGTCAACAACCTGCTCAATTACGTGGGCTGCTGAACCACCTGCAGCTCAACATCAATCTCGACCAGATTAGTAACACCACTGCCCTGTACAAGAAAGGCCAATTAAACTGTCTGGAGGCTCTGGTCATTTACCATCTGCACTACACTGTACTGCAGTTCTTCTACTCTCGTGGACGTCATTATATTCTACACCGTAGGGTTCAGGTGCATCAGGGTGAGAGCAGTTGACAATAATATCAACTAGCTCATCAGGAAGGTTGGCCTCCTGACAATGAGTGGAATTTGAGTCTCTGGTGGAGGAGTGCTAATCTACTGAGGATCATTGTCAAAGCCTCTGCCTCTGGCAGGAGATTTGGATCTATGCCTGGCCAGAGCACCTTCAGCAGCGGACAAATATCACAATCCTTGAATCCTACGCGAAGTCCTTCGTTTCTGTGGCCATCACACTGTGCAACTTCAACTAGAAGGACATCCCTGCAACCTCAGTATGTTGGTTTTTGTGAAATGCTATATTTTTCATATTTTCTTTATCATTATTTGCACCCCATTTCTACCATACCCTCACTATTTCCACTGCGGTGCTCTTGAGTCTTAACTTCCAACTGATCCACTTTAGCTGAGAAGTGGCTGCTGTTGTACCTGGCAGTTTCTAGGCAGATGTATGCAGGTGTGGACTATGTTCCCGTTGCTGCAGAGTAAACCTATACATTAAAATTTACAGTCTGTGGATCTATGTTATGTTCCTGATCTCATCATTTCCTACCTATAGGTGTCCCCACTCCATAGCCCTTGGAGTCTATGAGACCTCCAATCTGTGTGAGGTTGCAGTTTCTCTGGCTGATGTACTCGATGCTGGTGGACTCCATCAGCATGGCGTAGTCTGTCGTCAGGACCCGGGTGATACCTTCCCTGTTGTTCTTAACCAACGCAGTGTTCTTCCTGCTGCTCATAAATGCCCACATCTTCTCATAGGTGGAGATCTTTGATTTCTGCCAAAGGAGCCAGACAGGAAAAAGTTGATTAGAGCTGCTGAAGGATTTGTACTCTATGTGAACACAAGCTATGTGTGTGTGTGTGTGTGGCTGCACACATATACAGTACAGAGTTGAGTACATACACTCAACTATATTTTAAATATTATCATAAGCATATATATATATATATGTTTATCAGCAGGATGTTTGGTACTTTGAGTCTGTGTGTGTGTGTGTGTGTGTGTGTGTGTGTGTGTGTATACATCTGTGTTTCTCCTTGCTCAGTCAGAAAAAATAGGACAGCTGTGTTCTAAATCTCCTCCAGCTGATTCAATTTGTTCGAGCCATCAACACAGCCCGCTTCTTCCTATCCAGGCAGCCGTAATCACTGGCTGCAATCTGGGAGGATAAAGCCCTGCATGGATCATACCCTGCTGAGGCACCGGGATGCAAGGAGAGTGGGTGGTGACGGAAGGAAGCGACTGCCCTGCATGAGGATGCTAGTGTAGCGATACACAGACTCACCAAAACACAAACTCAAGTAGCAATAAGTAGTAATATCTTGTCAACGTCATATACTCTCCTCTTGATGTGTCTTTCTTTAAAGTAAATGCAAGTCTTTTATTTCTATTTCTGTCTTTAGATGTATTTAATTTACATGAGAAGTTTAGCTAAGCTACAGGATGATGAGAGCAGCAATTGAGCGAACCCACTAATAGAAAAACTCATAATAGAAGACAAAAGTTTCCTTTAAAGGGGACATATCATGCACATCATTCCAGATCCATACTTATATTCTAGGGCTCTACTGGAATATATTTGCATGATTTACAGTTCTTATTGATCTTCTACTGGCTTTTTATATAGCTCCTGTCTGAAACAGGCCATTTTAGCTCCTCTCTCCATCTCGATGAACCCATTCTGCTTCCACTGGAAGCTCCTTCTCAGCAGACTTTCAGTGGCTCAAAAGGCTATCTAAACAAACAGTAGTTGTAGGATTTTGCTTCTTTTTCATTTTTTTCCCCCTGAAAATGGAAACTTAAATACAACTCAATTCATTTGTATATGTTTGAGGCTGAATCCAATATAGAATATGTGAGTGGACGGTCAATACTATTACATTTTATGCGTGAGTTTTATAAAGTTAAAAGCTACTTTATATACAGTTACACTATATATTGTACCTTAAAGAAGGTCATGGTGGATCCATCCCTCACTGCCCCATATTCAATCCTGGTCTGCTTCGCCAGGTCATCTGCTGAGTCAATGGGCGCGTCCATTCGTTCCACAGTGAGGAAGGCAGCCAAGTTGGCCGTATAGGAGGAGATGATGATTAATGTAAAGAACCACCAGATACCCCCAACTATACGAGTGGATAGAGCCTTAGGCATTAACTCCGAGCCTGGAAGCAAAGTAATGGTGGACATAAGGTTAAGAAACAGTTTTAAAGGTTAGTGTTGAGGAGGGTGGAAAAATGACTGCGCTAATACCAGTATGTAATAAGTGCTAGTTAATATTTATTAGCAGTCTATTTGATGTCCTTTAAAATAAAAAAGAACAATACAATGAAAAAAACTCCTATATTCCTCCAAACCAATTACATTGGTCTAAATGTGGTTATCTTAATATTTGGATTCACACCAGAGTTTTAATTAGATTTTTTTTTACTTCAGCCCTGAATGATAAATTGTGCATCCTATCATAATGTATGTTTATTTTCTCCCTATATGCTCTACAGTACTTTTTGGTCCTGACACAGAAGATTGAAAACGAAATATGATATAATAGAAAAAGAAAGTACAAATCAGAAGATCCAAATGTGACAGACGTAAAGATGTAAAGAGAATGAGAGAACGCATCGTAACGAAACATAACACTGAAAAACAGCACTATGCTTTAACTATTCTTCTCTGTGAAGAGAAAAGAGGCAATTAAAAACAATGAATGCAATGGTATCGTATTTATTGAACCAGGTTTTGGCACATTGTGTCTTTTTATAATCATTTTTTCACTTGGGTTGGACAAATGCTTACTGTAACTATGCTTTTAGTGTAAAAGATTCTGGAGGGTTGGTTTAACTGCCATGTATCCAAGGTAACAGTTACAGTCAGACACAGGACCAGTGTAAAACACCACACAGCTAGATTACACACACACATGCAGATTGGACTGTCAGCAGCTGGCTTACAGTACATACACCCTCAAACCATTGAGGTTGCAATTCATAGGGAGTGTATCCAGGTTACATGTAAAGTGCATTCACAGCGAATAGGAAGTGAATGTTTATGTTTTGCTCAGATCAGAGTTTACAGTGTCAGTTACAGTCTATATTGCTGTACAAAGGAGTTCAGTAGACTAATTGCTGTGGTCTCTTGGGGTCTCGGAAACAAGTTACGTGCTAGACAACCAAAATAATGAGCTGAAAGACACTATAAAGCTCAACAGAGCTAAATGCAGTCAGTTGATCATTTCTTTTGTGGGTTCATCACTATGAGTGGCCACATACACATATCCCGTAAATAGTCATAGCTAATTGATTAAAAAATTGCTATCTTTAAGATCTTTAAAATACCTTGCCGCATGAGAGCTCCAACGCCAAACCAGAAACTGTTGAGTAAAGTGAAATTGTTCTGTATTAAAGTCGAGGACGGGTTGCATGGATGTGGGTTGTACCATTCATATGGCGTAAACCTGGAAGACAGTCAAAGAATAGAGAGAAAAGTGAGAAAAGAGATCATGCACTCGACTTCAATATAGTCTTCCAGTTCTTCTCTCCGGTGTAATTTATATTTCACATTGATTTGCATTTTGATTTACACAACAATTCTCTTTGCAAGGTGCGGGGGTTTTACGGCACACGCTACCTGAGAATGAGGTTAAGAGCAAGCTCACAATTACACCTTGCTACTTAACAACCATGATTAAAGCCAGTCTGGCAGCTGACAGGCAGCTAAAAAAGCTTATTTTGGGCTATTTTAGAATAGAAGCATAGTAGTCGTGCAACAACCGTGCCGACTTTCAGATTGTTGTTATGTGAATTTGAATTTGCATGACTCTGAATATCATTTTTAAATGCCAAGCGTTTGGCACCATCTCACTACTTTCTTGTCTTTTTTTCATACTTCCAAACTCTTAAAAACAAAACAGCTTGTGGCAAAGCTGACCCTGACAACAGACTGGCTATGGGCTGTTAAGTAAACCGTCACCACATGTACGTCCTACAGCATACCCTCCAGATCCCTTATTACTTATTACTTACCCGATCATACATCAACTTATTATCACAAGCATCAATATCTGTGCTCTTACCTGGCAATCACAAAGAGGACACAGCTGACTCCTGTGCAGGCTAGCAGAACGTACATCCAGATGTCCGGAGACAGGGGATTAAGGAAGGAGAACACACCCGGGTTGGTACCGTTAGGTTTGCGGTACAGGATACTGATGCCTAAGGTCATGAATGGCTTGGAGAAGTCGATGCTTTTCTCTCTAACATAGGTGATGGTCAAGGGAGCCACAGCGAGGTCCGCTACCTGGAAAAAAACACAAGAAGAAGTAAGCTTAAGGAGAAGTAAACTACAAGGTAAAATTGGTTTTGTTAAAGGTTGGTTTTCTTTTCTAGTAAAGAACAAGGACGGAATAAAGAACAGAACAATATAACTTTACTACAGCTATAAGAGAAAAATAGAGGAACATTGGATTTTCCCCAGGACTAGTGATAAAATATGAGAATAACAGACCAGGTTTTTTTTTGTTAGAAGCATTGTTTATATAGCCAGAGCGTGCAACTGGTCCAAACATGCTACCACCACTGATTATACTGCACCTCCTATAGATAACATCAAAGAAATCAACCTGATTCTTCTGGTCTGTGAACATACCAACCTGCAAACAGGTTGTTACCATCTGTGAACTCAATTGCAAACTACTTTCGGCTTGATTATATGTCAATTTCATAGAAATGCGGTATTTTTGTCCTGTAGATGTTTCATTTTTTGGACCCTGTGGTCGTTTGGCTTGGTTTTTCATTCAGTTGATTGATGAGGAGTATTCTGAATTTAACTCTTTCTGGGGCAGTTGATCCATGAAGAATCGATCATTACGGTAGCAGCTTTCATGAAACCGGTACACAAGCCAAGGTTGTGTACCTGTGAACAGAAACCCCTGAAACTCACATGGTCGATAAGCTCCCGGACCATCCCGTTCCACTCTCCCTTATCATTCTGGGCTCCGTATTTCCCATCAGCCACTAGTCTTACTTCATACGTAAAACCCAAGATGTTGGAGAGTTCTTTCAATAGGTCCAGGCAGTAGCCTTCGAAGCGATCGTTCCCAACAAGCTCCTTGTCTGATTTTCTATGCATCACATATGGATTTTCCTGTACAGAGAAAGAAAACACTATGTTTCACTGTTTTCAATACATATCCCTTATTCTGACAAAATTCTGTCTGCCTGCTCTCAATACTAAAGGCAACTGCATTTGCTGAATCATTACTATTGACCCCTGGGTGAGCATCAGATGCAGCAGTGCTTGAATTAGTATGTCTAGATATTTTTATTACTTTAATGGCTGATAATACACTGTGTCTACAACTTTGTGAAAATACAAATTCAAACGATCCGACCTAACCTGTGAAGCAGCCCTAAAAAACATGCTTTCCTCATCATATGCCCCACCATTGTCATTGTATTTGCCTCTATCTGCCCATATGTACTCCCACTCCTTTTTACCCATAATGTCCTCTAGTTAACCTTCCTCCTTACTCCTCACCAGTATTGTAGTGACAATAAGAGTCCTGTTAGCGAGAGAGTCTGTCACATTGTTATTCTTGTCTCGGTCGGACTTCTCCATCAGGTTCATCCCCCTGTATGAGTTCCACACAGCAATCTGAAAAGGCAAACAGTGCTTTAAATCTATTGAACCATCATTTCTGCTTTGATCAGAACCACAGGGAGACACATTTGACACCGGCTATCGCGGTCACAATGGAAGGCCATATGCGCTGTGTAGATATGTAGTGTTTTTATGGCTTTGAATAAGGCTGTATTTGTATCAAAGATGATTGAGTATTTGTATCTCTGACATCAACTATAGAGGACCTGATTTAGTCTGTAAGTCTTAATAGGAAACTATATACTGCTCCAATAACCTCCATATTAATCATATTTTCTGATTCGTTGAACAGAAAAATGAAAAAGTGTAAAGGTTAAGAGACCTGACACACCTAACTGTTTGGCTCATTGGCTGTTGAATTTGGGTGAGGTGTCGAAAACTTCAACAAATCCCAGTCAGCTTTAAAAAACATATTGTACAACCATGAACAACAAACCTTTTTGTTATAACAAATGTAAAGATGACATTTAGCTTATGCTGAATTATGGTTTGGGTTCGGTACGGACATCTGTTCGCATATATGTTTCACTTTGTTCGTACTTGAAATACATCTGAAAGCAGAAAGAAGTGAAACTTTGAAATGCTGTGTACTGAAATGAAAAATAATGGACACACATTATTCACAATAACTCGGTTGAGTGCACAATATCTTGAATATGGAGTGGAAATCAAACCAGCAGGGACTGTATGAATGAAGGGCAGGATCAACTAGGGACAGAGAGACTAAAGGATGACATGGTCCTCCATCCTGTCACAGTAACTGTGAATGAAAGTGTCTGGTTCATTGGACCAGGCGTTATAATCCAGACAGTTAACAGATTAGATCAAGTGTCTGGCAGCTGGAATTTGACCCTTTTAAATCCCTTCACTGGTAAAGAGACGAGAAAAGTCAACGGGGCTCTTGACAGTGATGCAATAAAATTAACTGCATTAAATGACCAGTGTTAACAGGACTAAAGCAAGTGATGCACTTTACTGATCTGGCAGTTCAGACTGAGAACAAAAAGTAATATACTTTGGAAAGATGATGATCAGTAGCGAATGCAGCAGTACCTCTCATTAAACTGAGCTCTGGAAATAGAGCATTTCATTTATTTTTTTATGGCTATGTGGTATTACCTATTGGAAAAGATAACATGTTTTTCACTCCTCATTACATTCTCTTATGATGTTCACCTAGTCAGACAGATAGAAAATGTGCTCACTTATAACTTTGCACTCTATATCTACACCGCAGCACTTTTGCAAAGGTCTATTCGGTTAAAAGAGACCATAAATCTGTCTTATCTCTGGACACTGCAGATGGGGGAACACAGGGAATGGATTGGGATTTAATTAATTGTATTGTCCTTAATCTCAAAGATTAATGAACAATATGGTGTGGAGGGTACTTTGGTATCAGATTGTACAGTTTCCCATGTTCATGCTGCATGTTGTGGAAATATCCTCCTCTATGAAATAAAACTGCACTGTCAGTCTGAAGTTGATTTAGTCATAAAGTGAGCTGAGCGAGCCAATGAAATCCAAGGTAAAATATATGCTAAGACGACCCCGCAGCATGCAGCTATCAGCTTTTATAACTCCTAAGTCATGAATTTACTGTGTATAGCCTTGCAAATTTATCGTGCATACCAGAGGAACTCCCAACAACAAAGTGTACTATAAAAACTGACAGGAATTTTCTCTCCCATATATGCTGGAAGTAAAAATTATGTTATCTACGAATCCTGAAGCTCATCTGCATCCGGAGCCAAATCAGACTCGAAAACCGTTTCCACAAAGCAGGAGAAATGCTCAGCCTGGTCTAAGAAGGATGAGAGGGAAGACAATTCCAGAAAGTCAACAACTTCAAGGGAAAATACTTCATTTCTCAGGAGACGTTCACTTTGTTTAGTCTCATCATCCTCATCAGAGTGTTAACACTCCAATGCCCAAGAACTAATGCAACTGCAAACGACTGATAATTCATTTTTCATGACCATAAAGTCAAGCGTTTTATGTGATGTGCTTACCATATATAGAAGTATATCTCTGAAGGGAGGCTGCTGAGGGCTAAACTTACTGAATGGAATATAAATTACAATATAAATCACAGCTTCTGCACCTTGACAGCTGCTGCCTGCTTACACACCTGTCTGTCTGAGACAGAGAGGAAGGATTTTGCCAACTTCTGATAGTAAACTATGTGTTTGAGAGGAATAATTAATTCAGCTTTCATCAAATCATTGGTTTTATGGTGATAAACTAGGATAAATATAGAGTCAAGTACTTACATCTTCATTGAGATTCAATTAAGTAGTATGAAACTAATTAAATCATAGGACCAAATGGCATTATGGATTTGCTCTTAAAATGTAACTTAATTTGAAAAAGAAAGGAATGACTGAATAAACACTAGGTTAATTTGATCTCTAACAATTGCATTGCAGTGAGCATTTAACATGTGCACTGCCCCATGTGTCAATCAAAAGCCAAAAAAGGAAATGCGTGTGATTCTCAACTTAAGATGTCATCTCCTCTGCTAAATGGATCCCTCTTGGCTGCAATTTAATATTGCTAGTCTGTGTGACATGAAAGTATGAAGAGAGTCTAATAGAGAAGTGTATTATAAGCAGCAGACTGACAAGTATGAGATAAATTCACTTATTTCTTTTTTTATTGCTCACAGCCACCAGCTGTGGACACTAAATGAGTACAACATTACAGGCAGTGAAATTGCAGGACTTACTTCTCACTTCTAATGCAGGTATTGTTAGGTTTACGTCTTCTACCACTGCTGCTAAAGTTTTGCAATGTGTCAGAGCAATGCCTGGATCCAAACACGGAGGAAACTGAAATGTCAAATCCATGGCATTGCTGTACACAAACTCAGTGAAGAGAAACAAGGTTGACAAGGCAACGAGCATGGAGGTGTGTGGCATATCGAGTGAGAAAAAAGGGAGGAATCGGGGGCAAACAACAAAGGTTTTGACCAAACAGGGCACTGGCACAAACCTTGATCCACCTTTTCGTGAGGCGACTTCCACCCTCTGTTAAACCCTTTTGAAAATGTGAAGGGGACAAAATAAAGTCGACAGTATGTGCGTTGGGGGGTAAATTGCAGCATTGTTAATATTCATGAGTGAATATATCTGAAGACAATAATAAATGTGTGGAGATATTATGGTAAACAACATCTCAACGGTACATCTCCGTTCTTCAAACATACACACATGCACACATGCCTTAATGGAATGAATGAGCCAGCGTGGAAGCAGCATGGGAGTGGTGTAATTGGCTGTTCCAGGCTTCTGTGCTCACCCTGGAAGTGCCATCCTCTTTGAGGCTGATGACGTCCAAATCAAAGTCTCTCCTCAGGCCATCTGTCTTATTAAGAACGATGTGTCCTGTCAGACCATCCCACTGTGCCTATGGAGAAGAGGAAGATCGTCTCAAATGTCTTCAAAGTTCCTTGTATGCACAGAGACTTATTGAAGATCTAGAAAAGACTCCCAGGAGAGAAAGTGAAGGTCATCGAGGCAGCAAGAAGTCAGTAGTGACAGACAGATGGAAGACTCACTGGATCATGTCAGGTGAACTTTGGAAGTTTAGGCTACAGGTTCTTCAGTGGTACACCCGCAATATGCATGAATGTCATGTCCATTATAGTGATAATAAGTACATGCTGCATACATTTTATTTACTTTATTTATTTATTTTATTTAGAACTGTAAGCATTGCTATAAGCCAGATTTCCCATATCGAGCAAGAAAGTCTTGAACTTGAACAAGTGGAATTTGTAAAAATGCCCAAAACTGAAGCTATAATGAAGCTATTTATGGTAAAGAGGTCATACGTTTCCCTGTATCCTGTTCTTAGTGAACAAGCCTTTCTTGTAAACAAATCAATATACATTTAAAATCCACAATATTACCCTCTTTTCTGTGTTTTCTATCTATCTGTGATATGACACGCATTGAAAAACAAAAGTGTCGACACATTTAAAAATGGAATTCAGTCAGTTTTGGTCACAGAAGTACTTTGAGTATTGTGTACTATAATAACCAGAGGAGAGAGAGAGCCCTCAGGTTACAGTGCCCAGGAATTAATTTCAGCTATTGAAATGAAAGCTGTGTTCCCGTATTCTTCTCTGGTGTTTTAATTGAGTGCTATGTGAGACATATTACTGGTTTTTGCAATCAAAAAGGCTTTTATCGAGTGATGAATAGCACAGGAGGACAGATAATTCAAAGGATTGGAAGTGGCAAAAAAAAAAAAAAAAAAACTGGACAGGAGCAGAACAGGACACAAAGAGACAGAGAGAGAGAGAGAGCAACATGGGAGGGAGAGAGAGAGAGAATGACAGGGAAAAATATGAGTGAGGGGATTGAATGATAATGTTTCCTCTCCATGACAGGCAACATTCCTCTGCTGGATTTAAGACTTAAGAGATCAAAACACTCATGCATCAAAGGCCTCATTTCTGTCTGTAGGCATCAAGCCTGACAGTCGAGGCAGGCCACATACTTTCAACTTATAAGTACATAAATACCGTATATTTTCATGTTTTGTACTTTCAGAGGCAAAGCATAGCCTGCCATGGCCATATCCCATGATATTATCTGACATCCACTTTTGCTCAATTTCATGATTGCAACAGAAGCCACTTGGTAAATATGAATGATCTTGTGCTCATGAACCCTTTCCAAAATACAAAGTGAAACACATTAAACCTACACAGTGGTCGAGTAATTCTGCTGATGTAATAGTATTGTTTTGGTTTTATTTTATCTTTTTCTTTGTAATTCAAGCCCTTATTTGACACTGACCTCTTTAAAAAGGTTCATGAAGCGTGGCCCGAAGCGCCAGGGTTTGTGGCGGTGACACTGCAGGGAACTGACGGTCATCTGAGTGGCCCGTTGGGACGCAATAGCGACCATGAACACTGCATCATACATCAAGGCTGCATCTGTCTGCAGAAGAGGCAGTGTGCAAAGTCAAAGGCCCTGTGCAGTACACAACTAAAAATCAGTTGTAAGCAGTGGAATTACATAGAAAAAAAATTGTGTCATTAATGAAGTAAACAGGATAACAGGATTATTGCTGTAACATTTTTGTCATGCTGAAATATAGCTTGTACAAAGACATGCAGATTAGAGGATGTTGCTTGCAGCATACACGTGTACATCGCTGGCTTTCAATGGATCAGGTGTTTGTGTAGTGTTTGTGCTCTGTGATGTCAAATAACAGTACAGGGCTTACAGTCATAACTCCATCCATTAGGCCACTCTCCTGTTTGGGACCCTGCCGTCTTTCCATGGCCCACTTGTCCATAGTGGAACCCACCCAGGGGTCATCTATGTTCAGCAGTCTAAAGCCTGTCATGTTGACGCCACTGTAGCGGTATGGCTCCAAATCCAGGGCAAACAAATCCTGCAAAGAGGAGAGAGAAGCAGGAGATGAGGAGCAGGAGATAACGGTGGGTGTGTTTGTGTTCATATAGTATGTGTAAGTGTGACAGAGAGCGAAAGAGTGGGATAGAGATTTAAGTTTTAGTTTAGGGTGTTGCATTTTCAGCCTTTGACTGTGTTAATGAATTACAGCAACATGTTTTAATGTGAAATTACAGTTTATGGCCAGATGAGCACACAGAAGATGTGCTTAGTTTTACTTTTGCCTGGTATCTCCAATAAAATAACTTTGTTGTTTGTTGTTACATTTTTTCCATACTGGAACTCACCAAAGTTGTGAAGAAGAAATGGTAGTACTCGGTCATCATTCCCATTGATGAAAGCTGTAAAATGAAAATAAAAAGACCCCAAAAGACACATAAATGTGTTATAAAATATGTGGAACAGAACAACAGACTAATGAAAAAAGAAACAGATATCAAACCCTGTACACACCTGCTTAAGGAGCTCCGCAGCCATGCGATAAGAACAGTCAAAGATAATAAAAAACTCCTTGTCTTTCTTCAGTTCCTTAAGCAGCGGCCGGGCATCTTGGTTTCCTGGGGTCAGCTGGCGGATCTTTATCTTCAAGTTTAATTTTGCTGGAGCCTTGATCAACTCCTGCATCCTCATTAGACCTAAAAGAAACCTTTCAGTTATCGCTTCTTGGACATGTTTTTTACTCCCTGAACCTGCAGGAAGGTCAAAGGTCAGGGTTTCAGCAAGGTGTGCGTTTGCTGTCATGGGACTTAAACCCTTATTCACGATTAAGTTGTTACATCTGCTTCTCAGTTTTCTCTAAAGTGTTTGTGTGACATTTCAGAATTTCTGATCAAACATAAAAGGTAAAAAAAAATCTATGAACTGTGACATTTCAACAACAGCGTTTCATATTCTCTGGGTTGTGGGCGGGGACTATATGGGACATTTGAGGCTGTCAGTGTTGTGGTGTGCAGTCAGAGGGCAGGAATACTGCAAGTTGGTTGATATGAGGCAGTTGTGCACCGTCACAGATTGAGTTCACTGGCTGCTATGAAAAAGGTGGCTGCGGTAGACAATTGAATTGCATTATATTCAGTAATTATAAGCACACCATATGAATATATTGTAAGAGAAAACACAAGCGAGGACTTTCGACCTGTTCCCCTTTTCAGTTCTTCACTTCAAATGTTTTGAAATGTCATGACTGATATTCAATAATGCTGTGGGAAGATATTTAGAGAAAGAGTGATTTTTATGTTTAAAACTTTCATATCCAGGTGTAAAGATTGGTAATACATTGATATAATAGTTATTATAATATAAAATCTGAAATGCTTTAATTCATAATTTCATTTTGTAAAGTTACAAAGAGAGTCCAATGTACCCTACCTGTACTGTCCTCATAGACTACTGTGAGCTTCCTCCATTTAAAGAAAGTGACTACATCCAGGATGGCCCGGGCGATGGCAGTGTACTCAGGAAACAGGTTAATGAAGAAGGTGTCTTTGTTGTCCACTGACGGGTGTTTCCAGCGGGTCTGTATGTGAGGGACTTCCAGAGCATTACAGATGGACTGAACAGCGCTGACTGAGGAGCTGTGAGAAGGGCCGAACACTGCAACCACCCCGAGAGCTAACTGGTCACATACTAGAAGTAAAGGATGACACAAAGTCAGAAGAGTTTTGGAAGCTTGGCATACTGTAGCTACATCTTATAATCACGTCCTACCTCTCCTGGAAGCCTCAAAGCCATCAAAGAGGTTGATCCTCTGAATGTCGTAGGTGAGAGTAGTGTTGGGCATCAGGGTCTTGTTGCGGTTTATGTTATTTACAGCAAACTTAAAAGCCAGTTCATCCATACTCACTAGCTCACTTTCCCGTGTCTCAAAAATACCACCTACACGTGGAGATGGAGAAGAGAGATAAAAAAGTTGCAATCAGTAGAGAACGTCAATAATAACACTGTAACAGCAGCAGTCGTGGTGATAACAGATTTTAATTTGATGGATACTCCTGTGTGGGTTGGGATATTCTGCCATATTTGGTTAAAAGAAAAACCTTTTTAAACCCATCACACACACTTAACAAAGCAGTACGGTCAGTCTGAAAACAAGGCTGCTACACTTTCACAGGTCACTAATGGTCTGTAATTTACTGAGAGCTCCCAAAGCGTCCTGCAGTAGCATGCATGCATGAATTTGTTTATTATACACATGGCTGTATATTAAATGAACAGTGTACTATGCGCCAAAACCTTTTCATTTAGAGCTCTAAATACTGAGGCTAAACCGGATATGGAAAGACAGATAAAATTAATGTGGGGCATGAAATCATAATGTTTCAGTATGTAAATATGTATGTTATTATATACAAAGCAATGTTAATGAAAACATAGTGCAATAATGTGTATTAAAAAGAAGAAGAATATGGACACAACTAACAAAGAGCGTCGCTTGAGACTTAACGAATGTTTACAGCCACACACGTGTTCTCTATACCAAACAGTTCATCCTGATGAGTTTACTTTTATTTCATCAAGTATAGAAAATTACCAATAGAACAGCAAAATTCATGCCTTCAGTGAACTGTTGAAATGACCTGAGTTCACGCTGTGGATGTCTTTTATTTAATAGTAAAGGCACCACTTTCTTTATAAATGGTTGTACTGTAACTATGGCTAACAACTTATGATTTATTGCTTAGTTATAAAACATTAATGGCAGTCACAAATGATGGCATTAATTAATGCTAATGAGCTTTTCTAAGATTTTTAAGATATTTGCAGTCAATGTCAATATTTTAATGATCAAAACATCACTAGTTTTGGTAATAAGATGATAATGAAAAGATTTTGGTTCAAAATGTGTCTGCCTCCCTTTTTTTCACGAAGGCCAGAAGTCAAACAGTCAAGTCATGTTTTATTCATCCAATATCACAAAATCACAAATTTTGTCTGAGGGGACTTTTATAAATTAGATTCTCATACAGCATCTGATATGTAAAAACGCAAGTAAAAGCAGCAAATGATTATTTAAAGTTTAACCAAATTATAAACATCATATAAACAGTGTTAACTGTCCAAGCATAATTTTCACAATGCACATCCCATTAAGTGCTGAAGAGATATTTTTAAAAAAGGTGTTGACAGTAACAGATCCCAGAACTGAGGCTTTGAATACTGTTTCATATAAACACGTGAACAGTAAAGACAACAAAAATCCTGATCTGAAAGTTATTTATATTTACCATTAACATTTTGTATGTATTTTTCCAATTGCTTAATAAATATGGGGACCGTTCTTAATGTTCTTAATGATTAGGACACACAAACGATCTACAGACCGTCTACAACATACATGTACTGTATATATTTGTTATATTGCACTAAAATCACACCAAATGTTCCCTGCAGCCTGACTTAATGAGGGTCATTTCACATAGTTCGTTACGCAAACCAAATCTCCCAATCATAAACAAAGCCATAAATCCATTATAATATTTATAGTCGCAGTGCTTCGAGCTCCACTATTCAACGAGTCGAGAATTAATTTGAAATTCCAACAGAAAAATGCAAATGAAGATGAATATTAAGTATAAAATTAAGATGAGCAATCGCAATTTTCCTTGGAGGTATGAAGTATATTCTAAACACTTTGTTTCTCGAAGTGGAAAGTCGCACCGATTCAAAGGAAGCTGCTCTTTCACTGAGCATGCTCCCACTTTTACAGTACAGGGACTCAAGGCCACACACACTCACTATATGGACCAGCTGTCAGCAGAAATAATGCTGTTCAGACAGTCTTCTGAAATTGCCCTGAAACTCCTCATCAGCATCCTGTCATCCAGGTGCAGAAGATGTGAAGTGTGGACTCAAAGGCAAGATGAAATGGAAGTACCATAATTGCCCCCGCAGTGTGAAAGGGCAGGAAATTAATAGGCTTTAAGAGCCTCTCATGGAGGTTCAAAACAGGCTTTTGAAAGATGAGTCAAGTCACATCAGTCCAAGACAGAGAAAGATGGAAAAAAAACTGATAATTGGACAAATAATTGTCTGTCTTGTAAGTTACATTTTAAGGGTAGTTTCTTCAGCATGAAACAGAATATTAAAGGAATAGTTCGACTTTTTTCACTTTCTTACCAGGAGTTAGATGAGAACATTGATATCACTCTCATGATTATCTTAGCTTAACTTAGCATAAAGACTAGAAATAATGAGAAACAGCCAGCTAGCTCTGTCCAAAGGTAAAAAAATAAAATAATCTTTGTACCAGTACATCTAAAACTCACCAGGTAACATGTTGTATATATTGTTTGTTAATCTATACAAAAACCGGATTGTAAAAGCAACAAGTTGTAATTTTACATGGAATTGTGTGCTATAACTATTTCTTAGCTGGCATTGCTTGACTTTCCTGCAGATAACCACACATGGACAACAAGACTCCAGTAAGTCACTGTGCTAAGTCTTCATGCTAAACTAAGACAGTAAGTAAGTAAGGTAGCTATAGCCAGACAACCAGCCAGCTGGCTTCATAGTTGACAATCTTCTCATTTAACTCTCAGCAAGAAAGCACAATTAAAAGCATATTTCCAAAAATGTCGAACTATTCTTTTAATCAACAAGAAACCACGTGGATATGTGGTAGAGTACAGGATGGATGAGAGGTTTATCTGCCTGCTGCGGTGGGAGGAAAACAAAGAAAAAGATGAACAAATCTGATCCCTGTGCCGACCGGTCATGCTGACCGGATCAGTCTCTTCAACAGCCCACAGTGTGTGTGTGTGTGTGCAACAGAAACTCTTACAACATCCATCTCTCATTTCTCTATTTAATTGTAAAAAATTGTGTTTTACATTAATCAGGCATGCCTTCTTGTAGAGCAGCTTGAACTTTGCTGTTGTGAGTGCTGCTGTTATAAATTACAGTATGTTCTTTCCTTTTATTCAAGGTGTTTTTTCCTTGCAAGTGGATTATTCGCAGCACTAAAAGCTTTCATTTAGTTCCCAAATAATGAGGAATAATGCGCTTCAGGTACAAACATCCATCTGGCCTACTAGACTAGAGGTCCCACAGGACTCCAATAATGCCTTTTAACATGTGTCTGGGGTTTGCAGGTACAGTATAGTGTATGTCTTGTAATGCCTCAAACACAACACAGCTGATAATGGCGGTAAAATTGAGGATGAGTGGAAACATAATTTTTTAAGCTTTCAATTTTAAATATTAATTATTTCTATTTGGAACAAAAAGATTTACAATTTGCACGATTAAAATATTTGTTGTAGAATCACCATAATGTCACATTATTTTTAAGAGAAATTTTTTTTATTTTTCCTATGAAATAAGTGTTGATGTTATTTCTACAGATTGACTAATTGCTTGATTGTTTTGGGGAATTATAGATTTTGATTGTAAATTGGTGCAATAAAACCTATAAAAAAACAGCCATTATTTTAAATAGACGCTCAATAATATTCTTCAGAATTTGAATTTTGCACATTGTATGTAAATTTATACATTTTTTTTACCTTCTATTTGCATAAAGTACCCATTAATAGACAATATGTGGACAGACTCTACACTCTCAAAATAGAGAGGCATATTAGAGAGCAGTATCTTATGTTAACTCACATTTATTTTTCATCATTAACACTATCAGACAACCACACAGTCAAAGGAAAAGCTACATTCACGCATCAGTGATTAAAAATAGGATAAATAACTGATGATAAAGTGTCATTAAGGAATATGAGCATGACACATTTCAACAGGAGAAAAGGTGCTACTATTTTACAGAAAAAAAATAATCATTTATTATCAAATAATGATCACCAAATGGCATACTGTAGCTGAGTTATCTTTTATTAAGCACTATATTTCCATGGAGGGCTGTTTACACATTAAACTGCGACTCAGCACCTCAGATAGAAGCTCAGATCACTGAGCTGGACGAGCAGTGGCACTCCTGGATGTTAAGAGTGACTGTCTGACGGCAGGGATTGTCATGCACTCTGAGAGAGGTGATGTAGCTACAGGCAGGAGGAAAATGTATCTGGGAGACTAAAAAGGGTCTCAGGTGTCAAACAGTGTGACAGACATTTCACTGCACCGTGTTGTTGCAGCTGAGAAAACACACAGGAAACATTTTTGTTCTCAAAAACAAATTGAAGGAGCTGTACAAATGTCCATATAAGGCATAAATGTAATCATGGACAGAGGGAAAAAAGATGAAAAGAATAGACAGAAACAGACAAAAAAGGATAAATCAGTCAGAAATTAATCACAGCTTCCTATCAGGTTTAAATTTCTTTGTGCCACAAGTCAGACAAAGTCATAAAAGTATGTTACCAATGTTATTCATGCAACTTCATGACAGACAACAGCTCTCCTTCCTCACAACTACAAGTCCTGTGTGTCTTGACAACAAGATTAATGATCAAACTACTGAGGCAGCCAATTCCACAGTATATCCGTGTGTATATATATATATATATATACACAAGTGAGGCCATCTTTACAAAACTCTGGCAATTTTGCTGGAGAGAGAGACTCATTTAATTTCCTAATGACCAGTTGTTAGACAGAAAGAGGCTAATGAATAAAATTAAGAAGGTACCGTAAAATTAAGTCAGGTCGGTAGCTCCAACTTAACTTAAGCAACTCCATTTAACAGAAGGTAACACCAGGGGCCAAACTTGCAGTTCTGCAATTTTCTCTCTCTCTCTCTCTCTTTCTCTATACCACATACACACGGATGGTGTCTTTGTATGTAAATCTTTTAGAGCTGTGTGAAGCTGAACCTATTGGTCTTGAATGGTGCAGAATATTAATGTGTGACCCAGAGCTAAACTCCAGATCAGAAAAGCTCTGCATGTGGACTTCACCAGATAAAATGAACAAAGTGCCGCCCATTCTGAAAGGAGATCTAACACATAGCCAAGCACACACCGAGAAGTTACCATACAAAATAGAGCCTATAGATAGAACTCTTTATATTATGGGTGGCATATAACATATTTTTCTATCAAGTATATTAAGAATCACCAAACAATGTCACAACTGAATAGTCTACTCAGCAAAGAGCATTGACAGATGTATTTAAAACATATTTTAGGTGATCTTTATCACAAATGTGTACTTATGTTCTGTCTTTATGCTAAAGAATCATTGTCAGCCAATATCAATATTGGATCAAATTGCAACCTTTTGTCGTTTTTGCAAGTCTCCCTCCGATCAAAACCGTGTTTCGCATATTGTTACACATTTGACCTTCACTCTACGGAGAGATGCACATGCAGTTTGACATTAGAAGGCTGTTTTCAAAGTGTCTCTGTGCTCACCTAAATCTGACTTTAAGACACGTTCATACCAGCAGGATTTTGTGACATCACAACTACGTAGTTGGAAGCTAATTAAGCTCACGACCCGGAGTCCCCAAATCCTTCAGAGAGTCATTATGACTGATTTTAAACAATGCATGTTGAGATGCTTTAGGCATTATCCTATAGGGCCACATGGGAAGTGTGGGGTGGCATCCAAAAATAAGAAAATATTACCTAAAATGCCAAACCAAAGTGTAAAATTTTATGAATTTTGAATCTATATATAGATAGATAAAAGGTGCAAGAACAGCACTGTTATGTATGCCTACCATAGCTCTATGTCAGTGACACCAATTTTCAATTGATTTAGTCAATCAGATCCACATATTACTGCTGGACTCCTATCTGATTTAAAGCCTGAAAGTGTGACACTTGTATAATGAACACAACCCACAGCACTCCTGTCTAATCAAGTCTAGGTGAAGTTCTCTCACTCCTGTTAACTCCACTACGCGGCTGTATCTACGAGGATGATTACACCGCCCTCACTGCCTACATTACATCCATCTCAGTGATGGATAGGTTTCAGTGTCGGTGATGATCAAATGCTGGGGGCCATATTTTGAATGAAAATGCCCTGACAGACGTATCTAGTGGCCAGGATGGAGGATACAGAGAGGAATCAATAATCAATTACTTTCACCTGCTTGTGTGTGTGTCTGGATGTGTGGAGCAATAAGTATGAATAGTCCTCTTGAATATAACATTTTTAGAATTTAAATGATTTTAAAGTATCTTTAATAATTCTGCATGGAGACTAAGCTTCAAACAGAAAGGTTCACAGAAAGATTATCAGTCAGAAATCCAGCATTCACTGAGGTTTTGTGATTTGCCATACAAACTTTTCCTTCAGCAAAAGCATGATGATGATGAAGTGATGATGATTACCAACAAGATAAGGCCTGTTCAATATGATGAAATCAAGTTTTCAGTATTAGCTGAGAAAATTCTAAATTCGTACTAATTTACTGACCTTTTGTTTTCTACCATGTTGATGCCATCACTGATATAAGGTCAGAGAGGGGGCAGGTGCTGTAGCAGTCTGCTGTCTCCTAAACTAAATTAACCAGGGGGAGGGTGAGGGGGAGGTAGGGGGGGTGCAGTTGTCAAAGTGTATTTTGTCCTTTGATGCAGGTAATCTCTTTTTCTCTGCACTGATACAACCTCACTGATGGCATAACCTTTAAGAGCAAGTAATCCCATAGTCACTTTTACAGGGATGAAAAGGAACAAAATACCACTGAAAAATATCTAGGAAATTACATTAAAACATATGTTATACCATTTGAGATATGGGGGGGAAAAAAACTTTAAGGTACCACATTAATACAGATTTTGAATAGAGTGAAATGATTTCAATATGTGTCTAATGTTGTACACCTAAGATGCTCTCCTACCTCTCTAACGTCTAAAAACGTCAACAACACCGTGCGTAAACATCTGTTGCGCTTACCGATTCTGAGGACTTGTGGTGCGCTCAGACAGAGCTGCGCCGCGAAGAGAAGACACATGAAAAGTCTCTTTCTTTTCTCCATGGTGCTCCAGGGGAACTCAGCGCGAATACTGACACCATGACAGGAAGAAACAACGTCTATCCACGAGCTGAACTACCTGACAGGCCATTCCAGCGCACGACCCAAGTTTTATTCCCAGTTTGGTCCTTTGCACTCTGCATCACTTCGTGGCATCAAAGAAACGGAATGTGTTCACCAACAGTCACATGAATTCAATTTCCCTGCACCGCATGAATCCGGTCACATCTTTAAAACAGAACTGGCTGCCGGGGGGGAAAGAAAAACAAAAACAAACAAACAAACAAAAAAACAAAGAAAAGAAAGAAAGAAAGAAGGAAACAGCCAGATTAAACGCGTCCATTCTCACTGGACGGTGCGCCTCCAAGGATGCAGGAGAGAGGGAGTGAGTGAGCGCAAGCATCAATGTCAAGTCAGTCGGGATGAAATTTTAATGGACTTCCGGTAACACTTTTCAAAATGAAAAATTGCATAGCATTCATACACTAACCCTAACCCGTTATTCTACTGCTTAAAATGTGATGCGATCATATGACATACTTAGGATAGGCTATAGCTGTCCATCATGCATACTCAAACAAACACATATGGAGTATTATTCCACCAACGACTCTGTGTAGAAAATATGATGATTTTCTACTCGGGAATACATTAATTAATACAATCATTAAAAAATATATTTCTCCAAATAATGGAGAGCTGTTTTTTTTCTTCCAACTTGACAGAGCAGTTTTTACTCTAAAAGCAGGTTATCATCATCATAGTATAATTCTGGTAATCTCTGGCTAGTTTGTCTTCGTTTGGTTTGGATTAAGGAGCAGATGGATTGGCAGGAGTTCTCCCCCTGCTCTGATGAGAGCAGAATAATCTTCAGGTTACAGCACTGCAGATGCCAGATTATCTCTCACTGCAGGCAAGCAAGGTCTTTATCAGAGCGGGTTGCCGGACGCTTTTCCACAAAAATGATTTTGTCATGGAGACCTGACTGAGCACTATTTCCATTATTCTTTCCATGTTTTGTTTATGGTTATTGGAGTATCATATGAATATGGAAACACACCCAACATAAGCCATCCATTCACTGCTGGTTGTACTGTATTTTTGGGCTCTGGGCCATTTGATTTTATGTGACATTTGAAAAATTCAAAGATTCCCGGTGCTGGCCATCTCTCAAGCTTGGTTTCCTGAAGCAAAAATCAGCATTACGTCAGAAGTGACATTCTGTTTATCACAATGTTTGTGTATCATCTCAAAGCTGGAAGCTGAGGGATCTGAGAAAAACTGTCAACTCAAACTGGGCCTGCACTGACAAACTGCCTATAGACAAAGTTAA
Source organism: Pampus argenteus (assembly GCA_036937835.1). Taxonomy (NCBI): domain Eukaryota; kingdom Metazoa; phylum Chordata; class Actinopteri; order Scombriformes; family Stromateidae; genus Pampus; species Pampus argenteus. Next base: position 9,896,243 of record CM072874.1, read on the forward strand.
TTAACTCCAAAAATGACCACCCAGCCTCCCCAACACTGAGCCCTTCAGCCACAGGAACGGTTCATACATGCCGAGTCTCCACAGGCTGAAAGACTCAGTTTGATCTGGAGACACCTCCTCTTGGAGTTTTCAGGCATAACTCCTAACACGACACTCTCCTGATATGAATACTGAGCAGAACTATTGCCATCTGTTAATACCATACCCTACATATAAATTCTTATAGTCCTGAAATAATACTTCATTCTGATATATATATGGTCCTGCGTGGCGTCTACTGCATGTGTTGTCGCCGTCATCATTGTTGCCATATCCCCATTACAGATTATAGTTAGTTAATAATTTGCTACTGTGTATCTGTATCTTTACCACTAGTTTCACTGTTGCTGTAATGGTTCATCATTCGTTGTTCTCATTTTGTCATTGTCATTATTTGTCACTGTTATTCATTGTGAGTGTACAATATGTGTTTGTTGATTTGTTCTGTACATGTGACATCATTGCACGTCTGTCCGTCCTGGGAGAGGGATCCCTCTTCTGTGGCTCTTCCTGAGGTTTCTTCCACCTTTTTCCCTGTTAAAAGGTTTTTTGGTGGGCAAGTTTTTCCTCACTCGAATCGAGGGTCTAAGGACAGAGGGTGTCACTCCTTGTACAGATTGTAAAGCCCTCTGAGACAAATGTATTTTGTGATTTTGGGCTATATAAATAAAATTTGATTTGATTTTGATTTGATGTACGTGTGTGTGTGTCTTTGAAATATTTCTTTGAACATTTTACAGGTGATGTCTTTTACTTACCTGTACCAGGCCAGTTATACTCGATTAAACCTCCCTTTCCTTTTTTTTTTTAATTGGATCTTCCTCTCCCTTCATAATATTTGCCCAGTAATCCATTAAAATATCATTTGATGTTTAATTAATTTTATCATGTGTAAACCTTAAATTCAAGACAACTTATTTTGGATCAACTGACTGTGATCGTCCAGTAACCTCTGAGAGGAGGATTACGGAACATAATTTGGCCACTAACCTTTGTATCAGCAGGGAATATGTAATGGAAAAATAATTAGCACTTACACACAAATCTAAATGTAGAAATTTTATTTTAACATAAAAATGAAAATACTCCACAGATTTATTTTTACGAACACAGTTTTAAAAGTACAAAGGGAAGAGTCAAAGGGGTTCTGACAGGATTTCTCGGCACGGACAAGTGATTGTACCTCACAGTCTAAACGTTCTCACTGAGCATCACCCAGCAAGCTAAAATCTCAAACCAGAATCCTAATAAAAAGACAATAATAAGAACATCCAAAGTGTATTTCCCTCCACTCTCATCACACTCCAAACCTGGAGAAGCACACAGATTTTCCTCCTCAAAGCTGGGTATTAAGTGCATGTTCAATACATCCATTAAGGTGTGCATGTCTGTGTTAATCTCAGCGGTCAGAGTGTTGTTGTGATGACGTACAGTGAAACAGCACAAGCTGGTGGATAAGAGTAGAAATGCAGGCAGGGTGAAGTGGAAATAAAAGCAAGGAGCGATATCAAATGTCCTGGATGTTAGGTATGTCTCAGACAGCTTCTTTGTTGGGTGTGATGCTGCTTGACGTGACAAAGGTCAAAAGGAGCGAGAGAGACTAAAAAGATCTGCATCCAAGGATGAAAGGTCAACTGCATGATTGCCCCTTTTCCTCACTACAGTCACTAACATGGCTCTGTCAAACACCTTTCAAAACAAGAAAGAAAATTCAAGTAAAACAGGATTATTGTGGGAATTGTTATTGTATTTATCACAGAGCATGGAGTGTGAAAGGGTCCAGTATATTAATGACCTTGATGAAATCCACCAAAAATAACAGTGCCATTTTATTTGAGCAACAAAAAGACTGGACATTCATGTGAAGGGCACAAACTATGGCTCTCAGGCCAGGGTCTGGCCCCCAAACACAAGGGTGGTTTCTAACACTGGGCAGCTGATTATGGTGTAAACATTAGAAATGACAGTAAAAAAAGAAAAAAAAAATTAAATAAAGAATAGGTAGACTATCTGTTGTTATTATAGGAAACAAAAGGAAGCTTCAAAACATTTTTATACAAGAGGTTAACGGCACTCTATTTGTACTCCTGACTATACACTGATGTGCATCTGATATTAAGTTAAAAAGCACAGTAAAGCTAGTTGGATCTCACCGTCTTTTACACAGCAGTCATTAAGCCAAAAGCCCCTGAAGAGAAATTCAGTAACACGCAGCCCTTGAGTGTTAAAATACGAACACAGTTTCCAAGTCAGAAAAATATAACACCCACATTCCTGTGTTGAAAAATAGACATCACAGTTCAGTGATGGTGTGTCTTCAGTATAATGTATGCATGGTACAGTAGCTGCCTAGAGTCTCTGTGTCTGTGCGTCTGTGTACTATATGCACCTATAGTATACATACACACACTTGTTTGTTTACTTGCATGTACATGCAGTGCTGTCCAAAACAGTATTTTTTTGTTTCCAGGTTCACTATAAGCAGCTCGGGGATGAGGATCCCTAGGTCTCAACAGAAACCCCAGATAAAACTCAGTGCGCTCTCTGGTGTTTCGGCTTTTTAGGATTGTCAGAACGGGGCAGATGAGGTGGAAACGGAGTGGGTTGTGTAGAGATACAGGGATGTTTAATACCTTCTATACACGTGTTGTCCTCCAAATTCTATATATTTAAAGCTCGTATTATCTCTCCCATATCTTCTTGCGCTGCTGCTTTATTGTAATAAGTGAAAAAAAGCCATCCATTGTCTCCTTTCTTTGTCTTTTATCCTTCTCTATCAGAAGACGTCACTGTTGCACCCATTAGTAAAGTCATCCCGCCGCACCCAGATGACATCATGGTCCTTGTTTGCTGCCCCCTCCACAGCGCACTGCTTCAAAGGGGCATGCTTTAGAGTGGTGGTTGCACAGTGGGACAGAGGGACGCCACAGGAGATGAAGGAGTCCACTACTGAGCCCGAGTTGTCAACATGCTTCATTCGATCAACTTCCTCCTCCGGCATCATGCCCTGGATGATCTCACTTCCAGTCTCTACTCGTCCATTCAGGTTGTGGCTCCTTGCCTCTCCGCCCTGCAGGTCGAGTCCATCCATCTTCCCCTCCAGGTCGGCAGGTTCTGCCGACGCAGCTCTGACAGACTTGCAGTACTCATCATCGTCACTCAAAATGTCTGTCTCTTTCACCTGCCCCACGTCAATGCTCTCTCCCTGGTCTTCATAGCAGCCCAGGTCGAACTGCTCTTCCACCCAGCGGTCTGTATCCTCTCCTAAAGGCTTGTGGGATTGAAGAAGAGCATGTTGGGACAGCGGAGAGCAGGAGGAAGAGTAGGAAGAGTGGCGGGAGGGGTAGGAATCATTGCTATTGTTGTTGTTGCCATGGAAAACTACATCTGTATCAATGGTGAAGCGGTTCCTCACCAGCTTCCTGCGGGGAAGCTTTCGAGATGGAGCTGTAGCTAATCAGACACAAAAAGACACCATAGATTTTCTTAGTAATATCATTGTTATAGACATAAGTCTGAGTTATTGGTATGGGGTATGGCATGCAGGTCTTTACCAAATTAGGTTCATGTGAACTAGAAAATATATTTAAGCTTTGTCACCTGCTCTGTTCATGTTGGGCCGTGCCCCTTTGAGGGCACACAGACGCTTGCCCCCAAATGGGATGTACTGCTTATTGGATGGCAGAGTTTCAGTTTTAAGTAGCTGCCGCCGCTGCTTTTCCCTGAGGATAGAGTGGACTGCTTTCAGGAAGTCCTTCTTACTATCTGGGGAACTGCAAATTGAGCAAAAACACAAGAACATAATATATGCAGCTTATTTGAAAAGAGTTTTTTTTTTTTCGAAGATGTCATAGACCTTCGCTTCACATGTTTTGAATATGCCAAATGTCTAAAAATAAGAAATAAAAACATACCTGCAGCACAACTGGAACGTTCTCTCTGGTCTTCCCTCAGATTCGGACCTTGTGTGAACTATCTCACACACTGCTGTACCGTCGGAGTCTGAGAGGAGTAGAGAGTGAATGTGATGAAGACTGCACGCAGACCTATTAAAATGTCTTATCCTTTTTGTTTACAATGGTTATCATTTATTTTCTGTGAGAGAACACCAGCATCATCGATTAGGTCTCTCGAGCTTTTGAAGCCACTGTCAGATTTTATTGGGTTAATTCATTAGAAAACAACCTCAGTGTTTTGGGTGATAAAATGTATTACATGCAACTGCCAAGAATGCAGAATACATTGATTCATAAAAAGTAATGTGATTAGGGATTATTTACACTTTTGAACAGTGATCATATATATATATTGGGGAAAGGGATAAAGGATTAAAACAGGAATATGCTAAAATAATTTTCAAGCTTTCATCGCCACTCGCTTAGATATCAGGGAACTACTACAGGGGTCAGTCAGCTTAAGTCTTGGATAAATGTGGTTGACTCAGTTTAGCAAGGAAACAACCACATAACTTGTGACTTGTGAGGGGATTTAAGACTTTGTGCTGCATATTGTCCGCACCAAATGTTTGTGTTGTTAACATGAATTAATTGTATATCCTTAAATAGACCTACTTGCAATGGCACGGACTTGCAGAGAGTCGGCTGCGATCATGTGACGGAAACGGAAAGGATCCTTGTCGTCACTCACGGACACACGGTGAGATCCACCCTGAGAAAGAGGTAATACATACATAAGTGCTGCAATACATCAGCATGACAGCAGAGAGCACAAGAGTGCAAGAGACAGAGAGATGGTTCAACACGCAGAATCAACTATGGTACTGTACTAGGGGGAACAGTAAAGTGTGAAAAGTGAAGTCTCTTCAGACTATTCAATTGCCAATAACTACCCTCGCTCATTAACCTAGTCTATTGTCCCATGATGGAAGACATTAAATTTAATTTCTTTGCGGTTTCAATGTGCATCCAAAACTAAAAAGCTACTGAAAAAAAGCATTTCAGAGAAAGCCCAGAGCCCCAAACTGCATGATATATCCTCCAACAGAGTGTCTCAGACTGGAAATCAACAGAAAATGGAAAAACGGTACTTACGATTTTTTTCCTGTGCTTGGAGCTGTCTTTGTACACAAATACAACTGCTGTTTTGAACACTAAATGAGAACAAAGGAGAGAAGAATAGGGAAATGAAAGAAACCGTTAGGAGGGTGTACATTTATTCATCAAATACTGTGTGTCAAAACACATTTCACTACCCCATTTGCGACAGTGACAGTTTAATGCATTGTGCCAATGGATGCTTTTAGTTGCATATTTTGAGGAAAATGTGCCTTATACTATTAGTATACCATGTGAGTAGCACAAAATATGAAAACAGACCAATGTCACAGCATTGCATGTACAAAGCAACCACTTCCACTCACTATCGCCTTGCCAGGAACAGCCCTGATACACATACTATTAATGTAATATTAATTTCCCAACAGTGTCTGAGCTGAGTAAAATATTAAGACAGAGGGCACTTCTGGGTGTGTGAGAATATCTTGTGACCCTGTTAATGTAAGAATGACATGATGCACTTTGCATGAAAAGTAAAAAATAGTGCAAAGATCTTTTATGTGATATTCCATACTGGGTTTTCCTTTTATCAAGTCTATTACCTCCTGAAATAGCACACGATGCATGACAAAAAAAATCATCCCACACTGTAGTAAGATAAGACTTAAGCTTATTTCTTGACCATTTCTGTGCATGAAAGATGCCAAAACGCATTTTTATCATCCGTTTGTAAATATTAATATTTACTTTTGAACCCACCATAGCTTGAAATGTGCACCAAGTAGACTGCTTCCATCTAATTCAACCAAACACAACAGCATTTACAGTGGGTATATTATTTTAATATATAGTATTAGTATTCACTGCAAACTTTGTTTTACCTTTGTTACAAACAATACTGTAAATTCACATCCATGAAATATATGTGAAAACTCTTCCTGTGTCGACAGCTGAGATTTATGAGATACATATCCATAAAAAATAATAAATTCCACACTGTAATCCATTAATTCTTACCAAAAGCAGCCAAATCTGGGTCCTTTTTGCTCTTGACCAAATAGCCTGGAGGGTTGATCCACACCACGGTGCAATGTAGCAAAAGATCCCCCATAGAGAGGTCAGCCACCTGAGGTGAAGAATTAATACAATACATTTACTGGTTGGATCATTTATTGGCTCCACAATAATAAAACAAAATAATAACATGATTGTACTTACCTCTTTTTTATCTGCTGTCTGTTCGTTGATAAGCTGGTCGAAAACGGCACCGTACTCCTCATGAAGCTTTTGCATCTCATTGATGTGACTTGCAACCTTGTTCATGGCCTTCACTGCAACTGAATGGGACAGACATTCGTCATGTCCTAATCATTATTGCCATAATTTATGCTAAAGATTAGTGTTACAGAAAAAAGTATATTAAAAGAAAAACAACTTTTTTTTTTTAAAAAGGACACTTGCTTACCATCCAGGTGGTAATGTTCTTCACTGTCAGCGTCAGTGAGAGAGTAGAGCTCCCTCAGCAGCAGCGGGTACTTCAGGACCCTCTGGATGGGTTTGATCAGGTAAGACTCTAGAGTGGATGAATGTTGCTGTCTGGGGTTTCTCTCAGCCAGGAAAGCCTTGAAATCGGGGTCAGTCTTAGCTGAAGGAGCAGAAATATGATTATTCATTGATTATGTAATTTTATATATATCTATACCACAATTGTAAATGCAGAGCTCAGCTGTACTTTCGAATGCTTCTGGATTGTATGATCAAGCGCACTCGTCAAGTTATTGCCTCATTGTGCGCTGATACTAGTTGTAGCTCGCCCTCTGTACTGCAGGGTGTGTGACTAAAAAAAAAACACGCTTCTTCTATACCAGCCCTTCAGCTATCACATGCCACTGATGGTAGGGAGAATTAACTATGACTATCACAGGAGTTGGGTGTTGACTGTGTGTTCAAAAAAAATATGCATGCTTTTACCTTTAGTCAGGACCTTCGGGACCTTGGTGTGGCTGGCGCAGAAGGCGCTGTAGATCTTGAAGCGATCAGCATAGTACAGAAATGAACCACCCAAGGAGAACAGCACTTTCTGTGTAAGGACAATCGTAATGTAAATAACATTTTTTTTTAGTAAGGTTGTGGGAGTTATACAGTAATATATGTGCAAGAAAAACATTTTTCTGACTGAGAGTTAGGCACATAAATGTCACAACTGTGTTTGATCCCTTAAAAAAAATAGATGATTAAAGACTTTTCTTTACATTTGTTAGCAATGGTGGTCCAAGGTTGTTAGAGAAATTATAAATATAGTAAAAATCAATCACCTGCTTCTGAAACCTGGGCTGAATTATCCAAACAACAGCACTTAGTGGAAATAATTCTCAAGTGCACTGAACGATGCATATTCAAGAGATCAACCTTCCCTTACTTTAAAGTGCTCCACTCTTTCCAATTGGTCCAGATTTGGCACCAGTCTGATTCCATCCTCCAGTGTCCGGAGAAACTCCACCTGGAACTCCACCATCTCCCCGAGGTTACCAAACAAAACATCCAGCTGCAACACATGCAGAGCATCATTCTGAAAATGCTACCACTTTACGAGCATGACAATTAATATACGTTTATTTTATTCTTGGGATATGCAGATCAGGTAGAAAGTACCTCATCCTGTGTGAGGAAGCTCTCTTTCTGCAAGGGTGTCAAATACGACTCTATCAGGCAGTTCAGGTCCTGAAACAACAAGGAATGTAAATATGATCAGCATGCGTGGTGTCTGTTGTGAAGGAGAGTTTAGTTTATCCAGAACAGTTATGAATAAGACTCTTATCTTATTGACAACATAAAAAGGAGTTTAGTTGATCCAGAACAGTTATGAATAAGACTCTTATCATCTAAGAGATACAGGGCTTGATAGCTGACTCATTAGGTAATGATTTGTTCCATTATGAGTGCTCTGAACAAACTCTCCAGAGAACTTGTACTGACTTTGACGTAAGTCTTCTCCGTCTCCACCAGCTCATTGATGACCTTGCGGAGTTTGTCTGCATGGGAGAGCTGTCTCTGTGCGGCAGTGCCTACTGTGGGCGGCAACGCTGACACAGGGCTTGGGGAGAGGGATGACGAAGAGGAGGATGAGGAGGATGACATAGGGCACTCCATGGGATTCATGTCATGGAGACTGCGGCAGAAAGCAGTGACGTGCTCCGTGCTCTGAACATGAGGAGATAAAGAAACAGTAGATGACATTCAGGATTTTTAAAAGGTTGCTTTAGGTGAAAATACTACTTTGAATGCATCTATGTTAAGAGACATTTATTCTCCTGAACCTGAGATAAAAAATGGCTTGTAAGGAATTATATGGTCAATGTTCATAAGGTTTATTCACACACACACACACACACACACACACACACACAGGAAACTATGAAACCCGAACAAAACATACATTCTTGCAAAGCCTGCCACAACACCACCCACTTACAGCCCTGGTATCAAAAATACCAAGCATGAGCAGACCTGTCAAACCAAACTGGTAGCAGGTCGAAAGGTAAATATCACAAATATGGTTTTCAGGGCTCTTACTCTCCACCTCTCTGGCAATACGGACTTAAGACTGTAAAAATACATTCCTTAGTGAGTGGTGGTATGATGAGAAACTAGACTTTGCAAAAGAGAGGCTTCTGGAAAAAGTTCAAATGCATCATCATAGTGGTTTAAGAATTACACCCTGGAACCCACAGAAGAACATACATAGTTAGGATCAATAGTTCCTGTCCACCTACAACTGTTTCTTTCATCGTCCCGAGGCTGTGAAGGTGAACACAACAGCATGTAGGCACCAGAGAAAGAGAAATACAGAGAAAGTAAGTGAGAGTCATCAGAAGTGAGAGGCTGGATGTTCCCACATTCCCACAATACTAAAAAAAACAACTGTTAATATTTACAATATAAAAAAAGATGTCCTTGAAATGTGGGGAAATTAATTCAGCCCTCCCACACTGAATACTAACTGGAAGAAATTCATACCCAAACAAGACCAACTAATCCTAGCCTTGACAAAACTCATTATAATCCTAAACCTAAACGGTAACCATCATTCATAAATTAAACCTTTAAAAGAAATAAGCAATATGATTAAATAAGGCAGGACAGTGACTTGTTTTTTTTTTGTTTCTGTAGAAAACTTTAGACTATATCAGCGCTTGCGCACACACAAGCACAAAGTAGCACAACCAGAAATAGTGAGTCATTACAGTGAAACTGTTGTGTACAACTGATCGGGTCGGATCGGTCAAAATCTGCATCTGCGCAAAACACAACGCAGGAGCATTGTTTAGTTTACCAGGATTAACGCTCCTAATTCAATACTGCAGTCATCAGTGTTAGTCATAGAAGTAACCTTTGCACATGGATGTCACAAAGTCATCACTCATCTGTGTGGTGTCAGGGAGAGTGTTTATTAACTGTAATTTGTGATAACACACACACACACACACACACACACACACACACACACACACACACACACACGAGTTAAAAGACAGATGGTCAGCTGGAGACATGGCTTGTCTTTGCTGATTTCATGGCTTGTCTCCTGTTGTGCTGCAGTGATGACAAACACAATTTTCCATTGTGATATTCAAACCTATTTTGCAACACTGCTGGACACACTCAAACATACACACAAAAGACTGGAGGTATGATGTAGTGTACAACTGTATTGTGCACATCTCTGACAGCGATTTAGTCAGAATTTAAAAGTTCACAAATTTATCTCAAAACACATTCAACAGAAATGAAAAAAAACAACAAAAAACTTAATGTAATTTTGACTTTGTGGTTAATATGCACGTATGCAAAAAGGGACATGTACTCATATACTGTAGTCCCAACACTGAAGAGACCAAAAATTGAACAAATGAGAAATGATCCACAATGTGATCATACATACGGTTTAGATTTCTAAACAGAACAATGACATTGACAGTCTCGCCACTCATAAACAAGGTCTTGCCCTTGACAGCCAGAGGAATTAGTGACAGCCAAATGACAGATGGAGCAGCGACAGAGACGGATGACAGCGGGAGATGGAGATACAGACACAGGGACGGGCTGGAGAAGAAGGATGGCTGCGTGATGCTTTTACTACCACCGCTAATTAAGAAGCAATGCTAAGAGCGATATTATGCACAACTTTCAATTGGCGACATATTGATAAGTGAGTAGCATACACATAATAATGAATCTCAGTAATTAGATTATTTGATTTAAAGGACAAAAATCTAAGTTAGCAATGTTATATTATTATTAGTAATTCTATAACATATAGAAACACATTCTATTTGCATTTATGGTGGTTTGGTTAATAAAACAATGGATAATGTTTTTGTTTGCATTTCAATCAAATATAAAACAGGATGATAGGGTAAAGGGTAGGGATGATCAGACACAAATCTTACATAAATTGTAATACTGGGCATTGAACATCTAACTGTGGCACCGCTGGTGCTGTGACCTGCTCAAAAATCACATCCGCAACACAAGTGGCTGAATACAAACACACACATATCATCAACGTATCAGACCGCATGGCTCACCAGCTGTAACATATCATAGATGGACTCAGTGGAGCGTTTGGAGTTCCTTCTCCTCCTAAATACAGACATGCTGGCACGTCAAACAGAGTTCAGCGAGAAGTCAGGGGTCCATTTACTGTCCATTCCTTTGTGCCCCCCTCAGTGCTACGCTTTTTTAAATCTTCCTCCAAAATGTACGACTGATGCACTGTATGGATCTTGAATTTGTCCAGTCAAACTGATCGAAAGTGTCAAAGTGAATACCTGCCATTCAACTCTCAAACTACTGGTAAAAACATTACCTTCACGAGCTGAACAAATAAGCCAATAGGCAGACTGAATAGGACAGATTACTATAAACAAACAACAGCGCAGTTATGTCACCTTATCCTATAGCATCTATCCAATCAGTCTCTTTCTCAATCACCCTTAACTGCCTCTGCGTGCTCCCCAGTCATCTCCGTGTTTCCATTTCTCCCTCTGTCCTTGTTGCCTGTCTCTGTTCCTGTCCAGGTGTTTGAGAGTAGCAGCAGCAGCAGCGGGGAATACAACATTAAAAAGATCAAACATCGCATCCTCATGTGAGAAGGAAGAAAAGAGGGGGGGAGAAAAGGAGGGAGTTGAGGAAGCAGTGGGTGGCGAGAGCAAAACACTCCGACAGGAAGACAACATCTCTCCCTCTCTCTTTCACAGCAGCCCAGAGACACTTATGTCACCACACTTTTAAGTTACCTTATAAAACAAAACAAAAAAACATAATGTACCTGAGCTCGCCCTCTCAAAATGAAAAACAAATCTGGAAAACCAGCACAACATTTAACACACATCTCCTTCTGGAAGTCAAAGCAGATTGAAGTCAGTTCAGCAAATGGTATTTGTTGACGGGAGTGTCAACTTCTCCAATTATAATTGGATCCATCTAAAACCTGAAATTCATTTTCCACACCTGCTGCATACTTGTCATTCCTGAAAAACCAGTTACATGATCTCCACAGAAATAAGGCCGTGCTTCAATTCAGGCTGAATTGCAGATGCGAGAGTGGAGATAAGAAAGGAATGTTACAGCCTCTGAATATGAAGAGAAGGTCAAGCATTTTCATGCCATGAGCACGAATAACAGTTAACATTTCTAAATGTTTGCGATTAAAATCTCTGAATGGTGCACGTGTGGTTTTAATGATACACATCAAGTCTATTATCTCCTACAAATCAACCAGGAGCAAATGAGCATACTGTGTATGCGTGTGCACACAGTCATACACGCGTGTAAAACATAACAGCGGCTTAGAAAATAATATATAAAAATCAAAAGCAACAATCAAGTAAATAAAGAGAACCCCAGCAGCAATACCTTTTCTCTAGTCGGTCCAATACATGCATTTCCTAACCCAGAGACTTTTTACAATGTGTACACGCCCGTCAGAACAGAGAGAGAGAAGTACAGCATGAGGGAGGAGCAAGGACACAAGTGCAAACATGCTCTCACACTCCCCAGTTGAAGCCATGCAGTGAGAGCCAGGATAAACAGAGATTACACATATCCACATACAGATACACATCACACACATGTATAACCACTGTGTTGTAATTTGACATGTAGATACACACATTTATGTAAGTAAAAATAAATATGGCAAATTTGATCACTTCACTCATATCATATCCCAGCTTGAACAGACATTGTTTCTCAGAAAGAGCAGGCATGTACATGTCAGTGTTCCCAGAGAGGGGGAAGGGAAGGGCGGGAGAGTCTTAAAAGTTCAGTTTCATGTGAAATCAGGAAAACAGACAAATCCATAAATCCTAGCGACATGACAGAAAGAGAGAGAGAGATACAAAGATAGAGGCAGAGAGAGAGAGAGTTAATTTAATCTGAAGTGAAAGCATGATTATGTTATGACATGAGTCTACACAAATCTGTGCATGAACATTCAGAATTTGAAGCAGTTGATTTGTGCACTGCAGGTTTTCTCACTACAACCTCAGCTAAGATGATAAAGCAAGTGGCAAATGCAAGGCTTTTGTTTCTCAGTTCTTAAATTAGGAGAGAGAGATAGAGAGATAGAGAGATAGAGAGATAGAGAGATAGAGAGATAGAGAGATAGAGAGATAGATATATATATATATATATAGAGAGAGAGAGAGAGAGAGAGAGAGACCAGGAATAACACCTATAAATCTTTAAATACTGCAGTAATCAAATAAATATTGGACCAGGTCTGTCCTTGGTTGCACTATAATAGAAACATTTTTGTTATGCAGAAGGCTTCATGAATCAGCACAGTGCTCCCTCCAGTGGAAGACTGTGGAATGACAATAAATAAATAAAGTGTTAGGACAAAGCCGTAAGTCCTGAACTTAGGAGCAGTGAGAAGAAGCATGTGAAAGGAGGAGGAAAATAATTCAATTACAATTGGCCAAGTCTGTCAATTTGAACATTGACACATTTTTATTGCTGTAATCATTCCTCATACTGACAATTAAGCGATTCCTTTGTAATAATGGGACAAAACCCACAGCCCTCCTGGGAAAAATGTATTTAGAAAGTTTACTTGAAGCCAATATGAGGCTTCAACCGTCCAAATGAGTCAAATCAATTTAATATCTTTAAAAGTTATTGTGTTTCTAGTCCCTCTTTCTTTTTGGCTGCAGCTTAACAGAAAAACACTGTGTTCAGACACAAAGAAGATTTTTTTCCAACAAAGACTGTAAGTGTAAGTGTAGAAACACTTTATTGGCTGAAACCTCATATTATCTTCCAATAACTTACATTTAAGCACATTTGTATGGATCTTCTAATGTCAGTATGAACAGAGGGAACGAATAAAACAAGAAAAAGCATTGTCATTGTTCATATGGACACCAGACAATTGTCTAAGACTGATCTGAAATGTACTGCATTCAAGGAGTTAGTTAATCAGAATTATACCATCACATATCACATGTCAATCAAAACAAACAGTGATGAAGTGCCCCCCCACCCTACCCGCACACACACACAAACACAACACCCTCCTCACACACTGAATAATGCATTTTTCATTTCAAATGCCCCTAAGCCAAATGGATGAAGCTGTAAATTATAACCAGCCCTTGTCAGTGCGAACAACTACACCTTGGAGAACCCTAGCAATCACCTTCATCTCTATTATTGCTGTTATCCCAAGCAATCACTGTTTTATTCTCCGGTTGGTTTATAATAGTGAGGAGGTGGCTCTGTGCTTTGTCTAAAATAATGAACCTCCCTGTTTCCTCCGGCTAGCCAGACACTCATTTATCTCCACTAAATGATGTGAAACACTGTGGAGAATGAAGTAATTAGAATGTGGGGATAATTAAAATTGTCCCACTTTGCCTCTTTTTCCTCTGTCTTGCTGCCGTGTAACCGCAGGCATGGGGTGAAATGAGGCAAGACTCAATCTTCAGCACTTTAGGGCCAAAAGAGGAGAGAAGGGAAACAAAAGAGTGATCATGGACAAAAAAAGGCAACCATTTTTTAAAAGAGAAATGACATGGAGATTTTGAGGCAAGTTGGGGTTGTCTTTGTTGACGTCCGAGTGCTTCAGGTTGAGGTCAGACCTCACAGCCGGCTGAAGAGCTGAGCGGGCTAAGTGATTTTTTTCGAGAACCAACAGCAGCCTCATGTTGTTTATGAAAATGTACAGCAGGGGGTTAGTGAGGAGAAGGAGGGTAAAGATGTGCAGGATATTAGGGCAAAACTGACAGAGGAGGAGGAAAAAAAACATAAAAAAAACAAAAAGGATGGTAGATAAGGAGACAGGATAATCAGGAAGAACAAAGAGAAAAAATATCACACATTGTTGTTCTGAATTATGGGAGATAAAATATGGGAGATAAAATATACAGCAATATATTGAATGGCCTGGGAAAAAGAAGAGAAGAGAAAAAAGAAGGATGCAGAAGAGATGGTAAGACAGACAGCAGGAGATGGAAATGAAGAGAGAAAACAGCCGGCACGTATGAAACTGGGCCAGGAGGTGAGAGACTGAAAGGTGATGATGATTGAGATCATGAACTTCCAGCGCTATTGATACTGCTGCGCTGTTGTACTGTTTTGTCCTATTTTGCCTCGCTATCAGGGCTTTGTTTTTTTTTCCCTTTATACACTTGTATGGAAGCAATATTCATTATTGTGTCTCCAAAGGGACCACAGTATATATTTCACATGTGGAGCCAGTGGTATAAAACCATGAGACTACTGGTTGATGAACAAATATATAGTATCTATGCTGTGCTGCTATTTTTCTTTAGTTGCATTAACACATTTTCTTCAATAGATACAATAAATACAAATTCTGATTGCATTTTGTGTTTTGAACTGTGTCAGAATATTATTGAATTGATTTATACTTACATATAATAAAGGTCCTTTAAATGTTAACTATGGGCTATATAAGTTTAAACTGTTTTATAAAAATTTGTATGTTTTTCCTCACATCAAGTGCACTGAAAGTCCTTCCTATCTAGCCATCCTGGCAACCCTATCCGTCAGTATTTCTCTCATCTTCACATACTTGCCTTTCAACTACTAATGGCACATTGGAGTCACAGAACCACGGCCGTCCAACAGTCCACAGTCTAGACCAGAGCCAGCTCTGACCTCACCCGTTAGTTTTCCTATATCTGAAGCTCACTGACACGCATTCACGAGAATGCACAGCGTTGTCCCTTTCCTTTCCTCATCTTTTGTTAATGTCTTAGCTATCGACAGAGGAAAATGTTTCCGGTGGTTACTGGTTATCAGCCATTGCCATGGTAATGGAAGTGACAACCATATCCAAGGGAGACCGGCTGGCACACTGCGTGTCCCTGCAATCACTGCCCAGACCCTGATCAGTCCAGACATAAACCTAATTAGAAAGTGATGCTGTTCACTCACTCTCTCGCTCACCTGTCTGTCTACATCTCTGTGGTCTGGAGCGCACACATATGCACGCACACACCCAACAAGCTCTGTATGAAAGAGCTTCTGTCATTTATGTCAGAATGTGATCATTCTGGAAATCAAACTGAATTTCTAAAAAGCTGTTTCAAAGCAGTTGCATGTGTGTCAAATAGTATAAAATGGCTGCGTTTGCGTGTTGGACCACTTACACACTTTTGTTTCTCATCTCAAATCTTTCTGTTCCAGAAAGCCAATCAAATGACTTTTCTGCAAAAGGTCACCAGAATCACATGGAGAATCTCCCAGCTTTTCACCGACTACCACTTAGCGGCTACAGACGCTCGCAGAAACAAAAACAAGAAAACATGTGACACGGGTGAATATATATGTACAAAAATATTAAAACTTGAGATTTGTTAAATAATAATCATAAACACGTGGACTCTCAAACTCTGCTAAAACACTCATCCACATCAGAAAACATCCAGAATGTCACATTGGTTACCAATGATGTAACTGTTTCGCTTTACTCTCTGGCAGATCTGAGATCAGTAATAGTGAGAAATGAAACCCTTGAAGCTAAATGACCATGTCAGCAGGCTGAAAGATGGCAACGCAACAATGCTGCTAATCAGCTACTTCAAACACTGATCCGCAGGTTACACACACACACACACACACACACACACACACACACACGGAAACTGACACCAAAGCTGCTGGTCTTTGTCTTCGTCTGCAACAATACATCTGACCGGGTGTGTATGAAACTCCATCCTTTGTAAAACTAGACTGTTAATTCCTGCTCAGTTGCATGTATGCATTTGTATATGTTTGATATGTACACACACACACACACACACACACAAGGCCAAAGTTGTCTTTGCATGTCATATCCTACCTTCTGTCCAGCCCCTGTGCGTGTCTTATCGTCCTGATTATCTCCGGGGCTCTGCAGTGTCAGCCGATGTCCTTCCACCAAACTCTCATTTGGACTCTCTACTGTCAACCCAGACACCTCATCCAGGATGTCCTCTAAAGACAAAGACAGTCCTTAATGAGGAACAAGTGTATATAGAAACTGTGTGTACAAAATATTAGGAACTTTTATTGATTCTCTGCATTTACACTTCCTGTTTTAATGAAGTTAAAAAGAAATATCAGAGTCCGGATTTCTTTTGAAAAGGTAAGAGCAGTGCTTTTTCTCAACCTTTCACCATGATAAATATATATGCATTTACTAGCATCCATCTGTGTCCAGTAGGGGGCCCCTTGATTATAAGGATATCAATAAAAACATGAATATAACTCTTAGTATTTCTACAGTCACAGCCTCTCCTTTTGTGTTGAAGGCCTCTTGTGTGCATCCAACTAGTCCTTAGCATGATATCATCGATGACCTCCACCTGGCTCCTGTAGTGTTTTTGCTCTCTGTCTGACCCTTTGCATATGGCATATCCTACATAATGACAGCACCACACTGCTGAAGGATTTATATTAATATTCATACTGCTCCATGTCCCTGTATAAACAATGCCAGCTTGTCAGCCTTTGCACTGCGAGCCCTAATTTATAAGGAATACAAATGGTGTCCTTGCACACATAAAAAGAGCAGGTCAAAGGAAAGCTGGCGGCTGCCTGCAGGTTAGTTTTCAGACAGCACCCATGAATAATTAGCAGATCGCCCTATTCACCCTCTGCTTAAAAAGATCATATTCTGCATTGTCCCCTTTTTCCTTTGTACATAGTTGGGGGTTTAGAGGGAGTATGATAGTATAAAACAAGAAAAATTAATAAAAACTAAAGACAACCGGTAATCATCAGCGTGGATAACCCCATTTGGTCTGACATGTATGCACAACTTTATCTAGAAGAGGAAGCCTTACCTTGGCTCTGGGAGAAGATGTCTGTGGCTGGGTCTTGTTCCCCATCAGAGCGCCGGGGTGGAAAAGAGCACAGCACCAAAGGGTCCAGCTGGGGCAAAGTACTGACGCTCAAGGTCAATGCTTGGTTTACAAACGCAGCCTTCATGTCATCCATTTGAAGGGCAGATGCAGGTTTACCATTCAGCAATAGGATCTCATCCCCTGCTTTCAAACCTGGGAGAGAATGAAAGGACCAAAACAAAGCAGGAAATGTAAAAATTCAGCTTGTACAGGTGGCTTACAGGAAAGCAACACACAATAAGTGGGAGGTGTCTCTGTCAGGCCATTGCCAAACAACAAAAACACCAATCCAACACGCTAGCTTTTCTGTGGGCCATCAACTCAGGAATGCTAATGTGTACAAATGATTTACACAAACAAAACTTTAGTGCCATACTATTCAACAGCAGCTATGTGGCTAATCAGACATGTTGGGACTCTAATGTGTTCCAGTACATTAAAATTCATCCTTCCATGCTTGTTTCGCTCGAGGCAAATACTAATCTAATGTGATTGGGTGGGTTTAAGAAGGAGAGTGCTTGTCTATTCCTGTCCCGTCATCGCATGTACAGTCTATGTGTTGCTACATATGAAAAAGAAAGCATGAACATCACTGAAACACAGCTTCACTTTGAGGCTTTTTCTTTTTTCTCTTGCTCCTCCTCTTGACCACCTGTGCCCCTGCTCTGCTAATTGAGAATTAGCACTCAATCAGCCAACCAATTAGCAGCCAACCTCATCCAATAAACCTGATTGGTTGTGACAGCTGTTTCGGATATCTGACAGTAGTTTCACCTGCCTTCATTGCAGAATTAAGGAAGACAAAGGGTTTTGTTCCTGTTTACACAGTCACACACACACACACACACACACAAATGTTCTTGTTATCATTTCTTCAGTAAAATGTAAAATGTTTGTGCATTGAGATCTGTAACACAAACACAGTGCACACAAGCTACATATCTAGCCCTTAGTTTTGACCTAGTTGTCTGGGATGTGAAATGTCAGCTGTAGCAGAGTCTTTAGTGGACAGAGTGAGATAACCCCTCTGGCCATATACTGCTTGTGTGTGCCTGGCTGCGTGTGTTGCATGTATGTGTCTGTGTGTGCTTCTGTATGGGGGAGGGGGAGCATGAATTATAGTGAGAGAGAAAGAGATAGAAAAAGACCCTTTGGGGCTCCTTGTCCAGCACTGGCCTGGTTTCTCCATATACCCTGCAGAAATTATAGCGTGATTTCTTTCACTCCTCATTCATTCTCCCAACTTGGAGTAGAACACATGCACGCACACACAGGCTCATCCTAGCGTACATGTGGACCTACTAACATTGTGTCTGACCTACTTAATTCTGTGATTCAGCAAAATATAATGCAATATTCCTAAAAAGATGCATTGTGTTGTCTGGATGCCACAATCTTTCTCTATCTCCATTTCCTGTTAGTGGTGGAGAATAAGTACAGCTGTATCCTCTGGCTATTGGCAGCTCACGAAGATAGCAGCTTTTTAGATTGCTAATGCACTGGAGGACACAATCTCACACTTGAGTAACCTTGGTCTGACCCCTGGGCACAATACTGGGGCATGTTATTTTTTTATACATTAGTGCTGTATCTACAGAGCGGCCGTGTGTTTCTGACACCCATTAGGGACCAGGAAGGGGAGGTGATCTCTAGAACCGACTGTTCAAACACCAGACAAAGGGATGCTGTTTTTGTTTTCAGGAAGTAAAGGAAAGCTCATATATAATATATAATGCTTAATTTAGGCATGAATATTATGGTACAGCATGCCTTTCTCAGAAAAAAACAGCTGGTAATCATCTGACAGGCGAATGTAGTGTATAGGACAGGTGATTCAAACCTTGTTTTTCTACTTTCTTTTTCTACTGTGGTTTATGTTGATGCTAGCATTTGTTTTTGTTTTCTTAATCTCTTTGCTGCTCTGTCCTAAGACACCAGATAGCCTCCTCTTCCAAACAAAATAAATCTTGCTTTGTTTGCCCAGTATCTGATATGATACACGTTGATGCACTGATAAGTTGTCATGTGGGACCAGGTGATTAGCAGGTCAGGTGTCTGGGTGTTGCGTGTGCAATGTCAACTCAAGAGAGAAATATGTACCTAACTTTTACATACCTCTTACATAACCTCTATTGTTACAGCACTCAAATTCAACTACGGTATGTTAATTATCCTGGATCTTTTGTTTTGTTCTGTGTGTCTTTTGTTATTTGAATGTCAACTCTCAGGAATGTACTGAATGCACAGTACACTACACTAAACATATTTGGTAATATTTTGTTTTTCACATACCAATTTAAGAAAAAAAAAAAAAAGTGTACCTTTAGTAGAGGCCAGTCCTTCTGCTTTTACTTCAGTAATATGGAGCTGCTGCGTCCCATCCTCATCTATAACTGCCACAGAAAAACCTAAAAAAAAAGAATCCATAGATAATTAGAAACAGAGATGGACTCAGCCATTTGTTCTTTTAGTCCTTTTTGAAATATCTCATTTTGACTACTGAGCGATTAGTTTCATTTAAAATAAACTCACGGTGGATCACCCCCTTTAGTCCCCAACAAAGCATGACTCAATGAAATATATTACAAAATCAATTTAATACAGCATTTTTTTTAAGTATTAGGGGGAAAAAGATGGATGCATACCGTATCCAATGGTGCAGGATTCGGCTTTATCAAAGTGCATCACCTTGGTGACTTTGGGACAGATCTCAATCTCTTTGTAGATCTGCAAAAACAAGAAAATTATATTTAATTGGCAAAAAAAAAATGGAAGGATAGCTGTCTTGTTGGATTGCAAAGGTCAAGGTCATGTCATCAATCTTAATAAAGAATGGATAGGTTCATGTATTATTCAGGCTTCTTAACAGAGCAGTTGCGCACGAAGGTTGTGAGGTCAAAATCCAGGTCAAGTCTGTGAAGTGAGTGGGTGCTCAGACAAGGCTTGACCTCACAGTGGGACAGAACATAGACACAGCTGTGTGTATGAAGTAACAGGCAGAAACAGATGTCTGCAGTATGTAATATCCTTCACTGTGGAGAAATAATAATGTAATATCACAGAGTAAGGATGAAAGAGGGTGAATTGAGTCACTGATCAAAGCAGGAAGATAAAAGAGCACTTGAGGAAAAGAGGCAGTTACACAATGATTGCACCTTGAGACAGAGTTTAGTAGTGTATCACCTACAAAGCACCGTCACAGAGATAATTAGTTTTGGGGTTTACAGTGGCTGAATAATGTCAACCTGAGATCTTTTTTCAATGAGAGCAATTGTTTATATGAATAATAAGATAAGTACAAACACAGACAGACAAACAGGTACAGTTCATTGTCTACACAGTGTACTCATAATATACTAATAATTCATATTTGAATATATGCTATGGTGCTTGTTTGGCCTCCTGGGATTGCAAATCAAATCACCTACTAAGTCATAACACAAGCGTACATCCATATCTGACTGTATTAAAAAAAAAAAAAAAAATTAACAATAAGGTGACGACCCCCCCGAATCCAAATGGGAATATATATCAGTTGACACTGCAATACCACAAAAATGAAAACTTTAAATGACACTTCCAGTGAAAGAATTGTGTTGCATCTAATACGGTTAATATTAAATGTTGTAGTTGCATGACTGCCTAGAGTACAGAATTGGGATAATCACCCCATTACATCACAAGTTATCACCACAGTGTGTGTTTCCTCACCAGATCAGAGATGTCCTCTTCAAGTTTAGGAACATAGAAGAGCATTTGGTTGTCAACCCACACCTTCAGACGCAGGTAGTGGCTGGATGGGTCTATCTTGTGGGTCTGGAGGCAACAAGACAGGAGAAAAACTATATATTTAAGGGGGGTAATGTATTCATTCGTATATCTGATCATCTGTGATTTATTCTTGTCAACAAATTCAGACAAATCTGCATACATGTAACTCTCAGGGGCCATGAATTAAATGATCCAGTTTCTTGTGACATGTTTATAGCATGTATTAAGACACCTCCACACACACACACAGCTTTAGACATGTGTTTCAACAAACCCTTAAGTGGAACATATATGTATTATTAGGCATCATTATTCTAGTGTGTTGCTGACTCTGTGTGACAGTAATATGCAGTGTATGTATGTTGTAGGTAAGAAAATGACTGAAACGTCAGAGAGTTCAGGCAACATCCACAGCTTGACTGTCACCAGTTTTGTTGTAGTATATTACTTGTTCCTATATGTGTGTGCTGGCGTACATGCAACAAAGTTATGAGCTATGAAAGAAAGGGTTGGGCAAATTGTAAATCACCTGTCACCCCAAATTGCATAACGTTTGGTGTGTAAATATGCACAGTATCTTCTCCTCCTTACACACAATACTAAATACATCATCTTCACAGAAACTTGACACAAGACCGATAACTCATAAATTCTCTCCAGTAGTGTGTCAGTAAAGGCTCACCTTGCAAACGGTGCTCAGGACTTCCAGCACTGTCTCAGCAGGCTGTATGATGGCCAGGACAGGCTGATTGTTCGGGAGACACACCCAAGAGGGTGTCAGATAATCAGGAACCCAAATATCACTGTCAACGTTTTGCTGTGGAAGATTTTTCACAGAGCTCTCTCTCTCCTTTTGGAAAAACAACAACACACACACTCAGGGTTAATATATCTTGTAATATATCTGAGTAGGCAGAAAACAGTGAATTTAACATTATCATGAAAACCTTTCATTCGTCCTTGAGCTTCTGCTATAAGAAAAAAGATTTAATTTCACATAAAATGCAAGAAAACCTCCAAAAAGAACCATTTTATATCATCTAAAAGTATCATTTCTAAAATCAAACAGTAATCCTCCAAATGATTTATCTTCTTGTTCCCTAAAGAAAGCAGATTTATTTAGATTGATTAGACTAATATGATGGATCGTGGCAGTGGCCTGAAAGCACCAAGAGATCGGATCAGAAAATCTAATTAATTTGTGTTCATCACAGCCTCTTGATACAATCAAACCCCTGCGTGGGTGTGTGTTACATACGGTATGTGTGTACACTTGCATCTTCATGGCTGTGCATGCATTCTGTTCGAACCATAGTCTGTAACCTTTAAGCCTATCACTCTGACCTCCGACAATCTGGCAGCAATGTCAGCCTCTCTCCTATCATTCTGTTTCTCTCATCTCTTCTACTCGACCTCACACTGTCTGTCACTGATACCTTATCTCCTCCTATCAGGTAACAGTACCCACAAACCCGTTTATTCAACCCTCTATCACACTGCTTTCCCCCCCACACTAATCATTGCCTCTCCTTCTGGTGCCCCTTCTACTCTATCTGTTCGTCACTCCATCTTCTCCCTCCTCCCCATCTTTCATTCACGCCATACGATCTGCTGACAGTTAACAATCTGGCCTGGTGGTCCCTGTTTAAATGAACTTAGACTTGGCTGTACTGTAGGTGTGTGTGTGTGTGTGTGTGTGTGTGTGTGTGTGTGTGTGTGTGTGTGTGTATCTGTGTGAATCTGTGCACTGGATAGAGAGAAAGTGAGACAAAGAAGGAGACAGAGAGAGAAACCTATATGCAGAAATACATTTTTTATGTATACAAACACACATATTAACATTCACAAACAAAATACAGACAGACACACACACACACACACATTTTCTCAGACAGACAACAGACCGGGAAGCCCAGAACTAATACCTCCCCCCAACTCCCTGAACTCCCTAGCCCTGCTCAGCACCATCTGGCTCCCCTCCTGGCCCATCTAGGATGCCTCTGCTGGGGGGCAGGGGGTCGTAGTCGGCACACTAAACTCTCTTTCTCTCTTATTTCCTTTTTTTGCCATCAGTGGGATTCCCCAGAACAAACATAAAGGGACAAGTTCATCAGATGTGAAGATTTGGAAATAATTGTGCAGCTTTTCCAGCTCTCTTACTACCAGCTGAAGTAATATGCATTTCTTTACCGTCATCCCCATACCCTGCCAGCTGAAGTTGGACGTGGGTGGAAGGAAATGAATCTCCTATGGTGCCACTGGGGGCCTCCACAGTCAGAGCGGTTAGTGCTGCAGAATTATTTTCTATCTGCTGAGTTTAGACAGAGGCCCGTCTTCTCTCTCCCCCTCATTTCTGCTGCATTCCACTAGTTCTCATAAAATATGCAGATTACATCCTTGCCCTTGCACAACCCATGGGTAATTGGACATTTTTCCTTATAGTACATATAAATTCATCATTTACTAGCCTCTAATGAGGCAGTGCAGGGAACCCCTTAGATAATGTATTTTTAAGACATTTATTATTTGCAATTGTCTGTAAGTTTCAGTAACCACCAGAGTCAAGATGGTGTTTTGTTGTCCTTTAGTAGCAAATATCTGCATAATCTGTTATAACATCAGAAATCTAATGATCTGAACATATCAGATCAAATTCGTCTCTGTGGGATTATCAGGCAGAAATATTCCTCCATTCAATGGCCTATGATGCTGATAGAATTGCCTGGGGCAAATGAAAAGAAGGAATGGGAATCTGTAAACACTGATCTGGAAATAGTATCTGACATGATAAAAATTATTTTTATTCTTATGTTAGAGAATAAAAAAACCACAGAGAGTGGTCGGTAGTAGGAAAAAACTAAAAAGTAAAAACAGACCCACAAAGTCTTGTGAAGCAAATAATCTGTTGACTGATGCAGGAAGAGGAACAGCTGTAGAAGATGAAAAAGGTTGTTTATCTACCATAAATAAACTCATCTGATAATATTGGGGAAAGACACGATTCAGCATCTTTTAAGGTTTTTATAAGTCTGCAAATGTCTCTAATCACTCCTCATTGAGCAGAGAAGTGGATGACATTAAAGCAGAAGCTTGCAAATGTCCTCAAAGAAATGCTCATCGATGCAGAAGGGTGCAGGGATTTTGCACTTCTCACAGATAACCCAACAAATGAAAAGCCAGAGCACCAAAAGGATCTCAGATAAGTGAAAGGATGTGGAAAATCCAGTGATGTTGCTTGCCCTCAGGGCCTTGAGAAGCCCGTAACTCATTATACAAGTACAAAGGTTCATCAGATGCCCCAGTGATTTTTATGTTGGCTTATGAGAATAATATGAGAAAGGCAAACAATGACAAGGAATTAGCCTACAGCAACATGGGCTCAGATTTTCTGTAGTGAATGCCAAACTAAGAAAAGGAGGAGTAACTTTGTGTTTGGCCTTCGGGAGGATATTACTGTATAGGCATAAACAATCATTGCATCTATTGTGGCCTTTGTCATCTTTCTTTGGCTGTAGGACAGGAAAGAACTACAATCACAATAGAAACGAGTTGAGACCTACATAAGGTTACAGTAAACCACTGGTATGTGTTTTAAGATTTCCAAATGAAAAAAGAAGACAAAGATGAGTCATCTAGCACTCAGAAGAGTTAAAGAAGTTAAAAGTTCACTAGTACTCAACCTCTATTTTTAAAAATAATATTTCACAAATGAATTATTAGTTAAAAGAGAACAGACATAAATAACACACATATACATTATGTCAAGGAGGACACAAAAAAAGTCAGAGATCTTACAGATTTCTCACTCGCCAAGTCTTCAAACATCTGCTTCAAGGGCTTTCTCACCGACTCCATCCCATCAACAAATACCTGCAACCACCGCAGAGCAAAATACATTGCAATTGCAAATATATTCTAGTCTCTTTGTGACTTTTTCATGTATTTTGCCTATAAACAAAAAAATCTACATGACCTCTTTCTGACAATGTCTCCAAACTATCTTATCCAAAAGTACTATATTCCAGTGCTATCACTTCATATACTAAAAGCTTGTAGTGTAGATGTGTCACTATGGAGACCTGGTTGATTGAAGGATGTCCCTTCGTTTTCCTCTTGGAGGTGGTGTCCAAACCCCAGAGGGAGGAGAAACGGCTACGACGTTTGCTGAAGGTGCGAGGCGTAGCCTGGTTCCGCCTCCTGATACTGCTTTCTGTACGGGCCGACACCTGTAATAATTATAATTACAGAAAATATTAATCAAAGACTAAAGGGTATTTGAGACTTTTATGACAGTCTATCCAAATTGTTATTTTTATAGAAACTGATCAGCATGCTAATGTATAAATAAGCAATTCATAACCACTCTAGGTATTTCTGGGTTAATTCACATTTAACTACTGCTCCGACCTTACTATATGGTGCAGAAATACATATTTCAACGCACGTGTGTGTATGTGCACACATAAGCACATACTGTACTTTTGTGGGCGTATGCTTGTTGGGCTCCATACCAGTCAGTGTTCATGAGACACACACACACATCAAACATAATAGGTCAAACTATTTTCGAGACTCTTCTTATGTAAGGCCTTTTTACTGGCAATTTTATCATTTTTCTTTTTATGAATGATAAAAAAGTTGAGAGTTGAAAAATAGGACTGCTAAAGTTTTGCCATAGGCTGTATGAATTGGTTAATTTGAATGTTTTTTCTATTTCACTAATTATTTACCAACTTCTATCCCCTATTCTGTTCAATTTATTTATTCATTTCACATTTAGTTTACTTATGTATGTGTGCTATACAGGATATATAGGACTGTACCTAAAGATGTACCTATTTATTGTAGTATTCAACAAAAAAGTCAAATATGGAAGTAAATTGAATGTTATTATGATCATGGAGGTGAAAAACAGACTGTGAAGACACAGTAGGGAAGAACACAAGGCAGTTTAGAGAGCACGATATGGAGTAAGACGGAGAGAGAAAGACAAAGGAAGTGAGGGTGTAGGCAGTAAAAGCAAAGGGGGGGTGGGGGGGTCGGCAGAGAGTGTTAAGCCTGTTTGTGGGAAAGTGCCTCAGGGATGGCAGCTTACTAACAGAGTTCATATTGATCCAAAAAAACACTATCAACCTCTCATGTTGTGCGTGTGTGTGCATTTGAGTAGGTACGTGGGTGTTTGTGTGTGTGTGTGTGTGTGTTTGGTCTGATGGCCTGCTTGTATCAAACTGATCTACAGAGATTGTCCGCACCTCTTTCTCTCCTCTCTGCTCCGTTTCCTGGATGATATTTGGCAGAGCTTACACCTGATACACAGCGGCATATAGATCTTCTTTCCATCTATGTTGCTGTTTCATTCTTTACATTCTTGGTGTGCTGAAGGTGACAACAACAGCATGCGGTGCAGAGCACTGAGTGAATGATTCAACACTGAACCAAACGACTCGGCTCTTAACGCAGGCTAAAGCAGTCAGCACCAGTAGAAGAGGACAAACTTGGCAGAACGCTTTGTTTTAATTTTTTCGCTGCAGGCATTGATTTAAAGAGAATGATCTGAATGTTGTGAGGTAAAGATTGTGAGCGTAGGTGTCTGTGCAAAGATAAAATGACGAGTATAGTTCTCCAAAATAAGGACTTGTTTCTTTTTACTTACTTTCTCTTACTTTCTAGTTTAGATGCAGGTTACACTTGAGTTTCAGGTTTAAATTAGGTTTAGGTTGGGGTTAATTGGTCATATAATTGATTTTCAACCTTACTTTCTCTGTCAAGTGTTGTAGTTGAGAACAGCAACACAGAACAACACAGCATCAAATCTATAACTGAAAGAATGTGACAATGAGGTGATGATTTCTGTTGTAGTTACGCAGCGATGCCAACAGACACCAAATATGCTACAGCTGAAGTTCAGGTCCACTGTGGATTGTTTCTCATGGATTTTATTGGCAGCACAAAGTGTGAGAAAACTGAGGGTTTCAAGAAAAAAAACAACAAGCCCAATGTTACAACCAGTGCCAATATGAACACGAAGAAAGTTAATAAGTCCAAGTTTTAACAGTTATAATTATGAAAGAATTTCTGTGACCTAAAGCTGTGTTTCTGCCCAGGTAGCCAGATGATTCACAGCAACTGCAGCTCAGCTGTGTGTCTGCACACTTCTGGCTCCAGAGAAACACAATGAGGCTAGCTGCAAGATTTGGGGAATACTTGTGCTAGCTTTAGGTTAGTGTCAGCACCTGGGCAGACTGCGGTGTGTCATTCAATGCAAAACATTTCATCAAATCTACTTCAGGATAACTATACAGGGCAAACACAGTGGCTTGTGTGCAAAGCTACTTGTTCTTAATGTTAAGTTAAGTTGTATGTGTGTTTTAACACCAGGAAACATGCAGTCAGAGTTTATTAGTTTCCACATTTGTCAGGCAAGCAGAAATTCTTGCTTTCAGTGGGTGTAATGTATGTGACAAGGTGCTCACTCTAACAGGAATCTCATATGCAATACCTACAGGGACATGTAGAGACACGTGAGGCACAGATTGAGTTACTGATTAAGGGCGTTTGACTCGATTTATGAGGAAAATTGCAGCAAGTTGGGGAGACAGTTGGAATGAAGAGTCAGACACAAGTAGTAAAAACGTCAGTAAACAAATGTGTGTAATCTCACCAGTGCATGAAAGGAAGAGACAGAGAAGATGCCCAGTCGTCCCATGGCCAGCTTGGTAGGACGTGAAGCAAAGCCCAGCAGGCGTTTGGGGTTGGGGGGTTCGCCGCCCTGCAGGCTGGCCAAGTAGCACCGACAGCGGAACAGATCCATGTGAAACCGCTCCAGGTTCTGCTCCCACAGGAAGATCTAACAGAGGGAAAAATGTAAAAACGGACAGATTTGCGATTATACAACATAAGCAAACTTTTTTTTTTATTAGATCCAGATTTATCTATGGAAAGAGATCATTCTGAGTGAGCTGAGCTGGTTATTTGGTTAATCCAAAAGGAGTGAGATGTGGGAGTGCTGAAGCCCCTGTGGAGAAGTATTACGCACTAACACAACCCCCTCCAGTCGACCTGCTGTACTATGTACATGTATCACAGGGTGGGCCGTGGGAGGTGAAGCACACACTCACAATGAAACACAAAATTATTTGCGTCAGTTCTTTCCCTATTAGAAGTCTTTTACCCATTTGTTCCACATCTTAATACAAATTAATACAACAGATGTTTCTTTGAATTGTAAATCCAACATAAAATTATAAGCAATTACAAAATTCTAGTTGATGTGTGTTTAATGTAGGTAATCAAAATCACAGTGTTTTCCCAGAAAAGGGAAATGTTGCAAGATTGAGATTAACCACTTCCTGGTGGTTTTGTTCTTATGTAATATGGCTTTCTTTGATTGACTATCAACCAAAAGCCACACACATACAAAGACACAAAGGCATGCACAATGTTTACTTAAAATGTCGTTTTAACATTCAGCAGCAACTCCAGACATGCATGGAGTAAGATATAATAAAGCCATACACTGTGTTCCTTTTAAAGTGACCAAACTTGATCCCAAAAACAGCTTTGAAATTACAGCTGTGGCTCTTTTTTTTTTTTTTTTCTTTTAAAAACAGCAATTAAATATGGAAGGATTAGCAAGAGATTTCCGGTTCACCTGACTGCTCATGTATGTGTGTGTTTCAACACGTGTTATGAACATTCTGTGTTATGCTGCACTTGCATGCGTTTATAAATGTGCACAAGTCGGGAACATTTGAAAACATCTGTGGTTGCACGTACTCCTTGAGAACATTTTAATGGGGATGATGGCATGCAGTAAAGATGATTTAGTGATTTCTGTGTGTGTGTGTGTGTGTGTGTGTGTGTGTGTGTGAGAGAGAGAGAGCGCCGGTAAAGTTCAAAGATACACTGTGGTGCATCTATAAAGGCCCCTTAGGTGTTTTCACTCAACTTAACTGGAGGCTAAAAACACCCAGTAGGATGCTCAACACATGAGATCACAAACCTGGTTCATATTAGCATGATATGGACATAAAGTATGACTAATCCAATAATAAGAAAAAAGGCTTTCTGATTTATGACTGATATTACTGTACGTACATCAGCTTTGATCTACTTGACCATACCTGCTCCAGTATTGTCTTCCTCTTCTTGCCATCAGTGACGGTCGACAGCTGCATGTCACCCATCTTTTTCATCTTTTCGTCCATGTCGATCTTCTGTTCCAGCTTGCGGATCTCTGTCCGCAGCAGCCGCACTGTGTCCTCTCTGTGGTGCTGCCGAGCAAGAGTAGCAGCACATGCCGAATGGATCGCTGTGATCCAGTTCTCCAGTTCTGTCTGGCCTGATGTCTGACAGGAGAAGAAAAATGGATCAAATAAATGGCAAATGGCAAAGGATGGGACAGAAAAACAGGTCCACATTTTTAAGATGAAAGAATTGGTGCACAAGTCCTATTATTAGCCTCTGGGAGAGGGTGGTCACTATAATCTACATCCTTATTTTATTACTAATCTTCTCATTCATTGATTGAATGTCACTGTGGACAGCTTCCATGAATATAAAAAGACACATTTTAATATTACACAATGGTCACTGTGGTGGATTACTGTCACAGTATGACAGTGTGGCCTTTAAACATGTCAGACATAAGACAAACACATAGACACAGGACTGGTTTATCTCCCACACATGGCTAAATGTCATGCACTTGTGTGGTACACACACACACACAATTGCCCCATGGGAAATGAGGTCTTTTCCTTTTTCCATCCATCTTTGTCTCTTTTTGTTTTCTGCTGTGACTTTATGTAGTCCCACTAAACACTGAAATGTGTGGGCCCACGTTATATGCAATACTACTGTTGTTTCAGTCTTCACTGTATGTTTGTAAAGAAGTGCTCTCTTGTGCCACATGGATGTTTTAAATACTAGCGTCTCTCTTACCTGGAAGAGGAAAGCGTCTCCTACTGAGTTGCTAAGGCAGAAGACAAAGTCTTTCTTGGGATGTTCAGGTACAGCCTGGACAATACTGTTCTCCACCCACAGCGCATGTTTGGGAACGCTGTTATGATCGATCCCTGAACGTCCGTCTGACTCATACAGGAAAAGAGTGCAGCCTTGAGGAGTTTAGTTGAAGAATTCATAAAAGAAAGATGGAAGGAAAAAGAAAGACAGGAAAAGTAATTTAATTACTGATGTCACATAAAATTACTTTTACCACTTTATTTTATGGCAATAAATCTAGCAAGATTATGGTTTTCAGCACTACAATTCAATAATATATGTATACATTTATGGTGTGAAATGAAATACATAAGAAATTGCAAATCCTTTTTGTACCAAATTTGTAATTAATCTCTCGTTGAACGAGAACATTAAAAATAAAATGGGTCTATAACATTAATTATCAGTGCAAACTTATAACATGAGGTTCGGGAGAAATAGTAGGAGGAAATCTGATTTTTTTATTTTTAGGAAGGAGGCAGGCAGTAATGCTGCTGCAGATGCTGTATCTTATGCATTTTGTAAAGATGAGATTGGATTAGACACAGATGCTGCCGTAAAATTAAATTGTGATGAGGGTGAGTGAAGGAAATGTAAGGCCACACAAAGGAGGGGTGTGAGAGGACAGTAGAGAAGACAAACAAGGGCATGGATGGTGTCAGACTGATGTGATTAAAGTCTGACAGGAGAAAGAGAGTGAGAGATTAAACAGACTGGGGTCAGGTTAAAATGTTTATTATAGCTGCAAGATTGTGTTTGAAATAAAAGCTTTTAGTCGTTATGAATGATTATTATTATAATTGTCTATATAGCTAAATGCATGCATTGGTTTATTTTGTTTTCAGCTGTAAGAGCATTTTTACAGTGTTAGGTAGCAGTGTGTGTCACGCCATGTAATCACAATGTCCTGCTGCTCTCGATCCCCACATTTCCTGTCATTCTGCATTGTAAACTATCAAATAGAGGTTAAAAAAAAAGCCAAAAAATATCTTAAACATAAAAGTAAGAGTGTCTATGCAACACCTTTCAGAGAGACCCAGTAGTGTTTCCACTTGCGTCTCGTTGCGGGTTCCACCTTCTTGCTTTTCTTGTGGACCAAGAAATTCTTCACAGCCAGAGCCCCTGCCTTCCTGACTGTGCCTTGTGCACAGCCTATCAGAGCATCTGCTGGATAAGCACTACTGAGCGTGCCGCTGCTCTGCTCATCACTTACAGCAGAACCCGCCTCTTCTGTGCAGTCACGTGCCTGATGTGTCTGATGTGGAAGAGTGATGGAAAAGTTGAGTGATGGCAAAAATGTTGGATCGATCATTAATACTTATTATTAAAACTTTTCTAAATATATATATATATATTACACAGACGCTCCAAGTAAAGTTACTAACCCAGGCTTGATTGTCCAGCTCTTTCCGGAAGTTCTCGTAAACTCCACTCCTGCCTCCTTCACCTCCTCGTCCTTCTCCTCCTCCTGCACTGCTGCTTCCGCTGTCGCTGCCATTGAAAACGCTGCTCTCAGTTGCCGAGTACACTGAGAAAGAAGCTGACATGGCCTTACAGCGCCGTGACACCAACTCTCCATCCCCATCTATCTCCGTGGCAACACCATCGATGCCGCTGTCACCATACTCACTTCCCTCGCCTAAAACACCTGAAATGTCCTGTCAGCCAGAAGAGGATGGATACAATCAGAAAAGATTCACTCATATACTAATAAATGTACAGTAAATGATACTACAGACACACACACAGAAGTAACAATGTAGAGAGAAAACTGCATGAATGACCAATCTGCTAGTCTGCATCACAAAAGAGGTTATTTCTCTCCATTTGCAAAAACCAACATGACAGCCTAGGCTACACATAGGGTTTCTAGGTTCATAGTCTTTGTATGTACGTGGGTGTGTTTTGTGTTTGTGTGCACATGTTATCGATGGATTTTTTCACTTTGAGAGAAAGATTCTCTGTGCTTTCATAAAAAAAGAAAGGGTCTCGCTCTGTTCTTTTTGGTCTCTGTTTTGCTGTGTTGTCAGTCTATTTATATCCAGTTTAACAACCCCCTCAGCCTGGCTAGATGAATTTATAATAAGCACTTAGGGTGCTCTGCTATCCAAGGGTGCTTGGGGGGGTTCAGGGAATGAGTTGAACGAAAAGCCTGGTTTACTATTTTCGTGCTGAATACTTCCATCATATTTGGAAACTTTTTTGTCTATCAATGACACATGAATATTGCAGAAAACACATGATGTTGTTTATTCTACTGATGTAGGTTTTTTTGTCTTGTATTAACTGGCTTTTTGATATATTAATGTCTTTGTTTATATGTTTGTTTGGACAGTGTGTGTGTGTGTGTGTGTGTGTGTGTGTGTGTGTGTGGTAAGTGAATGCAAAATCAAAAACATTACGCATTAATGCTTTCATTTTTTGAGGGTGAACGAAGACACCAGGCCAGTGTTGGACAAATAGCCTCACAGTGACTTTCAACCTGACTTAATGTAATCCGCTACAAATATATACGCATACGTACTTGGATGCACATACACAATTGCAGAGTATTATCACACACAGGAAATGTTACTGGTTGTCAACATAATGTTAAATGCTGGACTTGTGTCCCTTGTCATGTCTGTGGAGCCTCTGAACTTCCTGGATTCTACTGATAAACAAAATCATTCTACATGTATGAATCTGCATTTGAGAGAGGAGAGCCAGACGAGACAGAATAACAAGAAAAGAAATAGAGAAAATATATTTTTAACCTGATTTCTGTTTCGTCTGATTTGTATATTTATTCATATTATTCATGAAATGTGAGTGCTATCGAACCTGAGTTGTTTGTGCGCGTCGTCCCTGGAAAGCAGGGCACGGTGCAGCCGGGATGCCGAGCCCTACCAAGCCCTCAGACAGGCAGTGGGAGCGCCGGCAAGGGAGCGTGAAAGCTCCATACCCGCCACCATCCTCCTCAGCTGGAGACATCAGCCCCTCCTCCCCTTCTCCATCTCTATCACACTCTGCTTCCCTTCGGTTTTTAGTGTAGCGGCTCCTTTGCACCCTGAGGACCGGACTCTGCTGGCTGCACAGATGGTCCAGAGACGATGCCCTTTCAGCCGAACCTGGAACATACACAGGTGGTTATTGAAGGACAGTGGGTGTGCATATTTGGATGTGTGGGAGCGTGAGGTTTGGCAGGTTTCAAAGTGTATTCTGATTAATATTCAGATTATTTGCCACATTTGACGTGTAAATTAACCTGCTGAACTCCAGCAGCTCCTGCACAGCACCAGTTAAACTAACAACCCTGTGATCAACTGAACTGAGCTGCAACTGATGGATGCCGACTGTACTTCAATCAGTAGACTTTCTCAGATATTTTTTTTCCTTGCTCAGTGAGTTCTGCAATTTTTCCCACTTCATCATCTGCAAAAGCAGATCAAATCAAGCTAACACCACAGCACACGCGCACACATATACACATATATGATCTTTTCCACCATCAGACACTATTGGTGTCTTGGACAGCTACAGTGGTGCTTTTTGAAAACAATATAGAGAGAAGAAGAGAGAAGCAACTTATAATTTACTGTATTGATTCAAGTTGGGAAATATACAGTAATATGTCAGCCAAAACTCAATGGGTACATGAGAAATTTGAACCTAAATTCGGTTGGTTTAGAAAAATTGTCTATAATAAATAGAGAATGTGTGTGTGTGTGTTTATCTATGATCCTCACCCGCAGTGCCTCTGTGGGGTGTGAACTGCTCCTCCTCCTCTTCCTCTCCTCCATCTATCATCTCCTCAGTGCTGGTCAGATGCTCCTGGCTCAGGTCAGACAGAGAAAACTCCAGGCTGTCATCTCTCCACATGTCCGCCGACTTTGACCGCTTCTTTTTGAAACTTCCTGCCTCTCGGGGACCCTCAGTCATACGTTGGAGGTACCTTTCTTCTCCAACAATGTCTTCCTCCCCCTCCCCCATGGAGTCCTCTCCTCCATCGTGAGCAACTGTGTCTGCCTCTGACGTTTCAGGAGTTGGTGTGGCCAAGGGGTCATCATCATGCTGATAGGACTCCGGCCTCATTGTCATAGCAACACGCTGTGTCCAGTGAGGGTTGATGCCAAACTCTCCAAACGCATCTGTTGCATTGAAAGGTTCCAGTCCGTTCTCTGCTAAGGATTGTGGGATACTAGGGGTACTGGAGGAGCGAGTTGAGGCTTCGGAGTTCCTGTGTTCCTGTTTCACTGAAGAAGAGTGACGGGAGTGGCGGGTGATTGCCTGCTTGTTGGAGAGGCGGAGGGAGCGGGACATGTGCTTGCGGGAGAGATGTCCCGTCACATCGCTGTTGAAACCACTGACCCCATTTTGACTCTCCACATTTCCCATGATTCAACTGCAAATTTAGGAAAAGGTAGCTGTGAATCAGATCAGGAAGCAGTCACATATGTTTTAAAACTATTTGCTGATCTGGGACATCTGCCCAGATCTGAGCTCATACCTGGTACTAAACTGAACAAGAGAACTATCTGTATTTATGTTTATTAAGATCATCGACCTCACACCAAAGCATTGATAACACTCATGTGCTTTTCTTAATGTATTTCTTTAATTTATTTATTCAATTAATTCAGTCAGGCACATTTATAGAAGAGCACATCTTCCAAGTGTGACTGCAAAGTACTGAGTTTAGAACTTTTCTATGAATAAGAAAAAAAACAAAAAAACATTTGTACTTTTAGTTGTACTTTTAGTAAATCCCATACACATCCCTGTGCTGGATGAGCAAGTAACCATTGATGGCCTATTAATGGCCCATGCAATATTGAGTTTTGATTAATCTAAATCTTCAAAACTGCACAGTACCATTTTTTTTATCCAAGATATTTATGAATGGCTTGGTTGACACAAGGAAGGCTTACCTAACCCTACTGCAGGTCTATCTACTTCTTTCATTATGATTATAAAATCATCCATTAGCTGTCATCCCAGAAAAGTTACAAAACAAATATGATAAAAACAAATCTGTTTTTGGCTTCATTCTGTTGATCACAAAGTTATCTCAGCATCCTGCTTCACCTCATGCTCTCTGTTATATAAGCACATGGAGCTGCTAAGTCAACTGATGTCAGAACAGTTGGTCCTCTGTGAGTCACATATCATCAAACCCACACCATCAGGTTCTCAGTGTGGGCTAAAAACTGCAGAGAGGATCTCGTCTAATGAGACAAAAATCTGTTTAGATAAGCCATTTAATCTTGTATCAAGAATCAAAGCCTTTTAAAATCATTAAAATCATTTCCAAAAACTAGTTAGGATTTTAAAAAATAAATTATTTGTGGATATTTTTGCAGTGATTGAGCTGTGGTTACCTGTGCTTAAACAGCTGCTTCACCGGCATCTCCACATTTTTGCTGTATCCTCTTTCACCGACTGCATGATCCTCCATACATCCTCACCATACAGCGATGTCAGTCTGCCCTGAGAGGAACAAGAAGTGAAGCTCTCACAACTTCAAAGTGACCTGATGTGTAAAACGCACACGATGAGGAAGAGTGAAGACAAGAAGAGGAAAGTACTTCTAATCTCTGCCAGGTATGTCACATGAAGTAAGGTAAAGTTAAAAGGTAAGCTGTGAAGCGCTTGAGAGGAAGCCTATAGCATAAGAGAGAGTATAGGATAAAAGAGGATGACAGACACTGTGGTCAGTAGGCCTGGAGTTCAAAAAAATGCAGTAAAAACAACATATATAAACTCACAGATCATCATAAAACACAGCACAGAGGTGTAGTCTGAGCCTGAGGGAGGACAAAAAACTCACAAACAACTACAATTTCTTTGAACTCCACCCTGAAACCCATTACCAACCAGAAACCATACATGCATGTGCAGGCACGAGCACTAAACATTTAGTGAAAAACACCCATTGTCTCCCTGCAGACAAAGAGATGCAGGCGCGCGCACACACACACACACACACACACACACACACACACACACTTGGTAAAATGACAGAAGATGAAAGCAGCTATGGAGTGTGATTTTCTGCTTAAGACTCAATTAAATGATCCTTGCCGACATGACCTAATTTTCCCTAATACCTGCCCTGAGCTGCTTAAAGTAGACCATGATTTTCATAATGTGCTATGTATAGTTTGTAAGTATGCAAGTGCACGTATGCCTCATTGCTTGTCTGTCGATTTGCACATTTTTTCAGTTCTCAGACAGATGAGACTGCTGTCATGTAAAAAAATTAAGAGAGAGAGAAATGGCTCCTTTCAGATGGCAATAAGCACCGAACAGTCAGTTCAGATCTTTCACATCTGGTGAGTGATGACTTTTAACTGAAAATTATGCAAAAGAAGCATCATCAATTTGTTCCCACATGCCTGTTATGATTATAGAAATTCACTAAAATTTGACTACAGCTGCTGTTTTCGTAACAGTTAACACTGTCAGTGTGTTTGTTCTCTGGGGCAGAAATTTGATAAAGTAAACCATTACAGTTCTGGGAAAAGATGCAGAAATGAGAGTTCACAAAAGGAGAAGCACGAAGGGCATAAACAGTAGTGAAGGCCATTGCTGAGCAAATGTGTGAAAGACATACACGCTTTCGTTTTTGCACTGGTCAACTATGACATTGTATCATACATTGTGTACATGTACGTATTTAAACATAGCCACTGCAGCATATTTCGCCCCAGCTGTGGGAAGCAGTTACATAAACTCAACCCTGACATCTCTCCTCCTCTCCACTGCATCTCACACTGGCCTTTATTTTCTCATTCCTCCTCCATCCTGTCCAGCCTGATGAGACAACCCCACACAGCGACACACAACGCTCCACAGGTGCTGGATACGTATTTCTGAGTCAGTCCTGCTTTTCGTTTTAAATCTGGAATCACTTAAAAGTACCAACAGTAAGTGCAAAACAATGGACTAGATAGGACAGAACAGATAGATTGATGTTGTTAATTCATCTATATATCCATCTCTATGTCTGTGTAAAGGTTTTGTGTAGAAGAAGTGAAAAACGCACACACAGGGACCAAACAAACAAAACAATCCTTTCTGACACAACACAGGGTTAATCAAACCATTGTATTTCCTCTGGCAGTGTACAAGCCTAAATTGTTTAGTCTCTTCGTTTTTCTTTCGCCGTCCCCTGCAGCAAGGCATGGGAGAGGGAGAAGGGTAACGAGGAGACGGGGGAGCGCTCTCTGCTGAACCTGTGTAGAGCTGAGTGGTGAGGCAAGACCAGAGGCGAAATACATGAGGAGGGAGGGCACTGAGGTTGCTGCAGAATGGAAAACAGAAGAAAAAAAAATACTGGGGTAGTGTACTATGAATAGAAGTTTGACATGTAGAAGTTAGAAAACAGAGGGAGGAAGAGATGAGAAGGAAAGAGAAGGAGGGATAGATAGAGAAATATTAGGTGGTGGGGGTCCTATTGTTGCTGAGCTTTAAGTGGATAAGTAGACATGTGCTCTGGCTGCCTCTCTCCAGGCTTAATTGAGGGAGTCGAGACAAAAGGGGAAACATAATTATTCGCTCTCTTTCTCTCGCTCTCATTCTCGCAGTATATTAACACATTGAGAGAGCATATTAACACAATGGCTGGCGTAACAGCAGCCCAAACATCATTACCATGCAGACATGCCCAGTCACAGACGAACACACACACACACACAGACACCGAGAGGGGACAGAGAAAACTGACAAAAAAAAAAAAAAAAAGATAAAATTTCACATTGGTTACATGTCTTACTAAAAACTCTCCATTTCACTTATTTAACACATAATTTTATCTAGTTTTAACAACGTGGTTGAATAGCAGATCTGCTGCCTTCCAAGAACAGAGCGGCTGAGAGCAAAGAGGAACTGAGCATCGCCTTGAAACAAGTCTGTGCTGGAGCTGTCAAACTCTCTGCCAGGTTTCCACATCTGCGTTAGAAAGATCCTCAACACTCGTAGGCTCTCACGTCTATCACCTAACACATGTACACACGCACACACACACGCAAGCGAGTAGTTTTCTGCGGCATACACAATGAGCACAATGGCATAAAGGCAGGTTTCCAGTCTCACACACACCTGCAGAGAAATGTGAGCAGGTTTTTCACAACTCACACACACATGCACTCGTGCTCTTTGGAAAAATACCAAAGGCCTGTCAGAACAGCCATGGAGCAGACACACCCTACTCCTCCCTCACCAATCTTTTTTATCTCTGCACCTGTCTCACGGCTCCGCCCAACATGACACACAGCTCAGCCCTCCAGACTCAAACTGAACATGACGTGGACGTGCACTACGGTACTGCACTGTACTGTGAATGAAGCTAAACAAACTCTGCCTCATTGCTTTTTAAACCTGTCATAGTCTAGACCGCATGCTGGGGTGGCTGTTAGATTCAGATTATGAAATCACCAAGCTCTTTTATGACAGGTCTTTCATCTTTTCCCCAAAGGACTACATCTCATCATAAATCAATCACAATGAATGAATTAATCATAATAACCTTTTGCATTATTAAACACTGATGTTTTTTTCACTACACCCACAACAACAGATTTTGCGCAAGAGCATAGAAATGCAGATGACTGCTGCAATGTGTGTGAATCGCTGTCTTTTTTTTAACAATAAATTACCTGTAACACTTTTTTTTTCTCAAACATATGTGAAAAAGATCCCATCCATATATGAAACATTTTATCTTTTGCTTTTTAGTGATCTAATAGGCTAAGGCAACACTTTGATATGTTTCAGGACATAAACAGTTTATAGTTTTGGAAGTTTTGCTATTGGAGAGAATTATTTGTAGTTATTTTCAGTGGTTAGTTAAAGATTTAATCCAGATCTTGGCATTGAGTCATCAGCATGCAGCCTACAGTCATGTTGTATAACACATTACAGGAGCCAAGATTGATGACTTGTGATAAAACAAAATCTATCTGATATTGTTAAATAAGTTTCAAACTTATTTACGGCTGGATAAATATATTTCCTGATTTCAAATTAACACCTGTTAAGACTCTCTGATCATCTCTTATCTTACAATAATTTGGGCGATTTGAAAATCTGAGCTAAAATCCCTTTAGTATGCGTTTATTCTAGTTTAAGTAATTTTGACTAAAGGTAAAACAGTGGTGACTAGTCTTGACACTGGTGTAACAACAAGCTTCCAGCTTGACTGATATCTCTGACCTTTCTCTGCACCCTGGAACCACGGCCATCCCCCATCAAGCCTCACATGATGCAGTCATCAGATTTACCCTTTCCTTAGGTCTTTTCCCGCACCTTTCACATTCCTCAAATGGTTACCGCACCCAACAACCTAAGCCCCCCCCCCCCTAAGAGTCAGCGACTTCACCCGCTGACTCTCTCTGGGGGGTAAACAAAGGAATTTCTGTATGGGGCAAACTTCAGTCAGGATAGAATACAATGGGAGTGGGTTTTATTCAGACCTTCTCCATGCTTTACGATTTTTCATACACACCTGCACACACTTATAGAAATACACACAAACGCACCTGCTAACATGCATGTACGCCAGCGCTTCCCTATTGTTGTTTACGTTGAGCAAACCTGCTTTGAAAGATAACAAACACAGCGTGAACAACATGCGAATCAGGACTAGGTGCAGGAAGTCTCAATGGTCCAAAGAATTAAGGTTCCAGCACTGTGATCTGTGTGTATCTATATGTGCACACTTAGGTGGATGTGCATTGTTCATATTTGAAGAGGAACTACAGCTATCCGATGCCTAGACAACAGTCAGATATGCTCTGAAAACATCCTATTGTAGAGATGGGAGCGCACACTCCACGGTGCTCCCACAGTCCCTCTGAGATGGGAGTGTCTGAAACATCACTAGTAGAAATCCCTGGAAGAGGGAGATTAGCTTCTTATTCATCCTTTCAGGATCTGACAAGACACACACACACGCCCCCATCTTACACACACTCGCATATACAAACAGTGTGTATGTGAGTGCCTGCAAGCATGAGTCTCGGCTGCTGCTTAAATACAACATTTATTTGTTTTAACTGGTGAGAGACGAATTATAATTCCTTCCTAAAGAGCACTTTCATTTTGAGGCCACAGAGGAGAGCAAAGCATAAAAATGACAGAACAAAGTGGAGTGGAAGGAAATGAGAAGACTATTATTCATTTACTATTGTACCCTCTATTTGTCATCTCCTTAAGAGAGAAGTAGAGAGGGGGAAAAAAGAGTCAAGATTTAGGATTGTGTTTATAGTAGCAGCAAAACAAATTCACTGCAGATTTCTGTTCATGTGCAAGAGAGTAAAGAAAGCAAGATAACCTAAATAAAAAAAAGGGGGAAGACAACTATGTAGTGCATCATATCATCTGCAAAATGAAACATACTGTATGAATGATTTTAGCTCAGTGTCTCTGTGTGGCATCTAAGGATCAAGTGGGCAGTGGAATTGAGTCAATTCACTCCACTTTGCTCCTCAAGTGTCACTAACCTCATTAAATACGCTCCTCCATCTTTCTAGGAGCTTACGCTGTACGCTCCTTAACTCAGATTTCAGATGACTGTCTCTACAGCATGCTGCAGTCAGGGATTACCATATTTTAAAGAAAATCCTTCTACCACAACTCCTCCATTGAGTGAGGGGCCCGTGTGAGTCAATGAGTGCAGCCTCAGTGATCAGAGAGTCCCTGTATGAATTCAGAGACAGGAAACCCCATAGGTTTAAACCTCCTACTATGATAAAACTGTGTCTCTCTCTTTCAAGATGTATATTTTAATGTGAGGATTTGACACTGGATGATCAGAGCACTTCATTCTCCACTTAGTCTGTGTTGAAAGTAGAGATCAAGGCAGGTCAAGCCTAGATGAAAATCCGTTTTGGACTTCTTTTGTAGGTTACTATGCCATTTAAAATCCTCGTATTGATAGAACACAACCATGCAGCGCAGCAGGTTGAATGACAAAATTGACACACTATCATTTGCTTTTTTGTTAAATGTTTTTGTTATTCCTCAATCAATGTTCACTCATTCTTCCTGATGAAACAGTGATTGCGCTTACAATCACCTTCCCGGTTATCGAAACCAATCAACTGAATATTCATGCGGTGTTTTGCTGCTCCGAATATACGAGAGGCAGTAAAAGAAGTGTTGTTTAATTATCCGGGAGGAGTGGGACGAGAGGTTGACTGTGCTCCAAATTCAGCTGGTAACCGTAGAAACCCTGCAGGGCAAGAAAGCCTGGGGAGGAGGCACGTCTGGGTGTGTAGTAAGTAAGAGAACGTTAAAAACAGTTGCAACAGACTCGACCATTTACTGCCATCCATAGGTAATATCAGTGTGGTTTCTCCCTGTCCATGCTTAATCGATTCTTTATTGAAAAGTAGCAATATCATAGTCATTTTATCAGCATAAAGCTACAATCTGGAACAACGAAGAAGGCAAAAAGTTCTTATATAGCACACTTTTTCTTCATGTGCCCCCTCAGCTAGATAACAGAGCATGAACTATAGAGCTTCTCTCTTTAGGGAGTCTCTCCAAATTCCTTTCGTACATTTATATAGATTAATAACTTGACTTAATGCAATTAAAATGTACTTAGTTGGCTCTTAATCAATATGTTTAATATGTTTACCAAGATACACTCTGTTTTTGTCACTGTTGCACTTTTGCACTGAAATACTGTTCTGCTTGTGTTGTTGGATTCCTTGCAGTGAATGTATTGCAATGTGTGCAAGTTGTCCTTTTGTCCGTTTTATCTGAGTTGCACTAAGATGAATTCCTCTCAAGTTGGTTGACATGATAATGAAATGATGAACATACATACAGCATACCTAACCCTAACCCAACTTAACTGTGGGCAAAACAAAATGCCAAATTTAAACATATTTTTAGATATTGTCTTCAGAAATCTATATAGTTAAATATAGTTAAACCCTGGCATCAACACCAATTCAGACACTGAAACAACCAGACACCCACAGGCAAACACAGACAGGTGTGAATGGAGCCAAATTGGCGGTAATACTTCACTATTTCGCTCTGTGCAGACTGAAGGGACAGTGAAATAACAG
This sequence comes from Pampus argenteus, assembly GCA_036937835.1. Classification (NCBI taxonomy): domain Eukaryota; kingdom Metazoa; phylum Chordata; class Actinopteri; order Scombriformes; family Stromateidae; genus Pampus; species Pampus argenteus. The sequence goes on from CM072874.1 coordinate 9,938,555, forward strand.
GTTGAATGATTGGGTGAGAGAGAGGGATAAGAGGGTTTTAGGCAAAGGTAGACTGATTGAGGTGGGAGGTTGGCACAGGGGGGAAGGGATGAGAGCTGCAGGAGGATCTGAAAAAAAAAAAAAAAAGATGATGGTGTTGAAAGGGGGATGAGAGGTTGTTAGAGTGGCGGGGAGCTGGTGGAATTGAGTGTTGGGCCACAGGTAGACAGATGAATGATCTGTGCTGAGGTGGAAGGAGACATGAGAGGTAAAGAGGTGGAGTGGCGCTGATAGGTCCTGAGGGGCTGATAGAGATGGATGCAGTGTCAGTTCAAAGTAGAGCAGATGTGAACAGGCTTGATTTGTTGTCAGTAATGATACGACCAAACTAAGGCTACCTAAAGAGTGTTATTGCAGAAGTTATTGTTGATGTTAGTGTGTGTGTTTGCAGTATGTGTAGGGATGAATAGGTGTTTTTGATGGGGAAATGGTTGTTTGCTACTGTTTTGATAAAACTAAAATACTTAATGTAACAGATAATAGAAATCTAAAAGGAGAATGAAGGGACTTGTTTTTTTAAACAAACAAAACAGACCACGACTGCCACGAACAAATCGAAATAACAACTATAAACCAGAATGTGCTAATGGAGTTTTATGTTTACTTCAGTGCTATAAAGATGGAGTGATTAAGGACTTAATACTGCAGCAATGCAATATGCAGGTATTGGCCTACTATGGTTACTCCGTTTTTAATTAAATTGTTACAATAATGCAAAGGCAGTTAATAAAACACAAAGCTGCGCTGTTATCACTTTGTGAATTAGGAATAATGCTGAGGCTCTGCAAAAGCTTACAGCACTACTCTAATCATTACCAGGGAGCAAGAGGCGGGCTTTGGCAAGGACAAAGACAGGTAAGGAGAAAAGAGAGGGTACCATGGGAGAGGAAGGAAGAGAAAGTGAAAGGAAATTGAAGATTAAGGGAGGAGAGAAAGTACAGAGACGTGGGCAAAACACACTATGAAGGTATAAATCTGCCAGATTTGAGAAAGCAGGTAAAGTTAGGACAGACATGTGTAGCAACACAGAGAAGGTCTGGCGGGAGGTGGTGGTGGTGGTGGTGGTGGTGGGGATAGTACATCCCCCACCACCTGAGTCAACAGCAGCACTTGCAAACAAAGTGCCCCCTTCCTGAAGAAGAGACAGGAAACAATGCACTGCAGTGAGGGAAGGGGGTAAGAAATGCTCAGCAAGAATGTGACAGACAAACAGCAACTCACTGTGGTGTGTCTCTGCCTCTATGAGACAACAGGCAGGGATACAGACCACTGTTCACTGGTAAACAAACGGATGCTGGGGGTTAAGATAAGGTAAGATCACCTAAACTGAACCATACCAAGAAATAAATGTCACTTCACTCATGATACAGTGGGGCAAAAAAGTATTTAGTCAGCCACCAATTGTGCAAGTTCTCCCACTTTAAAAGATGAGAGAGGTCTGTAATTTTGATCATAGGTACACTTCAACTATGAGAGGTGAAATGAGAAAAAACAATTCAGAAAATCACATTGTAGGACTTTTAATGATTTAATTAGTAAACTCCTCGGTAAAATAAGTATTTGGTCAATAACAAAAGTCCATCTCTCTTTGTTGGCAGTGACAGAGGTCAAATGTTTTCTGTAAGTCTTCACAAGGTTTTCACACACTGTTGCTGGTATTTGGGCCCATTCCTCCATGTAGATCTCCTCTAGAGCAGTGATGTTTTGGGGCTGTCACTGGGCAACACAGACTTCAACCCTTTTCTATGGGGTTGAGATGTGGAGCCTGGCTAGGCCACTCTAGGACTTTGAAATGCTTCTTACAAAGCCATTCCATCGTTGCCCGGGCGGTGTGTTTTGCCCTATTTATTCTTTCATTTACACAGATTAATCGTCCTCGTCCCTTTGAAGAAAAACAGTCCCAAAGCGTGATGTTTCCACCCCCATGTTTCACAGTAGGTATGGTGTTCTTTGGATGCAACTCAGCATTCTTTCTCCTCCAAACACGACAAGTTCAGTTATTAACAAAAAGTTGTGTTTTGGTTTCATCTGACCATATGACATTCTCCCAATCCTCTTCTGGACCATCCACATGCTCTCTAGCCAACTTCAGACAGGCCTGGACATGTACTGTCTTAAGCAGGGGGACATGTCTGGCACTGAAGAAATCTTGCTTGTTTGTAGGTGACCAAATACTTATTTTACAGAGGAATTCACCAATTAATTCATTAAAATCCTACAATGTGATGGATTTTTTTTTCTCATTGTGTCTCTCATCGTTGAATGTACCTATGATGAAAATTACAGGCCTCTCTCATATTTTTAAACGGGAGAACTTGCCCAATTGGTGCCTGACTAAATACTTTTTGCCCTACTGTACCTTCTTCTTCTTCTTTTACTTTTCTATGTGCATCACACAAACACAAAACCATCTCTGCACACAGCGAGGTGTGACTGGTTCAAAGAATGAAAGTGGACCTACGCCCTGAATGTTGCATTAATGTTTTGGAAAATTGAACAACAGCAAACCGCTTCAGTAACCTTAGCACTGGGTCAGCTTCCCTCACAAAGGTTAAATCGGGCTTTAGATTGAAACAGAACTAAGTAGATATGACGTATGAACACCATAATGAATAAGTGAATCACATACTGTACAGTGTAACAATGTTGTTATTCTCTGATTTTCAGTTTTACCTCACTAGTGATCTTGTAGTAAAGCTAGAAAATAGACAAAATATGCGGCAAATAACCAGCTATAACATGTGATATTTGTAGCGACCACATGTGTTAAATCAACTATGGGTATGGCCTCCAGGTTTTAATCAATGTAAGGCAAAAAACACTTAATTTCCTTTTTTTTTCAAAGCACTTCAGTATCTCCTTCAATATATCTTTTCTATTTCTTATCAGTACCAATTACATTTGCTCAGGTAAACTCCAGTCATCAGCTATAAAGGTTAGTAAACCATCATCAAATCCCTACAGCCCCCTTATACTCAGGTTTACAAGATGTCTTGTAACTAAAACCAACTAACTTCACTGAGACATCTATGTCAACAACATGTCTGTTCTGTGGCATCTCTCCGGTGGATGAGGTTGGATCTAGGTCAATGGGTCCATTTCCTGGGAGTTGAGCACTTGTGTGACTTGAGCTGGGGTTATTGTTTGGGCTCTTAGTGGCTACGGTGAATAGAGCCTCCCCTCTCAGTGCATTAGTGACCTGTATAAGCTCCACACGACTCACTGACATCTGAGTGCAGGCCTGAGGGGAGAGGACAAAAGCAATCTGACCACATACGCACTCACATTCATGTGCCTAAAAGCTAACGCACTACGGGACAATAACAAAAACACACAGAGTCTATAAAAAAAGAAACCTTACACAGCACTCACCACAGGGTTTTTGTCCCCACAGAAACTCACTCCAAAATAACAAAAGCTAAAAATGCATCTCTGCCCGTCAGCCTTCATGCTTTTTTTTTTGTCACACCCACACACACATTAAGACGTATTCATTCATATTTACATTTGCACACACACAGCCTTTTGAAAGCATCTTGTTCATTCCCACTGCATCCCTTCCAGGTCAACAAGCAGGAACGTGAAGTGTGACTATGTGATGAGCACTGAGGCGCTGGCCAGGTCGGCAGTCGGAGTTAAAAAAAAAAAAAGAGAGGAAAGGAGAGGAGAGACAAGCCAAGTGGCCTATTTCCTGTTTTATTTGCACAATCACATGGACATAAACAGAAAAACACACTCTCAAAACACACGCAAAGTAGTGGGCGTAAAGATTTTCAAGCAGAGATAAAAGAAAGATCCCATGGAAGCCAAATCTCCCTGTCTCAAACAAAGCATAAACACAACCTTTGAAGACGCTCTTTGCACTCCCACAAGAGTTTCTCCCGTAAATCCATACTTTATTATTTCTACTTTTTTTACTCTGAAGTCTTTTACATCAGCTTCCTTTTTCAGGTAACATGTTTCTTCTCACGTCTCATCTCAAAATCTGCTTCATTTTAGCAGTACACCACACTTCCACAGTTACTAACTACCACAGTTATCTAACTGTGCTGCTCGGGAATGACACACATCCTTTGTTTGTTAATTACTTAGTAAACAAAATAATAGAAATTCACCTTTGTTTGCTTTTGGATCTGGAGATTTAACATCCCATATAACAAATGTAGAGGTATGCATGCACACACACATATATATATACACACACACACATGCTTTTGCACATCATCAGTTGGCAGCCAGAGCCGATGTGTGGGCTAGAACGCAACACTGATCAGAGATAATGGGCAGACATGACAGGGATGGCAATGTTGTCACGCCAAGAGAGGAAGGAAAGAGGGATGACAAAGCAAGGGACAGAATAAGAGACAAAGAAAAAAGGGTGTGAGAGAGAGAAAGAGGGAGGAAGCAAAGGAAGGAAGGAAGAAAGAAACTCCCTATTCATCAGCAGACACAGAACGGACAAAAGAGAGGAAATGAATGAGGGCACATGCCAGCTCATGTCAGCTCTGAGACTCCCCTCCCCCATCTGCACCCCTTCTCAAATTAGAGGCATCTCCTTCTGCTTCTCCTGCTCCTTCTTCTTCTCATCAGGGGGTTGATCATGAGTAGTCTGGCTTTAAAATAAAAAAACATGCTCTTCATATGACATTGCGCACTCCTCAGCCAACTCCTGCTCAACCAGAAGAGTGGCATAACCCAGCAGATGCACATAAGCAAACACGTCAGCGTGACATAATGCTCACACTGTCCTATTCAGGATCTCATATTTATCTCAATAAGCTTGAGCTGGGGAATAATATTTATATATAAGAAAGAAAGTATAAAGAAAGTATCTATGTATCTACCAAAGGGATTCCCTCTGTACTGCAAAACAGCCACGACAGAACTAATTAGACACACTCAGTGAAACCAGAGAAAAGGAAAAACATGAGTTCCTCTCCACCCTGAGCTGTCAGTTTTGTCTTGGTAGTTCCCAAAACATGCTTTAACCATATCTGTCTGCTACTGGGAGTGACAGAGGCAGAGAATTGGGAGAGTGACAGGCAGAGGAACACACACACACAGAGAACACACAAGCGCACAGTGAAGCACAAACATTTAAACAGCTTGATTGCATGTGGGGAGATAGGCACTGAGGTGGTTGGGGGGGGCTGCATAAGCCCCGTATTTGCTTAACAGCATAAATAAGCGGACCGCTGAGGAAGAGGGATGAAGCCTTACAAAAGCAGTAGTTCAAAAATGAGAGAGGCAGACAGACAAAGATATGAGAGAGAGAGAAAAAAAAGACACAGGGAGAGAGAAAGAGAGAGATCATCCCTTTCATGTTAATTGCATCATCCCTTTATCGTGCCTGCCACATGCTCATCAAACTGCATCTTATGTACTGTATCTGTAACCATAAACAGAGATTTGCTCTGCCACAAGGTCAGAAGAATCTTTTTCGCAATGGATATAGATTTGAGGATTTGCAGCAAACTTGAGTTCTATGTTTTTGTTGCTGATGATGATGATTATCATTAGTGTTATTATTTACATTGGTATAATGTATTATTTAATGCATGAAGCACTTTATGAGCTCTACAGGAACAGATCAAAGGATAAGAATGAATATCTACCAGGGTGTTGACTGTGTGTGATGTTAACAAGGGTTTAGACTTGGTTTGGATTGAGGTTAGAGGTAAAGATGGTGGTTACTGGATGTTAAGGTTGAGTGTAGGTGGTTACATGAGGTTGGATGTATGTATAAAAAGATAGTCCTACCTATATTTACCCAATAGGTGAGCTGACTTAGCATGAATGCAGTGTATCAATCTGGGTCACACACACACACACACACACACACACACACACACACACACACACGGGGCTCACTTAACAGAGCCCCATCCCCCCATTCACGCTCACACACTACACACTATATTAGCTTACTGTACACAGACAGAGCACATTGTTGTGTGGATGCACACACACACATATATGCACACATAGTTAATGGACACAGTTACACATAGACCTGGATAAGCAGTGTGTTACAGAGATAATGGCTTTACCCCCCCCCCCCCCCCCCCCTCCTCCCCTTTTCACAGCCCCAGGTTTTAGCAAAGTCTGTCAATTTTGAAAAAAACAAACACATACACACACACCAGTTTTTATCTGCCACTACAAATCCTTTCACGGACCACTTCCTCAAAACAGCCTGCCAATATTCGACTTCCCCTTAGAAGCAACTGAAGCAATGAATTGTAGCGAGAAAGATAACATGAAGGAAAGATGACAAGGGACAAGGAAGAGAAAGACACACACACACAGAGAGAGAGAGAGAGAGAGAGAGAGAGAGAGAGAGAGAGAGAGAGAGAGAGAGAGAGAGAGAGAGAGAGAGAGAGAGAGAGAGAGAGAGAGAGAGTTCATAGTTCTCATTCTTCTCAAAATGAAAACAAACACTAATAGGAAAGGTTAATATAGTAGAATGAGCAGCATATTAGAGCTTAGTAGTAAGGTTGAGCATGATTGATTTTATGATTGATAGTATGATTTACCACAAAGTACTTAGATTGTTTTACAGTTAATAATTAGTACTGTCATATTTTTAGACCTTGTCATAAATCCCAGAGCATTGTGTTATTCAATAAAAGTTTAAAAAAAAGAAAAAAGAAAAAAAAAAGGCTAGTAAATCACAGGTATTTTAACTTCTTGTAATTTATTTGTTGTGTTGTGTTTATTTCCAACATATATATAATTTGATCTGTACTGAATTTTCTATCAAGAAAAGTTTTTTTTTAAGGGGACCAAACTAAATACCCAAATACCTTCTAAGTCTTCTACAGGAGAAGCAAGAAAGTGAGGGAGGAGAAAGGACAGCAAAGACTCTGCCCTTTGACCGCTCGTAATTCTTCGACTGTCTGGATGCCTGAAGATGACCCTCTCCACACAGCTGAGACCTCACACTTCCACTAATACACACACTGTGCACACACACACACACACACACACACAAATTTAACAGATGGTATAGGAAGTATTCAGGAGAAGCTAAAAGTATATGTTTGCAGACTCTCCAACTTTGTTTTTGTGTATCATTTAACTTATGCTCTCTCTCATTCTGTCTTGCTGGCTACAGTCACCCTCTGTCTTCAAGTCTTCAGTACCACTCTGCCTAAACTTTCAGTGGCTCTAAAGTCTCTCTCTTTGTCTATCTAGCCCTCCTCTATCCTGCTCTTTAGCCCGTTTTTCTTCTCCTCTATGAATATTTCCACAAAACACAGTGTGCACACAAACAAACAAAGTAGGCTAATGTCTTTATCAGATCCAAATCCGTTAGCGTATGATCCTCCTGTCGATATTTTGCATTGTGCACCTTTGATGGCATAACGAGAAATCAGAAAGAAAGTGCAGTACAGCTCTCTAACAAGCTTTTGACAATTCACCATTCGTCTAAGAAACACTTAAGTTTCAGATTGGGAGAGTAGAGTCTCAAGTCTCAAGTAATATCGACCCTCCTGTACATAGAAGAACACAATAAAATGCACAAACAGCCCTTTGAGTCGTGCAGATTGTTCAATGAGGAGAAATGTCAGGTGCTGCCAGTTCAGAGGGCTGTTAAGGTATTTTGTTATCACCCATTTACCTCGGGTAGGAATGTCCCAGTGAGCGCATTAATGATTGATAAACTCCTTTCATTGCCACACACACACACACACACACCGGCCCACATAAGATGGCTATTTGAACAAAATGTGCACAAGGCTTTTTCCTTGCAGTTTTCCTGTAAATATATGAGTGTGCATATGTGTGTGTGTGTGTGTGTGTGTGTGTGTGTTTGAGAGAGCATGTGAGAGAGCCATCAAGAGAAATGAGCCACCACTAAACTGTACTAGCAAAGCAGAGAAGTCACAACCACACACACACACAGTGAGACAGACACACGCGGTGTACAACATACACCAATGTGAGATACACATATTAACACACATACACCCATGCACATCTTTCCCCTCCTTATCAGTCTCTGTCATTCAAAAAAGCTTCAAAAATAATCAGTATAGCATCATAATCAGTGTCTCTTTACCTTTACTTAAGCTCCCAGAGTTTCCTGTGTGTGTAATAGTTAATTCCCTGTGGTGGTTAAAACACAGTCAACACGAGTCCTCTCCAAGAGCAAACAGGGGAATCCTTGCATCAATGAGATGTGTCCCGGATTCCAGCCAGCATTCGACTATACTCACACATACTCACACATGCTGCCTCTTGCAAGCCTAAACCAGACTGAGGGCTGAGAAGAGGGTGTGTGCGCGCTGCCTGAGTTTGAGCCCGCCCTCCTTCCTCTGGTTCTCCCCTTCTCTTCCCACATGCGCTCACTCTGCCCTTCCTCCTCCTCCTCCTTCTTCCCCCTTTCTCATCTCTGCTCGCTCTCTTTTGCTCTCTATCTCTCTATTCCACCTCCCCCGGCTTGCCAATTGACTGCCAGCATGTGTGCTGGGTCTGTGCCTCTAAGCCTTTAGATGTCCCAGTCGTCTTTTTAATTGCTGACTCTCTTGGCCACAAGTTCCACACAAAAAACAAAGGCAACACAGACACACTGGGCAAGCACAGGCACGCACCAACACATACACATACATGTGCCGACAAGAAACACACTTGTCTACAAGTGAAGTATGTAAACTGATTCAGTAATGTGAAATAACCAATATCCAACAGAAAAAATGTCATCTTAATATGTATAACTTGCAAGACTTCATATACTAGAATAGTATGTAGTTTGAGTAGAAAGGTGCACAGTAATGGTTAGTAAATAATTCATCTTTCTTCTTGGAAACCTTTCACATGTGTTAAGCTACTACTTCACTTTTGTCTTTTTCTTGTCCTTTACTGTTTCTTGTAACAGAAGCTCTAAATAAAATGACTACTTTCTCCCAGGTCATGTGTTTTAAGACATCACCACCTGTAGACTCTGAGATGTTTGTAGAAACTACGCAAACTACTCCACTGTCCTATTGTATGTCAAATATGTTCACACACACACACACACACACACACGTGTCACAATATGGCTACACTTCCCAGCTTCCTATCATTGTGTGTCGCTAGCAAACATAGCTGCGTGTGACAAAGGTAAACACAAACAAGTTTAACACAAGAGAAGCATCTTTGTTACAAAACTAGGACAATTGATTTCAGCTGAAATGTGTTAGACTTGTCATCCAATATATTTATGTATGTATATTAAATGTAAATTCAAATGTAAATCTTGTCTAACCTTGAAAAATAGTGTTAATCTACAGGTATGCACTAATAATTAGCTAAAATACACCCCAAATAATAAATGTTTCTGCAGATAGACTTCTCTCTTGTTTTCTCTGGATCATCAAATCATTACCAAAATGTTTGGCTTCAGGACACAGGATTTTATGAGGAAAAACAGGGCCGATTATGTAATGGGCTGATGAGTCCCATTGTCTCTGCCCGCTACTCTGTGAAGCTCCTGACATACACTGGTGTTTGGTAGTATTTAACATTTATGGAGGCAAACATGCCAGGACAAAGGGCAAGGAAGGTAACAGATCAACCCAACAAAAGGACCTGACACAGCCTCCATGGGGGGAAAAGAGAGACGAGACATTCACAAACACAAAGTCACTAACATGTGCACACAACACACACACACACACACACACGTATTCAGAGCTTTTTACCCCCAGGCACATAGTGACATTTCAGCACCTAACTCTGACAATGCCACCGTAGTGCTTCTTGCCTATTACAATTCTTTTGTGAAAGAGATATGTGATGTATGTGTGTGTGTGTGTGTGTGTGTGTGTACATATGCTGTCTGTCTGACTATCTCTGAGCACCTGTCTACCCATCAGACCTCTATTTCCTCCCTGTCTCTCCCCTTCCTTTCTGTCTTTCTGTTATCTAACAATATAAGAAGGCTCTGCTGGGAGCCGGCTGAAACAGGAAATAACCAATCCAAGGGGGATGAAGAATAACCACATACACAACCAGTTCCCACACTCCTACCCAAACATAGCATTATTGGGCTTGCGGTTAGTAGTTCAACAACAACTCAAAGAGTAATGTCAGTGATGGCATGTTGGTACAGGCAGCATACAGAGGAGGTAATAATAATAACGACAGCAGGTGGAGGATGTTATGTAAGCAAAAAGGGCTGGAGAAAGATCAGGATGGCGGGGTTTCTTTTTGTTTGCTTGTTTTGCTCTGTCTGCACTCATCATTTGACATGCCGCCTTTGTAATATGAACACACTCATTGTTAGTTGTCGACTGCACAGTCAGGTGGTTAGCACAGCGAGAAGTAAAAACGAATATCAAAGCACTGTTCTCTGTCGAATAAACAGACTATATGGTAGCAGCACCGTACGTGTAGCCAGTTTTCTTCTCCTGTCTTCCTGCACACCTGAGTTGGCCTTTCAACACAATACACTCCGCCTTCCAGTCCTTATCAGATGTTATCACAATGTGTGTAGCTGATCCGTGGGTGGGGGCGGCAATATCAGTCAAGAGTTGAAGGGATGACACAGATTTGTTTTTTCAATTTCATGCCTGCTGCCATATTTATTGCTAAACATATCATAATGAAATTCATGAACATACTGTATTGGAAAAGGGACAAAAAGGATATGCATATATATATATATATGCAGTCAGAATGCCCGTTTCCCCTACCCAACCACCCAGCTTGCCAGATTTGATAAAATCATTATCACCAGCCAAGCGAGTAGAGCTGATGAATAATGTATCTACTGCTGGGCCACAATAGTGCATCCCTTCTGGCCTGCTACCTTTCTCTTAGAGTCACATTAGCTACCGGTTGCTAGCTGCACTGCTTAGGGTCATATCAGCTAATCCCTGTCTAGTGCTATTACATTTTCCATTAGCATGGGACAACTCTGTACATGTACATGCATAGCAGTATGCAACCAAAAGCATAGGTGGAATGCACCCTCCAGACAAAAAAGTATACAAATGTATACAAGTGTACACAAATGTGTTAATAGTGATGACGGATATGACTGACAGGCCCTCGAACTGATGAACAAACAGGCATCAGGTGTTAGGTTGCATCCCTTCATGATCATGAACACAAACGATGCATCAGGTGCAACACTGTGATGAAAACTAGAAACTAATGGTGTTCCATTGAATTAATGCAAAACCAGGGGCACTATAATAAAACCAAAAATATAAAATATAAATTTCTCCCTTTTGGTTTGCTAATTTTTTTTTTTCAAAGGAAAACACATTTGCTCCCAAAGACCACTATAATTAAAATATATAGTAATATAGTAAAAAATTTAAAGTATCTTGTCAAAAACACTTTTGACAAGATACTTCAAACTGCAGGCAATGTCAGTAATTACTGTTCATATTATGATTTTTTATTTTTTTATTTGAGCAAACCTGAAAGTTTTTCTGGCACTCAATGAGCAATTTCCATTTGAATGAATTTCCACCATCGTGGAGTCTGGTATCCAGTTCTTATAATACATCCACAAGTGTTAAACGCCCGGACTTGAGCTGCAAATAAAAGGGTGGCACTTATACAAACTCTGTTTAACACTGTTAACAAAAGGGCAATGGTCGTTTTATCACTGTTGTAACACTGTCGTCTTATCACCAGATAAGAAAGAAAGACTCAATGACGTGTTATTCTTTCTCTTAAATTTGCTCATCAAAATTGATGAATACATACCAATGTATCAAGAATGATGCCCAGTAATTTTCTTGACTACTTTATATTCTGGAAACATAATATGTTTCCAGAATATAATCAATTCACGACAAACATACACATACAAACACTGAGCCTTCATTGCGCTGTCTTGGTGTGAATGTATGAGCATTAGTATGTAAATCCCCACCCCCTTAGTAAATGAATGAAATGAAATACAATCAGATACAGTTATCCATAAACCTGATGGACTTATGTTCACTACAATCCATACTAGTCAGACACTCACTGAAGCACACAAGCATGTAAACACATTAGCACCAATAATCAGATAACACAGGGAAGTTTGTCCCTCACACACTACACAAACACAACAGATAGAAATACTTTCCCTGGAGATAGTATACTACCACACTACACTCATGTATATTTTTTTATGCTGAGATAAACAGAAATATGAATAATATGAAGCAGCATCGTAGTCAGCACTATTCCGGGATCAGCTGTGTTCAAGAAAGTGTCCGATGTACATGTACTTCCAAATAAATATATATATATATATTATGCCTAAGGTGTAAACAGAAATAATGTTGATCTATCTGCAGAGGGTTTTAAACAACCAACCAGCTGAGGTTTTAACTAACTAGAAAATGCATTGTGTGTGATTGCTGAAAGCTGAGTTTGATCGCATTATTGTAAATATACCAAACCTAATGTTGCCTACGATGGGATCAAACCTACTTCCTTATGTTTCTCATTTTTCTAATACTTATATAATAATAATTAGAATATATGGTATGTGAATAAAATAATTATATGTAACAAAGGTAAAAAATAAATGTTTAAATTTGTTTAGGCTAGATAAACTAGTCAACACCCAATAATGTCTGAGACCAAGTCATAAAAGTCAGAGTCAAGATTTAAAGGAATACCAGACTGAGAAAATGGAGGATTATTGTGTTGTTTGGCAGACATAAAGAGAAAATCTGAAAATCAGCATATCAGATATAAAGACTTATCTGTGCTCCATATATGATAGTACCCTCCAGATTAGCATTGTATTGTACTCAGACCCGGCTCAGACAGCAGCACACACAACCTCCTAACCTTGTCACAAACTCATAAGCGCAAACTGCGCAGACCATTCACTCAAACAGCCCAGTAACACGGCCTCTCTAGAGTGACTCACACACACACACACAATGCTGCTCGTTATTAAAGCACACTCCAGACATAAATCAGAGATACTCAGACAAGGAAGTAAATGGATTCTGACATGGCATCCCTGAAAAAACAGCTGGCCTTAAGCTCCAATATCACATGCAATGACAGGCAAACACACTTTTTCCTAAGCGTATGAAGTCAAACACAAACAAACCAAATCTTGGCTTTACAGCAATAATGGAAATCCGGTTGTACCGATTACTATCATTCCCATACAATGAAGATAATAAATTCTGAAATACATTTTTTGCATAGACTACCTGTTCATGTCAGACCAACTAGTTGTTGTTTTTTTTTTTTAAGTTTCTTTTACTTTTTACTGCCAAAATCTCTTATTCGTATTTACCGATTTCCCACATTTCAGCTCAATAAATGTCTTTCCTCTCACTCTTTTACTTCCTCCACTTCATACACGCACACATATTTTCACACACATCCTGCTCATTTAAGAAATCTTTGTATGTGGGCTGTTTCCAGGTCAAGCAGTAGAGACAGAATTAGACCTTTGTCGTGTCCGCCAGTTGTGCTTGTCTCATTACATCATTCACTGTCTGTAACACACAGCCATCTCAAACTCACATCATCGACCCCCATTCAGTAGCGCTCAATCTGCCACATTCAGTATTAGACACAGGGAAAGATTGTGTTAAAGGCATATATGATCAGAATTAATACGATTAAATAAAAAAAAGTGATTTATGTTATGAGGAAATTAAGCTTCTTTAAATGCATTATGTTATATTTCGATAAACGATAGATGGTATGGGGAATAAAACATTTAAGTCTAATAAAATCATTTATTTGCTTTCTTAAGTCCAGTTTTCCATCAGTATAAATGATTTAAACTCCTACAAAATAAAAAGCTGACAGTTTTTTTTCCCATATGAATATATAACATGCAGCATCTTGGTCTTGAATTCATCAGACAGTGCTGTAATATGACAGCTTTTAACACCGCCACTGCTGCATCCACTGACTTTTAGCCACTTCAGCTGAAAGTTGACAGCGCCAGCAAAAAAAAGAGAGGGAAGGAGGAGAAAACGGGAGATGAGGTTAAGAGGTTGAGTGTGAGAAAAGGAGGGGAAGAGAGGGAAGAAGGGATTAAAGCATCAGAAGGTATAGTGTTCCTCCAAAAGATGGCAGGATGATGGCTGCTCGCACAGGACTGACTGGAAGAGTAATCCCACCAAAAGGAAGAGTTTACCAGTTACCACCCACTGAGATGGGTACACAGAGACAGAAACTAAAGAAATTAAGTAGCTATATATGGCATTGTGACAGTGAATAAATAACACACAAACGAAACATACACACGTGCATACACAAAAGCTAGAAAATACAATAAGTGTGTGTATGAATGGGTGAATGAAAGACAAACATAGGATAAAAGTGCTGCATAAATGTAATCCGTTTATGTGCAAAAAATATATTTTATCACGAAAGGCATGTGTGTGCATGCATGTCACAATTTGCAAACATACATTTGGTTAATATAATCAAATAAACAATAAATGCATTTGCTTTTTTGTCCAGTAAAACATTTCATTTTAGTGACATCCTTACGCACTTTTGAACATAAAAGAACATGTCTGCACAAGACTAAAATGGAAAAATAAAAAATCCCAAACACTGCATGGTAAAACCCTTCAGAGTGCAGTAGTGGAAGATATTGTGCAATGGGGTGTCGGGTGAGGACACCTGACATCTGCCTGCACCCTCCGACTCTGATGCTTTCTGTGTGCATCAGCAAAACCTACGACCATTCTGCCCTGCTATGAAAAGACAGGAAACAGCATTTGCTGTTCTCTCATGTCGGTGGCAGATTTGGACTGGTGTGACCCCACTTACACGTCAGTGCTTTGGTAGGTTTATGCTATGTTAGCTGGCAAGCTCAAACAATTAAAAGCACAATCAGCCAGAAAGAGGCAGACAACAGGGAGCAGAGAGGGATGGGGTTTGGTGGAGCTGAGTGATGCTTCCAAGATAGTGAAGGGGTTTAGTTCAGTCCCACGACGCCTGACAATCCATGCTTCATCTGGCCATCTGAATATACAATTTTTTGTGAAGTAAATGGCCACTATTGTTTTGTTTTGTTTTTTTTACATTTACTTCAGCATTTAAACAGTCAATATGACATTGCATTAGTGGATTAATGAATTGATTTTCAGTTAGTAGATTTAAATGGAGAACACTGGTTGCGTGTCTCAATTACATGCCATCATAAAACAGGATCTTTTCACTAGCACACACACACACGTATACATAACCCTGTGTTATGTGAGAATATTGGATGTTGACTTTTAGGAAGGTTGAGACAAAGCAGAAGAAATGTGTTCCTCATTTTATATTGATATTGATACTATAAGTAGAAAAGTGGACATTCAGGCGGGTCTGCCCTCGTCACGACCTCTCCTCCTATTGTTGGGTTCAACCGTTTAATAAAGCCAAGATTTGTACCACAACGAAGGCATGAAACTAGCTTTGTTGTCACAGTTAATGAGCAGCATCAACATGTAACAGTGGGTTCAAGGGTGAATACAAACCATGTGAAAGCATCAGTAACCTTAACTTTCTTCACAGGCTGAACTTTAACCTTTACCCTAACGTAATCCTCATTTTAGTCTTAACCCAAGATCCGCTGATAAACTTTAAAGAGGTGAAGACTGGGAAAATGTCCATCTGTGGGAAGACATTTGGTAGTAATAAATGAACACATCACAAACTTCCCTGTGTCTCACATCAGTCTAATTAAAACAGGTTAATTGCTGTCCAAGACTAACATGATTGTGGGCACTACTTGTAATTAATACAATCACAAGATCCAGTCAAAGCAAAAAAGTGTATACGTACACACACACACATTGTTTAACTGGTGGTCTGACAGTAAATATAATATCATTTTTCAAGCAAAAAAAAGAGGCTAAATTTGCTGCCTCCAGTTTCTGACTTGTAAAGACTTGATGATTGATCTTTGTTTTCTATGATGGTAAACTAATTGCTTAAACTATGTCTAATGAGTTCTGGGACATTGTCATTGAGAAATTGTTCACTATTTTCTGAGATTAATCAATACTGAAAATAACTATTGGTTGCAGCCCTAGTATTCTTCTAACAGACAGAACCACTGAGCACTCTTTACTTTCCAAATTCTTTTCACAAATGGATGAATAATTTAGCAAAATGTGGGGTAAAGTGTATAATTCTGGGCTAATAATTTAAAAGAATTCAAAAGAAATGCAAAATATGCGCATATTAGCACAGTAATTTCCTCCTTCATCTCAAAGAGCAAGAGGGTCAGAACCCAGACTCTCTCCATTATCTTTAATGGAAAGGCACTGTGAGAGAAGTGAAAACATTCCCTTTCGTCCGGCCATGGACAATGTAGAATTTCTATTCTCTGGAAGATAAATGTGAGCATCACTGACCCTCTTTCATTCCCTTCCTTCCTTCCTTCTTTCTGTTCTCTTGCTTTTCTCCCTTCTTCTGACAAGAGAGGAGTGTGTAGCGGTCTTCAGCCTGCTGCGAACCACAGAACACTTCACACCTGACCATCACATCTCACACACATACAAGAGTCTTAAATGGAAAACCACATAGAGATCCTTTCCAAAACAAAACCTGAATATCATGAAGAAGTTAATTTATTTTCAAGTATTTATTTGTTGATTTTTACATTATTTGGGCTAAAAACCCATGAAAACAGGAATTCAAATTTGAATACTGTGGAGAAATCGGCCCGAATTTTGCAGGGCATGAATGTTTTAAACTGAGTGTCACACACTACTTAACTACTAAACTCAAAGCACCTGCACAGGTTTCTACAACTCCAAGGCAATGCCACAGGTTGATTGCATCAATGCCACGGAGCATCGAGGCACTGATTACAGCAAAGGGATTCCCAACCAAGTATTGATGATTGACATATCGTTTTGAAAATACCATATTTTGATATTTATACATTTTTTTTTATATTTTTTTTTTCTGCAGAAACTGAGAAGTAAATTTGTCCACAGTATTCAAATTTTTTTGAATTCCTGTTTTCATGGGTTTCATGAGCTGGAAGCCCAAATTATGTAAAAATACACAAATAAATACTTGAAATAATTTAAACTGTGGGCCCTGAATCTATAATCTATTAAAGTTTAAACTTTTGAATAGAATTATGAAAATAAATGGACTTTTCCATGATATTCTAATTTTTTGGAAAGGATCTGTACATACATGCACCCAAGTGCACCCAATCAGCTCTCAAGACAGGAAAATAATCACAAAAGTTGAAATTTGCGTGGCATATGTATACAGAAAGGTCACCTTGCAGATAAAACACATGTGCAAACAAACACACTTCCTGTAGAGTTGATATCTCTTCAGGATAAGGTAAAGACTGATCTGTTCTTCATGGTTCAATAATGAGACCCCTGAACAGAATGTACAGTATCTCTGGTAAATGCGACACACCCTTTCCTTCTCCCTCACGGGCTTTACCAACGATTTAAGTTGACAACGTGTGGCAAACTGGTTCTCTCTGTTTATCTTGTTCACCACTTCCTTCTTCTGTAACTCCCTGTTAAATATTTGCTTTGAAAATATTTGAATGGGGATTTAATTTACATAATCTAAAATCTGTCTGCAGGGAAACATCTACATGAACCGTCTCAGGGGAAATAAAAGGTTGTGGAGAAGAAAGAGGAGGAAAATAAAAATGTAGAGGGGTGATAAGGCAGTTATGATCTGATCATTTCTGTAAATAATGTACAAATCATATATGTTCTACATTTTACAATTTATGCATGTGTGTACTATTTCTCACATAATTATAGCCACTTACATACAGATATCATACAAAATAACATATTTATATGTTTTCTTTATAGTTCATAGTTTAGAGTATATATAGTATTTATATGATTTGTTAAGGTTTGCAACTAGCTATTATTATTATTATTTCTTCTTCAACTAATATTAAGTACATACATTTTCAAATGATACTTTGCTTTAAATTAATTGCGGTCAACGTGGTATTCTTGCTATCGACGATTGAGAAGTTAGACACAGAAGCATCTCTGGAATGTCACACAAGGTCAGTGTCTGGCGGGATACTCAACTGCCAAACACCCAATCGTCTCTGTCGCCTTCTTTCATGCAGCAATCTACTCTACAGTGTTGCAAAACAGCCATTACAATAGAAACAATAATTAGCACCTCTTTGACTAAAAGTGAGAGTTATGATTGTGCAGGTCTAGCACGTCACCAAGTTCAAAGGTCAGACAAAAGGCAGTCTCTGGGACTGGACTGCCTTTTGTCTGTAGATGAGATGGGGTTGTAATGTGTGGCCTTGAGTCCCACTAGAGTCTTCCCTACATGGACTACACATAGTGTAACCTCATCCTACATTCTGCTAAAGCCTGTCTGCTGGGTTTACTGCTACTGAACCATTGTCATACAAATAATACAGGATTCAGATACTTAAGCCTTTCTCCTTTGCCCCCTTTTTGCTCAAACTACATCCATTAGTAGATGGAGAGAATAACATAATATCTAATCTGCAGTATAAATGTAATAACAACTTGCAAATGTAAGTCCAATGGGCTATTCAGGGACTCCATTCACATGATCAGAGCTCAGGGGTCAAAGGTTGGGTCACATGGGCCTTGTAATTAGTCTGTCTACCAGCTAACCATGTCTCATAGGACGGGCACCATTTATGGCATCTCACCCCTGACCTATGGCTCCTAGTCTCTAAAATAACCCGGCAATGTCAGTGGTAGACTGTGTACCGGAAGGTAGACTTTCACCCAGGAGAATAGAGGATGGTCAGAGGGGAAGGAGCACCAATAGTTCAATGGGATCATTCAGGCTAGAGCGCAGAATAGGTCCCTGTGTTCATTTCAAATCATGTCTCTGTGTGAATGCAGGTACTTAACAGTAAGCCGTCTCTCAAGAGAGTAACAATTGCACCCTAAATCACACAAACCTGTGCAATCTTGCATTGCTGAGGCCAGTCGCTCAGTGGTTACAATTTTCCAAACTTGAACTGACTGCTATTTTGCCTCAATCACATGTGTTAGGGGAATGTGGAGAAAATATCCCAGCTCAGATTAATCACCTATACAGATTTAAGTTATGTGGAAACACAGTATGTATAGTGTTCAGCTGTTGTTCAATACTGTTGGCCCATTATGACATTTGAACGCATTTATAAAAAAAAAATAAAAAAAAGGGGTTTTAATGGTTATTATGAAACTTATTCAAAAAATATTGTTGCACCCTTTACTTCCAATAAGATTCATATTAAATAAATATGGGGGGGGGGGGGGGGGGGGGGGGGGGCTTATGAAATGTGATCACACTAGTTCTTTTCAGCAATATGTGCAGCACAAAGCTAGAAATGCCATAGAAAAATAAAAAATATAGACAATCCTGTGAATGTGAATATAAACAAAACATAAAAGTACAGCTACTCACACAGCTACATAATTGCAGACAAATACGCACACACATTCCAGTAAAGTGCCCTTTAATCCACTTATGTAACTTGGTTCAAAAGAAAAACCTCCACCACCTCTGAGTCATCTTTCTGTGAATACCAGAGGGACAGCATTTCCACCTCTACCTGTGACTGTGTACATGTGGGTGTTGGATATCAATTAATAGCTTTTTCATTCTTTCCAATATGACGCACAAACATCCACTCAAAAGCGGCCGTGTCCACAACAAAGGACTGAACCTTGTAAGACTGGTTAACCAGTAGTATTTGGGAGTTACGTGCACAGTTACTGTGGTGTGCAAATCCCTGAGGCAATGGCTATTAATAGAGGAATACACCTTAGGCGTAACCTTTCACCTGACCAGTTTATGCCAGGGACAGTTATGCTCTAAGCCTTATATAAGTGCAGCTTGTCTGTTTTGTGTTGACTCATTCTATATTCTGCCTGAATTTGATGGCCTGTATGTGAAGGCTGATGCAGATGTTTAAGCTGTTCTGTTTTTGTCATCAATTAAAACATATTCTCTTTAGATAAGAGGCACATAGGTAACATCTTACACCTCGACTAATAAATCCAATAATAAATCAACATTAAGGCACTTTGTGGAAACTCAGCTTAACAGTCGTTATGTGAAGTGTGGACCAAATACACTATTAAAAAAAATGAATCCAACAAACTGCACCATATAAGTCTTATCCAAAGTAGAAAATGGTGTGGGCTGATTATTCATAAAAAGCCAATATTATATTGATATATAACCTATAATGTGATCTCCTGTCAACGGCTGGCTGTTTTTCATTGTTTTGTATTCTTTTTCCATTCTATGCTTTCATACTATACTTCATATTTTGCTGGACTCCCCTGTCATGGTCTCTCTCCTTCACTGTCAGCAGCCCTGGTAGTCTCCATTATTCATCACCTCCACTCCCAGGCTATTTATACCAGCTATTACAGTCAGTCTGTCTTTCTGCTCTGGTGGCTTCATCCATCTATACTAATACAGCTATTCTAACTCGTCTCTGCAGTTTTGGGATGCTTGCAATTTCTCGGCCTGAAACGGCATCACTACAGGTACACAGGGGCGGTGTGAACACACATACTGTATGCATATACATACCAACACATCCTGCTACCACAAAAGAAGAAAAGATAATTGCTCAATTGTTGATGGCTACTTTACTCTTAGCCAATGTTTTATGACAACTACAGACACAGATGAAAACTACAACACACCTGCAGATGTTAATTGTAAAATCCTACCAAAGCTAACGTCAAAGCTGAAATTTACAGTATACAAGAGAACACTCTGTATGCTAACATTTATGATTATTTCACTGCACATCTTTTCGGAGGTAAACATTTCATGTGTGAATTTAAACACACTCTGTGCATCTCTGTAGTTTGCCTCAGAGTGTGTGTTGGCAGGTGCAGGCCGCAGGTGGAGAGACGAGCATCCAATTTTAATGCAAAAGCCAATCACTAACTGTTTATATCTCAGTAGTTTGACTGTCATGAGATGTTTTTAATGTATGTGCAACTGCAATTAATCATTTTAAAAACGAAATTATATATATATAAAATCAATAATTAACTTGTGGACACTGTATTCCAGCTACTGGTTTACGTCAGTTAAAATTTTGATGAGGAGGACAAACTGTGATTCAATGCATCTGTGATGAAGTATCAGACTAGTGTTGACAGCGCCCCCTACAGGAAACTACTGTTTAATACACCACACAGTCCGGACTAAAAGTCATCACAGGGATGAACCGTCACTAGATTCAGTTGCATTTATATAAATAAAAAAATGCTTAACGTTAATCTTTTAATGTCCTGTTGACAGTGTTGTTGGTATTCAACCAGGCACGGTGGTTTTTGAGATATAATTGAAAATGTGAAGCACACTGAAAGACGCAGACTCGCCGTAAGACTTTTAAGTTGTTCTTGGAAATTTGATAAACTACTAATGTAATGATATGAACATACTCTTCGTCAAAGTTAACACGGAGAAACATAGTGTGACCTTTAATAGACATTATATCCGACCACATCCAGGATCACTGACCTGCTGCTTTGGCTCCGGGGCGGCCGCTGGCTCCCTCTCCTCCTCTCTCATCTCCTCACGCCGGGTCTCCTCCTCTGTAACGCAGCTACTTACATCTCCAGACTGAACGTTGGTTAAAGCTAGCTGGTAGCTATTGGCTAGTGTTTGTCAGATGTGACATAGGTAAACGGATGTCACACCTTGAACTGGATTAATGTCGTCCACTCTGTTTCGAGTGGGGCTGTACTTGTTTCTGATGCATCTTGCACTGTCTGGACATGAAGCTCCTTACACATCTGTTATAATGTTCTCATTTTTTCCCCTCCTCTCTTCTTTTCTGAAAACCTGACTTTTGCCATTTGCAAAGTATACTGGATTTGAGTTGAACTACTGACTTGATAGTAATTAATACAATAGTGTGACAGACCAGACCATGTTTTTTTTTTTTGCCTTAGAGGGAGTGAAAGTAAAAATGTTTTCAACCACTAAATCAAGTAAATTATTTAAAAAAAATAATAATAAAAAACACCTTGTACGCAACACACATACTATTTAAATGTTTCACAGATATGACAAGTTATTCCAGTACATTATTTAAAGTTTAGAGATTTCAACCTCCATTTCTGTTAAGTACACAGGATTCAAAACTAGGGGGTTGACTCGGGCCTCATCCAGTGTGTCAAAAGATGATGAGTCCTAAAATGATAATGTTGCAGGCAAGACAAAAACAACAAAATTCTGCTACACAGAAATATATTTTAGACCTTTGTCTAATTTTTGCTGTAGTTTTTACTGCTGTGGACCTCAAATTATTATTTAAAAGGGTAAATGTCTCTTTGTAACATATAGGCCCTCAATGCACAATGCTTTTTTGGAAGAGGTAAAAAGTGTCCATTAAATGCAAAAACATGTCACAACTTCAAGGCCTGGAAAACAAAAGCTTCAAATCCCATGATTATTCCAGGTCTTTGAATGGGCCGTAACATCCTACACATGCACACTGCAAACTGGCAGAATAATTACGCAGCATCCAGATGAGCGCAATTTATTGTTAGACTTTGAAAATTGTATACATTAGCTTATTACTTGTGCGTTACTATTTCTTTGGGAAGAAAACTGTTCAGACATAAATCCATATGTACAATTATTATGAAGAACAGATATTGGAAAACTCATCTGGCTCATCTACTCTTGACTAGTCAACAAAAAGCATGGAAAAGGACAAACTGAAATCAAGTAGCCATGTTGGTCTTCTAAGTGCTCTGGGGAAAAGTTGCCTGTGGTGCTCGAGCTCCTGTTTGAGCTGATTGTTTACTGGGTAATGCCAATGACTCCGCAGGCCAGACGTGCACCTGCATTGCCCGTCTTTAGACTTTCTTCATTGCCTCCTTTTCCCAGATCATCAGTCTTCTCATGGATCTAACACAAGACAGAGCAGTTACATTAGTTAATTAGTTTTAGGTTGTCCCACAGCGTACTAAAAGTGACAGGCACTTTTCCTTACCACCATGGTTCTGCCAATGATGGAGTAGGGGCCAGTGAGGGATAAAAACTTGTCCGTGATGTCAATTTTCGCAACATTATCTCCTCCGGCAGTCACATTTCCCAGGTCTCCAACATGCCTGTTTTAAGTTTTTAAAAAAGGAAAATTACTTGTATTAGGCCCGACTCAGGATGAACAATTGACAATCTACTACTGTAATAAATTGTTAACTCAGAAAGCAAGGCTGGTGTTTTAAAAACAAAATAAAAATATATCAACTGACAGCTTTGAAGATGAAGCTTTGAAAAAACTGAAGCAAAATATTAGACTCAAAAACAAAAAACACTGACATTAAAGTTCATCGAGAGTATACAGTTGTCCTGTGGGAAACACACCTCAACATCCTGCTTTAGAGCCATTAAAATGTTACGTATAACTAAAATATGCATGTTCATCTTCAATTTGAAATGCGTTTTCTGTCTGGTTTAGTTCTCTTCAACATCATACGTAAAATGGGCAACAAAGGGAGTTAACTTATAGTGATACTCAGTTAGGATAATGGCATGTGTCTATAATTAATATTTACTATATAGGTGCCATTTAATTCGAGTGACCCAAAAAAGTGTGCCTTGGTCCATTATTTATTCAGACCTCAGTTCAATGACGACATGAAAAGTTTTACTTTTCGCAAACAGCACAGTCATGCACTACATTTAACACATTACTGTTGTGCAGCTCCATACATATTAGTGATGACAAGAAAATCTTAGTTCACTGCTCACTATTGTGTAAACGAATGAGTCTATTGAATAGAGAGTAATAAGAGATTTCGGACACAACCCCGCCTCAATCTACTTGATAAGCAGTTATCATTAACTTCATTACTTTCACCTGCAGTTTCCTGATATGACAAAAGGTCTATTTAAGTTCAAATATCTTCTGTGACAAAACCCGTTTAATGCATTCTACAAACTATGCTTGATATTATTTCTGTATCAAATTTATCTTCAGGTCATAATTGTTTGTTTGGAAATTTTGTTTCAGAGTCTAGTGAATATAAAAGTTTTCATTAAGCTCACTTAGACTGCAGTAATTGTTCCAAGTCAGTGTTTCAAAACCTTAAAACTGAAAATGAGGAGGAGGAAGTGTGTATACGACGAAGTTTTTCATATCTTTGCCAACTACTTTCCCTGCCATGGTGCACTGTGGTGCTGTCACATCACATTACTAAAGTGATGAAGAGGTAACATGAGTGTGATATGGACGTCTGGTGACCTAATAATCAAGATGTACATCATAAATGTAATGTCACCAGTATGATTTCAGCTGGGGACCTTCATTACATGTCAAACCTTTGTCTCTCGCCAAATATTTCCCATCTCTCAGTTGTTGCTATACAATAAAAAGTAAATAAAAGTGCAATATAAAGCTAGCTTTGTTCCTATCAGGAGAGTGAAACCACAGATGGGCACTCACAGAATGCAAATCACTGCTAATTCAGAGTCTTATCAACCAATATGTCATTTCAATACAGACTCAAACTAAGTACACAGAGTATGCAAAACTATGCAAACTTATCTGAGGTGTTTATCCGATCTATTCAAAGACCTCCCAAATAATAAATGCAAATTTTGCCATTGTCCCTCTATGTTACAACATCTCAACATTCATTCATTCTGATGGTTGCATTTCTGTTATAATGAAATTACCAGGCGCACATATTTGCTTCACACTATAATGCCTGATGGTATTACAGATGAGCTTTCCTTCAGACTGGACTCACCTCTCTTCATCATTAGGGCCACCATGATTCTTACTGTGGGGATTGAAGTGAGGGCCTGCACTGATGCACCCTGGGAAAAGAGACATTTATTATGGAGACGTTATTCACAGACTGGTGTAAGCGAGGCAAAACCTGACGTGTTGACATTAATTTGAAACATCCTTTAATTTCAGAAATCTGACTAGTTAGCACACAATTATTGTCACTTGCTCACCGTTTGTGTTGTCTCCAAAAGCATGGACATGGAAACCATGCTCACCAGGGCTAAGGCCTTTGATTTCTCCTGTCACCTTCACAGGGGATGAGTCACCCTGAGAGATTACAATAACAGGAAATCACAATTTAAGAGGAGATTTCAAAGACACAAAAGAGCTGTCAAAGCCAGGTGGCAAGAAGGGCTTGAAGCTAAAAAACACAAAACAAGGATGATCTCATCTGCATCACCCAGGCAGTCATTCTTATTAGTAATAAAATGTAAAGGAAAACTGAACAACTTACATTTGATTGATGTAGCCACTAGACATCAACTCAAAAAAGTCATTTCTATTATAAGGCTAATTAAAAACAGACTTGAACAGTTTTGGATATTTGGTTGTGTGTGTGTGTGTGTGTGTGTGTGTGTGTGTATATCCAATGTGAATGGACAATATATATTTGCCCAGTGGTCAGGCGTTGCATACAGATATATTTAGTATGAATATGTAATATCGACTTAACCACTGAAATAACCTGCAGGTATTTCTGGTAGTTAAATATTGCAGACTCTCACAACCCAAATGACAGACTTTATCAGACTCGACCTTTGTAAGCAAGGCCAGATATCCAAGGTAGCACAACAACGAGGCTGGGCAGTGACTCAGCAAAAATGCAATTAAATTGCGAGACTTTGCCCTAATTTTAAAAAGGCCAATAATGGTGCAGCTTTTGACTCTGCACACTAGGTTTCACGGGCACAGTTCAAACAGAAGGCTTAGTGTGATTCAGCAAACCACCTCAGGTAATACCAACGTTATAGGTTGACACTGAAAACTATGAAGTTCATGCAACAGGCGTTTCCCATGCAAGCGCTATCGATCATTAACACGCCACAGGCCTTCAACGTACAGAGGTTATGACTTGAATGACTTGAGTGAAATAATTACAGCATGCGTACTTTAAACACAAAGTGGCAATTAGCATTACCCTCAACTGACAGCACGCGAACGTTAATTGCTGTTTTGCAACGTGCAGGCTAACATTAATGTGTACTGAATAGTTGTGCACAGTGTTAGGCTACCTACGTGAATTGGTAAATTTAAAAATTGATCGGTGGTTTGTCGTGCAAATATCTAGCTAGCTAGCTAGCTTGGTCTTTTCTCAAAACAGATCTTATCTAACGTTCAAAAAACGCCACCAGCTTCTGAATGGGGAACTTAGCTATGTTAGCCTAGCATACGGAGCACTAATGCTGCCAGGATGATGCACACCAAATCTCCCTGAAATTCACTACCTAGACATTTCTTCCTCTGAAAGCATTGTAGTACGTGTTACCTCCTGCTCGAAATAAACAGTCCCGCTGGTCTCTCCAGCTCCTTTCAGCACACAGACAGCTTTCACCACCATCTTTGCAGTAGTTTGTACTAGTGACAGTCGCTGAACTTTCAGTCTCGCTGTCTACAGAGACAACCAACCATAAGTAAGTACTTGATGGGAGGGCGTGTGCATGTAGGTAGCCAATCAGAGTAAAATACAATGATGCCTACAGATCGTGATTGGTCGCTGGTCAGCTCTCTCAGCATGTGAACAAATCCTCAACTATCAAATTATGAATCATATTTGGGGGGGGAGGGGCATTGGATTGTAAAAAAATAATTGTGTATTATAAATAGTTTACGTTGTATTTGTACATATAGTACTTTTTGCTATTTTACAAAACATATTGCTATTTTAGTAACAGTGCACTCTTTATTAACAAACTAAAATTACTTCATTATAATGTTATTAGTGCCTACACACCCAATAATTAACCCTATATTTACCCATGTTGCATATAAAGTAATTTAAGACAAGCTGGGGGTCAATAGGTTTTAAGTAATCTGTTTCTGTACTATGGACAGATGATGATTAACTATATGCTGATCGGCACAGCACTGGTACAAAGCCAACTGCATGCTCAATAAGTGGTTTTTCATATAAAGATTAACATATGTAGGGAAAACTAAAAACTGTCTGTCCCATTAGTACTCACAGATTATTTTACCTGTTTCACTCTTCACCATTGATGTTAAGTACATGGTCAACGTGTAACAATTAAATTGTATTACTCAAAAACCACAGTAAATATGAGGCCAGTGAAATTCAAACATTACATTACAGAAAATGTGTACCAGGAAGTTTTGATCTTTCTTTCTACATTTGACTGGCAGTTGAATTAAGCATTTTGACATCATTTAAACAAACAGAAATGATTTGGTACAAAAATAGTTTATTAAAAACAATTTCCCATGGCTGAAATATTGACGATTTTACTTCCATGTGTTTTGTATTTTTAACAAATCATAGAAACATCTGTCAACTTTCAAACCATCAGGAGTTAAAAATGTTAAAGCAAAGGGCCTCTGGTTTTCCTTCCAAGTCTATTTGTTTCTCTCGGATAAACAGATAACAGATTATAAACAACAAATATCATTACACCTTGGAATCATCAATGATACAAGCATATTTACAGCAGTGTGTCCAAAGCAATACTCTTCATTTCATCGCTTCACTTTTGCCCTTGGTTCTTTTGAGTTTAAATTAATTTAACAAGCATAAGATTTGGGCTTGTAGACTCTGGGCTTCCGATGTTAACGTAATATCTGATACAGTATGTCTTCAGTGAAACATACATTACCTTTGAAACCTTTTACTACCTTTGTTTATCAAAGACAAGAAAAGAAGACACGTCGTTACATTTGTATTTGTGGCAAAACTAATTCAGAGTTTGACTGACTTACATGAGAAAAATGAAAAAGAAACACAAATAGAAATCAGCTCTAATCAAAGATAGTTCCCACTTCCTTCCCTACAAACAGGCAAAAGAAGAGACCACCATAATCATAAAGCTTATCAAGTCTGCCTGCTAACAGGTGCTCAAAAAGCCAATATGGCATTGCTTCTGTGCTGTACATAGTTTCAATTAAACTTGTTGGATTTTCCAGTTGGATCTACTCTAGTTCCTTAACTGAAATACAAAATATACACAATTATGCAAAGATGTAAAATGTATGCCAGGATGTAAAATTTAGACAGCAGATGCCTTTACTTTTACTCCATATACACCTAAAATTTGCATTGGCATTTTACTTCCACTTAACCTTAAGGATATAGGTATAGTACATTTGACAGTCAAAATATTTAACAAAAGCCCAAATTCATTTTCTTTACCAGATTTTGAACATCTGTTGCTCATCTGGAAATATTTCTTTGTGAATATGTGCTATCCACTTCATTTTGGCATACCCATAGATCACTGTCTAGATTCCTCCTCTCCCCACATTAGATTATCAATTTTTTTCACTTCCAAAACGGGAGTTTTTTCTTAATTTTTGTGCACTTTATGCTAAAATGTCTCCTCTGAAATGATTTTGACCATTGTGTCAATGTTAAGAAGTTTGATGACGCCACCATCCATTAGTCATTTGTACTGAGACTCTATTGTGTCTGTGTTGATGTAATATTTCTGTAACCAAAGAATATGGTTATATATATATATATACACACACACACACCAAAAATTACATGTTACTCATACCAAGAAGTTGTTTGACATCTGGATAAATACATTATGATCAAAGAAGTTGAAGCACTCATCATTTCCCAAATATTAGAATGATATGAGTTACCTTTAGGTGTAATTCTCAGTTAAAAAAGCTCTCAGTTAGATTCAGAGACCTTGTGAGGATACGCCCAGCTTGTTATCAGTACTGTTTTTATAAGTGGCATACATACATTTTAAAAACATTAAAAACCATGTATTGAGTGGGGACTGTTTTAAGGACATTGGCCAATAAAAGCACACAGCAGGTGAAAACTAAGGACATAATATCAAAGAAAGCTCCACAACTTGTGTGAGCAAAGTACTTGACCTACTTCTCAGTATTTATCCAACATCCAGAAGCATGTCTTCCCATTTAAAAAACAAAACATGAACAAAACATGACACATTGGAGTCCTTTTGAAAACTGTGACTTAGTGGCTGTGATATGGCAAAAAGAAGCCAACATGAAACACAAGATGAGATGAAAATAACAAAGGAGCTTATTTTATCAGAAAGATGTTTTTAGCAGATATCCAGTGTTTGACATATTTTGGAAGATTAAAAAATATTTTTTTTAAATGAACATATTTTGTTGGGGAGTGCTTGCACAGATGAGGCTGTGAAGTATTTCTGTCATGAAAAGCATCTGATTTCTCCATCTGCAAACCAACTTAAGTAAAAACATAAAAACTCAGTTCAAATTAACCTCAGATGGACAGAACTAAGTTAACATGCAAACACCCCATTCATTCTAATAACTTACAGGAAGGAGAAAAACTAGTCAGTCAATATTTAACTACAGCCATTTTTCATGTGGTTTCAAGACACAGATGCAAAAGCCAAATTTGATATTGAGCCTTAAAGTTTGAGAACAACCATTTCCGTATGAGAAACATTAATTTTCCATTCGCGTGACTCTTCAAAATTCATCTGCCTGGAGTATCACACTATCAGTCAAAAACATCTGTTTTGTCTTTCGGCTGAGGTGTACAGCAGCTACTGGCTAAAGCAGTGAGCCAGTCTATGATTCTGCTTCCTGTTTAGTGTCTACAGGGTCACTTTGAGCTGACGGTAAGGGCTCAGAGGGCAGCGGATCTGCTGCAGCAGTAGTTATTTCTGGGGGTGGAGCTAAAGGTTCTGATTCTGCCTTCTTTTGTGAATCTTCCACGCTTGGTTCTTTATTGGTTTCCATGGTAACCACAGGAGTCACACAAGGCTGCTCTGTGCTGTTAGAGGTCCGAAATCTGTCCATATTTTCCAGTTCTGCCAATCGATCATCCCTATCCCACCGAGTGGTTCTCTCTCGCCGTTCTGGCCGCCTTGGTCTGTCCCCTTCTTTTCCTTCAGCTCCTCTCCCTCTGTCTCGGCTCCCCCCATCTCCCCTTACTCTTTCTCCTCCCTCCCCCCTCCCTCGCTCCCTATCCCCATCGTCACTCCTCCCTCGTTCTCGGTCGCTATCCAGGCTGCTTCGCCTCTCCTTCCAGTCCCGCCTGTCCCTGTCCCGATCACGGTCTCTCTCCCATCCACCTCCTCGGTGATCGCCTCCCTCTTCTTGCCAGGCTCCAAGCCTGTCCCTCCCATCCATTCTATCACCGCCTCCTCCCCTCCCTCCATCACCAAATGGACGCCTTCCACCTCCAAAACCTCGGTCCCTCTCTCTATCCCTATCTCGATCCCAGTCTCTCTCCCTCTCTGGCTCTCGGTCCCTGAATCCAGGCCTGTCACCCCTGAATTGTCTGATATTCATGTCTTCCGGCCCCTCTGGGCCACGAGGACCACCTGGTCTGATAAAGGGAGGAGGAGGACCTTGAGGTGGAGGACCATGTCCATGTGGAGGGAAAGGTGCCCTCATATTGTGGGGAGGGGGGATCCCAAAGCCCCCTTTCGGTGGAGGGGGTTCATGGTGCATCATTTGAGGGTGCGGTCCCCGGGCCATCATCTGTGGGGGCACAGGGGGCATGTTGGGGTGAGGGGGTCGTGGCCCGTGGGGTGGAGGAAAACGCTGCATGTGTGGTGGTGGAGGGACCGGAGGACGCTGCAGTGGAATTATTCCAGGCCGTGCCCCAAGCAGACCACCAGAAGGGGGTTGGATGTTTCCTGGAGGACCACCTGGAGGTACACCTACCTGGTTACCTGCTAGGGAAACAAATAAAAACACAGCTTTAATTTTACGTGTTTTATATTTCGCTGTCATTAGGGCTGCCTCCCTAATAGTCCACCAAATGTTAGTCGATGAGGAGAGTCTTAACTGACCAAGTTTTCACTGGTAAGTTATTTGCAGGGGAAAAAAAAACAAAGACTGATTAGAGCTGTAAAACCCTGACATGAGGGGGTCAAGGGGGGGGACAATGGGACAACATTTCTCTTCGTTAGAGAAGAGAGAGAGAATCTTGAGTTGGGAACAGCCCTACCAGCCATCATTAAAAAAATTTTGCACATCAATCAATCAAGTGACTGTTTAAGAACTACACTGTATTAATTTAACATAAAATCAAAGGGTAAATCTAATCAAGATGATATGATTATGAGTTTTAATGGGCAAACGTAAGTAACAGTCATTTAGTCATTTTACAGTGGGTCAGGCAAAATCAAACAATCAAACAACATCAATGTATAAACAACACGTTTATTTGTGAAAAAAAAAATCAAGAGATAAAGACAGGCTGACCTATGGGTCCCATCTGGTTATTGAAGAGGTTGGGACCCTCAGGGATCTCAACATTTTTCCTATTGCCCAGACCTGCTGGGTCCAGAGACGGTTCTTCAACTCCCCCCTTGGAAGGAGGCGGCAGACCTAGAGGCATGGAACTAGGGGGAGGGAATCCTGGGAGAAGAGGGGTGAGAAGTTAGGGTGCTTTAATACAGGTTTGGTTCAGTTCAACCAAACTCTGGTGAGGCTGCTCGTTTGATTCAGTTTATTTGGGCTGGTGTGAAATCTGTCAATCCAACTCTAATGTTGATTAGTGTGGTGCAGTTTGTGGTGTAAAAAGAAAGTGGGCAAACCACATAACATCATAAATGTAGATGAATGATTGTAGTATATATCAAATGTTCATCTATGAATCCATCTGCTCATAATAACTGTAAAAGACTCAGATTTATGCAAGTGTTACAACAATAAAACAGCAATGTGTTGCGCCTGTGTATATGTGTTTTTTGCAGTTTCTTACAAAACATAGTGACTACACAATAAACACCAGGTCAGAATATGACTCTTAATGCTCATAATCACCAGCTCCACTCAGCTCATAAACACCAACAAAACATAAATATGATGCATTATCACAAAGCTGATAATGCAGGGTAACAGTCACTACAACTGCCCAATGAACGATTTATCCAGTCAGTTCGCTTTTGTGTTCATAGTTCTTGATTTGTTTGGAAAAAGCTAGTATGAGCACAAAGTAAATTTCAACAAATAAACAGAACTACAGGTGAGAAAGTGACCCTAATCTGTGTGCTCAATCCTGACAAACATCGTTAAAGAATTGGTACTGTGCAAGAGAGAGAGAGTCTAAAAGAAAGCCACTGATAAAGGGTTTGATGGCAGCTGTAGGAGGTGCTACCTGGAGGCATCTGCATGGGGTTGAAGCCAGGTCTGATGAAAGGAGGAGGGGGAACGCCTGGAGGGAAGGATGGCGGAGGCATGCCTATGGGACCAGGAAAGACAGGAGGCTGGAGAGAACCCACACCGATCATTGGCTGCTGCATTGGAGGAACCTGAGAACATTTACAAGGTTTTATTGTTGATTGATTGATTTCAAATGAGGAACATCCCAGTGACACACCGGAGTTACCTCTATCAAACAGCTACAATATACTTATCTATTTTAATGTAGGTATGAACCAGGTGTCAGCTTGTCATAGCATTTTGAAATGGTTCTGATTATGTACCATACACACAACTCTAAATCAAATGTTTCAGAATTTATAAACACTGTTCTCTGTGATGGATTAACATTTCACTAAACTCTTCAAAGAGTTTAATATTCTGGTAATATAGCTATAGTTAACCTGTGCAGGAGGAGCAGCTGCAGCAGTCACAGGTAACACTTGTGCCTCCTCTGGCTGCTGTGACTCTGAACCGCCGTTGTGGGTTAGTTCCTCTGTGTTCTCAAGAGCCTTCCTCACTCCGCTCCACTCTGGAGAAGACATACATAATTTAGACCTGCTAAAAATAAGCTAAAATAGACAATAACATCATTAATACAGCTTGCTGCTGATGTATCTTTCAATGAAAGCTATTTACACAATTATGAAAACAAAGATAGGTTATGAAATGCTGAATGTTATAGTATTTTTACCTGGTGATAAGGAGTCTATGTCAAGTATTCCTCCCTCTTTTAGCTCCTCCAGCTGGTCCTCTTTGACTTTAGACCAAGGCACGTAGGTGACACCCAGCTCCACGTCCCAGTACTGTTTAAACTCAGCCTTTATGCCCTTGTTCAATGCCCAAGCAATCTGGCAAAGAATGAACAAAAACAGTCTTTGATTTAATAATACAACTCTCAGTTGTATTGCACTTTTTCTATAATAGTGCATTACTAAGCAGCAATATTTGTTGCTCACTGACCTTGATGGCTTTCTGGTTAACTTTGTAGGATCCTCGACTGAGCTTTTGTAGAGCCCTGAAGGCATCTTGCCTGTGTATCATGACAATATAGGCACAGCCACGTGGGGGAATCATCTTAACAAAAAAAGGCAAGACAGGTGAGAAAAGAATAAAGATATTGTTTGGTTTAAAGTATATGGTCACACTTAAATCAATATTACTGATCTACACAGGTCCACTCACATTGATGGATTCTATCTGCCCAAACTCCTCCAGTATACAGGCGACATCTTGCTGTTGCGTTCTCTTGTCCAGCTGGCCAACCCAGAGAGTTGTACTGCAAACTGAAAGAAATGGTAACATGAACAAAAATGTAAAATATATGCAATACTTCAAAGGGAGGACAATCATTTGGAAAAAACCTCAGCACTGTTGCCCAAAGACAATAATTTTATGAAACTACTATAAAATGTACTGTGCACATCAGATAATTTCAGGTTCATGCCTACCTACTTCAATAAATATGACCATAAATAGATTATGACTCACTGCTTAGTGTCTCACTCTTGGGTGGCGGAAGGCCTTTTTGCCGTCGCTCCCTCTCTTTCTCTCTCTCCTTGCGCTCCTGCGAGCGAGAGCGTGGGGAATGATGGCGCCGGTCTCTGGAACGCGAGCGCGATCGCCTGTGCCTGGATCGCCGTGTACGGGAATTAGACCGTGACCTCCTCCGCTTTGGAGATCTGGGGAGAAAAAAAAAAACAGTGCCACTAATGATATGTTCACAATGAATAAGTACTCAGCAGCTTATTGTATATGGCATGAAAAATAAAAAATACAGTATGGAGAAAGAAACCAAATTTGACACAAAACATCCACTTTCAGCTGCTAACCTGGAGCCTGAGTGTGACCTCCGACCATGTCTGCCATCCCTCACAGATGAATGGTCTATATCCATTGACAAATCCTAATATGGTATGGAGAGAACTCAGAAATGATTTGTTGCAAACTAGTATACCCAACAAAGTATCATATAACATTTTACAGCATTATGTCCTTGATTACAATTTTAATGCAAAAATGAAAATGTCTAAAAATCTGATATGGACATTTACTTCACCAACTTTATTTATCCTACAAATGGCTTGTTAGATGTTACTATCTTACATATCTTTTATACTATTGTCAATTTTACCTGTTGTTGCTGGGCTGCATTATGGGGAAGGTATCCCCCCAGGAATCCTGGAGGCCCAGTGGATCCAGGAAGGGGCTGTCCAGGCAGAGCATGCCCCATCGGAGGTATCATAACTGGGAAGCTTTGTCCAGGTGGTAAACCATAGGCCTGGAGCTGACCATTAGGAGGTAGAGGAACCTGAGGAACAGTTTTATTGTACATATAGAATTTCTTTTTAAATACAGGTCCACATCTAAAAATCACAGACTGTATTTCATACAGTATATGTACTATTACATAACTTCAATGCTGTAACACAAGCTTAGTTCACAGCAAAAAAAAGAGAAGAACAAACAAATATCAAGGAATAAGATGCTTGACTGGTCAGAAAAGATGACTTCCTTACTACCTGCTGTAAGAGGTCATGTGACATGTTTATCATCTGTGGGAAGGCCGGAGGCTGCTGCATACTGTGATGATAAAAATACATATTAGTATCACAGCCTTTATTTAATTTCTTTTAAAAAAAACACACCACACATTGGCATCTCAAACATTCTGTAGAATAAGTAATAAGTCAAGGGCTTACAAGGCAGACTGTGACGACATTTCATCCTTCTTTGTTTCTTCTCCAACTTCTGGTTCATCATCATAGTCAAAACGGTCCAGCAATTTCTAGTAAAGCGGTAAAAACACACCATTTATAATGTTTTTAACACTGAAGAACTTGTAGAGCTAAAAAATTTTCCCTTCACTGTAATATACTTCAAACACTGTGCTACAAAATGTCAAACAATTCCTAGTTATTATTAGTAATTTATTTTATGATCGCAAATACAAAAACGCACTGCCACCTTGTCAAAGGTTGTCTTCTGCTGGCTGGATTGGGTAGGCAGGGGAGGTTGCTGGGGGACCGTGCCGGGGCCAGCGGTGACGTTTTGGCCGTGTGTATGTATGGTATGGACTGGATGCTGAGTGTTGATCTCAGGCTTCACCGGTTGTTGCTGAAAGTTCTGGAGCATCTGCTGAAGCTACAAGTGCCAGTGACAGAGAGTGAAAGAAAATAGTTACTAGTGAAGGTACAAAAGATGTGCAAACACTGAAGAATACAAGCAAAAAGGCTGATGTGAAAGCAAATGCCAGTCTGTACTACCAACACACCTGTTGTCCCTGTGAGGACTGGAAGAGCTGTGCCACAGCAGCAAAGGCATCAGAGTTTTCCAGCTGAGCAGCAGGTGTCATGGTGGAGCTTACCGTTACTGCAGGAACTGGTTCTTTGGCTGGAGGTGGGGAAGAACCTGAAGGAGAAACACAGCTTGAACATATGTGTACAACACACAGATGCCTTGAAACGTCAGCATCACTTACTGATACTTAAGCATATTATATAATGGTGTGTAAAAACTAACACAAACCACACAAATTACCTGGCTCATCTGTGCCCATGTAGAGTGCAGCAGCACTGCTAGAGCCAGCTGCCATGTCCAAGAGGGGCTGAATAACCTCAATCTTAAACACCCCATTCTTCTGCCACAGGTTCAAAACCCGCACTATTTTACTCTACAAAGAAAGATTACGAAGCAAGGAAACAAGGGAACATTTGTCATTAAAAAGGGCCAAAATTCTTCAACCCAAACTCTGTACTATTTATGACGGGAATACTACAGTCTGCAATATTCATCACACAATTTTTTTAAAACAATTATTTCTGTTCTTACCCTGTCCTCTATGGGGCAAAGGCAGAGGTTCTCAAAAGTTCCTGTAATGTTTTTGGTGAACCTCGGGCCAAACACATCCTTGTCTGATCCAAACTGGTGTCTCGACTGCCTAACAATGGAGTCCACTACATACAGGCCTGCTACCTTGTACTCCGGTTTACACTGGAGAGACCAGACAGATAAAAAAAATGTGTTAATTCATGTTCGGTAAGGATGAATCAGGTGATAACTGAATTAAGACAACTTTATCTCACCTTTTTGATAAATTTTTCCACAATCTGGACAACATGTTTGTAGAGCTGAGAAGGAGAGGAGAAAGGTGAGTAATTATCATCTAAATATAGGCCATACAAGTAACTCTGTCAAAACAAAGGAAAACCAAACATTCTTACTTTCATAGCTTTGATGGCCGATTTGGTGATGGAAATCATCTTTGCCCGAGATATTGGGGGCTTGGAGTCCATCAACGAGAATAACTAGAGACAGAGAGAGTCGTTAATAGTAAAATGAGATGGGGAGACTTGTGAGACAGGATGGAAGAAACTACATGAATGAAACTAGTGTCAAGACATAATGACAATCATCTTTTACTGGTACCATTGTGTCTTCCAACGTGAGCGAGAGAGACACACGTTTTCATGACAAGCTCTTAACAACTGAATGTTTTAGTAGAAACAAATCATAAGCTCTAAGCAACCACTATACCAATCCTTTTACAGGTTGCTACTATTGACGGTCTGAACATTATGGTTGAAGGGGTGTATGCATTTGAGGATGCTAAAGTATCCTGATGGCTGTGTGGTGCAAATAACTGTTTATATTGCTGTGTGTTAGGGCTGGCTTTATTTATTCTAAGATAAACTGGCTAACTAACATAACTTAAGTAGATTACACATATAAACTGTCATATGTATGTACTGCATTCTCTGTTTCTGTGACAGACAGAAATTGCAGGAACTTTTTTTAAGTATCCTAAAATGGTCATAACCCAAGTTGTTCCGGTGCAATAAACAAGTATTATCAAGTATTATAAGTTTATCTCTCAGTGGTTATCAACTGTATAGGCCCGGACACGGTAACTGTTTAGACTCAGATTGAAACGAGATGAACCAAAAACAACAACATATGACTTCACCAAAAACTAACTTACTGACAACATCAAGTCTTCTAGCAGCCTGCTAGAAGACTTGATGTTGTCAGATGCTGACATTTTCTTTATAACCATGCATATTGATGTTACTGTTTGCTCAAGCCGTAGCCAAAAGCATTGTTACCAACAGCAACGTTAGTGACCACACTCCCACATGCTAACGTTAACGCAGGTGTAGTCTACCAGAACTTTGTGTCTGGACCTAATGTTTACAGCTATCGTTTTGTTAGCTCGCTATCTGGCAGAAAATCCTATAATTAGTTTCCGTAACAACACTACGTGTGCAAATGTTAACCCAGGTAAGGTGGATATGTCCAGGCCCACTGGTCTGTGCTGCTCGGCTAACTTCAATGCAACACAGCTCCATGACCAGCACCGCCACACTTGGTGTGTACAGACTTTCAGGGAACCGGAAAAGCTTCTTACCTCGTGGTTAAAGGCGTTGACAGCATCCATGATTGCCCAACGACTCCGAGCCTTCCCCTTAACCCCCCGTATTCCCCGCTAAAAGCGACGTTTATTCAAGGAAGGGTCGGTACAACATGTCCGCTCCCCGTAGCTAACGGCAGCTAGCCTAGCATCGGTAGCTCTCGGGTCGGCGGTTACAGCAAAGCATGATGGGATTCAATTGAATTGTGTAGTTCTATGATTTGTCCACTAGGTGGCGGGGTGTGTTTTTATTGGCTAAAAACATCCTCTTATCCTCTTAACCGTCTTCAAGTGTCCATCACGTACAGGGCACACAGCAGGCAGTCAAATTTGCCTTTTTCAAACTTTAGTTCCAATTAAAGTATACCATATAATAACATAATAATATTAATAATACATTCAATTTGTACTGCACTTTTAATTCATAGTGAAACTCAAAGTGCTGCTGTATTAATAAGATTGAACACATAATGGAAAGAAAACAATAATAAAGTGTTGAGATGAAAATGCAATAAATGAGAGAGAAATATACAAATATACAGTATAGATAAATAGATAAATAAATGTATTGAATGTAAGTGATTTTTAACTCCAGGAAGAACTTTGATTATAGGTCTGAAACTGTTAAAACAGCACAGAAAGCTTAACATCATGTGTAAATGTGTAGTTACACTTGAATATTTCCACACTTCAGTATTTCCACTATCATTAAGATTTATTAAGACACCGTGCAACATTTGGAATGTAATTGGGATTCATTATATCTAAATAATGAAATGAACTACTTACTAGACTCCTTTCCCCCCTTGAACAGATCACTTTCATGGTTGGTTCCAAGTGTCTTTATTTTATTACAGTTTTTAGTCAAAATGCAACTTCACATCAAGTCATGCATTCACTAGAAAGAAAGAAATGTCTTGCGATACAAAATAACTCCAATAGATGGAGATATACTTGTACTTTTGGCTCCCTCCTCAAGGTGTCTGGTTTAGTGTCTGGTATGCATGGTCCACCAATGTATGTGTAGATACATTTTTCCCACTGCTTCTAGGAATTAATACAAAGAGAACAAAACATAGCAAACCATATATATATAGTTAGTGCTAAAATAAATATGTACTGTATAGTATATAGCACATATTTGACAAAAACTCAACTTACTAGTATTTATTGCTACAGCTGTTTTAATTGATTGGATTAAATTGTCAGGTGTTTTTCTGTTATTTTGGCTAACCCTTGCAGGTTCACTTTGTAGTAAAAATATATATTCACCATAATGTAATCATATGAGGTCAGATTAACCTGAGCTGGTGCCAAATCCATGAAAGAAGAAGATGCCCCCTCCCTGCAGGTGTCCTCCTCTGAGTGATGATGAACACCACGTTATTTAGGCCAGTGAACACCTCAACGTAAAAAGGTGGGAAATGCTCCTTTGTCTGCTGCGAGTATGCTGGAGTACAACTTTCTATTGTTGTCAGAAGTTCAGCAACAACCAAAATCACATGGACAACAGTTCTCCTACCTGTTTGGTAAATGTTGCGCATTATATAAAATTGACTATTTCTCACAGAAAACATTTTTATTTTATTTTATTTTATTTTTTTTGCGCATCTCTGTCAATGAAATGAATGTATTGGACTGTCTGACGCACAACGCACAGTGTGACCAAGAATCTGAAACCATGCAATTAAAAAATGTCAAAGTATTTCTACTGACAGTGTATCTATCTGTCTCTTCCGGCTACAAATGTATTCTTTGTTCATACCCATGTATATTTTGAGCGCACCATGCGAGACGGCAGAGCAGCGGTACCGGGTGGAGTTTGTCCCCCTTGTTCTCACATGTGCTCCGCCCGCCTGCGCTGATTGGATAAAAACTCCCCTGTAGGCTGTGTGTGTGTGTGTGTGTTTTTTTCACCATCACGCTAAGAAACGCCCACCCTCATGACCGGGAAAGTCACTTCAAACTGAGAAACACGCTGCATACAGACAGACGTTCATACGTGGAGAAGGGACGCTGAGTATAAGTCTACCTCAGACTGAGATAGTTTTTTTTTTTTATAGACCTCTCAAGGAGACCAATAAAAGCAGGTTGCGTCAGTTGTTATCTGTCCATGACTGAGACACTGATGCACATTTCTGTGTCATTTAAAATCTAAACCGACACACTAATCAAGACTTTGTCTTGGAAACTGCTGAGTGCGCTCACTGGGTGCTTTGGGCGAACAGGTGGCGCGAGCTCCGATTTCCCTAATTTGTTATTAAGAGGCGATACGCAGACAGACTGGACTTCACACACTGTACCGGACGTTGTGAGCATAATACCTGCCTTTAAAGGTGGGCGAGAGACGACTTAAGTATTTTCCCTTTTCCCCTTGTTAAAGGGAGATATTTGACATTTGAGCTGTGATGCCAGTTGCTGACGGCGATATGGTAGTGGACAACAGCCACACGTTGTATGAGGGTAGAACCCCAAATTGTGCCGGGAATGACAGCGTGTTCCCGGCCTCACTGTGCAGCCCTGCTGCAGACATCCTCAAGAACTTTTACCACACTAAACGGGTCGGGAACTATCTGATTGGGAGGAAGTTGGGAGAAGGATCGTTCGCCAAAGTTAGAGAAGGTCTCCACGCGATGACCGGGGAGAAGGTAAGCA
Source organism: Pampus argenteus (assembly GCA_036937835.1). Taxonomy (NCBI): domain Eukaryota; kingdom Metazoa; phylum Chordata; class Actinopteri; order Scombriformes; family Stromateidae; genus Pampus; species Pampus argenteus. The sequence goes on from CM072874.1 coordinate 9,978,757, forward strand.
TACATCCAGGGGACACAAAGTGGAAGAGGGCCTGTTGAACAACAGGGTTTGGTAAAATCCTGTCATACATTCTGTATTTCTTTCTTTTAAATTAAATAGCATCTTGTAATTATACCACATGTCTTTATAAATATAGTTGGTATTGATTTATCATGGATTTCTTGCACTTATTTATTTTTTTTTTTTTTAAATCAAAAGTTAACTTTAGAGAAATAATTATGACCTTTTAGAAAACTTTGTCCTGACTGTATAGCAATTAAAAAAACATCTGTGGTATGCAGTCAGAGAGGTCTGACATGGTTTTGGATTTCATTCCAGTGGACAGTGTCAGCTGTCATTCTTCCCTGCTAAATGTCAACTGGGAACAAACTCTTCACCTATTTATATGAACAATTTAATCATTAAGATTTTCTACGATGTGTCGATCCAGGTCTCACTGACTAATGAGTACTTAGCTTCCCCAGAGAAAGTGATCAGCCTTGTTTGCAATGGGAGCCTTTGTTAATGAGCTCATGCCACACCATCAGCTGTTGAATTCAGCTATATGCTCTGCAGGCCTTGTTTTCTAGCCAGGCTTGAGTGAAAATATTTACTTTTAGTGTATGTGAGAGCTATCCGTCTTTTTCCAACATGTGTTGGATGACTAGTTGTGCACTTGTGTGGCTTTTCTGAACCTTTGCTTTGTCTGCTGCTGGTGGTGATCTCACCGCTGTGAGCGCCTAAGCCTGTGATAGGGAAAGAGAGGAAAATTGCCCGGCCTATGAGAGAGCAAAGCAGCTACTTGCATATGAAATCATGTCGTTGATAAATGGGCTTCGGCCTCATTATGATTCTGCCAGCGCATGGCTTTGATATGGACTTCCATTGGCCACTGGTTGTCTTTGTCTCTCCAGGCTTTTTTTGAAGAGCAGCCAGTACATTTGCATATTAGAAAAACAAGTACCTTTTTTTCCCTATGTGTCCCTACATTTAGACCCAGATCTATTTGTATTTTTGTACAACAGAATATACACTTGTGTGTCACTGAAATTCACATTTAGCATATTAAAGATTAGCTCATCTCGTGCTCCCTCCTCCCATTCTGTTGCTGTGAGGAGAAAAGAAGGTGCTCCTCTCTCCTCCGCTGTTTCCCCTCACTCTCTTTGTTGAGGATGATGCAAACACTGGCAATCACACATCCGAGCATGCTCTCCCTCTCTTTACACTCATTCAGTGGCATACAGGGTCCAACAGGCGTTGGGAGGGAGTGGAGGGCAGTGAGTTTATTTAAGCAAAAGGGTAGTGAGGGGGGGAAAGGGAATACATGAGGACTATCAGATCCTTTTTTTAGTATCATTAGAAAGTCAATGTGGATTGTGAGGATGGGAAATGTTGGGTGTGTGTGTGTGTGTGTGTGTTTAATAGCAGGGGGCATGAAAGTGAGGAGAGGTGAGAGATGGTGCTGTCATGATTAGGGGGCCTGGGAGGTCATATGCATGTGTTTTTGATGTCTGTAACCCACTTTCCCCCTGTCTTGCTCCACCTCCCCCTTTTTCTGTCTGAGGGGGAGCCTGATAAACAACTGAATCCCCCCAAAAGCCCCCTGGCAGGGCGCACCCCTCCCCCCCTGGCCCTCGCCCCTCCTCTACTCATATAGCCTACTGTAAATACAGTGCCCCATCCCCCCATATATATACCCCACACCCACTTCTCTTATCCACACTGCCAGTGGTAAACACAGGCCATCTATTACTGTATTGTGACGGTTCAACGCACACACGCTTGCATACAAGCCAGTATAAATTAGCAGCAGTAAAAAGGTTTTCAGAGGTGACTTAATTATCAGAGATGAAAGGACGAAAGTAAAAAAAGAAAGACAGGCTGAAGGACAGAAGAAAGGGAAGACACACTCATACATCCACTTTGGCCCTCACCATTTCATTAATGGATATGGTGATTAGTTTCACTGGTCATGTCTTTCCATGTCGGTGGGCTCTCCTTGAGATGATTTGCAGTGTATGGTAGCCATGCTCTTGAACTCAGTCTAGACGGTACACAAGGAGACAGAGGCATAGGATGAAATAGAGTAGATGGTTATGTTATTGAATGTAATTAGCTACAGAGGGAAGCAAAGTAAAGTGGTGTCATTGACTAAAAGGACATGTTCTGTGACTTTTATGAGGACATTCTGCAGGTTTCGTCTTTGAGACAGCAAGGTCAGTGAAACACAGACGGCTATGAGTAATTACAGAAAGAAAAAAAAAATTAACACGCCTGCCTCCTTGTCTGAGAATCTGCCTCAGAAAATGTTCATTTGCACTTCCTTGGTTTTAGGTTTTCACAGTTGTCACCGCCCCTCGTGTGTGTTTAGGTGCAACTAAACTCTGAGGCAAATGGGACAATATTAACTGTCCATTTGGCCTTGGTGCCTTCAACAGATCGGGTAACATTTGCTTTCCCCCCTAGTTTATGATGGTTCAGTAACCCCTCCAACACACACATAGTATATGCACGCACGCCTCCCACTCAGCCAGCCTCAGGGCCCTATAGCGCCTGGGTTGCCCCACATTGGGAGCAGCTGTGAGGGAGAGATTATGTACTCTGCAACTGAGACTGAGTAGCTCATCACCTGTTACACTCTACAAGTCTCTGAAATCCTCCATCCAACACACAACAGTTCACTACTGCTCCATTCTCCATGGATATTAATCACAACATCTCCTGTCTCAATTTCTCCAGGTGGCGGTGAAGGTGATCGACAAGCGAAAGGCCAAGAAAGACTCTTATGTGACCAAGAACCTGCGGAGGGAGGGCCACATCCAGCAGATGATCCGCCACCCCAACATTACACAGCTGCTGGACATCCTTGAGACGGAGAACAGTTACTACCTAGTGATGGAGCTGTGTCCTGGCGGGAACCTCATGAACCGCATCTATGACAAGAAACGCCTGGATGAGAGGGAGACTCAGAAATACATTCGTCAGTTGGTGCTAGCTGTGGAGCACCTGCACAGGGCAGGTGTGGTGCACAGGTAAATGTGGTTAAGTTTAAATTCCAGTAGATAAATAAAAAGTGAAAGAAAAATATACAGAGTCACGCACACACACATATTGATCTCCAGTGTCACAAGCACTGTAAATGCCAACAGTAGCTCACAGAGCTTTGTGTTGTTTAGACCTGTCTGCTCAGTAACTGCAGTGCTATGCTTTTGGAAGAGCTGCAAAGAATTGTAAAATAAATATGATTTAATAAAAAGTGTTCTTACTTGTTAAATGGAATAATAGATGGCTTTCAAAGCACTATGCAGTAACACAAATATTAGTCATTCCAGTGCATGCCTCAAATACTGTTGCATAATACAATAAACAACAACACTACTGCATATCTAAGTCAGATTTTAGTTTCAAATTTCACAAAGCTCTTCCCAGGAATATTAAATCCTTCTTGCTTAGAGCCTGTGAACTAGATTTCTATCATGGTGAGATGGCCTATGTAGATAACTGTATAATTGGATTTGTAGGACTAAGAAAGAGTCTGAAGGCACACAATAGACTCCAAAAAAAAAAGCCCAACAGCCCAACCCACATTAGGAGGGTATGTGTTGGGGCCGATGGGGAGGGGGCATATTACCGTTGACCTCTCCTGCTTATGCATTGTATGACGGTGGCTTAGATACGTTATCTAATGTAAACACGGACACTGTGTGGGCATTGACATCTCCCTTTTCTCTCTTTGTGTTACAGGGATCTGAAGATAGAAAACCTCCTGTTGGATGAGCAGGACAACATAAAGCTCATAGGTAAATCACATGCTCTTAACATTCAGAGTATCACCTCAAGCTTCTCTCCTTCTGTTTCTTCTCCTCAATCAGTGTGGTGCACTGAAGTGTAATGTAATCTCACCTGAGTAATATTTAAGATACAGAAATTCCATAAAAATCATGCATAAATACAAATATTCTCACGACTATGAACAAGATAAGATGAGTTAATAATAAAAGAGGGCCTTTGAGGCCAGGATTTTCTCAGCTGGAGTGTTACAGTGTTCCATGTGGTGAGGGGTTAAGAGCAATTAAATGTGGTGTTAAAACCCTCACAAGCTCTCAACAAAGTGCTAATCTGCTTCTGTTAATAACACTGTAACACTGTAACGAGGCAATGAATAAAGACAACAATAAACCCAGAAACGACACCTACCCTCCTCTCCTCCTCTGTCCCTCAGATTTCGGCCTCAGTAACTGTGCTGGCATCTTGGGATACTCGGATCCATTCAGCACCCAGTGTGGGAGTCCGGCTTATGCTGCCCCAGAGCTGCTCTCCAGGAAGAAGTATGGGCCGAAGGTGGATGTCTGGTCCATGTGAGTGCAGTCTCTTTCTCAGCATTGTTGTCAAACATAAAGATATTTAAATAGATTTCTTTATTGCATGAGTGCACCCTGAGCTTAGTTGTGTATTTTGGTCTCCTCCAGTGGAGTGAACATGTACGCCATGTTGACCGGGACTCTCCCGTTCACTGTGGAGCCCTTCAGTCTCCGAGCCCTGCACCAGAAGATGGTGGACAAGGAGATGAACCCTCTACCTCCCTCCCTCTCCACAGGTAAATACTGAATGCACACATACACACCTGTGTGCAGATCACAAGCTGTTGCTTTGTGGTAAGAAGAAATATGAATCCATCAACTCCTATACCCTTAAATGGTGCCCTGCCATGCTCACTCATATACTCAAATATCTGTGCAATCACCCCTCAGGGAAGAACTGATAAGAATTAAATGTAAATAGCTGGCGTGTAAACAACATAACTACAGGATATGATTCTCCATGTGAAGGTATAGCTTTTTGTCTGACCGTCTACCTGGCTCTGACAGTTTGGTTTCACTGGTTTTGGAGGTAAATGTCCCCTAAATGAAACAAAGACAAATTGCAGAGCAATATGCTCAAGACGCAATAAATGGTTTCAACACTGAAGAAGCAAGAAATCACATGTATCTTTGTGATTAAGACTTCTTTATAACTACTCTCATAAATCTTCATAAGAGAAACTCTGAATAAAAAAAACAGAAGCTGAGAAAAACACGTAATCAAGTTTTATAAAGGAAACAGATTGGCACACACAAGCAAACAGGTATACTAAAAGAAAATTCCATTGTATTTCAAGACTTATCTCTAGGCTTCATCTAACCTTTCCTTTTGATCAAAGAGGGTTTGGAAGAAGTCACTGATGTGCATCACAAAGATGATGTAATAACAATGGTATTTAAGACTGCCGACACTGGTATTTTAGGCTTTGGATGTTTATGTTTAAGTTGAATATATTCACATAGACATTTCAAAAGCAAATTCAACATACAGAATTATAAACTGTAGGGCTGAATATAGTGGGAAGTGTTATTCTGGAAAACCAACGTGGGGGAAACCAAGAAAACAAGTCGGTACGAGTTGAGTGATTCTCTGGAACTAGTAACACCAATACCACAGTGTGTTGCAACAGTGTGGTATTATTCCACGTAACAACTGACTGTACCTGTTAATCAAGCTAATGACAACTGAGTGTCATCTAATCTGTCTTAATGCAATAACAGATGAGAGCTAAGTTTAGTGGCCAGTGTGTTTATGCACTGTGAAAACAATGGGATTGTACATGTTTTAGTTATTACACCGATTAGTCAACCAACCAGTCAGGGGCAGCGTATGAATATGTATTCTCTCTCTCTTTCTCAGCTGCCATCTGTCTTCTGAAGAAGCTCCTAGAGCCTGATCCCAACAAGCGCCCCAATATTCATCAGGTGATGGCAGACTCCTGGCTACAGTTGGCCAACAAGAACACAGGGGCACCATATCTCAACAGGTAGACTCACATCCAACAAGATAACATGTACATTTAGAAATGCTCTGTGTCTGTGAGTTTAAACTCCATGTTCCACGTTTCTGCATTTAGGATCCATATTGAGGAAATAAACCACACAGTGTTGCTGCATATGACGGAGAAGATGGGCTACAAGCACAGTGAGGTGCTGAGCGCTGTCCTCACCAACCGCGCCTGCCACACACTGGCTGTCTACTTCCTCCTCAACAAGAAAATGAAGAGACTCTCTAAAGAGTACAGGGTAAGCAGATCCCAGGTACCACCGTTTCCATGTCGTTCTCAATAACAGAGAGTAAAGAAAACAAGCTGAGCTCTTATACACATATACTTTTGCATTAGGGTGGCAAAACGTTTGATTAGTTTTACAAAGACCAAAAGAAAGCAGGGTGTTTTTGTTCTTCATAGTGTTTCTTAATGAAGAGCCTAATAAAAAATATCAAGAAAAGAAATCACCTCACTGTAAAAGTTATTTTCTAAAGGTTCACCTTAGTTCAGTGTCTACTCCTGGAAGGGTTAATTGAGTGCAATTGTGATCCAATATAATTCGGTTACATAACAGATTTCCTAAGGGCTGTTTATTCTGGCTGTTTAGGAGATGCAGTTCCAGGAGAAAAAGAAAGGTGAAAAGCAGAAGAACGAATACTTCCAGACCCAGTGGAGGAAGCATGTCGACAAGCTCACTATACCGCCCAAACAGACCCCCGTCTACCTGGCTGTTAGCAAGGGACCCAGCAAGGAGAAGAAGCACAGGACAGGTGAGGATTCATGTGGTGCGGTACAAAAAACAGGCAGATTTGTATTAAAAAAAAGGTACAGTACTTTGGTTTAAATAAATACTTACTTTATATGAATAAAGTTATGACTGACACATTTTCTTGTACGGCAACGACCTGTCACACACATACGTAGTTACCATACATTCATCTATCCATCTTAGATTCAGTAAATGTGGTAACCTTGTTGACCTTGTTAAAATGACTAAGATAGAACAGAAGTAAATATATAATTTAGAATAAAATTGAATCTAGTCTTGTAACACAGTAGTGTTAATTAAGTTGAGTTCTCAAAAATAGGCTTGGGATTGATAACAAAGAATGATCATCATAGTCAGAGCCTGTTGAATAATATATTTACAAGTGACAGGCAACGACCTGGGTGCAAAGCTGAGGCCTAAGCTCCTTTTCCCTCTCCTCATTTACCTATTAAAGTGTTATAGAGAAAGCCCATAGGCTATTCCTGATCCAGCAAGTCAGTTAGGCTTGTCTTCACAGTGCAAGGCTAAAAGGTACAGGACAGAGTGTTCCTTTACCTTTTTATGTAAGCTTGTTATTAAATATTATACTTTTATGTGATTGTATCTGTGAGAGGTATGTGTTCAGACACGGTGCCAAGTTTAACCTCATTCAGTTGTGTATGCAGCTTGAGGAGCAAAAACTAATACCGCTAATGCTGGTAACACTTTATTTTCTTTATTTAGGTCCTTTAATTTTATACAGAGTAATTTTGCGGGTGTTTCATTTTAGGGCGATTTGGTACAAATTATGAGGAAAAATTGTTGGTTTATAATTGGTAGGTTTTCAGCATATAGATTTGTGTGTCAAACTGCGGATTGGGTTGTTTCTTTAATGACGTGTACTAGCACTACTACTTACATAAACCCAAAAACAGTTGCACAGCAATTAATTAACAGGCTATTATATAGTTTGACACACTTCACTTCACACTGAAAAGTATTTTCTGTCAGTTATAAAATTGTCAAGAGAATTTTTGCAAATTAACAACTATTTATGAACCCAAATATAGTGAGTGGGTTCCCTGTTTTTTTTTTCTTTTTCTTATAATTTGTACCAAACTGGACCACCCTCTCTATGATATGTCCTAAAAATTAGCTGTTACATATCTGAAGAAATTAGTCTAAAATTAAGGGACTTGTAAAATAAAGTGTTACTCAAGTGTTGTTGTTGTTATAACGTTGTTATAACGCTTCTCATTTCCTCCTCAGGTCTATTGCGTGCCATAACTGGTGGCCATCGTAACTCACCTCTGGCACCACCCGGCACTGTTGCCTCGTCCTCTATGGAATATCTAGAGATCCATCCCCTCTTCCCCAACACACCACAGCAACGGAGGCGCTTGGCCACGCTGCCTCAAGTCAATACGAGCCCAGAACACAACATTCCTGCTCCACCAGCGCCATCACCGATCGGAATGCATTCCTTTGGCTCCCTCTCCAAAGCCGAGCAAATTGAAGATACCCCTGCTTCACCGTGGTACAAGCTGACCAATGGGACTTTGTCCCCACCCCGCCACGTCTCTGCCTTCCAGCCCGACTCATCATACTTGAAGAAGGCCACAATCCCCAGTCCTCCCGTCTTCATTGTCAACCCACAGCCCAAGAAGAGCATTTCCTCAGATTGGGGCGGTTCTTCTGACACCAGCGGCAGCCCCCCCAGCACCATAGGAAGCCCGCCAGGCAGCTCAGCTTTCAGCCCCCCAAAGTCTGCCTTTAGTCCCCTCAACCCCACATCAGCATTTAGTCCTCCTTCCAACAGCAGCAGCAGTGATCCCGAAAGTCCAACACACCGCAGCAAGTTCCCCTCTATGGGAATCGGACAGTTACTGAAGAAGAAGGTCCAGCTGCAGCCATTCACTTTCCGGCCAGAACAGGTCGTCGAAGAAGTGGTGTCCCCACCTCCCTACCCCATGCAGACTCTCCTCTGTGCTTCAGGTGCACTCAAGACCCTCTGCTGAGGGACACAAGACAAAAGAAAATGAAAAAATGACAGACTGAAGTTAAGGCCCCTCTCAACATTTTTATATAAGTTGGAGAGGTCTTCCAGAGCGGCCTTTTTGGAGTGTGAACTGTCCCTTTATTGTGACTGAGCCACTTTTCATGACAGACTTGATCATTTAAAAAAAAAAAAAAAAAAAAGAAACAAAAGGGGGTTTGAGTAAAAGTAAATATAAAATCTCTTGTTAGAGCTCTCATTATATAATCAGAGATGGTGACAAAGAGAAGAAGAGATTTGAAACGGATCCCTGAGCAATGACTAAACCTCTCTGTGTCCTAGATACAGAGTGGACATGGGACATCATGTAATATGGGCCTTGTCAAGAAGGTGTACATGCACATGCACATGTGTATACACACACACACACAACACTGTATTATATACTGAGTTTAATAGATACTCTCTTGTGTATATATTATTACTGTAACTGGTTACTAACTGAGCCGTGATTCACACCAGCTAACAGACCCCAACTCTTCCCCTAACCCTGGTTATACATGTATAAATACTTTGTCTCTGTGAAAACTTTCTAAATGACTTCCAGCCAGCATGCACTGTATCCTCAATGCTGACTGGACTAAGAAGCTCACTGCACTATTATTGAAAAACCAAAACCCTGTAGTAACAACAGTGTTTACCACCTTTTTACCTCACTGCATTATTCATACATTAATGTATAACGGCAGTCGACTGTGACATGCTTGTGTGTTGCAGTGGCTGAGTGTTAGTGCCATTAGAATCAACACAATGAAATACAAGTAGAGTCATACTCACTTTTTATAGACTGTCACTAAACACCGATAACTCACAGTTATAATGTTTTATATCCAAGTGTTACATTACTTCTACGACTTTGTAGGAGTCTTTATGACTTTCCCACAGCAAGTCATGTCTGTTCATGTTGTTCAGTGTTGGAAAAAAAACAAGAAAAGAAATTATGGAAAAAATGAAACATCAAAAGCCTTATGTAACTGATCAACCTCACCGAAGCCTGAGGGTATGAAGGTGGGAGAAGAACTGCTTGGATTAAGTAACATCCACGGAAAAAAAAATTAACTAACTTTTGTCTTAACGCAATGTAGGTTGTGCAATAGTCTTAAGTATAAATTGCAATGATGAGTATTTGCCAAGAGCTCTCTTGAGAGTGATGTGAAAATTGTGCTTGTAAATAACAGTACGACTACTGTGTTCCTGTCACTTTTGCCGTTCCAATACGAAGGGACTCTAAAATGTTTTGTCGACGTTTTCACATCTTACTTGCTTCTCTGGACTGTTTGACTCTAACAAAAAAAAAAAAAAAAAGGCTTCCACGGGGCACACACGGCTTCTCACTGTTAAAATAGAATCTCCTCTTGTCAAAATGAAAAGTTGCATGCAATGTTTCATAAGTCGAACTGTATTGTCAGCATTTGAAATGACGTCTTTGTACTTTTTTTCTGGTTGATTCTGAGAATGATACAGACTTGTGTGGGTGTGTGTGTGTGTGTGTGGGGCGGGGGTCTTTTGTAAGATTTTGTAACGGATGGTTTTGTTTGAGTGACAAGAGATTTCTATGCTGTATAAAGTATTTTAAATATTTATACTGAATCCATTATGCGTCTGGTCTGGTCATTCAAATGCACCTGGTCACTGTCTGGCTTCATTCTTGCATGTACACATATACACTGAACACATGCCAATATATATACAACCTTTTACTAGCTAAAATAATTTTGATGAATACACTTGTATAATATAATTTAATAAGTAATTCCACAGTAATCCAACATTCTTGTTAATTTACGTATAGTTTATTTTTAAAGCTTTCAGCTCCTGGAGGACTTAATGAAAACTGGCCTCTGCTGAGGAAGGATCTCTGTCTTTTCTCACATGCCATACACACTTCTCACAGGTGGTGGGTGAAAAAAAAAAAAAACATACCCCTCCAACAGCTGAAGGAACCTTAGGACTTTAAGGCACATATATTATGACCCCTCCCTCTTCACACACGCATATTGTAGACACTAATCTACTCAGCTGTGGCTCCCCCGTCCCTACCATAAACCTCTTTGGGTGACACGGTCTGACGAGACAAAGAAGGGGGATCACCAGTGCTCCCGAGACAAACACGCACATGCACAGGACAACACAAACAGGGCTGTCTGATTAAATCGGCGTGGGTAAGCTGATAAAAGCCGAGGGCCAAGAGTGGCTCTTAAATGCATTAGAGCCGGAGCCTTTTGTTTATCAAAGACAGGCGGACAGTTAGTCAAAATCCCCAGGCGGTCCAGTAAGACAAACAGGCTGCAGCAATGAATACTACGGCTTAACCACAGTTCTGAGCGAAAGGATGGTGTATACTACAGTGCCAGGACAGGTAATAATACCTGCACCTAAGTGTACAATGCTGCCCTGGTGACACACACAGACACAGACAAATATAACTACTGACAAGAGAGGAGCTGGAACAGGAACATGTCAGTGAGGTGAGAGGAAAGTGGTGGGAATACCAAATTAGGACCAGTCAATGAATGAATTATTAAATTGATCATTAACAGGTTAACAGTCATTTATCAAACCAAAATGCCAAACAACAGCTGGTCCTAACTTCTCAAACATAAAGATTTCCTCACTACTCAAAACGATCGTTGGTGGATTCTTGTTTGTTTATCTATACGTAATCTCAGAAGTCATTAATGGAATAAATCCATAGTGATGAGACAAAGACAAAAAAATAAATAAATCTTTTTTTTCCTTGACACACAGATTATTTCAAAGTTAATCTGTGTGTAAAGAGGTCAAGTTACATTGATGAGTCAGTGATAAACAAATAATCCCCCCACTCTCCCCAGTGGTGGGTAATCTATTATTTTGTCATCATAATCATAATTTGGGGGGGGGGGGGGGGTGTTACTGTGCACTGTGACGCAGTTTTGTTGCGTAAAACAAAGGAGTTACTATATCAGATTTTCCAAGAAGATTTGAGAAAAAATTTGTATGCCAAAATGAGACTTATGCCACAGCCTGGAGAAATATAAGCTTTCCTGCCAAATTTAGACAGAAATCTGTGTCTGTTCATTACCTATCTTTGGCCACAAGAAAGGTTTTTAATATTCAATTTATTACATTAATATGAGGCCAAATTGACCACATAGCGTTTCTATCTGTTCAGGCTTAGATCCTGATGACGTCACACACACACGCACACACACAAACATACAAACACACACACACACACACCAGGGTGTCAGTGGCAACAGACAAGCCTTTGTGTCTGAGAAAAACAGACGATTAACCTGCAACACTGTGTTCGACACTAGGGACGTGCATGTCGACCATACACCCACACCCACACACACACATCCTGGTTTAACCTCATGTAGACCGGTACTGCCTTCCTCAGCAGCTTTCACACACGCAGAGAGTGAGGAGGAGAGAGTGAGAGACAGCCAGACTACCTGGCAGACAGGCGTACACAAAGACGTGAGGGGAAATAAACAAGCAGATGTTTCTAATGAAGCAGGAGGCTTTGCACACTCAGAGGGGATTTAGGTTATTCCGTCAGACGAGTCGCTGACTGGCTGCTATCCTGTTTGACCACGGGCACAGATGAAGGTGATTAATGAAATGAGAAGGCTGTGGCTTATCTGAGATTTGACGCTTTCGTACTAGGGGTACTATCAGTACAACAAAAACTGGGCTAAGTTTCACAAATACTCTTGACACCAAGATCATCTTACACCCACTGATTCCTGAGATTAATTTAGGAAATTTATTGTACCAGATGAAGGGTTGTACTTCTTGACCTGGTGTCTAGTCTGTGTGACACAAAAACAACGATGAGGCCAGATTTAAGATAAATTACTTCAGATTTTGGGAGAGTTACCAAAGTTGTAAGGAGACTTTGTGGCGATCAACCAAATTAAAAGGTTTAGTTCAGGGTTCTTTACTACATCAAATTATTTTAAAAAAAAAGGTTTTGTTTACATTATTTCTTATTATTTCTAAAGGAGGATAATTCAATATTTGCATTATTAAATATAACATTTCTGGATTGTATTTGCATAAAGGCACCATGTAAATAAATGTATATGTAAAAAAAAAAAAAAATCAACAAAAAAATTAGAGAGAATATAAGAGTATGCTTTGGGACCTGTGTTTGTACTGTGCCGTGGAAAATCAAGAGTTAAATCACTGGTGTGGTGTGGGTCTTTTGTCAGGGGACAACTAAATGTGATTGGAAAAGGAGAAAATTGCAGTGAGATGACATGAGACACACAAGTACTGATTAAAATTGTCATAATTTAAATATTAACTGACATATACACCCCAGAATATGAAGGTACCAAACGCCTAAAAAAAATATAATTCTTTTTCATTACTCATTTTATTATACTGACAAAAATGGAAGTGAATTTAGTGTAGGTCTCATAAATCCCTAAAACAGCAACATTGTCCTTCTCGGTAATCTTTTTCATTGAGTGGAAGAAAACAAACATTTTGTAAGTTGGCACACAGGTGGCACGCCTTGAGATATTTTTCTCTCTCGAAAACAAGATCAGAAATTCAATCAAAAAGCAGAGCTCGGCCAATAGGATCGCAGTGTCTGTGGCAACAGCAGCATCAGTCCCTGCAGCCATTGGTCAGATGTTTCACACAGGGAACGTTGTAATTGGCTGAGAGTGTGCCGAGGCTTCATTGCCTCCATGGCAACATTGCTTCCTTATTGCTTAGAGAAGGTGAAAAGGAGGGAAAGAGGGGAGGCGACTTTCACTCAGACACTACCTCTGCATTATTCATTCTTTGTCCCCGAGTGCTTGTAGAATGTGTGTAGATGTGCCGACTGATATGTGTGTGTGTGTGTGCTTGTGTTTCTATGTTGGTCTTGGCTTGGCTGGGAATGATTGGATGAGACTTAAGGGGTGGATGAGGTGAAACCGGTGCAATAATTGCACTCAGCAGTGCAATGCATCCAGCAACACTTGTCTATATATAAAACGGCTAAATAAGATCAGACCATTCACAATGAGGATGACTTCAAGCAAAGCTATTGGCTTTGAAGCTTTATCGGTTGGAAAACCCAACAAACAAATTGGGAGATACTACGCAAAATGAGTCTGTTACAGAAAGTGACAGCCCACATCTGGACAGGCAAGTGCATCATTCCCTCTCGCCGCAGGATGCATGCAGGTGCCTCATCCTTAAGCGAGGACTGGATAAAAACAACACCACCAGAAACAACAAAAACCACGCGGCTTGTTTGTTGTTGTTTTGACTTTTTTTTCCCCCCCAGCAGTTGAGGGAGGAGAGATTGAGAGGGAGGGGGGAGAATAAGGGACGAGGGTGGGGTTAGCAGTGAGAAAAACATCACACAGAGATTAGGGTGGAGGAGGATGCTGGTGGTGGTGGTGGTGGGGGGGGTCTTCACGACTCCTCCCCCATGTGTGTGTCTGAGCATGAGGGGAGGATAACGTCTGTTGACAGGCATGCCGGCCAGTGAGCTGGCTGGTTGTTCCTCCAACAGTGAACACGATGACGAGATGGCAACAGGCACCCAGCATAGCACGTGCTCTCAGTTGCCATCGCAACCTGCCCTTGGATACAGCGTGCTGGTTGGCCGTTTCTAACTGTTGTTGTTCTGTGAGGCTGATGAAACCTCGTGGGTGAGGGAGGGCAAGCAGTACAGCATGAAGCCGCTTTCCCGCCTTGGTAGAAAGTGTTGCTAGGCACATTAGGGGTCAGTTGGTAAACAAACATGATTACTCAAATATATAATCAACCCACCCCAATCATAAGAACTTAAACTTGCCGTTTAACTCTTAAATCCAGGAGTCACTTTTAATTAAAGACAAAAGGATGAGCCACAAAACATTTTATTACACAAAACTGCTAAATACAAACCAGGCTTGTACAACAGAAAAAACAAAACAAAAATAAACAAAGAAATAGCAAGTTTATGTGATAGCAATAAATGAAGGGTTTTACCACAAATTGTCCATATTTTCAATATCAAAAAGTGTCTTTTCTTAAAATGGTGAATACCTTGTTTTAATACAAATTTAACAAATGCTGAAAGGTTAGAGCCACAACACAGCAACAAAAGAAAACATAAATCCAGCAATGCTGTCTGGCTTCAAGACAACATGAAGAGGAGAACAAAGACAAAGTGTGTGTGTGTGTGTGTGTGTGTGTGTGTGTGTGTGTGTGTGGCCTCAAGTGGCCCGATCAATACAGCACTGTGCTGAGTGTGCAGCCTGCCTGATGAAATCCTGCACAAATAAACATTCTGCTCACAGCGTACATTCACTCTGCACTGAGACACACAGAGAAGACGGTGCCATGAGCCACGGGAGCCGAGCTGACAACGTGATTGATTACAAGTGCGGCCAGTCTTTGTTTCACCATTGGTAATCAGGACAAAGCGGCGTGTGAGCTGTGTGTGCACATGTGTAGATATATGGGCACAAGGTGAGACTAGGACAAAAACGTCTTACTGGGAGAATGTGGCTGAGATGAAACTTAGAGGAAGAAACGTTAACCTAAAACAGGTAGAGGCAAGGAGTGTGGATATTAGATCCTCACATTCAACACCTGGACGAAGCACCCACTCAGACCAGTTGACGTTCATCACTGTTACACCTCATCACATTCGTCCTGAAGGCCAGCCTCGATCTCTTCCAGCCTCTGTGCCATGGACACGACCAGCATTTTCATCTGGGAGTGCAGGGGTCAAGAAGGGAGAAGTTTTGAAAAAAGTGCAGGATTTGAGATGCGGGGACGAACAGCGAGGGCAGGATGAGAGAAGGAGTCAGAACAGGGAACGAGAAAATGGACAGGTGGGAAATGAAGGGAGCAGCAGGAAGCAGTGAGGGAGAAAGAGGGGAGGAGAAAAGAAAATTGGGAAAGGGGGACAGCAGAGGATGATAAAACCCAGAGGGGTGTCAGTCAGGGATGGATGGGTTTGATGGGGGTGAAAAGAGACCAGGACGGGTGGGGGGAGACAGATCAGTGAGTGTAAAAGATGGAAAAACCCAAACAAGTGTATACAAGTCAGACAGACAGACAGAATACATTAACTATGGCGGCAGCGGTGATGAGCACCTTCATCAGATACAGTGCAGTGTAGCAGAAGACAAAGACTACACATAAAACACCGAAGAGTCACACAGTTTTAAGATACAAGTCACAATCCCAGAGTTTAACTGATATAAAAACAACTTTTGGTAACTTACTGTGAGAAATATAAATGTTTTTCTAAAAAAAACAAACCTTTTTTTCATTTAACAAAAGAAGTAGAGCTGCATATAATTACTTTCATCTCATTATTTCATTATATATCAATCATTTCAGGTGAAACAATTCAAAGTCCCCTTTGCAAGTTCCCAGCCTAAGGTGACATTAAATTATCTGTTTCCAACTAACAATTATTTTCATTATTAATTAATCTGTCGATTGCTCAGTAGCAAACAAGTATTGAGGTTTGATACCATCAAGATGCTTTGGCCCAAACTCAAACACCGGGATGATGGAAAGTAATGACAGTAGACGTTGGCAGTGAAAAGGACCAAATGCTTTATGCTTGAGAAAGCACTGGTTGCAATTCCTGACCCAGTCAAATACATTTATACTGTCAGTACTGTTCACCAATAGATAATGATGAATGATGGCTATAAAACCAGCTAAAATTAATATAATCAGTGTGTCGCCACAGTCAGATTAATCTTCAGCCTACTCGTGCCGGAACTAAACACAGTCAATGAGGTGGTTGATTTAAGTGATAGCCTACATATTAATAAAAGGGAATATGGGTTAAACTGGTTCATTTATTCATATGGTGACCTTGTGCTCCCTTTTGTTGAGTGTAGCATCAGCTTCATTGTGTTGACATTGACTTAAGAGGTGAGTAATTTTGGAAATGTACATGTTAAGGTAGATTGCATAAAAGGAACAAAACAAATAAGATAATTATACATAAAAAATTTCCACGTCGAAGACTAACTGTGTGATGACTTGGTAGTTGGTGTGCTGACACACACTTTTGTGTAATGTAGTGTTTTTTTGACTCCTGTCTTATAAGCAGTATAACTTGTTTAAAACTAACTAGTGACGTGACTCATATCTAACAGTCATAACACAATGGATGAGTTCCAGGAGTTTTGTCAAGTACACTGACAAATCCACCTCATGATCAAAACATGTTTTTCCACTGATGAAGATTCCTCAACATGCTCCCCATCATATCTTTTGTTCCTGGTGCTGCTGCACACTATCACCACCTAGTGGCCAATCTGAGGGCTGGTGGACGTTTTTTAAACAAAGGATGATTAAGAAGAACTTTGTGAATCACTATGATCTTTCAGTGAATGAAAGTACCACGCATTTATCCATAAAACACTAATGTGGCACTTTAAACTGTTCTGCTCCATGAGGAAAAGAATACTTAAAATACATCAAAAATTAGAAACAAATATTTTGGATGTTAACTCTAAATCATAAATAAGAGACAATTCTATATTTTAATTTAACCTAAAACGTTGTGGACAATAAATTTATTCATAGGGGATGACATAAAGGGATGAGGTCATGTCTGATATAAGAGTCTGCCCGTCACAGCAGCAGCGGCTTCCCAGAACTAAGCTGATGTCATCATTAGTACAACCTGAGCATTGAGAGCCGTCAGCAAGACGATACAACGCAGAGAACTACGACTCCTGTCCCAACTGTCAATGTACAAACCAGATTTCTAGTTTTTCCATCACTTTTCCACATCGATAATACAATTTTAATGTTTGTTTTTTTTGTTTTACCTGTGGACAAATAGCCATGAGTCACGTGTTTCACTGAGCGTCAGAGCAGACATTCTGCTCTTTGAATAAAACATTTTATCTCACAGCAAGAAAACAACAGAAGAAACAGACAAAGAAAAGCAACAGCAGTAATTCACCTCTGTCAGCTGCTGTTCAACAATGCCTCTGTACTCCAGTGTGACTGGCTGCTCTTTGGGGCCCTCTGCTGCCAACATCTGGCTTGCAGAGCCAAGCACATAACTGCAAAAAGATTTACAGTACAATATGAAAGGGGCTAAATACGCAGGTACAGTGAGGATATGAGCAACACTACCTTTGTTAATTTATCACATTTAGGCTCTCTTGGTAATAAACTGCTGGTTTAAAATGACAGTTTTCACCATTCTGCTTCATATATGATCAAACATTCAAGGCTGAAACGTACCTGTCGATGTCTGCTACATTGAAACAGAATGTAAATCTCTTGTTGTCCAGGCTCTTAGGGGTGGATGCGTAAACCATGCCAAGCACAGAGTTGCAGCCTCGACAGATGAGATCCACGATCAGACTGGAAGGAAGATTATAAAACAAAGAGGGAATAATTTCACCAGAAATCAGACAGTGAGACAGATTTAATCCAACAAATAAACCTTAATGCATGCAATTTAAAAACAACACATATGAGCTTTCTCCTACTGGTCTGCCAAGTGTATAGTCACTGACAAGAGGGACAAGTATAGTCAATAATTACTTTTCAG
Source organism: Pampus argenteus (assembly GCA_036937835.1). Classification (NCBI taxonomy): domain Eukaryota; kingdom Metazoa; phylum Chordata; class Actinopteri; order Scombriformes; family Stromateidae; genus Pampus; species Pampus argenteus. The sequence goes on from CM072874.1 coordinate 9,996,917, forward strand.
ATGAGCATTTTACACCCATGTTGCTTTTTATGTTTGGTCAAAGTTTGCATCCAAGTTTTTAAACGTCCCATCCTAGAACAGCTACAATAAAATGCTGCTTTTTAAATTTAAGTTAAAGCATCAGGTTTCATTAATCTAGCAATATAATTTATAATATTGGAACTACAACAGGTGTAATCCTGCGCTGTAATGAGCACTTTTTAATTTGAGTATGTTATGCTGACTAAGTAAAATGATGAATGCATGCCTTTTACCTGTACTGGAGTGTTTTTTACACTGTTGTGTTACTACTTGTAACTGAGTAAATGATCAGGGTACTTTATTCATTCATTCATTTATTTATTTATTAATGAATTATTGGGCTTCTCACCAGAAAGATCTTTTGCTGACTTCATGCAGGTGAGTGTCTTCTCCAACTATGACGTTGTCAGTGACTCCTAAAACCAAAACATCACAAACATCATTAAAAGAGTGAAAATATGTATTCATACATTGACTTCCAAATGTCTAAATCCCCAGCTAGTACAACTGCTGCAACTTTCCAAGCAGTTTGAACTGATAAATATATATGTGTGTGTGTGTATTTGATTTGTGTAGACAAACCAAAGCAGAAAACCGAGCAACTCTATTTTTAACCAACACTCACGTTTCAATCGTATCTGGTTTTGGTCATCTTCACTTCCATCCCAGGACATTGAATCCCCAACAGGCAACTTGCACTTCCCGCAGATGAAGACCACAGGTCCGTCGTCAGCCTCCCGGCTGTCCTCGTCCTCCTCTGCTTTGCCAAACAACTTTTCTTCGACGGCGGAGGAGTCTGTGCTACACACTTCAAATGTGTTATCTGCACGTTTCTGTCGACGTTTTACTGTTTTTTCTCTCGCCGCCATTTCTACTAGTTTCTCCCAAAAACCAAAACAAGCTGTTTCAACTTTGAACCTACGCGGCTAGTTGACAGTGAAGTGACGAAGATCCCGAGTATCCAGGCACCGCAAGATCATTCACTCAGACCTACTTCCGTCTTCGCTTAGATCGGTTAAACACTCAAATAATTATCTACATAAAAGTTCATCGGGCATTATTTATTTATTAATTTTAACGTTAATGCATATGTATCTTATACATGTGTCTTCCAACTCTTACTCTACACTGTTCCAGACTAATAGACAAAGTTCCTCCGGCATTAATAATAATAGTTCGTGAACTATCTTGACCTGATTTGTATCTTTGTGAGTCTAGAGGAAACGTGAACCGGATAGACTTTTTTAATACAACAAGCTTGATTATCTTGTTTTTACTATTATTATAATTACACAGTTTTCTTCAATGTATTGAATTCGTGACCAATTTTCGCCTATTTGTATTATATTTAAAATGCCAATTGTTTTGACTAAAGTAGCTTGGACATTTGCTCCATCGTCGTCTCATTGGCTGGTAACCCGGAAGTTATTAGAATGATTTCGGTGGGCGCGAATTGAATGTTGTCGTTTTTTAATCAGGCTGCTGGACCACTTAAAAGTTTGTAGAAGCTAGTTGTTGTGGGTTTTTTTTTGTAGCGTTTTCACTCGTCATGTGTGAAAAGATCAAGAAGGTAATGTCCAGTGTTTTGCTAACATGTCAGTTAACGCAGTGACTGCTGTTGTTGGCTTTGTTTATATCGTCCAGTTTGTCATGTGGCTTCCTCAGGTGAACAGCTGGCTCAGTACAGTGTTTGGGGATCAAGCTGTGCCACAGTTTGAGGTCAACACTAGGACAGTGGATATACTGTACCAGCTGGCACAGTCCAGTGAGGCCCGGTGCAGTGACACAGCTCTCCTCATAGAAGACCTCAAACAGAAAGCGTCAGAGTACCAGGCGGATGGTAAATAACTGACACACAGCAGAGATGCAGGTGTTGTTTTTTTGTTTCACTCTGTGGAAACGAAAATGTATTTTAAAGGATAAGTCCAGTTTATTACAACTTGGGTCATCTTTTTGTAGTTTTGGCCATTGTTTCGTCTCTGCTATGACTGTACTCACTAAAGTACTGGATATCTGCTGCAATGAAGTCCAATGTGGCAAAACACATGTAGTCACATCCAGTCTCAGTAATAATATTTCATAGAGCTGCAATTATTAGTTGTTGGACAGAAAACGAATTGGCAACTATTCTGATCATCAAATAATCATTTTAGTCCTTTTTAAAGTTGTCACGTAACCAGATCTCTGCCATTAATGTGATAAGGTGGATAAAATATGACAATACAGTAAGACCTAAGTTGTAATAAACCTTTAATGGACTGATTCAGTGTATGTAGATGCTTGTTGATGCAGTTGTGTTTCCTCCATCTAGGTGCTCATCTCCAGGATGTTCTTCTGCAAGGTGTTGGTCTGTCCTGTGCAAGCTTATCAAAGCCTGCTGCTGACTACTTGTCGGCTTTAGTGGATAATGCTATGGTGCTTGGTGTCAGAGACACATCACTGAGCAGGTAAGATGTCATTGTTGTATTGTAGTCACCCAAAAAAGAAGGAAAAAAAGCAACATGGATTTTTATGTCTTGTGTAGCTTTATGCCAGCAGTGAACAACCTCACTAACGAACTTCTGGAAGCGGAGAATTCAAACAGAAGACTTGACAGGGATCTTAGAGCCCTCGGAAAAAGGCTTGGTGCCACTCTGGTGCTGCGGCGCAACTTACAAGAGTAAGAAAATGGATACAGATGATCACACTAGCATGTTGATATTTATTATTGTATTAATACATAATGCTACAGTATATCAGCATATCCCAAAATCCAGTCACAACACAAATAAACCATTCGCTGCCACGCATTGCGATTTATCTGTGAGCTGTGTTCTTTATTGTCTTTAGGGATATCAACAAAACTGTCAAATCTCAGTCCATGGACAGCGCTAAAGCGGAGGAGAGGCTGCTCAGCATGGGTTTTGTGACAAGAAAGACTAAAGAGTTTAATGACACAAGGGAGAGAGCAGAGGTGTGTTGTGTGTACTATATATTACAATTATCTGTACCAAAATGAACAAAAATGTGCTTCTGATAACTTCCTATGCAGCCTGAGGACATTATTGGTGTCACTAAAGAAAATGACAATCAATGTAAACCTAAAAAAAATCAATCAATAACCAAATAGCATAGAAATAATCAAAAAAGTGTGTAAAAGATGGAAAGAATGAAGTGTCTAGAAAAGCCTTTGCTAGTATGTAGCGATGGGAAAGTGTGCTAAAATTGAATGCTGAATATTCAATATGTTTTTCCGATAATGTAATTCATAGCTCAATAATGTTGCCATGGCAAAAAAACAAAACTTCATCAGCTTTATTTTGTTCAGAAAGACAGACTGTATTTTGACCCAGCTGAAATGTGAGCATCATGTTACTGCCTCTGGTTCAGAACGCAGAGGTGATGTCGCGGACAGGTCCAACAGTCAACGCCCTTCGTATCATTGTCAGGAGGCACCAGATATTCTGAATATTAAAGCCACAAAGCAGTAGGCAAGACAGTTCTATCACAAAGCTTTTTTCTTTTTTTTTTGGCTGTTTATCAATCTTGCAGGCTCAACTTATATCCAGGAACATGGAAAAGTCCATCACGCACCAGGCTATTGTGCAGCTCTCTCAGGTAATTACAACTGCAACACAGTCAGGCATCATGGAGTGACAACATGACACTTTCTGCTTTCAGGCTTTGAAGTGTGTCATCTCTTTTTCTCTTGCTGTCTCTTCAGGAGGTCACTGCACTGAAACAAGAAATAATTCCCTTGAAAAAGAAACTGGAGCCTTACATGGATCTAAGCCCAGTATGTTTGTCTGTCTTGTAAAACTCTCCATGACCACCAATAATGTTATCAACATTATACATGTATTAACACATCTTTTCATAACAGTATTTTCAGAGAAACATGTAGCCAACCAGCTACGATTTTCCTTTACTAAGTTTGTTTTTTCTTTCTAAACTACAATAGAGCCCATCTCTTGCTCGAGTGAAAATAGAGGAGGCAAAAAGAGAGTTGGTGAGTGTCTTTAATAGTTGATTTAGTGATGTATGAGATGTGATTGCTCGCTGATTGATTATTCTTTCCTCAATTACAGGCTGAGATTGATTCCCAGTTTGAGATGAATGTGGATTTCAAGTGAAGATGTGTGAATTTTTGTTTCTGTTTTTCTGTTTTTAGTACATTTTCAGTTTGAAAAGTAATAAAGTAGCTCATTTCATGTCTTGGTGATTTCTTTGTCATGTGTGGAACTGTGCAATTTAACAAATGTATCATTATTTTATATCAGTAGGCTTGTAGATGTGGTTGCCAAAACATTATTGTATTGTTTTTTTATTATTTTTTGTAAAATTTGTAGTAAGTCCACCTTTGAACCAACTAATAGAAGCAGCATTAGCAGATCAAACTTTATGTTAATTTAAGGTAAGATTGACACATTTCTGATCCCAACTTCCTGCTGTTAAGCTTAATCTTTGTTACTCCTGATTTATGTATCTCTATTTGATTCTCAGTTGTATAAAACCTCAAACTAATCAAATGATTCTCTCTCTGTTGAACACTATATAGTAATAACAACACAAAGCAGGTTTTGATTGTTCCCAGTAAATAAAGCCACCTTGACCAGACTTGTTATATGCATTTATTCTGGCTACTTAGAAATAATTATGTTTTACAAGAAACTTTAAATATATTAATTCATGATCATTTCTAGCCACAGATGAGAAGAAAAGGACTCCTTGATTTTTTTTCGTTGAATCTATTTGATTTATCTCCTCCTCTTCCTGTTTGTAAGAAACATCATTAGCACTACTCAAATGTTTTGTCTTTATGTTCTGGCTGCTTCTTTCTTATCGTGGGTCTGTGTTCCTGCATGTCGTGAGAACTCTTGAGAACTCTCAGCTGCATATTGATAATGCATTGTATACATTAAACTTTTAAACAAGCATTAATAGCCTAATAGATACATGATGTTATAGATAAATTTACATATAAACTCATATTCATGTTTAAAATTGATTTGCTTCTTAAATCTCCACTATCTAAACATCCCCTGCGTACACATCTAAGTATTTCAGAACCATAAAAACACGTGTTTTGAATATATTTTCTCAAGTGAATTTTTTTCCCTGTTAAACCCACACAGCTGTATGTTTTCTGCAGTGCAGGAAACTTTTGAGTTTGACAACAAAATTCCACAGGCTTTGGAGGGATAACAGCACAAGAAAGAGGGTTGAGGAGCCACTCCCTGGGTGCCTAAAGCTAAAGTACAGAGAATAGGACAAACTAGGGGGTCTGTCCAGTTTGCATGCAAAATATCACCCCTCAGTTCCTCCCCCTGTCAGTTCTCCCCCTGTGGAGCTGGCCATGGAGACCCCAACGTCTCAGTCAGTGTGACTGTTGTAAGTCTCATATGTAGATTGACTGGTTACCATGGAGTGGGTCATGGATGTGGGCTGGGGAGCAGTTTACTCAGTAGGCCTCCTTCTTCATTCAAAGGCACCATGGTTAGGACATCAGGAGTTCATGAAAAGAAACAGGATGAAAATATTATTCACTTTTAACTTGATTGTGATCTTGCCACTATAGCTGAAGCCAACTTGGGACACAGAGCAACTTATTTTATACAATTCAGAAAAATGAGCATTATTCAAATACTGTAACAACTACAAGGCCACCATGTTTTTGACATTCAAATGTTCTTATTGCAACAGTGAGTTAATAGTATTGTGAAAGAAGGAAAGATAATGACAGGAAGAATGAAAAGAAAAGGAGGAAATTAACACACTGAAAGCATTTTGCCATAATCCAAAAAGTAAACATGCGCCTCATTGGGTAAAAAGTCCAGCCAGTGCGTCATACCACTGAGTGTGTCGCCCCTCTTCCTTTTAAAATAGTTTTATCTGCCACGCCCACTCCATAATTCCCCCCTCAGCTGTTACTGTAAGTCGCTTTCTGTTTCCACATGGATCCATTCACAAATCTGTGGTGTTGAACCTCAGGGAAGTCGGATCGGGAGTGTTACCTCGTGTCGGATTATTCACCTCCTCTTGTCAGTTTTCAACAACTTGTTGCGCAGCTGCTATTTCTAACCTCCTCTGTGGTCCATTACTACAGCGCTTCATCGGCTGAACGAGGTTATTTTCTGCCTGAAGGAAAACATAAGAGCTGATTTTTCCAAAACATTTTGACCTTTCTCTGTGATTTTTTTTTTCTATGACGTGAGCTGGTTGAATTTTCGAGTCTCTTGAATATGATCTCAGAGGCAGGAGATGCGAGTCATGAGCCGCAGACTGGACTGGAGCCACAGCCTCTTCTACCTGACGTTACTTCTGTGGACCAGACGCATGAATGGACTGGCTGACTTCTCACGTAAGATGAAGATGATGGTTGGTGGTGATGAAGATGATGGCGGTGGTCATGGTTAAAGATCATAGAAAGGATTTCGTCCCAATGTTGTTATTTAGATGTTGTATGGGACTGCACTGTTTTGAGTGGTGTAGTAATAGCTACAGTAGGGAGAGTGAGACTTATTACCAATGTAAATATATGGTGAAATAGATGAGGTTCTTCTATTTTATTTATTTAGTTTACACATCTCCATCCCATCTGAGCAAGATTGTCTTAACCTGTCTCAGATGGTGTAATGTAATAGTGTGGGGAGTGAAATATATATATATATATATATATAAAGGTAGGTCATACTAGGTTGCAGAATATGCCACACAGGGACAAGGTCAAAGCCACAGGTGCAATAGGTAAAAGGTTGTTTTAAAAATCAACACACCGTCAAGACGTCCAGGGACCAACGAGACCTCTGTTTTGCATTGTTTCTTCTGGATTACAGACTAACTAATGGCTTTTTATTAAACAGACTATTTGTCCAGAATCATTACCATTCATTCTGCTCACGCGTGTGACGGACAGCCTCTGCGACTCCACTGTCCACGTCACTCCACCATCTCCATCCAGTCCGCCTTCTATGGGAGCAGCGATGCGCGGCTGTGCAGAGCTGACCCTCCACTCGGAGCCTACAACCACAGCTGTTCAGCTTTTACTGCTCTACAGGTGCGGTTTGTGTAGGATATATAGCACTTTTCACTCTCACTGGGTCAGTTTTGTATAGGTGAGTGTTAGCTATTTGACCTGTCATATGTGTCTTAGTTTTTTTTTTTACTGAACACACCAGGCTTCGATTAGCTGGCTGCTGATGGTCTAATGGTTCATTTAGATTTATGAAGGCACAGCCCACGGTCTCCCACTTGTCAACTAGTCAATGCATCACTCTTTTTGCATTTGATTTGGCTGTCTCTAAGTGTATGTGTAACATCAAATCCCGTGTACTGTACTGGCAGAAGCTGCTGTCAGAGTGTCAGAGCCACAGAGATTGCCAACTGCCTGTCAACCACCTGCTGTTCGGGAAGGACCCCTGTCCCGGAACGACAAAATACCTCCATGTGGACTACAAATGTAAACCAAGTGAGTTCAGTAGCTCAAATCTCATTTGTCTCATTGTCATGTCCCTTCCCACTCTGCTCAACCTCTTTATTCTTTTTGTGGGTTTTTTTTTCCCCGCACTCAGCTGAACACAAAAGACATGTGGCGTGTGAGGGAGAAACCATGAGCCTGCGCTGTAAGCCCCCCAGGGTGCTGAACATCTATGCAGCTGTCTATGGGAGAGGTCTGGGCCAGACTGACACCTGCCCCTCACACCTGACAAGACCACCCCCATTCGGTGAGTTGACAGGATATTCAGTATTCTTCCTGGTGGTAACTAACAGACAGTTAAACAACAGTTTACATTACTTTTTAATGTTTCCTCTTTACATTATGTTTCATTCAGTCATATTATGCAGGACATTTGTTGGATTTCTTTGTGGCACAAAACAGAAAAACATGTGCTGTCCAGATCTGCAAACTGTTATGAAAAATGAAAACATTACCACTTTAATCAGTCCTTATTTACTATACACCACACTATAAACTCAGAAAATGTGTCTTATGATTCTGTTTCACGTTGCTGCTCCCTACAGAGTGTCTGAACCATGAGGCTGTACACTCGGTGTCTAAGGCCTGCTATAGCAAACAGAAGTGTGCTGTTGCCGTCAACAACCAGACCTTTAGGGACCCCTGCTTTCCAGGAACCAGGAAGTACCTCAGTGTGGTCTATTCTTGTGGTAGGAGTCTTTTTTTTTTTTTTTTTGTTTCCTCATGCACAATATTACAAACCTGGTAATAAATTAGAGAGAACTTTCAAAATAGGAACAGGCTTACATGAAACTATAGGTTGCTTAGGTCATATGTTTCTGTTTGTGTCTTTTTTCATTATGTGACAGGACCTTCGTTGCACATTTGTAGTTTCCTACTGTGGATTCTTATCTGCTGATCTCAGCCATCAGCTGTTCTTATCACAGCACAGTAGCAGGGCTGGCGAATAATAGACTGAGCTCAGATTTTGCGGGTTGACGCTGATATCCTCATGAACTTCCTGCTACTGGCACAATTGCCACTGAGGTCATCCAGCAAACATTGTTCATCTATCATAATTTGGAGTTACAATTCTTCTAACTGGCTCTGTTGGCTCCATCTAGCACAAAACAATGTGTGTGAACCTTGTAGGCCAGTTATCAACAATAAATTGGACGGAAAGTATTCATGATTTCAGAGTGTAACTCTGTGGTGGACCCAGAAGGTCTGTATGTGGGATATGGTGTGACTGTAGATTCATTAAGACTGTCAGTCTATTGCAACAAATACTGTCTCCTCTGTCTTTCTTGCAATAGTACCACAGACTTTACTAAGGGAGGCAGACCCCAGCATTTTCAGCTCTACTTCATCTCCGACTGTGGACACAGAAAAAGGTAACATCATATCAACTGTTCCAGCTTTTTTTTTTTTTTAGCCTTTTCTTCACATCATTCACATCAAAATTCAAATTTTTACCACAACTCCTCCTGCAGATCTGGGGGAACCTTTTCCCAAAGGGTCAAGAAGGCCAGACAACTCAGGAGCTGTGATGAGCAACTCTCTCCTGACTTATGCCTATATCAAAGGTAAACATTATTCACATCATGCATGTGCTCATGATGTTTAAATAATGTTGTATTACATCTGCTGCTTTCATTTCCCATACAGAGCATCCAGAAATGGCAGCGCTGCTGTTCACCTCCAGCGTGTGTGTCGGTCTTTTACTCACACTGCTGGCTGTATCGGTCCGAGTGACCTGCAGAAGACACCGTCACAGAGATCAGAGACTCACACCCGGGTTCCACAGTGAGACCCTCACCTGCCAGGAGGATGAGGATGATGAAGAAGAAAATGATGATGATGATGATGTAGAGGGAACAGAAAGTGCTTTAATCTCAGCCACAGAGAGGAAGGCAATATACGGCTGGGAGGAGATGACTTATGTGAGTGAGGCAGCGGAACGGGCTGAGAGGATTGAACGCAGAGAGATGATCATACAAGAGATTTGGATGAATTCCTATCTGAACGGCAGCTCATGTTAACTGAATGCTATTCAGCACCTTCAGGATCTTTTTTTCAGGATTTTCTCCAGCAGCTACCAGCCTTTTTACTTTTTTTTTTTTTTACATCATAAAGCAGTTTGTTGTGTTTTTTTTGCCATTTTTGCGAGAGTATTCAGATTATAAAGAATGTAATGTTTAGGTGAAACTGCAGTAATGGTCATTTTGAAAGGGTCAATGGGGTTTTATGCTGTAAAAGCATAGTCACGGGTTAGTTTTGCAGTAACAAAATCATAAATTCTGATTGCTCAAGTGTTGTATTTATTCACATTCACCACCAGATGAAGCTAGGATTTCAGGATGAATACATTGTTTAGTGCTTCAAAAAGGGTCAAATCACTGGTCTTGACAGAAGTCATACATCTCCTACTTTCATTCAAGAATGTTACTGTATTGATTACTTATCAAGGGGTCTCAGCTGATGAATTACCATAAACCAAAGAACATGTCAGTCTATTGCTCTCATCTCCCACTGGGCTTGAAATGCCTTTTCATTATGAACAAATTGTTTAAGTGTCAACTGTTTACTTTCCTAGCAGTGAAAACATTCAGTCAACAGTGATTTGATTCATTATGACTGAAACAAAAGTAAGAACATTACAGTGTTTTATCTACTGTAGAACTACATTAGTGGTAATTAAAACTGGTCCATACCAGAGACCCACGGCATGTATTCTACTTACACCTGCCAAAACTGATCACTGTCTGTTTAACGAACCATCCGAAGTGAATGTACACAAGTTGAAATTATCCTTTAAATGTACAAACACATCCACTAATCCAGGATGTTTTTTTTTTAATGTAGTGCTCTCCTCTCTGAACCACAGCTCTGTCAGTAGTTCCATGGAGCTGATTTTACTATGTGGGAACTTCCTGTTTCAGAGCAGCACCGACTTTCAGAAGTGTGTATCACTGACTGGAGACAAAGAGAGGAAAGGTGTAGCATCCTTGTCCCTGCACTGGGATGTAAAACTATTGAATGTTCATTAACACTTCATTAATACAAAATGTATAAACACTGTAAATACATGCTACATTGGAAGCTATTTTAGTATTTTTTTTTTTTTACACACAAATGGAAACTTAGATTACACTTAAATGTTATTTTATTTTCACAGCTTCAATAAAAAGATAACTTTACAACATGGTAATACCATCAGGAGTATCAGAGGAAGATGATCAAATACATCTGGTTTATAATGACATTAGCCTTGGTGTGACATCATTACCTGTTTTATCATACAAGGTGTCACACACACATTCTTTTACATGTCAGTTAATTTCTTGTTTTTTGTCCATAAACTCAGAAATGCATCTAAACAACATCATCTTTGTGTGCCTGACTCGAATGATCGCACCTGCTGTATATTATATTCTCTGGAAGATAAGGCATCAAGTAAGAGCAGCAGCTCCAAGGTGGCAATCAGAGTGGTAGTTGTCTTTATCTCGGTCCCCATTTTATGTTGGTGAGGCCTTGAAACTGTCTCTTGAGTGCCTGTTTGTCAGACCACTCTGAATCCATGTAGCCATCATCATCTGTCTCCAGTTTCTGAAAATGTTACCAGAGGAAGATTAAAAAGGCTCATGTAGGAAAAGACAGGACATAATTTGTTGAAATGTGTTCTTTTTGCAGAATCTTTCCTCACCTTGAGTTCCTCCTGCCTTCTGTAGTAATGCATCATCATCTGTTTCTGCTGCTCATCAGTGACCAGGGGCTCTCTCGCTGGTGCCCCCTGTCCTTTCTGAAGGGAACGGCATCAAATGGATTACGGTTATTTTCAAAACCACCACAAACCCCACAATTGGCTGAGATATACCACAAAAGTCTCTTACCTTTTGAATTTTAACAACAAGCTTGGTCTTTTCATTTTTGCCAATGTATTCCTGCAGTTTTTTCCCTCTCTGCATGTCTTTGCCAGCCCACCATAGCTGGCACTCATCCTCCGTGATCACCTGCAGAGATGCCTGAGGCAAGGAGAAAGGTGGAGAGGGCAGATGCAATAGGAATGGAGGGGAGAAAGGTGAAGAAAGAAGTGATCAAAAAGAAACAGGATGTAAATCAGGGGTTCTCAACCTTTTGTAACTGCTAGTCAACTACTGAAACAGGTCCAGCTGTTTACCTGTGTTCCTGAGAGGTCTTCCTGGTCTTCAAACTCCATCCTGATAGGGTCATGAGGAGGCAGCCCCATGGGATACACAATCATGACTGCACCCCTTAGCTGATCCAGGGCTTCTTTCACCATCTCCATGGTAACACACACATTAGCTTGAACTTGTTTCTGAAGGATAAAGAGAAAGACAGACTGAAGTTTTGACCCTTACTAAGCAAGATCTAAGATTAAGTGGGAACTCTTATACTCACTTTGGAGATAAGTGCCTTCGCCTCCTCCACTGTTCGCATCAATACCTCCTTCATTTTTTCATTTGGAGCTGGTAAAAGGTAAAGAGATGGATGTCTTTGTTATTTATTGAAATCCCTCCTTTTTACTGTCTGCATATAAACAAATGGCCATTTATACAACACACTTCCATGCAAATAAAAACAAATAGCTGTAAAATTAACCTCTTCACACAATCATTTATTGCGTATTGAGTATCCACGGTATGGATGCACAATCAATACTAATATAAGAGGCGCAGTATAAGAGGGATACATTTCTGTCCACACATGTCACAGTTTGCAATTCAAAGCTACAACTGCATGCCCACGATGAACATGTACAATTTAACATCTAAAAAGGATATCAAGTGTCAAAGTCTGCATTTAGAATACACTTCTTGTTCAAGATTCAGTCTCACCTTGTCCGTTCCTCCTCCCAATTTCATCCTTCCTAAGCACCGGCCCTCCGCTGGGCACACACTTATCTTCCCACTCATCTCTCAGGTTCAGATCCACAATCTGCTCCTCTGTCAGCCCCTGCATGTTGGGTGGCAGTGTAATGCCGTGGTCCGCCAGCTCTGGGATCTCTGAGGGTACATTAACGGTTGACACAAGTCTGTGAATATGTTGAAGCTCAGGAAAAAAAAAGCCACTGTACTTAGACACAGTTACTAGACACATCTCAGAGGTAAAATACTGAAAGTTAGTGCTTAAAAGTAGTTATATCAAGTTAGTGTTTTGCTCTATTCAGTTTAATAGCTGTGAGTTACTACTGAAGCCTGTCATCCCCACAGTGTGTACAGAAAACATTAAGGATATCAGTTTCACCTGAACATATTCTGTCCACTTTTAGCCTCCCGTTGTAAATGGCTGTTATTTCCTGGATTACCGTCTCCAGATGCGCGTCTACCATGGTGTTAAAAAGAAACTGGCTCTCTTCTCCGCGCTTCACATGCAGCTGCACCATCTTTCAAAGTAGCACCTGTCCGCCTGTTTACCTCCTAAACACGTTACACGTTAAGGGATTCGTTGTCGTATAAAACAGACAACAATACGAAGATTTATCTGCGACGGCAACTACACCGCGGTGTTTGGGAGAACGAACGATGTAACCATAGCAACAGTAATGCGTGGACGATTCTAGAAATCAGTCAAGCTAGCTTTTAGCAAGATAGCTGATATGTTTGTTTTTACATTTACTGCCTCGACCGGCGAAAGTGTACTCTCTGTACGGTGACTGAAATAGTAACGTTAACCACATGTGTGGCTTAAAGACAAACAAAACAAGATGTTCCTTCCACTGTTCAGACTGGACTCACAAACTGTTTACATGCGACACTCGTTACAGATGCGCATGCGCATACAGACTACTTCTGATCTTTTTACGGCAGGTAAGATGAATACAAGTCGCATTGCTGCCCTCTAACAGTGAGTCGCTGGTATTGCCGTGATTTGTATATTATTTAAGGAAAGGAAAGTAGTAAATAAAAGTGAGGAGAATGGTTGGAATGGCTCAATCAAAGAATACTGACCATGTCTGGTTTTATAAAGAAGGGACATGAAGATTGTTAATACTGTCTACAACAGTATTATATTATGATGAATTTCAGGATATTGTTTGAAGAAGTTACTAAAAGTTACAGGATCCATACAAACCAGTGGGTGCTTTTAGACAATAATAGCCAGGATCCTATTGGCTATCTGTTCTGGGAAAAGTTAAACTGCATATAGACTATACATGTAGTTTTGTCATAAAAATGTAGGTACCTCAGTTCATATTGTGCAATTAATTTAAGAAGATGGTTTATTTTAATTCAAGAGCGTAAAATTCTTTGTGGTGTGTAATTAAATAGTAGCCTGCAGTCAAAAGATGACAAACATCAACATTCAGGTAAACTTACATTTATTTTTGCATACATACAACATAAACCGCTTCATACATAAATGTGCAATCAGCTATGCACTTGGAATATGGAACGCTGGATATTGACATGAATCGCTGCTTCACGTTTTCTCTTTAATACATACTGAATATGTTCAACGACACAGACTCTTATTTACTATGGATTACAGTCATTAAAAAGGGACACCAACCTCACAAAAGGAGCCATTTCGTTTCCTATAAAAATCTCATCTTGAATATGACATGACACAAAGCGCTGGCTAGTCACTGATAATACAGACACAGCATCTACTGCACACATTGGGATAACACAATAAATGCATTTTAGAGATGACATCGACATGTAAGCAAAGGCAAACCCGAATACACTTGCTTACATAGCTACCGCTTTTAGAGCAGTGAATGAAGATTATTATTACTATTTTACACGGTTTTTAAACAAAGTGCAGAAGCGTTAGTTACTGGTACTGTCATGTGTCTGATGTTATATTCTCCATGAACCATCCAAATGCTTGTAAGACTCGACATTTCAGGCTTTTACATAAATTCTAAGGGTCCGGGGTTAGCGCTGACTATATTGATCCTTTTGCGAACCTATTCCTCATGATCAGTGTCAATCTAAAACCTGGAAAAACTCAACAGCAGTTAAGAAGTGAAGTAGGCAGTACAGGAAAAACAATACTGACACATCATATCTGACATCACCACATACACACCGCGTGAATAGTTCTCAGAAACAATTACTCTCAACTGGAGGAAATAGCTATGGGGGCTAGATATCACAGGTAGGTCTTTAAATGCTGAGAAATGTTTGACAATTCAATGTGTGAGCAAAACAACAAATCACACTACATTGTCTGGAATGTGGCGCCTGGGAAGGAGACAACAGTCAGCTGGAAATAGTTATCAGGTGATGAATTTTAGGCTGAGCAGTAAGGGAGGTTTGGTCTATTTTCAGCAAAGGTGGTGAAAATTCTTCCATTATTGGGGCAACAGGGTAAAACTCTCCCTGGTGGGTGCTTCAGGGGAAATAGTTAACATTTTCGCATACAGTGATGCTACTCCAAGGCTTTTGGTGGGCTGGAGAGTAGAAACATACAGTCAAAGCCACATGTGAGTGAATACAGTGGCTGTTAGTTCAGAACATAAAAAAAAAGACTTTCTAAGGGAAAAGCTCTGTGTAAAGATCACTCAATGGTATTCCACTGCCAATTCTGTACACACACACACACATCCAAACACAAATACTGTGTAATACAACAACAGACAATTTATGCACCTCAAACACAACACATTACTTCTCACCACAGTACCAACAATAGATTATTTAGAGTAAATGTCCTTAAAATTAAAATCATGACTTTTGCGATCAACAAAAGTTTAAGTAAAAAAAAATGTGCCCTTTTATTATGCATGTCATGTACTGGCTGACATGTCCACAGACCCAAATCACAAATCATCTTCATACTTAAGATTAATAGAAGTATGCACACACACACACACACCCGATCTGAATTTACAATAGTATGGTTTGATGCTTTGGATAAATTAAGAAGGATCAAAACACTACAGAGGTGGGAAGATTTAAAAAAAAATCCCTCATCTGTTCAATCCGCAGGCTCTCTTTTTTTTTGTCACTCTGCTATGATGATCAAGAATATAACCTGGAGAGCATGTACAGAATTTCAGTGCATATCAGTTACATTGTGCAAACCACTGATACGGTCATCACAAACACACATACGCACATTTAGCGTGTAGTTTCCACATTGAAAACATACATTTATACATAATTGCTATGTATAGGTTTTGATATAGAGCTACAAAATATATTTAGCTAAGCATAACAGCCTGTAGACGAGGAATGAGGACTGATTAAAGAGAGAACAAAAAGTCTTACTATCAAGTGGATGAGATGACATTAGAGCATCAGTCCTGTGGCAGTGAACAACACATTGCTTGACTGTGACATTGAATCGTTGCTGTTGTTCAATCTGTGATGTCAGCAATGAGGCAATGTCAAAAACCAAGTGCGACAGAAAGTACATTCATGATAAAAGCAAGCGCACATTACTTTTAAATTTGCACCCCTCAGACACTAAAGAAGAGAAAAAAAAACAGCTGCAGACAACAGCAGATGTGGGGGCAAATGTAAAACGTGCAGTGCATAGCTTTCTACTACATGTAAACTGACAAAAAAAAAAATAGAGTATCCCGCTCTGATGTACAGATCAGTCAAAATGGATATGAACCGCAGTGTGTCAGAATATAACAGATGCAAAAGCAACACTGATTTAGGTGAAACCTCGCAGGCGAATGCAGAGAGCTGCACAGCCACACAGACAGTGTTTTGATATTGCACATGTGATTACACACATGATTTGTGCAAATAGATATACTTTACATAACTTTATAATGTATATAATGCCATAAATAAAAAATAAACATCAGAATGATTCATATTAAAATAAATGTTAATATCAGGGGACAAGCAAACATCTCTGCCGTAAAGTTAGAACACACTAGGCTCATCCACTTCTCCTTCCTGCTCGATATAAATCTTTTTCCTGTGATTCAGAAGGGGATTGGTCTATACTTCCTAAATACTGTCTCTTTTGTACATACACTCACGCACATATACACATTTATCATAGATCTATACATATCTGGATATCTCCTTTACATATTCAGGGTGATCCTATCTTTCTGTTGACTCCCTGGCGAAGAAGCAACCATCACTGGGTCCTTCTGGGAACTTTGGATTACTGGTTGCAGTTCTAGTTGGGATGGGAGGAGGGAGGGTTGGGAATACTGAAGGGGCTGAGGATAACCAGTCGGGCTCTGAATCAAACCCAGAGTGGGAAGGCTGAGTCTGAGTTTGGGATAATAGGGAACTGGAGGGGAAGACGGGGGCTTGTGGTGTTTTGGTCAGAGGTGGAAAATCCAATACATCATCAAAAGTAACCCACTGCTGGGTCGGTTTCCCTCCTGGAGGAGGTGGCTGGCGACGAGGCGCAAGGACAGGCGGGATGGAGGACGGCGGTGCCAGAGGCAAGGCGGGGGCAGGAACTGGGTCAGGAGCGAGGGGGAGGAGAGGAGCAGGTGCAGGATTAAGAGAGGACGGAAACAGGGACATGGTCCTGGGTGCAGGTGCATGGGCTGTTGTTGTAGCAGGGGTGGGGATGAGTGGCTGAGCAAGAGCAGACTTGGTCCTCTGAAGGTTCGCTGCCGGGGTTGGAGCCTGGATGCTGAAGTCTGGTGTGAGTGAGCGGTGCTCCTGATGCTGCTGCACCAGAGGGCCAGTGAAAGGGTTGGTGCTGCTGGGTCGAGCAGGAAGCAGGTCGATTGGAAAGGGGTTGGGGGAGGCACGCAGTGTCTCCTGTGAACGACTTCGAGAGGGGACTGCAGGAGGCGGGAGAAGAGAGGAGGCAAATGGTGATGCAGTGGAGAATGAGGAGGAGGAGGAGGAGGAGGATGATTTGTTTCCCTGCAGGTCTGACCCAACGAAGGGCTGCAGGGACAGGGATGAAGGCAGAGTGTTGGAGGAAAATGTAGATGCAGGAGCAGAGGGGGGAGTCCGCAGAGAGGAGCCTCTGGTCAAGGATTGGGTGGTGTGCCAGGGAGATGACGTAGACGAGAGGAAGTTGGATGCAAGTGTGTCGAAGGGGTCGGGCTTCCATTGTGCTTCTCCTTGGATTCCATTCAGTCCATTTGTCTAAAGGAGGAAAAAATAAAAAAAAATACCTTCAGTGGTCGCAACAAATGCTGCATGAAAACATGAACCTTGAGCTAATATTATTGGAGTGTTTAACTAACTAATGGAACTAACTAATGGACTGTTTTTTTTTAATTACAATGTATGTTCTTTAGCTCAGAACTGGCTTTAAAGATACCCTGTGGAGCTCTCTTGTGTTTACATGTATAAAGTGCATTCCATGTTTCTTAACTGGAAGATACTATAAAGACAAACAAATTTGGTTGATAAGAGCTGTGACAATGTTAAACGAAAGTGTGTAAAGTTTTCACGCAAAGGTCAGAGTGAATAGGACATGTAGGCTGAATTACCAAGCTATGTCTGTTCATCGTTGCGTTAAACAGAAAAACTGGCTCATAATAAACATTGATCCATAACATCACTAGTGGTCAAAAACTCCGCAGGGCACCTTTAATCTGGTCAATTTAAAACAACAAATATGTATTGTGCAGAATTGAATACACTGATAACTGATGTATGTATCACAGTCCACATACAACCACTAACTGTGATACAAATGAATGAAATAATAATACACATTAAACAAAATGTCAAATCAAATTATGAGGTCATTGCATATGAGCTCAATGTCAGCACCTGAGACACAGTGAGCAGATATGAAAGGACAAGTGAGGGGAAAATGGCCAACAATAAATGTTTTTCCATCTCATTCATTTTTGATATGTTGACCGGTAAACAGAATAAAAAAAAAAAAAAACAATTAATGCTGCACTTTGTGAGCCTAACACAAAACAATGCATGGCCTTGCAGCCAGTTTGAAATACTAAGGAGAGATGTAGAAGGAAAGAAAATAAAGTTTCAAAATGAGAAGGAGGTTGTTACTGGGTGTAAATGTATGAGAGGTAGTAACATCAGAGCATGGGACAGTTGTGCTATGGAAGATGAAACAAAGAGGTTGTTTGATATAAAGTACCTGTCACCCTGAGGGCTTCTCCAGCTTGTGAGAGAAAGACAAATGTATCAGAGAGACAGAAGCAGGAAGAATGACACAAACAACTAAGCTCATCTGATGTGAGACAAAGCAGCAGAAAGAGGCTCTTTCCCTGTTGTTGTGCTTTCCATCTTATCATAATTTTGCATTACAAAATTTTGCGAAATGAGCAAAATTTGAGCAAGTATCTGCAGAACATGACTACACTACTGTGAGTGCGAGCAGACAGACCTCAATAAATGTTCGGTTGCTGAAATTTCAGTAATTCAATAAAAAGCATGTTGACACCAACCTGTGCTGCTGGGGCTGCTGTGTCAGACTTGGCAGCATCAGGCGGCAGAGCATGAGAGGAGCGGGAACGTGGTGGGGGTTTAGGAGAGGCTAGACCCTGTGCAGGCCCAGCGGGGGCAGGGGCAGCAGCAGCAGCAGCAGGAGGCCCTGCTTTAGGAGCTGCAGCCTGCTGTGGCAGGAGCGGAGCTGGAAGTGTGGGTTGCATCGGTGGTGGGAGTTGGGACTGAGCTGGAGGGGCAATTGGCTGGGGCTGCATGGGTGGCTGCATGGGTGATGGAACTTGTGGTCTCACTGCAGCAGGCGGTCCTGATGGTGGAGGACCTGACCCAAGAAACAAAGTACAAGGCTTAAAGCAAAGGCTTAAAATCTAAGTTAAGGCTTAAATTTACTGTATTATATTAATATTTTTTTTTATTGCCAATAATCTAGTGTATTGCCATCTGTGAAAACACATTTCCTCACCCAGAGGCAGGTCAGTTGGTTTGGCCTGGGCACTTGGCACAGGGCGTGGCGCTCCAGGGTGGGTGTCTGGGATAGGTCGGGGGGCCCCGGGATGCACCTCTTGGATGGGTCTGGGTGCTCCAGGGTGGGACGGAGGTGGACGAGACAGTGGAGGCATACTGATCACACCAGCTCGAGGAGGGATATTCTGGAGGATGAAGAGGCAACAGAGAACAGAAAGAAAGTTGAGTAAATAATCAGTAAAAAAAAAAAAAGTTTACAAACTTCTTTTTGTAATGAGTTTTAAACTCACCGGTCTGGAAACACTTCCAGGTCCAGGACCTCCTGCTGCTGCCTGACCTCGACCTGAAAGAGTTAAAACAGACAAACCAGCTATAATACATCTAGCAACAAAATGTTTCGTACAATTCTGTATTTTTAATGTGGGATGTGCCTTCTGGGGAGAGATGAAGCAGGAGCAGGAGCATTCATGGGGTAGGAATGAAAAAAAAATAGCATAAGGAGGACATTTTGCATCATATTTAACACACAAGTACAATACAAACCCACCCCAACTTCCATATGGCTGACCGTTATTTATAATGACTCAGTCATTCCTGAGCTACAGGACGTCCTGCTTACCACACCAATGGAAAGCACACACCTCTTCTTTCACTATTCTTTGCTGAGCCTGCGAACATGTTCCCACGCGACTTAGATGTCGGCTTCTAATACTTCACTGTACAGTCACACTCACCAAACGTAACCACACACACCCTTACTGTGAGAAGAGGGATTCAGCTAATTGTGCACCATACAAATGGATCAGGTGAAGACAGGCCACATAACCAACCAAACCCATCCGCCAGCCTGGAATAGGCTTATTTTGTGTTAGGGCATAAACAAATAACATAGGATTACATCAGACACAGAGGGATAATCTCACTTCACATCACTCCCCGAAAGTACAAAGAGACTTCACAAAAAAGTGGGCTTTATTGGGACAACAAACCTATATAATTGAGTAAAATAATTTGTCTTTGTTGGTATATTAATACTAATTGAGTCATGCTTTGCAGCACTCACCTGCAGCATCTGGCCGAGGAAGAGCAGGGCTTTTTGGTCCTTTGCAGCACAAAGGAAACCAAAATACATTACTGTTATAGACAACGTGCAATATTGGTCAGAGGAATCAGGTGCTCCCACTAGGAATAGCTAGCTTGTGGTGGTAATAATGCAGCAGAGCAGCCGTTTTTGATGCACACACTCTCTTGCACAAATAGTAATATTTCAGACTCCAAATCAAATATTTGCAGTTTTTTTAAAGCATCATTGAGCAAAATGCCTTAAATCCTTTTTTCTTTCTCTTTGTTTTGTTTTTTAAGACCAACAGAAAGAAGTAGTGATATACTCCACATAAAAACGTTTTGGCTTTTGCATTACCTACTTATTTTTATTTTTACAAGCTACGTGGCTGCCAAACACATCTCTCTCTCACACACACACACACAAGATTAAGTTAGCCCACAAAGTCAACAGTGAACCATCAATGTCAGAAAAAATTATCTGTAACATTGATGACAGGGTGTAAAGACTATGGGATCAGATGACATTTAAAGACACACCACCTGGCCTGTTACCTTCACTGCCTCTCCTACCAAGCAGTGGGCTGGGACATTCGCCACAGTCTTAAAGTCAAAGAGGGGAAACAGTAAAAATCAAGAGCAGCAAGAGACATAACAGAACCACAACAGACAAAAAACCTTCACACTCAGTGTTGTCAGTACAAAATAATAAAATTAAATCATGTCCTACCAGCTACTAACACATCCAATAAATTCAAATACCATGTCAATAGACTACTATAAGACTCACAGAAATACCACAGAGGAAGCATAGTCGTAAATATTATTGTAAGTTCAGTTTTCTCTACAAGAACTTAGTTTGGAAAACATCCACTGTAATTACAAATTATGGTGAGTAGTTGAGATGATGACAACAAGCACCACTGCATTATGAGTTGATCACTCACTACCTCATTACTCCCAACCCTCATCATAAACACATATTTAATTCAGCAACCTCATGTATTCTGAGATTGTTTTTTGTGGGCAATTTTGGCAACATGGCACATTTGCAACACATTGAAAAGCTGATGTTAAACCCAATGACAGCCCAGTGGTGTACACATGCAATCAGAGGCAGATCTTGATGATCTATTCCTTCTTAAAAATATGATACAAATCTGCAAAGTTTGTCTATGAACAGTAACAATGCCACTAACCAAAGCCAATGCCTACTGGGCTTGCTGGACCTTAATGAGTAATATAAAATTTGTGGGCTGCCTGTGACGTTAAATAAAAAAAGAACAAAGACAGAGCGAAGCATGGTCTGAAATACATAGTCAACTGTCAATAGCCAAGTATCAAGTCAGGTTTTACATAGTCAGGAGCACCTTTATGACTGCTGAGCTTACTGGGTTAACCGTTTTGCGTAAAGTACGATGTGGTTAAGAAACTTGCCATTATCAATACTATATATATACTCCATGCAGGCTCCACACACAAAGGCTGCTAAGTATATTATTAAGTTCTTGCTATGCGTTTTCATTTTAGATCATAGTGGGACGTATCCAACACTGATAAATTATGAACTTTTAATTGGTTTAAAGCACATTGACTGAACTGAAATGAGCATTTGAACACCATACAATACAAGCAGCTTAGTGAAACAGCACTAGTGCAACATGCCTCTCTGTGTGTAGCATCAGATAAAAAATAACAGCTTCTACTTTAAATGCTTTAGCAATGTAAGCATATAAGCACACAGTTCCACAGCATTCACTTTACCTCTAGAGTCCTTTCTAACTGGCAGGGGGCTCATGCCTCCTTCAGGAATGAGGCGAAGCAGTGGGATAAAAGTTAAAATGTTAACATCTGGCTAAAGTATTTCATACCATGAAGAAACATTAAATATCCACATCTCCAGTCTAGGGCTTCATTTAATTACTCTGAGTTAAGCTGCACGGCGGCAAAATTTCTGTGATAGAAAGTGTATACAAGAAGGTTAAGGAGGTTGAGGCTGATGTTGATGTTTTACCTGAAGGTGGTGGTGGGCGTTGAGGGGGAGCTGGTCTGGCTGGGGGGGCATTGGGACGAGGGGGAGGTGGGCGTTTGGGCTCCAGGCTTTGAGATGTAGGGGCACCGGGCTGGAAATCAACAGGAGGCCCTGCAAGAAAAGAAATAAAACAGGTGGAAATTCATACATTAAAAAAGGGAATCATTTGACTGAGGAAAAACTACACTTCTTTCCAGGACTTGCGTATTCACTCACTACTGACCTATACTTTTGTACCACCCCATTGATTTACTGTCTGTCACAAATTTAATCATTGCAGAGGTAAAGAGAGCAAAATTGTTCTTTTCTTTGACAAATCACACTGGTCAAACATAAATCAAGCTCTGTATCCCACTTCTGAGTCAAACAGACAATCATCTCTCATCACTGCGTCATCCTACAAGAAGTGCTGTGATTTCTACACTCAGTCACAGAAGTCCTTGTGCACTCTTGTCATTCAGTGTTCACCCAAGAAAAGATCAACCTACTGCACACTTTTAAAACAAAACTAATAGCTAAAGACACACTACAAGCCTTCTAATACCAAACATAGAACACATCATCACACGTTACATTTTACCTGTGATTTCTCTCCTGCATGGTGATGGACTTAAATCTGCATGCATTACAATCAGAACAAAATTACACTTTATATATTGGTAGATAAAGAACTGGAGTAAATGATTGGACTGTAGTTTTCACAACCTGAATCCAGTGTCATAGTGCATTTACCATGTGATGGTCGGGAGGGTTGAGCTGCGCGGCTGGGCCTGCTGGGGGCTGCAGGTTCTCCGTAGGTAGGGGAAGGACAGGGACTACTGCGGGGGGAGGGGAGAGGGGAGGATCCAGGGCCGGAGCCTGCTTCAGGCTGCAGGTGCTGGGGAAGGATCTCCTCCACCTCCTCATCCACATCGCCTTGTATAGACAAGAGGGCAAGAATACATCACTTTGAAACTGTAAATCCCTATAGACTTCCATATATTGGAAATAGATTTTGTAATATCCACATTTTCATCTTATTACAATCCATGGCCATCCCTCCTCACCTTCCATATCGTAATCATCTTCGCCCACGTTTGTGTCCTCCGCAAGCAGAGTGGAGCTGGCCGAAGCAGGGATGCTTCCACAGATCCTCTCCACGCTCATTTCCTCCTCCAGACTCTTAATCCAGCCTGGACTCTTCAAACGGATGTCAATCACTTTGCCGAGGACCTACAATTTAACCAAGACACAGAGCGAGAAAAGAAGTAGTGACAATTTTCATTACATTAAGATTTGTGCAAGCACTTTTATAGCTCAGAAGTAATTTGTATAAATCAGTGATGACTTACAGTGGAAGCACTGAGAGACAGGGCAGCCAGAGCAGAGTAACCCTCCAGAAAGGTCACCCACATCTTCTCCTCAACAAACCTGTATAAATAAGGACATTGTAGTCCCAGTGTAACACCTAAAGGTCATACATTTCTGTCTGTGTATGTTCCTGGCTCACCTGATGAGGATCACTTCTCCAAAATTAGAAAACTTGTCCAGCAGCTCATCTATGAGTGCATCGTCAAAGTAGTCGTCAGGACCAGAGGAACACAGTGACACCAGGATAGTACCATCCGGAGGCCCCTGCAGGGCGATGACATCTTTGTAGACCTGGTGCCGATCCTCCGGGTCAACCTCCAGGATGTCCACGTCTATTATTGCCACCACAGGCCTAGAGACAGGCAGGTGGAGATATTGAGGATATTTTTGAAATTTTGGGGCCATTCATCAGATGTGACATGGCGTGGTGAAATCTAAATACTCAGTCATTGTCCACTTATACATATCTCTTATTAGTTACCTGTGGTCTGAGGTCTTAAGTTCAGCCCTGCCATAGTACTTCAGAGTCCCAGGGCTCCAGGGGTTGTCTGGGTGGTCCTCACTCTCCCCAGATGTAGAAGCTGCCCCTACTACATTCATCTCCTCAGCTGCAAAACATGAACAAATGCAAATATGTACAGAGGTACTCTGTTGATTAAGATCAAAAGTGTTCTTAAAGTGTTCAGTCATACAAAATTTATAGGATAAAAGAAGGCAGGCAGGGCAGCAGGAAGCCTGCTTCATATTTTTACCACCATTGTCAAGAGGTCTGAGATAGACAAAAAGAGGATTAGTTAGATTGGTAAGACTTGTCTGTGCCTCACCAGTTTGATCAAAGTTCCACTTTCTCCTCTTCCAGAGTATGCGGTCAGTCCAAGCTGGGGTGCGGCACTTCTCACTGGTGTCGTAATCTTCCGAGAAAAGGTCATACTTATAGGTTGGAGCAAAATCTAACTTCCCCTCGATAAATCCTCGGAATACCTATTGACAAATGTTTGATTTTATAAACCAGTTTAATGTTAAGGTAAACCTTTTTTTGTATAGAGAAGTTACAGTAACAAGTGTCCTACCAAACCAGCATTCTTCTGGTCAAACAACTGGTCCCCAGCTGTCAGGGAGTCCCAGTTCTGTTGTTTGATTAGCTCTTTTACTTCCTCATTAGGAAGGTTGATTCGATAGTTGAAGTCTCCACACCAAAACACGTAGTCATGTGAGTAGAGCAGACGACCCTGGGGGACAAAATAGATGCTGTAGTGCATACGCCATGCAAAAATCTGTTTTAAAATTTATTTGTTAATCGTTATTACCATAGGGAAGTTGAGTCTGCGTGTGATCTCACTGTAGTCGTCATTCCTCTCCTTGACTTGTGATTGGCCCGCAGCAAAGTGAGAGCAGACGAAGCAGATGCTGGTGGTGTGGAACAGCAGGCGGATAGCCACACCTCCCTTATTGCCTGTAGCCCCGCCCATTCCAGTTTTTACTGTATCTACAGCAACATCCCTGGAAAACATATTGAATAACACAAGTTATCAATTTCACCAGTCAAAAATATATTATATTATACATTTTGTATAATCAACACACTGCAAGTCTACTGTGATGCAGTGTGGTACAGTGATCTCCTATCTGTGATTAACAGTGTAATAGTTAAAGTGTCTAGTGAAGTACTAATGTGTACAGTTCATACCTGATGAAGGGTGCGTGCTGTGGACGGATGAAAACAAACAGACACACTCCCACCAGCTGCTCTGAAGCAAGTAGCACATACTTGTGGTCCCGCGAGATGTTTTTTTGTAGCTCAGCTGCCCACAGTTTCTGGTTAGTGGTGCTGAGAGAACAAAAAGATGAGTCAAAATGTAGAGAAGAATAAAGTGAGTCAGAGTGAATATTAACATTTTGTTAACATAGAAATCTCTAGAAAACCTCTTTATTCTACAAGAAATCACATCTGGGTAAGTCGTATTAGCCTTTTCCAGCTCCTTTTCTTTACAAATTTTATCTCAAGAGAAAATTCACGGTCACCTTTTAAATTTTTTGTTTTGTAGTATGAGGCACAGATAGTAAATATCCTTCGCACTATATATCCCATAGATGAAATACCTTTGGTATTGCATAAACTCTTGGTTGACAAAGACAGCTCAGTTATCTCAGGCTGCAATCTTCCGCACATACCTGGCACTGACAATGTTTCCGGCATTCAGTTCAACCATTTCCTCAAAGCCGATGGCAAAGATATCTATCGGGTTGGCTTTGCTGTCTGTATTGAAAAGAAAAATTACACAATGTTAAACTGAAGTGTCTGATTTGAAAATGAGTATTATAATATTTTAATTTTTACAATTTTGTGAGTGGTTAGGTTAGTGGCAGTTAGTGCAGATAAATAAACATCAACATACCCTGGAACTCAGGATGCCCCGCCTTCTTTGGAGCATCTAACAGCCAATCATTAAGTGTCTGGTTGCGGAAGGCAATGCTGCGAAACTGTTTACCACCGTTGACATTCCAGGTGCCAACACACACTCGGATCTGCTTGGGTCGTGTGTATTTATGGTAGTTCTGACACATTCCCAGCAATACTCTGGGGGAGGCTGTGAAGGACATTCACATTAAAGTGAGTAATGGTTGTACACACGCATGTGTGTTTGTGGGAGGACAGCGTACACAGAAAACAAAAAAATAAAAAAATAAGAGGAAGATCACAACAATGCTCTAAAAGATGGGACACAGGAGGAAGGATGTAAATCAGAACTCTGAAATACAGATAACAGATAATAAAATAATCAACCTTGGTAATGGTTCATTTCTGTCTGTAAATTTCTGCTCAAACTTTATTGCATAATTTATTCAGCATCTTCTATCTTTCTTATTGCAAAAGCCGGATAACATGCAACAGACAGAGGCTTAAACCACCGCCAACATTGAATTATATAAAGGAATGAACAATAATGAGTAGCAAACACATATGGTAAGACAACTATATGACAGGGG
Source organism: Pampus argenteus (assembly GCA_036937835.1). Classification (NCBI taxonomy): domain Eukaryota; kingdom Metazoa; phylum Chordata; class Actinopteri; order Scombriformes; family Stromateidae; genus Pampus; species Pampus argenteus. Next base: position 10,023,609 of record CM072874.1, read on the forward strand.
TTTCAAAGGATCCATCCACTGGGGGCAGTTTGTCAGTTACTATACCTGATTGTAAGACGGGCTCAGTGACTAAGATTGTGGGCAAGAGCAGGGGGGAGAGAAGGGAGAGAAGGGCGGATTAACCAGTGCTTTAAAAGATAATGCTACTACAGCAGTTGGACAGAATTAATCTAACTGGGACAGAGAAACTGACACATGGAGATTATATCTCTCACTTGAAGCAGAGTAGAGTAGCTTCTGGCTATCAGGTAGCAGGTCAGAATTAGTTAATAAATTAATTGGTAAAACATTCAATTAATAAGTTGCATTTGGCACAGTAGTCATAATCACACATCATATTGCCCATGTTGTAAATAATTACCGTAAAGACTGGAAGTGGTGAGCAAGGCCCGAGCTTTGTCTGCCAGATCACTGTTGAGTGTGGAGCCCAGCCTCAAGATGTCGATAGCCTCCTGCTTAGAACTGTCAAAAAAGTTGTTCTGGATGGTCCTTGTCACAGAACGAGCTCCATCTTTTAGCTTACCAGCCTACGAAAAACGACATGCACACAAAATTTAAAGAGAAGACAATCAACATAATTATTACCTGCATACTGAGAGGTATCATTACTTTACACTCCACCCATGGAAAAGAGAAAAAGAAAAGGATAAAACACTTCAGAGATATCCAAACAATGTCGATTTTTTTTACTGACTGTGAGGGATCAAAACTGATAGATAGGGTGAACAATTTGAAATTACACTGATTTCTGTGCTACACAATGGCTGATTTGGTTTGATTTGTTGACATATGGTGACATCTTTGGTTTGATTCCTCTCATTTCGACAAATTGGCAATGATTTCATTTTTGAAGAAGGGATGTTTTCTGTTCAAGTAGATTTCCGTACACCAGTATAGAGATCTCCTTAGAGCTTTCAAGAGTTGTCAGGTCAAGACCCAGATTCCTCAGGGGTAATAAAATCAGTTTTATTCTTTAAAAAAAAGAGGTCCCTCCTATACCATACTGCATCATCTTCATTTAACCCACAGACACTGAAAATCAATAATACACCAGAAATAGACCCACAATTCAAGAACGACATCGACTGGCTTCTTAACTTACCACACAGGTAGAGAGGTCCAGAGGACAGCAGAGAGAGACAGCACACAAGAGTTAAGAAACTGAAGCACACAGTTATACTCAGAGAGTGTATAGCAGAACTCTGTCAGTACATGCAGAAAGCATAACGAGTCATTATTTTGTTGTAAGTGCTATTTATGTTTAATATTAAAGTCAAAAGTTATATTTTTGTCAATATTTGTTTCCACCTTTGATGACTGGTTCATCTAACAGGCTAATGTTATGAGGTGAACGGCTCATACAGCTCTGACAATCCACTGTACACTGTACAAAATCTTGTGTCTGTCTTTATGTAATGTGTTTTTTGTACCTTTGCCCTGCCATCCAGGGCACCAGTGCCGGCGTAGATCTTACTGATGGAATCGCCGTTGACAGACCACATGGTCCTAAAAACCTCCTGGAACCTGGCCACCAGCTGCGGTTTCTCTGTCAGGCCCATTTCCTCCAGCTGCTTTGGAAGCATCTAAGGGAAGAGCAGAATGAGGAGGAGGTTAGATTAAAAGCATCATCAGCAAAGAAAACAGACTTTAACAGGACAAGAGAAAATGCTCGAGCATATTGCACTAGTGTTGTGTCACGATACTGGAATTTCTAACTTTGATACAATAGCTTGGGGAAAAAAAAAAATCAATATTCAATACCATGGGAAAAAATTGACAACACTGATGGCATCAAAGTTCGGATTTTTAGATAAATATAACAAAGCTATAACATGACAATGAGGTACAGCTGTTCTTTTCTTGGCTAGTAGCAGAAAACAGCAGAATGACTGTAGTAAACATTATCAAATCAAATCAAATTTTATTTATATAGCCCAAAATCACAAAATACATTTGTCTCAGAGGGCTTTACAATCTGTACAAGGAGTGACACCCTCTGTCCTTAGACCCTCGATTCGAGTGAGGAAAAACTTGCCCACCAAAAAACCTTTTAACAGGGAAAAAGGTGGAAGAAACCTCAGGAAGAGCCACAGAGGAGGGATCCCTCTCCCAGGACGGACAGACGTGCAATGATGTCACATGTACAATAATTATCAATAATTAAAACTTTTTTACATTAATGAACTCTGTGGAGGACATTGAGTTGAATCTTAAAATTTATATATTTAACCAGAACAAGTGAGATGAATGATGAGAAGAAGACAGCGCTTTGAGTGAGTGAGAGGTAGAGAAGACGAGAGCGAGAAAGCACAGTTGGTACCTGGATAACAATAGCGAGAAAAATGTGTAATATTCATCGAAAAAAAAAAAAAAAAACGATATTTTTGACAACACTACATTGCACACTGTCCCATTCCTACCTCAAGAGCAAAGAAGGCCTGGACACTATTGGTTCTGTCCAAACAGTCCAGGCAGTTGGTCCTGATGGTCCCGCCCTGAGTCCTAAAATGATTGAAATGTTAATAGGCAATAACAAAAATAACTTTTAATAATCCTTGTTTATACATATTTGTATTTTCTTCTCACCTTGCGATGCCCACCTCTCCTGAGTAGTAGAAGAACCCACACTCTTCTAAGAATTTGCTGAGGTAGGGTTTGAGGACACTATGGAGTTTGTCTGCTTTGCCCCCTTTCACATTTTGATGGTAGTCAAAGTTCACCATTTTCACTGCTGTTCCATGCTCAGATGCCTTCAAGTGACTCTGAAAGTGACGGAGAGCAATTTAAATTAAATGTAAAGATGTTGTGCATATAAGGTATGCGATTGTACCTATGAAGCATTATTAGTTTGCATTCATTAATGGGGAAGACAGTGACTCAGAGATATTTGATAAAATAAAAACTTTAAAATAACTAAAACTCACATTTTGTGAATTAGGCTTTTTTTGACAAGACCACAGAAGATGATGTGACCTTCTAAGAGGTCAAGTTGCAGTAACTGGGATATGCAAAACCAGACAGTGAGTATGAAAAAAAAATTTAAATTGTAACTACACTCAAGCTGGAAAATACAGCAGGATAGTTATGCATTGTGTCATGAGGCAGCATGTCCACCCACTCAGGATTCCTCACTGCTGTCTGTGTGTGGGTTTGCACACAAAATAAATGGAGCTATATTGACATAAACTGTCAGGGCTTTTTTGACTTTTCGGTTTGAAGCATCAGATAAATTCCTTACATGTCAGTGTTAAAAGGGTAGAGAACGGTTCCTCTCACCTGAAACGCTTTGCTGAGCATGTGTTCCCCTTCCTTACTCCCAAGCAGGTTGATGATCACTTGTTTACCATATAACCTCCGCAGAGCAGTGAAGTGTCTGGAAAACACATACACATTCACATAATAAGCATTGCATATGTCTAAAAGGACATCACAGACATCAACATTTATCATATCATCTATACTGATAGGTCTGCATCATATTTCTTCTTACGATGCATGTGTGATAAAGTATGTAAAATTGATAATAGTAGAATTCAACTGTGGATTAAGATCATAAATTCAAATACGTGAATGTGACTTATTCGTGTACAATGAATTCAAAAGCTGTACCGGTCTTAAAGCTTATTTGTATTTCAGAGAATCTTTCTTCAACTGTGACACTTGCACCTAAAAACCTGAGGGAATACATTAAGTAAATAATGGGGAGTAATACTTGGTTTACTTTACTGCAGATATGGATGAAAAGTCAGATGAAGCTATACTCTGTATACATTTTCTGTAAATATGTACACTGTGTTTCTTTTCCCTCCTTCCGCTGCTGAAACAAGTAAATTTCCCCGTTGTGGGATCAATAAAGTATATCTTATCTTATCTTATCTTATCTCTGCTACTGCTTCTGTGTTTATAAAACTGTGTTCTTGTTGGCCTTGTGCTATCTAAGGAATACAGTCATGCTCGGTTGTTGCAGCATTATTTTCATTATTTTCATTTTAGAGTACAGTTTGAAAAGACAAAATTAAGTCTAAAGACAAAATTAAGTAGTCATGCATGAGAGAGAAATATAGATACTTTCTATTATTTAATGTCAACTCATAAAAAGCTTTAAAACACACACACAAAATTAAATGTGGTGTAAAATATTTACAAGGTTTTGAATGTAAATACAAAAAGACTAAAATAAATATAAAATACAGGTTATTGAGGTTGACAGCTAATTTAGGACTACTAATGTGTCCTTTATATTCCCTACAATAAACCTGCCTCCGAGGACACACTTCAATTAACATCCTGTCCTTCAACAGTATGGAAAGCTTTTCTCTGTTGTTGTTCAGACAGTAACTGCAGGAAGCATAGTATTATGCTGTCCCCTCTGAGGAGAGGTAATCTCTTGGAGGCCAGATAAAGCAGCTGGAATCTGCTACACTCATAAACAGAGAGAGAGAGAACATTTGAATTACCTTTCAAACGCTGGCGCATTTGCCTCAAATCCCCTTGAGAGTTTGACACGATGAGAGCCAACCTGCAGGGCAGACAGGACCAGAAACGACAAAGAAGACACAAGTCACAGTGTCCTTCTTTGGTAAAGATAACAAACAGGAAAGTTGCGCAAACACACATATGTTGCAGATGGCCAGAGAACCTGGTGGCGAAGAATGGATTTAGGATAGAATATCGGACAATAGTTAACCAGACCTTTACAATGGTGAAAAAAAAGAATGATGTAGGACAACAGCAACACAGGGGCATCTTAGGGATCATACACTACAAATACAAAGACTGAGCAGCAGAGAAGTTTTAATATCTATCTCTACAACAACTTTATTGGAACTTTTGAGAATCTTTCTTTCTTTGTCTCTGGGTCTTACTACTTCTTCTCTAATACACTCACACTGTACACTGACTTAGTCAACAAAAACACATGAGATAAGTATAGACCGTACATGACCACACCTTGACAGCTTTAGCAGGTCACTAGCTCAGTGGCTGTTGCATAGAAAGCTAGTCAATCTTCTGCACTGCAGGTCCCTACTTGTTCTTTACTCATTTCTGCCTGCGGACACAAATGTTTCCTACTTTGATTCATCCCCTCTTGCTTTTCAAATCTATTCTCTTCCATTCTGTAATGGCAAGGCTAGACATTTTGCTCCATGCTTCTGCCATTTTGTTACTCCTTCCTCTCTTTACTATTGTGCAGGTCTGTGCTATGCATATTTAATAACTTCCTGACATGGCATATGAAAGGGCTCAGGTTACATCTGCACACCCCTGACCAAAACCTCCTCACATTTTTCTCCAACTGAACCATCTGGAGTTTCATTGTTAAAAAGACACACTCCAGTGTCAATTTAGTTTACTAGTAAAAGCATTTTATCTTCACGATATATTTTAAAATTGCTTTTAGTCGCAGGATTTCCTCAACTATTTGATTAGATGTTTGAATGTAACGCTGTCAAAATGTTCTTTTGTAAATAAATGAAACAATTCAGGAGGACTTCTAGTGAATATTAAAGATTTAAAGTACATTTGTGGATATGATCGTGATGCCTAAGATGTGACTCATTTTTAATGAGTGAATAATGGCTCTTTACCTATAAAAAACCCATATTAATAAATTGTCTTGGACAAAGACTAACAACTGTCTACGTATCAACTAAAAGGGGGCAGCCCTTCAACTTACTTTTCTGATTGAAGCAGGGTTTTAAATGGTACTACACTACAATTATAATTCAGAGACTAATTTCCATCTATTTCTAATTTACACCATGGCTAGACTGATTTATCTTCTTCTGGACAAAACAGAACACTATTCATCCTGCATACTGAATGAGACAGACAGCATGGGAAATAGAAAGTAAGCCTACAGAACCACCATTGGTGGGACTAAGATCTAAAACACTTTAAAAGCAGGAGGTTCTAAGGTTCTGTCTGAAAACAATCCCAAGGCCACTGCCTTTGTTTTGACCAAACTATAGATCTTGTAGACTAACAGAATTAACCGCTCAGTCTTCCAAATTATCAATTGACACCTATCCAGTTGCCTGGATAGCAGATGATCAGCAGACTAAGTAAAAGGCAAGTGGTTGGGGGATGTTTTCAGACCAGGTTCTCACCTGACCAAAGAAGTCTGGGAGCTGAGGAAAACAGAAAAATGCCCTTTACCAACAACTACATCTACCATGAACCTCCCCCACATCTGATCTTTTCCACCAGTCTGTGCAATGTCAGGACAAGGGCGGACAAATCCCAATAATATTGTTTATGATGATGCTTTAGATCTTTAGGATGTCATTTCCTGAACAGGTACTGTATATGGGCTCTGGATGTAAATGTATGTTGGGGCAACCTTGGATTTCTCCCCTTGCCTTTGACGTTGCACAGAGAAACCCCTACTGTATCTGCAGAACAAAAGCACTAGCACCAGGAGAGCCCCCCAAAATAAAACCAAAAACAAGGAGGGTTATACCAGATGGGGGTTCTCATCCAATCCATTACGGTGCCGATTCTCATTCAGGTGCAACAAAACACCCTTAATGGACTTTTTCTGAACACAGCATGGACAACATGTATTAAAACTGGACAAATGTATCCAGTGTAATTACATGATTTTTCATTCCCCTTTACGCTGTCTTAACAGACACAAACACCACATACTATTTATTTTAGTATTTCTTATTTTGCTCCATGTAGTCTATTGCACAGTGTGCACAGTGTGCAATAGACTACATGAGCCTCATCTACAGCTGCAGCATTTTTCTAAATGATCAGGTCTTGTACACAAACATGAAGACGTTTTTATGATTTCCATATAACGTGGCTTAATATATGATGACCTTGTATTCACAATTCATTTAGCTTCCATTACCTGGATTCCTGGCTGTTCCCAGAAAAGAGGAATGGATCCACGGATCTGTATAAAGGATGAGACTCTGTCGTCCAGGAAAATAACCTGACAAAACAAGAGGAATGTTAATTTACAATGTGACATAACACACATACAATCATGAAAATACTGTATTGAAACGAAAAGAAATGACTAATTTACACAGCTGATAAAAAAAAGCTAAAAAAACATAGAGCTTATAAAAAACATCTAATCTCAAAACAGACACAACCGACCACCCAAACAACATGAGAATGAAACGAACAAAAATGTAAACTAAACTGGCATAAAAACGAATTGGCTTTTTGACTATATAATGCAGATAAAAAAATGACTTCACATTGCAATAAATATTAGGCTGGAAGCAAAATCAGTGTATATGTGTGTGGCCCCTTTTGTCAGGACGGAAGAGTGAGAGAAAATGAAAAGGAGAAAGGGCAGTGTGTTATGTAGAAGAACTACATTACTCTTTGTAATGTGTCTATATAGTGAAAGCACTAAATGTTGGAGCAATACTGTTTGACTAAAAGGCTGCACCAGGTTTGCTTCTGAATAGTCAATAGATAACCAGTGTTTAAATAGACTGTATTACCAGAATTTGTTTGTCACTCCCTACAGCTCTATGTTCTGTTTGCCTGCTCTGACTGGCATCTGATGACATCACTGCCATGTAAGGAATATACATAAGCTGATGCTACTACTGCATAAAACTGGTTTATTGTCAGCTTTAATCAAGACACCTCTCAAACGAGAAGAGAGTTTCAATAGAAACGTCAAAGATCTGACCTGTTCAGTCTCCACAAAGTTGGCCACCTGTCCATCATCATTTGTTCCCCGGACGTTGAATCGCGTGCCAGCTCGCTCGGAGCTGAGGCGGGAGAAGATGCAGGCCTTGGCCTGTTTGTGTCCTGCATAAATGGTCCTGATCTCCACACCTCCACACATCAGCCTCAACAGCCAGTCATCACAGTTCACCCCGTAATGTTTCAAGTGCAGGTGCAGAGATTGGTTCCTGTTGATTTATATAAACACATACAAAACAGTAAACACACAAACAATTTCAGTGTGAACTGTGAATGTTCAGTCACACGTTAGTTGCAAATCAAACATTTAGGGAAAAAAGAAATTCACTGTGAGACTGCAGATGTCTACAACTTCAGAGGCTGTTACAGCTAAACATCGGTCTACTAATCTCCATATAAACCCGGAACAGCTATCATTTCATACTCCTACCAAAAAAAACGGTTATCTGTGGTGTCTTCTAAGATCCTGCGATGTGCATTGAGGCTCAGGTCCATGCTAACTCCAGTGGAAGACCAGGCAAAGTAGAAGTGTCCTGAGTTCAGGACCTTTCGAACATCCGTGATCCGGTCCTCATCTCCAGGATCATTCTTAAGTGATATAAAGTCCGTCTGTGTGACCCTGAAAACCTCAGAGTCCTGCACCTTCCCTACAGAGCTGCATCCTGTCACAACCACCAGACTGTGAAGCATAGAGTCACCTGCAGAGAGAAAGAGGAGTATTGTGAAAAACGAAGGCAATGAGAATGAAAAAATATATAATTTTTGGTGGAATGTATAGAAAAGAGAGAAACATGCACATGTTAATAGATATGAATTAAGAAAAGGTAATTGAAAACTTTAGTGCAATTCCTTGAGACCACCAGACTGTCAAATCTTCTTTAAGACTAAGTTTTAATCTTTTACACAGCTTTTTTCTTGTTGTGATAACAAGAGCCTTCAAGGTCATGTACAGGACAGGAGAAAGCAGCTTAAAAGTAAGGGGCAACAGGGCCACAAACCAGGGCAACTTAACAGTCACATATCAACCTGGAGGTCAGAATTGGGGCCCAGGAAATGTCTGCAATAATAGAAAATACATGTCTGTATCTTACCCAGGTTTAGACGGAGTACGCCCAGGATTCCATAGGCATCAACAATCTTGCTGTATGTGTTTTTGATGGCATCTTTCTCTGCTGCCGCTAGAAGACAGACAAAAGCAACATAACACAAGATTACTAGTGTTCTCACCAAATGCTAAGTTGAATGTAGCCTGTGGCTTAATCGTGGCATAGAATAATTTCCATCATTTGACAGCGTCAATATTTGTGGTGAGAGTATACAAAGTATTTAAATCATATCTCATTACACTACGATTAAATATGATGCCTTACACAGGACGGCAACAGCTCCTGATTCGAACATGAGGCATTCTTCCCTGGTTCTTGTCTCCACTATCACACTGTAGGGGGGTGGGTCCAGCTTGTGGTAAATGCGATAACCTTTGCTGAAGGCCATTGTTGATCCAAGCTAGAGTAAATGTTATGACCTGGAAACAAACAACAATAAGTGACAGCAGATTAGAGAAGAGACATTCAGACACAACATATGTAATTTAATAGCTACTGCTGAGTAAAATACTCAGGTGATCTATAATCTGACCATATAGTGGATGTTTTTGAGGGTGTTTTTCTTAAAACATAAAGTTACATTTTGAATATCTAACGATGTGACTAAACCAAACATCAAAACGTTATACACAAAGAAGAAGAGCATAATTGTACTATACTCTGCAGATAACACAATATTTGGTTTGGATTTGAGGATTTCTATTTAGTCCCTTGCTGATTCAGGAAATCAGTTATATTATTATGCAATAACACGATAATTACACTAGAAAACTTTAATTGCGAAATCAGAAACCTTACATACTGTCAATTACAGACACAGACCCATACATATGACAAGCTAATTGTATTACATATATTTGTTTACATTTTATCGCCGGTATCTAGCGATTATACAGCAGCAGCAGCACTGTAAACGATAACGGTAGGCCGGGGGACTGAAACATCATCCATCCTGACACGGACAGTCACGACTTTGCAAAACAACTGCAGGAAAAGCTAACGCTAATGTTAACCCAACCAGCTCACTTTCACGACGAATTTTGTCTAATGAGCCGACACCTTGTAAAACGGGTGAGATAAAATAATTAAGTTTAAAACAGCTTGCTGTCGTTTCACCTAACGCTAGCTAGTCAGCTAAATTAGCTAGCGAGATTAAACACTGAGGTAGCTATGATTCGCTAGCTTACGATATTTTGGTTGTGGTGCTACCTGCAACGTCCTGGATGTTAAACTGTTATTTACTAAGACAGACAACTGAACAATTTGGTGATACTAAATATATAAACATGTACGCGAATTTGAAATTTCAGCTTTATCTGACAATTGTAAAGTTAATTTAAATTAAACAGATGAAGGGCTAGAGATTGCGCCTTACCGTCTCCCCCTGCCGGGTTGTTACTCCGCTGTCACAACAAAATCCTTCCCGGTGAGTTGAAAGAATGGTACATTCCGACGCAAAGCACGTCACGTCACCGTAGTGATGAGGTAGCGTGCGTCCATTATTTTAATATTTCATATTTCGCAAAACAAATATTTTATATATATTTCAAATATACGTTAATATACAAACAAGATTATGCAAAATTGATAAAAAGAAGATGACACGGAATATCACAAAATGTTCTCGTCCACCTTTACTCATGACTGACAATTCCTCCGATCGAATAGACGCAGCGGGGGGAGAGCTCGCTGTCCAATCATTTTCGTTGGAGGGCGGGACTTTGCCGTTTACGTAACAGCCTACACGGCTTCGCTTGTAAACAGTGATGATCGGTACAATTTATTCCGTAAGGGTTTACCTTCCTAACATGTTCCAAGAGGCTATCTGAAAGGTACATGTGTACCGCACGCTCTTGTCTACATATAAGATGAAAAAAAGTTAAAGGGTAAAGCTATCATTATCTTCCGTGTAATCTTAATGTTGACTCGACCATGATCAATATTCCTGCATGCTGTATTCACTGGAACAAACTGAATGTTGTTATCTCAAGTTGTTATGCTTCAAACTGTTTGATCGATCCACGTATTCATCTCTAAATGTATTTTTCTCTTTTTTAGGGAATATTGCAGCCCCTCAAAATGAAGGGTATTTTCTTAGTGGAGCCTGTGGTTGCCCTGTATGCTTTCTCCAGTTTTCTCATCTATCCACTGGTGCAGCAGTATGTGTACCGAAGGCTCTGGCAGGAGCTGACTAACACCACCTTCCCTATCTCTGGCAACACCTCCAGATGTGCAGGGAACAGCAGCAGCAACCAGTCAGACTACCACAAGGTGAGTAAAAGAATACTGGGTGCATGGAATTGCATGTATTAAAGTACCTTAAAATGAATCACGTGTTACTGAAGAAGAAAAAGGAAGGCTGAGTAAAAAAAACCCACAGGTCTACAGTATGCATAAAAGCAAGTATCCATATCTATGTTCAACATTTAGTGTAATGACAAAGCATAAACCTTGATGACCCCTTTCTTGCAACACAACTTGTCAAAACAAAAAAAAAACAACTGACTCAGCTTTTAAAAAAGTGTTATGCACAGCAGAGTTGGGATTAAAGTCTACAGCAGACAAATGTAATTATGATCATTTTGCAAAAGGAAAAAAAGACTTTCAACAGTACAACAGGTGACCAATTTCACACGAAAACAGGTTTTACAGGGTATTTATTTTCACTTCCTTGTTAGTGCTCTGAATTGTATTCCATCAATATCGTCACTCTCAACTTCCTCCTTCTTTTTGTGTCTCCAGGAGGTGCAGAGGCAGGCGTCTCTCTTCTCCCTGTACACAGAGCTCTTCACCACAATCCCCTCTTTGATTGTCACTCTCATGCTTGTGGCCTACAGTGACCGTGGAGGACGCAAAATCACCATAATCATGCCTTTGATTGGGACCTTGACCTACACCCTGACCTTCATTGCAGTGTCCTACTTTGAGCTAAACATTTACTTGCTCATTGGTTCCTCACTTCTTAGTTCTATGTTTGGGGGCTTAGGCACATTCTTGGGAGGTTGTTTTGCCTACATAGCAGACTTGTGCGAGAACGACCGTCAGAGGACGCTGCGCATGGCTGGACTGGATATGATGATTGGCTTGTTGTCTGGGGTGGCTTCAATATCAACAGGCTACTTCTTGAGAGCTGCAGGCTTTAATTGGCCTTTTGTAACCTCTGCGTTGTGTCAGTGTGTGATCCTATTCTATGCAATTTTCATCCTAGAAGAGACTGTCAAGAAGGCTCCTACGGATGCCATTATTCTAGACGAGACTGCTCAGCACTCAGCCACAAAACAGATGTTGTATGGGGTCTACCAGATGTTTTCAGGGGCCAGCCGCAAATGTAAAACTGTTTTGGTCCTCCTGATACTTATTTTCAGCAGCTTATCCTTTGCCTATGTAGGTGGGAACTCCTTGATGACTTTATATGAACTCAATGAGCCGCTGTGCTGGACTGAGATTTTGATTGGCTATGGCTCAGCGCTGTCCACCACTGTGTTCCTAATCAGTTTTGTGGGAGTATCAGTGTTCACATACTGTGGTGTGCCACAGCTGCTCATTGTCCTGATGGGGATCCTGTCTGTCATATCTGGCATGACCATGGTGGCGTTTGCAAAGACTACTTTACTAATGTTTATAGGTAAGAAAAAGGTCAAGCACAGCTACAGTTCTGTGTGGCTTATACCAATAATTTTATGAATCTCCTGTTAAATGAAGAAAATTCACCCAAGTCTTGCCTATCAATAGCTTACAAGGTCAAATATATGTAGAAACCAAATTAAAACACAGACCTGGTATAATTTATGCTCACCTTGTTTTCAGAGAAGTTCAGTAATCTTAAGAGTACAATGAAGAATGAATTGTGTTGTTAAATTGTGCACAGGAATTAATTTATACATTTTAGCTGCAGAAAAAAAAATATATATAAAGGACACAATGAAGTGTAATATAAAATAATACATTCATAAAACAGTAAAATTATATGAAAATGTACATAAACAAACAGGCTTAGTTGTAGGGGTTACTGTTTGACACCTGGTGTAAGGTGTAGAAATGTTACCAGGGCAGGTTATCTTGTGTATTTTACCAAATGATTGTGCTGTAAACTGATATAATAGTGATATTTTATCACTGCATTGTTTTATTTGAATTATCATGCGATTGCGCTGTATTATATGATGTTTGTGTTCTGTTATTTGTTCATTACAGTAAGGATACCATTGCTTCTGTCCATCATGCCTTTCCCTGTTCTGCGCTCCATGATGTCAAAGATCATCTCAAAGTCTCAGCAGGGTGAGTGGGTTTCGGGCTTTGGGAACCATTTCAGTGTTTGCAGAGTCAGAGTCCACTGAAGAGCTGCTTGTCCCAGCAACTTAATGATGCACAACAGAGCACTCTAGGTTTCTGTTCATTGGAGCAAAGAGGAATCTTGAAGTGAAACTGTTAAATATGGCCTGTATCACTTTTTAAACATTGTTTTCTTTTCTCCTTGGGTGTGTTTTTGTAGGTGCCTTGTTTGCCTTTCTTTCCTTTCTGGAAAGCCTAACTTACAGTGTATCAACTGCAGTCTTCAACAGTGTCTATGCTGCTACAGTGTCATGGTTCCCTGGCTTCATCTTCCTGTTGTCTGCAGGTCTCTGTCTCATCCCTTTGTCTCTCCTAGGGTAAGTTCAAGATCATGTTAAACTTATTATTTATATAACTTATTATGTATATAAGTAAGTTTAAAAAAAAAAAAAGAGTGCAATGCGAATAAGTGCCATAAACTAAATTCAGATCCGATAGAATGTGGTCCATCAGGTGCAGAGCGGTGTCTTTAGTTTTTTCTGAAAGATCAAGAGGGATTTTGGGGATTGAATGGAGTTTGATAACTTATTTCACCTCCGGGGAACTATAGAAGAGACTGACTAGCAAATAAGCGCCCTGTTGTGGTGATAATACCAGGTGCCTTTCATTGGCAGAGCATAAGTAGACCTAAATATTCTGGATCGTGTGCAGTTTAAAGGTACATGTAGGAAGACCTGCCATTAAGGAGTTGTAGTAGTCAATGTGTGATATTATAAGAGCCTGTACCAGGAGTTGTGCTGCATGCTCAGACAGGTAGGATCTAATTTTCCTGATGTTGTACAGGGCAAAACGACACGACAGAGAAATCAAGGCCACATGAACCTTAGAAAAGTGGCTGGCTGGGATGACATGGAGCTCAGTCTTAGAAAGGTCTTCCGGCGAGAAGAGCTGGGTATTGTCAGCATAGCAACAGTATGAGAAACCATATGAGTGGATGACTGCACCAAGTGAGGTGCTGTATATTGAAAATAGAAGGGGACCAAGCACTGATCCTTGAGGTAAATAGGCCCATACCAGTGCTTTTGCATGTTTTACAGCAAAATTCAAATATTTTATGTAAAGTAAACAATCATACATTTCCAAATGATTTTCCTGGTTTGCAGTGCATCATACAAAAGAATTTGTGGCAGCTTGAAACATGCTTGGGATAGGTCATCCATCACATTGTAACATGTTGCATGCAGGAGCCATTTTTTTAAAAACCTGCTCAAGCCTCCAACATTCAAGTAATAATCATGCACTTTAGCTGCATTAATAGATTTATTTATAAACTATTTTGCTTAACTAAAAAGGAGAAATGCTTTCTTTTGATTTAGACACTCAGAAAACAGGAACACTCAGTTCCTTGTTTCTGTTCACTTCACATTCAACGTCTTCTACAAAACCATTGTCCTCCTCGTATAGTAATATGAAACTCTAACATATAGTTGTGTATTTTTTCCAGTGTATTTCGACTACTACACATTTGATTTGACTACTACACATAAAAAGATGTTATATGTGTTACACTGTGTTCTCACATTTGTTTTGTCACACTGACTTGACAAAATATTAATGCTGAGTTAGTCCGGGAGGTGCAGCGTGAAATACAAAACTCCCTGAGTGAATCCACTTCAGTCACATGCACTGCTTCTCCTGTTACACACTTGATACTGAATGACAAAGCAACTGGTTCTGTAATGTGGGTTAAAGTACGTCATGTGTTGTCAAGACTGTCTACTTGTACAAATGTGTTACTTTTGAGGCTTCCTATATAACACTTGGATTTCATGTAGTCATGTTGACGACCTTGTATAACGCTGAAACATATATGTTGCAGCCATTTTAAATATGACTATCCTATTTAAAGTACTTTTTAAAAATTATTTTTATGAGTATCTTGTACATTTTTATGCGTTCAGTATTCATACAGGTATACCAACTGGGGTTTATGTCTTGCTGTAACATTGAAAATATAATTTTCTTTAATTGGTAAAACATATAAATGTAATGCGAGCTGATGAAGATGTGTAAAAGGAAGCTATGGTAAAACTACGGTGAGTAAAATTCTTTGTTCCTCTCTTACGCCTCTTTTTCTCATGTTTCAGTGTATTGGGACTGGTAGGAGTGGATGTTACCAAAGAGAACAAAGAACCGGAGCCTTTCTGCTCAGGCGAGCAGGATCCTGTTGAAGATGAGAACAAGAACAATCCTCTTCTTAGCTGAGCTACATGAACTGCCAAACCCTCACTAGCACTTTGTTCATTTTCTCTTAAGTCCTTTATTCAAATAGACATTTTTCCAAAAGTACCTCAATCACTTTTCAGGCTGAAAAAGTTCAGAGTACAGGTTGCAGATACACCTCATTTATTGCTGTTGATGCCGTGATAAGCAAATTGTATCACTGGATCAGTTAAGTTTTTTTTAGTTGTATTATTAGCATAATAGGAAATCTTGAATGACATGTAAGCATTCTTAGACATTAATCATACATCCAAACTTCCTGACTGTTAACTAACATTCAAAAGGATTCAATGTATTTCCATACAGTTTTACCACGTAACATGACAATTGCATTTAGTTACAAAATGTTTGCATTCAAAGTTCCAGTTTTACAAATGTCATATCTGTTATACTTTTTTACTTTGAGCTCTATGTGTCTCTTTTGCAGTGCAGTTTAAGTCTATGTCTTTACAAGGAGTGTCACTGGCACTTATTTTGAAGAAAAAATGTCATGCAGTACACTAAATATATACAATTTATACATTTGATTCACTAAATCCCACGTAACACTAAAACATAAAGATCTATTATAGAATAAAACTAAATGGTATTTGATCTAAGGGACTATAAGGAATGAATGACAGCTACAAAAAGCCAACAATTAGTGATTTCTTTAAAGGAATATTATTAAGATATGTAAACTATATTGTTAATTATTTAATGTTTGAACCATTATAATTTAATATTGAATTAAATATAACTTTAAGAATGGTGGATGGTTCATTCGATGAGTTAGGGATGTTATTTAAATGCGACATCACATTAGTGTAAGTTGCATACTGGACCACAAGTGGCTCCAAACTACTTGTGGTGTCACAAATCATGCTCATAGGTTGTTGCAGCCGCTGCCTTGTGTGTATATGTGTGTACACACCTAAAAAATTTCCACTTTCAGATGTCATTGGGACGGTGTGTTTTTTTTTTTTTTCTTTTCTTTTTTGGAAGGCACTTATCTCAGAAGTACAAGTCATCTGTAAGTCAAATGCATGATGGGAAGTTGATGAGAGAGCATGTACTCCTTAAATAAAGCTTGCACAGACAAGTCTTCCTCTTACTGGCCAAAACCACCACTAATGGAGATGTACGTGCTGTTTCTTAAACAGTGATGACTAACTGACATATTGGCAAAGACTTGTTTGTGCTTTATTTCATCGGAAAACCGATATCCTGATGGAAAGTCTTCTCTCTTATTAGAGTCATCCAGTCAATAAAACTTTTTCAGTTTTTCAGCATGGTTGTAGACCCCTGAATTGCTGCTGAATTTGTCATTCAAGTAGACTGAATGAAGTCAGATTATGAGGTTAGTTTTCTCACTCTGTGCTTAAAGTTCAGCATGTTTATTATTTTGCAAGGTATACACTCACACAGATCCATTGGAGATGTATGTCAAGACTGCATCATCTTCTAATTCACCAATATATTTGATCTTTATGAAGGAGATTTTAATTTTCCTCTGGTCACAGATTCTATGTTGTTCTATGTTAAGATGTGTTACTATAAACCATTTGGTACCAATTTGTGTTTTCCAAAATTTTCTGTAAGGCTTTGGTTGTTTAGGCATTTAGGCAGAGTCACCGTGCCAACATGTTTTAATGTGTCTTTGGGAGAGAATAAATGTACTGATTCAATGTTTCATACAGCTAAACGGTTGAAGTGAACCTGTCTCTGTTCTAATGACCACTAGATGTCCCTCTTGTTCCAGGTGAAACAGGCTGTACACCTACTCCATCATCAGCCAATACTTTAGACTCACAGTATATACTGTATATCACCAGTTAAGGACATGGACTTAATGATAGAATGTTAATTTTATAATTTTAATTTAATGTTTATATATTTGTATTATAAGTTTCTTTTGGTTATTCATGCTGAAGTGCAGATAGAATAGAGCAGCTCTACTAGTCTGATCTGTAGATTACATTTTTTCATAGGCAATGAGACTATTGACAAGTCTACAGTCAATGATAACAAGCTTTATTATGTTGTCAGTGCAGCCACTGTCTGATAACCAGTTATGAGCTGTCGCCACACAATGTTGTGGTCCCCAATACAAGAAAAGTATCTGATATTTGAGCCAAGAATAAATAACAACTGAGAGCAGTTATTATCTTGTAAATTGTTAAGTGTTTTTTAATATACCAGTTAAAGTAAATCTGAAAAGAGTCTGACCTGGTTTTCACTGATCCTGCTCTTTACTCTCTTTAGTTTTTCGACCCGACACTATTACTCATTTGTCTCACACCTCAAAGTTATTTTATTTTATTTCCCTGTACTGAATAATCCAAAGTTCCCACCTCCTGTCTTTGTCCTCTACATAAAAGCATCATTGTGCATACACACATGTATTTGTTTTAAAGACTCGCCTCGTCTCTTGGAGAAAAGTGAGATTCAAGTGTGTAAGACTGTAAACTGTGTGTGTGTGTCTTATGAATGATGAATGGATATCAGAAATGCTGGCAGGGACCCTATCAGATTGTGTGGCTGTTTAGTAACTGAACCACTGGGTTATTTTAGACGCAGAGAAGCGTGTAACCAAATGTCTGCCGCCACAAAAGATGAATGAGATGGCGGTAGGTGTAATAAAATTCCCTCACGTCAATCTGCAGTGAGTATGCCACAAAAAAAATCCAATTAGACCTACACATGATGCTTCAAATTGGGTATGTTTGTTGTTGGCTTGCTTCGTCTGTGCAGTAATTCTGAGTCAATGTTGCTTTCCCCATTTTTTGTATTGTATACATGGCACGTCAGTTTGAATTGGCTTCACGCATGGAAACCCAAAATGATTATAATGTGCAGTTATTTCATTTCATATCCTTAAGTCTCGAGAACCATGACTGCAGCTTGATTGTAAGGTAATGATGACAATAAGCTTGAATTAAGTTGAGCACTGGAGGTTACGCGAGGGTTCATCCTGTGGCAGGACTCACTTGGCACCAAACGTGAGGTTTCTGGTTAAATTAGAGATGGAGGTGTGGTGAGTTTTCAAGCGAGGAGATGGTTTTCCCAAGGGTAAGGAGCTGAAGGGGGAGGTGGTCGTGGTGGCTTGTGTGTGTCTGGCGTACATGGGGTTGTTGAGGATTAAAGGGAAGTTGGAGAGAGCATGGAGGCAGGGGATCGAGGGTCTTTGGTTTTTTGGTTTTCAAGCGAGCTGAATCAGCATTATGATCATCTGCGCCACATCACATCACCAATACCCCATCTCTGATGTTGATCCAGCGAGTTGCTAACAGACCTCTTTATCTCAGCTTTCTGCTCTCTGGGAGCTGATGATTCACGATTATACAAAAAAACCCATTTGAGGTGGTTTGTGTGACTGAAGCTCAGGGGAATTAGAGGGGCTTCCCAGTCTGGAGTGATTATATCATCTGAGGATGATTTGATCACAGCAGGATCTACTGCATATTATTTTCATTCAGTAAATAGGTGCAACTGTACAGGGAATTACTATAGGAGTGACAGTTACTATGTGTGTGCTTTGATATGCAAGTTGATAATTTCCTTTCTAACTCTTTTAGAGGTGCATTATCAATCAATCTGCAGGTTATTTCTTGATTAATCGTTTAATTCATAAAAAGTCTGACATTTGTGAAAAAATTATTGTTATAGTTTTCCAGAGTTGGAGGTGACTTCAGATGTTTTGTTTTGCCCAACAAGCAGTCCAAAACCCAAAGATATTCAGTTTACAAGACATGTTCAGTAAAAGAAGCACAAAATCCTCACATTTCAAAAGTTGAAACCACCAAATGTTTGTCATTTCTGTTTAAGAAATGATTTAATGCTTAAAATGTAACATTGTTCAATTAACAAAAACGTTGCTGATTAATTTTCTGTTGATAGACTAATCAATTAATCACCTACTTGTTGCAGCTCTTAAGTCTTTATTTGCTGACCACAAAATTTGCTCTACTTCAGTTGTATTTATACATGAAAACTGTCTCTTAGTGCACTTTATGATGGCACGCCTGCTTCTCTGTGCTCTAGACTGTTCTGGTATCGGCACGTTTTTTTATAATGTGTGTTTGTATCCATTGTTTGATCCCACTACTGCCAGTAGAAATTAAACCAGGACAGTCTGTTCCACTATTGTCACCTAAGTCATTTTGCTGGAGGAACATTCATATTTTCATTTCTCTTTCACCCTTTTTTTACAACTATAAAAGTCATCTTGCAGACCTGCCATGTGCTGTGGATGATATGCTTATGTGTTGGTTAAGTGTTTTTTTTTTGTTGATTTTCTAATCATCTGTGTGTGTGTTGTAGGTTGTGTTTTCTTAGCTGGATGTTTGTCAGAGGTCTAGGAGCTTTGTCCCTGACCTGTAATTACTGCCATTCCCCCCAGTGCTTACTCTATGAAGCTTATTTACTTGTCATAGGTTGCTGTAGAACCATCTTCACATCACTTTTTGGATTTTCAACTTTTTTTCCTAATTCCTATTATACGGCTATCCCTCTTTTTTCTGTTATCAGTTCGTTAAACATTTCCATACCTGTTTCTGTCCCATCTGGATCCTATGACCTCATGTGGTTACCCACACACATGTCTTAACTGCCAATAATGTCTATTCCCTGTATCCCCCTGCTGTTTCTACTACCTCCTTCTTCCACATCCTCCTTCTTTTCTCTCCACCGCTTCACTTAAAAGAATTGACTGGCTTTTTATGGTCTGTTTCAAATATAGATCTGCAACTGCCTCTACCACAGACCCCTTTGCCCTCGTTGTCCTTTATCGTCTCCAACCCTTGTACCAAACCATACTTCAGACCCGAAAAAAATTGGTTTTACAGCCAAATCTCTACCTCTCCCGCACTGCAAATATACATGCATCAAGACTCAAGACTAAAAAAAAATACAGATACAATACAGAACATCAAGTTCCTCACACACTAATGCAACACAAACACTGCTTCAGCCAGTTGTCAGTATCTTCATTCAGCTGCTTCATTGCCTTCTTAAGTGCTGTCACACCACGCAGCGACACAGCACCATTTTCAGGTGGTGCTACACACACACACACACAGAATATCATCTTTTTTCGCTATTATTAGATTAGAAAACACAATAGTACAAAACATTCAGGTAGTCGTTTAGTTAAAAACACAAACATTGAACAAATGTTAGTTAGTACTAAAGATGTACTATATTCTGTACTGTTGCCCATTTGATTGCCAGGGAGGGATAAATACAATCACAGTATAGTGCTGATAGTAGATCTTTGGTGTGTTATAAAAACTATTATTATGGGAATAACATGGCTACACGTCTATTTTTAAAAGCTTTATTTATTGCAATAAGAGGAGTTCCCTCTCTTGATCATAGGCAGCCATTTCAATGAAAAATGTTGAGTTATATTGATTATCATCCCACCCCTACTTAGGAGGGTTGAGCTGAAGGTTGGTGCCACCCCACTGAGACCACAATAATTACAATTTAGCGTACGAAAGCTATAAATGTCATCTGTGCAGAGCATGGTGTTCCTCTCTTTAGCTACGTTGTCAGCCGGAGTCTTAAAGAACGGCAACCCCCACCCCATCTCTCTGGAACAGTCGCAAAGGAAAAGGTCACTGTGACAATCAATATACTGCTTTCTCTTCGCCTGGTTCTGCATCAGTGCGTCAGACGACTAATCAGCCTGCTGCCAGGATTGGAGGAAATGTCAGTACCTGATAATCAGAGAGGAATGAAAAGAAGAGCGCTTGACTAACAATGATATATGAACCACACTCAGTGTCTGTACTCATAATGTGATATAGTGAGAGTTATTGTCATCATTATTCTCATCATTGCAAATCTTCATCATCTTCACAATGACCAGCCCTGATTCGTCTTTCTTTTCATCTCTAAATCTCGTTTCTCTGGTCTCAAATTTCCCTTTTTGAAGGTTTTATTGTATCTTTGGGTATATTAAGAGCACCGTGTGTCTTAAGTGGGTTCACACTAATTGCATTTGGTTGGGGCGTGCTCTTAAACACACACACACACACACACACACAGACACAAGCGCACAAAGTGACCGAGAAAGGTACCTTTGGTCAAATCAGAAGCTCTTTGGTTTCATTCTAACATTACAGGAACCACAAAGTCAGTAAACCTTCTGTTTAGCCACAGTGGCAAACAGTAAGCCGGCACGCTGCGGAGAGATGTGAGCGCACACAGTCACATCTGTATTTATCAGATTTTTCTCTGACCCAGCCCATGCCTCTGTTCTTTGCACTGAGCTCATTTTTTTTACAGCCTGCAGTTGGCTGCATCTGGTTTTCACTGTTCTATTAATAGGCTTTTTTTTTTTTCATTTCAGTTCGCTTTAGCATGGTTTCTGTAGTGCTCACAAGATGATTATGGGAGTGGTAATTGTCAGAAAAAAATCTGTGTAGGCACACACAGGATATATATCTTCCATATATCCAGAGATTTAACTACCCAGCACATGATAGATATATGTCTCTAAAAACATATTATAAATGAAAAAAAAATCAGAAAGGGCTTCAATTTACACATTAGTACAATGTTGTATACAAACTGTTGCGTCAATGTTTACTCCTTTTTCTTTATCTTTTTTAAAATGATTATTTTGGGGGAAAATTTTATTCATTAAGATGGCAACAATTGAAGGAAAGAGATGCAAAAGTTCCCTGACCGGATTAAAACAAGGCGCAGTGAGGTTTGTGTTGGGCAACTTAACCCCTAAGCCATGGGAGTGCCTATTAACCGTTTATCTTTACGGCAGTTCAAATTTAGGTAATAAAAAGTGAAAAAATATATATTATGGTATTCTGCAGCTGTCCCAAGTGTTAGTGAGAAATGTTAGTTGGACTGTTTGTTGTAACCGCCATCAGTCAAAAGCACCACAACCAACAATCTCTGGTAAGAAACTCCCCTGTCAACGACCCTTTAAATATTATTGTTTTGCTTTCATTTGTCTGAATTAGCGAAATCCCTCGATGTTCAACATTGGAGTCAAATGATACATCTGGACTAGGCTCTAATCAAAGCAGTTATTTGAGATGGACTGTATTTTGTCTATTAGCCTACTACCATGAACCCAAACATGAGAGAGGAAGTCTCCATATTTGTTAGAGTAGTAGAGGATAGTAGATGCGTTGGGATGAAGGGGCTATGATAGTGAATTTATTGTCCAAAGGGGTCACTCCCTCTCCCCAGGCTTCCTTTCCAACAACAAGATTTTTTTTAGGGAAAGGAAGGAAAACCTCTAAAAAAAAAAAGTCAGAGCGAGACCACTAAAATGCCCTTGAGCCTTCCTTTGTTATGACTGTCATCTCTGGTTGGGAAGGACTCTGACCGAACCCTCCTGGAGTGTGTAAAGCCTTGTAGTAGAGGCTTTCCTAACATCCTAACAGCAGGGAAAATCTAAGGACACAGAACCTGGTGGGATGTTTTGCCCTTATCGTCTTTTCAGAGGTCTCTTCTTCCAGCTATTAGGGCATATTTGTGTCCACTGCTAACATCTGTGATTGATGTCAGCCCATGTGAGTGATGTCAACAATGTCATAAACACATATGAACATGAATGTATATGCATGTATGACATGACTAGACATGCAGACTTTTATCCTTCAGTTTAAGCTATATTTTGTGGAAATGTCAAATGTAAAAAATTAGCATGAAACCGTATATATGCGATTATTTAAAATGCCACTACTTTACTTGCATGTCAAAAAAATAGACAGATTTTTTTTATATTTTTTTTGTCTGACACTGTATAAACGAAAAGATAAGTTGTTATGCTCGGCGATGTGTATAAATATATGCATTTGCCAGATTTCCCCCACAATCTAAGCCTAAGCAAAAGCCAAGAATCTCAAACTCAGTCATAACCTTAAATAAAGTTGTTCAAGTTGCCTAATCAAAATCTGCCTCAAAGTTATTTTACTTGCTGTAGTGTAATCACAAGCTAACCCCTCATAATCTTTCACACACCAGAGTTCTCACATCCCATTTTTCTTATGTAAGTCGGCTCATGTTAGATGTTCGGTTGTCAGAGATGATGTTTTTGTTTTTTAATAGTATTTTTAATGTAATGATTTTATTGACCGAGCTGATGATCATTAGTCAACAGAAGAAAAAAAACTATAGATAAACTAGAAATAGGCTAGAAAGGCAAATTTTCATCATATTGATAATCTAATGTGAAATGTGCATCCAAAGGCTGAATGATTTAAACAATGACTGAAACAAATCACATTTGAGACAGTTCAGAGATAGAAACAGCATTGAAATGGTCTCCTTGGAAGTAAATATCCAATATCATCATAACTAAGAAGAAAAATAAACACAGTGTGCCGTCCTTCAAAATCAATGATAACCATATGTGTCCTTTAAGAGGTATGAGAGTGAAGTTGTTGGTGTGCCACTCCATCACTGTTGAAAGACAGTAGGACATATGAACAATTGTGATTCTGTCACCATTGTTTGAAAGGACTTAATTTTATAAAGATAAACTAAAAAATAACCTGAAATAACCTGAAACATCATCCATGTTTTTTTATTTTTTTTATTTTTTTTGCAGCAATAACAATTCACAGGTTCATCCAGGCTGTGATAGTCCTCCAGCTTGATGTATATATATGATGGACAGTTTGTCCAGATGATTCCAAGTTAAACAGATGACAGCTGACATTTCACTGAGAGGAAACCACTGGTCAAATACCAATCTATGTCAGTCTTCCAGCGACAGTATGGTCAGACAACAATTTCAAGAATACCCTGTGAGACCGCAGACACTCTCTCAACACACACACACACACACACACACACACACACACACAAACACACACATGCAACCTCACACACAAACCCAGATGGACACACTCACACAAGCATGGAAGCTCACATGCAAACACATTTACACTTGTTCTCGTAGCTTTTAATGTTGTATTTGAAGACACTATATTTCTTTTCTTTCCCCACAGGAGGGGAGGAGAAAAAAAAAAGAGTTGTGGGAGCTTTTTGACTTCCCTGCACCTGGAAATGTACAAACCCTGCCAAGATGTTTCCTGGATTTCAGCTGTAACATGCTAACTGCCACACTAGGGGGTGAAACCAGATGCTTAAGCAGGACAATTTGATCCTTTTCTTCCACCGCTCTTACTGATAAAATGAAAATGACCCTGCTGGATAAAGCCAAGAGACCTTAATCATGAACTAAAATTTAAAAAAAAAAATCCTGTTAAATTCATTGGATCTAACCTTTATGGACTTCATTTGAAAAATGAGTTTTCCACCAATTACAGTGAAATATTTTGCCCCGAAAAGAAGCTGGCTTCTTGTCAGTTTTAGACTTTACATGTGTTGCCACTTTAAAAAGTGAACTTATGTGACCCAAATTATCTGGCAGTGGAGTCCGGCATCTTACCAGTACCAGATGCAGTTTTTGTGATACAGCTTGCATGCTGCTGACTGTGATGTTTAGCACTGATGCAGAGAGGAGTGGTTAACCTTCATTTGACCTTATTGATTATACCTTTATCAGCATGATGGCCTACTTATATCTACTGTTTAGTGTTGCTTTGTGGTAAAACAGGTGCACAGAGTGGTTATTAAATGCATACAGCGTGTTTTAGAGAAGAAAGACATGTGAACATTGACCAGTGAGTTTAATCATTATATATCACTTTATCATGCCAAACTATGCATAAGGGAAGGTCAGTTTATCCGTGATAGAAAAAGAAAAGCATTTTATGCCATTGGTTTTTCCATTCCTTCTGCTGCACAATGGTTACGCTTTCCTAAAAATCAGCGTTCCCAATCTGTACAAAAAAACAAACAAAAAATAAAAAAGCCTTGAAATTTTTGGAGCCAAGTACCTTCTGGTCCCCAAGCCAGAGCTGCAGAGGAACCACAACACTATTGTTCTCTAAGATTTATGGACAATATGTCATCGACAGCCCTGCTGGAAAATTTTCTTCCACTTAATGACTGACCGTGCCTGGGTGACCTCTCTCACTGGGCTCAACAAGCCTCGACTTATTAAACGCTTAATGTTTTCAGCAAATAATTCAGCAGGTTTTACAGAGATAGCTTCTTTTTATTTTTACATTAATGCTAAATAAAATAACTGTCAGTTCAAAATGCTCTCCGGAGTTGTTTTGACTACAGTTTTTATTCAACATACGTACAAGCACACTGCGAGCTGAAATGTGCCCTGACCTTTAACTATTTTATACCTTAATTTATCTTTGTGCAACGACTCGTGTGTGGATGTGTGTGTTTACAGATGAGCTTTCATGAGTGGATATGACCTTTGAAATACTCCAGAGAGTAAATTTAGCAAGCAGGAAGAGTTTTTAAACAGTAGTTGAGCTTTGATGAGGTCTGTTACTGCTGTCTGTACTTTTTTTTTTGTAAGAAAAAAAAGCCTGTGCCAAGTAACCAACCTGCTCATCCACTCCACCAGCTCCATGCACACATCCTAAACACAGATTTTGCAAATTACAGCCTGCGCATAGAGCTCTTCAAAAAGCTAACACTTTCTTTTTGCAGTTAAATGGGAAGCAGGCCACACACACACACACACACACACAATATATATATATACGGTATATATATATACCTAAGGTCAGCAGTGTTGATATTATGTCACTCTAAGGATGGGGTTTATTAAAGGCAGAGCTGGAGCTGCAAAGTGTGCCACTTTGATCCTGGTGTGTTTGTTGGAAACCCCTGGCAACACAAACTAGACTTTCACAGGTTTCTTTCCAGGTTCAGGCCTTAAACATTATAGTTCAAAGCAAATTTGGCCCTTTGTATCAATGACACACAAATAAGAAAACAGTGTTACTATGGTAAATGTGATTTCCTTTAAAGGTTGGCTCAGATAAGACATGTCAACAATCAGTTAGATCAGTTAGATGAAAAATGAAGTAGAATGAATGAAAACCGAAAGCATAACCACAGTCTGAAAAAGGTCATAAATACTTGGCTTAAAACACAGTTGAGGTTTTATTGAGATAAAAGGTCCTTGATCCACTGACAAAGAAACTTGACTGCTTTCACAAGCCTTGGTTTCTCTAATATTCTTGTGCTTAATCCAATATGTTGGAATTTATATAGAACAGAAAACCAAAACCTTATACTATCTATGATCATATTTATTTAGTTGTGTTTTAAATATCTGTGAAGATATGTATTGAAATCATTGCTATCTCCTGCTATCTCCGTATGGTATCTGGACTAGATGGACTAGATGAGCATGTGCAGAACTTGCAAAACAAGGAAATAATACAATTAAATGAAGCAGAACATAAAAGAGATTGTGAGTCTGTTAACATACATAAAATACTCCATGGACAAATACAGCAAAAATGTTATAACACTAAACACATTTGGAACAATGATTTAACACTAACACACACTTCTGTGTGTCCAAAGTCTTAGCATGCCGAACATAAATATAAAGCACTTTTAAACATCATTATATCATCTTTAACTCTCTCTCTCAATCTCATTTTAGTACTTATTGTGAACAAATTGAGGCCAATTAGTCGAGATGATTTGTAGCTTCATTCCTACAGCAGTGGTCATTTACTGTAAGTGTTTCTTAAAATTATGACCACATTTTCCATAAACTACATCCTTTTGCAAAGAGCATCTATATTTCCCCTAGTTGACAGTTTTCATCTTGGTTTTTTTTTTTTGAAGAAGGTAAACACTTTGGATAAACATGGAGATTGTACTGTGGGTCTTTTAAAATCTTCCCAGCTGCCACTGAAGGAAAACTATTGGTCTGTTTGTGCTGTGGAGGCTGAGCCCTTTTCTTGACCTGAATCTTAAAACAATTCAAGGAGTTTAGTGAATTCTGACTGAGGAGTCTGAAGGCTGCGGCTGAGTCACCATAATACTGTCTGTTTACAGTAATTATAAAAGCATTTAAAATGAATATCACCACGATTTGTTGATGTTATTTGGCACCATTTTTGTGAGAAAGTTCTTTTATTTATTTTCTTTTATTTTTTTTCTGTAGTGCAGCTTCAGAGAAATGAGAAAAAGCAAAGAAGTGGAGAAAAACAAGAATTTGGAGAGGGCAAGTGGGGACACAAGAGTTAGGTAACATAGGCAGAGACCATGGGCCTGTGTGTGCAGGCGCCAGATAGCTGGAAATGACAGGAATTTGAAGATGATACTGTGACTAAAATGAAAACCACCTGCAAGTTAAAATTACTGAAGCAACTGAATCTTCTTCCCTTCAGCCTGGGACTGATCATAGTTTCCTCAGGGGGGTTATATTTGCTCTGCAGACACACACGCAAAATGCAGGCAAAATGCAGGCAGACCTGCACACCCAGGCAAGGAAAAAAAAAACACAGTGTACATATCCTTTAAGATTTTCAGGACTCAGTGTTTTCCTGCCTCCTATCAAGTAAAATCTGAAGTCTTCTTGCTCTCTAATCTCCCTTTGCGCCACAGTTACAATTAGCCTCAGAGAACCACCACATCAGACGGCAACAGACCTCTAGCATCAGCCAGTGCTGAACAATGCTGGCGTATTCAACAGTGCGACAGATGGACAGAATGAAAGAAAGAACAAGAGCAGCCACAAGCCATATGAAGGGTCTCATAAAATTTACAGCCTCATGCCATCTTTATTTGGCCGCAATCATCACGACGGCTGAGTAACAGCATGGATGCCTGGTAAATCTTCATAGGTAATCAGTAGTATTCAGGGTAAGTGTTTCATATGATTCAAAAGCATGGATTTAATGCACTGTAAAGTATGACTGCAATATTCTATTAGTATGAACAACAGCTCCCGTGTTCAGTGTCAAGAGTTTCTTTTATGGTCATTGAACACCTGGAGCACACTGTGAAGGTGCCTGAACAGTCATCAAAGCTGTTTCAGTGTGTGCCAATAAGAGTAAATCTAATGGTGCACACATGGGAGGGTCTGTTAGGCTTCCTCTCACACCTTCAAAACCCACATGGCACCCACATTTCCCTACACACACGCTCACGCACACATCGAACGAGTGCTTGAACAGCACAATAAGCTCATAACTATCAAAGCCCCACCGTTTTTCGAGCTCTTTCCTGTCTTTGTTGTCAGATGTGCAGGAAATTAGGCAGTTGGAGCACAGGTGAGTGTGCGTGTATCTGCTCAGCTTCAGAGTTGATTAGAGGCCAAGCTGGTTGCAGGAAAATGTGATAAAACTAATAATAACACCCTGCAATCACCTAAGCAATAGCATGTAGTCAAAATCATGAACACAGAACTTTACCACGAATCTGAGCGAATTGTGAAATTGGTTTATTTTTCAGTGAATGCTGATTTCAGAAGTTTCAGAATTCACCACTTTCAATTCCCAAAAGGAAATGAACAAGAGATTTAATTTGATTAAAAAAAATAAAAAGGCCAGGTTTCTTTTCTGCATCCTGGTATCATACGTTTCGTGGATGCTGATCAGTAAGAAAACAAACTCTTTGGATGAACACATGAGTGCAACTTGTATGTATTGACTCTCTCAACACTGACCCAGCTGCTGCTGAGTAATTTACGCCACTATCATTCACGGAGCCAGAACAGATTCTTTCAGTTTGGCATGATTTACATAGCATCTGCATACAGGCTCTCTGAGTTAACCAGCACTCTAGATCCCTTGTCGTATAAATAAACTCTGATGTGCGAGAGCATACTTGATATATCCATCATGTGGTAGAATTTCATCACAACTTAAGAAAACATTCCACACAAAAGTACAAAAAGATATGTGTCTTGTTAAATTGTCGAAAATATAATGTTGAAGCTGTGAGAAGGGCCAATAATTTGTTGCTGGGGTGGATAGGACTGAAGACGTGCCACTGTGAAGCATGTTTTTTTTTTGATTATGTGTGTAAATATATTTTCATGGTCATTACAGTTACAGTTCTATAAATAATGACTAAATGTTTAAGAGCTTCCATACTTTTATTCATAAAATGAGCTAAATGTTAAGGTTAAGATGACTTTCATGACAGTTGTGACCACAAACTGTGTAATGTATTCAACTATTGGAAGACAAGTTTCTGGGACAACACATCTGTGTGTGTGTGTGTGCCTGAAGGAGTACAAACTTTTATGGCTATGTCAGCTTGTCATTACATCCAACTGTTTAATAGTCAGTGATGGAGCAGTCATCAGTTAGACATCCACAAATGGAGTTGATTAAGTGTGAGGATCATTGCTCAGCTTTGTCCCAATATAAAACCTCTTTGTTCTCTTCCTTGTATACTTCAAATAAACATATCCACACACAAACGCACACACTTGGACATCACACACACACACACACACACACACACACACACACTCTTCCAGATGCCACTGCTTTCAGACTGCCATGTCTAATCTTAATCTAACTCTGTTTATTATTCCTTACAAGCAACTTCCACCCTCTCCATGGAAATGGTCACTATCCATGGCAATTTGCTGTCTAATCCATAGTCAGATTGCACTAAAATAGTCCTGTATACAGTGATTACAGAGCTCAGAAATCAGTGGTCACTGTGATGTGGACAACCGGTGGGTATCCTAAGCGATGCAACAGATTTTCTGGTCGTGGTTACACACACTCCACCTTGCTTTTCCATTTAGGGCTATCTGTGTGTGCAGGGAATGATGGGAAACACAGTGACCACTCTGTCCCTGTATAAGTCTTGCTCATAACCACCTCAATGGCACATGGATGGTGTACATGGCACATGGTGTGTTTGGGTGTGTGAAAGCTTCAGTAGTTAAATAATAACAGTCTAATGCATGGAAATTTTTAGGAATAAAACAGTGGTTGCCTGGAAGAAAGGAGAGCAAACCTCCCCTTTGCCACAATATCTCCAAATCCCTTAGACCCCACACTTGACATAATTCACCAACATGAAACAGACTGCCTTTGCAAGGCACAGCGATATTTCTGAAGAAAACATTAAGCTGTGCCTCGGAGGCCAACCCAGAAAGAAAAGCATCAATTAGGTAAAGAAAGGAGGGTTAGGGTTAAGGTTAGGGAGAAGGAAAAGATGCTGAGAGCAAAATAAAAAAGAAAAGGGTGCCAGTCGAGACCACATGGGTTGTATAACAAATGTCAGCACCCTCGAGCTTCCAGGTTTACAGATCTCACTGACTTTGACTGAAAACCAGAGTGCAGGCAAAATGAAGTCATGATGATGTCAACCGTGTACTCAAAGGTGCCTGTCAGCTTACTGTCTGCCCGATAGGCGCCTTTACTGCAATACTGGGAAGAGGGAAAAGGAAGATTGCCTCATTAAGTTTCATGTAAGGGACTCAGAAATGGGTGGCTTTCTCCCCAAACACTCAAAATAAACATAATGTGGTAGTTTTCTCACAAAGTAAGCTTCAGAGTGGATTATACACACATAGAAGAGGAGACGTCTATCGAGCCTGAGAGGATTGCATTTCGTCTTTTGTGTTTTTTATTAATTTGTGTTGTGTTGCCAACATCTGGCCCCATTCATCCTATTGCGTTCAGTAGTCACTGTGCAATGCTACGCTCAACCCTCCACTAATCATACACAATATATTTAGTGTCAGCATGCACTGTGGTGATGTGAATAGATACTGGACACTTATACGTGGAACTTAAATCCCTCTTTTTATCCTACAACACAAATTTGATCAAAGGGCTTCCCTACCAAGATGTCAGTGGGATCTTTTCAAGCTGTAGTTCACATTTGCTCAACCATGTAACCACACATATTATGTTACAAGCTCATATGGAAGAAGGCATGCTGAGAAAAAAAAAAAAGAAAAATTAGCTGCCAGTGTTGGCTTCTTTGGACATTCATAGCAATCTCATTTGTTTGCTGTCATTTAAAAGAAATATTGTAAAAAAAAAACAAAACAAAAAAAACAATGACTGTGAATTTGCATTTTTTTCCCCCAAGTGATAGCAAAGAAATAATTTTAAACATTTGCAAATATCTATATCACAAATTGGAAAGCTCACTACCTTGTGTTGCAGCCTAACTATTCATGAATTTTGAAGGTATGCACGCAAATAACAAATAAAACTAATTATAGAAACAATAAAAGAGAAATACAGCTGTAAATTGGAGAATACCTCCCTTGTGGTAGGTAATCACTGGTAGCTCATACAGTACACCGCTCTTTGTAAAGCCAAAGGCCTACTTCCAAAAAACACCTCACCATATTGTCGTACCTGGATCTTGAATCGTGCAAAAGTAGTGTTTATGATTTCCTTGCGAAGTCAAAATGGTTTATAGAGAGTATTTAACAAATGTCATACGTGCATCCAAAGTTTCTCTCCGTCTGTTTTGAATCAAAGCCATTGAGGCTGTACAGTTGATGGAAAACGCTCTCAACTTGGCTGGGACCTGCAGTGCTCTTTTTGTCTTTGTGAAATGAAGCATAATTGAATAAATATGTCATGTAGAAAGGGTGTTTAAATGGTAGACAAGGCGCTGTAAATATTTGGGTCTTACTGACTTACTGCCAAGCTGCCAGTAGGAGGAGGAGAGTGGTAACCTCTGAGCACCAAGTCACAGGTCAAAACACAACATGAGCTCGGTGCAGATTGGTGTGTGTCATGATATCATAAATTGATCAGCGCCATCTTTCATTGGAACCTGCTATGTTTTTTTGTTAACTATGATACATGTAACAATATAACTGCGTTAATTAAGGTTTGATATTAAGCCCTACTTAAGGTTGTATAGGGTTAGGGTTAGGGTTAGGGTTATTTTTGATAGTTGAAAAAGCAGAGAGACAGGAAGAGGGGTAAGACATGCAACACAGATACAAAAATCTAACATTACATGGTATGCATCTTGACAAGACACTGCACACTTGGTTGTTTGGTAAGTTTGGTTTGGGATGAAGCACGACTGTCATTATAAACTCTGAATTTGAAAGAAAAAACACACACTCCATCAGCAGTGGCTCCTGTCTGTCTCCGGCTCTTATCAGTGTGGAGTCTAGACTTAACCTCATTTACCATGTTTACTATGCACCCAGGACTGTCTCTATGTGTTTACACATTTATTTTGTGTGTGTGTGTGTGTGTGTGTGTGTGTGTGTGTGTGTGTGTGTGTGCAATTTAGTAGAAGGAGGCTGTGGATGATGCAGACGACACGGTCAAGGTCACATGTTGAGGGGAAATGTACAGGTCACATCTCTACAGAGATGTACTTGATGAAGTAGAGATGTGTGTGTGTGTGTGTAGTGGTCGACACGCCTTGAATGGTCCAAAGTAGATTATAATAGGGGCACTGTTCAGTAGTTACGGGGGTTTCAGAAAACTAAATCAGTCTCAGCTTGTTATTCAGACTGTTGGAACGGACTGTTTTAGTTTATTTTGTCATTTTCTTTTGCTTCTTCGTGCAAACTCCGTTAACGGCTGCAACATTTGGGAGAGCAGATAGTCCTTTCTGTAACAGCTGTCCAAAAAAAATAAAATATTGAAATGACACTCAGTGATCCATTTTCATGAATCTGCTCTGGTTTGTGCTGTAACCTCAACTTAACTTCACTATTGCACTTCATCTTTCTCCAAGTCTCTGTATACTTTTGTCACTTTGCCAAACTAGCCCAAACATCCTTATGAACAAGTATGAGCTTTGTTGGAGCCTTTCCATCCCCTGGCCCTAATCCCTCTAAAAGCTCAGGCAGCCCTCTATAATGTAAACATATCCTGACCTGTGCTGCGTGTGGCACTGGTTGGGAAACCAGCAGTACCTTATCTTTATTATTGTCCTTCTGCAGCAAGCAATTAATTGGAAAAGAAATCCCAAACTCTTCCAAAAAACAACAACAATCAAACAAAGCTGGAAGCAGTGGGAGAGGACTAGACTGGACGTAAATCACGTTCTAGGATGGATGAAAAAAAATTCTCCAGCTTCTGCCCTGGCTCCACTCACAGACAGCTGTGAGAGTTACAGAGGCGATTTAAAGTTTTTCTTGACTGTTTTCCAGACTCAAAGTGGCCTTAAGTTCCTCCTTTCTGATTCCAAGAAGATAGGCAACATTTTGAGAACACTGTATCATAAAACCATAATCTATCAACTCCTTGTGTCTTAAGGTAAACTTATACCCTCTACTTTATTTAAAATGACAGATTGTTCTTAAGGGATAGTTTTGTGCTCTGTCCAGTATGTTAACAATGATTCTGTTGTGTTTCATACATGTATGAGAAGTATTTAAAGATGTATTTGGATAATACAAGTATATACACAAGTATGCACATAGCCTTTACTAATTTCTTTTCTAAATTTTGGGGATTTTAGCATTTTAAGTGTGTTTCAGTGGTTGGGAAAAGGTGCTAGATTTGTGCTAAAAGCTGCTTTTAAGTTTTAAGTTTAAGGTACCCTTAAACATACAGAGTTTACCATTTATGCTACATCCTGCAGTCCTGCCTACATTCATGCATGTTGGGCCGCAATAATTACATTTGAATCACTGATGGTGATTAATTGATATAATATTAATGTCAAGTTAAACAGCTATTAAACAAAAGCTACTCAATCATATTTCTGCTCTATGACCCACTATGACGTAGAAGTAGAAGTAGAAGGCAGGTCACAATGGTTGTGTGAAAAGGTGTGACGAGGCGCTGAACAATATGGCATCCGTCACAGGATGTGCTTCTGTTCCGTCGGAGTCAAAAGTCAAAGCCTTGTTATCTTCATGGGACAACACTTCTGCGCAACAATAAACAGGAAGCAGTTGATCCAGAAAGGCAACCTGAGGGACAACTTATCTCTCCCGACGCACTTGACCTTCTCATCTTCCTCTTCCTCTAAAGTTGGTGACACACACGTTACAGGCCCGAGCCAAGATTTGAACATCCCATAACACACATCAGACACCTATATACATAAACAAAAGAGGAAGTGTCGTCACACAAAGCTGCAAATGTTATTTGGGGGGATCCAGATTGATAGGGTAACGGAAGGGAGTGTGTGTGTTTCATGTTTGTTTTGGAGGTTGAAATCCGGCCCGAACATTAACCTTCAGCATGCGAAGAAAGATCCAATTAGATAAGAATGCATATATGTAACAAATAAGCTTTGAGCAAAATAACAACCTTTTTTCATCTCTTTTTGTCAGCAGCCACACACACACACACACACAGAGACTCACTATCAATCTGTCATTCACTCTAAATATGGAATAACGGTGATCTGTGAGGCACATTAACGGCACAATGTTGTAAGAGTACAACACATCTG
The DNA here is from genome assembly GCA_036937835.1 of Pampus argenteus. Lineage (NCBI taxonomy): Eukaryota > Metazoa > Chordata > Actinopteri > Scombriformes > Stromateidae > Pampus > Pampus argenteus. The sequence goes on from CM072874.1 coordinate 10,058,180, forward strand.
GTTCACAACACCCACTAAATATGTTCCCCTTTCTTCACAGCTTTATGCGTGTGGTGAGTGAGCGAGCGTGGTCTGTAGAGGTGCGACTCACACTTTCCCACGATGCCTTGCATCAGCAGGCCAGGAACAGGGAAGGAAGCAGAGGGGATGGAATGTTGAATGCCAAACACACACACACACACACACACACACACACACACACACACACACAAACACACAAACACACATGCATGCATTCAGGAACCTCCATGCCCATAGTGCAGAAGCTGGCCAGTAGATGGGCTCATACAGGAAGTTCTCAGCTTTGGCTACTTCCTGTTTGCTAGACGTTTGTATTAGAAACACATTGTGACGCTAAGAAGCCTTTCAGCAGCTATTCACTAAGTGTATTGAACCAGTATGAGAGTAATGGTATTACTATTCCTTAGTTATAGCTATATCCGATAGCATTCTGCACACATATGATAATTTTAGTACTGACATTTCAGCTTTCCAACCATGCTTTTGTCCATGGAATATAATAATATACTGACGAAATTGTTGGCTATAACCACACAGCATGACACAGTTGACACAGCAATCATACATGCAATAGATTTTATATTTCAACTATTTTAAAGAGACAATTTTCTCGAAAAAAGTAATCTTAGTTCATTTTTTTCAAATTCATCTGTTAAACATGTGTTTCATGGTAGCTACGGTTTTATAGCATGCCCGTCAGCCAGCAGCTAAATAGCTTTCTCACAACCTAAACAATCTCAGTTCTTAAATCGAGGCCGCCCAGATTTAGTGGTTCTGCCTTCTTAGCACATTTGCTTGTAACAGTAAAACATTCTGATAGTGGGAGGGAGTGAAGTGTAATAGAGAGATAAATTAGTGAGGAGGGGAAGAGTGGGACAAGAGTACAGAGGAGGAGGATGCAGTCTGCAGGTATTGTGTTGATAGCATATTCATGTCAAGAAAGAGAGCAAGAAGCGATGAGAAGAGGGTGTAAACCTTACTGTGTAAGGTGTCATTGCAAAAGCGAAGTGATGCACAGTGTTAGTAATGAGAACACGTTTTGGATCATCATTGACACTGATATTTAAACCAACTTCCACGGCTTCTGAAATGATTTCCTTGGAGCAAATCCTTGTGATGAAAATTATGATCTGCATCCTGTGGTGGACTATAGTGGGAACACTGTACTTTACATAACTGTGATAATGCATTGTTTCAAATGAGAAGCAACAAGAAAAAATATAATATAAACCAGAATAGCACCTGGTAGGTTATATGCATTAGAGTGATAAAAAAGGAAGTAAGCGCAACGATCATCCCAACAAAGTAAGACAACCTCAGATGTATAAATTAGGTTTCTCAGCAGCTGTTTATCTAATGTTGGGAGAGGCCTTGTTCAGGTAAAGCTTGCCAAGAAGAAATAGGCTAGCATCTGAATTTATAATAGTTCAGTCACAGAAAGACAAGTTTCAACATTTCTTTCAACTCTTAGAACATTATGGATATGACGTAATTCAAGATAAGGCTGAAATATGCCTTCTCCTGAATTAGCGGAACTCTTAACTAAGTGAAAAGAGTTTAGTGATGGATTTCAGAAGAGAACTGTAGCAGGTATTCTCGGGGTGAGTAGCTGACAGGATGATATCACAACTTTAAACATTTTATTTCAGACGCAATTTCCGTTTGAATGTGGAACATTGTGGGAGTTCATTCTGTCGCTGATAGCTCAGTTTCCTTTTGCATGCTCTGTCATCCTTTGTTCTATTTAGCCTAAAGTTCTCTCCCCCAAAATAGTCCAAAAGCTGCACACGTCCACACAAACTCACATAAACAATGCACATGTAAAAGGACTGAAAAAGCTAAAAAAGCTGCCAGTCCGGAGGAAACCACACATAACCAGCAGGAAGTGTGATGCCAACACCCAACAAATGGAAGTACAGATTTTTTTTTTCCCTGTTGCCAGAACAAAAATCAACTCTCCCAGAGAGTTACATTGAATACATATTATTCCTATATGCCTGGTCCCCTTTTTAGTGACATCTGCAGAAATGCGTAGCATAGAAACTTTGAAAGAACAGCCAAAGTCATTGCACTGGTGTGTGTGGTTGTATGGAAGGCAGATTGGCCTCAGAGTAAAGGAGGCTATAGTAATCTCCCTAAGAATACACTGAAGCCACAGATGAAAGAAAAAAAGAAAGACAAAAGCGAGTGAAGGTGGCAGTAGTTAATTAGCGTGCTGAGTAACTTTTAATTTAGAAAAATGTCATTCTCCAGAGGGACTTCTTGCATGAAGAGCATTCCTGAACCATCCTAAAAATATTTTACAACATACTTTTCTTTTCCCACAAGAGTCCCTCTTGAATGAAATCCTCATCAAAGGCAGGCAATGTTATTTTTTATATTTTGGCCATGAGAAAGGAAGGTTCGATTGAGCCACAACTCTTTCCTCTCTTGGCTCCGAGTCACTGAGCTGTAGAGCTGTGACCTCATCCCATCCTGCCGCACAGGAAAGGTGCTTCAGATGGCTGGCTGGGGCCAACACCTGCATGGACGCAGAGAGAAAAAGAGACGTGACAAAAGTCACAAAAATAAGATAAGTTAATGTCTTCACAGTGCTACAGATATGAACTTATGTTTCAAGCAAGGGACTGAATCCAGAGAGATGAAGTGATAAAGGTTGAATGAAATAAAGCATGGTGGAAATAGACACATTCAGCTCCTTTTGGGATGGAGCTGCCAGGATATACGGAACTAGGATATTGTGTTGCTTGCCATCTGAGAAATCATTTCATATTTTCCAGAGGATTTCGCTCAGCGGAAGAATGCTAGTTAAGTTAAGTTTCATTCAAGTAATGAAATCTAAAAAATTTGTTTCGGTCCGCTGCACATGCAAACACACCAATTTGGATAATTTACTGCTTTGATTCACATCAGAAGCTCACAGTCCTGTGGTCAATTGAGTGCGCGTGTGTTTGTATAGCGGAGGAAAGCCCAGCCAATAAGTCCAACCATACAGCCAACATAGACAGGCCACTCCATTAGCCTCTAACCATGCATTTCCAAATGACCCCACAGCTACTAGTTGTAAGCTGCTCACCACCATGTTACACTTATTTCTGTGTTATGTTTGTGAAGTCCAAGATAATCAAAATATAGAATAGTAGATGATTAGAAAGCCAGATTAAGTCATTTCTAAGGGGGTTTCTGGTAAATTTACAGCTCTTTGACTGCTGGTTTAATCAGTTCTGTTGTGAGTGCTTGGAGCTTGAAATACGATAAAGACTTATCTCAGGTCTGACATACGATAAATCCGGGAGGTGTGCAAGAGGTTTGAAATGTGGCCTGGGGTTATCATGGTCAGGCTGTGGATTTTGAGGTTAGAGGGAGGAACTGACAAACAGGATAGACACGGGAGCCAAATAAATCCTTTGACCATATTCCATGTTCATGATGTATGTCTGAATAGGTGCATTGTGTGCGTGTATATATGTGTGTTTGTACTTGACATAGAGGCAGAGAGAGAATTTACATTCATGAATGTGTGCGGTAGTGATACAAATCTTGCAGCTCATCTCCTTCATCGTGGGGAGGCCCACCAGAAGTGTCACTCCTCAGCCATCTGCTTCTGATTAAAGCTGTGTAATTGCAACTCTGTGGCAAGTGTTCATGCATCCAGATCGATGCAATCACACACTAACACATGCAATACTTTTGCACAAACACACACACATACACACACACACACACAGACAAATGCAGACTCTCTAAGGACAAGGACAGATAAGAAATATGAGATGTGCACTCCCAAAGGGACTCTGGGGACTAGTTTCATAGTTATTTATTTGTTTGTTTATCTGTCATTCATTCATTTTAGTTCTGGCGACTGCTGAGACAAAGATATGTATTTATATCCAAACCATTTTTCAAATAGACTGATATGGGTCTGTAAAAAAAAAAGTCTTTACTGTTTCCAGACTAATCATGAATTTGTGCCCTTGTCTTGTCTCCAAACAGCCTTTTTCACATGTAGCAAATATTTCCAAAGGCATGTACAGATTATTGTCTAACTCTGGTATAAATTGCATCATTCATGTTAACCCTTCAGCGTATCTGGGGCCCAGGGTTCATCAGGAGGTGAGAAGGGGTGAAAATATGTTTAAAGGGTACTGGGTAAACAAAAAAAAACAACAACAACAAAAAAACAAGGATCATGACAAATATGATGCTGATTGTTACTGGCCTCTTGCTTGAGGAAGGAAATACTTAAACTCATATTTTACAACTTAGAAAATGAACTCAATATAAATGACCCAGTTTTATGGCTTCATATAGTTCAGAGGATGCTGCTGTGATTGTCACTGTGAATGTTTCCACTGCTGGAATAATACTTATAAAGGAAACTAAGAATATGTTGTACTCTGTAATGAAATGAACTTGTAGGGAAGTAGGCTAGTATAAAGACTTACAGAGTTACATCATAGTGTTTTGGTCATCAGGTCATGGTCAATGTGGTTACCAGTAAAAGTGTAAATGTACCATTTCCCCCACTGACTGTTATATACACACTCCAAAGAGCAAGAGGGGATGAATTGATTGTTGTCCTTGTCCACTGGCTCCATCTCCCACCACTCCTCCAATACACACACACACACACACACACACACACCCTTCCCCATGTTCACATCTCCCACATCCACACCGTCTCTCCCTCCTCCGCATCTCCTCCCGCTTGCTCTGCTTCAGTGATGCAGGTGGAGGCTTGACCTAAAATCTGGGGTGATGAATGACTCCCATCTCGCTGATCTTAGCAGTCCAAAGGGTTTGGGTGTGTGGGTGTTGCCTGATCCTCAGCCCAGTCTCCTCTGCTGCCTTCCCTCCCTCAGATAATAGACCTGAGCTTTTACATCCTTATTGAAACGTAACGTCTTTAATGAAATGCATTAATAATTAACTAAAAGTTTCAGTCATTTCTCTAATTTTTAATTTGCCTTTATTATTTTTTAAATACTCTATATGACACAGTATTAAATCCCCCTACAGGAAAAACAAAAATATATAAATTGTGAAGTTGACAAGTTTTTTCTTGCATAAAATACAACAAGCAACATTAAGCAGCTACCACATACTTATAATTTAATTCTGAATGATAAATACAAAGACTACAAATGTGTTTCAAAATCTGAAATAAAATACTAAATTCCTTCCCATTTTTAGGGGGATTATGTGATGCTAGCATGGAGTCTCTCTAAATCATAGAATAGAAATGAAATGTGAATAGAAATGATGCTTTTAATGAGTCATTTTCATGCATAATGTGCCACGCTGAGCTAAACTGCTCTTTGATGGCGCATGGTGCGCTCCTTTGTCTCAGTGACTACTTCCACTGATCGGAGCTTGGGGGCACCAAAGTCTGCTCTCCAATCTCCTCTCTCTCCGCTCACTCCCTACTGTTCTCCACAGCCTCCCTCTATTTCGTCCCCCCTTTTGTGTAGCTCCCCGAATAAATTAGCAACCCAAGTCGGTGAAGGGAGGAGGGAAAAGGGGTATGGAGAGGAGTAGGGGGCTGGGCCTTGTGGCGGAGGAGTCGGCTTTCAGTCGGTGAGGTGCACGGTGCCCTGAAGCGGCTCTGTCTCAGCACACACACATACACACACACACATACATACACACACATACATACACAGCCCGTGTCTGAGTGACTGGATGCTGAGAGAGACGTTTAAGATTAGCGATAGACCGGGTAGAGCACCGCAGGGCTACAGGCGGCTCCTTTCTGCAGCAGACAGCAGAGAAACTGTAACCAGCTGATCCAGACGCGCTCACCTGACGGGGAAAAAGGAGACACAAGAATATTCTTCACTGGAGGAGTAACCCAAGACACCGGTCCAGGGATACGATTATCTGTGGAATTGGCTCAACTGTCATTTATGTTTTGTGTGGATATTATGTAAAAAAAACAACAAATAAACATCAGAAACCAGTCCAGCTGATCAGAACGGCTCCATTGAAGATTTCGTCCCGGTGGATTGTCTGTCCTTTGGGGTGGAATTAGAAACACGTTTGCATACTAATCAGGTTTTTGGAAGGGGGGATATCCAGAGCGCACATCCAGAGCTGCGGAGTGGGTCAGATAAATGTAAGTGACAGCTCCTTTTTATTTTCATCCTCTCTGTGTTCATTGATACATCTGATCAGTGATGGATAAAGGTGCTGAAATAGGCTTTCGTTGGGTGGAAGCTTCTGGTGCTCCTTATAGGCGGCGGGGGGGTGGTGCACCCAGCATCTGCACCTTGCATGCATGAGCTGGTAGCTGGTCAGGCTACTGTGATGTGGGGAAGATCAGAGACGCACTCATGCAGCATAGCCTTATATTGATTATTGATCAACATCCAGAGCCAAACTAACTAAACAGCCAGTATGGACAAAAAAAAAAAAAAGACACAGGAGCAGAGCCCCATCCCTTTTAAAAAATAAAAAATGCTAATCATGAAAGGGATCCATATGAAGGGTCTAATAGACTAGAATCTGGGCTTTTTATGTGGTATGGAAGAATTTAATAACGGCAAGTTGGTTTCTTCCCCAGGGCTGCCAACTTAGAGCTAATACACTTTGTTTTGGAGGGTGGACAGAACCACTTAATGGGAAACACCATGAAGAGCACGAAGTGGGCCAGCATGCTTTAAACTATTTCCTGAAAAAGACTATTATCAGTGTGACATTGCAGGGCTGTAGACAGACTAAAATGTGTGGCTAGAGGAGAGAACAGGCAATACTGTGGTGTACCTTTGAGCAAGGCACTTAGATCAATAGCTACAGCATGGCCTACTTTGCCGATGGTTGGTGTAGGTTCCTTCTTTGCTGTATGATTATAACAGAATCAAACATTGCAGTGGGACTATCCAAATAGAAATCAGAGACTGTAATACATTAAACATACTGAAATCAGGAGTTCAAGAGGACAGTTTTGCTTTACAGCAAATAGATTTTGACACAATTGTATTTTTTTTTTTATCACGTGTTGTATTTATAGCAGCCATTTCTGTCTGTCTGTATATGTTTACATGGCCAAAAGCTAAAAATGGGAATCCAGGGGCATATTTAAGCACCTAACCACAATAGTTATTTTAGTTATATCTGGTGTCCGCTGGCATCCATAGCTCCTAGTTTGCTGCCTTTAAGGAGGGATACAGATCTGTACAGTATTATCTACTTACATGGTCCTGTGTGCTCCAGCTCTACACTATACTGGCCTCAAGCCTCAGCCTCTGGTCTACATACAACCAGTTAGGGTTTGGTTTCTTTCAGAGTGATGAGGCGTGCAGCAAGACATTTGCTAACGGGAACCATATGGATATCTGTTGGTGAGGCTGCAACCGAGTAGGGCCTATGTTTGTACAAACAATGTATAATTACTTACATCAGCTGCTTAGAGGAACAGGTTCTCCTTTACAGGAGCGAGACTGTAACCCAGGATACCTTTCACAATCCTAGTAATTGAGACATTTCTAGTGAGTTAGTCATATCTTGGATTAATTCATGAAGTCATTATGAAAATAGAGGATAGAATAAGTAGCCTTCCACTTTTTTTCCTGACTTCCCTGTGAAACATGTTTTTTGTATTAATCTTCTTATCAAAGGTTTGTGATCCTAAATGTTACTACTTGTGGTTTTTAACACTGTCTATTACAAGTGTGTCAAGCCAGAGAGGTTTGTTCATGCAGTTCAGAGTCAACTCTTTTTTGTAGAGCTTATCAACAAAGTAAACAGTCTGCTGTTTATCTTGCACTTCATGTGGTTGTGTGCCGCTGAATCTGTAGAGGATGATACTGACTCTGCCAGGGTCACAGGCTTGATTCTCCTCAGGGCTGTGCTCAAAATACATGCATTTCATAGACAACAGCATCTGCTGAAAGACATTGAATTACAATTTTTGGTCCCCTTCATTGTATATGGGATTATTCGGGGTGCCTGTTGGAGGCATCATGTCATTGCACATGACTCAGCTTCTGCCTCTTGAACATCTTACATCTGAATCAAGCCTTACTCTGACATGCAGGCAGATACCCCTCAATTAACTTCCATCAATTTTGCAGTTTTTCAGATGACATATAATATCACCACAGTCTTTATGGATCTTTTTTTTGTTTATACTGACAGTTTTACTTTAGGGAAAGTACAAGTCGGGGGGTTTTATTCTTTTGCAAATCGAGCAATCTTGAGAGTTTACTTTAAACCCTGGAGATATACAGTGTAATCAAATTGCATTTGCCACCCACATTGTCATTGAAATCCTGCTTGTACTGTATGCATTGTTGTCCTCTTTGTGGGTCTCCATAAAACCCTCATAAGAAGGAAAAAAAATAGCCTTTTTAACCCCCTCAACTCAAGTCATGCAGTGCTGCCAACAGAGAAAGAGAGTGATGGGAAAATAACAGAGAGCATCCTCCCATCCAAATGTTGCAGCTCAAACAAAAAAAAAAACTGTCTAATTGTATCCCAGAACTGTTTCTTCCTGGGTTTTGTTTTTATGCATGGGAAGTCAGTAAGTACAAATATCGGAAAGTGACTCAGAGACTCCCTCTCCCTCTTTTTCTGCTTCTCCCTCACATACACACGCAAGGATAAATACTACCCCCCCCCCCCACCCCCCCACCCCTCACCCCCACAAGTCGAATCTTTCAGCACCAAATCCTATAAATGCTAAATTAGCTCTCTTAAAAACATGGAGACGCAAAATAACCATTTGTCGTCGCAAGTATAGAAATACATCAGACACTCTCTACGGTCCTGAATGGGTAGCAAAACTGCTAACAAAAAAACTGCAGTAACATAAATACCATTGTTTTCCTCTTCCCTGGCTGCACAACAACTAGCTTGTGGAAATATTTACCCTCCATCTTTCACTCACTGCATGCTAATGATGCCTAGTGTTGGTGTTGTCATTTACCTTTCAGTCCACCGCCTTAGATGTAACACAAACTAAAAGACTCAATATTAAGAGGATTTTAAATTTAGTTTATCAGGCAGCGTGTCAACTGTAACCAGTCTTAAGATGGAGTATTGGAAGTAGCTTTGGTTTCCTGGAAAGTTTCTTCTTTGCGTCATCCATCCACAGGAAGGCTGGGTGGGTATTTATAGCTTTAGTAGTAGTAGTCAGAAAATAAGAAATCCCATTGATAAGGAATCCCCCTTTGCTAATTGCTCCACATCTCATTAACGTTACCCCCCCTCGGGGCCTCTTGGTTGCCATGGCGGCTACAATCACTAAGTTTACTATCTTGCGCTGATTATAATCGTGAAATTCAATTACACCGTTGTACAATTTGAATTAGGCGTGTGCTTAAATGTAGGGAAAGTGGTATCACGATGTAATTAAAATGCCGCTGTATTAATGTCATGCCTGCATTCACTGCACTGGTTTTAAAACCTATGTAGCATGTCTTTCAGTATATTGGTACATTGGTGGAAACGTTTCAATAAGTGGTTGTAATTTCATCGTCTTATTTTTGCAGGTCACCCACAGAAAATGAATTCCCTGTTTCTAAGCAGTTACCACTCTGTCAACGCTTCGTTCTTGTTGCTGTAATTTGGAAGATAATGTTTTGAATATGAGGTACAGATTCTACTTACTAATACTTTACAGGTTGAAGCACTCAAGGTGGAACTTTTTGAGAATCTCAGAAAAATCACAATGTGTGGTTGTTGAAAGGGGGTTGGATCTTAAAACAAAGTCTAGCGCACTAAATCAAATCCTGATACACCATCACCCACAGTCATTCCTCATCTCTACGCTGAGGTCAGCCGTTTTTCTACGCTATTGGGTAAAAAGGGGCCGGCATTGTACTTTTTACAGCTCGGACTGAATCTGATTTTCAGAGAGTATACTTACGGCTTTTCCCCTGAGGAGATACAGACCCCACCTTTCTCCATGCAGTATGAAGACCCATCTATCTACTGCTCTGGAGAAGATATTAATGTATGACTGAGTCAACCAATCAAAGGAAATGACTGAACTCTCCTGTCAGACGAGGAGTGATTGACTAGCTGGAGCTTTGAGACGGTGCAGTTCAATTTTTTTTTTGTTCTCAGGCCCAGTTCTGAAATAACTGCCTTCATCGTTATTCATGGTCTTTGTCCAGGCAGTAGGGTTCAATCAGGTCATCTGAATGGGAAAGACTATAGGCAAATTACAACAGGACTAGCTCAAAACATAGTATATGGCTGGACCGTGTATGAAATGAGCGCGCTGGGCTTTGACTGAAGCCAATTTGACACAGGGTCTTTCTCAATACCAAGTATGCATTAGTTTGGACTTGCATGTTTGCTAGTTTGGACTTGGGAAGTTCGACTGGAGTACAAATTTACAACAGCAATGTACTTGCTGGCAGCACCAACTACCTGACTGTACTGTGATGAAATAATCTCAGCTCTCAGCTCCACTACACACACACACACACACACACACACACACACGCACAAAAGTATAGAGACAGAGAGATGCAGTAAATTATGTTATTCAGTCTGTAATGTATCCTAATAAAATGAAATTTAATATAGCTGGATCTGTTCTATTTAATAGATTTATATTATTTGAAATGTGGTGATATCTGTACACCAATGACATGCAATCAGGGGAGGCAGGTGAGAAATAAAAAATAAATTAAGATCATATTTATTCAGTAATGCATGCTTTACAGTTATTTTCCATTTAAATTCACCATTTTTTTCAAAGTCGCTGAATGTCCACATTTAACGTTCAGATACTAAGAAGACCTTAAGTTTCACAATGACTATGCAATAAGACAGTATTGCTGTCTCGCTGTATCAACACGCTATCAACAACTGTATGTGTGTAACATGTTTGTTGTGCTGAGCGATCATAAAACACCTGTGAAGAGGCACTAGGTGAGGCACGCAGTTCTCCTGTCTCATGCTAGGGGGCGCTGGTGATCCCAGAGATTACGACGCTTCGTCTAAAGAATCATAGAATTAGAAGTGGCAAGCTACAGTAAATAGTTAGCAAGTCAAGTCCAACCGTCCAGTTATTATTATATATTGTTTAGCTTCATTTTTAAAATGGAGGATTGTGTATCCATGCGCACGGACTTCATTTATAAGTGAAGGTAAGACAAGATAATAACGTTTTTTTTGTGCTTTTTTTCTATGCTACAGTTTGTTATATGTAAAAAAAAAAAGTTCAAGTGAAATTTTAAACAAAAAGAGTTCATATGTTTGTAAAGCTGACAGATGACGTCAGTGCCTCACCATATGTCACTGGTATGTTTGCATGTAGAGCCAGTAACAACATGAAGCTTCACTTTACATTTAGACAAAGTAATGTGGCTGCTACAATGATTAGATGTGAGAACAACATTCATCTTCCAAAAGGAATTTTTTATCATATATCAAAATGCTACAGAGACATTAGAGCCAGTTGTAAATTACTAAAAAGCTGCACAGTTCAATTTAATGGATCATGTTTCTTGTCTGAAAAAATATTAAAAGTTAAAGCGACAGTTCTGTGGCAACATTTACAACTTCTTTTAGCCTGTCTTAAAATCTCTGCCATCACTGCCGTTTGGTGCAGAATGCATGTTAGGTTACTTTGCCACCTTTTGCCAACCAATGATGTAACTTCATCACATCAGTCAGTCAGAGACCTTCGCATTTGTAGTGTTGGCTCTGCTGTTGTGAACAAGCCAAAAAAAAGACACATTTCCTACTGCACTAGGTACCCTCCACAAATCTATAGGAAGACTGATTTTGGACTAGCTCAGCTGCCCTCTAAAAATACCAAGCTTCAAATGTCACAACTTGCTACAGTGCAATTCTCACATTCACACAAAATAAACTTTGATCCAATTGCCAGTGTAGCCAGACCATCCCTTAGCTGGCTTGTGTTTAGGATCTGGGATAATGACTGCTGGAAATCGGTTGTTATATTCTGATTTCCGTCTTGAGTTTCCCTGTGCCCAGGGTTGGATCTGTGACACTGGCTCAAGAGTGCCAAATTCTGGTTATATTGTTGGAGCTCTGGCTTTCTCATTGCAGAAGATGAATGGAAGAAGGGTCTCCATTTCTGTGCATGCATATGGGCATGTAAGCAAGTGTGTGGCCTTAAGATATACATGTGCGGTTGATAGAGATATCTCTATGGGGCTGCAAGTAATAATTCATATCTCGGATTATTTTTTTTTCATTAAATGATTCACTGTTAAGTTTATAAAGTGCCAAAAAAAACTATTAATTTCCCAGGTCTTTGTTTGGTATGACGTACTGTGCAAAGCTCAAAGGTATTCAACTTACAAGCATATGAAACACAACAAATCTTCACATTTGACACACAGGAACCAGCAGGTGTTTGACATTTCAGCTTGATAAATGTCTGTTTGATTGATTCTTCCTCATTGACGGGACGACTGATGCAGACATGTGTAGAGTATATGCACATATGTTTCTGAATGAGGTGATGTATTAATTTCATCAGTAACACGGAGAGATAAATGTGGGAATAGCTCTGAGCAAAGATGAATGAAATGTGTAACTGCTGCCCATCTGGGTGCTTGATGGATGACAAGTGTCTCGGCTGTGAGGCAAGCCGACTGAGTAGGAGTAGGAGAGGAAGAACGCGCCTGTCTGTGTAGTGTCTCATGTGTTTTTAATGAAGTAAGTGAGATGATCTGAGCTTCTGGTAACTTCAAACACTTGCACCGAGTTGCGAGCTGCATGTAGAGCATTGCAGCTCAGGAGAGTTCAACATGCTATGCAACTTAAGGGATTCAGAGACTGAATATGTGTATTGAAAGGCACGACCTTCATGAATATCAAAGATTCTCTACTGTTTGCTGTTCATATTTGGCTTTTTAATCAGGATATCTCGTTTGGACATTATTAACCGATCAGCACTGATGGCTGTTTAACTCTGTTGAGCAAATTAAAACAAAGACAGACCACAAGAAATGTAACAGTGTAACATGATACAAAAGAATCCTCGTGCTGAACAGCTGTCGCTACGCCGCTAATCAGAGAGTAGGTTCAGAATTTAATAACTAGTAAGCCAAGGCACTGTCTCATATATTGTGAGCGAGAGATGAGTAGATTTAGATACTTTCCCAGATCTATCAGCCTGAGAAGAATAATCAAAGTCCTAGTCTCTCCGAGTAAAATAATACCATAGTGCGTCTCTTTGGAAGATACTGTACTGACCCCTTTTGCTGGCAAACTCTTCAGCTATGCATTTTATCACTTTGATTAATATTTATGTGTTTTCTGAAACAACAACATGACCTGGTATGACTTTTTACCTTGTTGGCTGTAACGCCAAGTCGCCGATTATTTCATTGGGTGAAATGCACAAAGCAATTAAGAATGTGTGCTTGTCTGTGTGCGCATGTGTTTAAGTTACGAGATGGATCTTTGGTTTCCGTTTTCCTGACTGTGTTTTGGCTATCAGCTGACTGTTTTGTCTTTGAACTTTTCCTAGTTCATTAATGAATGCTGTTGTGTAGTCATCACAAATGACTACACGATCAAATACTGCCACATGTGGGGGACTTACCCACAATCAGTCCCCGCGAAGTTTAAGGTTTTTAGGTTGAGAATTATGACTCAGTTAAGGTTAGGGTAAAGGTTGGGGTTAGGCATTTAAGGTTAAGGTAACCCTCCTGAGAATTGATGTAAGTCAATACACTCTTCTTCCAAGTGTGTGTGTCGGTATCAGTGCTACACAATCGTGCACAGAAATCAAACAATTGATTTGGTAAATATTGTAATTGAAATCTTAATTGCAGTATAATCAGCTTGAGAGTGAAATGTGATTATTGCATCACAATTCAAGCACCACTATGTTAGGCCTACACCACAGCACACACTCACACATGCACATTGGCTAATAACACTCTACTATTAACAAACTGAAAAAAAAACCTAACCAATAGATAAGTACAACCATGTGTGTGTGTGTGTGTGCGCTGCATACGGCACGTTGTAGCACAATGTGCAGCCAAATGGAGCAATTAAGTGCCTGTTTGTACATTTTTTGTGCCTTCCACCTTCAACACCGATAAAAAATATTTCTTGATGTTTAATTGCTTCCAGTCAATGTTCTGCTTTTCACTACAGATGATTGAAACGGTGATATTTCACAGATTGATCTCAAAAGTTAAGGGTACTTATCTCAGTTTCACTAGTGAGGTAATAATGTTTGACAGAGAGTCATAGACACGGTTCAGCTCAACAACCCGCCCGTGTGGGATATTAAACATGCTCTGATGGGAAGGGGTGATGAGTGATGGTAGATGGCAGCTGCAGCTTCACCTTAAGAGACACCATCCTTTTTTTTTCTTTGACTCAGTTACTCTTACCTTTTTTTAAATGTTTTACCTTTTTTGTAATCAGCTCACCATTTCATGTCCTCATGTGCTTTGAATGTCTCCCCTTTCACTTTTTATCTATCTGCATTTCTTTTAAAGGCACAAAGGCACACACACACACACACACACACACACACACACACATACACACACGCATAACAAACACAAAACTCACATCACATTCACTTTGCAGCATGACCTTGTAGGTTAAGAGGTTAGTGAATCACCTCTTGCTGTCTTTCCACTTGCTCTGGTGCTTCACTGATAGTTCAAAGGGTACATTATTTATGTGTGTGCATATGGGTCTGTCTGTGTGTGTGTGTGTGTCAGTGCTCACTCAGTTTTACTTGTGTTACTGCCTCTGTCACAGTGCCAGTATATTTTTTCAGAATCAAACTTTTCTACTTCATCTCTCTCACCGTATCATTCTTTTTCTCCCCCTGGCTTGTCGGACAGTATATTCTAGGACGTTTTGTCGCAGGGGACCCTGTGCAGTTTATAAGTGTGTGTGTTTGTGAGTAAATAAACAAATCATGAGTCATCACACCACACTCACTTTGAATTTTCATGCTGATGCAACCTCCAGCAGTTGTTTTCCTCCCAGCTAATATCCCCACAGAGTTGAGTAGGAATATTAGTGGAGAGAAGAAAAATGTGCAACGTGTAATATACTTATCTTAAAGTTCTGTTCCAGCACTTTGGTGAAATGAGACTCATTTAAAACAGTGTAAGAGTGCCACAGAATAGATTAGTCAAATACCGTGCATAGGTTTATAGTTAGCATGCACAACAGCTGTAAAGTGTTTTCTGTTTATGGTTTTCTTACATGCTAAGAATGATATGCTAAATACTAATGTAATATATTATTGAATAATAAGTTATAACAGCGCTGTCCCGGGAATTGGAACATAATGCACAACCAGGGGTTGGTCTTTTATACAGTAAAATTAAACAGAAATTTAAAAAATAAAGTCTGTACTTAAACCAAACCATTTTACTCTGCAGATTAGAACAAAAACTGCAGTATGAAAACAAAGTGTTGACTTAATCCTCAATCTCTCAAGTCACAGTATGGCTCCTGGCACCGATGCTCGCTCTCACTGTGAACTGACTAGTCTTCGTGATGACGTGCCCCCCAACCACCCCCCTCTACAACCTCACTGATGTCACTGACATCGACATTTATGTAGGAAATAAGTAATAAAATAAAAACTCCAGAGCAACATTTCATGGACTGGATTAAAAACAAGGGCTTTCTCAGAGCTGAGGTAAACTAGGAAAAATGTTACCGCTTGGTCCCTATGTACAGTTCAGTGCCAGAGTTTGGAAGCACTGATATTGAACAAGAAAAATGAAGATACAAAAGATGTAAGTAATGATGAGATTTGGAAAAACGTTGTATTAAAAGACGTGATAATAAATCAACGGGATGAGATTTGAACCTCAGATCAGCTTTTCTTTCACCTTCCCTGTTTTACAACATGTATTTGTGGCTGCATTAGTTGTCACTCTGTATCAAAGCAACACAAATATGCTACAGGAAAATGTAGCCAAGAAACTGGCTCTTACTTTATCATAATTATTTCAAATTTGCCTAGATTCAACTAGTATTATAGGTTCGGTTTCACAGATTGGGAGAGTCTTTACGGCTGCAGGCTTCCCTCGGGTGAGGTAACCCAGTTGTGTGACAGAGTCATGAACCCTTTCAGTGCGTAGTAGTATTAATATTGATTGTGCTCTGGTACAGCACATGCATGTATATTTTAGTGTGCGTGTAACTCTCCAGACAGTGGTTGTCTGGCTGTCTGAGAGGCCGGTGCTGCGATACTTCACCAGATTGGGGGCGAGTTCCTTTTTAATTGAGTTGCTCATGGAAATAAATTGAAATCAATATCCTATTTCAGTATGGACTCTTAAAAAGGTGAAAAAATAAAAGGGGATCTGAGGAAATGTATATGTGCATAGATGGCAACTCAAACATACACACACACACACACTCGCATAGAGCTCACAGTGCTAGTGACAGCTGGGGTTGGAAATGGGACGTTATGTCCAGAGAAAGGGAACTCAAAGGGAGACGGTCATAGTTGTCGTCCCCCTAAATACACACACAACCCAAACGACATGAAAACTGAGATGCAAAGCATTCCTCCATCCTCGACCCCCCTACCACGCCAGACTCTCAGCCCCTCCCTCTTCTCACAAAGCTTTTTTACCACTGCAGGCTGCTGCAGCCTGTTTCACCACAAACTGGCCTAACCTTTCATTCTAAGTAATTTAAAGATTTGGTGTTGCTCCAGCCACCCTGTAATTGTACACTTGCTGAAAACTGTCATAAAAACTACTTTCCACACTTCAAAACAATCCAGTATCTTAACAGCACATTGAGCGTGACATGGGTTGCATTAAAAGCTGTTGCAAGATGTGAAGACCTACATAAATATGACTTTTTGGGGTTTTGAGTATGCAACATCAAGGTTGTATGTAGTGACTCACTTCATTTTGACAGTGTTTCCTTTTTCTTTCCCCCTGCTGACTTTACTGTCAATCACAAGGTCTGGCCAGTGTTTGTTGTGGTTGACACAGAAGCAGTTGCAGTTGCTGGACATTTCTTCAGGCAATTTCAGACCTCTTAACCGATGTTCCATCAAAGCACAAGAAACATGGTTGAGCTAGAGGTGGTATGGAGTGGCCATTTTTTTTACTTGGAACTTTGTGACTCCGAGTCCTGTTTAGCTTGGCCACGGATAGCTATGGCATGCCCATCTAGATCTGCTAAATCCATTAGAGGAGAGGGATGGAGGAGGGGCGGACATGGGAGGGATAGGGCGATATAGAGGCCTGTTTGGAATTGGCACTGCATGACGAAAAACTATTCCTCACAACTGAGATAAACACATGCATCCTAGTGGGCATACTGTACTGCTCTAAAGTGTTAAATCCTATAGAAAACACATATTTTCTATTATATGGTAACAGCACTTAAGAGTGGAGGCCCATGTATTTGAGGCTTTGAGGCTTGTGCACAGCAAAGACAGATTATGGGGGTGCAATGCCAGATATAATGTGGCTGAGACTGCTTGGAGCCCTTTGGGCCTGCCCTGCCTGTCAATGTGGTCGCACAGAGATGATGTCACTGCTTACATGTACGCATGTTCTATAGGCCTTCAAAGACTCAGACATGAAAGTTATTATTTGCTTATTTTAAATATTTTATGAGCAACTTTTTGAATTTTAGATGAAATTAGAGATATATATATTTTTTTACTTCACATGGAATACCAGAAGCATACTTTTATCATAATCGTTGAATGTTTTAGGAAGCACCACTAGAGGGGGTAAATCAGGTGGTTCTGTTAAAGCCAGTGTCTTTTCAGCATGAGCTTTATTTTATCTTCCATTCTTCATCAGCCTGTGTTTTCCAGGGTAAACAGAAGAGCATTACAGTGCACATCAAACGGGAGATGATGTCATGGGCTGACTGCTCTTTGACAGTGACAGATTGCAGCCTTATACTGACACTCAACTGAAATAATGAGGGACAGAGAGGATGTAAAGAGACACACATACTGTATGCACTCATGCACAGTTTGGACATCCACACCCTTTCTGACTTTATATATATCAATCATGAGTTTCTGCTGCACAGCTCAGTGGTCTCTAAAGACAATAAGGTCAGCAAGCCAAAACAAACTGCAATCACTCCTCAAAATGTAACTTCTTTCAGTTCTGTCTTGGATTCACTCTTTCCATCGGTCTGCTTTGTTCTTTCCTCTGTTTCTCCCTAATATTCTCAATAGCTGCATTATGGTACTGGGTTCGTCAAACGGGGGTCTCCAGAGACCAGAACTCTGACTCTGAATTTCCCTCTCAGCAGTAGAAGGGCTTCTTTTCATCATCACACCCCTAATTGTCTCCTAGACTTCTCCTTTCAACTTCCCTCTGTTTCTCTTTTTTTTTATCTGCTCAGTCTCATAGACACAAACACCCACAATGAAAACAAAAGATGGGTGTGTACTAAATGCAAACTGTGCTCAGTCTTAGCTCTGCTTCCCTTTTTGTGTAGGAGTGCAGCAACTGTCCAGAGCAGCAGTCTGGACCAGATGTAGAGGTCAGCGACCATAGCAGAGGGACCAGTATTAGTGCCCCTCTCACTGTCCCAGTGGAGCTATAGACTTTATTAATCTCTCCTCCTCATAGGCCTCATAAACTACCACAGGAGGTCAGGGTTAGTAGGAAGTCTGGTGGACTGGATGATTGCAGGATAATTCATTAGATGTGAAATCATATTTTTTATTTGCTTCATGTGTCGTTATGTACACTCTTTCCACAAAAAGTCTTTCAGGAGCCTTGAAAAATCTAAAATAACAGTTGCTTAATGGAATCAAAGTCACATAATTTGAATAATAATTTGTGTTACTTAGCCCTTAAAGAGAAAAGTCAGTCTATCATCTTTTTGTATGTCCAAATATGAATACTTCAATTCAATGCATGTGCAAATACTGCAGCAGGCTGGCTTTCTCTCTAGAGATGGAAGACATTCCTAAAGTTAACTGTCCAGATTATACATGCACTGTGGGAGTGATTGTCTGGGTGAATATGGCTGGCCAGCAAGGGCCAACACCCTCTACTGACAACAAACCTCCTGTCTGCTACTGGCTCCTTGCCTTCATCACATGTTTATAGTTTTTTAATATTTTGTTTAAAATATCAGCCAATAGCGGCAGGACTCATTTACATTCCAGAGAGTTTAGGTATTACTGTTGTGATCAGAGCAAGAGATTGTTGTAACGCAGCATCTCTGGTCTCAAACTGTGATGAATGAGTTATGTCAGAGCTGGATGGTTCTGCTCATTGCAGGATGTTTTTCAGAGTTATACGCTCAATAAATCTTCCCATATAAATACAAGAGGGATATGCATAAACAGTTGCTCTCATTTTGAACATAATGTAAATATTTGTAGACCTCATCAACGGGTAACATGTGCATCTATCTCATGAGAGTTTAGAGAAAGGCCATACAAGTTTGCCAGAGCAGTTACGAATGTATTTCCAAAAATTTTATGGTAGTGTGCAAAAGTATGTGTGTGTCAAACCTGGGTTAAATACCATTTGCAAATAATTATTGGTGTTTGTTTTAACTTGCTTGAAGTACCAGATGGTGGGTTTTGCTGCAGGATAACTCAGACAGTGTCAGGTGAGCTTTAGATTGCCTTTTAAAGTCTTGCAATAAGTCTTGCAAGTGCCTTTCTTTCAGATAGTCTTCCATCTGATGAGGCGCATTCATCCCTCTGTAAGAGCAAGCAGGTCAAAGCAAACATAAACAATTTTAAGCATAAAGCGTTTGACCCTGTTGTGGACAGTTACAGCATGTGTATCTGTTCATGATTAGATGCAGTCTATGACTGATAAGATGATTTTGCATTGGCTTGAGGAGGATATTATCTTCATGGATTTGTACATGATTTAGAGTTTGGGGAACATAAAGGTTCAGCTTACAGTTTGAATGACTGATTTTCCCCATAAAGGTCTTGCTGAAACTGCTATAGACATACTTTCCCATGCATTCCATGTGTTTGTGTGTGTATGTAAATGTTTGCTATCGTGATCTGTGTTGGATATTTCAGTATCTTCAATGTGTTTCCCTTCGTGATTTCAGTGTGTGACCACTTTGGACACTTTACAATGTTCTCAGTGAATAAAATTTGTTATCCTTCAGATAAATATAGTTTATGATTCTGTCCTCAGTGTGGTTAAAGCCAATGTGGATGCTGGATAGATTCAGACTTCTATTTTTATGCTTTTCCAAATCCACCTTGATCCAGATGAAGAGTTCTTTCCAAAATGTTCTTTTTATGGGGAGAAAAAGCTGAAATTCATCAGGCAATGTTTTTAATATAAGTTCTGGATTGTAAAAGTGTTAGCACGTTGTCATGCAAGGATTTAAGATACATGCTCCACTTTGAAAAGAAATCATTATGTGCTAAGAGAGAAAGTGAACCTCACTACGTTTTCAAAGAACAAAGTGTTTAATTGCTCAGTTCACATATTGTAGAAATATATGTACTTTCCTCTGGCTGACATTTTTCTCTTTCTTCCTTTTTCTTTCTCCCAGGTGTAGCAGAACTTAGCCATGCCGATAACAAGTAAAGGGTCAAGACGGAGGGCTTGGGTCAGCGGACCCTCTTTATGCTCAAGTCTCTGGCGGTGGAAGCAACTTTTTTATTTGTGCATCATCCTTGTTCTTGTTCAGTCCACATCTGTTCTTGGAGCACTGGAACTGCAGCTGGATGAAGAACAGCCTGCAGGGACCATTGTTGGTGACATCAGTGCCGGATTACCACCTGATGAAACTGCAAGTCTTTACTTTATCTCAGACCATGAGGGCACAGGCGTTGGCAGTGATCTCAACATTGATGAGACCACGGGCATCATTACCACTGCACGTCGTCTGGACCGTGAGCAGAGGGACCACTATAGCTTCATTGCTGTGACAATGACGGGAGTCACTATTGAGGTGTCAATCACTGTCAACGACATCAATGATCATGCACCTGTGTTCCCTAAAAAGAAAGCTGTTCTTAAGATTCCTGAGCACACAGCTGTGGGAACGAGGTTTTCCCTGGAGCCTGCGACTGATGCAGACAAGGACCAGCTGACCACCCAAGGCTACGATATTCGAGAGGGCAATGTAGGCCAGGCGTTCCGACTGGAGACCAAGAGAGCTGCGAACAAGGTGCTATATCTGGACCTGGTTGTCAATGGACTGCTGGATAGGGAGAAACGCTCATTGTACACCCTGGTCGTGGAGGCCGTTGATGGGGGTTCACCCAGAAGAATGGGATCCATGACTCTGGAAGTGACTGTGACCGACATCAACGATCACGCCCCGGTCTTCAACCAGAGCAGATACCATGCAATCATTTCTGAAAGTCTCCCACAAGGAAGCAGCATCCTACAGGTTAGATCAAGTGTTCTCACTGTGCTGTTTTCATTCATGTTTCTATCAATGTCTGAAAATCATGAGTCGCAAAGGGAAATTTCAATTTCAGTATGTCACTTTCTCGTGTTTGCAGGTGTTTGCAACAGATGAGGATGAGGGCGATAATGGTCTGGTGCTTTATGAAATCAACCGGCGTCAGAGTGACCCTGACCGCTACTTCGTCATGGATATCAAGTCAGGGGTCATCACTCTTAATAGACCCCTGGACTATGAGCTGAAAAGAGTCCATGAACTGGTGGTTCAAGCCAGGGATAATGCCAGCCAACCAGAGGTAAAAATAGATTTTCATCTCTATTTTATGTCCTTAACCATAACTTCCTGCTTCAAGAAGGCACTGCTGTGTACAGTATGAAAGGTCATCTAAGTAATTCTAATAATAGTAATTCTAGTAATAAGAGAAATGTGCAAATGAGATGCAGATAGTGTTCAGATATGTTTTTTTTTTCTGTAATTTAAAAAAATACTGTTGATCGTTATGGAAATAATGATCCCAAGTGGTCCTGTACTATAATGTGACATAAATGGACCTGAGCATTAATTCCATGAATCATACACCATTATCTTTTCCCAGGTAACCAACGCATTTGTGACTATTCATGTCCGTGACTACAATGACAACCAGCCCACCATGACCATCATCTTCCTCAGTGAGGACGGCTCTCCGAGGATATCCGAAGGCGCCCAACCAGGCCAGTATGTAGCTCGGATATCTGTCACCGATCCAGACTATGGAGAGTACGCCAACGTGAATGTGTCCCTTGAGGGGGGTGATGGGAAGTTTGCTCTTACAACCAAGGACAGCATCATCTACCTGATATATGTAGACCAGGTCTTGGACAGAGAAGAGCGGGATTCGTATGACCTCAGGGTGATGGCCACAGACTCTGGTACGCCTCCCCTCAGGGCGGAGTCATCTTTCACTATCCAGGTGACTGATGTCAATGACAACCCCCCTCTGTTCGACCAGCAGGCCTACAAACAAACCATTCCTGAGGTTGTCTATCCTGGCTCCTTTGTTCTCCAAGTTACTGCCAGGGACAAGGACCAGGGCCCCAATGGGGACATACGATATAGCCTCCTCAAGGGCAAAAACTCTCACTCTGATTGGTTTTCCATTGACCCAGTCACAGGGATCATTACCACAGCGACTGCTCTGGATTTTGAATCAGAGCCGGCACCTAGGGTGACCGTCGTTGCGACGGACAGTGGCCGCCCACCACTGTCATCTACAGCAAAGGTGGACATTGTGCTACAGGATGTTAACGATAACACACCTGTGTTCTCCAGCAACATCTACAATGCCTCCATCAAAGAGAACACCCCAGCTGGGACCTGCTTCTTAGAGGTAAGAGAAACCCTAAAAACTTCATTGCAGCCCCCTTCCCCTCTTTCCCTCACAGTCTTCTTTTATCCTTCTCCTGTCTCCATCTCCATCCTACTCTTCTTTATTCTGTAGGTGAACTGCTGTTTTTAATTCTCATGGTGCTCAATCTTGCAGCGTGTCGGCCACAACTTTGTTGTCCTACTTATGCAGCCAAAACCAAGTACTCAATGTCTCCCTTGTCCTCTCATCTCTTTATTCACTCTCTCTTCTCACTCACACCCTCCCCTTAAGCCCTCTGTGATTACTCCCCTGGCAAAAGTTTGATTTATATATCAATATAAATGAGTCTGGAAATCAAAGTCATGTATGAAGTGAAAATCAGTTTCAAAGTCCTGTGTGAGAGAAGGATAGTGTGCTTGGAAGGATGTTGTGACGTGATTCATAAAAAGTGCAGCTATTCGGTGTGTTCATTTCAAGGGTAAAGATTTATAAAGTAAGGAGAAAAAAGAAACAGAGAGACGGGGAGGGAGACTTCACCTGCATTCCTGAAGCTACTGTGAGGAGATTTACTCGGTGCTGGTGTATGTCCTCTCTCTCACCTCAAAGGGATTGCCATGGTAACCAAGCCAGCAGTGTAGGGTGAGCCTTGATATCGGCACACTATCTAGCTTTTATCTCGATTCCAGCAGCTCTCATATATGAGGAGGACCTCTCCTGAGAAATGAAAGAGGATGACTGGCGTTTGTCTTCCAGCAAGGTCTTAACATGGTGTCATGCACCGTTTAGATCAACAGTTTTTACAGGTTGGTTTTTACCCTTTTGCCATGAAGTGCTGTTTCTCAGCATTTTTAAGAAAGTATTCTGTCTGAACTTAAAAGAACACCGGTCCCAATAAAAGGCTGTGGACCCAAATACACATACCAGCTGAACTGAAACTAGATGTATAGTTGAATTTCAAATTATTGGAGGTTCCTTTAACATGTATTTAGATAAGATGGCTAGTTGATATTCTGAGGAAAGTGGCATATGGGGCTGATCCTAAGGGAAGATGGGAACCAAGAGAATGTAATGACGAGTAGTGAGAAGGAAAATTAAATTAATAGGAGGTAGAGAGATTGACTGAGCTGTGGAGAAAGTTAAAGGAAAGAAGAAATGTTGATACATACAGCCTAACATGATTAATTTTGTAATTGTCTTTACAGTCACAGGTACAGCCTGTCCGTTGCTGATTCATTGAACCCTGTAATTTGCTCCAAATTAGGCTGCTATGTCAAATTATTATACGCGTCAACCAACTAAACGAACCCCCTGGATCTTAATTCCAGTTGTTGCAACAGTTGTAATCAACTGTTAGTCATCTTTCTAATCCTAGCCGGCAGTTATTCTGGCACTACTTGCAGGCATAATTCCATGCCAGACATCACAGGTGGTTTTTCCAGTATGCCAGAGTGAGTGAATACGGCTTGATTTGCTTTCCGGCACGTTCCTCAAGGCCTGCACAGACCGAGCCAAGATTCTCCGGGTGAGAGTCTCTCCTCACATGGGATGTGATTTTCAGAATAATGGTAGTTGGAGTAAACTTTTTATCTGGGTCAGTGGAAGATGTGGCCACTCGGGTAGGACACACATACAAATGATTCAAATGATGACCTGACATCATAACTTAATGAATGTCTTTGCATATTTGTTCAGCATTTTGTCTGTTTGCCTGCCAATTAGCTGTCGAGATTGTGGAGCTTTCGGCATTTCACCGTGTCAAGATAGTGACAAAGTAAAGGATTAGGTCAGTTGGTCCAGTAGACCTCGTTTACATTTTTGTGTGATGTTACTTGGCAATCAGGATGAGAGATTTCATCACGTTCTGGGGTCGAGACAACGGCAGAATGTTCTCAGTATTGTACCAGTATTTATATAGATAGCAATCACTATTTAGTTTTTGGAATTATTGTACTGGCCTTACTGGCCGGGCTTTGGACACTTTGTGTAAGAATTACAGAACATCAGCAAATGTTTATTATCTAAACAAGGAAATATGTTATCAAAAGAAGTGTATGAAGGAATGAACACACACATTAAGGTAAGGGGTGATTTCTCTCTCTTTTCTGCCAAAACTAGTTTTGTGTTTTCTCATTTCTTTTTTCTTTGTCTCTCATTTCCTGCCTCTCTCTTTTCATTCTCTCTGATTATCTCCTCACATTCTGTTGTTCTGTTGTTCTCTTCATATTTTTTCCATCATGTCCCTCTTGCTTTGCTTTTGTTTTTGTTTTTTCACTGTCCACTCACACACTCGTACATATACATGCAGTGATAGTGTATAGGAAGCTTCTTATCAGCTTGGCCACTATAGTAATCTGTAATGTGCTGTTCTGTTTATGTAGCCGCGACACAAAGGAGTTATTTATTTCTTGGTTTCCCTGGTTTCCTCTTCCCCCGCTTCCTTAAAGTATTTCCCAGGCAGGAGAGGTTATAGTGCCTGTGTGTGTGCCACGTATGTGTGTGTGTGTGTGTGTGTGTGTGTGTGTGTGTGCATGGCATGCACATCCATCTGATTCAGGTCTATATCCTGAGAAGGTAGAGGTCATGAGAACGGCATCAATAGGGGCTGGTGTTGAAAAGTGAAAAAACATATTTTTAAGTGGAGAGTTGCAGTGTGGTGCATGTTTGAATGAATGTAATGTTATTGGCGTGATATGGTTACTTTAGGCTCTTTTTCTTGGGTAAACTTTGTGTTTCCTACACCTACTTGTGTAGGTTTTTGTGCCTTGCAGAGTGTCTGTCAAATCCAATGACATACTCACTTGACACATGACCTGACCTCTGGGAAACCACTGCTGATCTCACAAGTTGTGACACTTTTGCTCTTGCCATTACGCACATGCAGATGAATAGATGACGCACATCAATAGATGGCTCCAAGTTGGAAGAAACAAATAAAAAAAATCAGTCTAAATGGAATATGAAAAGGGGCCTATTATTAAAGAGGAAAATAAGTAAAGATAGTTAAAACGGTCAAGGATGGAAAAACAAAATAGAAAGCAACGTTGACAGAGCCTGTTTGCAGGTACATACAGTCCATGTGTGTATATGTACACGTGCAAGCCTGTATGTCATCTGTGTCATCTCTGCCAATAACTCACTTTCAGCAGGTGATGCATCTCCCCTGTGATGTTCAGCATGTGGTTTCCTGGTCAAGCCTGTTAAACAACACTCAATTGTATAGACAGACACACAGATGTGCTCGAGTGGGAGGTGTACAAAGAGATGGAGAATGCCTCGCTGTACATAAGAACTGCAATATCGGCGGTGCACAGTTTTGACAACATTCTTTACGGACGAGAGAAGAAGAGACAGATGTGCTGAAAGTAAAGAAAAAGTAGCTACAGATACGGTTGAAATACTACTAAAAACTGTACATTGTACAATATGAAACAGACTGATGATTTTGCTATTTGAAAGTTGTGACAGTATTAAATATTTTGAGAGTCAGATGTGCAGATGTCTGGACCACATTTCTTGACAGACTGACATAGTATCTCACCTACTGAGCAGACCTTGCGGGCAGCAAGTCAAATAAGAAGAGAAAGTCACACAAGAACATCTGAATGTGGTGTGAAGGTGACTGAAATAGAGCAAAAACATATAGAGAAGGAGACAGGTTTCTTTTGACAGGTGGAGTTATTCCTCCATAACTTCCCGCAAAACCGCTTAAATAAACACAGCGTGTCTGTCTGTCAGAGCAATCAGCCCATTTGGTGTGAAACCCAAAGTCGGGTACCTCATGGCTAAAGTCTATATAGTTCTATAAGGAAAGACAAACCATATTTAAAACACACACACACTGAGGCTACTTGCATTTATGAACCCACGGAGCCAGAGACATGTGGTGATGCTCTAAAGCAGGAAGGTGTTCAGTTTAAACTCCTTGTAATGCCAGACTAGTCTCCTGCTGGTGTTGCGCAGAATCTGACGCTCGTGGAAACTAGAAGAAAAACCAAACCACGGCTTCCACTTGGAGCTTGCACGCTCTCATCCAGCCCAGACACAGAACACACACCCTCTAGTTTTTATTTAGATTGAAAATGTTGGGGGGGGGGATTGAAATTTATTGCACGCTTGATGTCTTCTCTCCTGCTTGTTCTTGTACAGTGGCAGCTGTGCTTTGATACGGCTCTGTTCTGTTGAAACTTTGTCTTGTGTGTTTTAATGAATCTGTCAGTCTGTTTAATTTACAAGCATCAATAGTTTCATGAAGAAAAGGTTGCAGGTAGGAGTGATCACTGTACCACATGTCTTAGTTGCAACAGGTGATCGGCGATGACAAACGCTCAGGTTCACACACAAAACAGACACCAGTGAGATTGAAGATTCTGTGAATCGTTTCATGCTGTGAACAGCTGGCCCTTGTTCTGACACGCTCCCTCTCTCCCATTCTGTATTTCTGTCTCTTCCTCTCACTTGCTCTCACCCGCTCGCATGTCTCAGCTGCTGGCAATGTTGACAGGATGTGTGTGATGAGGGATCAGGATGGTGTGTCTGCTAAGCAAGCTATTCTCATAACATCCATCAACACTTAACTGTGGAATCATCACCTGTTTGCTACTGGAGGTTTCGATGCCATGAACGCAGTCCATCTTGATTTTACGCTTATGTCCTTGAACTTTGTTGATAATGTTTTTATTTAATTGCTATATATTATTTTGTTGTTTTCGGCAGCAGGTAGTTGATAGATTAGGGGAAAGACATACAGAAAGAGTATAGAGACCCTCAGCGATAGAGTGTTATGTAAATCCATAACTGTTTTTACCAAATGATTGACAGAAAATGATGCATGGACTGGACGTGATGCAGAAGATGAAAGCAAAAAACACCCTGAATGAACCCTGTCAAACCATGGTTTATTTGGCTACACTGTATTTCTGACTGAGGCGGCTTTGCTTGTATATGTGCCGGTTCGAACAATACTAACTTGCTGTAACCTCGAGTAACTGAGAGAAACACGTTTTCAGTTTTTTTGGTGTATGACTGGAGGTTCTGGCCGGTTCTTTTTTTTTTTAAATTATTTTTCCCTCAGTAGCAGTCATTTGGTTCCATATCACTAGCTGCTGACATATGCTTTGTTTTAAACTTATCAGAGTGTTCATTCATGTGTGATCTGACTAGCTGATGCCTCTGTGGAAAGGATGGCCTCATGCCTCATTAAGCCCAATACTCTGTACCATATGGCAGCAAGGGATTTTCTACTCTTTCGGCCGTTTGACTGGTTTCTATTTCATTTCTTCATCTCATCTGGCATTGAGTATCTCGCTTTTCATTTTTTCCCTACTTTTTTAACTCACGTATCACATACTTTTACCCCGATGTCTCCTGTACCGGTTTTAGCAACTTTTATCTTTTCTACTGCTATTTAAAATAAAATCTCCCTCCTCAAAGTGTGACACTATGAATATAAGTAAACATCTTTCTTCTGTGCTGCTTGTTGTTGTATCTCAGTTGCTCTGGTGCATACATTACATTAGTGTTCCTGAATATCAGCAGAGAACAAGTGTATTGCAAAATGTGTCTTTTGTCTCTCTGCAGTCTAAGGTTGACAAGATGGACACATCCTCAATGAGAAAACAGTTGAGATAAATCCTTTAGTCTGTGGAACATACAGATATCTAAGAGCTGCAGTCACACAACCCTCCCTACAAAAGTGTAGGCATATGCACACACACATGTACACTTTCTCTATCTGTCTCTCCCAGCTCTCCTCGACTGCTTTTGCATTGCACCTATCAGCTGTCCAGACATCCTCTCTATCTCTGTCTGCACTTTTGTTTTGTCACTGTCTCTCATGGTTTCAATCCCCTTTCTCACTCTCTCACTCGCAGGCATACACACATGCAGTCACTCATTATGCTCGAATGCACACGCACACACACACACAAAAAGTGCACACAAGCAAGTGGCAGGTGATCCTGAGTTTCTCCACAGTTCATTAGGTCACACTAATCTAATTACGTGACACATTGAGTTAAGTTGGTGTAAATTAGCATGCTTCCTGTGTTTCTCTAGCTTGTATTTGCTTTTGGAGGGGTTCTGCAGTTTGGGACAGCAGGTGTTCAATAAGTTAGGGGTGAAGGGTGGTGCAAGTGCTTGTTTCCCAGTGTATCAGATTCTGTCATTTTCGACTTTACAGAGAGATATTAGATTTGAGGTCACAGCAGGGTGCAACTGAGCCATTTCTCTCCGAGCACTGAGTTTGTATTGTTGTGTGCTAAAAGATGTGAATGATTTAAAACATTAGATCTTTTCTTTATTGCTCCAGGACATGACTAACAGTTGTTGTTTGTGTGCGTGTGTGTGTGTTGCAGCAGTCTCTGAGCTGTTATCTGGCTGACTCTGCTCCTCTGGTGTTGTGTCTGTGTCCCAGCTCTCTCCACACTTATTTTCCTATCAGAGGTCAAAGACAGTGCAGCTACAGCTATCTGTTTTCTCAAATAAATCATCCATTTAATAATTTTTTTACGTCTCACCTCAGAACTCATACGTGGAGAGATGCTGAAAGAAGCAGGTAGAGGGACGCATTGAAACATTCATATTCCAGATCTGGTGTTGCGTTTACGGTGCCAAAATACACAGTATTAAACAATACCGCTGATCTTGCCTGGTCCATATGAGATCACAGAAATGGCATCGACTTACATAAAGCATTTTATATTCAATATGGTCCACATCAGGTCTCGCACTTTCTTTATATCTCCCATATGCGTTTCTTTCATGCATGCACCTCATATTGTCTTTTCTTTGGACTTCAGCTTTTATAAGGATAGTTCTCACCATGAGATGTCTATTAAAGGTTAGAGCAACACCAGAAAGAGCAAAAGAAAGTTTCCACTCTCCCAGAATGGAATCTTTTACAAGAGAATCGCTTACTACTTCCCACCTGCCTGCACTTACCTCCACTTCTCCCCCATTTTCTCCTTCTTTTTTGATTATCTTGTGGTCTTGTGGGCTGCAAATGAATGGATGAAGTGGAGCATCTTGCTGTATTATATGCACATTTTTGATTAGATGAAACTATATGTAGATAATTTAAATAAATGCATGTACAGAGACGAAAAGAGGAACAGGATAGAACCGTGGCGCAAAGGGCTTTAGGGATAAAAACCACAGAAAATTCGGAGACTTATTTCCACTGTGGGCCTCCGTGCATGTGAGCGTGCGAGTGTGTTTGTGGTCGCTGGCTGTGGTCTGTCAGACATGGTTGGAAGGACTGCAGGAGTGGAAATAACTACTGTTTGCATGGGCAACTGCTGGGATTTGTTTCGATGAACTTAACAAATCTTGAACCGCGAGAGTGACGGTACAGGAGTGATGACAAAGAATGAAGAGGTGATCAGACAAGGGATTAAAAAGTTGTAACAAAAAAAAAAAAAATCAATAGACACAAGAAAAAAAATGATTTATAGAGCCCGATTATGAGCATTCCCCATCTCTTGTGTTTTTTCCCTCAGCAGTAGCGTTCCCATCTTTCGACGCACTGTAGCCTGTACTCAGTGAACCCATCAATGCAGGACAAGCAGAATATTAATTTAATAAGCAGCCTTGAGATGAGGAATAAACCTCAAGTCTTTTTTCCTTTTAAGTTGACAACCAGCTCAGTGTGGGTTTAACTTTTTAGAAGTTACCCCTGTGCTTATTGCAGACGCTTCTCTCCTTTCTCTAAAATGAAGTCTATCGGGCCAAGATCTAATTCATTAATCATTTTGGCAAAAACAGCAACTGTGTGAGGTTCTTTTAAATATATGATATTTAATTATATATATATATATATATATATATATATATACACACCTGTATTTGCTGTAAGCTTCAAACTACTTTCTGCTGCTTCAGGGTGGTCGATCCTTGTCTGATCAACTGTACTATAACTCGTTACTAAGGGAAAGGGATTCTTCATCTCACCTGTCACTGTACCTTTCACTATTCCCACCCTACAATCTTGACAGAAAGTATTTTTAATAAGAGCACGTCTTGCATTCAGATCACGCATAAGGTGTTTGTGTTGGAGTCGCATGAGGACTCTAAGATGAATCTTTCTGACATGAAACAGTAGTCGCTGTGTGTTGTTTTAACCTCACACTGAGTACATTTACAGGCATTTGGCATGGGTGATAGGTGTTGGCTGAGGATAGGTAAATCATCTGATTTGGCCTGTGTTCTGTCTTGCTGCTGTAAGTGATTTAACTTTTAGAGTAAGGATGTGTCAGATTTAATGTCAGTTTTGGAGAACCAGCATTTCTGGTGCATGTGGCCCAAATTCAGCTCTGTGGTTTTGGGCCAGATTTACTGCAGCCTAACACACCCTGGTGTGCAGTGTGCAGTTTAGGAAGCTCTTTATACTACTTGGAATAAATCTCTTGGTTTTGAAATAACATGTCCATCTTGCAGAATTTAGCAGTAAAAGTGCTACTTGATGATGTTCTCAAGCCAAAGTGCACAGATGTAAGAAAGAAAGGTAGACAAGACACACATTGCTGTAAACAGAAGAGAACAGAGATACATTTCTGTCACAAGTCCGAGTCTGGATTCTGAAGCATTCAAACACTCAGCTCTCATTTGATTGAAGACGTTGCTCTGCTCCTACCGAAGACATCAAAGGAATGCACAACAGAGAAAGTAACAGGGAGTTGCACCAGTCATCGTTAAAGGTCAACATCTGGTGTCCTCGCCGCTGTCAGTCACCACAGCTTAATGTTTTCAAATCATGGTTCAGCAGAGCAACACTGATGTGGGAAACAGGAACAGTGCATTGGTTGGAAGAAGAAAGGATATACATTTTGATCTCCCGCTTACTCGTTCTCAGGTAGAGAGAAGGGGAAACAGGTTAGTTTTGCAAGGAGGGGATTTGCTTTATTGATTCTTCTAAACATATTCTGCTTAAAGCCAGTCGAACATCAAAGCTAGATAGATCATGTTATTGATTATTTGTGGCTAGTGTGGTTCCCTCGTGAAGAAAAACAAATAGCAGGATGTCAAACATACTAGTGCAAGTAAGACTGAATAAATACAGATAGACTTTAGTTGTGCCTGTGTCTAATAATTATTGTACAGACCATTTCTCCTAAAACTATGTCATTCTGGGTTGTTAATGGAGGTATCCTGTTCTGTTGGGGACGCACAGTCTCACTCTGTCTCTGTTTCTAGAAGAGGCAGACATTGGTATCTTGTAGAGGAATATCAATTTAGAAAGCTGGAAGTGCTTTCTGATGTGTTGCTCACACTGGCACACACAGGCAGCCATTTATGCCCACGTGTATGTCCCCACATACACAGAGCCACGCGCACACACACCCACACCACTGGCGGGGCTGTTGAGAGTATTTTGTGTCCCGCTCCAGGGGACGATTATAGAGGAGCTACTTGATTGCATGAATCTTGGAGTGCCGGATCTACAGCTCTAATACCGGATAGAAGGGCTAATGTGAATTCATCGAAGGAAATTTTTTCCTCCGAAGTCGTTTCGCTTCTTATCTAAAGAATGTTTTCTTTTCATAAGTCATACAGATGGAGAAACTGAGATCACTGGAAGTGCAGAACAGATTATACTGGTTAGTCTGTGAGTTAACCTGTAACACCATGTATACTATCCACTGTATGTTGTGTGCAATGACTGCAAAGAATTGCCAGAGTCTGATCTTGGCTCATCAAAATCGTTGCTGTTGTTAAATTATACCATATAATACCGTATAATACAATTGTATTAAAATATATTAAATGATATGGTGATCCCAGTAGAGAAACCAATAGCTACATGTAGTATATGTAATAAAGCTGATAGAAAACCATACCAGATGAGTTCTTGTATTCTGTCAAGCAATAAAATAGTTCATAATTTGACATTGACACACACGCACACACTTACCTAGTCCAAATATACATAATATTTTACAAAAATCATCAGGGATTCTGTGGAATATGTTTTATTTGCAAGGGATTTAATGATCTTGGAGCACCTCAAAGAGCTGAAGATGGGGAAGAATATATAATTCATATAGAAATTCAATATAGAAATAAAGAGATCTGGAAAGACCAGGAGTCAGCACATATTCGACAGCAAGCGAGGGTACAAAAAAGAGAGAAATGTCTGTGATAAAAAGGATGGCTGCATGTGGTGTGAAAGCATGAATGTAGGATGCAGCAGAGGTGCTGATGGTTACCATGACAATGAGCGAAGTGGAAGGAAGTGGAAGGAGGACAGGGGAGGTGGGGCCGAGCCAATTCATCACCGCTTACTCTTGTGTGTGTGTGTGTGTTTGTGTGGTGTGCATGACATCTCCTCTATCTGTCTGAGTACGCCCTTGAAACAGGCTATTTCTCTCTTTCATACCTTGCATGCACACACATTTACTCACATTTATATATAAAAAAAAGTAGAGCAGTGCAGTGGAGAATTGAATGAGGGCAGATTAGTAGTCGGTAGACCAGCTGTGGGAGAGCATGAGATGGTCTGTCTTATTTTCTTTGTTTACAAGACATTATCTTCTACAACTGAAAGAATGAGAATTGTATTACAAAATTACAATGAGGGAAATCTATCTGTCTCTGTAAATTAGCAACAATCAGTCACAGCAGATTGGTGTATGTGTGTGTGTGTGTGTGTTGGGGGCACAAGGGGAGGGAGGGGTGGTCTTCTATCCAAAGCCATTTTTCATTCCTGTCAGGAGGGAGAGTGGGGTCATGTTATTGCAACTGGGCACAGAGTGGACCAGGCAGACAGTCTTCATATGAACACTCACCCACGTGAAGGATGTTCACCATTACTTCATACAGATAGCATGTGTATGTGTGCATGTGTGTGGCTCTTGGCAGCATGATGGCTTTCAAAGGGTTAGAGCCATCGCTCAGTGGTAACTATGGTAACAGGACTCTCAGGACCACAGGGAGGGAAGAGAGAGGAGGAGGAGGAGGGAAGGAAAAAGAAAGGGAGACAGAGGGAATTATGGGAAGTGGGGTTGGCGTCTGTATCTAATGATAAGCAATGATGGAAATGGGCTGCACCAAGCCACAAAGAAGAATGCAGTTTGGGTTTTCTCACCACATGACAAATGAAAATAAATTTTAAAAGCAAAATAAAATTTAAAGGAGGTCTGACTTAACCATCTGGTTAAATATGTGAAATTGATACATACTAATACAGAATCTGAGTGTCAAAATGACTAGAAATAACAGTTGAAATTGATGCTGGTTGGGTCATGTGTAACATGCATTAAGCTAAAGGCAGAGCAGAGCAGTTTCATACCCTTCATTTTGTAAAACCCAGTGCATAAAACTGTACATAGAATTACATGTAATCGTTGCACAAATAGAAAAGCCTTTTTTTAACAGTTCCCATTGCTCTCTATAAGTGGGGCTACAGAAGTGGATTATTTTGGCTAAAAAGCCTATAAACTTCTTTATTTACCTCTTAGGAAAATAAAGGGTGAAGCTTTATTCATCTAGGAAACACGCTATGTTTTGTGTGCGATTTGTTTACGTAGTATCATTTCATGCACATTTGCCAGACAGATAATGTGTGCGTTGTGGGCCTGAACTTGCTTTTCCGACACCAAAAGTGTGACTTAATGTGAGGTTAACAATCCTTTGCCAGCTGAAAAAAAAAACAAAAAAAAACAACAAAAAAAACACCATGTGCGGGTTTTATTTGCATCACCTTTAAATCCCTGTGGTCTGCCGCTGCTTTGAGGTAAACTGAGGTAATGCTTACCCGGCTTTCCACACCTGTAATACACTGAGCATGAGCCAAATTGACTGGCACAGCAGTAGGATAGGCCTAGTGGTTTGAATTAGCAGAAAAATGAATTCAGGTTTTAGTTCAGTCTGTTCTTGCCTGCTGTTACTTACAGCCTCTTCTCCTTTTCTTACTTATCTAAACTGACGGTTCAGGTTTTCTTCAGCTTTTAGGCTTCTGCATCCATAATGTTTCCCCCTTCTGTCTGTTTTAATTCAGCAGACAATCTTGACAAGCGCACACTTAAACACACAGTATACACAGCCTCCAACTGTGGCTCTAAATGGAGTCCTTTGTTTTCTTAATTGTCAAATTAAACATGTCACTCTATTTGAATGGGACACACATATGCCAGCTGCCAGCTCACCCAGTGGAGAAATAGGGGGGGGGGTCTAGCATTTACCCTTCCCCCTTCTAAAACTACTTAAACTTGCTTGAAAAATCTCTCTTTCTTGCAGACACGCACGCACGCATTGCACACACACACACACACACACACGCACACACGCACGCACACACAATGAGGAGAGGATGAGGAAAGGTCGGTGCAATCTTTTGTCTGTCACAGAGTGAGGCTGGATGGACGATCCCACTCATCTGGTAACAATCACCTCACAGGCTGCCTCAGTCTCTGGCTTGTGTGTATACGTGTGTGTAGCAATCATGAGCATGTAGATGTGCGGACAAGCGTGCTTATGTGTGTCTGTATGTGTTTATGTGTGTGTTTCTAATCCCAGAGTGCCACTAGAAAGCTCCATCCATCCCAACCCTGTCTGTGAAATATGAAGGAGGAGGAGGGGTGGGGGGTGGACCTCCTCCTAAAATGGAAAACTACAACATAGAATAGAGTGTGCGCTTTTTTTTCTTTCTTCCTTTTTTTTTTTTTTTACATTTTCTGCAGGTGATTATTCTTTTATATTTATTTGCCCAGCAGACGTCTTGTTCTCAGTCCAATCACACATCCTCCATTTTACACATTAACCTGGCCTTTCTCCCAGTTGCCTCACTCTCACAATGGAGTGGATGTGAACCCTGCAGTGGTGTCCAGGCTGCCTGCACGCCATTCAGTGCACACCTATATTTCACTCAGCAGGAGCAATTCTCCTGCTTGTTTCCTGATGAATGCTGTGAGATGGTTTTTTTGGAGTAGGATCATTTAGTTTAATTAATGTCCTCCTGCTACACGGCCCTGAAGACAGATAATTAAGGCTTAGGATTCAGAGCCATCTTCATTGGTTTAAAAATGTGAGGACTTTAAACCTCGGTTTAGCATCCAATCAGTGACTCAGTTAGTGTTTCTGAAGCAGGTGTGGATTTTCTATTGAAAAAGGTTTTGCAGAAAAATGATGACCCAGAAAATCTTGAGACCAATAAATTGTGGAATCTGGCAAAGGTCATTTTCCAGTGTGCAACACGATGACCGCCAGCTTTCTAGCGCCCCCCACAGGCGCTGCAGCAGTCTGCCAGGCCGTCATACGCAATTTTATTGTTCGTGTTCACAAGCGCACTATATCGTTAGCTATATTACATATTTTAATACACACATTGTAGAATAAAATGGATAAACATGGAAATAATGGAGGAAACGTTTTTTTTTATTGATACTGCGCTGCACTTATTTCAACTGCGACAGACTATAGAATCTCAAAATAGGCTACATAGGCTAAATGAGCTAGGTGGTCACACTATAGAGATTTATTAGGCTACATTATAATTCCTTCATATAATTCATTATTAGTGAAGATAATTTTAAATGCTGCTTACTGTCTATAGCCTATGCAATTTACAACATCAAGATCTAGTATTCGAAAAATAAAGTTTGGCAAGCGGCTGTGCTGCCTGCCTGTCTGTGCTATAACATTAGTCTTGTCTATAAATAATAAAAATGAAAGAACAAAATGAAACTATGCCTACCTGGAGTGAACACGCCAACGGATGGGGCAGCTGGCACAAACAGTTTTTTTGGCTCTGGGTTCAGGCTCGGATTATGGACTCTCCTCCTCTCACTCCAATACACATCTGAAACTTCTCCACCATCAGCCTCCCCCTTGGTCAGTTACTGAAACACAGCCAAAGCCTCTTGAACAGTATATCTTTGTCTTGTTCTTCCTTTCCCCATCTTCTGATTGTTTCCTTTCCAAGTTTTAGGTTAGTGTGTAGAATAAATCTTGTGTGTAATGCAGCAACCTCTCTCTCTGTCCAGATACGTCCTGCGAACAGAAAACAGAATATTAAATAAAAAACAATAAACCAATGAAGAAATCCATAGACGTAAAAACAAACCTGCAAAATGGAAAAACCTACCTTCTATGGTAATAATTTGTAATACGGCAACAGCAGTCTACTGCATGACCACAGTGGCGGATAGAGGTATAAGTGCGTTTTAATTTTAGGCCTTATAGGCTCTATAAAACATCGAAAACATATTTTGGAAAAGTCATGGGCTGAAAAGCTTTTGTGTTATTTTTATTATAAAAACTTAACTGGTCTGTCATTGTGACGGTGCTAGTGTTAAGCCATATCCTTAAGTTAGATGTACATTTATTCCAAAACAAAGCAGGTTCTTCTATTTTTCTGTTTTCCTAATCGCTCCTTTTCACATCATCACTTTTTGACTTCTGTAATAGCTGCAATACTATTCATCTTATGCACTATGATATAATGATTTGGTTTCTTCTTCCTGCTGCCATTTCAGCCCAGTGATTTAGAGGACTGTATTCTGATCCACATTTTCACATTGGTTAGATTTGATGAATTAGACTTCTTCTGGCACAACTCTCTGCATGCCTAAGAGTGTACTGTATGTGTGTGAGCTTTGCTTCTCTCTCTTTCGACTTACATCAGCGAGGCAAGATATGTACCAGAGAGCATTTGGCTGAAATCCTAAATGAGATACATTAAGTCACCAGGGTAACAGATAAAGTTATGCCTGTGTCGGTTTTGGGGGGGTAAAAAGAAGACGCTGGATGAAAATAGAAATCCTGATCCACTCCAAGTAGAAAATCTAACATTGAGGTTTTAAAATTGTGGTAAAAAGCGTACACTTACACACAAAACATGAGAAAGAAAAAGGACTGAGATGAAATTGAGAAGGACAGGCGTGCAGGTGGACTGGAAAACAGGCTCATATTCAGTTATACACAATTTCAAGGACTTACTTTCTCAATATCTCAGTATATGAGGTTAATGCAATGCTGGTGGTCTGCATGGAGTTAGCGTGCTGAGTGTTCCATTAATCCTGCTATGTTGCACATTGCCCACACCGACACACACACACACACACACACACACACTGAACATCCAACATCCAACAGAAATCTACAGCCAAGATAGTGGAGAACCGTGGCAATTATACACCTAATAAATCAGTCATTCCCTCATTTGTGTATGTATGTGCTCTCTGTGCACCGACACCACTGACCTTCACACACACACACAGACATACGCATGGAGGCTTGTATAATCATATTCATTCAGAGGTCATTTTGGCTGGGGTGCATGCACACATAAAAATACACATACACTTATTTCATGGCTTATTTCATGGCACAGTGACTTAACTGTGGTACCAAACATATGCCACAGTTCAGACTCCCTTGTCTTTTGTCAGATGTCTTTTGGATTACACTGTTGGATGGAGCAATGGAAGGGGCATACACATACAAACTGGTTTAGCTATCAGTCCATTTTTTTTGGAAACCTACAGTAGAGGAGGGGTGTGTTTGACTCAGCTAGGCAAAACCGGATGACTGTGTCAGATGTACTAGGGTTTTTCAGGTGCTTGAAACAAAGGTATATTTACATCCTAACACCTGCAGCAGAATTGCAGCTGACAGCTCCATCCTCTGGGCTCAGCCACAACCTCAAATTCATACTTGTGTTGGACAAACAGGGTTGTACTTCAGTGTATGTGGAAAAGAAATATGAATGTATGCAAAGATTTGACTGAAACGTGGGAGTTGCCAGGTTTAATGTCAACACAGATTAACACATTTTAAAAGTAAATTCTGTATTTTCGTGACGTACTGTAGATGATAAGTTTACTTAAAATGTCACCAAACAATGCAGTTAGCCTGTGTTGCAGTTACAGCTGCACTCAACAAGTCATTTATTATAAAAGTGTTGCAATAAATATAAGACCTCACATTTTGTTGGTAAAAACAATAATTCTTAGGTTTTCCCATTATTTTAACAATAGTTTCTTTTATAATTATCATGTTTAGGAAATAGTGTTTTGGGCCCAAGTGCATCACATGAACTGCAGTTTGAGCTGTGGCAACTACACTGAACTTAGAAGCTTGTAAATCATGTGGACAGATAACAGCAGGACCTTCCAGGGACTGAAATATAAGTGACAAACTATTCTTCATCTGATTATGGGTCCCTTAGCGGTCTCTCAAGCTACCTTTGTGGTGTCTGGGCCCCGGTTTGGGAACCACTGCTCTCAGCTAAACACCACCAAGGAGAGATATAGGAGTTAAGAGTCAGGTTCGGTTAGCCAGCAGACCACAGAGCCAGGACAGAGGTAATGTGAGATGCAGGCTATAGCAGAGCTATGGAAACAGAGAAACATCCTTTTATAGTCCAGCTATAGAGATTTAATCTGCACTGTTAAGATGGCCAGCGGCATCCCTCTGCTGGTCTGCTCTCTTATGGGAATTTTTAAAGAGAACTATCATTATGATTTACTGTGGAAGGGTCTCAAATAGTCAGCACTGTCTGTCTGCGTTGCCGCGTCTCTCTTTTAGCTCTTCTCCTTCACTTCGTTTATCTTCTTGCACATGTGCACAGAGCCAGACCCACGCATGAATGCATACAATACTGAAACTCTGTACAGTACAGTGTGTGGTGTGTTTATACATGCAGTCTCTGTGTACACACATAGGTCTGTGTAGCTCCTCAGACCAACTTCTTCTCACAGTGAAGCGAGCGGTGTTGTAGCATAGTGAGCATGCCTAATTTCTGTGGGATGGAGGATCGGGACAGGAGTATAGCTGGATGTTGGCTACTTATCAACTAAGGATGTAGTATTTTACTGTTCTGCACTTCCATACATGACATCCAATTTTTTCCACTTGTCATGATTTGCACAGGGAGCTGCGTAACAGACGTAACGGTGGCGCCATCTTGTTCAATAAATTTTAATTTGATTTGAATTAGCCATTTTTTGTGCATCTGTGGTTTAGGTTTCAAGAAGAAAAAAAAATCCTTTTAAGTAAGAACCTATTTTGAGATAAGTAGCTGAATATTTTGGCCATCTCTTAGCCCCATTTTCTCTTTTGCTTTTTCACTTGTACACTTGGAAGCAATCACACGCAGCCACACGAACACTCCCACATGTTCCATCACCCCCTGTTACTGTTCGTGTATTGAATTGTGGGAAAAAGTGAATTATCAACAATGATCTCAGTACTGTAGCGATGTGTTCTCCATCTGGCATACAGTTTAATACTGACTGCCTCCAGGGTGAGTCAGCTGTGAGGAAATTAGTCTAATTACTGGTCTGAATTTTGCAGCAACTAACTGCTGTGGGGACCTGCAGGATAGAAGAGGGGACAAGGATGAGGTGTGGAGAGGAGAGGAGACTTTAATCCATGTTTGGGATAGAAGATAACTTGAGCAAGACAAATCTTCTCGCTTACAAATCATCTCCTAGTTTCTTTCGACTTTGTTCCACCCCTCACGTCAATCTATTTGTCTGTCTGTCTCATCCTCATCCAATCCCCTATTCCCTAAGGGATAGATTCAGCAGATGTATGTAAATATCCACATATGTGTGTCTGCTTTATCCATCCCTCTGATTGGGTTAAGGTCTGGGCCCGGGGCAGAGACCGGGGTGAGAGCTGGGTCTGAGGCCCGCTACTCACGCAAGGTGGTGAGTTGGGACCCTAAGCCGTCTGTCAGCCCTGTCTTTCTAACATAATGTACACAGACAGATGCGGACGGAAAGTGAGGGCAGCTCAAACCTTGAGACTAAACTCAAGTTGACTGGAAAAGTTTGAAACACTTTTTTTTTTTTGGATTGAAACATTGCACAGTAATTTATTTACTGATTAGGTTTCATGGCCATAATGCCTGTGTAAACCTGTTTTGTAGAGGATGTCATGCATTGCATCACTTTTCTTTCCTTTACTCTTTCAAGTCCTCAATGCTTTTATCTATCAGCATTAGGATGATCATGCAGCAGAGTTAAGATCAACAGTAAGTGTAGAAAAACTAGAACAGGGATTTTGACACTTTGAATGAAGTGTCTGAAATGTTTTGAGGGAAATGAGCATCTGCTTTTGTTTCTGTGTCCCTGCTGGAGGGCATCACAGGGTTACGTACGTTAAAAGGGTTGCAGCAACGTTCGTAGATTGAGAATAGTGGACTTGGACATGAGCTGTAGAAGGGTTGCACACTCTCATTTGTCTGCTTATTCACTCACTTCTGCAAAAATTCTTCAGGTTAAAGAAAAAAAATCATGTTTACTACAGTTTAAATAGTTGTCATTTTTATAGTCATACTGTTTGCCTTCATTTGGATAATCTTGAGGTGGATTAAATGTCAATCAGAAACTATAGAAATGACTGAAACTACAAACAAAAGACCCCAAGTTGTAATAAACCAGATGTTTCCTTGAAATAGTCAAATTTAATTCTCCTTATCTCCCTCTGTCCAGCTTCCTGCTGAGTGGAGATCAGAGTCCTTTGTCATAAACACAACTTATCGAGTTACCCCTCTCATAAAGTTGGACTCGCATTCAGGCCCCGCTTCCAGTCACTCACGCTCTGTTGTCATTTAACACCCCCAGTAGCATAAGGTCAGCTCTGCTTCTGCACAACTGGCCGCATTGGAAGTTACCTGAAGTAGCAGTCAAAAGTTTGGACACACGAAGCTGTGTTCATACTTTTAACACACACACGTGTGTCTACAATGCATAGTAAGTGTGTGAGCAGGCATATTTGAC
Source organism: Pampus argenteus (assembly GCA_036937835.1). NCBI lineage: Eukaryota > Metazoa > Chordata > Actinopteri > Scombriformes > Stromateidae > Pampus > Pampus argenteus. The sequence continues at coordinate 10,099,601 of CM072874.1, forward strand.
TTCATCATATGTATATACATTGAAGTAAATCATGTCGAGCCTGAGCTGAGAGGACGGTTTGTAAGTGTGTGGGAGGGTGAAACAGGAGTGGTTGAAGGTAATCTCTCATGTCAGCAGTTGTTGAACGAGAAGCCACAGTTTGAACTATGTAATGGTTTATACATATACAAATTATAGATAATCTCCTGGGTGTGTTTATTTCTGTGTATTTAAGCGCTCTATGCAAGCGAGAGACAGTGAATGAAATTTAGTCATGTGACGACAGATAACCTGTCATTGCTTAAAAAGTATTTACTTAAGGGCAAGTATTATTGATGAGACAGTGAAAACGTAATACAGTTTATCATTGTATCAGGGTAGCGATTGCCTCCCTACTTAATGATCAATGTAAACTTTAAAAGACAGTTTTAAAATAAATTTCTCTGACATTTACAATCTCTCTCTCCTGTCTCTCTTTCTTCTACTTCACTGGTGTAAAATGTCTGATAGGGTAGTTTATAATGCTGACTGGCTCTCTAGTGTTACCCCCCGCCCCTCCACACACGCACACACGCACACACACAATCCTGCAAGGTTGTGTTTCATTCTGTCGCTTCAATATTTTATGCCCCTTGTAGTGCCAGTGCTAAAACATTTACAAGCCTATTGATCATTTGCCAGCATGAAGGGACAGTTTGGAGGACCACCTGCTCAACATCAGACACACACGGCATCAAAGCACCGACGCTGGATGTTTATACTACGTCTCCACTTGCTGTACAGCATCTGTCTGTGTCTGAGTTCATGTACATTGAAGTGTGTATGCGAAGCTCTAAGTCTGGCAAGTAGAGTACCAGGGTTATTCCCCCATCTCTCTGAACTTAACCACTCTGGAAATCATTACCTTGCTTCAAAGACAGCACTCACTTCCCAACACTGGTGAAAAATCAACCCATTCAGTTCCTCCTGACTCTCTGTTGCCTGAGCTGATTGGAGGAGGTAGTTTTTAATTTTCTGTAAATAACATTAAGCATCCTCGTTGTGCCCTGAGAGACTGATGGCAGGAAAACAGAGCATGGTCTTTACGTACACAGTATTGTTTGCTATCAGAATCAAAGCTGCAATAAATTTCTGTTTCGTATCTCATTTCTTCACTTGTAGGCCCCATGCTGAGGGAGCCCCTTTGATTTGAAAGTTTTAAAAACCTCAAACAACCTTGTAGTTCCTCTGAATAAATGATGGAGGAGTCTAAGAGTATCTATGCAGTGAGAAGCTGTTGTATATTGTGCTGTGCATTATCAACACGGCAGTCCTTTTCCCATGGGCAAATGGAGCACAGAGAAGCTCATAAAAATGGATACAAACAAACACTAGAGTTGGTTTATATTATCTACTATCTCTACAGTCTAAGAGGGAACAAGGGATAGAAAAACAGCAGAATTGATTGTGAGGAAAAGGTTTCCATCTCAGCCTGTGAAGAGGGCCTAGCATGGATTATAACTAATATACAGTGTATGTGTATATTTGTGTTTGTTAGAGTAGATTGACATATAACAACAAAATCATATAAATAGTGTCAGACCTCTCTTCAGTTGTACCAAATATCCTGTCTTATCTTAAATTAATTCTACACCCACATTACCTAAGATTGGCTAAACCCACCTAACAAGCTAAAAAAAACAAATCCATCAAATCAAATCAAATAACCAAAGGAAATGAAAAGTATCTGCAAATAGGATCTGGCCAAATATCATGTTGCCATAGCAACAATTAAGCAGGTGACCATACCATCTCAACCAATCTTCAAATTGACTTTCACCATTTTTACTTAATTAGCCACATTGTAGTATAAAACTGTCTGTAAACAAGTACGCACATGGGAACTCTCACAGTGACACATATTAACCTTGTAGTCTTCTGATCCAGTTGTTCTTGTGGCCAGCTGTTTGATTAGGAGTGTATGAGTAATCCAGATGTGTTCTCCTGTGAGTCGGCTCCCATAATGAACCAGTGAAAGGCCCATTTCGTCTCAGCCTCTGACTGCAAGGCTTTTTTTCTTTATTATTTTACAGAGTTTTGGTCATGGCTGGTCGAGGTTGGTTTTCATACCTAATCCTTGACGCCTCATACAGTCGTGCTGTCCCCCACATTTTGTCTGTTGCTGTGGGTAGCATGCAAAAATCCCATTAAATCATGCTTTGATTGACAAGCATTCTTTTTGTTTTTATTCATGATGATGGCAGATCAGTTACCACTGAGCCAAAAAGAAAGACTGACAAAGAGAGCATGCTCAATACAGCTAAACACTGGATTGCTCAAAGCAATTTGAAGGCTCCATGCTGAGTATGCCAGTTATATTTTCTACATGTCTGTCTCTCTGTGTGAGAGACTTTGGGATAATGATAAGGAGTTTAAGCATAGCTTACATGTGTAAATTAATGCTGTGCAATGCAGAGATTTGGATATAAGGGAGAAAACATCACTGTCAGCAATCAGTTAATGTGTGTAACAGCAAGGATGAGAGGAGGATGGGTGTGTTGAAAAGGAAAGTAGAGGGATGTGTATGTCTCCTGGGGCGATACTGTAAAAAGGTTTAATTGAATCTGTGGAGGAGAGGTGTGAAATGCATGTCAGCAAACTGTAGCAGTTACTGAGTCAGACCAGAATAACTGCTCGGGTTATCATCCTGAATAATTGTTTGTCTGTGTGTCTGCGTACTTCTAAGAATTATCATACATGGTGTGAGGACTCCAATTTGTCAATAGACGTGTTCACCATCTGCTCATCATTGAGTTTCCTTCTTTATTAGCAGCAAAACAGCCACTATACAATATTGACTATCCAGAAATCACAATACTTCCTCCTTTAATAAGGAATTCTTTGCCCATTTTTATTCTTTTTATGTAATTCATTCTTTGTCAGAGTCCAAGCTTTAAATTGTGCCCATGTGGTGAATAATTAACTCATTGTTGGCTTTATGTATTATGACCTCAATCTTGTTACATTACAAAGTATAGGGAATACACGTATACACAAACTGTTTCTCTGATGAAACAGCATTAGCTTTTATTATTTATTAGTCTTATGTTCAAAAAGAGTGTATGAGGATGTATGTGTGTTTTGTGTTTGGTGTCTCCATGTCCTTTCGTGCATGATTTCTGCATATAAGTCCTGTTCCTAAGCATATCGTCCCGAGCAGAACTTCCGTTTTTGGCCCTAACAATAGCGGCAGCTTCCTGGTTTATCGCATCATTTCCTGTCTTGGTTCTAATACGGTCTCACACCACGGTGTCCGGTACGAGAGACTGGAAATCCACCAAGTAATCAAGGATAGGGTAAAAGTTGAAGGATCAGGCGAAGATAATTTGATTTTATAAATAAAATTAGTGACTTTATCACCAGTCGGCATTTGATCTATTTCCTCTGCAAGCTGGAGGACATTTTCTTGTACCCATTATGTTCAGCCCTAGGAACACAAAATCCATCATTGTCATGGTGGTAATTCCCCATAAAACTAAATAAATAAAATGTTACACTAATTCTGCAACAATTTACTTAATATCTCACTATTAAATGTAGGAGGCAGGATTTGTTACATTAAAACAATAACACAGTGTTACACAAAACAGCCGTAACTGATGAACTCCTCCCACCACTCCTTACACACGGCACAAGTAACGTTGCTCCTCTGTAATTGTGTGTGTGTTTGTATGTGTGTGTTTGTATGTGTGTGCGTGTGCACAAAGATCTCAAGACAAAGGCTTTCAGAGGGATTATCAGTCATCTTCACGTTTGTGTGGATCAAAGCTTTGCTTTCTCTTTCTCTCATCTATAGTTTTGTTTTGAAGCCCATGTAAGGCAATTCAGGAATATTCAACAATGACAAAACCATGGTGCTCTACTTAGCTGTGTTTCATCATTGTTGAATTGAGTCATACCAGCTCAGCTGAATCCTTCTGTAGGGTTTGAGTGGGAAGTCACCTGATACCTGGCACAGCGCCTTGTTTATAGCAGCTGCAGAGTGTGATGAACACTGCAAAGACTAGCTGTGTGTTTCGGGACATGATGCAGACAGATCAGAATTGGACAGGCCTAACTAACACACTGCTGACAAGTTAATCTAGTCCTGTTCTTCATCCAACACTCACTCCAATGCCAGGAATACAGAGGAAATTGAACCTATGGGCAATGAGGAGCACAAAGTTAAACCTGAGCTGGAATGAATTAATGTTGTAATATTGTGTCTAGAAGTCGTAGTTGTGCCGTACATTTCATCTTGCCTGGGGACCCAATCTGATGAAAACATTCTTGTAGTGTCATTAAGCAATAATACACTGATTGTGTATAATCTTATAAGCCGTTTTTACCTCTTCGTAAAGCCTGGCTTATTGTACATGTTGAATTACTTCTATTTACAGCATTTGGCCTGATCAAGTTTGGGCTCATCAGAATCAAGTAAAGAGCTTGACACCAAAATGCAATATGACAAAGAAAATGTAAACACTAATTAATTCACATGATTCTATAATGATATATTACCTATATTAAACCTATATTTTCATTTTGCTTCTTACTACGAATGACGGGGTCAATCATGAAAACATACTTTTCTGTCAAAGTTAAAACAGTTTTTGGGAAATATTCTGCTTTTAAAAATGTCTGTATTTCAGTCAGAGACAATGCTGATGATAGGTAACTTTAAGCAAGGTAATTATGTCTGTGTGTGTACTTTGCTTTAGTTTTCTGAACCTGATACCGCTCGATTCGCTGTCCTGGCAAAACACTGAGTGAGGGGAAACACAGTATCTACTGATGGAGCCAGTTCTTTAGTAGAAAGCGTATTGCAGCTGGTGTTCTGCTGCTGTAAGCCTAAATAAGAGTTCTCAATATGCATTACGTCAATGAGAAGATCAGATTTTGCTTTGCTTTTTATTTAGTATTGTATGTTCTGTGTAAAAGTCTTTTTGATTGTGTTTACGCTTACATAATGTAGCATGAATCTCTGTACATCCATATCCTTTGTTCACAGCAATTTTGCAGTGTGCAGGCGTGCGTACATGTATGTGTACAGCTCTGTGCCAGTATGTGCCACAGTGAGTGCCAGAGATTAGTAGAGAGCATCAAAGCAGCGAATCAGGGAAGCAGAGTTAGAGCAATGCCCGGGTTTACTGCTCCCTACCCTTTCTGTCTTCGGCCACACCTAGTGAAGAACAAAGGGAGCGGAGACTGGCACTGATGGGAGTATGGAGAGAATGAGGGAGGAGAAGAGTGGGAAGCGAGAGACAAAAAAAGGGAAAAACAAAGATTAAAATCACTGGGGATAAAAAGACCTGGCGGGGATAGGAGTGAGAAAGGAATGAAGGCTTAATGAAGGTTTTTCCTTATTCAAAAGATTTTTTTTTTGGGGTAGTTCTTGTGTCCATTAGGGCCAAATGATGTCACATGCGAATGTTTATATTTGTAATGGTATCAGCTGCACCAGTGTTTGTGCTTCACAAAGGTAAATCTAAGAACAACCACGTTAACACCACAAAGGTTGAAGATATAATAAGGATAAAATGATTCAAGGCCATTTCTTTCTTCAGTATTTAGTTATATGAGCCATCACTACTGCAGCATGTTTGATCTAACAAGCATTTTTAAAGAATAAAGAATTTTTGGGAAGATCCTAAACAAAACTGAACATTTCATCTCTTCATCCTTAAATTTCATTGTTTAAAGTTTGTGTCTGTGGTGCAAGTGTGTTTTTGTTTTTAGAACAACAGGAGGAGTTGAAATAAATTTTGGTTTGTGCTCCATTTACAAACCACATCAGCATCAAATTCCCACTGTCAGAGCTGGTTGAAGTTCAGAAACACACTTAAATGTTTATTGAGATGAATGTACACACAAGACAACAACAACAACAACAACAACAGTGCTCTTGCATGTGTTTTCTGGAAAGACAGTGAGGATGATGATTTCTTATCTGTTTTCTTACAACTTGAGCTATTTTTCATCAGTGCCACTGTTGCTGAATGAATGCACAGCAGAGGAAACGCAGTGCACTCTAACGTAACTAAAATACAATTAAAATAAACCAGAGTATATTTAGGTTCTTTTCATGGTCACAACCAAAATGAGAGTGGATTGTACCAAAAAAAACCATCTAGAAATGAATATGACACACCCTGTCTGTGAAGTAGCGGACAGTAAACTGTAACCAAAACTGTAAAACAATGCAAATCAAAAATGCTGCATACCTGAAATGCGGAGGCATGTGCTGCTATATGAATGAAAGAGCAAGCAAATTAAATAAAATAAAAAAAGAAAAGGGGGTGGGAAGAGGACAACAAGTCATTTGCAGATAAACAGGCTATTAGCTTTCCAGGTTTTACTCTCAGCAAAGAATATTGCACACGTTGACTCAAGAGCTAAAGCCGGTGGGGGCAAATTGTCAATAAAACGGAGTCAGGACACATGAGGGGGTGGAGACAGACAGAGGCCAAGAAGATGAGATTGACAAGGATTGAAAGAGAGACATGGAGAGGAGAGGAGGAAATGAACAGTATTAAAAAAAAATGGAAGCGGAGGTATGAAAAGGAAGCAGTTTTAAAGAGAAATGCCCTGTCAGTGCAGAGATGAGCCGACAAGGTGGAACCAAGGCAACGTTTTGGTTGGCCCCCACACACAAGGCGCCATTGTGTGTCTATAGTGGCTTGCTAACTGGGTTTGACAGGCCTGTTTTGACTGGCCCCTTGGGGAGCAATGTGTTTGAGATAGAAATTTACAGGGGCATGTTGTTTCTACATCGCCCAAGCAGCTGCTGTCTTTTCCCTCACTGCAATTGCTCTCCCTTCATGCTTCACTCATAAGAGACACAGAAGGGATATTTTCCCTATTTGTCACATGGAGGCGAATCTCTTTGCTACCAAGTGGAAGCCAGGTTGGCATTGATGTTCTACAGCTGAGACAAGCACTTTTTTTTGCTGTAATTACCATCATAGATTTTTTTTTTTTTTTAAAAACCAATTCACTACTATATTATGTTAAACAGCCTCATACATGTTTCAGCATTTATGTGAGTGAGTCTTTCATTGTTAATTAAGCCAGTAGTTAATCCACAGGGATCAGGCGGTGTGCAGAGTCAACACAGTGTCTGGTAATGAAAGAGAAAACAAATACGACTTAAAAGAGAAAAGACAGAAGGGACCTCCTTTTCCTCTCCCTTACTCACCAAGCTTTTGTATACCTCTGTTCCTCTGTCATTTTCATTCGTCTATCTCTTCTCGTTTCTCGCTCTGACTTCTGCCACTTTTTCTTTCAATTGTATCAGTTGTCTCCCTGTCATTCTCCTCCTCCTTGTAAGTGCTGAGCTTAGCTAAATGTGACCCTGGTGATGGTGAGCTTTGCTGGCTAAGGTACGATGATGCTATCTGAGCTGAGGGGGGTGAGAAAAACATCATCATCATGTGGATGCCTCTTGGAGGTCAAGTAAATACATTAAAGGGCAAGCAAACAGAGGGGAAGTGTGGGCAGAAACTGGTTTTGGCAGCAGAGCAATAAAGTGGGGGTTGGGGAAAATGGGGATGGGGGTGCAAAAAATCTGTCATAGCAGGTGCATGTTGAAAGAAATGAACGTCTATGTTCAGGGGTGTAGTCAAAGAGGAACATGTGAGCCTATTTTTACTTAATAGTAAGGGTATGAGGTGCATAAAGGCTGGAGGCATTTGGAAAACAAGATTTGTACTACTTTAATCTTTTTAAAATGCATTTTATCATATCTTTAGATCTCAGCCCTCCCTTCATCTTTCACTCTGCCTCTCGTCTCCTCCCATTTCTCAAACCCAAATCCACTCAAACGTGGCTTTGATCTGGGTAATAATCTACGCCATCCCCAGTCCACTGCCCCCTCTACCACCTCCTTCCAGGCAGCCTCGGTGTGACCAGCCATGTGATATCTGAGACCCCATCATTTCCCATTACTGTGTGGCTTAGTGCATCTTAGTCAGCGCCTCCTAACTCAAAACCCCCTGGCTTACTGTGTTGGAGGTCTGTTTACCCCGTGACTCCAAGATAATCTCCCTTCTAGCCCCTCGCTAAACCTCACAACCTGCAATGCTTGTCCTTTTACGGGTGAAGAGGATGCCAAAAAAGACAAAGGACATTTAAAGAAGATCCATATATAATTTCCAACCGTATACTATGCTATTCTGTCATCATTTCTACATTTTTCTATCCTCTGTTCCCTATAACTTTCTGTCTCTTCCCTCAGCTTTATCTTTCTTAACCTTCTGTTTCACATTTCCTAAAACCACATTAGTTCAGCTCTCTTTTCTTCCCTTCGCTATCCACATTTTCTCATGCACACTTCTTACGTGGAACAATTTCCACTCTGCCCCACTGTGTCTATCTGACACTTTCACATCACATCATCACCTCATCTCTTAGTATCATACCCATTAGTGGAATCTGTCTTTTATCTCTTTTAGTCCTGAGTCCTTCTCTCTTGAATGAAAATGATGCAGAATGCAACTGATCATGTGTATTGAGATGTTGGAAATTACATCTGTGCTACTGCTGGTCCTTTCCTCCCTGCTTGTCACTCTGACAGGAAACGTATATCTAACTTTTAGCATTTTTTTTTAAAATTCTACATACATGTGATGACAATTTTTCTCTCTACTGTGAACATAAATTAGCTAAGGCTTTTTGCATGAGAGATGAGGTAATCAGTGCAGTGCTATTTTTTTTTTTCCTTTGCTGTAATGATGTCAGAGATGCTGCAGTAATAATTCAGCACCTTGAATGAAAACAGCACAGATACAGATAGCAGGACAGATAGAATAATGAAGATAATGTACAAGGCCCCTTAATTAATCAGCGTCACTAGAGTCTCATTATTTCTTTCTCTGAAGCCAAAGTCTCTCTATGAGACTATTCGGCTTTAAATTAATTGTTATTTCATCTTATCTCTGCCTCTTTGCCTCTGTTGGAGCAATTAAGATTTTCCCTTTCCCAACATTCAGATAAAGCAACTGTCTCAGCATTCAATTCTTTTGAATACCTGTGGTATACTTTTCATAGTTTTTTTATTTTTATTTTTAATTTTTATTGGAGACATTGAAGTAATTTGCGGCTCAGGATCTGTCTGCCCAGTCCATGTGTGTAGCGTTTGTGTTTGAAGCTACTACTGTACTGTGTGCAGTGCTTGCAATGGGTCTTTGTGTTGAGAAGTCATTTCCTATTGAGCTGACTGATGAAGTGCGGACATGCAGCTGATTTAAGACTTCTTTCCACACATTTGTAGATGTGCAATGCATACCCGCTTTTCCCGCCTCCTCTTTTTTCTCTCACATTCTCACTCTTTACCCTTTTCTTCATCCCTGCCTGATTCGCTCCCTGTAGGAGTTGGCTATGTCTCTGACCCCAGGGCTGCATCATGCCTAGCCAACCTGTTTTTCTTGGAAATTCCAGTTGGCTGAGCTACAGCCTTGGAGGAAGGGATGATAATGGGGGCAGAGGGGGAGTGCACACGTGTGCTTGTACACCTCTGTGCACATGAATATGTCTTTAATGGATGCTCTACATCACTGACAACCTGGTTTACCAAGTGTGTGTTGTGGGTCTTATGAAGCCTCTGGTGCTTGCTTTAATCTGATAGGTTCCCTGCTGGTTGGCTGAGCCATCAACGTCCACCCTGACTCTGTTGTTTGTGCTGAAATCAGAGGAACAGAGAAACAAATGAGAGGGAAAGTTGCCAACCCAAAGGAGCAATTAACTTTAATCCTCTCTCAGAAGCTGATGAGGGCAGAATAGAGGGAAAAACAACAGAGAAAGACATCACTGATTTAACCAACTGAAATTGCTTTAGACAGAACAGTTTATCCTGGGAATGACTTGGCTGGCTCTTCTGAGCCCGGTCAAAATTCTGGGGATCAGGGTTTGGTCCTGCACAAACTATGATTTAACAGGTGCTTTAGAAATCAGGACTGTGTTTCTCACCACTTCCTCATATTCACCTCACATATGCAGAGTCAGGAAATTAATTTAACAAGGATAAGCTAGTTTTTCACCCCCTCAGGCTCTGTATGAATATGTAATCGCAGTGTCTAATATCCTTCCCCCACACATACACATGGAGGCTCTTTATGTCTCTGTGGGTCAATTAGACAAAACTTTGTTTTGTCTACTATTGAGTGTGTGTGTGTGTGTGTGTGTGTGTGTGTGTGTGTGTGTGTGTGTGTGTCAGCAGCACAAAGTTAATCAATAGAATTCATTAAGATGTAATAGCTTGGACTGCAAGCTTACCACTCATCAGCTTGTATGTCAGTATGAGTGCTTAGTGTGCATGTACTGTATATGGTTCTGTGTGTGTGTGTGTGTGTGTGTGTGAGAGAGAGAGAGAGAGAGAGAGTGTAGGGGTTAATGATATTATGTGTTTTAACTATTTCTATTGGTCTTTAAATTGGCAACACACACTACATGTAGCGGTTGGAGTTTATGACCTTCAGGGTCCTGCGTATGACCCAAAGAGTATAACCTTCAACATTAAATTTGCTAACCATATTCATTTTCATTTTGCCGTTGACCCTGATGCTAATGAGCATTAATGTACACAGAAGAGCCTCTATATGTTTCTTTTAGCAGTCACCAGGCAGGTGACCGATCCCTGACTCTGGCTGTGGTTCAGGCCCAGGTCAATGAGAGGCTAATCCAGTTATCATAGCTGCCTGTTACTCCTAACTGCACAATCAGCTTAGCTCTATTGTCAGTCTGAGGTCCAATATTAGCAGTGGTTGAGTTTAATTTGCTGCTTGTTGTTTGACCCTTATCATGCATGTGACTACAGAAAAAAATGCCCCATGTCAAGGCCATGTATAGTAATGTACAGTACTGTAGCATGACAGAAACATGAGGTGAATATTTTGTCTCTCACAAATGTCACCTTATTAGTAACAGATGTTTCCATTCACTCACAATACAAGCATCTGTAGACAAGCAACAGTACTGCAGCATGAACAGCACGCTGCATTCGGTTTGAAGGACGAGTAGTACTGATCAATCACAGTAAAGCTGAAGTGAGAGAAACATTTGACTTATAATGTATGAGCATAAAATTGATGACTTGGTCCACAGAGTGGGTGCAGCAACAGAGCGTCCAAAAACTGATTGTGTTCTATTCTACTTGATTAGATGAAATGTTTTCATGAGTGCTTGTTGAAGTTTCTCATATTATAGATGGTATTTTAATGTAAACACGAACATCAACAAATCTTTACATGCTAGTCAATTTGCAAAGTTGCCAACCAATTGAATTAGCTTATTTAAATAACTGTGTGCTTTAGCTCTTTGATGTTAATTTAATTAACATCTGTTTTGGTGTAAATGTGCCTTTATCTCATTTATGGGATTCCCGATTTGTACAGAATTCATTGTATCTGGGTAAAATATGCCCATGGTTGCGTGCACATATGTGTATATGTATATCCGTGTGTATGAGATTACGCATCTGCATTGTTATTACTGTTTTGAAGTGTGCAGTTTCTGTATAAAACTGTGCACAAACACACACATTGACCCTCCGGATCGGAGCTGCTGCGCCTCTCTGCAGTCAACAACTGTCAAAGTAACCCTACACCAGATGTAGGCCCAAAGCTCATGGGGTGCTCCTGCTATCTTTTACTATTATCACCTCCCTGAGGTGGAGGTCGCTAACTGCCTGACCTCAGGAAGAACAAGGGAAAGAGGGAGCGACATGGAGAAACTACAGATGGAGACGAGGAATTCAGGTGTAAAAAGCAGCAATAGAAATATGTTCTGCGTGTTGTCTGGGATTTTTCAAAAGCAAGTGAGGTTAAGTCTGCATACTCCTGGGGTGTCACATCATGCTTTTGATTATAAATCTATTCTTGTATTTCCTTTTTTCTCTATATGAAGAAATTGATTTTCTATAATCACGGCTGCCACATTTTGTATTTTGTATAAAAGATAACAGGTGTTATTCCTCCTCCTGACAGTGACACATTCATGTAGCGTAATGGATGACTTGTTACACACACACACACACACACACACACACACACACACACACACACACACACACACACACACACACACACACACACACACACACAAACAAACTAGTCTCCAGGGGTCAAGGAAAGGGGGCGCAGCTGGAACTTAGGCTCTGACCTTTGACCCTTAAGACTCACATTGATTTTATCACACAGTTTGTAGTGACCCTCGTCTCTGAAACTAATATTGTCATATAAGTTTTGGCTCTTTTATAACTATGTGTGCAGGAATAAAAAGGTGGTTCTCAATAAAGCCTGGCTTACTTATAATGATAAACATACTCTGTCTTATTAGTGCGAACCTCCCACATAGCTGCGTGTTGGTTTACAGATTGAAAAATAAAATGACACTGAAACATAAATGTTTATATGGAGAAAATCAGGCTTCAACTAGTCTGGAAGTTTGTATCCATCTAAAAAAAAGCATTCTGCTCAACAGAGGGAGGGGGGGGGGGGGGGGGGCTCGGTTTCATTCAGATTTACTTTATACACCCATGATTTAGTTTGAATTGGAAACATGTCAGTGAAGAATCCTTTAGCTCAAGTTTGGCTAGATTTATTGTATTTTTAGCCCCTGGGCAGAGATAGTAATAGATAAATAATGCAATAAGTCTTTGAGTTAAAGGCTTCCATCTGGCATCCTACAAAAATGCCCTAATCACGGTAGTGCCGTAGGTGCAAGATACAAGGGATGATTGTGGCAGTGACAAATGCATTTTGGTGTTTAACTTTTTTTTTTTTTTTTTGTATTGAGTCATTTTATCTGCCCTGTTTTGAGCTTTTGGTGGTGAATGATGAAGAGACCTTTGTGGCTTTTCAGTGAGTCATTTTCTGCACAAACAAGTCTGCACCTAGCACGAAAACCTCAAGACATTTTTTTGTTTAGCGGCCACAGTCAATTGATACATAAAAAAAAAATCCTATTATCCTATTATCCTCTATAAAAACAGGTACAATGTGTGCAAATCACATTGTAGAAAATGTTGTTTCAATGGTACGTTTCACAACAGACACACTCAATACATTATAATATTTAATTGCTACCCAGCCCTAATTGAGATATCTAAATGGTAGCAGTAACCCACCATTGTGGTTATTAGAAAAATGCACAAGCCACAACCAAACTTTGGCGTTTATTAATTTAAGTCAATTGTCTCTATTGTCGCAGCCCATTGTTGACACAGTGACTGATGAGGTCATGGTGAAATTGTCCTGTGGCCTTAGGGATCACATCCAGGAAGCATGACTGTATGGGAGGCCTACAGAGGCTTAGAGACACTATTTTGGTTTAGTGGAGCGAAGCCGCGCAATCAACAGGGATAAGCTTGAACCTTTGTGTAGCTTGTTTAGAAAGCATTGTGTGTATTTCTATTTGCGTATCAACTTAAACCATATTATTGCATAGGGCAGGAGTTTAGAAAGGTTTCTCTAAACATCTTAAACTACTATAGTGATGGTGTTAACTTATCTTATTTTAAGACTGTAAAACAGCTTTATCAGGACAAACTTACTCACAGAATGTAAACAAGAAGATAACAGATGCCATTCTCAGCACCACATACTTAATTTCCTATCAGTCCAAAGCTTCAAGATAACATGTTTTCTTCACTTTTATACATGTTTGAAATCTTGCTGCTCAGAATTTATTTAGAATATTTTAGCTCTGTGGAGTGTGTTGACATTGACTTTCTCCACTCCTTCAGCAGCTTGTCTGCATGATAGATTGTTCAAATCACACCTATTGATCTCATCTTTTCTGTTTCATTTGCTCTCACAGATGGACTAATCAATACCCATAATCAGAACTGTTCACTGTGTCTGTCCAAATAACACACACTCTCACACAACAGTTTGCCAATTTACAAACAAACTGAAAAAATGACTTACAGAGTTGATGATGAAGTTTATTGTTGTATGAACAATTTCAAGCTTCTCATCCTCGTTCCTTTTAGCTCCCTCTCTCTATACTGACATGCTGTGAACATAAAATACAAATTGGAAGCAATAACCAGTCAACAAGAAATTCCAAGCACCCGCTCCCGATGATATACGCTTAACAGTGGTCTGAGAGTCCCACACACACTTGAGAAAGAGGAAAATAAAATCTTGTGGCATCCCAGTGGATGGAAAAAAAACAGAACAGATTCCACACTCTCTGTCTCTTTGTTATGTTTTATTGGATAAACCACCAAAATGCCCAAAATGTATATATATATATACACAGAAATGTCTACACCCATTCTAGGATAAATGCTGCAGCAGAAACACAGATGCACCATCCTAAACACATACTGCTGTTTTAGTTAGTTAGAGGATTCTAAATTACTCAAAGTGGTGCCCCTGAGGCAGCGGTGGGCCACTCTGAACCATTCATCCTCTCATTCATGTAAAAACCCAACAGCTCAGACAGACTCAGACAGCAGTCCCCTGTCTGAGGTCCAGCTCCTGTCTGACGTTGTACTCTCTCTCTCTCCTTAATTATTGTTTTCTCTTTATCTTCGGAGACAATAAGAGATAATCATCGCTCACTTTTTATTACAGGCCTCACTGTGTAAATCAAAGATGATGTCCCAGGGAGAAAACTTTTCTTTCGTGCAAACTCTCATTGAATAAGCGTTGGCTTCACTTATTTGCAGTATTTTGATATTTTCTGAATACATAGAACAGAACAGTTGCATTGTTCATCAATAATGTAACAGCGTTGAGCCTCATTAAGCTCAAAAACATCTGAGTTTAATTGTTGACCAAGGATCGCTTACAAGGGCGCTATGTTGAGTTCCCTAATTATGTATGTTTTAAGCTGGTGTTGAAGAGAACTGATAATTGCAAACCGTATTTTCTCTATCGTTTGCAGACTTAAGACCGGGAATATATATTATTACTTATTTTCTTTTCTTCTCTGTGGGTGGTGAACGCACACTTCCACCCTTCAACTTTGCCACCTGACCTCAAGCTCCTCATTAGCTTCTCTGTTAGCAGATAGTGACGATAAAATCCCCGGTATTTCACAGATATGCAGATCTGTTGCTAGTGGCAGCTGTGCTCGCCAGAGTGAGCCTTGCAGAGGCCTTTGGACACAGACGGAGAGACGGGGTTTAAATGGCTATAAATATTTAACAGTAAGTAAAAGAATAGGGCTCATAGTGCTGATTAGGCCAGCTGTCAGTCAGGGACCACAGGATTCACTTTAAAAGGGGGGCAGGGAGGCACCATTACACACATACAGTACACAGGCACACACACACAATTGCACTCACAGGTTAAGATTTGCCACATTGCAGGGCTTTGTGCAAGATAGGATCAAAATCCCCAGCGTCTCTTATCACTCTTCATAGTCCAGTAAGGTGATGTCATGCTTTATTGTGCTCTTCTATCCCTCTGTCCAACCCTGTCACTAGCTTTTTATCTCCCTCTGACCTCACTGTCAATTCTCAGTCTCCTCTCTCCCCTTTCTTCCTCTGTTCTGTTCTTCCATTTGTTTTTTTTTGTTTTTTTTTGAAAAGACATAACAATGTCTACTTGATATGTAGCTTTAATGGTTACAGACCTGTAATACCTCGGCCTTTAGACCAGATTGCATCATTGATGATTTCATATTCCGGTTTAGTTTCCCAGTTTCCCAGTCCCAGTTTATTCTTGCTCATGGAAAAACAAGCCACAAAACTATTGATTTATTTTGACTACAGCACTAGATATTAGAACCAGAATGCAGTTCTAGTTATGTAACATGCACACTTCTACGACTGTCCTATTTTGACATTGAGTGTTGTTGTGGAACTGATGGAGCAAGTTGCCTTAATCGGAGTATCAGATTCCTCGCTGAGGTCCGTCATTTTGTTTGTCGCTTGAGTATAAGCAGGCACTGGGAATGACAGCGTGTTGTTAAACCTACATGGGTAAATCGTGCCTCGTGTCCTTTAACATGAGATGTTACCCAAAGATAAACCTCCTAACACACACCACATGTCTACATGTTAAACTCCATGGGCTAAAGCTGCAACTCTATAGTGTAGTTTACTGTTTAGCTTTGCATGTGGAACATCTACAAAATGTGTCTTGCTGTGTTTGTGTGTACAAGTATTCACATTTGTGGGACACAGAAAGAGAAACAGGCAGAGCGAGTTTTTCGTGATTATCATCCCTTATTATGTTCATTAATAACATTAGCATTCTTTCTTCCAAATATAGAAGTCAATCTCTCTTCCTCCCTCTCCTTCACCTCTCTCCACAGCTCTTCCCTTCAGTGGTTTGATCTTCCTAATGATTCCCAGCCGTGAACTCCACATGAAAGACAACAAGCACTTGCCGTAATAGGGTGCTGAAAATACAAGTGAAAGAGAGGACAGAATAGTGGGGAGAAGTTAAAAAAGAAAGGGGAGGTCAAGGTAGGAATGGAGATTGAATGAGAGGCGAGATGAAGCTTCAGCCCTCCTCGTTGCCATTTCAAGGTCTCATGTTATCATTAGCCCTGCCTTTTGTTCCTTTGCCAAAGCATTTTCCCTCCCCTCTTCATTCCCTCTCCCACCTCCCCCTCCCTTCTCTCCTTCCCTGCCATATATCTTAATTGTACCCATAGTGCCTCAACTCATTGGCAACAGAGGGGAAGAAATTGATTTGGAGACTTGAGAATGCCTAATATGAGGAACGCAGCTCACTGGAGAGCAAAGGAATGTGTTAGTGGAAAAAGAGAAACAAAGTTGAATGAATGTTTTAGCTGTGTCCGGCACTCCAACACAGACTCTTAATTCAGTTGTTGCAAATAACAAAAGCCTGTCTGCAATTATCCAGCAATGATGCATTTTTTTTCACAAGCTGCAGGTCCGTCATGCTCTTTTATGGTCATTGCTGCTGCTGCTGCTGCTGCTGCTAAAAAGGATAATTCCAGTCTATTGCAACATGTCTACTTTTCATACTTTCTGCTATCATTTATGTCTGTAATAATAAGACTGTACTTATCGAGTTAATTTGGGAATGCAGTGACATGACATAAAATAAGTCAGACTTTTAAACAAACACCCAGATTTGCTTACCTGGAATACCATGAATAGAAAATTCAAAACAAATGGCAAAATTGTGATTAAAATGAGGAAATGTGAACTGATCATATAGTGAGTAAACAAGACTGAAAATACAGTGTCATCATGATTGCCAAAGTAGAATTATCCTTTAACCCTGCATATGGTGGGATAGCAGTTAATATTAATCCCCCTATAGGCCTATTTCACCATAGAAATGATGATTGCTTTATATGAACATTCAGGCCTGGCACCACTCTGAGGAGCAGTAGATTAGATTGGGACAACTCTCTGTTTTAAAAATTTCAACTATGGAAGCCTATAGAATATCTCTCTGCCTCACTTTCATGAGACGCTATAAAATCCCAGAGCTGCGGCATAACTGCAGCTGCATCCGAGAGACTCACTCTGACACTAACTAATGTTTTACAGAGACAAAATGCAGAGAACAGCAGGATCCATCTGGACCAGCGCCCACATCTGGAGAAAATGAGAATAGAGGACACAAAAAGGAGAGAGGAAATACAGCAAAAAGGGATAGAGGAATACGTATAGTAAAAGAGAGAAGAAAGTAAAAGCAAATATAAGCTGGAACAAGCCTGATGATGTCAAACCTGTCCCTCTTGAGTACGGTTAGATGTGGGAGTTACATTAGAGTAGATGTTAGCTCACGCTGGTATCATCGGATACGACCTGTTAATCTACACCACATCTCAGACAGGAGACCACTGACAGATGAGTTTTAATGATATGTATGAGTGTTGCGTTGCATATAGGAAAGGGTGAGATGTGTGTCTAAAATCTAAGCGGACCCTTGAAAGAGGGTCTATCTGAAAGAGAATGACATTGGGAGCAAATGAAGAGAAAGACAAAGAGACAGCGAAGAGGGAAAGAGAGAGAGAGATTGTGTGGAAGAGTGAGGCAAATGAGTGATGAGGTCTGGTTCTTTGCTAATGCTCCAGTGAGTGATCACGCCTCTACTGTCCCAGCCAGCAATGAATGGCTCTCTATGGACAAAAAGCTCCAGCACAGAGTCCTGGCTGAATCCGATACTCGGCACGCTCTTCCTGAATGTTTTTCACATAGGGCCTAACCAGGCTGACGTGTGCTGTGTGAGACTTTGGCTGTCTTTTAGTACTTGGTCAATGAACTACACATTGTATACTGTAAATCAAGGTACTGTATGGAAATCTAAAGATGAAGGCATGCTGAATAAATCTATGTTTCATGTATTACAAGTTCAGATGGTTGGCAGATGCTTAACTGAAGCAGTTGGATTGTTTTTTTTTTTTATGTAGTCCATGATGATTTTTCCACTGATAAAGGTTTCGAAAGGCCAGTATGTATTTTCAAAGTTGAGACTGAAAACTGCACAGATGGTATCCCAGATACTGTAATGCATGTTACAAGTGATCGGCAGCTGTTATTGATGGACTGATCTGTCCTTTTAGTCATGTTTCTGTCATTTGAGTGAATATTTTGTTAAACAAAAAAATGAAAAAATATCACAACAAACTGGATGGATAAGATATTTCCTTGCACTGGAATTAATATAACTGATTTACTCATTTACTGTTTTTAATAACCTTGGCCTGCTGTCATAGTTGTCTTTCTCCGTGGTTCTCACGGCCAATAATATAGGAAAATCAACTTGCAAAACCACTGTTATGGTCCTTGAATATGATAATGACACCCTCCTCCAAAAATCGTGGAAGATCCATATGTGCGATAACCACATATATCATGGAGACACGCATAACACTGCTTAAGAGCAATATATATTTAGATGTTGGAAGGTATCGGCTGCTGTCTGTGTTTGTGTTGCTATGTACATGCATGTTTATCACAGCAGGATACCTCAAGACAGCATGATGAGGAATAGGTGTGCAGAGTCGAGGCTGGCTGCCTGGTCATTGATGAGAAAGTAGGCTCCAGCGTGGGACGGATTGCTCCCTGGCAAACAATTTTGTCTGGGCTACCAAATCTCTTGATTCTCTTTGATAACTGTTGCAGTGTTTTTTAGTGGAGATTTAGTGCTGAAAATGCAGGATAGAGCAACAAACTGGAAGAGGAGTCTTCAGTATTGACCTGGCATGTCTGTTAGATCCAATCTGCTGGCCTGTATCGTGTGTACTGAACATTGGTGCTGTGCTGTTAGATGGATTGATAGGATGGATCTTGTCTTTTCAGGAAGGTTGATACTTACTGCTGTGCTTTGGTTATTGCCATGTATTGCAGCCTTGGAGTTTTGTCTATATATTGTCCCTCTGGATTGTTTTTCAACATTTTTATTTTCTCCTGTTTCAGGTTTTCAAGTGTGGCATCAAATATCCACTGTACAGTACTGCATGTAGTATGTTGCAGCACACACAAAAAAAAAAATCCAAATCATTACATCTTATATTTTATTGCTCCCAAGGTTTCCATGAAAGTGCGCTTGCATAGACGTTTTCTTAGCGCAACCCTGTGTTTGTCTTGCATATGTTTCCCAGCATGAAGAATCCATACCATACTGCTGAGGGTTTTCAAATTTTAGATTGTGTGGAGAATCAATGTCCTGCTCTTCTTCTTGTTCCCAGCCTCATTGTGAGTCCTTTTCAGTCCAGTCGACCCATCAAAGACTATTTCCCAGCATATTCATGCACTGTATAATGTGCTCGACCCCGGTATTTCATAAACCAAACAAACGCAGCCATGTCTGCTTTCTTGCCTTATCCACAGCAGAACACAGACTTTTTGGGGTAAAGATAAAGGTGACGATGAAGTCATCCTATGACCAGGTGGGCGGTAATGGTGTTTAAGCCGTGTTAATTAGATTTAGGGAAAAGTATGGGGTCATCATATATGCAAGTGTCTGAGTACGTTTGTCCAGTTCTCATCACCACAGGTGGCTAATCCATCACAAACAGCCAGAAAGATATGAGAAACACCCAGACATAAGCCTAGATTGCAAAGATAGTGTGTCTCAACACTGTATCTATAGGAAGTCCCAGCAATGATCTAAAATCCCCAGTTGTAAACACTGACCAATGGAAGAGGCACAGTATGACCCACAGCTGTCTAACCATGGTCACACTGAAAAGCCCTGAAGGAGTTGTTTTAATGTTTTAATATCCTATAGGAGCAACGGTATGAGTCAAGGTGGTAGTGTTTCAGTCTGTGATATGACTAGTTGAATGTAATGATGAAGACATGTGTTGGTGGGATGGAAGGAAGTTTGTTGCCGGGTGTCTTCTATGGTGGTCCTGTGTTCTGGCCAGGGCACATTTAGTTGTAGGCTTTAGCCATATGATGAAATTATTAAAATCAAATGCACTTGCATTAGAAATGTGTCTTATACAACTTTCTTTTTCCATTTCAACCCTTTTCTGAAAAGTTGATTGGGCTGGGAAACACTGCAGTATGGCAACATCAGTTGTCAGAAAACTGACCTGTATACACTTGGAACTTTATGATTATATTATGATATTCTAATCCTAATGAGAGAATGGTAAAAAAAAAAAAAAAAAGGTAAAATTTGATTAAAAGTTAGAATACTATATTAAGAAAAAAGTCAAGAAAAATGTATCTTATCATACATCACATTTCATTGTATATTACATTCTAGGAAACCAAACATAGATGCCATAGATAACTGTTGCCTTAAGTAAAAAAAAAAAAAAAACCTGACTGTATGACAGAATGAGAGTGATGTCATGAGGCCTCCTGGGTCCTCGGCTTCAAAGCTTAGAGATCTGAGGGAGAATGCTACTTTTAACAAGCACCATAAACACCAAACAATGTTATGAACCAATATAAAACTTCAGTAAGAGGCAAAAACCCATAGAACAGAGGACATTTCCCTTTTGTGTCTTGTAAGGAAACTCTGTTGTATTATGGAATTTTTGAGAGTTTTATTAGACTTAGTTGGGGTTTAAGTTTGTTGTGTGTCTTTGTGTAAACAGTTTGAAGTCCTTTTTAGGAGAAAAATAGAGTAATAATTAACATCTGAGGTGTGTATTCATGACTATCCCAAAGTAAGAGTGTGTGTGTGTGTGTGTGTGTGTGTGTGTGTGTGTGTGTCAGTCTGTATCTTATTTAAGTTCCAGTTGAAAGCCAGTTCAAGTCACTTGACCTTCTAACATCCATCAAAGTGTCTCTGTTGACCCCTGAACCAAACTCACAACCCCTCTCAGCACTTTCCTCTTCTGTCTGTTCATCCATTATAAACGCTCATTCATGATCTCATTGTTTTTCTCCAAATGTTACCTGTCAGTTGTCTCTTTTTCTCTTTGTATCCATGGTTACGCTTTACCACCTGTTCCTTTGCCGGTTTTTCAAACACACCACAAGGTTTTTTTTTTGTTTTTTTTTTTACATACCGTATATCTGTGACATATTAAAATAAATTGCTCTCACAGATGCTCAATTTTTATAGTACTCTGGAAATCATAACAAGTAGTGTTATGGTGTGTGATATTTGGACACGTGCAGATGTATGGGCCTGTGAGGTGACTGTATTATGCGAGGTTATTGTGATAACAGAAAGGCCTATGGCTCGTATATAATACTTATGACACATGTAGGTTTTCTTTCACGCCAGTTTTCACGACCTGCTGGATTTGTTGGTGTGCTGCTTTCTGAGTTTTGTGTCTCATGGGCCATTTGGCACCAGTGGACCATCCATGTGTCTTACCTCATGTCTCTTTTCCCTCAGGTATCAGCCACAGATGGGGATCGTGGTTCCTTTGGTGCTATATCCTACACCCTTGGTTCAGGCTCTGGAGGCACAGTACCAACCCACTTTACCATAGACAAGGAGACTGGCCAGCTTTGCACCAGCATGGTTCTGGACCGGGATGAGGGATTGGACAAGTTTGACTTGACTCTAACTGCAACAGATGGCGTAAGAACACTTTTACTTAATATGCAGTGTAGGAATTAGTAGTGATGTCTGTAACCTTTTCATATTAGTAATAAACTCTATTCTTAACCTTTACAGCCATTGTATGACCAAAGAATGATAAATTATAGCTAAAACAGACTTCTGTGGGGCCCAAAAGTCAAACTAAAGTCAGACCAGCTCGTCTGTAGCTCAAGGAGGCCAAACACATTGCCTACTGAGTGTATGACGCCACTGTGATGCTCATTGTGTTCAAAGTTTCAGGCTGAAGGCAAATTAAAGATATGTACTGCTACACTCAAATAAATCAAAGATCAAACAGACATGCAGGACATGTTTTAAGATAGCATCCTGTCCCCAGTGCAGTGTCTTCAAAAAAAAAAAATCAAGGGGAAGCAGCAACAGCATGGCAAAACAATCAGGGAGTGTGGGGGGAAAAAAGGTAAAGAAGTAGAAAAACATGTTTTAAATGAGCTTTTAGAGTGATGCCATTTAAGTTAAATAGGAGCCTTGTTTGACTGCATTCACACAAGCTTTGCTCCAGGCTTCCCAATAGACCGATATGTATTTTGTGTGTCAATTAATCACAATGTATGCACTTAAATAGGCATTGAAACTCTACATGAGGTGCAATAAAACATTCATCCTCTTGTGTATAGTTGGGTTACATTCAAAAACATACACAGTATGTATATATCAGACTACATAACCATAAATGTATTATATACATAGTAGTGGTAGTGTTGATACTTTTTATTCTTGTTGTCTACCTCCCTGTTCAGGTAAATATTAAATATGTTTGCGATGTACCTCCCTACCCCAACAGTGCATCTTCTCTCCCCTGCAGCACATTCCCAGCTTGATCCAGGTGGTGTCTGTTCCCTTTGTCCTGACTATCCCTGCTTTTTAATGGCCATGTAAAACTAAGCCTGCAAATACAGTGTAATGAGCACAAACTTGTCCCCTTGGTGGCAATTGTATGCAGTTGATTGGCTCTATATTTCAGGGATCTTAAACAGAGAACCCATCTTTCTGTCTTTATTTACAGCTGCTTCATCTTAACAGTGCGACATAAATCTGTTAAATCTGTCACAAATTCATAACATAAAAAGTCCAGGACTGTCACTTTTCACCAAGGAATGGAAAACAAATTGAATGTTGTCTTCAGGGGTATACTGTGCAGGAAGGGAGGATGTGCTTTTGACTAACATGGCTATTATTATGATGTAGCCTCCATTTATCTCAATGGAGTAGTCAGTTAAGGTCCATAATATCATCATGTGAACTTGCATGCAATGATAACGTTATAGTTCAATGCAAATATATATATATATATATATATATATACATTACTTTTTATTCTTTCTAGGGTGGTCTGAGCTCAGTAGCACGTGTGAGGGTCTCAGTTGTGGACATCAATGACAACAGGCCCACCTTCTATCCAGTCCTCTACACAGTCAGCCTCAGTACCCATAGTGCCCCGGGAACCTCCGTTGTCAGGGTAACAGCCAATGACCCAGATGCTGGGCAAAATGGCAGGGTGACCTACCGTACGTTGCCTGGGGGAGGCTCTGCTTTCTTCACCCTCAACAAGGACACGGGTACGTGTGTGTGTAGCGTGAATGCTTCTACACACATAATAATGATATGGACAACCTAATGTAGTGTTTGTGAAGCAGAAGATGAATTCATCTTTTTTTTTCTTCACAGGTATAATCTCTCTCTCGCGCTCACTCCATGGCAAAGCCAACACAGTCATCTCCATGGTGATATCGGCTGAGGACGGCGGTGGTCTGACGGCGCCGGTTAATGCTAGGGTAAATGTGAGCGTGGTAGGGGGCTCAATGTCGTCTCCTGTGTTTGAACAGGCACAGTATTTCTTCACCGTGTCTGAGGATGTTCTCAGAGGCACAGCAGTGGGAGTGGTCCGTGCTGCTGCCAAGACAGGTAAGGACACACGGTCTCAATGCCTCTGTTGAGGTGTTTTCTCTTTGCTCTGCTGTCCGTATCTGTCTTTGGTCATTTGCTTTTATCAGTTTACTTGACATGCTTTGCCAGTTTTGTGACAACTCTGTTCTCATCTTTCTGAAATATTTGGACAGAAATTAAAGGGCCTGAGAGTGTCTGGTGCCGTATCTCTCACTCTAGTAATTGTTAAAATATGCAAGCAAGCAAGAACATACTGTACACTCTATTAAGAAATCACATCTATCACACAGAGTGCGCTTTACCAGGGATTATTTTCACTCTGGCCAGACTTTTATTTTTCTCTCGGTATTAATGATAGAGAAATGGATTTGGATGGGGCTGTAATTCTGAGTGGGAGTCAGAATGAAGTGCTCTCAGCGGTGTAGTGGACAGAAGCACACTTATCTCTGTCTTTGTAACTGTGGAAGGCTTTCAGTGAGTCCAACCTCTCACCCACTTTGAGTGAATCCAGCTCTTCATTAACCCCTTACAAGTGTTCTCTGATTTAAAACATTATAAACTGAATAACAAGCATTTTGAAGATGTTGTTTAAATTTAGTGGCCCAAGTCCCCTTTTTTCACTCTCATCTGTTTCTGTTTTTCATCCAGGTGTTTCTAAGGATATCTTATACTCCATTTCTTCTGGAGACCCTGACGGTTACTTCACTGTGGACAGCGTATCTGGTACCATTCGTACAGCCCTTCCTCTGGACCATGAGATGTGCTCCGGTCTTGACCTGGAGATCCAGGCACGCTCGGGTTCTCCTCCAGCGTACGGAACCAGCCGGGTACACATGACTATTTCAGACATCAATGACAATGCCCCCACCTTCCTCCCCTCCTCATCAGAATCCCTCCTCTTACCTGAAGTCACCAAGATGGGGACTGTTATCTACCGCATTCAAGCCACTGACAAGGACTCTGGTCATAACGGTCAGCTCAGCTTCGACTTGGTCTCTGCTGGGGCTGCAGGCAGCAGTGGCCAGAGGACATTTGGTGTTGACCGGGGCAGTGGAGAGGTACGGCTGATTGGGAGTCTGTCATATGAAAGTGTCCCTCGCTATGACCTTCAGGTGGTTGCAAAGGATGGTGGAGCGCCTCAGCTTAGCTCCACCTTTACCCTTGTGGTCCACATCCAAGCGCAGGATGCCCAAGGCCCCAATTTTGACACCCTGACTTACCGTGTAGAGCTGCGAGAAAACACACCTATTAACACACGATTTCTCCAGGTTAGAGCGCTCAACAGAGAGGCTTCTGGGAATGGTGGAAGTTCCTCTTCATCTGCCTCCTCTGTTTCTTACCGCCTCAGGCCTGATGGCGATGCTGCCGGGTTTGGCATCATGCCAGATAGTGGTTGGCTGTTTGTTCGTAGCTCTCTGGACCGTGAAGTTAAGGACATGTACCTGTTGACTGTCCTGGCCACCTCAGGCCCAGGAGGGGCGGGGAGAACTGGTAGTGCCACAGTCAGGGTGACAGTGACAGACGAAAATGACAATTCCCCCAGACTCAGCCAGGAGAGGGTGTTCCTGGCCGTCAGAGAGAACCTGCTGGCTGGGACAGGCTTTGGCAGAGTGTCTGCAACGGACAGAGATGCAGGACTAAATGCTCGACTTACCTACAGGCTGCTGCACACTGATAGGCACTTTCAGATCAACTCCCAGACAGGTGAAAATAAACAATGACTTTACTTTTTAGTATGATTTAATAGCAGCATTGTTACACTTGAAGCAGTTTGTTGTAACTGGATGAAATGTAGTTACTGATTTCGCAACTACTTCATAAGCACTAATACAAGCATTATTTCCCCTGAAGAATTAATGATTTTCTGTTTGTCGATTAAATGGTTATTACTCTGAAATTATTGCAAGTAATGCAAGCTAAACTCACTTCATTTCCTATGTTATCTCTTCCTAAGGCGAGATCAGCACCCGCCTTGCCCTGGACAGAGAGCAGCAGTCCAGCTACCAGCTTGTTGTGGTCGTACACGATGGCGGCACGCCCCCTCGTAGTGCCACTGGCACAGCTCATATCACTGTGCTTGATGAAAATGACCACGCCCCCAGTTTCACTCATGCCAGACCAGACAGGGAGCTGCTCTTTCAGGTGAGAACGAAGAAAAGATAGATCACATCGTAGCAGAGAGAGATCCAGCTCTTTTGGAAGATGACAGATGGTGAAGATGATTGGCTGTCACTAAAGCTTGAAGTTCATCCTGTGTGGTTTTAGTGTTTCTTGAAGCCATAGAGAAATTCTATCCCAGCAAAATGTTATTTATTGGGACCTTCTTCAACAAATCTTTTAAAAATAAGTGATAATTTAGTTGTGTAGTTAGTTTTTTATTCATTTCGAAAAAGACAAGATCAGAAATAGGAATTAACATGAAATGAGGATACTGTAGACAGAATATTAGGATATATACACAAGATATGACACTTGTCCTCCATTGTAGGTGATGGAGGGGCTTCCATCTGGGACAGTCCTAGGTACAGTCTCAGCTAAAGACCCAGATGAGGGAGAAAATGGCACCATCTACTACTCTTTATCAGGTGAGTGTGAAAAATCATCTTACAGTTATATTTACAGATTGATCTACTTCCTTAGATCAATTGATAAAATATGTTTAATTCCATTAGTGGTTTATTATTGTATCTTAACTTTGAGCTGATCTCAATGTACATTGCTTCCTCTGAAGGCTCCAGAGTAGAGCGTTTCTCCCTTAACCCAACCAATGGCGAGCTTCGAACTGCTTCCCCACTGAGATGGGCGGAGCGAGCCGAATACACCTTCACAGTAACAGCTACCGACCACGGAACGCCAGGCCTCAGCTCCACCTGCCAGCTTCGGATACAGGTAAACACACACCTATATGTTTGTCGCTCCTCCTACATTTCCGCAGCGTCTGGCAATTGCAAACGAAAGCCAATCTGGTGACCAAACCTACAACTGTCATATCTACACATTACCTCAGTCCTATTGCATTCCTTGCTGCAAGTAATTTCCTCAAACTGTGCACAAAGTGAACAGTATAACTGTCAAAGGAATTGGAAAAGGAGGTAAATATGAGAAGGAGAGAAACTGAACCTGTGCCTGTACAAACAAAAGCATCTATCCAATCTAGAGTGTGTTTCCTGCTCTAAAGGTTAGTGGGGTAACCAAAACCCAAGGTGAGAAACCCCGAGCTGCAGGAGGGAGCTGGTCTGGACTGAGTTATTGTTCTGAACTTTCTGTGGGAGGGTCAATCCTGCATATCAACATACAATATCAGGAATTCAACTGCAGGAAAGAAAATGGTCTGCTACAAAGGCATTTAGTCAGAGAAGGGTGGTGGTTTGCTTTGACTGTGGAGCTTTGAGTTCAGTGTTTTTATGTGATGTGATTTCAGAAAGGAAAAGGATGCTAATTACGGAGGGAGTACTTTCCTTAGATTTCGCCTGCACCCCGCTTTGTGCAACACTGAGATTAGACAGAGGGGAAACGGGCACCTTGGAATCAAATGCTCCCAGATGAGACTTGACGAGAGCCAGCTGCATCAAATCACGCAGCGAGAAAGGGAATACACCACACGGTAGCATGCAGCGATACACAGGCACAAACGAGCACACACACTGTAATGACACATTCAAGCACTGTAGTAAGGTAACGTTTCCACATAATGATTTTTGAGATAACATTTTCACATAGCTGTAAGTAAAATCAAGCACAGGGGACATTGTACACCACAAGTACTACAGTGCACACGCTTGCTAGCTTGTATAGGAAAAATGCATTGGAGCACAACACGGAAAAGTACAAGTTGTCTCGGTTTTTTTCAGCTGTAACAGAGTAGCTGACACCATCTATAACAAGATAATTGATATGTGCCTTAAAAATATCAAGACTCTCAAACATTTGAGGCTACAACACACAACAAACTTCAATTAAATTCAAAATCACCCCTTCATTTTGTTTCATAGTGGGTTGTGAATGTCCGACTACATCACTGAAACGTCATACATTAAAAAAAAACAACACTTTTTCCAGTTAAATTAAAAAATGGAATTATGCCATTCATTCACATCACACCTTCTTCTTTAAGCTTACAATAAATTGCGACAGATCTTTGTAACACCGAACAAGGGATGGCGTATGGATTTTATGATGATGAAACCAGAGCTTTTTAAAATCTGCAAATGTTTGCTGTCTTCAGAGCTCTTTGATCTGTCCCAGAACAATATCAAACCCTGAGGCTGTTGCTTAAAGTGGCGAAAGCCCCCTGGCATGCGTTTGTTTTCCATCTGACTGCACTGTGGTGTATGGAGGCTGCACTTATTGCTTTACATTATTCAAATTGGAATATTTACAGTTTTTCTTCCCATCGCACCCTTCATTATTTTGGGACAAGTCACAAACCCTGACTCTTATTTTGAAGCCAGAATGCTACAGTGTCAGGATATTTACTGGAAGGATCGTACATAATGTCTTCATGCACAATGAGAATGCCTGTGAGAGTTATTATAGTAATAACAACAAAACAGAAACAGACTACAGCCCAAGGCTATGTTTGGGGATGGGTCGGGGTGAGAGCCATATAGTTGCATTGTCTGCAGAATACCATAGGAAATCAGATCCTCTAACATACACAGCACACCACATATATAGAAATGTTTGTTTCACTGTGTTAAGCGAGGTCACTTTAATGTTAGTATCTAGTATTAAGTACTGAATCGTCACAATTAGGTGAAGAACGTTACAACAAATGCCAAAATAAGCCTAATTGAATTTACTTTCCATTTCCTCAGGTTCTTGGAACCACCAGGTCCAGCCCCAAACCAAACATGCTCTCCATGACGCTGAACACAGTTGAAGGGGCTGCTCCGGGCTCCATCATTGGCTCCGTCCGCCCACAGGTCCAGCATGAGCCTGCTTTACTGGAAGGTCAGGTGACCTACCTGGTAGTAGGGGGGACAGACCAGGATGGGACTTTCATGGTGGACCGTTTAAGGGGCGACGTGTACTTGGTACGTGAGCTGGACTATGAGAAGGGGTCAAGGTACACACTGCACATCGAGGTGTCAGACTTCTCCCAGTCATTTCCCAGCAGCCACCTGGTGCAGCTGGATATCAACGTCCAGGACAGCAACGACCATGCCCCCCAGTTCACAGAAGACCCTGTTACCATTGTGATCCCAGAGAACATAGAGCCAGGGGCTTCGATATATACTTTCCAGGCCATAGATCAGGTATGAAACGGATTATTCTCTTTGTAGGAATCAATCGATACTTCTTTATATTTGTTTTTAATGCATACAATGATATAATGTGTTTATTTCTATAATTCAAAACATGATTTTTAAATATTTATTCTCACTTGATCAATATTTATATGAATTCAGATTAATCTGTGTCTTTTTACAGGATGGCAGTGGACCCAACAGTGAGCTACGTTACTCCTTTGAACACTACTGGCCTGACACCCCTGACCTCCTGACCCTTGACCCCATCACTGGAGTCCTGACTCTGGGGCAGAAGTTAGATCGGGAGTCCACGCCCTCTCTTTATCTTGTGGTGCGGGCCACAGACCAGGCAGTGGATTCTTCACAGCAGCGTTGGGGTTCGGTCACTGCCCGAGTGTTTGTGACAGATGAGAATGACAATGCTCCTGTCTTTAGCTCTCCGTCTGCCGTCAGCGTAATGGAGGATCAGCCTGTAGGGTAGGTGACAAGTCTCACAGTGGGCTTTTTTTTTGGCATTTTGCATTTCAGTCAGATAGCTTGTATCCATCAAGTAACGTCTAATATTTATTGGAATTATCTTTCTATTTTCATTGACAGTTTTGTGATTTTGTACGTGATGGCTCGTGATGACGATGAAGGAGAAAATGGCAGGGTGTCATACAGAATCCAGACAGGCAACAGTGCTGGTCGCTTCAGTCTGAACCCTAACACTGGTAAGCTTGTTTTTATGGATACATGGCATCTAAAAATACTATATATAATATTAAAATATTAAAATAATATAACAGGATCTGAGCAGACTGGAGATTTCCCATTAATATCTACAGTCCATCAACGGATAATTAGAGTAGAAATCACCACATTTCTAGCATATACAATCCTGCTTTGAATGATTTAACACAGTAAGAGTTGTATGTGGCCTTTCATGATTGATAGATAATCAGCATCCCACCCATAGGAGCCCCCTGGATGAACAAAATTTTCCAGAAGGCCATAATTACCCACTGAAGTGCTGTGTCTACAGGGTCCCAACTGCTAAAATACTCATAACCCTCATAACCTTCTTTACTAGATGATCTTTCAATGCCTTAGGGTAATATTTCACTTGAATAATACTTTGGTGTTCTTTTCTTGATGGATTCATTCATGGGAACCGATCTTTATTTGGGCTAGGGACTTGGATAGTCTTTGATACCTTATATATGTGTATGTGTAATCTCTTCATCATCGGAGCTGGGTGGTGTGGGCGTGCTCAGCTCTGGCTGAGATGGGATTAGCAACCATAAAGCAGACACTTAATGCAACTTCCAGATGGAAGAAAATCTTTACCTTATTACTGTCAAGTGTCTGATACATTAGCAGGGGGTTGATCTTGCTTCTGGTCTGTTTCTCTGACTCTGTGGTGTCAAACTTTTGGTTAATAATAGCTGTAATAGCAGATTAGAATTGTATTACTGACATTTACCAAACTGCCTGGCTAATATGGGGGTTATCATTAGCCTGATTACTGCGTATAAATATATGTCTGCTCTGCCAACATGAACTTTCTGTTATTTCACACTACAGCTGCTTTACTGCTAGTTTTATTAACCACTTGAAAGCTAATGTTTCTTATATGCCCTTTCATTTCTTCTCAAGTATCCTTAAAAGTAGACGTTTTATTTATGCTGCTTGAAAGCAATACATTTTATAATTCTATATCTACTTATTTCTAAAGCTGTGTCAGTTTTAAATATATTAAAGTACTCAAATGCTAGACACCATGTCTATGCCTGCAGTACTGCATTAAATGGAAAAGATATTTGTGTTAGTTTCATGTGTTTGGGCAAAGCGAGTCCAGAGAAAGTAATAGCACCTTTATCATACTGTATGGTTGATACTGTATCATTAACAATAAATTGACTACAGAGCAGGATGAAACAGTAAATGTTTTACATCTGTCTGCATTTGGCTGAATTGGGAACAAAAACCTCACAGAAACGTCCATCAACACATAATGTATGTGTTTGGCATGCTGTGGCATATATCCATTACGCTAGTCCCTCAGGTACTGTATCCCAGATCGACTTATAGACCGTTGTAAATAGTACACACACACACACACACACACACAAAGATTTTATATTACCCTCCTTGTAGTCGTCATGATGACAGGGTGTGTGTGGTGTATGCATAAAAGGTACTCTCCTACCTTTTATGAACTGAAGCCAGAGCCTGAGAAGTGGTGGTCTGATTCACAGACTTTATCTATCTGAACCAACTCGATTTACATAAAACACACACACACCAGCTAATGCCTTGCAGGTTTAAAGGGTAACACACACTGTAATGTCATAAAGAGAAAAGGAAAAAAAAAACTAGGGGAGGTAATAGCTTGTTTTGAGTTGGCAGCTACTCTATATAGTTCTACGGTTTATAGTAGTAGGCTGTTGATGCATGCTCAGGTGCTTTGCAATAATCACACACGTTCAATGATAAAGTCATGCAGTACACAGATTCATATTTGAATGGATATTCAATGTGGCAGAATTGAATAGCTGCCATGAAGTAATTGTGGTCTTTAACTTAGTGTGGAAACTCTCATAAAGCAAAGCTGGAACCTTTTTTGTTGGTTTTTTTTTTTACTGGTCCTCTAAGAATTCATATACTGCCTTGCTTGGGTACACAAAACTACACGTTCTCAAAAATAATCTATCTCACACATTTCATGACCAAAAAATCCAAATAAGAATATTTTAAGTGAAATAATCTAGGAAGGTTTTAGATTCCTCATTGAATCATTTTTCTCTTGTAGGCTCGCTCACCATCCTTAAAGCCTTAGACCGAGAGGAGCAAGAAGTCTTCAATCTGACCATTATAGCAGAGGATTATGGGATACCTCAGCTTTCCACCTCGCAGGTGCTGTGTGTGCAGGTCATTGATGTGAATGATGAAGCTCCAGTGTTCCAGCGAGCAGAGTTTGAGACCCAGGTGATGGAAAACCAAGGACCAGGAACCACAGTGATTGTAGTTACTGCCACTGACCGAGACCAAGGTTGGTTTAAATATGTGCAAATTCAAGTTCAATTCATTCAATGATTGACTATAGTCAATATGCTGATGATAGCCTTCATGAAATTAAAGTACTGCCTTGTTACATTGGATGTAGCCTATTTACCTTACTTGTTTTGTGTGCCCAGTGTTTTATTGTTATTTATGTCTGTATTGTGTTTCAATGCAGGTTCTAATGGCCAAGTGACATTTGGAGGTGTGACAGAAGAAGGTTTCATCATCAACCCTGTGACAGGTGTAATCACCACCACCAAGGAACTAGACAAAGAGCTACAGGACCACTACACACTTACTGGTACTACTATACCCATAGTTTTTATAGTTTAGGATTGTATCAAACCCAACACATCAAACATCCATCTATGTATTTTATCAGCTTAACAATTTCATCTCTTGCCAGTGTATGCAAAGGATGGAGGGTTGCCTCCTAACTTTGCCAAGGCCGTTGTCCGTGTGGAGGTGCAGGATGTGAATGACAATGCTCCAGTCTTTGCAAAGCCATGGTATGGACTGGAGGTGCCAGAGAACCAGGCCCCTGTAGAGCTTTGCTTTCTCAAGGCCACAGACCCTGACTCAGGAGCTGGTGGAGAGCTGGAGTACAGGATCACTGGTGAGAATAATGTTGTGTCTCTAACCCAAGTATTTCATTAAAATTGATTTAAAAGAGCACTTTAGTTCACCACAATTACTGTAATTACTGTTTCAGGGCGTGTCCGCTGTGAAAATAAAATCCTCATGGAGAGACTGTGGATTTTTGTTATTTTTCAGGCTGAAATGGTCAAGTGATTATTTGTGATTTACTATCAAGTAATCTAAACTGTCTTGTTCCTGATATTGTTGGGTATTATTTCAAAAATATTACCTTCCATCTACTTCTGAGGAGCATGTTGAAACTTACTTACTTGCTTACTTTCAACACACAGTAGACTATTTGGTTTTTAAAGATTTTTCTTTCTTCTGATGCATGAATTGTTTCCATCTAGCTGGGGACCCTGATGGAGATTTCCACCTGCACGCCAGCACAGGAGCCCTGTCCACCTCACGCGGTCTAGACAGAGAGACGAGGGCTGAATATACTCTGGAGGTGGTATCCACGGACCGAGGCAGCCCGGCTCTCAGCAGTACCGTCACAGTGGGAGTTAAAGTGCTGGATGTCAATGACAACAGCCCTGTTTTCAGCAGCAGTAGCTACTCTGTGGATGTGTCAGAGGATGCTGCAGAAGGGTCCCAAGTTCTGGAGGTAAATAGAAATGGAAACTAAATCAGGAATTTCCCATCTAACAATGTAGAACTGTTATTTTGCTTTGCAACACCTTTTGTTTTAAATTTGTGCAATCATGTCACTGATCTTACTTTTTTTTTTTTTAATCATTTGATCATAAAGCTGTACTAATGTATTTCCAGGTGTCCGCCACAGATGCTGATGAGGATCAAAATGGGAAGGTTCTGTACTTCCTCAGCCAAGAGGCGCACGGAGCGTTCTCTGTGGATGAAAACACTGGCCGTATTACCACATCAGCACCTTTGGACCGGGAAAAATGGGCCTCATACATCTTCCAGGTGTTTGCTGTTGATCTTTCACCTGCTGCACCTAGAAACACCTCTGCTCAGGTAAATGAGGGACAACTGATGTCTGAAAAAAGCCCTGAATTTATGATCCACATGGTGAATTTAGGAGATTCCTTTGTTGAGGTATTTATCTGATGATTGCTTGCAGTATTTTTTTTCTCTTAACCCATTTGTGAACTTTCCTTTCCAGGTGACGGTCACCATCCTAGATGTGAACGACAACACTCCTTTCTTCATCCAGGATCCGCTGGTCATTGAAGTGTCCAGCAGGCGGTCCCAGCGGGTCCTGGCCACCATGAAGGCTGAAGACAAGGACTTTGGAGCCAACGGCTCTGTATTTTACCGTTTCGCCACACCAGTGAAGGGCTTCAGTATCAACTCTCTGACTGGGGAGATTCAAGCCACTGAGCCAATTGGAGATCTGACCCAGGCTCAGAGGACACTAATTGTGGAGGCCATGGACCAGGGTAGCCCAGCCCAGTCGGCACAAGGGGTGGTGGTGATCTATGTGAAGGAGGTGGAGTACAACGGCATCCGCTTTTCTAGGAATGCCAGAGATGTCAGCATACAGGAGAATGCTGCAAAAGGTCAGATATTAATGCAGTACAATTAGGGATTACAATATTCATCTCAGTTTATTTGTGCCTGTATACATGTTGAGGATCTCTCTGCTGTCACTGTCACATTATGTCTTTGCTCTGCTTCCACAATTCAGGCACAGCTGTGGTTCAGACTCAGGCACAACACCCAGATGGCACACGTAAGGGTATCAGCTACAGCCTTTTCAGTGGAAACAGAAAGCAGGCTTTCACCATCAGCTCCTCAACAGGTGAAACTCACAATAAGTCACATTTCTTTAAGTGATGTCTTATAAAGTGTAAATTCAGGCTTGAATTACAGATTGTTAACAGGATAAAAAAACAACGTATACAAACACTAATCCCTTCTTTAATATTCTTCATCTTCCTTTATCTATCTATTCTAGGTGAAATCTGGGTGCAGAGCTCCTTTGGGCTGGACTTTGAAGACACCCCCAGGCTCCGTCTAGTAGTGAAGGCTGAAAGTGTGTCCTCCACATCTTTTATGGCTGTCAACTTGATCCTGCAAGATGTCAATGACAACCTTCCTCGCTTCCAGCTGCAGAATTATGTGGCCTACATGAGAGAAGCACAGGGATATGAAATGCCTATCATACAGGTTATTTTCGAATATAGAAACTGCACAATGAACAATACAAAATCATTTAGGTTTTTGGTCCACTGGAGATTCACTAAGGTTATAAATAAACACTAATATTTCTCACTGTGTCTTTCTCCCTCTCCACCTTCTCCCAGGTGGTGGCTGAGGATGTGGACCAGGGACACAATGGTCAGGTGACCTACTCCATCCAGTCATCAGGCGTGAGCGGCCTGTTCAAGATTGACCCGATGACAGGAAGCATCACCACAGCAGCCATCATGGACCGTGAGATCTTCACACAGACCAGGTGAGAACAGATCTGCAGCTGAATAAAACTCACTAAGAACCCTTTAATGTTTTTGTTTTGTCAATATATATTTTGCCCATAATAACAGTTTGAACCCCTGCATGGTGGTGTACAGAAAAAGACCATTACATGCAGGTAAACATTTAGAAAAAAGGAGACATAACACATCATGAATCATATTCACTCAGCTACTTTGTGTTTAGATAGCTGGTGAGCAAGATGATACAAGCACCAGTACAGTCCAATATCTGCATGCCAGATACATCACAAAGCAAAGATATACATTTCAAACTCTATAAATCAACTGCTTTTTCACTGTAACATTTTCATAACTTTTGTGTGCTCTTTTGTAACAATGTGAGAATGTGTGACCAAATGAAAATAAAATAAAAAGACATATTTTCTTTCTAAAAGTAGCGTGAACTGAAAACATTTTTGTCTGCCCACCCACAGGCTAGTAGTTACAGCAACTGATAGAGGAAGTCCTCGATTGGCTGGTTCGGCTACACTGACAGTGATTATTGTGGACCAGAATGACAACAGTCCTACTATTCCCTTGCCCCAAGAGGTTCGCATCCCAGAGAGTAAGTACTTCTAATATCCTTTTTTTTTATTTTTTATTCTTAGGTATCATATGCAGGCAGTTTATAGCAAATTATTGACATGTACCAATACTTTTGACCAGACAAACCACGTACAAGTGTAAAGATGTTTAGTTGTACATCATGTCAACAGTATAACAACTACAAAAATCCTACAAAAACTAACAAGTTTTTGTTCATTCTCTTTCTATCAGATACGCTGATTGGCACAGAGATCACTCTTGTGACGGGTAACGATGTCGACTCTAGTCCTGCCCTTTCCTACTCCTTGCAGCTGGACCCAACAGTCTTAGGCAAGTTTGGGATTCACCGCTACAGTGGAGGTGTGTCCCTTACTGCCCCCCTGGACTTTGAGGAGAAGACCTGGTACACCCTGACAGTCAGAGCCACAGACAGCCAGCACCAAACTGAGGCTAACATTACTATATTGGTGGAGGATATTAATGACAATGCACCTACATTCACACATGATCTCTATCAGGTAGGATTGCCACTAAATTAAGCTGACTTTCTTGTTGTTGTTTTTTTAAAATTTAAGTCTGTTCTTGGCAAAAAACATGATTATTATGATTGCTTACTGTTCCCTACAAAATAATACAGTACAGTGGCTTGACAAGATGATTATTTGAATTCTTGCTATTCGAGGAAATGTGCTGCAGAAATTATTAATAGTGTGATATTGAAATAAATATGAATATTGAATATGTTGTTTATTGAATGCTCTTCTAATATTTACTACTGTGTCTCAGGAATCATTTCCTCAACATAAGACAAACTCAGGAAAAATAGAGCCTATGATATAAAATACAATTTTCCCCTTTGTGAATTTATTACAGTATTGTATTAATGTGCTCTATTATTTGCTTATGTTTCTTTTGCTCTGATGCTTAAGTGTTGTCATTAATATTTTTTGCACTCCAGATATCTCTGCCTGAGCACACACCGCCGGGGAGTGCAGTTGTCACGGTAACAGCAACCGACAGAGACTCTGGAGAGAACGGGAAGATCACCTACAGAGTGATGTCATCAACTCAGGAGGGTTTCTACATTGACCCCAACAATGGTAGACATCTTTGGCTTCCTTTGTGACACATTGTATCTCACAACATATTCAATAATATGAAAAATAATATACTATAATAATATTATAATTAGAATATCATTTTGAAAGAACTTCTCATTTCTCTCCGTTTCAAGGAACCCTGTTCATCAATCACAGAGCTGAGTTTGACCCTGAACGTCCATCAGTCAATATAGTCATTGAAGCTCGTGATGGCGGCTCGCCTACGCTCTCCTCCCTCACTACTGTCCAGGTTCAAATCTCTGACGTCAATGATAATGCTCCTGTGTTCCACCAATCAGAGTACAGGTCAGTCTACATTCATTAGATTCTGGATCTATCATCGTGTAACCTAATATAGTAATATATAGTATAAAATATAGTAATACCTGTCCTTACATATATAATGTTCTTCTGTCTGCAGGGCTACCGTTTCAGAGGACACAATCCCAGGGTCAACAGTTTTGACTTTTGAGGCCTTTGACAGTGACCTCTCTCGAGAAAACTGTGGCTTTGACTTTGCTATTGCCAGCGGGAATGAAGGGAACGCGTTCCAGATTGAAAGCAGTGTGCGGTTCCTGGAGGGGCGTGGCTTCCAAACTGTTGGGACACTACTGTTGGCTGAGGGACTTGACTTTGAAACCAAGCCACTTTACAACCTCACCGTGGTGGTGTCAGACCGCGGCGTGCCCCAGAGGAGTTCTAATGTTGCCGCTGTGATTACCATTGGTGATGTGAATGATAACCCGCCAGTGTTCAGCAGAGCAGAATACACTGTGTCACTGAGTGAGGGAGCTGCTGCTGGGACTGAAATCATACGACTGACTGCCACAGGTGAGGTTTATATCTCAGTTTATCAATATTGACTTCTTAATTTGTCTCTAAATGTACTCACCGTATTTTGTTGTTGACTTTTTGCTAGACGCAGACTCAACTCCCAATGCTGAGGTCCAGTATACTATCAGCTCTGGTGACGAGGTTAATTTATTTACCATGGACCAATGGACTGGAGCCCTACGACTTCAGCAAGCACTTGACCGTGAGCACCAGTCTACTCACATTGTCATCATCCAGGCCACAGATGGACAGGGTCACTTCGCACTAGCTCCTGTCATTGTCGAGGTCAAAGATGTAAATGACAATCATCCTTTCTTCCCTGTGGAAGTTTTGACAGCTAGTATCAGAGAAAACCAACCAGCCAATTCAGCAGTGACTGTTCTCCATGCCATAGACCATGACACAGGGGTCTTTGGCCAGCTAAAATACTACATGGTGGAGAGATCTGGGATGGGAAAAGACAGCTTTTCTGTAGACCAGAACTCTGGAGAAATCAGAAGCAGAATTTCCTTTGACTTTGAGAAGATCAATTCCTTTAACTTTGTCGCATTGGCAGTAGATTCAGGAAACCACTCAGCCACTGTGACTGTACAGGTTTTTGTCACAGGTGAGGATGAGTATGACCCACTCTTCACTTCCTCTGATTTCTCCTTTGAAGTTCCAGAGGGTGCCAAAAAAGGACAGAGTATCGGCCAGGTCCAGGCAAATGATGAGGATGAAGGTCTGGATGGTATTGTTCTCTATTCTCTTCCCACCAGCTCTCCATACTTTGATGTAAACAAAACCACTGGGGTGTTTTTCCTCAAGTTGGACAGTTCAGGTGGCAGTAGTAGCAGTGGGTCAGGTCGGACCAATCAGGAAGCCAGGCTGATGACCCTGGATGTGAGAGCTCACAGTCCTCTGGACTCATCTCGCACCACCACAGCTCAGGTCTCCATTGATGTCTCTAACACGAATTTTGGCCTGGCCCCTGACGTCAACATTCTGCTGATAAGCATCATTGCTGTGTCCCTTTGTGTAATTATATTGCTTGTGGTAATGGCAGTGGTGGTGTTCCTAGTCAAGTCACGTAGGAGGAAGAAAGGCCAGGACACAGGAAACAGAACTGTTGCATCAGGAACTGCTCTGCAGAAACTGGATGATTGCAGCTCAGGACCGGGCGGTGAGAGGATCTACCACCAGGCTTTGCCAGGGTATGCTGGAGATCAGGTTGGGGCAGGTGGGGGTCCCTACACAAGAGGGGGCTCTCTGGATCCTTCTCACTCCAGTGGAAGGGGATCAGCTGAGGCAGCGGAGGATGATGAAATCAGGATGATAAATGAATACCCCCGTGTCGCCTCCATCACCTCATCCATGCAGGAGCACATCTCGGCCAGAGGGCCAGACTCTGGCATTCAACAAGACGCTGACCAGCTCTCTGATATCTCCTGTGAACCTGCAGCTTTGGAGGGCAGTACCTGGTTCAAAGGAAAGAAACTGGGAGGAAGTCTCAGTGGGACTTTGCTCTCTGGCCAGCTTCCAGTTTATAGGGACGAGGGAGGTGGGTACCTAGGAGTAGGCCGTGGCCTCAACATTTCCCTCCCAAAAGATTACGCCTTCCCTGAGGATGGTAAACCTTCAGTGGATGGTTCCCTGACAGCAATTGTTGCCAGTGACGAAGAGCTTCGTGGAAGTTATAACTGGGATTACCTGCTAAACTGGTGCCCTCAGTTCCAGCCTCTGGCTAATGTCTTCACAGAGATTGCAAGGCTAAAAGATGAAACAGCCCAGCAGAACCAGAACCCTCGCCAGCCCTTTCAGCCCAAGCCCAAAATGGATCCCAAACCTAGAATTGACCCTCCCCCACTCATCACATCAGTGGCCCACCCAGGAGCCATGTCGGTTCCCCCCAAGGTCCCTGTGATAGGACGGACATTCCCCCACTTGGCATCACTCCGCAGGTCCCCTATCAGTCATGAGGGCTCCATTTCATCAGCAGCAATGTCCCCCAGCTTTTCTCCTTCTCTTTCTCCATTGGCAGCTCGATCTCCAGCTGTTTCTCCCTTTGGAGTCAATCAGGGACCCTCAGCATCCATTATCAGCACTAGAGAGCCCTCCCTGGACCACAGTCCGGATCACGAGATGAGAATATGATGGCAAAATTACAAAACTATTTAAGGAAGAACTGTAAGACAGACAACACGAACAAAGCATGACAGAACACTTTTGCTGTTCTTTTTCATGAAACGAAGGAAATAAAGTGGAGCTCTCTGTTATACCACTCAGTTGTGTCAAGAAAGAAGATCTAGATACTGACATTTGTTTGGACAGTAAACGCATCCACAAAAATGTTCTTAATCTTCTCCTGGTAGAATATTAGCATTTTTTTTTAAAGAACTTCTATTGGTCGCCGGTGTTGTTTTAATACGCAAAGGTGGAACATGTGCCTGGGTTGACAGGACCAGCCGACCCCCCCTACTCCCCCCCATGTCCACAGTGACGCAGGTCTCGATGAACTGATCAGGGTGAAGAGGTGTGCACTTACCAGGCCCTGCAGTCAGAGATCCCTTAGTGTGTAGATAGATAAATGTGTAGTTCTTGTGTTACCTCGCTGGCTGGCCAGAGAGCTAAGGACCTTGTTCCTCTCTTTGTGTCTGTGGACATTTTTACACTCCAGTATTAAACTCATCTAGTGGCTGCTTTTAAAATGGCCTCTGGGCATGTGTGTGAATCCCATGTTCACAAAGACACTGATTCATTGAATTGCCAATGCTTCACACAGTGGAACAGCAATGGAGATTATTATTGTTTTTCTCACCACATCTTTTGATTACTTTTATTTTTATATATTTTTATATAAATTTATGATTTCAGACCCAGAAATGCCATTATTCCACATGGAGAGGTTATTGTTTTTTTGTGTATTTGCATATATGTATATTTGTGTGTATGCAGGCTATGCTATGTACTGTATGTATGTGTCTCCTAGGTTTTTAGAGACTCTTGTGATAGTTCTGATGTGAGTGAGAGGGAGACTTTTGTGTTTTTAGCATTATTTATATGAAAAGAGGACTTGCTGCCACATTTCGACAGTAGGAAACCAAGTGCAGCTCACACTATGCTGTGTTACCTTAAAACTTTTTTTTTGTCAAACTGTAGATCATCCCAAATCTAAAACAGCAACTGGATGAAAACAATATGTGATCAATATAAATGCCTGCTTCTCCAGCATTTCAGCACTCTGTTGCGGTGTGCGGTTATGTGCAACAGCATACTCCCTTTGTTATTCAGGGACTACTCAATTTGCTGATCACCTCTGTGTCTTCAAAAGAAAGTGCTTCCTAAAGTAAAACTACACCTGTCATTAACTTAAATGCATTTTTTACTGTGAAGTTGTTCATCTCAGCACAAGGAAAATATCATGCAATGAACAGGCTGGGATTCACATGGAAAAAGTGGCATAATTTGGTTGAAATGTAGCACATGAACCAAACAAGTAGGAAGCGAAAGCCTAAATGCATTAGCCCTGCTGAATGTAGGATTTAGCAACCAGTACAGTATTTATTTTCCATGTTACCTCTCTGTTCCATGAATCATATTTCTATGATTTACACATCGAGATTGTTACTGACATGATGAGGTGTTTTCAGGTTTCATATGTTTAACTCATTATCTGTATTTCTCCATCTTTTGTCTTATTGTTCTGATCCACTTTTAGCAATCTGCTAGTGTAGCAATAAGCAAAAGGCTTTCAGTGTCTTCTACATTTTTTTCATGTGTATCCTTATAGCCTGTTTTTAATCTTTTGGGGTAGCTGCAGTGATTAGATGTCCTCTTGTTTTCAAGTGAAGGCTTCTACCTCTGTTCTTTGTTCAACATAACTCTACAAACCGCCTCATGCAAAGCTGGCACTGGTTCAGAAACATTTTTTGTTTTGGAGGACCTCCATTTGGAGTTCAGTTTGAGATGACTGCCAGTGACTGATCAATGGAGTAACGGCAGAAAACTGAGCTGTACATGTATTTAAAGCAAATAATAAATTCCTACTGATCTCTTTTGACAAACTGGAGTCAGACTTCATCTCTTTCAGACTTGGATGGAAGAACTGAAAAGTAATTAAAGTTCAATAGTGTCCCAGTTTATAGTTGTTGTGTATGGTGACTGAAGAAATCAAATCATTTAGGAGAAGGTTATTACTAAAGAGAGGGGTAAGCTTGGTTTAGGGCAGAATCTCAGTGGGCAAAACTCACACAAAATGACTCGTTTTACTATTGGAATTAGAATTTAGCTGACTCGGCTGGAGGAAGTCTGGTGATGACTAATATAATTACTGGTAATGCAGTAACAAAAAAAAACTTATCAAAGAGAGGGAATTAGAAATAAAGGACTCTCAATTATAAGCCTACTTCCAATAAAGGCCTGGTAGAGTACTTGTAGTATTTTTCTTTAACAAGGTCTTAGTGGTGATGATGATGATGATAATGATGATGATGATTCACACAAAACAAACAGTAAAACTGTATTTGAGTGTTGACATACTTGTAC
The DNA here is from genome assembly GCA_036937835.1 of Pampus argenteus. NCBI lineage: Eukaryota > Metazoa > Chordata > Actinopteri > Scombriformes > Stromateidae > Pampus > Pampus argenteus. Next base: position 10,141,843 of record CM072874.1, read on the forward strand.
ACTCGTTGAATATCCCAACATTTGAGCTACAATTGTATAATTCACAATGTCATATATATTAATTGTATATCATACAGACAATTCTAGCTCAGCTGGCTAAATTGCAAACATTACCCTTAGATATAGTCTAGTCTGCAATAAAAGGAGAAACAAAGCATGCTGGCCTCACTTACAGGTTCACCTCAACACACAGCTGTGTTTATAGCTTGCTATCCCAACACTGCTTTTGCAGCCTGCTCCCACACTAGCCTCACTACTACTCCAAATAATCACTAGCACACACATAAATGGAGGCTACTACACACAATGACACACAACAATCTCCCCAGCTGACATTGGCTGGGATCCAGCTCCTACAGGCACATACTTGGCAGTTTTTTTTTTTTTTTTGGAGTTGGAAGAAATCTAGGAGAAATCTGTCTGGAGCAGACGTCTATTCCATAGAGAAGTTCTAAGCTGAATATGAAACCACAGTATAATATCTGTGTTTGTGTGTATTATGAGGTATTGAAATATGAGTTACAAAGGCACAATACAGTCACACATCCCCATATGTCACCTCGAAATGAATGTGTTTTCAATGAAAATATTAATTTATCCAGACAAAAAGTTTATACTCACTTATTGCTTTACTGTATATTGGGTATAAGCTAATAGAAAACTAACATCTGAAATGACCTACAAGATTTTAATGCAACACTACGTTAATAAAAGATCACTTTCATTGACAGCTTAAGAAATTCAGTTTGATTGTAAAAGTCATCTTAAGTTTTTTGGAGCAAAAGTGAAGGCTTTGGAAAAACACAATTATGCACGTCAATAAATCTTGTTCCCCCACAAATGTCAGTCTTGAAAAAAGCATTCCAAGTGAGCACACTCTGTTGAGGACTGTGTTTTCTTTCTAGCCGACTGGAGCAATCTGCAGCTGCACTCTCTGGGAATCAAGCCGGTAAACATCGTATTGGACGTGGTCCACGCTGTAGTTAGTATCCAGGTGCCTTTTCTTTCTGAGTTTGATCAGTTCAGCTTCATTAAATGTTGAATGACTACATGCACATAAATGCGCAGCTACTAAAATACAAAATATGCAGCTGGTAAGTATGAAGTATTATTCTGTATGTTATCGAAAGATATTGACGCACCAGTAGATACAGTATTTATGAATGTAGGTCAGTGCACAGAGAGAGAGAGGGAGAGCAAGAGAAAAAAAAGCGAACAAAGAAAAGACAAAAGAAAACAGAACATGCATAGGCGCTGCTCAGAAAGTACGACAATCTATATTATAACTTTTAATTTGAAATCCTGCAGCAACTGCTATCTTCCATTAAGACACATTAATGGAAAACTGTTGTTTAAAATAAGACCCAAATGCCATATTGTGAAATAGCAATATTGTGTGTGTGTGTTAGATGTTATTGTGAGGTTTGCCTGGAGGTTTCCCATAATGCCATAATGCCTTAATTTTATTAAGATGGATTTAACACTAATAAAAAAAATTGTATTGTATTGTAACTTGATATAAACTAATTTAAATGCTTTAAAAAGTAAAAAATTAGAGAAGTCAAGCCAATATCAGGTTAGCAGTTACGCTGATGGTAAGTTGCATCGCATCGGATTCCACTTCAAGTTTCGTAACATGGATTCATTACCGCTGTGATATACAGTACCAGTCATAAGTATGATCACACTTTTCATTTTACTAGAATAAGAAAGTATCTCCAAATGTTTGACTGGTATTGTAGATATATATTAAAATATATATAATATAATATTATGTTGTGTTAAAGTTATCTCTGCTTGAGTAGGATATTTCAAACATTTAAGAGACAGCTTGAATGCCTTTTCTGACTTTATCACTTTGCATGTGATGTTAATTGAGTCAACAGCGTGAGGCTCCATTTAAGGTTAGATGAGAATGTAATATAGTCCCAGAACTACAAACAGGACCTGTGGAGGTTGGCTGAAGCAACTTCTGCTCCAAGGCCAGGCGGGCCCCATTGAATCTGTTCACCCTCTCTGGCATAACCCACCCCAGGAAATTACCCTGAACACATGCATCCTTACACACTGACGTTTAAAGGCTCACAGCCAAACCTCTGGTGCTAAGATCCAGTTTCATGTTATTTATCAGTAGTTATCTCCTCTGGCAAAAAAAAAAAAAAAAAGCTTCTCATTGTTTAACTTTGCTATGTTGTTAGGAAAATGTGTGCAAGCTTGTTTTCTACACGTGTGTAGATTGGGTATGACGTCTGTACACATGTCCTATGCTTTTTGTAAGTTGTACACATTGATGCTGTTGTGCTTATAACTTCTTTGTTAACCAGTGGAGTTGTATAATCCTCTTAACCTACTTTGGGTAAACTATAAACGTACCTAAAGTCTCTTTCAGGGACACACATCAGATTTAGTGTGTGTGTGTGTGTGTGTGTGTGTGTGTGTGTGTGTGTGTGTGTGTGTGTAGCCATGCGTTTGTCTTACAGCCTTGAATTGCTATTTTTAGGGAGTTTTCACTTATTTTCTGTGGTGTCAAGGAAAAGCTGACAGGAGAAAAGAGCCAGCTGAGTCAGTGTGAGCCTGTTTCTCATTTGTGCTGACCCTATGTTACAGGACTCCCTTCACTAGTGTCACTCACACTTCACTCTGTAGGAGGGATGGGGAGAGAAAGGGAGAGGAGTAGGAATGGCAGGAATGACAGGGAAAAACAAAACATAGTTTACCACAGTGCTTTTTCAATCAGATTCTGCTTTATAGAGCCAAAATAGCGGGCGAGTTTGGTGCCATTTGAGCCTTTACTAATTGCCATTTTGACTGATTGTTTAACGTAAGTTGTTTGTACATTGTTTAAAAATAGCGCGATCAATCAAGTTTTTAAATGCTAAAAAAATAAATAATCGCAATTGCCACAAAATCAGTCCACAAACCAAAGTATGGATTATGAAACACGCAACGCACGTTTCAAATATGCTCATTTCCCCACAGCTCCTGAATGTTTCCACGTGAGTGTGAAAGTGTTAAATACTAAATACAAAAACATATCAGTTTATGGTCAGTCAGTCAATCTGTTGGCTTTTAGAAAGCTGAAAGAACCTCAGGAAATTCATGAAATATGAACTATGTCCAAGAATTCTTTACAAATGTCTGTTAAAGCTATGATGAGACTGTAGCATTTACTTATTACTTATTTAGAGCATCACCAACAAACTAAAACATATCATATGTCTAGTTGGAGTTTAATGTTGTTTTATCTTGAATACCAAAATCTACATTTACATCATTTGTATTTGATTAGGTGAGAATATGTTGAGAAGACAATATGTTCTGTCTCTTTTGTTCTCTACACGGACTGATTACCTGGATGCAAAAATTGGTTAAACGTGATTGGTCAATACTACTCAGACTACAAACGGAAACCAGACATGTGTAGATTACTACCTTTCAGTGTAAAGAATGAAGAGCAGTAACTTATTTATTCATGATCCCATGCTCTGAGTCTGAATGGGCCATTCAACCCTGCACGTGTTGTGGTATTGCCAGCCGACACATTAAGTAGGGAGGGGTCCCTTTCTAGTTAGTTATTCTTTATTTGCATGAATTACAGGCCACATGGTTAAGACAGAGGTTCAAAGGTTGTGTGGATGGCACCCAGTTGGAAAGCACAGAGGAAAAGGGAGGGAAGCCGAATGAGTGTGTGCCAGGATTATTCAATCTTCCCCGCACTGCAGAAAGTCCTAATGGATTCCATACCTCTCTCTCTCACTTACCCCTTCACTCTCTCACTTTCTCAGTGTTTCAACAGTAGGCGACTGCAGCAGGAGAGCTGGTCCTCGTCCGACTGCCTGTCAGCCTGTTAGTCAGTGAGGATTGTCAGAATGTCAGCAGCAGCTTAGTTCAATGTAAGGTTTGGTGTCCTCAGTTGCCTTTTTTTCTTCATTTAATCTGTTTTTCCGTCCTGTGTTCTTTCCACATTCAAATGTGAAATTTACCCATTTCTCGCCTCTAACCATCCCCACTATTTTTTCTTTGTCATCCTTCACCCCAATGTCTTCTTCTTTGCCCTCTTCGTCCAAGATGTGAGCCAAAGGTCTGACATAGATATGGAACACGATATTGAGGGCAAAGAAAAACACTCGTTGCCCTCAATCAGGAAGGTTAAAGCAACACCATAGGCAGTGAGGAAAAGCAACAGAACAACAAAACCACTTCTTTTTCAGTACTGGAACCAAAAAAAAAAGCCTTTAAAAGGGAATAATTGGAATTGTGGTAGAGGCAAAATATGTTTCACATTACATGCCATTATACTGATTTATGATTGAAAGATTGATATACTGCGAGTCAAACTTTTTCTAAGACGGAAAAAATTCTACAAGGCTGCGCTGTGTATTTTGAGAATTTTAAAACACCTCAGTTGCCCATTTATATCCCCCATGACTCTGCCTATCACGTGTGCACCTGATGTTTTTCTACTGTGTGGAGCATAACCCCAAAGCTATAAGGAGGTGTAGGTCATTGACCCCCTCACTGTCAAGGAAACATTATGCATTATCCCCTGCAGATTTTTTTTCAAATGAAAACAATAATGACAAGCTTTACGTGAGGGGTTACAACCAGCATTCCATTCAGATTATTTGTCTGCCGCTCAATCCCGAGTCAAAGTCTCACGCATATAACCTTCATAATGGATTCAATAAGAGCAGAGCAAATCAGCAGAGACATCTGATCTCAGAGCATCCACCGATAGTTTTTGCATTTTGTCCACACACAAAGTGAAAGAACTAGCAGAAAGTAAGTAGTTTCCCTGCAAGTTCCCTTTTAGTTAATTTTCCATTTTATTTTAATATCCCACGATTGTTATCTGACAAGCATTTATTCAGCCAGACCCTAACTATAAATAATAATAATAATAATTAGTTTCCAGTAGTAAACCAACTCTTTTTTTTAATGGCAACTTCTGTTCACTTGATTCTATTATGACTCGTCTCTAAATACTTGATTTATTCACTGGCATTTGCAAACAGCTTCTCTTTTTCTCTGAATTTGTAAATTTACTGCCTGGCCTGCATGTGCCCTTCAGCCTGATGAGCGTCTCTCCAGGAGACCATTAGGTGTGGAGCTGTTTTACGGCTTGGATCACAGTGCAAGTGTTCAGATATGGAAACATTCAAATGTTAGATAGCCAGTAGCTCGCTCTGTAATCATCATAATTTGCAAGTGTAATAAATATTACTTGATAATAGACCATAATGGGTATTAGGCAGAGGATAACGAAAGGCGTCTCTCTTAACAAAACTACGCGTGGTGCTACCCCCATACTGTTCTTTACTTTTATTAACTTTGACTTCCAAATGCTTCAAAATCAGAGCAGCCTGTGTACGCTAAGGAGATGCTGCTTCACATCAAACCACACGAGGCTGTGGTAAAAGTGAGACTAACTTATGTTTATGATGATTTGCATTCACATTTATTCACTACACTTTACAGCTCAGTTGGTCGAGTCCCCATCGGAGCAGATGTTTTTTCTCCCTTGTTTCATTTGCTACACTTAATTTTTCCCTCCCTCTCCCTTCTGTCTCCAAACCATGTCTCCGATGAATTACGTTTATATGCAACTATTCTGCAGCAAACCATAAATCTGTGAAATGTACCACTGATTTTGGTGAATTGACCCTTTTATCTTTTTACACGACTGAAATAACTCCCGAAGTCCATAAGAAAAATGTTTGAAATTCATTTTTTTTAAAAACATTGTTATATTTTCAGTTTTTTTTTATTTCAATAGGTGTCATTTCTGTGTTAATAACATCAACATTCATGTAGAAATTCAACATATTCTCATCTCATAACATGATTAATTGTCTCCCTCGTCGTGTTTCTCTTCAGATTTAAAAAAAAATCCCACCAAACCTCCTGATGGAGAAGAATCGGAGAAGAAGCTTCAGTACAGACAAGTCTTAGCTTCAGATGAGTCTGCCTAAAGTGGAGAAGTGAAACAGGGAATTAGGGAGTATTTACAGTAATAAGGAGATCAGTTGTAAAGTTTTGGGCCAAAACGAGACGTGGATCAGGCTTATCATTGAGACAAGCCAACTGCTTGTCGTTTCAGCTTTAAGCGTTGGAAGTGCTTAAGTAGTTTAGGCACAGAGAAATTTATTCAACGCTATGTTTAGATTAAGTTGGAGTGAAAAAAAAATAATGTTAAGCAGCATGGCTCACTTCCACAATATTTGCACTTAAATAAATTCCAAGTCTTGACAGCCACACGTTACATGTAGAAGCATCATGCTGCTCTACAGAGTGACTGAGCTGACAGCTGGGGAAACTAGCACTGATCTGCTTTGATGGCATGGCAGTGGCTACTTGCGTCACGTTTTTTCTTTTTTTGTGGTTCAAATATTATTATTTATGTGATATATATATATATATATATATAATTTATTCAAAACTAATAATAATAATAATAACAGTGATTAATCACTGGAATCATATTTTACTGTTGTCATTGCTTGTCTCAATGGATTAGACAGTGTTGAATCAATCATGAGGCACAAATCACAACAAACTAAAAATCTAATTAATTGCAAAAAGCATGAAGACACCCTTCGACAATGGTTTTTAAACTAGCTAATATCTCATTTGTGAAAGTATGGTTGCTTTCTCAGATTTCAGTAATATCACTACATTTTACCATTCCTCCCTTCTTGTGACCTACTTGTCACTTTCTGTGTTGTCGACGTGTCATGTTTTCCAGAACAAAGTCAGGAAACTACAAATCCGTTGTTATAAAACATAGTTTAAAACATAGTTAAAAAAGCAAAATGTTTAATTTAATCACATCATCAATGGACAGGCATTTTCAGACTTGCCAACTGAAAGGCTGTAGGTGTGGTCGTTACTCGTGGGGCACTGTCTAGCGAGTAATATCAAAGCACGCGGTTGTTGAACATGTTGTTTCTATGTCATTATGGTATTGATGCAGGTAAGGCTAATGACGCAGTAAAATGTGGCACCGCTTATAAAGAAAATCAGCAGGGAAACCGAATGGTCCAGTGTGCAAATTATATAATAAATCATTACTGTAAATAACAGCTAAAGTATTTCTTTGAACAGACTGAGTCACTGCAGCTGTCAGTGGTAGTAGTAGCTTGGTCAGGATACTGTGGCTCCTGTGTTTGATTATAACCCCATGTCTCAGGACTCCACATGTCTCCCAGAGTGTCTCTCACAGGCTGTTTCTGCGAAGAAAATAAGGAAAAAAAAAGGACAATCTGTTTTGGCCCGCGTGAGTAATGAAACCACATTTCTTCTCCTTTGCACGGAAAGGAGAGAGTGAGAGAAGAGATTGAGGCACCGCAGGGATGTGAAATCATATAAATTAACAAGGTTTAGATTTTTGCTACTTCCAAAAAATTTGTTTTCTGGCTGATAAAACCCTGGATTACTTTCAATGATTTATATCAACATTATGCCTTGCGTGATGCTTATTCCGCAGCCTTTTATGTGTTTTGAGAGGTCAGAAGATCCCAACAGACTGTCCCGGTCACAGTGGGTGGTGTAGCTGAGGATAAAGAGAGTCACATTTGAATGAGGTTGCTTTTTGTTTTAACTCTCATAATGAATTGTTTTGAAACTAGAAGAATTGTTTTTGTTTCATAATTGATGACAGCCACAGACCACATAATAGAGATATCAGACATATAGAGGTGTGAATGATGAGGATGTATAGGGGCACTGTGGATATCGTTGAGGTGTCCCCCGTGGCCCCCCGCGTTTCCTGTCATGTCCTCCATAACCTCAGCATGAAAGTTCACTCTTTTCACAGCCACCTCCCCTACAGTGTCCTCTCTCCTGCTAACTCCCTTTTACCTCCCCTCTCCCAAAACTCTGATAGCCATAGACATTTAGATAGATGCATCGGGGTATTGCACCTTTCCAAAGCAGTTTTCTATCATACTTACAGTCATTTTGACTTATATCTGGTGTGGAAAAACAGGCTTAGAAACGTGTTGATTAAGGAAAGTGTTGGCTGAGAGTGGTGTCAAGGAAGGATGGAAAAAATGTAAGAAAGATGGAGGCATTATTGCAAGTCACTGTTGCTAGTGTGCTGTTTGGCTGTGTTTTAATCCATTATTATCTCCTTTTGATTTACTACAGCGTTGACACTAGTTGGTTTTATTCTAACCAACATTTTATTTTTTTCAAGTCTTTACGCAGTGAAACATGGCACTGGTCAGCGCGTTAAGGTTCATATTCCAGGAATGTCAGTGTGAAAGACGGCCGCACAGAAACTCCTCTGGAAAGATGGGAAGAGATTTGGATGTGGGCTTAGTTGGCTAAATCATTAGTAGTAGTACAGTAAGACATAAACATGACTTAGTGCCCCGAGGAGTGGATACAAATAACTTCTGCAAATTAAATAATTGGTCTGAATTTGATTGTAATAAAAAAAAAAAGCCTGATTCATGTTCATATTAGTCTACACAAAGTCTACACTGTCACTGTGTTGGTCTCTTGGTCTTTTGCAAACCATAAAATAACAGCCCCTCCACGCATGGAGACCTGCGTGGTCTGTGGTGTTTCACAGATGAGTGAGGTCACGTCATGATGTTGAAAATCAATTGTTTCGCCCAAATCAGGTCAAGTTTGTCAGCCGTGTGACAGCCATCACAACATTCTTTGGGTGGTTATTTACAACACACGCAGTTACTGTTTACAGAAATACTACATTTCACATAAAGTGGAAGTAAATAAAAAACACTCATGAAAACTGCATGTCATTTGTTTCGGTTTTTCCCCTCCTTAGTGTTGAACCTCAATCTGCCTCCTTCTCTTGCTTCTCGTGGCCCCCACTGTGTGACTTGTCCAGGTTGTACAGGCTGTGGTTTGAGGTTGTACATAGCTCAGATGACCAGAATTCCTGACAGCATGGCATGTCACTCGTAGGAACAGTAAGACGTCAAGGCTATAGCGAGCCATGAATGAAGGAGGGAGAGAGAGACAGAGAGAGAGAGGGGGGGGGGAAGAAACGAGCCCTGGAGATCGTGTGTTGGAATAAGATGGATGAGGTGAAAATTCCATTTCATTACAGAAGCCGGTCAGAGCGAACCAGCTTAGTTTTTTCTACTCTTTTGACATAAAGAATTTTCTGCTTAATATAAATTATTTTCCACATCTGCAGGCAGTGAACAACTAAATCAGCAGCTGTGTTTCACAATCAGGCGATTCCACTGTTTTAATCAGCTGCAACTGATGTGCTGTGAACCTGAATGCATCCATTGGCTGATATTTGTGATTACTTTGTGTATTTCCTGGGCAGGACTATGTTTCTCCAGTGAAAACTATATGTTTCCATGCTAAAAGTTTATTTTGTTTATATGAAGTATGTCTAAAATAGTATATTTTAATGTGCTTTTTTGGTGCTTTTAATTTGACAGTTTTGAATATGTATAACATATGAATGCGTATGACAACAATAGATCACATGACTACTTGTGTGTGAAAAGAGTCACTCTTAGTAATAAACTCACATAAAGTGATTACATTGACATCAGGCAGCTGTTTCTAGCGAGAAGAAAAAGCACCAAAAAAAAAAAAAAACAGTCGAGCATTCAGCGGCTAGCCAGTTATTTCCTCCTGGAGTTAGTGGAGACTAAAATGGAGCTAAACGTGGTGTGAATATTGAACTTAGATTTGATAGATGGCCATAAACAGCTTCAAATGAATGCTAATGCTGTTTACATTGTGTGTAAGTAGGGAACTGTCAAACTCTCCATATTAACTTAAAATGTGATGATATGTTCGTGGCTTGTTTCGGCTAATCCATGGCCAAAGAAAATCAATTATTAAAAAGTAGTTATAAGCTACCTTACAACAGTACAGTTAGGAAGTCACTGTTCCCCTCCATCGCATTTTGACAGAAAGAGAGAAGACAAGGTTAAGGTTAAAATGCCTGTGTGTGTATAACTGAAGTGCGGATTCAAATCACAGTTCTTGAAATGTACTTAACAAATGATGCACTACTTTGGCATGTCAAATTAAAATATTCATACATCTTCGACTTATGTGTTATGCTGTTGCAGCTTTTAAATTGGCAGAGGTGCAGAGAACAATCATAAAAACCAAGGTTGGACATCGCATACTTAAATTGTGGCCTTTGACTTGCAAACAAGGTTGAGGGTGGAGCGCTATGTAATCCTCAGCAGACTCCTGGGTTCAGACTTGCATGCATGTCATCAGATTATAGCTTGAACTAGATACAAGACGACTTTAATGTGGATAGAAGAGTGTAGTGTGTGTGACAAGAGTTGTTCAGACACACAACAGAATTATTATTTCATTTTTGCGTTCTTGTTTTCCACTGAATAATAGTCGCATGAGAGAATGTTTACAAAAGAACAGCTTGTGCTATTAATCACTGGCTAAAAATAAAAACTTACACAAGCAGCTCTAAGTGATGGAGAAGGTGACCGAAACAGTGACTCTCTAGAGAGACACCTTAATCATTCCCTACTCTGTATGTGTGTGTGTTTGTCTGCCTGTGCTTGTGCGAATGGCTATACAATGCACATACAGTAAGTGTGTTTCCAATAGCCAAACTGTGTAGCCAGACCATCACTCATTGCCCAGCCTGTGTATGTGTTGAGAACCCAACAAACGCTGATTGCATCTTTATTTACATACATTTATTGGATATAAATACATGTGCAGGTACTCTTCACTCTCATGCCTGTTAAACGAATGGAAGCACAGCTCGCCTGTCAGATGGAGGATGCACACAGACACTGTGTGACATATCATAGATACTCCCACTTGGTTTTTTTTTGGTACTGTCCGTGAGCTGAGATCACGCGATCGGCTCGCATGCTTTGTGTGGCTTGATGCCAAAGTGCGTTGTGCATTTCCACTAAGATAAATACCATGGCTGGCTATTTGCCTCCTGACTTTGCTTCTCAGGGTCACATTACAGATGTGTATGTTGCAAACATCATTCTTGTCATCTAAAGGGGAAAAAAACAAACTGTATCAGCATTGTTAGCTATTACTGTAAGTTATTGTGTGCCAGTCCAGCAACACTGTCAACTGACCTCTCGAGAACCTCACTCGGCATTGTTTAGCTGCAGTGTTGAGCCAGAGATCTTATTGTTTTTGGGGGTTTCTCTCATGCTCACCCTGTCACTATGGAGGGTCTTTGCCATCTGACCTTACAAAGCCTGCTATGGCTTTGTTATGAGTCATTATGCTCGCTGCGCTTCTTTGTACACATCACAGGGCATGCTCAAATGTCTGTGTACAAGTGCACATATCTACATTATTGGAAACACAGGCAGGATTTGTGTGTATGTTTCAATCTGTGGCTCAAAACCTCTTGTTGGAGGCACAGAAAAACAGGTTGACGAAAGCTGGAATAGACTCAGAAACAGCGAGCAGAGCAAACACGAGTCCAAGACTTCAAGTGGAAACTATTCCAGACGAAGGTCCCATCTGCTTTCACTTTACAGTCTGAGTCCTAAACTAAATAAAGATCCCTCCTCAACACTTTTATTGCCCTTCTCTTTCTCTATCCATCCTTCTTTCTCGTCATAGTTTTTTCTCTGTATCTCCTATCCCTTTCACAGATTCTCTTTATTGTTACTGTGTGAGTTTCAGAGAGTTTACTCAAATGTGAGCAGGCTACATTTACTCCCCTCTCGCTCTCTCTCTCTCTCTCTCTCTCTCTCTCTCTCTCTCTCTCTCTCTCTCTCTCTGGTTGCGAATAAAACTGTCCTGTGGTGTTATGAGTTAAAATGTCTCCAGTAAAGGCTAGATATCCCTCTCGTATGCAACACTTGGGTTTTGTTTTTTACTGATGTGTATTGAACTTGTTTTTACCTTCTTCTCATCTCAGATGTTGTTTCTGTCTGTGTGTTGTTATGGATACATCGCATCTGTTCCTCTAAAGTTTTCTGTTTGGAATTAAATGTAACTTGGTTGTTGTCTGTCCAGTGTAAACAGGTTTTTTTTTTTTTTTTTGAGAAAAATAGTTGTGACTCAAATTGTTAAACCATTACTAAGCAGTGGCTTGCCAGAGGCTCGGTCATTACCAACTGTTGTTACTGTTGCAATGCTGTGCAACATTGTTCAAACCTGCGTAACTTTATTTTGAGACCTCAAGACCTCATAGAGATATGTCAGGGAGGGATATTGAAGAAATTAGTATATACAATGCAAAGACAAAGACATGGAATATGTGTATTTTATGGAAGGGTACAGACATAAAGACATGGAGTCTTGGGTTTGACTTTTTTACTCAGTGTAAATATTATACAGCTCCAACAATCTGACAAAAATTGTACATATGATACAGTCAGTGGTGTGTTAAAGAGTTTTGAAACAACCTTAAGGGTAAACACTTGGGCAAAAATGAATGAATATAAATGGAAAATACTTTGCTGAACATCAAAAATGTCCTAGTAAAGGTCATTTTATAGTAGAATAATGTGTCCTTTTGTCCACATTTCTGTCGTGTTTCATTCTTGAGTTTGCTGCCATCTTTTTTATCTGCGCTAAAAGACTTGACATCCTGCTTATTAAATGGTAAGTAATATTATTTATTGCATTTTCCCATATGTTTACACAGTTGTTGTTTTATGGGTGGATGGACTGCAACAGAGAGATGACAAAGGAACCACTAAATACTTTTTGTTTATTACGCCTGTGTCACAGGGAACAAAGCAAACATATTTATAGGACAAAGGCATGATTTACCATCCCTTCCTTTAAGTGTCCTGAAGGTCATAATTTGATTAAGTATAATTCTTCTCATTGTTTTCTGAGGTTGCATCTTATAAATGTTTGCCCCTGGAACCAAGATGACACTTATCAAAGACATCATTGTTTTAACTTTTTTTTTTTTTTCTTTTCCAGCAGTGCAAACAACCACAGAATAGCACAGCAGCATTAAATGTTCCAATCAATTCAGCAAACAGAATTGTTGAGTGCAGTCTGTGCTCATAGGGCCCTACCATAATGGATGGTTATCACGCTAAACTAAGGCTACCCAACTGAGTCAACACCACAATTCTGAGTCCCATTAAATTCTCACTGAGACAAAAAAGCACCGAAGCTCTAGTGCTGCTGGAGGTAGACCAAAGGCCGTTTGAATCCATGTTTAAGTGCCTGTGTGTTCAGCATTGACCATGGGAGCTGCTACACAGTGAATTATATCCATCTGCTAATGTCATTCCAGCAGGCTGCCTTGCCCCTGCCTGTCCCTGCATGGTATGGTTTGGATTGTCACACTCGGCAGCCAATGCAATCACTGGGCTAACTCCCCGGCATGCGTGCCTGCAACCCGTAGCCAGTGGAGGCCATGTTTTTGTTTGTCTAAACAAACATTGTTCATTTTTGATGTTAGGTTTGTTTGAGCTTCAGAGAACAGAGACCAAAAGGGAAGGATCTGAGTTTTTGGGCATTGAACAAAGGCTTCATCCATACAAGTAATTCACAAAATGAATAAAGTGCTCTTTTAAGTCCACACAGATAGAGAGAGGAATCTGCTCAACAAAGAGAGGGGGATAAATGTGTTGCTATCCCATAGAGACATTTACTGTATATTTATGTATATATATGTATTTATATTCTGTTTACTGATGCTGTCTCGGCTTTGACACTACAGGTCATTGGAGGGCAGACTATGCTCATGGAGCTTCTGCCTACTCGCAGTGTCACATGAGACCCCAGCTCATGGTGTCGGAGACATCAACAGGCAGAGCGCTCTTCCTCCCATCTATCTAATTCTTCCCATGGGACTCTAACCAGCCACACAGTGTCCATGAATAAGTCATGAAGTACACCATGAGGGGTGACACTCGCTGTTCTCATTGATATCCCTTTATTTCTTTCTGCATCTAGCTTGTTTTAATTCTGAAAGGGAACCCTCTCTTCGTTAAAGTGAAACTAGAGTCTGTGCATCTTTGGCTCAGAACCACAGGATATGCACGCTACCCTTTTCCTCCTCTCTCTTCTATCTCTCCTTTGGGTCCTCTTGTGGTGAAGAGGACAATCTATTAATCTATTGATTTAATTGTTTGCATGTTAGTCCCATGTGAGTGAGGATGATTTCTCCGTGGTATTCTCAGTTGAGTGCAGTGAGCCAAGTCTGTCCAACGGAGTCAGATCCAATAAATTACATTATTAAACATGGAGCCATTGTGAAATGACACGACAAACGACTAGTGTGAATTAACAATTCAAAGAAAAGAAGAAGAAGAAAGTGAAAGATGCATGCTTTTTGTTACATTTGTTTATTGAGTTGAATTGTTAATTTCTGTTTTCTGCTCTGTTTTATATTTCAGTCTGGGTCTTGGCCAAACCCCAGGGAATAAGATCACTATGATGTGGGTCTATAGAGGTCAGAGATCAAAATACAAAGTGCTCAAGAAGGGTGAGAAAGGCTTCAGGGATGATTGACTATGTGAAAAAAAGCAAAACAAAATAAAATTGTAACCTGATACCCATGAAACTAATTTATGTAAAAATGCACAATCATTACAAATAAACATGTTACTGTTCCTTTAAAAAAAAAAAATACATCACATATCACAACAAATCTCACACACCTGGCTTTTTCCTATCACATATATTGCCTCCACTCAACTTTTTTTTCTCCCTCAATTAAGCAAAAATGTAAAAATGAAGACAATGAAGAGTTTGTGAGATTAGTTTTGGTTTTGACATGTCTGTGACATCTTTGAAGACATCAGTAGATCCCGTCAAACATAAAACAGATGCACATTACCATCTGAATCCAGATGCTGAGCAGTGTTTCCATATACAAGAAAACAACAATTCATTGTTAGGTTCATAACTATCTACAGCCTCTTCAGTTAGTATGAGAGAATGTGACATAATCATATTAGCCGAGACAATGTTAAAAACTTGATCCACTGTGGAAAAAGTTGATCAAATAACGCTTTTCTCCTGCTGTGATATTATTTGTCCTCTAACATCTAGAGCAAGAACGTAAACGTGTGATTGGAAGAAAGAGACAAGAGGTAGTATGTCAGGGTTACCGCAAAATGTGTGAAGTATGCTTGTGGCGTGACGTGTGTATACACACATATTTAACATGTTCTTACATACGTTCATACCAAAAAGAGAACTCCCAGGCAATATGTGTGCATCTACACATCTAATCTGGTGAGATTTTTATATAAAGAGTGATTCAAAACCTACTGTATGTATGACATTCAGCCAGTTTGGGAAGGAAGGAGAACTTGCATTTGGCTGCGATTGTTGTGCATCACAAATCTCTGTCACTAACAAATATGTCACTGTGTGTCTGTGCTTATGTTTCCCATGAGGTGTGTGCCAAAAACAAGACACAGAGAAAGTAGAAATGAATGAAGATCCAACTCCAAAATATGAACAGATGGATGATGACATACAAAAAGTCCAAAAGCCCCAAAATTCTCTGCAAGGATAATACATACCAGGAAACATGACTGCTTTCACATGCAACAAGTTGATGGGTATTGGTAATACACAGTCAACTATGTACATTCAGATATATATATATATTTTCTTTTTTGGCCATTTGACCTATTTCTGAGAATGGGAGTAAGAGTAAGGAAGAGTTCATAGAAGGGTCTGGAAAAGAAGACATTAAAGTTTACTTTGAACATCCTGGTTATAATTCAGGATTGAAAACCTCTTTGCAATGGCTCAACACTGGCAGTCTAAACCTAGCTGAGCTTCAGGCAGTGGTTCTTAAGCCTTCACAGATGGATATACAATGGTAAGACCCTGCTTTACCCTAGATATACTGTACATACTTTTAGAGGAGGTGGATGTGACTGGCAGGCACAATAAACAGTGAGCTGTATATATTTCTTAACTGTGAAGGACAGGCGTCTTCTGTCAAAGATGAGCAGCTTTCACAGTAAGGCAATTTAAAGAAAAAGGCTCTGAGACACCAATGATGAGGGGTGTAATAAACTGTACTTGCCCAGTATAAAGTTGAAGGATGTTTTCCCAAACTTTTTTTTTTTTTTTGCTTTAGTAGGATCAGGATTTGTAGAAGAATGCAGGGATCACTCTGGTTTTACTGCTAGTTTTGATTGATTTAATCTCTACAGTTGATCCTGTCTTTGTGGGGTTTTAGAAGATGCCAGGAGAGCGAGGGAGAAATTCGGAGCTCGCTAAAAAAATGAAAAAATTCAAACACTTATCACAAGTCCTCAACAGAGAAGTGTAATATGAACAACCATTAGACTAGAGGTTTTCAACAGCCAAGACTCACAAAGTCACAGTTGAGGTTCGCACTTACTTCATGTAAGTAAAATAAAATAAAATAAAAATAAAATAAAATAAAGACCTAGGTCGGATCAAGATCACTATAAACCTGGGCTCAATTGACACACGACAGGTTTCTAATCATCACAGTGGCTACAAAAATGCACCAGAAAGAGTTGCTGTGCTGTATTTTGCTCCTCTAAGTCCTCATGTTCACAGGATTTCATAAATTCGCTCTCTAAACAAAGTCCAGCCAGCAGACCTGAGAGAGACAGAGAGAGAGAGAGAGGGAGTGAATTACACCATAACCATATAAGGACAGTATGTCTCCTGATCTACAATCTCAAACGTAGCCGTGCGTGTGTGTGTCTGGGTGTATGTGCTCTTGTAATTCTTGTTGTAGACCCTGAGAGTGAGAAAGTAAGAACATTTGCACTTCTTCAAAAAGGCTATTTTAAGGGTTAAGACGGGGTTTTAAGGTTCGGACTAGAGATAGGTTTAGGTTCAGGTGTGTGTAAGGGTAAGGGGTTAGGTGTTGTGATGGTAATTGTGATGGTTCAGATTAGGGTCAAGGTGATGCAATATCTCAGTAGGTGTCCTTTACAAGTGTATTTTTGAGAGTATTTTATGTTTGTTGTATTCATTCAACATTTAGTAAATATTCAGATTGTACTGTACGTTCATAGACTTCTGACAGTCGGGTGAGCGAGAGTGCATACTAACATATTGTTACACTGAGCAGTAAATTCATCCTTTCATTCATTCATTTTTGGATCTCTTTGGTCCAGGTATATTTGGTGCTCATGCGGAGCACTGAGGATTTACTACACCTGTTTGTCTACTTGTCTTTTGCTCAGAGCTGTGTGAGCCAAGTACATCACAATTGGTTTCTTTCTTCTTTGGATCAACGACAAACAACAAAACATGAACAAGAACATATTCAAATAGCATTGTTTGCTGTGGCCGATAGTGGGGCCTCTGCTGGCAGCCAGCCTTCAACTTGCTTCCTTTACTCATTGCCATTTTCTTTCACACACACAAGAACATTTAGCCGACCACTAGTCATTCTAGCAAATATACACATGTCATGTGTTTGTGTGGATATAATATAAGATATTCATAGTTGGCTGCTGTGTATTTCTCCAATTTGCTCTTTCTAAATGATGTATTTCACCACATCAAGTTTATTTCTGTTTTATCTAACTTTTTGCTTTTTGCAATATCCTATCACTTTCCCAAATACAACACTGGAGTAAATCCTCAGTCTCTCTGAAAACTCTTAGTGTGCTATAACTCCTCCATTTTACAATGTCACATGTGGTGCTCTCTATCCAAATATGTCAGAATCATGCTATAATGTTCCAAAAATGCAATGATTTCTCATCCACAAGAAGCCTTTCTGGATCCTTTATGCTCACCGTTTCTTAAAGGAGCCCAGAGACAAAAACCTGAAATGGGTTTGGAGGGAATGCAAGAATTAGAGGGGTGGAAAATTGAGGGAAACTGAGAAAGTGTAAAATCTGCAAATGGGAAAGAAAGCAGGTGGGCTGAGCACTCACATCTGACCAGTAAAACTCAGGATAGCGGCCTACTGTGCCAAACCTGACTCACTTGCACCTCACGCTGAGGGTGCGAAGGGTCACAAATATTCACACCCTGAAATTCATCCAGGAAAGACAGACAGAGACAGATATAGAGGCCACAATTTTGGAGAAGGAGGGTCTCTGGAATGCAGGTCTGCCCCTTTGTTGACCTCCAATTTTAATAGATTTGACAGGTAAGTTCATTGTGATGAATACTCTTATCCACAGCAGAGAGGTATTGGAAGTGGCTAATTGGGTGGCTGTGGACCCCTGCATCCCTAAATCCTTATAAGCTCTCTATAAATTAACCCCCTTGAGGAACTCACTTCCAGAAGAACTTCAATATCTCCCACAGTCCCTTTAAAATGTATGTGAGGTCCTGCTGCACCCCCCACCCCCAGTTTAAACTATATGCTGCTACACCAGTGCCACCAAAGTTCTGGATATTTGTAGTATTTGGCCAATGAAGTGATCATGATTGATATTTCTTCTTTTAGGATTGTTGTTGATTCACTGGATTGGATGATTTAAAAACCGTTAACACAGCATCCTGTGTCTGCAGATGGATATCAGTTAGTTTCTATGTCTATGTAATCACTTCAACAGCAGCTATAGGAGGCAGGGGTCACTGACTGGCGTTTGCTTCATGTATTATCATCTTCAAGATGTCCCAACTGAAATTAGGAGGAGGAAAGATGAGGAAAGTAAGTACTAGATTATTTGCTTTTTTTTTTTTTTTACATGGGGGCTGGTCTTGTCATTTTATGGGTTTTGAGAGGATGTTTGCTCACCTTCTTAATGGCTTAAAAGGGGTGGAAGCATCTATCTTTCTCTCCACGCTTTCTTCGGGGGGAAAATCCCAGGAGGGGTGGACCAATTCTGACCTGTGACTGATTACACAAAGTCATGCCCCAGCACACAAGGAAAAATAAAATAATATTAAAACATCAACGCAAATATCACAATGAAATTTCCATTAGTCCGACATCAAGCGGCGATATACTTCATCTCAATATCCCATTAAACAAGTTTAGATTTTAAAGCACTTATCAGAGGTTAAAGAACTTTGCAAAAGACAAAATATAAAAAACAGAGATAGAAATAATAAAAATCGATGTCAGGACACTGAGCACACAAATCAGCCTCTAAATCATTGAAGTTGCCACTACATAGTGACAGCAGTCTGTCTGCCGGGCCTCTGTCACACAGAGCCTGGCACTGGGGTTGACAGCCTGGTCTGAAACATGAGGACTGAATGGACCTGGGAATCTATGGGGGTGCTGGATAGGATCTTTCTGCACCTCTATGTCCCGCACATCTGGCCTACTGCACTACTGTTATGGCTGGAGGTACAAAGGGGTGAGAAGGTACAAAATGGTGTATTCTGGGTGCAGCAGAGGAGGTCTTATACACCACAGAGTCATGCAACTGTTCTGTGGTTTCTTTTTTTTCTGTGCAGACTTAGATGAATGAAGATTTAGTCGCACGTTACGTGTGGTTTATACTGTCTTTCTGAAGAAAAGTGGGATTCTGCATTATTTATGCACATACTGTATCTATGCAGTTTGCCTGTTAATAGCTGTAATGCCTATAATCACATTGGGCCTGTCAGTAGTCTATTTGACATAAATTTGGATATGACCCCCTAAGACATATGTTCCACTGAGGCTCATATTGTGCTGTTGCCTGGTAAACAGACACATTCTTGGCATCTCAAGCACATTACTTAATGCAACTTTAGATTTGGCATTAAATGTGGCTGCAGTGCAGGAAGGAGAATCATTTGACTGCTTGTAAAGGAGTAAATGTTGACTTTAAGTTCAGCTGCCAACTTTGTCCTTGCCAGATCATTTTTAAACAGTGTTAATTATTCATTGTTGGGAATTCACACTATGGTAGAGGTCATGCATTTACTGTTTTATGTCTTTTAGGTGTTGGGATGCAGCCGAGACTGAAAGATTCACACCGAACTTTATACATCATGTCCCAAAGTCTTTATCTCCACTATGGATATAATGGCCTATTTCTGTCTTCAACTCTTTTTTTCCCCCCAGAGGCATCATCCAATAGTTCCATGACCAGCGTAATGGAAAGCTCCACACGAAACCAGACTGGACTGAACAAGCAGTGCAGTCAGCCTGGGTCTAAGACTGAATAATGTTAAGGAGCTCAGACAACCGCAGATAAAAACCAGTGTGTGTGAAAAGATTATGTTAGAACAGAGCTGGTACTGTTCTCAGAAGTGTATGATTCATTAAATATTGAGCAATGAGTGATGTATCAATGTTAGCTCACCTTCCTGAGCCCTCCTTCACAAACATACAGTTCATCCATTCCCTAAAAATGTATAAATGTATAATTTTCTGTCCTGAATAAGCAAAACTCATGCTTAACTTTTATTGTAATTTCATGACAGGCCACCAACAGTAAAAATGAATTTTTAAGACAAAGCGCAGCATGGAATGTGTCTGGAGAAAAAAAGGTGTTTCCTCTTTCATTGTTAGCGGTCGACTGGATGTGACTGCCTCATAAACCCAATGAACGCTTGGTGTTTCTGTGGCAGCTTGTTTGATTACAGTCCATTTCCCCTCGACCACAGCCCCACCAGGTGGTTGCCCAGCTCTCCTCTGTGGACCAAACCAATTGTTGTCCTGCAATGCTGAAGACGGTGACGTTAGTTTTAGGGGGTTTTTTGGGCTCACTCCGAAAATTATGGCTTTGGTAAAATGGTTTAAAAAAAAAAACACTGGGACATGCAAAAAAAGATCAAAGAGGTGCCTTTAAAGCCCCTTGATTGGAAAAAGGATTCCTCTGAATATACAGTTTGTTGGAGGTCCTCAAAGCACCTAAACATTGCATTGAAATATTGGTTTGTAAGGAACTGCCAGATTTAGGTTTTTGAATGATCCTGTTCAGTGGCTTTAGTTGATAATTTTATATTTATTCTCTGCACATGTATAAATTAATTGCAATGTGCAAAATAAAAATCTCACATTTTGTGTTGTTTACCTGTAAAAAATGTAAAATGTGAAAATGATTCATATCTTTAAAGGCTTGGGTGGTCAATTAGTTATATATGCATGTCAGTCCTTTTTCTTTAACTTTCATTTGAGATGATTCTAGTATTAGTTTACTAATCTCATAGCGATGACTATTGGAAGAATATTTTTGAAGACAAACACTCTCAAAATGTTTAGGAAAAAAAATCTTTACTCTCATTAACCACTGATTAACTGCAGCTGGTGTAAATGTTTAGGAGATAGCGCTTATTTATTTTCATTTCATATGGATTTTTTTTCTCCTGTTCATGATTAGGTCTTTGGATCCCCTTTTTTCCTGCTGGGATTAGTGCATTTGCTTTGATGTGGGCTGTGCCCTGCTTACTGAGTGTGGGCAAGCCTCTCACTCCTGTGTGTGTACATGTATGTGTGGCAGGGGGAGATGAAGGGGTACATGCAAGCCCCCTTTTTACTCTCTCAGTGTTTAGATGTAGTGCATGACCTGGAGTGCACCATAAACCAGCAGATTCAGGAACAAATGCAGCTGTAAAACACAAATCTTGGCAACTAAGGCAAACACTTCTGATCCCAGATTGCTCATTCAGCTACATATGTGCGTGTATGTCTCCCATTATGTGAGTACATAGTACGTTGTACATTTGTGTGTTTTTTAACAAGATACGGTGTGTTCTGCCAAGTACAGGTAGCCGATTTCAAAAACAAAATAAACTCAGGAAGCATTAATAACATCTCTGGCACATGCAGCAACATTGAATTCTTCTAAGATTACAAAAAAGCCTCCATATGAGTGACTAGTACTTTAATAGCAAAACAAACAATATAGCAATGTAATGTTCAATATGCACCAGTAATAATACTTAATCAGTGTTAAAAACACTATCATTAGATTGTCAGTTGAGTTAAAACTAAAACACAACTTCTTCTAAGGGTTCGTTGCATTGAACTGGTTACAAAGTGCTTCATGAAGTAACTGCATATTTGCTAACTGTAGTCAGTCCATATGTTAAGCATTAGAAGTGGACAATTAAGTAAAGTTAATTACACAAATAGTTCAAAATGAGTACTAAGATTTGACGGTCCAAGTGTTTTATTCATAATTAATAGTTTATTAAGGCTCAACAATAGCTAAAATGACTACTTCCTTTACATTAGGGGATCTTCATTGTCATGGTTACAATAACTACAGCGTGATTAAGATAAGGGAGGTTTGTCTCTTTTTTTTTTGGGAGGACAGTCTCATTGGATTAATTAAATGGCTAAACAGTGATGTGTGCACAATGACTCTACTACTGCCAATATATATGTAGATACTAATATAATTACATTTTATGTATAAAGGAAGTAGCTATTTATATGTTTTTATATTGTGGGATTTTCTTTTTTTATTGATTGTTTTTTAGTGTCAAATGAGGATTATTAAAGGGAGATTTGCATTATTGACACTTTGAGCTTCCAACTGCTCAATTTTAAAATACTAAATGAAGTTACATAATTATTTTTTTACTGCTTAAAACGTGCAACCCCCACTTCTCAGCTGGTTTCTCCTATCTTCTAAACCTCAAAGATGGAAATATAGGTCACCGTTGAACGTGAGAGTTCATGACCTTAAAAACATGCTTTGACAAAAACATTAGAGCTCAAGCACGGTTTACTAGCTTTGCCATTAGTTCAATCACAAGTCGCAGTCTTCCTCAGTCAAAGGAGTTTGTTCAGGTTGTCATGGAAATAGTCATAGAGGCGGTTATATCTCCATAACAACTGAGGAAACTCCATCTGCTGAAGAAGCTCAGAAGAAGCGGTTGAATATTCCCCCAAAACAACTTTAATTATAATTATGGTTAAACTATATTTAGTCAGGAATTAAGATATAATAATTAGAAAAATATGGAAAGTAATGTTGCTGGGCATTTTGTGTATTGTGTCCATGTTAATGTTATTATTTGAATAAAAATGCAATCTCTTATCAATGAAAAACAGGAAGGAAATGATGATGAAAAACAACACTATGACACCCTGCAAGGAAAGGAAAACCTCAAACAGCAATGACCTGTAATATTTACGTATGGTGACCCCTGAATGGCTCATTCGCAGCAATAGAAGGCCCTGCACACCTCAGGGCAGAGACCAATGTTTTTGTTGCTTCTGATGCAGAACAGATGAGGATGACTTTCTGTTGCCGTTGAAAATTGGAGCACCAGACGTACAGTAGCCTCGTGGTCAAACAAAATATTTAACAGTGACATGACCCTTAAAATACATATGAGAAAAGTGTGTTTGTGTTTATGCGCGGCTGCTTCACAGGAATTGGTCGACATTAGTAGAATAGCTACACACAGCTTCAGTGTTAAACAACCACTGTGAGGTCAGACACTCTGTTTGAAAAGAGGGTTGAGTGTCTCTCCACAATGTAAACACTTTAAAGAGAACATCAGTCTATTAGCAGCCTTTCTGATTAGCTGACGAAGAAAAGCAATCATGTCTGGTGTGGTCTCTAGTTGGATATACATCAATGTCATTTGTTCAGGCCTTGGTGGTGATTGGCATGTTCATTAAGTGTCTTGTTTACAATACGCTAAGAAGTCCACATGTGAAGTCAGCAGATGATTTCAAGTGGTTCTGAGAGGACTGTTAATCATCCAGTAGATCATAAAATGATCATAAAAGCTGCTGTAGTCATCACCATGTGGCCACATCATTTTCCCTTGCAGAGTTTGCCGAATTGAAAAGAGCTTCTTCAGCTGTTGAATTTTGTGTTTTCTCTTTGATGATGAAAGCAAAAGCATCTTTTAGTCTGTAGTGGCTTACGTGGAGTCTGCTTTTTGTGTGTTTACATACTGTAGATGTGATTCTCATTGGGTTATATTTAAGTTTGGGATATGGTGCCATCATGAGGGCATGCCAGGTATGAAATGGACAGAAAATATATATTTTTTTAAAAGTATCCAATGATTGTGTATAAGAAGGAAAGGCAGGCAGTATAAAGTGTGTGTGTTGCACTTACAATATATTTCAAGCGCTGTCACAAGTTAAAACGTGAAAATGCACAGATGTTTAATTTGTTATGTTCAGGGTTAGTGGAGAAATTGTCTGCATGGGTGAGTGAGTCTTTACATGAGTCAACAGGTGAGTCTGCGCACTAATCGCTGAGTAAGGAATAACATCCCCTACTTCCAGTAACTAGTCGCTCTTCAGCCAAACTCATGCTTCATGTGGTTGCCGACTAAACCCAGAGATCAAAAACTGTCTCCATTACTTTCTACAACTATGACATTTAATAGAAAAAATGTACATGCCCTCCTCTGTGCTTTATTCCCTTAACTGTACATTTCCCAGAACTACAATGAGTGCTGACACGCCAGTGGGTAAAGTGAGTGTAGATAACATGTACAAACATTAATTTGCATATTGTTTGGCACATATGCACACGTTTTTCTGTGATTTTTACAGCAAGTGTGAATTCTACATGAATATGCATCAAAATTCAGTCACTTCTACAAGAAAGTAAAACCTCAGATTCAGAATCTTGAGCACATAAAGTACAAAGCAGCTATGAATTATGGTCGTAGATTTGAAGTTAATGTGGTACTGTAAAGAGATTAATTTTACGCATAAAACTTTGTGGAAGCAACTCTCCTTTACACCACATGCTTTGATATACTGATGTAAAATACAGCTGTTTTCATAGCAGCATGCCTCTCAAAATGAATCATTATTGTAATTTGAAGAAAATGATTTTTAACGGACCAATCCGGAGAGGGGGCGTGACTGGTATAGGCTTTAATCTGGGTGGACTGCACACATCTTTGGTAGCAGCAGCTGTAGCTAATCTTGTTGCATGTGATTGTAATGTTCACACGTCCACAAGATGTAAAACATTTTTCGTTTTTTAAATTATTTAGGGCGGACACTTTTTACAAGAAACTGCACAAAACACCGTGCCATGTTCTCTGGAACAGGTAGAGACACAGACTGGCACCAAAAAAAACACACACCGACAGCTGGAAAACTTGTACTGTTCTCCAGCACAGTTCCATTAGTAAAACATTTCCATATGGCGTTTTTACACCCCTTCCAAAGAATACCGTGAGTTTCTTTTGGCTCCACACTTCTTCAAAGTCCCATCTATTCATTAATGAAATGTTCACTCTTTCCCCCCACTTTCAATTTCCACCTCTTTTCTCAGACTCTGATTGACTACAGAAGCTCCTCCGCCCATCAGTGTTTGTAGGCTCTCGTCCAGCACTGTTAACATTGTTTGTAAGTACTGGTTCATTCATACTTTAGCATGAGTTTTAAGATGTATATTCTGTATGTGCCCAAACGTTCACTGTTTCTGTAATCAAACAGTCATTTTAAAGGTTGAATAAAATAGTGCTTGTGAGGGACTTGTGTCACTTGTGCAGTGGTTTGTTCTGTTATTATCGGTTTCACTCTTCAGCCTCTGTTGAACTGTTCTCTAACATATTGACTGTCATCATCCTTTTATTTAAAACATGATGATGACACATTAGCTTTAATTCCTCGTGACAAGAAGATCTTTAGATTAATATGAGACATAATTTGCAGGGTTCAAATTGTGTTCTTGACCTCAGATGTAAAGTGAAAAGTTTCATTTAATTTGTTGGAGTGGATTTAGTGGATTCTCATGGTGAGTTAGATGTGCTTAATGATGGCTTTTTTCAGTAAGTAGATGGTGCCATCAAGTGGGATCAATTAAATTAGCCGCCAGCTAATGTTAATGCTACTTGAAAGTAGCTTGTAATCTGAAGCATTAATGCTACTTGTACTGTGCAAAACATGAACATGAATGCTCACTTCATCTTGTAAAATACACTAAACGTTGCACATAATTCTGCTTCAAACACCACTTACCGGCGGTTGCCCCTTTTCAGTGTGAAATGATCATGTTACTTCTCCCAGCGGGTTCTCCCCTGTTGTACTCATTAAAACAGCCAAGATGGTGCCAATTGCCTTCCTCACTCCGCTCGCTGCTGCGCTTTTAAAATCACACGCACAAACACAAAAAACATCTTTGTGAATAATTGGAAAAGGAAAAAATCTTCATGCACTTCAACCTACAGATGTCCTCTTTCCCCCCAACACACACACACACACACACACACACACTTTAGGATCGGAAAATTCAGAATTCCGGATAAATCTGGAAAAATCACTTCCCTGATTTATAAGTATCCCCATATGGGCTATGTTAACAGCAGGCCATTTGTTTCCCCGGGATGATGATATGTTAGCTAGTATGCAGGCTTGTGTAAGTACAAACTGCAGTATTGCAGTTTAGGCTGACAGATGGTTTGGTAAACGTGCCGCTTCAGTTATATCAAGGTCACTTACAACTGCATAACCAGCCTCATTTTTACCAAACACAGTCAAAGGTAGGACAGGTGTGTCCCCATTATTAAAGGGGCTGCAAAGCTGTCCTACAGCAGACGGAGAGTCATGAGGGTCCCAATCGTCCTCCGTTGGTAGGAGCATTGCCAGCTTTAACACTGTGCAGCGCTTGACCTCCAAATTATGAAGTTATATATTAGAATATTGTTATACCTCAACCATTTTGTGGTTTATAGATATGAGGTTTTCTGTTCTGAAAAACACAGAGGTCATCACATGGGGAATTAACAGGGTCAAACTCATAACCTACAATGTCACATGATGCAAGTAACACCTTTTTCCTGCAGTGCCCCCTTTAGTAGAACTACATTATATTTAGCCTACTCTTAGCCCACAGACGGGTACATTTCTTTTAGTTCTTGTGACTTTATTGTCATCTGGGAAAACACAGATTTGAATTTGAGATTATTACTCTGAGTTAAATGTACAGATCTCACCCCAGTGGGTGTATGTAGGATTTCACTCCTCTCTTGTTTATCCATTTGAGTTCTGATGCGTTAGATGGCATTAGAGGAGATTTGGCCAGTGACTGTTGTGGTCATGTTTAATTCATCATTCATTGTAACCTATTCTTATCATCTATTGTAATTCATTATTATTCATTGTGAGTGTACAATATGTGTGTGTTGATTTGTTCTGTACATGTGACATCATTGCACGTCTGTCCGTCCTGGGAGAGGGATCCCTCCTCTGTGGCTCTTCCTGAGGTTTCTTCCACCTTTTTCCCTGTTAAAAGGTTTTTTTGGTGGGCAAGTTTTTCCTCACTCGAATCGAGGGTCTAAGGACAGAGGGTGTCACTCCCTGTACAGATTGTAAAGCCCTCTGAGACAAATGTATTTTGTGATTTTGGGCTATATAAATAAAATTTGATTTGATTTGATTTGATTTGACGATGCATACATTTCATCATTCCAATATAACATACTTATGCTTAACAAATAACTTTCCTGTCCGTTCTTCAACCAACTCTTCAGTATTCCCTTTTTCGCTCACCCTCGCTGTGCAATGTAGGTCAGCTGGTTTCATAAACAGGTGGGTGTCAGACAACAGCTTGCTAATAATATTTCTGAGGCAATGGACCGCAGACCAGTTGGTAGATGTATAGGGGCTGGCATAAATTGACCATGCTTGGTTGTTTCCTGGTTACCTTTGTGCACTTCGATGAAAAAAAATGTGCTGTCAAAACCTTCTGTCAAACATTGCAAGTTAAATAGGGCTGTCATTATGATGATGTTTGCCTCTGTTTAACATGGTTCTGCATACAGGAGATGGAGGAAGAGCTGTAGGTTGGGTTTTTTTTTATTGGTGCAGAGTGCCAGGACAGGTAGAATCAATAAAGTGAAAAATATAAGAATTAGACAATCCCATTTTGAACATAGTGAATGTAGTGTACTCTATGCAGGGTTTTGTACTGAATGAGTTGTATTTTTGTATTTCAGGACATTGAAAAAGCATTATTGCAGACAGATTTGGTTTTATGTGTCCAGATTTTTGACCTGATACAGTGCAGGCGAATGAATTTAGTTTCTCTGTGCTGTTTTGAGGTGTTGTCTGTTTGTCAGCTGCAGTAAAAGGATGTGACCGTTGGATAAATGTGAAATTTTAATGTGTCAAAGTCACGACCACATTTCATGGGTGTAGCGACACACAACTTATTGGCCTACTTTGAACCAATCACGCTTTTTTTTTTCTCGCATGAGGAAATGTAAAGGTTTAGTTTCTGTCAGAGGTGTTCATCTTCATGTTGTGTCTCTCAATTCTTCTTGGTGGCTCATAAAGACTCCACAGATTAAGTTCACTCAGGAGAATCTACAATCAACAAGACCTCAATCAGGATAAAAACACTTGTTTGTCCTATGTGAGTGTTACATTTCTATCTCTTCACTGTTTTAGGGAGTAGTGGACCTCATTAAAGCTTCTCCAACCTATCTGACATCTTGTGGTGGAGTATTGGCTCTTGTAATATTAATGTCATTAACTGCGCTGAGACAGCTGCGCCTGCTAGTCGGCGGTTAGCCATGCCAGCATTTATTGGAAAAAAATAAAATTGTTTTTGTTTAATTTGGTGTGAATATGTACACTTTGTGTAGGATTGATGGTGTTTAGATTCACTGACTGGTGGTACCTTGCTGCAATTGTACGTTATTGTAGAATTAAACAGTGGTGCTTTAGCACTCCCTACTGGTCATATATGGTTATAGCACACATGTCAAATGGCTTTTTACAATTATTGTACATTCAGTCTCGTGTACAACTCGGAAGTCAGCAGAATCTATAAAGGGAAGCAGGCATGATCAGAGACTTTAACACTATGAACATGGGGGCTCAATAGAACATCTAGCTGTGGACTAGTGTTTGTGGAAATGGCAAGTCCTTCATGTTGAGAATATTCTGTAATTTTAAGGGAGAAATGGTGACAAAGGAGGACCTGTTGAACACTCTGGATGATTTGAAAGCAAAGGAATTTGAGCTCTTCAAGTGGTTCCTAAAAGATGAAAGTCTGGAAGGCCATCAACCTATCAAAGCATCCTGGCTGGAGAAGGCAGAGACACTGCACACTGTGGATCTGATGGTGCAGATCTACCAACTTTCTGGAGCCGTGGAGGTGTCCAAGAAGCTTTTGAAGAAAATCAACAGGAATGATCTGCTGCAGCATTTATCACACAGTAGCTCAGGACAAGAAGGTCAGTTGCAAAAGTTGTTCGGAGTTGTTTCTAAAACAAGCTAACCAGGTCTGCTGGTTAAATTTTGTGCAAGTATCTCCAGAAATGTGAATTTAATTTTAAAATATTTAAGCATCTGTATTTATGTATTATGCATGTCCCAGACAACAAACTGAAAAGCGCTGTGTTTTTGGCAAATGTGATTGGTCTCGATTGTCACAGCCAACAGGTGCAACAGGTGAATTAAGCCAATAAGTTATCTGACTGCACCCCCTCTCCCTCTGTCTCTCAGTGAATGTCAGTGTTGTTAGAGACGCTCAGACTCCTCTTCATCCTCTTCGTAAATCGTGTGTTCCTCTTCTTCCTGGTCTTCCTCACCTTGGTGGTGACAGCAGAGAGACTAAAGGTAAAACTGCTGTATTCTCTGATAGGTATGGAAAACCTGAAAGACCAAGGTAAACTTTAAAGTACCTAAACGTGAAGTGATTCATCAATATATATGAACAATGTCTCACATTTTATACTATATAACTATATATTTACATTTATACTGAATGTATCCGCAAATGTTAAGTTTTTATTTTTTCAATATCCTTGATGTTACTGAACATGATAACTCAGATCTCTCCTGGATAATGTAACCATCATTCAGGTTTATATAGTAGGCTTACGTTATTACCACCAGTTCTAATTGCTTTGAGGCAGATGTACCTCAGGAGGTAGAGCAGGTCCACTAATTACAAGGTCAGTGGTTTGATCCCCAGCTCCTCCTGTCCATAAATTGCATAAACAAAGTAAATGTAAACTGATTTATTCTGCAGATTGTAAAATTGGTTTCTTCAACAGCATAATGTCTAACTTCAGATCACTGCTTAAATTTTATTTTTTGATTTCTTCTTCTTGTCTCAGGGAAAAATTAATGGGATTTGTCCCAAAATAGTCAACTCTGTTGGTGACTTCTATCATCATCAAACATCTGGTGCTATTTCTAGACGAGGGCTCTGTCATGTCTTAGTTTAATTCCTTAGTGTAATTTAGTTTGTGAATTCTGACTACTTACCTTGGCAGCTAGTCACACACATCTACTGTCCTCGCAGTCCCTGTCATTCTCCACCAGCGGAGATACAGGCATATAGGCAAATACACTAAGGTGGCGTTCAGACCAAAAACAGTCACACATTTAAACAATGCAAGGGGCTGTGGCGGTGGGGGTTTAAGGTACCAGTGAGACAATGAAATACAATACAGGAAGTTTAGTTGGAGCTACAGATTAATGCATTTAAAGGCTTATCTAAATGCCGCCTAATTCTTTGTTTGTTTGTTTTTTTATTTATGTTTGACACAGATGTGATGGTTCCAGTGCCAGAGCCAAAACCTATCACATATTATAAACACATGCTTCAATCAAATCTCCAAGACAGATTTATGTGTGCAGAAGAGGGGTGGACGGGGGATAAGCAACCACTGGTTGATATCTACACAGATCTGTACATCACAGCTGGTGGTGACGTACACATCAACACACAGCATGAGGTTATACAGATTGAGAGGGCAGAGAAGCCAGCAGAAACAGATACTCTCATACCCAGTGACATGTTCAAACACTCCTCTGGAGAATACAGACCCATAAGAACGGTTTTGACCAATGGAATCGCAGGAATTGGAAAAACATTTCTTGTGCACAAGTTTGTGTTGGACTGGGCTGAAGGAAGGGCCAATCAAGATGTGCATCTCATTTTCCCCTTCACCTTCCGGCAGTTGAATTTACTGAAGGGAAAAAAGTTTCGTTTGGCAGAGCTCATTCATGAATGCATCAGGGAGACCAAAGGCATCAAGGAGGAGGCTCTTAATCACATCTTTAAAACTCTACAGTCATCAGGAAACAACAGCTATGACAAGAGTGAATTCAAACTTCTGTTCGTGTTTGATGGACTTGATGAGAGTCGCCTTAATCTGGACCTTAATGTCAATGATATTGGTTATCTCGACGTAACAAAGTCAACTCAAGTGGAAGTCCTGCTGAGGAAACTCATCAACAGAAAAGACTTTTGCTCAGCACGCATCTGGATAACTACACGACCTGCAGCAGCCCATCAGATCCCTCAAGAGTACGTCGACAGCATAACAGAGGTCAGAGGGTTCACTGACCAACAGAAGGAGCAGTACTTCAAGAAGAGATTCAGAGATGAGGAGCAGGCCAGCACAATCATCTCCCACATAAAGACATCACGAAGCCTCCACATCATGTGCCACATCCCGGTGTTCTGCTGCATCGCTGCTACAGTTCTGGAGGATGCGTTGAAAAGCAGAGAGAGAGAAGAGCTACCCAAGACCCTGACCGAGACGTACATAAAATTCCTGGAGTTTCAGATTGAACTGACAAAAGAAAAATATGGCCCAGAAAAGTGCATTCAGTACATTAAATCATTAGCAAAACTAGCTTTTCAGCAGCTGGACAAGGGCAACCTGATCTTCTACGAGAAAGACCTGAGAGAGAGCAATATTGATTTCACTGAGGCCTCAGTGTGCTCAGGAGTGTTCACACAGATCTATGAAAAGGAGCATGGGAAGAAAAGGGGTGACAAAAAGATGTTCCGTTTTGTCCATCTGAGCGTTCAGGAATTTCTTGCTGCTCTCCATGTGAAAATGACATTAATCAGCAACAAAAATATGGCACCTTTCCCACAACCTAAACTGCTTTTAAGGAGATCCTCTTCGACAAAGAAGAGCTACAGGTTTTACGTCGACAAGGCCTTACAGAGTCCAAATGGACATCTGGACTTGTTCCTTCGCTTCCTTCTGGGCCTTTCACTGGAGACCAATCAGGATAAACTAGAGGACCTGCTGTTAAAGAGAGAAGGTAGCTCAGTGACCAATCAGGAAACAGCTGAGTACATCAAGAAAAAGATCACTGAGGATCTTTCCGCAGAGAAAAGCATCAATCTGTTCCACTGTCTGAACGAACTGAATGATCATTCTTTAGTGGAGGAGATCCAACAGTACCTGAGTTCGGGACGTCTCTCCACAGATAAACTGTCTCCTGCTCAGTGGTCAGCTCTGGTCTTCATCTTACTGTCATCGGAAGAAGATTTGGATGTATTTGACCTGAAGAAATTCTCTGCTTCAGAGGTGGCTCTTCTAAGGCTGCTGCCAGTGGTCAAAGCCTCCAACAAAGCTCTGTAGGTGCACAGATTATACTATATGACTATAAACACCATAACAAGTTTACTAATCATCCAAGAGTAGGCAACTCTACAAATGTAATACTTTTTTTTTTTTTTTTACATTTTGCAAGTGTTAGTGTCTTTTCATTTCTTTAACTCTCCTTCAGGCTGAATGGATGTAATCTGTCAGAGAGAAGCTGTGAAGCTCTGTCATCAGTTCTCAGCTCTCAGTCCTCTAGTCTGAGAGAGCTGGACCTGAGCAACAATGTCCTGCAGGATTCAGGAGTGAAACTGCTCTCTGCTGGACTGGAAAGGCCACATTGTACCCTGGAGACTCTCAGGTCAGAATGACTAAACCTGTAACAACTGACCTAAGTGTCGTATTTGTATTTAAGAGTCACTACACACATGTAGGTATTAGTAACTTAAAAAACAAACAACTAAAAATGGTTTTCACTTTTGTTCTGTACATCTTTTTTTTGAAGACTGAGTGCCTGTAAGCTATCACAGAGAAGCTGTGAAGCTCTGGCTCAAGTTCTCAGCTCCCAGTACTCTAGTCTGAGAGAGCTGAACCTGAATATCAACAACCTGAAGGATTCAGGCGTGAAACAGCTCTCTGTTGGACTTGAGAGTCCACACTGTACACTGAAAACTCTCAGGTCAGGATTCCCCTGTCTTTTCAACAGATCACATATTGTGTTTAGAGCCATTTAGAAAACTCTTTAATCACTTTCTGGGCACTGCTATGAAAAAAGTATATACCAAAACATAGTTACATTAAAAGAGTAATGGTTTTCCGTATGTGTTGCAGTTTTTTTTTTAAAGATTGACTGGCTGCAAATTGTCAGAGAAAAGCTGTGACTCATGAGAAACTAGTATCAATAGATGACCCATTTACAGTACCCATGGTCAATCAAAATCATCATTAAATGTTGGGAGTAAGGTTGTCATATATGTTCTGTATCTTTCTTTGAAGACTGAGTAGCTGTAATCTGTTTTGGTCGAGCTGTAAAGCACTGTCCTCAGTTCTCAGCTCCCAGTCCTCTAGTCTGAGAGAGCTGGACCTGAGTACCAACGACCTGCAGGATTCAGGAGTGAAGCTGCTCTCTGCTGGACTGAAGAGTCCACACTGTCACCTGGAAACGCTCAGGTCAGGATACATATAGGTTGTTATCTAAAATCAATGGGATTTCATTATATAGATTCTTCTAAAATATATTGCGCAACCAAACTTTTGTAATCAATCAACTGATAATAACTTTTCTTAAAGCAAATGTATCATTTGACTAATGTGCCTGTGTATGTGTTTATGTTCATTCAGCTTGTCAAGCTGTCTTCTCACAAAGGAAAGCTGCACTTGTCTAGTCTCAGCTCTGAGATCCAACCAATCCCATCTGAGAGAGCTGGACCTGAGCTACAACCATCCAGGAGACTCTGGAGTGAAGCTGTTGTCTGCTGGATTGGAGGATCCACGCTGGAGAATGGATACTCTCAGGTATGAACAAACAACAAGAGCTCATACACTGTTTTTTGAAGACTGTTAATTAACACTTAAGAAACATTAATTCCAAATTCAAATCCAACTGAGATTGCAGACATGCTGTTAATTGCATGTCTAAATAGACAGATAACTTCTATTTCTTCTGTCTACTACTTATATACCTAATTAATAAAAAAAACATTATTATTTTGAAATTTCTGCCTTTTACAAGCATGGTCACCTATCTTGTCTGAACCTCTGATGCAGATGGACAACTTAAAAACAGGTTATTTTAACATAATGTTAAATCCTGTAAATGGGACCATCTTATATTTGGGCAAATACAGCATCCTACAGAAAAAGACAGTGTCAACATTTTTTTTTTTCACTCTTTTCAACTCTTTTTCAGACTGAACAGCTGTTATCTGTCAGATAAAAGCTGTGAAGGCCTATCCTTAGTTCTCAGCTCCCAGTCCTCTAATCTGAGCGAGCTGGACTTGAATAACAACGACCTGCATGATTCAGGAGTGAAGCTGCTCTGTGGTGGACTGGCGAGTCCACACTGTACACTGAAGACTCTCAGGTCAGAAATCCCTGCCATACGTGTAATCAATAACATTTACTTAAGATTGTGAAATGACAACTGCGCAGGAGGTTATTGGTATTGTGGTTCTGACAGATAAAAAAAATCAGTATCACTTTAAGACCCATTTAAGAAGTATATACCAAAACATAGTTACATTAAGAGAGTAATGGTTTTGCATATGTGTTGCCGGTTTTTAAGATTGACTGGCTGCAAATTGTCAGAGAAAAGCTGTGACTCAT
The DNA here is from genome assembly GCA_036937835.1 of Pampus argenteus. Taxonomy (NCBI): domain Eukaryota; kingdom Metazoa; phylum Chordata; class Actinopteri; order Scombriformes; family Stromateidae; genus Pampus; species Pampus argenteus. The sequence goes on from CM072874.1 coordinate 10,176,253, forward strand.
GAGAAACCAGTATCAATAGATGACCCATTTACAGTACCCATGGTCAATCGAAACACACAGTAGACATGTTTCATCATGAAATGATGGGAGTAAGGTTGTCATATATGTTCTGTATCTTTCTTTGAAGACTGAGTAGCTGTAATCTGTTTTGGTCGAGCTGTAAAGCACTGTCCTCAGTTCTCAGCTCCCAGTCCTCTAGTCTGAGAGAGCTGGACATGAGTACCAACGACCTGCAGGATTCAGGAGTGAAGCTGCTCTCTGCTGGACTGAAGAGTCCACACTGTCACCTGGAAAAATTAAGGTTTGAATTATTATCATTTATTTTATTTTTTTTAACATTTTGTTATTAGGATAAAATGTGTGATTTTATTCTTATATTACTCAAAGATTTATTTGCCTGATTGTGTTGTTGACAGTGTTCACTTTCTGTTGCATTATAAGGCTAATATTAATACAGTGAAATAATATGATAGTAGTTAAGTTTTACACTGATAACTCTGTTTTACACAACTTTACAAAAGCCAGAAAAAACATCCTCATTGATCTACAAAATGTATACATAAAGGTGAAAATAGTATTTGTTTGTCTGTGTGTGTGTGTGTGTGCCCAGGCTGTCAGGCTGTCTGGTCACAGAGGAAGGCTGGGCTTCTCTGGCCTCAGCTCTGAGATCCAACCCCTTCCATCTGAAAGAACTGGACCTGAGCTACAATCATCTAGGAGACTCAGGAGTGAATCTGTTGTCGGCTAGACTGCAATTACTGTGAGTGAAAACTTTAGGTTACCCGATTAAACCCATTTCTCTGATAACTGAGTGAGGTATCTCACTATGGAAAGCAACTTCAGACTAATCGTGGAAGCACCACATCTGCTGGTAGACAGACTAATATTTATGAACACCTGTGGTTTCACGTCATCTATTTCTTCCACCGACCCCACTATATGTATACAAACGTTTACTAAACCTGATCTGTTTTTTTTTCCAGATATGAGACTCATGAGTTGAAATGACAAGTGTACATAGGACCAAAGTGTAGCTGACAAGCTGAATAGTACCATAGTGATGGTGATGGATACTACTATACATAAATACAGTTTCTTCACTTGAAAAATCCTTAAATCAACCAGAATAACCAGTGACCACAGAATCCAAACACGCTGAAGCTCCTTTTGTGTTTATAAATCCAGCTGTTTTTTCTTGATGTTGGATCTGAGTGAAGGTTTACGAGGATTATTTGATGAGGAAACTTTTGAAGGTTTATTCTGATTTTGTTTCCTCCTTTAGGGTGGAGCATTGTGGAAAGCAAAGGCTAAAACCTGGTCTGTGGAAGTGTAAGTGTGTGTTGACTTTGATTCATGAAAACAAAGCAGCACATATTGGTTTAAATCAAAAGCTTGTCTATCTGCATTACCATTATCAGTTTGAAAGAAGAGCCACAAAGATGATTATTAGGTTTTTATCTTAGTCAACAGTGAGTCTGTTAATAAAGAAACATATAAACCATCAGGTGTGTTAGATGATAAACTACTGGTGTATTGTGTCTTGATCTCTCCATCAGACGTCTGCGAACTTGAAGTGGACACAAACTCAGTAAACAGATACCTCAAACTGTCTAATAACAACAGGAGAGTGACAGCAGTGAGAGAGGAGCAGCAATATCCTGATAATCCAGAGAGATTTGACTACTGGGAACAACTGCTGTGTAGAAATGGTCTGACTGGTCGCTGTTACTGGGAGGTTGAGTGGGAAGGACTGGTTTATATATCAGTGAGTTACAGAGGAATCAGAAGAAAAGGAAACAGTGATGATTGCTGGTTTGGAGGCAACGATCAGTCCTGGGTTCTGAGCTGCTCTGATGTTGATGGCTACTCTGTCTGTCACAATAACAGAAAAACAGACCTCCCTTTGTCCTCCGTCTCAAACAGAGTAGCAGTGTATGTGGATCATCCTGCTGGCACTCTGTCTTTCTACAGTGTCTCCTCTGGCATACTGATCCGCCTCCACACCTTCAACACCAAATTCACCGAACCTCTGTATCCTGGGTTTAAAATCTGGTCTGGCTCCGTGTCTCTGTGTTCCAACAAGTCAAGTTCATCCCTATAAAGGTTTCTGAGTGAAATGCCACTTCCCACTCAAAGAAATTGAAAATTGAAAAAAATGAATGTGAATGTGTCCGCTGTTTTACAGCTTCTCCATTTCCGCACAATGCATGCGGTTTAGATTTGTGTCCGACTTGATCTCTACATGCTTCGACAGCCAACAATAAACTCACGAGATCAAGACAGCCACAGCTGCCGTCACCTGATCAAAGAGCCGATCGACTCAGGGGTTCGATCAACTGCATGACGATTTATAGAAAGTCTTAAATTTTTGTTTTATTGTAAAGATTTACTTTTTTTTTTTGTCGGATCCTGTAGTAAGAATTCAGATGTGTGATTGATGATTATTGTGGTTGTGGTTGATGGTCATTATTTAATCCTTGTAAGCATTATGAACTAAAATAACATAACATCTTTGGTAACAAGCTCTGACCTTCTAAATATTTGACAAATAAAGGGATATGTTATCTATTTCTTCTCCTTTCTTCTTGCATTTTGATTAATGATTGGCATTTTACTTTTATTTTATTTATTTGTTAGAACATTACATTTTTTTTACTAAAATACTTAATATGTACATAGTCATTCATATATGTTACAAAAACACACTTTTACCTGCATATACTCATCTATACATTAATTAAAGTAAAGGGTAGGAAGCTAAAAAGCTTGCACCAAATCCCCTTCCAAAGATGAGATGTGAATGCGTTTGATAAGTCTGTCTGTCAATCCATCCATCAGTAGTAATAGAAGACGTATTGTTGTTGTTGTTATCAGTAATATATACATGGAAATAATAAATGAAAATAATACTTTGATCCATCTGGAGGTTTCTTAACAAGATATTTTATACTTTCAGAGCAGTTAATCAGTAGGACGTGAAATAAAATGTTGCAAAAAAAAACAAACTAACTAATAACAAATCAACAAATAATAGCTAGAAAATGCAATTTATATACCAAAATTGCACAATGTTCATGGAACACAGTCCAATGGCAGCATTAACCTGTTGACCCACCTCCTCTGGATCACCACCATGATGTCAATGTTGCCCATCTCAAAGCAGCAGTTTCATTCATCAGTAGATCCTGAGAGAGTTGCACCGACATGCTCCACTTGGCCCTGTGAAAGGAGGTTAGTGTTACACATGTGGCTCAGAGACTGATTGTGTGAGTGGATGAGAAGGTTCACTGACTTATACAAAGTCCCACTCAAAAGTCCAGTACTTTCTTTAGTAGACTCAACACAGACGGGCTGACTAATGCCATCTTTTTCTGTGTGACAGGTCTTTGTCCCATCCTGCTGAGGTGCCTCTCAGAATTTATCCCTAAAACAGAAATTGTGCTCAGAGTGTAAAATCTCCCACTTTCTGCCATCTAAACAAACCCTCGTAGCTGAAAATATCTGACTACATGCCGGTACGTGGATGATATTCTTTTATTCATAATAATTCATAATTGTGAAGCTATGCCATTAGAAACCCTGAACAACAATTTCATATATCTGGTATTAAAAGTATTAAAAGAGATTTGAATGATCTTTGGAAACTTAAGTTTGCCCCAATTTGCAATCAGTTAAAAACGACAGAGTGATGCCAAGACCTACCACTGTCCTTCACTAGTTGAATTGAGATGAATATCCTCCCTCGACTTTTATATCCCATGCAGATGTTTCCTCTGTAGCTATCCTGGAAAATCAACCAGGACTTAGAAAGGGAATTTTCTAAATTTATTTGGCATGGCAAAAACTAATTGGGTATTTTACAACTGGGCCTGTCATGCATACCGCTTCTGGCTATGGTTGCATACATATTTTAAGAGAGAGACTTTTATTGATTCTTGGGCTTGCTCTCCCCTCTCCCCTGCACTCCCCACACTGGTCATGGGTGATCGCAAATAATATAAATTCAGATGTAAAATGCAATCTCCTTATAAATGGGAAGGAAAAATTTTTAATCCTTGCTGTTTCCTATAGTCAAAAATCCTGACTTTTCTCCAGGCACCGACTTGTCTGCGTTCTCTTCTTGGCAAGACCAGGGGAATCATGTATTCAAAGATAATGCTCTACTTTCCTTCCAGCAGTTACAAGAGACATTTGATATTCCCAAGGAACATTTATTTGGATATCCGCAAATGAGGCATTTTATATCTTTTCAGATCACCCCTCTTTCAGTTAACTTCCCTTGTAGTGATGTACAGAGATTTATCTTGGAAACCCCAAAATGGGAAAAACATGTTATATCATCATTTTACTCTCTTCTTCATTCATCTGACACATACGAGTTGGCAAATACTTCTCGTAAATGGGGAAGAGATTTAGGTACTGAATATATTGAAGATGATTGGCAGACGGCAAAAGACTTAATCAGATCCACATTTACATGTAACAGACTGAGGGAGATTCTTCATAGTCATAGTCAAAACCTTCCCTTTCTCCTCTATGGCATTAAGTTCCAATCTGAGAGGGGGAATTATTTCCATTGCTTCTGGGAGTCTACATTAATTTCCAGATTCTGGGCATGTATTTCCAAGGTAATTAGCAGGATATTTAAAATAAAAATGTCAAAAGACCCTGGTGCTTTCCTCGTGGGCTTTCCCTCCAGGGAATTGCATCTCAAGTTTCTTGCATCTTGCACAATGGCATCAAAGACGTCCCACAAAGCGTTACCTTCTGGTACAGAAAGATCTTTTAACAGCACTCCTCAAAAGATTACAGGCTGTTTGGTCACCTGTCCTAGATTGTTTACCTGTGGAGCTTCCTTCTGATGACTGGTTACCCTAAACTCACATATACATATAGTTGACTGGAAACAGTATGTTCCTTCTACATGACTAATTAACATACTTGTTGTGTGTTAATAATGCTGAAATAATGAAATATGATACAAGAAATCCAGTTTGAGGGATGGATCCATGCTTCTAAGATTCATATTTTGAGACTAATCAGGTGCCAAAACACTGCATAGCACTTTATAATACTGCAAGTCAGTATTTTACATCCCTTGGCAAGTTTGTTAAGTCTGAAAAGAAAGTCTGTCAGAAAACATTTTTTTTAATATATATATATATATATATATATCATTTTGCCAACCATATTTTATATGTTATATGTTATAGGTTGTGGCAGCTATGGGTGTTTAAAAATAGAACAATCATAAATGAGTAAATAAATATATAAATAATATTGATTGAACTGGTTATAATCGGTTACACTGTTCAATAGCCTAAAATTGTTTGTTTAATAAACCTTTGGATTTTCAATCTAGGAACAAAATAATGTCAACATGAGGAACAACACTGGCATGAGGAGTCTCTAAGTTCTTACCTGCAATGTAAGTTCTCAGTAAACTGTCAATATCAATAAGTACATTGTTGACATTGTATGGAAAACCAAAATGATTATTGTCTTGGTTATTTAGCAGCTCAGTGTACATCATCATTACCTCTGTAGATACCAACCTTAAGTCGAGTAACTTTTCTGATACGAAGCCAGCGTGTTGTGACGTTAAGTAACGTCAGCTCTTCGGGAAGCAGACCGGTCTGCGGCTGCAGCCCGAGTCAAACAACCTCCAGCAGCTGCCAGCGAAAACATGGCGACCCGAGTCCTTCAAAGAGTAGGCAGCGGCCTTAAAGAGACCAAACATGGTCTTCTGGCGACCGGACAGGTCAAGGTTGTCATAAGGTAAGTGTTTTACACATAAAATGTGACAATGTAAATGCAGAGAAGCATGTGTGTAGAATGCGTGGAGTTCATGTGGAGTTCAACACCAATGACAAAGTCTGGTGTGCTAAGTGGCTAAGCTACAGCTAAAGTAAACGCTAACCTATGTACGTTGGTTACGTTCGGTTTAGCTGGCTAACTATCTGCTAATGCTAATTATCGTCCTACCGAGCTACAAAGTTGTGAAGCAACTTGTGAAAAACACTTATCCTAGACTACCTTGGGATTGTTTACTCAGATAAACAGTTGCCACATGCAAGAAACAAGACAACTTTACAACATAGTTTCTGTCAGTCCTAAAATGAATTTAAATTCAAGGTCAAAATGTAGGAAACTGCTGCACAACAGTGTCTGTTTTAAACCGTAGGTGTGTGTCTCTAAGCCAGCTGTGATGGGGAAAATGTTAAAAAATGAAAAACTGAAGTGCAGCGACGTGTATGAAAGTTAGTTTAAATGTTTCAGCTCTTGACTGTTTAAAGTTTGTTTTTGCACCAGCTGGCAAACCGTCAAATAAACTGCTAACGTAACCTTTGCACAGTGGGCTTGTTGACACTTTTAAAATTAAGTTTATTAGCATGATCTGTTTCAGAAAGCTCAACACTCATGTAGAAAGGCTGCTTAGGAGTCTATGTAGGCTAATCCTCTGGTTATGTACAGCTTACAGTCTTGCATGTTGTTGGCTATTCAAGTGGAGTTTCTCTGTATTGGATGAGTTAGATGAAATTCATACAAAGTTTTCATTGACTTTTACCACCCCTCCATGACCTGAGAGATCTGATTGTAGCCAGTGAGGATGCCAGAAATATCCCAAACTATTAAGTGCTGTAACGACCATAAGAATTACAGTAGAGGCAACGTAATTGTATGTTACACTTGTCCAGTCTTTTCTGTAATCTTTTATCTGGTTGTATCCAACTTCTGTGTTTTTGTTTCACCCCAGGAGCCTCTCTGCTTTCCGGGAAGATAGCTGGTTCAAATCTCTCTTTGTTAGAAAGGTCGACCCAAGAAAAGACGCTCACTCTCATCTGCTCGCCAAGAAGGAAGACAACAATCTGTACAAAATACAGTGTATGTATTGTTTATAACGTCTGTGGCGCTATGTTGAACAAGATTATACTGTGTTTTTTTTGTGTTAACATGATGGATTAAAAATGTATCCCCTGTTGTATAATCTTTGGATATCTACTTTGAAATGGTGCATTATTCACTATGCTATTTTTGTTTCCTTGCAGTTCACAATGTGAAGCCCGAGTGCCTTGATGCATATAATGAACTCTGGTAAGAAGTTCTTGTTTCTTGATTGACTTCATTGATTCAGATGCCCGGTTAAAGTGCTGGTTTAGTAAACAGTTCAGATAATTTTAACTTTTACAATTTCTGTGTGTGTCTTTAGTGAGGATGTCTTGCCTTCCATTCATGCTGACCCTGAATATCCCTGTGAGCTTGTGGGCACCTGGAACACATGGTACGGAGAGCAGGATCAGGCAGGTAAGCATCAAGCTACATGGCTGTTATATTAGCTGTCATCTCACACGTGTATCTGCTTGTGATATGCATTCAATTTAACTGTTCATTCAATCAAGCCATCTAATTGAAACATAAACATTCTTATCTAGAGAGAAAACATTAAAGTCTCACAGGCAAGGTACTAGTGCTTAAAGGATGAGTCGTTCAATCAGGCTATTTGATATTAATTGATAACTTCCTAAATGTGAGGATTTGTTGCTTTTCTCCATCCCGTATAACCACATGTGGTTATGTGGCAGCTGTTTTAACCAGTAGGCTACCGGGGTGTGCCAGTTATGAACAGTACATTATAGATACTGTATTTCAGTCACATTTTCCAGTATTATTTTAACTCTTTATTTAAGTGGACCATATGAGAGAGTCAAATTAATCATGGCAATTATTTATATCTTATTTATATTATGTTCTACTAGTTTTTTTTGGCATTTCTGTCTATATTTGACAGTTTTGAAAGTGCAGAGAGAACAGATTGTTGGTTGTTGGGCCATAAGTTGGACCTTATCATAACACTTACAGGTCACCTTGTCATCTTGAGAATGTCTCTTTGTCCATCAAAGGATATCCCTCCTTTCAGTTTGCTGGGAAATAAAGTTTGCTTCTCAGGATTTTAAGATAGATAATTCATGAGAATGCTGCTGTTGCTCTCCTACCCAGTGACACAAACTGGAACTTTGACAACGTTTATATTTTAGTTAATTATAGATGTGACTGTATTGCATTTTTCCTGGCTGCTGTCCATTTTGTCCTTGTGATGACATTTGTCATTCCTTGCTTGTGATCTGCCTCTAATGTTACTGTGCAGCAATATTAACAACCTCGGTGAAGATAATCTAAAAGGCTACATGAATCAAACCTGTACACAGTGTGTGCATTGGGAAACAATAAAGAACATGGCATCCTTACTCTGTGAGAGATTGCTATCATGTTTAAGTTCATTACAGTTAATAATTAATCTTGATCATTGTATTCATTATATATTTTTCTTTATTGATGTGTGATTTCTGATGCTGATCAGGTTCAGCTGATACTGAAGACCACTTAGGCTGTCTGAGATGAAAGTTGACAATCATGAGAGAAGCGTGGTCAAATCTTGGGCTGTCAATACAAAACTTTGCTCCTTAATTGCACTGTGAGACACGTCCACAGACAGCCAATTTGGAGCTTTGGTAACCAAAGATGGCCTGCAGCAAAATACTGAAATTCTCATGTGGTTTCTTTGTGTTTTCATGCACTTTTTTAATAGTGCAACGATTATTCCCATTCATCAGAGTGTGTGATGTACCTCCAATTGATATTGTACATATTGGTATTGTCTGACTGAGATTTTATTAGAGCCATATTGCACATTGTAGCAGTCCTTGTCACAAATCATTGTTACAATCTAATGTGCAATACAGCAGCATTCTTCAGGTAGAATCTCACATTTTGTTTAGATGTATTTGAAGTGGTAAGATGTTTTCTCATGGAAATTGACTAAAGGTTCATAGTTGATGGATATACTTGAGTTTATCGTGCCTGCTGCAGGCCAAAGACGGTCTAGAAAGACTAATAATAAAGCTACAAAATAAAACATTATATGAGAGAGCAGCATTATTCTTGGCTCTTCTGCTCCTTCTATTCTAGTTCACCTGTGGAGATATCGGGGAGGATACCCTGCTCTCACCGAAGTCATGAACAAACTCAGGCAGAATAAGGTAACGGGTGCTCGGGTTAGTTGAGCTCAGTGGCGGCTGGTGACCATCAGGCAGTGCACCCCTAAAATAAGATCCACATACCATTTTCTCATCCATGTGTGCATATTTATCTGTGATTTTGTCTGTGTGTTTGGTGGATGTCTAATTTTGGTACAGTTATCTCTAATGCTTCTTTCTCAAATCTGGTTCAGCACTGACTTACCCACTGTGTGTTATGTTTAGTGTCTTTAACACAAGTTATGTGTTTGTTAAAGTGTTTTTTAAAATTATTTTTACCTGACTTTTAGTTCTAATTAATCAAATTAATTTAAAATTGATCATGTAATTGCCCACATACAGACATATACATACAATATTCTGCCAAAGCTGAACATACACTTCAAATGTACAAGCAGTGAATTGATGGTGTTGATTTTATGAAGATTTTTAATTAGGTTTTGTTCCACTCGACCATTAGTTTACTCATTTGTATTCTGCATTACCGCTGGTCAATGTACCTTGTGATTAAAAAGAGGTGACTTGTTTCTTCAGGTGATGATAATATATACTAAACCTAAATAGTTTGATCTCAGCTGATATACTGTACTTTAACCAATATGGCAGAATTTGTTGTCTGGAGTTAGTTAGTTAATTAGTTATTGAGTAACTTGTTCCTGTTGTTTGTCTTTGCTGTAGGAGTTTATGGACTATAGACAAGAGAGGGGGAAGATGCTACTGTCTCGTAGGAACCAGCTGCTGCTGGAGTTCAGTTTCTGGAACGAACCTGTCCCCCGTCCAGGACCCAACATTTATGAGCTCCGATCATACCAACTCAGGGTAACTCTGTCTCTTATTCTTCTTCATGCAGATTACTAGCTTCCTCCCAAGAAGGATAAATATATATATTATTATTTGCTGCTGTTGTAGTGAAAAGTCATTTTATTTTCCACATCTCCCCCCATCTCTTCACGTTTTTATTCTAGCCAGGAACGATGATCGAGTGGGGAAATTACTGGTAAGGCATCACTTGGTTATTTCCTTCCAATTCTTTTGTATCAGAAAGTCATTACCGTATATTGGATTCATTTTGATCTGTATTTTGAAAAGCTCATAAGCTTTCTCACAGTTTTGTCATCATAAGCTACCATTATAATGTATCTTTTTTTTTTAAATCCCTCATTGCTATTTTATTGGTTTTACAGATTGTAGCAGATGAAATTGATTCAACGGTACTTTTTGGCTACACAATCTACGCATGATTCCTGAGCATGACAAGATATATTGCACATAACTTATAAATCTCAAGAATAATTGGCCTATTTATTTTTATTTGATATATATATATATATATATACATATCTAACCCTAATTGAAATTGACTGGGAAATTTGCCTGATGAAGCATATTTCAAATGAAACATGCCAAGAGGGTTAAAATATTTTTTTTGAGGTTGTAACTTTTTATTTTGATTTGAATGAAATTATTTGGGTGACACTGGCAATTTCATTTGAACTTTAACGTTGACAAACTGGTGATTGTGCTTTAATTTTTTTAAACGTTTAACTTTTTAAACAACAAGCTGTCTTTTGTCATGTAACGTAACTCTTTGTTGCTCTGCAGGGCGCGTGCTATTGAGATTCGCCAGCAGAACCATGAGTCGGTGGGAGGCTTTTTCTCACAGATCGGAAGTCTGTATACGGTTCATCACTTATGGGGTGAGAACTAATACATAATAGAAGTATGGTAGGAAAATGCATAAAGTCAAATCCCAAAACATTACAGAAATGTGCAAATCCATCACTGTATTCTGAATACAGTTCACATTACACAGATATGTTTATATTTACCAGTTTACTGGATTCATCTTTGTTGTCCTGTAGATATTTTCTCCACCACATAATGTTTAAACTGGAGATGATTTTGGTAAAAACTGTATGCATATCCATTTAAAACAAACAGTAAATATCTTCCTTTCAGCTTACAAAGATCTTCAGTCCAGAGAAAACACCAGAAATGCAGCTTGGCAGCGTGAAGGCTGGGATGAAGTTGTTTATTACACAGGTATGGCGCTGGCTTTTATCATTCCTCTTTCTCATAGTGCTGGGCTATATGAGCAAACATTAACATAATAAACATTTGACTGGAAACATATCATGAGGATATTGTATTGAACAGAATTCAGTTGTCAAATGAATTATACCCAACTGTAATTAAAAACTAAGAGAGTGACTGACTTCTTATTTTATATGTGTGAAGAATTTTGTACATAACATACATGGCATACATTATCTGTTGCTTAGGTGTTTTTTTTTTCTCTTCTTCCTCCTCCCTCAGTCCCTCTTATTCAGCACATGGAATCTAGAATAATGATTCCCATGAAGAACTCTCCATTGAAGTAACTACCAACACTGAAGGAAACTCCAACACAACTCTCAACAGCCACAACAACCATCACACTGATCTGTAGAGTGTAACCCACCGTCAGTGTGTGCACTGCCAGGGATGTCAGAACATCATGTTGTTTCAGTTTGTGTTTCCTTTCTTCTTTATTTCTTTACTCCCCTTTTCTGTGTGAGCCTAGAATGTCTTTTTTTTTTTTTTTTTTTTCAGATGACGAGGTCAAATTAATGATCACCAAAACTGTATTTGTTACAGCAGTTACTGTGTTACTGATCCATAAATGAGCTACATAGGCAAAATATAATTTGACACTCCTCCTCTTCACAGTCTCTATTGTTTAAATAGTTTTTTTTTGATGATCTTAAAACTACTTTCACCAGTGTTTTGAGTGTTGAGATGCCTGGAGGTGGTGTGAATCAAACCTTTAGCTGTATTAGTTCTAGTCACAGGGGCTGAATAAGTTTTAAGTCCTTGATGTTTATCAATTGGATAAGCCTTCTCTTCCAAAAGCTAAATGTTTCAGGTGATGGTCATTTTTACAAAGTGGAGCATGTTGTTTACAAATCAAGAAGTGTTTTATAATTGACAATTATCCTAATTATCAGAGATTGTGACCTCTACTGTAGAGCCACAGTCAGTTCACCAGGTATCCACTCCTCCAGAAAAAGAGACTTTATGTTTACATGGCTTTGATTCAGGCAACTGACTTTTTGGTGTGTAATGTTTCAAAATCAGTTGGATGGATGAAATGATTGAAACCAACACACTTCTGAAGATGCAAAAACAGTGCACAGACTAGTCAGGAGTATAAAAAAAGATGGCAGATTTTGATTTAGAGCACAATCTTTTCATTCCCACCTGGATATATGATTGAGTCCAGTTATTGGGGTGTAGTTGTGCTGAATCGTGGTAGAAGTCATTTTCTCTGTTTGTGACTCTGCTAAACAGGCGGAAGTAATCAGTATCTACAAACTGCTGTACACTGACTTGTTTGGTTTATCCATATGTCAAGCAATTAATGCCAACTGAGTGATTATGTGGTGTAACTGAGATTAATGTTTTCTTTATGGTCAGATTGTAGATATGCATAGTTGGCTTACTGACCAAGCCAGAGGTATGGTCAATCCTTTATCTGTAAATTAGGTGGGTTATTCTGACCATTTATTGTTTAATAAACAAGTGGACATGAAAGAAGTAATATCTAATTATCTCCTGTCCACTTGTTTATTAACACGAACACTGTGGTACATGTGAAATGCAGTGCTTTATTAAGATTAGTTGTACATATTGAATTAAACTTCTGATTAAAATGTAAAAAAAAAACAAGTCTTGGACTCTTATTAAATCATGAAACTATGCAGGCTAGTGTTGGTGCCATGTTCAGGTGCATACCTGCACATGGTGATTGGTAAATATCCCATTTGGGTTTGCTTTGGTGAGATAAGGCACTTCTAAAGAGTGTTCCCCAAAGTGCTGTCACAAATGTATCCAAAAGCATTCAGATATTCCTTATTTGGGACCAAGAAGCCCGACTGAAACCATGAAAACAGCCCCAGACCAACAGTAACCTGTAAAATAGTGTCCTCAGTGATTGTATGCAAAACATGGACTGTCAATGTACACTCAACTTTTCCAAGCTCTTGATGCACACACATTTAAATGTACGTTTCTTTTGCAGGACTGAAGAACAGTGTGACAGTTTGCAGTATATTATATGAAGTTGCAGCACATCAGATTAATTTTTTTAGATTGATTTTTCTTTTCCCAAAACCAGGAGAAACCTCACACAATATAGCAAGAAGCATAGACCTAGGAGTGTCTCTCTTCATTCTCCCAGCTCTTATTCTTGAACAGAGAACTGACAGTGTATTTGACAATTATTGTATTTATGGATATATTAGGTTGCCACATTTTTTCTGATCTAAAACCACGTTTCTGTACATCTAAAGTGGTATACTTACACCAGACAAAAAGCAAAGCAAGTATTTCGCGTGACGTAACGTCGTCGTCTTCTTTTAGGCCTCGGGTGTGACTTATGCCACCTTCACGAAATATCGGACGTTTCACAACCAGGCACATAAATGGCTCTGACGACAATTACAGAATCTACTTTTTCCAGTTGATGATAGTTAAACTTAATAACAATTTGCATCCCCGCGTGTATACACATATACATAAGTCATATAGCAGTGGAGGTTGAATGCAGTCAAGTCAAGTTTGATAACGTATATGAAATGTGAATGGTGCAAAAATTTAATGAGGGGCATAAAATGTAAAGTCCAGTTTGATGGCAATACAGGTATTTAGTAGAGCAACAGCTCTGCTAGTTCTGTGTTGGTATTTGTTTTTGCCACTGTTGGGTCAGAAAATCTGATGCACACTACCAACAGGTATCAACAAAGAAGGTAGTTTTAGTAAAGTCGGTAAGCTCTCATATTATTCATTACATGCATAGAAACGATCCTAGTAAATTATTGATAATTAATGTTTATAGTCATTTTTTACACTGTTACTTTCACAGTATGTTTGCCCCCATAACACTGGATAAAAGCAAAACGGGGAGTCTGAAGCGCTCTTAAAAACTCGGCAATATCCGAGCCTAGACTGAGTCACGTAAACGAACCAACAGAGCACGTGTTGGAGTCTTCTGGAAACCAACTCCCCTTCACGAGAGCGTTCTAGGGCTAACAGTGCGGACTTTCCTACCAGCGGGAATTTGTTACTTTAACTTCGCCATGGCTGCCGTGAAAGCTCTGAACCCTAAAGCAGAGGTGGCCCGGGCCCAGGCCGCGCTGGCGGTGAACATCAGTGCCGCCCGGGGGCTGCAGGACGTGCTGAAGAGTAACCTGGGACCGAAGGGGACCATGAAGATGTGAGTGCCGCTGGAGCTCTTTGTGCAGCACGCGCGATAAGCAGCTAACGGTAGCATCAGATTAGTGGTCGCCTTGTAGTTAAACTGAGGCCAAGTTTTGCATTATTTTACATTAGGAAAGCCTCTGGTGTGTCCTACTGTATCACCCACCGCTACAAAAGCACTTTATCACAGTTTAATTTAGCTGAGGCCCGGCGCACGTTGCGCTGCCCAGTCATCGTCATGATCCGCTTTGACAACCGCTAAGCTAACGTTAGCACCAGCCGGTTAGCGGAGTGTTAAGACCGTCGGAAACAACCCAGGTTTTAACTTAAAATGACGAAACATCGGTTGATTTAGCTTTAACGTCAGCTAATAGGATTGATGAACGAACGAAATAATGAATTAATGATAACCATGTCAGCGTTAGTTATTGCGCATCGCCAGAAGGATGATTTCAGGAAGTTTCTGTGCAAAACGGCTACAACGCTGAACCGTAGCTTGTATATTTAACGGTCCACCTTAAAAGTGGCATAACGCCTTTAGACGACGTTCAGTCCTTTTTGAGCCAATTCATGAACTGAACAAGGTAACAAATAGAGGGGGATACAATCGATTAACGGGGAATTTGACTTTTGCTTTAGGATGAAATGCATTTAAATTGATTTACAATCCTGAATTTTGATCATTATAACTGATGGTTAACAGATTTTGAGTCTTATTGCTCTTTCTGTCTGTTTGCTGTGGTCATCAGTATTAAAAAGTCTCAACAAACCAACACTCCAATATGACAGATGACATTAGAGTATAACAATCCAAAATAATAACAAATTCACTGTAAACACGATACAGTAATGATTAATACAACTCTGATCATAATGCTCTGTTATTTATTGGATAATTGATGATGATAATAACAATACGGACCTAATGACAGTCTGCATTATGTTGTAGTGAGACAGTCTGCTTTTTGCTCAGTTAACATTAACACTGTCTCTGTCTGGACCCGCAGGCTGGTTTCTGGTGCAGGAGACATAAAGCTGACCAAAGATGGCAACGTCTTGTTACACGAGATGGTAAGAAAGTGCTCAGCTGTGACATTATTCTGTCTTGTGTTTTAGTGAAACAGTTAAAAACATGATTAATGGACCACTTAATAGTGCTAAGAATTAAACCACAACACATTTTTAATAGTGAAACTGAGTGCTGACAGTGCCAAGTACTAAAAGCTGGCATTCAGTGCCAGGTCAGCTTCATAATCTCTGGAGGACCCCTGCCCCCCATCCCCACCTCCATCCCCCATCTGGACCCCCCTACCACAGATGCACAGACAATAACACAAAAATACTTGCACTATAATCACTTTTCTCGCACATTGCAGTTGTTACAACCTGAACACTCATGCTACACTGTTACTGTTGTTGTTTTTCTATTTATTGTATGTACTTTTGTGCCTTACCTTTATATTTTATGTTCTATATATACATATGTGTATATATATATTTTATTTTATTTTATTTTATCTTATTTTTTTTTTTATTTTATATTTGGAAAATTGGGCTGCTCCAGGACCAGGGGAAACCAATATCGTTGCATCCCATGTTTACATGTGTTGTAATGACAATAAAAACTCCTTGACTCCTCCTTGATTTCTAAATGCCAATGTTTGGTTATTATTTATTTATTTTACATGTTACTGCAGCAGAGCGTGATGCTCTGTAGAAACATTGAAGTGGTTATGCATAACCGCTTTGATGACAATCTTTCTTTTGGTGTTTCTGTGTTGTTCAAGTTATTTTTTCTTGTTCCTTCTCAGCAAATTCAGCACCCAACAGCGTCACTCATTGCTAAGGTTGCTACAGCACAGGATGACATTACGGGAGATGGAACCACCTCCAACGTCCTTATCATTGGTGAACTGCTGAAGCAGGCTGACCTCTACGTGTCGGAGGTAAGACAGTCAAAGCCGTGTCCTAGACTGAAACTCATTGCTGTTCATGAGTCATTTTATTAATTTTGTGGATGTTCTTTTTTTTTTACGTATATTATGTGAATCTCTTCTGTAAATATTCAGTGTTTGGAGCCATATGAATTATCCTTGGAAAACTGCCTATTTACATGATTTTGTGCTGCAGGGTCTTCATCCAAGAATTATTGCTGAGGGCTTTGAGGCAGCTAAAGAGAAAGCGTTGGCTGTTCTGGAGGAGGTCAAGGTGACCCGGGAAATGGACAGAGAGACCCTCATCAACGTAGCACGCACCTCTCTCAGGACCAAGGTTCATGCAGAGCTGGCAGACCTGCTTACTGAGGTGAGACATGAGGGGATAGATCTTGGCAAATGCAGAGCTGAGGGTTACCAACATGCTAAGGTTATAAATAATCATGATAATGCATCTTCACTGTAACTGAGATTGTTTTTGTCAACCAACTAATTACTTTTGACTGTTATTGTTTTGGTAATGATTGGTGTGATTTTACAGGCTGTTGTAGATGCTGTGCTGACCATTGCTAAGCCCAATGAGCCCATTGACCTGTACATGGTGGAAATCATGGAGATGAAGCACAAGACTGACTGTGATACACAGTGAGTTTTAAATAAAGACTCAAGACTTTAAGCAAGAAGCAATTCATCCCCCTACTGGTTCAGTGGTGTATAGGAGTCTCAGACATCTGCCTTCTTCCTTCTCAGGCTGATCAGAGGTTTGGTGTTGGACCATGGTGCCCGACACCCAGACATGAAGAAGAGAGTGGAGGATGCCTACGTGCTGACCTGCAACGTCTCTTTGGAGTATGAAAAGACAGAGGTCAACTCTGGCTTCTTCTACAAGAGTGCTGATGAGAGGGAGAAGTTTGTGGCTGCAGAAAGGAAGTTCATTGAGGATCGTGTGCAGAAGATCATCGCCCTGAAGAACAATGTCTGTCCCAACGGGGAGAAGGGTTTTGTCGTCATTAACCAAAAGGTATGTGTGAAGTTCACTGATGCAGAGGGTGCTATTAATATTTTAGTTGTGGTATGCTTAACACTTGTTTGTGTGCTCTTTGAGAGTGTAAGATACACACTCAAAGTTCCCTGAAGATGTTGGATTAATAGTATTATAATTTCAGTTGTCACCTTCATAATATGCAAACAATGCTGTCTCAAATCAATTAGTGCATGTTTATTGGGGCTTTCATTTTTGTCTTTCTTTTTACATTATTTGACTTTCATAACTGAGGCAATACAATTCAGATTATTTGGATAACAATAAACAATTGTATCAAACCTAAACCTTTTATCAATAATAATTCCCATCATTTAAGTTACAGGTCCATTCACACACAATTCTGTTTTGTTTGTTGTTTTTGTGTTTTGTTTTTTTAAACCTTCCTATATGAACACTTGAGCTTTCTGTGTGATTCTCAACCACATAAGTGAAAATTAAGGTCTAAATACTCTTCCTACATGCACAGTGAACACCCAAGGATGCTAACGTGGCTTCCCCTGGTCTCATATATCTGTGCTATAGTAACTCTGATCTGTACCTCTGCATTAGGAGAGACAATTCCTCCCCTACATGTATTCAGCGGATCAGAATAACATTTCCATGACTCAAACTGAACTGAAGTACTGAAGGTTTGTCTTTTTGAATTTTTTCTTTCTTTTGTGTGTTGTGTAGGGTATTGACCCATACTCTCTGGATGCCCTTGCCAAGGAAGGCATAGTAGCCCTCCGCAGAGCGAAGAGGAGGAACATGGAAAGGTCAGAAAGGACCATCATTTCCCTTATACACATATGAGTAGTTGCTCTGTTTCTTCAGGTAACCAAACGTGTACAAACAGAATGTCCATGACAACTAACAGTTTTCAGCCCATTAGAAACTGATGTAGCTAGAAGTGTGCTGGTTTAAATATATACATGCTGACATGCTGATACACCATCAACTTTTTCTCTTACCGTCATTACCTTGAATACTGTTGATTTCAAAGGCCACAGTGAATACAGCATAGTGCTCCCCACCTTCATTAGCACTTTTTTTTCTGCGTAGCCGCAAGGGAGCGCAGTGCCTTCAGCCTGTTGAACAGGATTTAACATAGTGATGTTTTTATTTTTTATTTATTTACAGTGAAAGTTTCTGTTCAGCTCAGAGTGAGAGCAATGGCACATTTTTGGTATTTGTTTAGTGCAGAGTGACTGGTGGTTCTACATTTTTAAACAGAAATACCCAAGATGAATTAAAACATATATGAAAATATTTACAGTTTCATAAAATCAGCTGTCATAGTTTTTATAAACCAACCTGCTTGTGTTTTACTGTTGCTGTTCTGTTTTTGGCCACAGTAATTCTAGCATGGGAATTTGTACTTCATTTGAATAAGTACAGTCTGTGGAAAGTGTATCTTATTACTCTAATGTTGAACTAAATCACATCAACGAACTGACATACATGTTGTTCCCTTGGCAGGCTCTCCCTTGCTTGCGGTGGCATTGCCATGAATTCAGTTGATGACCTCACACTTGAGTGCTTGGGACATGCTGGGTTGGTCTATGAACACACACTGGTGAGTGGTTTTCTGGGTGTATTTGTTTCTGTGTGAAAACAAATGTGAAACTAACACATAACACAAGACTTTTGTTTTTTCTTCAAGTGCATGAATTCTGTCTACATTGTTTGTTAAAAATGTTGCGTCAGAATTGAATTGTTAACTGACCCCAATCCTGTTTTCAGGGAGAGGAGAAGTACACTTTCATTGAGAAGTGTGGGAACCCTCGCTCAGTTACCCTGCTGGTGAAGGGACCCAACAAACACACCCTCACACAGATCAAAGATGCCGTAAGGGATGGTCTGCGGGCAGTCAAGAATGCCATAGAAGATGGTAAGAAATGATGGAAGCAAAAAATTTAACATAATGGCAATGTGATTGATTGTTTGTTTTGCCACCAGGGTGCAACATTTTGCAATGTTCCTGATTTCAAATTAAACTGTTTTGCAGTAGAAATTAACATGGCACAGTTGTTTTGCTTGAGTTGATTCTCTTAGTGCCATCTCCTCTGAATAAAATGTATGGTTTATCTCACTTTCACTGTCATGTTTTAGCAATTTATACACTCAGTTTTTTTTTAATTACTGTTCAGGAAAAGAAGTCAGTTTTTGTTGAAGTTACTTTTGTCATTGGTGAATTGCAGTTGGTCTCATTTGCACAGCGAACACCCAGGGATGCTAACGTGGCTCTCCCTGGTCTCCCACGTCTGTGCTACAGTGATTCTGGTCTTTTCCTCTGCATTCGGAGAGTTTCAGTCTCTCCTGCATGTATTCAGCTGATCAGAACAAACTCCAAAGTTTTCTTATGACCAGTGATCAATATTGTTTTAAACACTTGTTGCTGCTTCTAAGTCAATCATACTTGTGTGTTTTCTGACAGTCTTCCCTTCATCATTGTCTCTTCAGGTAGTGTCGTGTCTGGTGCTGGTGCGTTAGAGGTGGCTGTGGCAGATGCTTTGGTAAAACACAAGCCCAATGTGAAAGGCAGAGCCCAGCTGGGAGTCCAGGCATTTGCAGATGCTCTCCTAGTCATCCCCAAGGTCAGGGATTTATTACCTTCCCCTCCAGGCTTTCAGTGTTTCTGAAACAACAACAAAACTCTTGTTTCTGTCTTGTGCTACTGTTAATAGTGATGGTCATCGTACCTAACTTTATTAGACAGGAAAATGGTAAAACTAATTTATTATGTTACAATTCATACTGTGTCAACCTGTGATTTTAATTATGCATCTCCCTTCATAGGTTTTGGCCCAGAACTCTGGCTATGACCCACAGGAGACTTTGCTGAAGCTGCAGACAGAGTACAAAGAGTCTGGTCAGCTAGTTGGAGTTGACCTCAGCACAGGTTAGAGCTACAGCACGTTTTTCTTTTGTCATTGTTCGGGTCCGTAATCACAGGTTAACTCATGATACAATATACAGTAGTGTTACACAAGTGTAGTATATTTCAAGACATCTACAATACATCACAATATCTGCAAACGAAGAAGAAATTGCAACATTGGAAGACATTTTCAAAAGCAGCATTCAGTAATACAACACGAGTAAATTAATTTTTAAGCACTTTCATTAAGTTTGATCAAACCGTGTAAGAAAGTGTAGAGATTCTGAGCCTTTTTAACACACTTGGCATCAACCACATGCACACTAAAATATGGATGTCAAACAGCAGTTTTTTGTGGCTGTTTGAGCTGCAGCCTAATACTTCTTTTAAATACACGTTGGGGTTAATGATACACAAGCTTGTCAACTTAAATCCTGTTTTTTCTCAGGAGAGCCCATGGTGGCAGGAGAAGCTGGTGTGTGGGATAATTACAGCGTCAAGAAACAGCTCCTTCATTCATGGTGAGATTACATTTTTCCAAAGTTAACAAGACCTGTGGAAATGTTGAAGTTGTCCTGATGCATTGTTTCCTCATCAATCATTATTTCTTTGCAGCACGGTGATTGCCAGCAATATTCTGTTGGTGGATGAGATCATGCGAGCTGGAATGTCTTCTCTCAGAGGTTAAAGGTCAAACAGAGGAAGCAGCAGCTGTTATCGTAACCACAGGGATAACTGTTTAATCAACTCGTTCCTACTCTTGGCACTCTGAAGCACCCCAGTCTTATGGACCGCCTGCTGTAAACGCCATCCATCGGCATCCATCGCTGTGTCTGTCAGAAACCATTGTTGAGGCTACTCATGTTTTTTTTTCATGGATTTGTCAATGTCTCTCCCTGACATGATTGGTTTATTTATGAGATTTTGTTAAAGCACTGACCTCTGCTACTCGGTTTTGTTTCTACCCATTAAAGGTTTTCTCAACTCTCGAAAGATTTGGTTAGTTTTGTTTTCTGGGAAGTGTGAATTAATCCATAACGTACAATTGTAGCCTGTAAAATATCCTGTTTCTACATGAAGAGTGTGTGGATGTTATAAACAACTTCTGGACTAATTATCCAAAACTAACAACCAGTGGTGCAATGTAATGTAATAGTACTTGTATTACAAGAGTATTTACAGGGTTTTTATTTATTTTTTGTTTTTTTTGGTTACTTGTGCTCCACTACATGTCGGAGGGAAATCTATATTTAACTTTTCACTCTACTACATTCATATAACAACTGTAGTTAGAAGATTTTATTAATGAGATAAAACTAACACTATAACGTTATAATGTTGCATTACTCTCACCATCTACAACATGCATTATAGATTTTAAAAAAAACAATAACAAAAATATACGTATATAATATATACACTAAGTCTAAGTTTTAAAGATTTACTTCTGCACATGGCATAATGGATATACCGTATAAACCCATGATGATCCACCAAGTGTTGGTAAGTCTGATACATGTTTTTATGACATGGGAAGTTTCAGTCATAATTCATTTTTTTTTCAAATATGTCTTAGATGCATTTCGTAAATATAACGACGCTGTGAACAAGATGCACTGTTTTTATAACAGAAAATAATTTCCCCATTGAGGGACAAAATAAAGTTAATCTTAAATCTATTTTATGTTTTAATGGTACAACTTTCTGACATGTATAGTGCGCCTACAAACGGGATCGTTCATGTAGTAAAAAAAAAAATCCAAATAAATAATTTTAGTGTTTTGTATTTTAATCAAGCTGATACCATTAGTTTAGGTTAAAACGCATAAACGGAACCTTTGATTTTGCACGAACATAGTTTCTGTTGAACCCGTTTCCGTTGCAACGGTGAAATCTGTCCGACAGAAACTAACAGTACAAATAAAACCGATGAATCTAAACTTGAGTATAATGTTCCGCTGCTAGTTAACTCCTGAAGTTGTATTTGTATAACTAAATGCGTTATGTCAAGTTAATGTTGAATCAAGTCTGTCAAAGATGAATGTTAAAATAGTCTCGTGGATATCTGCTGTGTCTTTACTGGCGCTTACAAGTAAGTAACTCTTTTAATTTCTGAATATACCAAAAGAAAATATTAACATGATTATAGATAGTTATATTGTATTTCCTCTTGTCACTCAGCAGCAGCAGCAGCAGCAGCAGCAGCAGATGACATGTTGAACATACCAGGAGGAAACATGTTGATGGGAACCAGTGCAGCTGATGGGAGAGATGGAGAATCTCCCACCAGGCAGGTTGGACTGCAGCCGTTCAACATAGACAAATACCCTGTCACAAATGCTGATTTCAGGTAATACAACTATAATCATAGTGTTAAAGTGATTGATAATGAGTTTTAAATCTTGGACCTCGAACCTCTAACTTGGACTTTTTACCACAGAGACTTTGTGAGAGCACAAAAGTACAAAACTGAAGCCGAGACGTTTGGTTGGAGTTTTGTATTTCAAGACTTTGTGTCAGAAGAGCTGAAGAGCAAAGTCACACAGACAATAGAGGTACCGGCACTTTGATTCATGATGGCAGCAATTTTATCATTTGATCAGTTGTTGTGGAAAGTGATGGTAAGTAACTAAGTGCATTTACTAGTGCTGTACTTAAATGCAGTTTTGAGGTACTTGTACTTTTCATGAGTATTCCCATTTCATGATACTTTATACTTCCACTCGACTACATTTCAGAGGGAAATATTCTACTTTCTACTTCACTACATTTACTTGACAGTTTTAGTTAGCAGCTCCACCAAATAGTGATTTTTTTTCCCTCTAAACTTCTGACATGGCTTAATATCAATAAATGATCCAATATTTCACCAAAAATCAAAGATTAGAGTAAATGACTGAACACAGATTTGTTCATCAGAACTATCAGAACAGTTAACTGTATAAGCAAGTTCTTCAGCAGTTTTAATACATTTTGCCACTAATATTTATGTACTTCAGTTGGATTTTTTTATGCAGGAGTTTAATTTGTAAATATACATAAAATGTGTAAATCTGATGCATCTTATTCTTATTGCTATATGTTTGATATCCTTCCTTTAATAGTTTTTAATATTATACAGAGCTATCTAGTACTGTAAGGAAGTACTGTGGGAAAATCTGAAAATAAAAATCAACCAAATTTTGTCTTGCATTAATTATTTTTTCTTTGCTTTTTTATTATTTCCCTTCCAGTCTGCTCCATGGTGGTTGCCAATAGAACGGGTGTTTTGGAGACAGGTGAGTTCATGTGTTTTGCCTGTGATCTCTGTTTTTTTTCCCCCCACCATTTTCTGTATATCATCTCCCAGCATGCCTTTCAATCTCTTTGACATTGCTGTTCAGCCTGCAGGTCCTGGTTCAGGCATTCGGGAACGCCTGGACTTCCCGGTGGTTCAGGTGAGCTGGAATGATGCTCAGGCCTTTTGTCAGTGGAAGGAGAAAAGACTACCGACTGAAGAGGAGTGGGAGTGGGCTGCACGCGGAGGGCTGCAAGGTACAAAGTTTACACAGTGATTTTATAGAATACATGCTTTGTGAGCCACCATTATGACAAAGTTTTGTTCCTCTTTGACAGTTTGTGTATCTTCTCTTGACTGGCGTCCATTAAAATAAGCCAGTACTGTTTTATTTCACGCTGATGCTTCTGGTCTGTCTGTTCCATTGAGGGAGATAAATCTCTTCAATGAGTCTAACAAAAAACAAGGGAAACTACTCTTCATGTTCACTTTGCTCAATAACAGACCTTTAATGTCATTATTTGCTGTCCTCTTATCTCTTTTCTGCCTCTCGTGTTCCAGGTCGGACTTATCCATGGGGAAACAAGTTCCAGGCTAACAGAAGCAACCTGTGGCAGGTCAGCCTACTATGAAAATGGATTTTGTTGCAGCCCAGTATGTCCTCATAGCTGCTTTGACAAGAGATTCACTTTTTTTTATTATGATAGTTTTGATAGTTTTCCTCTCATTTCTGCAGATGAAAATGAAACTAATTTCTAAAGCTATATATACAAATTCAGGTGCAAAAAAGATTAGGCTGTATAAAATCCACCCATCTTAATTATCTGCTTGTTTTTGAGTAAGAATATGATGATTATATTGTCAACTCGACAGTTTTATTACCTGGCATATTTCTAGAAAAAAGTAGTGAAATTATAATATGTTTGGTACAATATTACTCTTTAAATCACTCATTACCAATAGTTTCACTGTAATAGCTTATTGGTGTTTTTTTCTTTTTTAGGGGTTGTTTCCAGATGGAGACACTGCAGAGGATGGATACCATGGCATCTCCCCCATCACAGCCTTTCCTCCTCAGAACAGTTATGGTAACTGGCCCTAGGTTGTAAACAAAAACATTAATAAAATTATTAAAGATCATATAGTTGAAGGCAATAAACAGAAAAAGAGCACTTTTAATACTATAAGAACAATGCTGATTATTTTCATAGGACTGTATGACATGATGGGGAACACATGGGAGTGGACATCCACACCCTTTCCAGGAGCACGACTGATGTACGTGCTGCGTGGTGCCTCGTGGATCGACACAGCGGATGGTTCAGCCAATCACAAGGCACGAATCACTACCAGGTGAGTTACTGGTAAACCCTTTTTAGACTTTGAGCCCACAGAGCAACTGTACGACTGACTGATGGTTATGATTCTGTGACCTGCAGGATGGGCAACACTCCTGACTCTGCCTCTGATAACCTGGGATTCAGGTGTGCTTCCAGCGGCGGGCAGAAACAAGGAAAGAAAAACAAAAAATCTGAACTGTAGCAACAAACGGGAAGTAAGACATATTTTAGTGAAGGACAATAATAATGTTCCTTTGAACCAACAAGGATTCAGACAATGTTAATGGACATGATGACTTTTTAAAGTAAGTAAGGGACCAATTAGATATTATGACTAATGAATATTATATATTATTATATTATAGTCTATATTAATGAGTGATGATGAAGATGTGAGTGTGAAAACTGTATTTCTCCTGTGGAGAACTAATTTGATCAACAAAAAAAAATCATACTAACATAATACCTAACTAGGAAACTAGGCAGGACATTCAAAAAATAAATTCCAAAAATGTTCACACAGTTTTTTTTTTCATAACTTAATTGTAAACCTGATTGTGGGGACTCATGGGGATGTCTTATTGAATGAAAGAAGACACTCTTTGTTTGTCAGCATTGGTAGTTTTGGGATCTCTCTTTTTGTTGAGTGCCTTTATGTGACTGGAGAATAAATTGGTCTGTAGGTTAGTCACAGCTTCCCCCATTAATGCTGTCTTTGTCTCTTTGTTTACTTTCTCACCAATGAGTGATGGTTTGCACTGGTTCTCTTAAACACTACAGATAAGAAGTTTTATCAAAACTCCATTTCGTTTAGGTATCAAGTTACTGTATAAAGCCAAGCCTTCTCTCAGTTCTGACGAAATGACGGAGTACTTCAGACCTGATCACACAATAAGTTCCATGAATATTGTGCAAAAATATTTACACAAGGCAAAACAAGGGCTTAGCATTTGTTGTTCTAAAAGTAACAGATGAGGATAGTGCAGCAACTTAGATAGACATGGAAAATTTAACTTTGAGTTTTCTTCAATTTTTGCTAACCCAATTTTTTTACTTTTTTTTTTTTTTCCTGTTTTCTTCTGTTTGAACATCCCTGCATTTTCACTGAGTTCCTCCATGGTACATGTCTGAAGCTTGTGCAGTTTCTGTAGAATCGCAGCCTCTTGAGTTGATCTTATTATGTGAAATATCAGTTTGATAGTGTGGGATTTACATTTCTTCACTTCTGAAAACAAACTTTTCAAAACCAAAACTGGAATGATGAATGATAAAAAGGTAAGTAACAAGCAGAACAAATATTTCAACACTTTTATGCGAAATTTCTAGAGCTCTTGATACATTTTCTCGCAGAGAGGTGTCATAATCTGATTTGTTATTGACCATTATAACAAAAATATTACTAAAAAAATAAAAAAATAAGTGGCTTTGTCAAATCATATTGTTAGAAAGTTTTCTATTTCAAGAACAAGTCTAAAAAAGGCATATTATGGACTAAAATCACATTAAAGATATGTTCGCACTACTGATTAATAATGCTATTACACCTGATCTATAAATACTGGCACAGACAAGCCTTCCTACATACTCAAATAAGGTGTGACTGTTTTAGTCCAAATAGACAGTGAAGTCTTGAGATGCATTCAACAAACCAAAACAATGGTGCTCTTGAAAAAATATGGTTGAAATGTGTCTAAATCGGTTTTACTGTCTTTGTGGATCCAGTTTTTAAAGACTGGATCCACCCGCCTGAAGGATGTCTAATTAAGTGCTGACCTACTTTTTTTGCAAGAGGGTGCTTGCCAAGTGCTCAGCAAAAAAAGTTTTAAGGGGGGCATAGAGAAGGAAAACACTTCAGACGTGTTTAATTGGTGGTAACAATCACTGATAATTGCGCTATAGATCTGTTGTTTTGTCGTTCATTGGCTGAAATCTTCAAATCAACACTCACATGCCTGAAAATATTCATTTAAACTAGCTTTTTGTCCTCGCTGCAACACAAAGACATTGCAAAGTATTCAGTCAATTCAACAGGATGTGTTGACTCATCTCTGCTCATGTATGTAGGAGGCTTGACACCAAAAATTACTCTTTGCATGACTTTAGTTAACTGCAAGGTATGACTACAACTGGTGTTTTTCAACACTGAAAATGAATTGATGAATACGTGAAAGACGGAGGTTTTTACGTTGTATAGCTTTTTATGGGAAAAGAATGAGACTCAACTCGCCTTTATTGTATAGCTGCCTTTGACGCTGACTGTAAAATTATTTTGTTGCTTGATGAAAGAGTAGGTATACGTCAAGCAAAAATACTTTTGTTGTATCAGAAGGGTCAAAAGCCCTCCTCCCTTTGTCACCCTGCAGCTCTGGTATGTTTGCATGTGTCATGTGTTTGTGTAGCAACTGAGAAAGAGGAAGAAAACCCAGACAGACCACACAAAGCCACAGCCTCCAATGACATCACATCATGTCATGCCGTGTCCTTGTGAGAACGCTCACACTTCTGGAAAAACAAGTTTGAAGACATTCTGTTTGTCATCCTCACTCCTCCTTGTTTTTCCCGTCGTCTTCTTAGACTTTCTTATAGACAGCCTGACAGTATCTGTGTTTCATTGATTCCACTTCTGACTGTGAGCTGATCATGGATTACTCTCAACCTTTCTCAGCCCTCAATGAGAGGCTGAGACCTCGATTTACCGACAGTGTGCAGTTGTACTCCTCTCTGAACAGAGTAGAGGAGAGACAGATGAGCTCACTCAGGAGCAAATCTCCAGTTTACCTGCCAACAGAACCAGAACCAAAAGTATCTCTGACTGTAACAGAACCAGAGGATCCAGAGGAACCCGAGAATGATGCAGAACAGGAGGATTTAGTCTCTGAACTGAGCTTAAAAGATGTGGGTGAAGAGGAGCTGGTTGATGAAGACAGCAGCCCATGTCAGTATGAGGAAAAGGACAGTTCAGGGGACCTGACCTCAGAGGGGACAGGAGAGTCCTCACCGTCAGTAGCCTCAGCCAGTGAAGGTGGGAGCTCCTTCCAGAGGAGCTACATGGACGGGACTTTACCAGACCTGATCAAGAGTGGCAGGCCGCTAAGCAGACGCCGGACCCTGGGACACGTCTCAGACACGGTAGGATAAGACTTTGTTTAATGTGTTTTTACAGTGACAACAAACGACTACAAACTGGTTTCTCAATCATGACAACATGCATAAGTGCAGTAAACCTCAGTTTGCTGTGAACTATTTTTTATGATTTTATACAATGACACATTATCACCTGACAGAGCTTGATTTGTGGTTATGAGTGTAAAGATGGAAACAGTGTTTGTACAACGGCATTACTCAGTTACCCTGAGTTTCTATGAGAGCATTCAGTTGTGCATGTTTGTGAGTGATGAATAATTCCAGTGCCAATGTGACTGGATTTTCTTGTCTACAGAGAATCTTCATGATCAGTTTCTATTTACATAGTGTTAAAATGTAATGAGTTAGCGGTTTCTATGTGCGGGCATGTAAATATCCACACAGCAAAAAAAAAGCAATGACATGCCTTGTTAAAGTGTACTGATATGATATTATTGTTTGCAGCTTAAAGAAGTGCGCAGAGAAGTAGAGCTGTCTCGGAGACGGAGTATCAAGCTTAAGGCCCAGGTGGACAAACTGCAGGAGAGCAGAGATGGACCGGGATGGAGCCTGCACAGAGAGAGGGTGCAGTTTACACACACACAAAAAAAGCATACATACAGTAGAAATCTGCAGTGTTTCTATAATTATTTTATTACTTTCAGGTCACAGAGGAGGTTCTGTCTGTTCTGAGGCTGCTGTGCCCACTGACAGAAGCAGCGTCCAGCCAACCTCAACCCTCCCATGGAGAAAACCGTCTGGACGCTGCACTGGCCCAGCTGCAGAATGTGGCCCGTAAACTGGCAATCAGCCACACCCACCAGGTAAAGGCAACACCTTTGCTTACATCAAGTCCCTTAACCTTATTATATCCCTACAATCTGGGTTTGTGTTGATTTCAGTGGGCATGTTACCCAGAGGAATGTTTGCTTTGCACATACTGTACCTGTGTGAATAAAGGAAAAGGTTTATTTACACAGAGACACTATGATTAGACTGTAAAGCCTTCATACATCTAATAATTTACTATATGAACTTTCGCCTATAAATTATAGAAAACTCATTCAGGAATGTATATTACCAGCATGTGTACCCTTGTGATAAATCACTAGAACATTAATTCCTCCACCCAGGTGTTTGAGCTCAGCTATGTAGCCTGACAAGTTTACATGTGACAGTATCAGTGATCTGAGTCTCTCCAGTAATTATTATTTGCTAGAAGTTGACAGAAAGTCATGCGGTGTGTGACGGTGATGGTGGGATTAGATATGAGCGCTGCTAAACGATGGATAGGAGTGAGTGAAGTGAAGGTTATTTGGTTCCCAATTTTTTCAACAACAGTCAGGTGTCTATATGAACACTGAAAGAGGTTTGCTGTAAAGAAAATCCTCCTGTTCATACTGGCTATTAAAAGATCCACTTTCAATGTATGTGATGGGGCCAAATCTAGTGTGTCCACACAGTCATTTTGTGAAAAAAAGCTTTATATGAAGAATACAGTAATCCCTCGTTTATCGCGGGGGTTACGTTCCGAAAATGACCCGCGATAAGTGAAATCCGCGAAATAGAAAACTTTTTTTTTTTTTTTACAATTAGCAACTATTACATGTATACAAATACAGTGACTCATGTGTAGGCCGTTTCACTGCTCTTCAGACTGGGCCGCTGCATCCTGACTGCGCTCTGCAGTGTTCTCTTCTTCTGAAGCCCGCGGTGCAGGTGTGTTTGTTCGGGAGAAGAACATAGTGATAGGCAGCTGTTGTCGCTCTTTTTTCTTCTTTGCAAAAAGATCCTTGTACACCGACATGCCACCATCGATTACGTTATGTTATGTTTTGATACAAGAAGCGGGAGTGAGTTTTTAGCGAATCAGAATGCAGAGCACAATGCACCAAAAAAAAAAAAAAATGCATTATGAAAATCCGCGAAATAGCGAATCCGCGATAAGTGAACCGCGAAGTGGCGAGGGATCACTGTTTACACAAACCTATGTTTATGTTAATTTGGACACCTGACCATTGTTTTATGAAAGACTTGAATAATAGTTGAATTTTTATCAAAATATAAACTGACTCCTCTGCTTGTTTGTCGATTCAGGAGAACAAATCTGTAAAAGGAAGTGGAGCGGCGGACAGTGCTGTTCTGCAGCAGGCGCTACGGGACAGAGACGAGGCCATAGAGAAGTGAGTACATACACATCCTGAACATGATCACACTCATCTCCTCTAAACAACAGATGATTCAAGATTTAAGGGGAACAAAAGGGGGAAGCTGAAAGACACAGTGTTTGTTCTGAAGGATGTGTGATTCTTTGTGTTCTGCTGTGTAGGAAGAAGGCGATGGAGGCTGAGCTGCTCCGAAGTAAGACAGAGATGATGTCACTGAACAACCAGCTGCTGGAGGCCGTACAGAAACGTCTGGAGCTGTCGCTAGAGCTCGAAGCCTGGAAGGTAAACCTGAGATGGGTGTAATGTTTAACAGAGACAAACAAGAAAGAATAAATTAAAGAGGGGAGGTAGAACACTGAACTAAAATCAACATACAGTACACACACCCACACTTAATTAGACAAGCATTACATTCAGAACCCAAAGCGTGTTCAACTGTTCAACACACACAGCGCAAACTACAATTAAAATGAATGCATATTACTTTTAGCACATGCAGTGAGTGTATATGCAGGCAGGCATTACCGCCAGCTGGTGTGCTGCCGCAGTGTTTTGCTCTCAGGCCAGACTACACTGCAAGTGTTGTCAAGTTTACTGGCGAGAGCATGAACATGAACTAATTTTACCTAGAAAAAAGTGTTGCATTATAAAGTTTAAATGTGGCAGTGGTGGTGATGTTATTATTTAATGATACTCAACAAGTGTTGGGATATCTGGTGTTGGGATTTTTTTTTTAAGCAAAAAAGGAAATTACATTTTTTTCTGGCTTACTACTTGTTGTAGTATGGTGTATGCTGAACTCTGAAAACAAACTCTATACCCGTATCTTTGTAGGCCTACAGAAGGTGTGGGTCTAAACTGTCAGCTTCATTATTCTTAGTATTTGTTCTTTAGTCACTGCTCTTTTTGTACTTAATACTACTTAGTCTAATTATATAGTCTAATTTTCTGTTTAGATGCATTAGCATTGATGTTCACTCTTTATAAATTGTAATATTGAAATTCAGTGAAGTCTGTATTTATGTTTTCCTTTAGGAGGACATTCAGCTGATCCTCCAGCAGCAGCTGCAGAGTCAGCAGCAGGCTGCAGAGCAGGCCCAGAAGAAGCCCTCACGCCTGGGCATCCTGAGAAGAAACAACAAACCACTAATCCAGCGGCCACCCAACTTCCCTGTGTCTAAACCTGTGCTGCCTACAACCAACTCAAACCAAATCTTCATCAACAGGTCTGTGGGTTCTGCCGCACCAGCTCCCAGCACGCCTCCTACTGGTTCCCCGCACAACTGGAAGAACAAGCTCAGGAGGGGCAGAACCGGTCGCCAAGGAGAGGCAGTGGGGCCAACAGAGTGTGGCAGAGAGCATGACGGCTTTGAGGTCGTATCACTCGATTGAAACTGTGATGACGCTGCACTGACTGCACTGATACTGATACACAACTCTCATGTTAACCATTTAAAGCCTCCCCCTCCACTCTTATTGTTACTTCACTTTGATGTTTGAGCTACACTGTGCAGTTTGACACTAGAAGGCTGATTTCACAATCATCTGCTGAAGGGAGAAAGTTTTTCTGTGATTTGTAACATCACTAGAAGAACTAGAAGCCAATCTTGGTTCAGTGTTGAACTTAAATGTGATGTGGAAACTTGAAGCCTCCAGTGCATATATATACACTGAGAAAGAGCATTTCAGTGAAGAAGGACACACCTTTTTTTTGGGGGGGTGCATGCAATATATACATATATGTAACTGTGATTATGAAGGAGCCCTTTAACACTGCAACACGTAAGTGTCCTGAGTATTGTTAGATATGTGTCTAAATGAATTAAATTCTCATGTTTTGTCTGATTTTTAAGATTCACAAGAGAAAAAAGGAGAAACTTTGTTTATTGAATATCAGTTTGTACATTTTTAACACTGTATAATCCACTCTTATATGCATCTTGCACACATTTAAGATGTATATATGCCATTATCTACAATGAGTGCAACCATTGTGACAAACTCAGACGTGTATAGCACAGCAAACTCATACCTGATGACAAGAGAAAAGGCATGCTCATAGTGAAACAATATACAGTCCAGAACAGATGATTACATCTTTAAACAGATTTTCAATGACTGAATAAATTCACTTTCTATATATAACGTTCCTCTTTGACATATTCTTATCCCAGTGCAATACGACAGAAGCTGAAGCAGGACCTGCATTCAAATGTCAGCGCTACCCAACCCCCCAACAATCTATTCATAGTGTGAAACAAGACAAATCTGTGCTGGTTGAGGAGGATGTACCCCCCCCCACCCTATCCTTGACCTCTAACAGAAACTTTACAGAATGAATAATAAAGGAAAGAGTTTCACTCAACTTAATTCTGATCATTTACAGTCTTTAAGACTTGAGATTTAGACAAAACATAAAACACTGATTGTAGTAAACATTTAGTGTCACCGTCATCTGTTAATCTTTCTTGTGCGAAAATCCACACAGAACTGGCAACCCAGCTGCCAATCTACAAGTCTGCTAGTACTATTGTAGAAGGAAAAAGGTATTTATCAAGTTTTACAGAAATGGAAAAAGGAGCTCTCCACAAAAGAGGCATATACAAATTTACAACACCCTGCTTGTTCAAACAGATGGCAGTTTTCACTATTGGACTGTACTGGTCAACTCCATAGAAACAGAAACCATAGTAACACTATTACAATTAGATAAGTTACATTGTTGCAGCATATATTTGTGATTCATATATACCCATATAGCCTTGCGTTTTAGTTGTAAAGATAAGTGATAATAAATCAGTAAAACATTTATTCCCATCAAAACACTGACTGGACTGACCACATACAAAGACACAACAACATTACAATGGCTTATTAGTCGAAGAGTATAGAATAACTAGCATATCCAGTTGTAACCTGAGATATTCAGGAAACAGATTCTGACTGCATTTTAGCTTGCTTCTCATAAACGATTATGTCAGCATAAAGATATCACCAGAGTTCTCGGGGAACCGTCATGTAAATCCTCATCACTGACATACAGAAGATACACAGGAGAGAGGATGTAAGAAATAAAGTCCAAGACCAGCATTCTAAATAAAGCTCTATTATCAACATTAAAATGTGTTTCTAAAACAAACCATCTGCACACATAAAGCCTGTATTACAGCCTCTTTGCAGAGCTCAAACCTCCTTAAAAATGACACTCTTGTGCACAGGAACCATTTTTGCTTTGCACATCCTCACTTCTCTCCAAGATGAGCCTCTCAGTTATACGGTATTCGGTTCACTGTGGTGCTGCCGAAACCTTCTTACTGCTGGTCCACTTCAGCAGTGCCAGATTGTAGTTGGCTTAAAGCCACATTTCTTTGACACTGGTATAAATGTATCGACATAAAGAAAGCGCTGTGCAAATGAGAGTTTCTTTGGATTAGTATATCACCTCCAAAACATCTTCCTTAGGTTAAAATGGAAATATTTTCATTGCTAATGTCTACCGAACAATCTATAAATCAAAACACATCTATAGACCAGCCATGCTAGCCACACTACTGTCAGACAAAAGAAAAATCTACCTACACTACATTAAGTTTGATACTGTTAAAAAGGTGAGAACTGACTGGTGTAAAAGATTGAGTTTGGTCCGGTGTTGGCAAATATTAGCATCAGTATTGACTCCACTTGCTCTCGCTGAAGCTGCTTGTTTCTGATCTTCGGTTTCAGTGAGGGGACACTGAGACGTGCTGAGCACAAAAAAGTTCTGAGGTGTGAAAAGCAGGAGGTGGCTATGACTGAAGGAATGAAATGATGGAGCTGATGAAATCTAAGGGTTTATCCGCATGGATCCAGTGGCTCGCGTCTGGGATGTACTGGATGTCAGCATTTGGGAACAACCTCTGGATTTCTGGGTAGTCATCGGAGCTGGATCAGGAGTGAATAATAACAACAAAGTTAAAAACAACAAATGAACAAATTGAGTAAAAATACATTTTCAGAAGCAATATAAACAAATAAAAATAAAGAAATGCAGAATCAATATTTAAATAGAGGTTATTCTAAACACTCAAGATTATGAAGATATTGAAAAAGGAAGGAAGACTCAGTTTTTACTGATTAAGAGGTATCAAATAAAAAAACAAAACTGTTTTATACCTGATATAAGCCGAACTGGCTCCACCCAAAAACAGTGTGGGTCCCTTGTAGATTGTGTCAACGCTGGGGAAACTCATTATGTCTTCAAGGTGTGCCGAGATGGCCTCCAAGTTGACTCTCCAGGCATAGTGGCCGTTCTGTTCCACCAGATTAGTCAGAAGGAACTGACGCACAGTGCGCTCCTGAGAGAAGGGAGGGCAGTTTATTACCAGACCAAAAAAAAAAAGAGATTACATGTCAGATGTTAGAAACTATTTGTCAAGACAAAAATTGTTATGTTGCTAAACCATTTGAAACTTAAGACACTTGTGATAAACTAACGTTGCAAAGAAAGCAACTTACATCCTGGATTTCACTTAATGAAGAATATAATAGATTATAAATGAGTGCTGACCTTGACCAAACTGCGCAGCTGGTCCTCAGCCATCCGTCTAGCAGTGGAACGTGGGAGGTTACTAGAGATCTTCACTTCCTGCATGGCCTGGATGTAATAGCGGAAGTTTGTTCGTGTGGTGGTCTGAGATGGACTGATGTCTACGACCACCAACCTCTCCACTAAACCAGGCTACAAACAGAGACAGAAGAAGCGACACAAAAAGGGGATCATTCTCTTCAGAAAGGTCAGATGATATCCGGTGAGGGGTTTGTAGCGGCATGATAAATTCATGGTGACATTTTGCGACTGCTAACCTGTGTCAGGGCGGTTGTCATGGCCGTTTTCCCTCCCATGCTGTGGCCAATGAGGATGCACTTCTCGATGCGCAGCTGGGCGAGGAGGTGTTTCAAATCACCGCTCATCGCTTCATAAGTCAACACTGAGCTGTGGGGGCTGTTGCCATGGTTGCGGGCATCTACAGTCAGCACCTAACTGGACAAAGGACAGTTAGGACACTTGGAATGGGGGAAGGAGGGAACAGAGAGGGAACACAAAAACTTTATATCAGCTGCATGTTTTTTTGTTGGTTGGGTTCTTTTGTTTGATCAGGCATGTAGCAGCACGAACACAGGCTGTATTGTGCACATGAGGCAATGACTTTCTTCAAGCAAGCCAAAGGCTAGATTATCTATCAGTATTTATTACAACAGTACAGATTGCTAGGGAGTTGTATCAAATAACTGGCAACATAATGGCTTTATTATTCTGTGTGAAGAGAAATATGTATCCACTTGCACGTGTGCTCTGGTCTCTCAGAATTCTTTCAGCTGATAAATGATAAACGCTGCTGCAAAAATTTTGCTTGGTACATAATCATAAAGCACATTTTGTCTGCTTTGAGCAGCTGATGAGAGCTGGTGGGGAGATGCTTCTCTAAATCTCTCCTCTGTTTTCTGTCTGGGGCAGGGCGAGGACAGACACACACACACACACACACACACACGCACGCACGCACACACACCAGACGACTTGAAATGAAATTTAGTTTTACTTTACTCGAATCGACTACGACCGCTCACTGCTGTAAGTGCAACTCAATCTGACAGTAAGAAAGATGGTACCAGCATTTTATCAAACAACTGTTGGAAAAGCAGAACATAAACTTAAACATGACGTCTTTGACTGAGCTTGTCCTCATCCACAGCTGCTGTTTTACAGCTATAGAGCGCTCCTTATGATAATAGTGAATGGTTATGAACAAGCTGTATGTAACGATTGAATCTAATTAGCCAAGCATCTTAAAATAAGTTGAAATCTTGAATATGTTGGGCTGCCCCTCTTCTCTACCAGCAGTACCTGCAGCAGTGAATTTGACCCCAGCAGCAGCAGAGGGAGGACAGAGGAGAGGATGTTGTTTAACTCGCTATGAATCACACATGAAGTTGTATTCTACACACTCACACAATAAAGACACTTCATCAGCAGATCCTTTCATTGTTAAATTTTGATTTACAGGTTATAAATGTAGTTTTTGACCAATATGTGTTTAACTGTCCACCTGTGTGTGTGCTACCATGTCTTCATCACTGCATTACCTTTCGGCCTGTGCGCTGCACCAGGGACTTTGCTATTGAGTGGAAGTTAGATTTGCTGCCAAAAAGTCCGTGGAGAAACACCAGAGGCGTACTTTCTCCCTTTCCATCAAAGACATCATAGGTCAAGTTGACAGAGCTGCAAGAAAAAAGAGAAAATGTTGATTAGTTTGACTCTCCTGTGTTACATCTGTGCTCAATGTTACCTCGCTGAAACAGAAATAAATCTAAGTAACAAAACTCTGTGGAAATGACGATGAAATGACTTTAAGTCATTGCAGAGCATATTACTTTCTTGATTTGAAATATGTCCAATTCAAACCCTATATCAAGTGATATATAACTCAAAGCGATGAGAGCAGTGGCAGGATGGTTTAATGATTTGTTGACTGTATTCATTAAAAACTGTATTGCTTCCACCTACTGGTATGACATTAGTTAACCAATGCAGGTACAGATGCATCGTTTTCCCATAAGTAGAAAAAATGTTTTATTTCTTAAAAGAAACATTTTACTTGAAATTTATTTGTGGAATTTATTTTTTCTTTCAATGTGATTTTAAATATTTAAATATACTGCTGCTGTAGATATGTTGATGTGTTAAAATGACTAATAGATTAATCAAGAAAATAATAGATTAATTGATAATTAAAAGACACCAAATTTACATTAAAGAAAGTGTAGCCAGTGAACGTTTGGCATTTATCTTCATAAATGATTGAAACAAATCACCCTCTGCCAAAATGTTATTTCCTGTCAACCCATTAAGTGATTAATCCTTTCAGCACCAACCTCTACGATGATAAGGGCCCTACAGTCTGTGATGTTATACTGTACTACCCGCACATGTAACTAACATTTACTTTATCGTCTTAAAAATGCATGCTTGTAAATAAAACGCTGTATTTACACATACAATCAAAAGCTAAAACTAACGCCTTGCAATAAATATATTTTTAATATAACGCACTCGTTTTAGCTAGGCTTAACGCCACCTAATAGCATAGGACTGTAGTATACCACATAACAAATATACCATGATAGCAATTATCATTTTATGTACATAATTAAATGAAATATAAGAAAACAGTTAGGGCGCACATCAAGGTATTTTAGCTCAGATTATGTGTGCAGCTGCGCGTGTCATAGCTCAGCAGCAGTTTTGCTAATCTAACAGACATTTGAATGTCATTTAAACTACGTAAAGTTAACGCTTTTAAAGACGCACATAGAAGATACGGTGACCAATTTCAACGGTTACCGTATGCTTAATTAAAGACAACACCGTGAAACGGTCGTATCCACGCCGCACGGCCGCACAGAGGTAACGCTCAGGCACACAGAGGGCATCAGTTAGCCGGGTAGCTAGCAAGGGATACCTGGATGAGCTGACAGTCCGGACCACAGCAGCCACCCCGCACACATCCTGCTGTCTAGAGGACGAACGACACGGCGGCCGCCGGCTCAGCAGCAGCCCTCTCTGGATTAGGCGACACAAAGCGCTCATAGCAGCGTATGCTCCGTTACCGGCCGGTCGAAAAACAGCATGTGCCTTCGCAAATTCCCACAATGACAGTGGAGGTTCAATCAGTGAGAGTGCAGCGGTTACGAGGCGCCGGAGGTCGACAGCGAGAGAAGCTTCAGTTACAGCTGATTGTGCGTAATGACGTATGACGCACACGCTTGGTGGTGTTTTCTTCGCCCTGAGATTAGTCTCTCGGGCTCTTTATAAATTACTCCAAGCTTTTGGCGTGTCACAAATACAACAAGGTCTACCTGGGACCCTCATACGTTACATTGTCTACCAGTTAAATTAATTATTTTGTTTTGTTGCTATAACTTGTTAGAGGTTTGATGAGATACAGTACAGTAATTCATAATAAATGAAGTAAACATTCAGTGACTCCTAGGTTTGGGACCCAGTCCTCCATGGAGCAGCTGTCTGTGAGTAAATGTCTACATCGACACCAAACAGAAAACACGATAAAGGAGAAGGAAAAAAAAGTGTAGAAACCAAAGGCAATATACACAGTGTTTATTGATCCACTAGGTGGCGTCACAGTGTCACAATGTGGGATACTCTTGCTCTCTGCCAAGGAAATGATTTTCTTACTGTGAGAAAGTTTTAACAGCATGTGTCATGTTGTGAAATATAAAACCATTTTATATATTTAGTTTCCTACGCTAAATTTTACAGCAATAGGTTTTAATTGTATGTATTATATATGTATTATTATTATTATAATTTGCGAGTTCAGTTGTATGAATTAATTATGTATAAGTTATCTGTACTGAAATGTACAGCATTTACTCGCCTCTATAACGGCATGATATTTATGACATTTTAATGAATTTGAGGCACTCGATCATGAGTTGGCCACAATAATCTCAATGGAGCTCAGCAAGTTATTATGGCTACAGTGAAATGTATTTAGTGGTGATGTTTATCCTATGCTTGACTCATCAATAGTGTAAAACAATGAGTCTGTTTGTTGTCCTGTCTCACACTTGCTTTGTGCTTGTCTGTTTTATCTCATCACTGCTCTGTGATCAGTGCAGCTGGCTCTTGTCATGTACAGAAACATAAAAACAAACCATTAGTCTACGGGCTTGGAGAACCTGCAGCCTCCCTCGCTATGTCTCCAAACATTCATTGCTATGGGAGACGTGTCTGCTGAGATAAAGCACACTGTGGACTGTCTCCATAGTGATGGCATGAGACAGAGGCCCAGGGGGAGCACACACACTGAGAGAAGGAAAGGGGAACTCGGGGGATGAGTGTGCATTTTTTACATCCTTATCTTTTACATTCTAACAGGTGAATCTATTGAACATTGTGTTGTAACTTATTATTTCCTTGAATCAAGTTTTTAAGACAAGCTGTCCAGAACCTTTTAAAGAACCAAAGCAAAGATCACAGAGGTTGAAAAAGTTGCCAAAATGTTTGTTGTTCATAAACAGCCACATTCAAGTGTATGTAACAACAACTTTATTTTAAATGTTGTCATAACCACATTAATCAAAATACAATAAGACCTTAACTTCTGCTTCACTAATACTGTTTTGACTGGTGCATCAACACCGACACAGTGTCTGTGTCACTGTGACAAATCTTTTCCAACCTTATATATATATTTGGTTAAAGGGATTTTGGAAATATTCAGGAAGTTTCAAAAGGTTATTGATAATTGTTCATGGAAAATGATTTTAATGTATTGATAATAATAAAAGCCCAACTTTATTAATTTTCTGATGCACGAGATGCACAAAATATTGGTATCAAACTTTTTGCATATATGAGCTTTGTTCCAACAAACAACAAACTTTTCCATATTTATAGGAAAAGCCACTTCTTCTGTGTATATTTCATTTTTTCCTGTAGTTGTTATTTTTTATTTTTTTATTGTGAAATATATATTATATACAGTATATATAATGCACATATAAAGAAAAGACTCTTTCCTCAGACAGGATTCAGAGTGAGGTGTGTTTATTCATCTTATGACATAAATAGTGATACAAAAATATTCCTGTCCAATTTGTCACTATTTAGTCTTTCACAACAGATTTACAGATATAAATTTGACGACTCATTAAATCATAAAACACAGCTCAAAGCTACCTGATAACCCTGCAGAATTATCAGGATACTTGTAAAGAGGACAGAAACGTTCCCAGTGCACAACAATTCAGTTTTTTTCTGTACCACCAGCAAACCAACACAGCAAACTGCTGATGAAGTAGACAAAACAATATTGATCATGTAGACGATTTTCCGTCTAAAATGTTTGTTATTACGAGCACTCAAGTCATGTTGATGTTTGTGTTCAGCTGCTGGGATACATCTG
The DNA here is from genome assembly GCA_036937835.1 of Pampus argenteus. Classification (NCBI taxonomy): domain Eukaryota; kingdom Metazoa; phylum Chordata; class Actinopteri; order Scombriformes; family Stromateidae; genus Pampus; species Pampus argenteus. The sequence continues at coordinate 10,216,241 of CM072874.1, forward strand.
AAACTCAGATAGCAGAGTTCGTTTATAACAAAAACACATACACAAAACAGAGAGTTTTAGGTATTTTCTAGCCTGAAAACAACATAACACATCTACTAATACACATGTTGTAGAATTGTTTAAGTGGCAGGTAACATGATTTAAACTAGACATAGATCTCACACAAAAACGTATGGATCAAAACTCTTGTCTTTATGTGATGAGGACTGAGTATTAAAAAAAAAGTGTATTTTTTCTTTCTTTGGGCTGTGTGCATTCAGATCATGTTTCACTAATCTCGTTCATATCATCTTGTGTGGTAGCACTGTGTCCTTTAAGATACGTAATAATAATAATTATAATATATATATATGAAATACAACATATTTATTGAGACACTCCTGCTGAGGTGCGTGCAACAGATATTTTATCTACTTTACACAATTTTACAGTCCATCACTCCATGAGGTTAAAAAATCAGTGATAACCTGCGATTGTGCTTTCTGGTACCTGTTGGACTTTGCTGTCCAGTAATCATCTTGTTTGTGAGAAATCGGCTACCTGTCAACTTCACGTGTCCCTTGCTGGAAAGAGAAGCTAACAGTAGTTTGCAAATGTGACATTTGTGAATCTCGGAGAACAAAGCCTTTTTATTATCTGTACTGCTGTGTCATAATGCTGGTTTCACTTTTTTTTTTTTTTTTCCTGTCATGCTAGTTCTCACTATGTTCACTTTGCAGTAATCAGCATCAGCTACACACTGATGAACTTTACATTGTGATACTCCACGCTCAGTTGACATGATGCATCTGTAATTCATGTTAACTATGATAATGCTGATAATGCTAATATTGGCTAGCGGAAAAAACAGGCTTAAATCAAAATGTACTTGAAATGAAAAGCTGACTCATTAGAAAGTCTTTTTAGTACAAAAAAATGCAGCGACCAAAATGTTACAATTAACTTTGGTGAATTGAAAACACTATAATCCTATTCTAATCAGGATTATAATCTGTTACTTTTAAGACTCGCAGCCACCCGCTTGGAGAACGCGGGCAACACAAGTCACATTTCTGCGCTAGTTTCACGTTTTTCCGCTGATCTACAGTTGGGGGCAGTAATGTAGGCTGTTAAGAAGTGTAGCAATGTGCTGTTTGCTGTAAACAACACAGGATTTAAAATGTGTTTACATTTTTTCAGCACTGCAAACGTGTTATGAGGAAGGAATTACATTCATCATGCTCAAGGATGCACACACAGTGTTTCGCTGAGGATCACTGAATGTAAACATAACTTAATTGTTTAAAAGAAAATGCTTTTCTTTAAAACCTTTATATTTATTTATTTTGAACATATATGTCACACATATATAACATATACAATATATCTATCTTTATCTCGTCTAAAATATATTTCTCCCTGTATGCCTGTGAGCCGATAAAGACTCTGTGTCTGTGTTTCTGAAAAAAATCACACCTAAACTCTTAACTCTTGGCTAACTGTTGAACAGCATCCACATTTTAAGGTGGATTTGGATGAAAGTAACGTTTTATTTCTCATTCACTGCCAACATGCTCCAATAAAATAATAAATTCCATAACTGTAATGTAATTAGGTGATTGTTTAATTGTGATGTGAATGGATGTCACACTTTAGTTCATTAGCTGCAGCCATTTCTCTGTTGAATTGGTCAAATTCCACTCACTGGCCCACCTCGATCATGGTCCTTTGAGATTACAGGGGAATGGCAACGTGTGTGTGCGGCTGGTTGGTAAAACCTGGATAGTTCAGTGAGTGTTTCAAGGCTGATAATGTACCTTTGGTTCTTTTTTTTCTGCAGATAAGGCTGAAAAATGTTGTGACTGAGTGGTTTAAACCCCTCACATGACCCTCTGATATTTACTGACTCTGCATTAATAAAGATAATATTGATTAGTCATCTAAACCTTGTCTGTTCCCATGTTGTACCTTACCCAACAGAGACGTAACAATACTGATACATGGATATTGTACATTAGCGGTCTGTTCTGCATTTCTTTCTTGTAATTTTCATCATATTTCCACCTGCTGCTGATAACATCCCCTTCAGTCTTGTCACGTATTAATCATCTAATCATCATAACATGCATTTTATAAACCAAGTCAGGCGGTTAATTGATCCAGTTTCAGATGCGGCTGCAGTTTATTCCTTCTGAGTTGAGCAAAACAATGAACAGCTTTTTACCAGCAACTTCTGCTTTGAATTTGAAACCTTCAGAACAAGTTGAACATAGTTAAGCGGAGTTTTTCTGTACTACAGAACACATGTAAGATGAATATGTATGCTGCTGTATACATATACAGTAATGAATTTCTTCTAACTGACAAAGGGGACCAATACACTCCAGTACAAACTACAAGTCAAAATACAACGTGATAGATCTCTAAACATTAAGATATGAAGCATTTATTGACTGAAGTGCACAGTAGATGGTGGAGAATGCATGCAAATATTATAGTCAAGAAGGATTGTATTGGCAATTTTTTTTAATTTTTTTTTATAAATTAAACAAAAGCTAATAACCGCTAAAACTCAGGAAACTACAGGAAGATGTTTTTTTTATCTGACAGGTCATGTGACAGCTGAAAGAAGAAGCCTACCTGCCACACCTAAGCATTATGCATTTAACTCAGCTATACCACTGACTACACAAAGAAACCCAACTCCTTAAAGCCCAACTCGACTTTCAGGATTTGGATTGATCCCTGTTTGTTTTGGAAACGGATGGTTTGCGGTGTTCCTCTTGCACTTTTAGCATCCTAAACGGGGTTAAACTCTCTTTCTTGAGCACAAAAGAAAATTTAAAAAACAACATCCTTCTTAATATGAGTTTTATTGAAATTTACAGCACATTTGAAATTCAAACACTATTATAAAACATCTAACAAAGCATTTTTTTTTCTCATGATCAGCTCTTGTAACAGTGTAACATCAAAGTAAAAAAAAGAAACAACATGAAAAAACTAAACATTAAGATAAAGTTGCATTTTAAAAGAAATGAGATGTTTCATTATTCACATAAACTCTTAGTTAAAACTGATATCCTGCTGATCTGGAAACAAACATCCTACAACAGCTGTGGTCACGTTTCCCCAGGGTGTCATTTCACCCAACACACATACACATATACATATACACACACACTAAACAGGTTGGCTCTCTCTTTGTTTGATATACAGGAGACCATCCAGGCCGTTGCTTATGATAGATACAAAAGATACAAAAATGTTGGAATCTAAGACACAATACAAATCAATTCGAAACACAGATACGTTATAAATGGTGCTAAAATATATTACAAATGCATTTAATTACAGAAATGTAAAATAAATTCACACACATACATTATAGTCGGACTTTGTGTGCCATCTAAAAACAAGTCGCTTTTATGTCCTCAAACAGTGAAACTATGAGGAAGAAGATAAAGTTGTTACCTGGGGCCATATCATGGACCCATCTTTAGTTTCAGTCTCAGCAGAAACTCTCCTAAGCAAATATCACATGCAAAATACACACATGCACGCACACACACCCACACATTGAACAATCACACAATCAAATCCATGTAAAATGAGAGCTGGATCTTCCTTGTCATTGTCAGTGAAATGACACACAACGTTTTAACTGAAAGTTTCAGTGGAACATGACACCGGCTCACCGACAGCTAATGACAGAGCGACGCACACAAAAACGCAGGTGTTTTCTAATTCATATAATGCCACAGAAATGTTTTCAGTACATGTACTCAGAGGGAAGAATAAAGCTATGATTCATTTGCTTTACTGCATAAAGACTGATTATAGGTGAGGAAAGACATTCATATTATGCAAATGAACAGCAAAGCAAAGCAGAAAGATCAATATTTGTACATTCATCCCTTCATGTTGGAGTCTCTTTTAAGGGAATTCACCCTGTGGTTTTCAGACAGTAAAAAACAAAAAAAACACTCAAACACTGTGCAAGAAACAAATAACATTTGAATCTCATCCTACTTTCCAAATCAATTTGTCAAACATCAGTTCCACTCATACATAGTCTTTCCTGTCATACCCTCCACCTGCACTGGTGCTGCGCGGGGCTGAGTAGGCCATCCGGGGTGGCTTGTACTTCTTCTCTTTTGGCGGGCAGCTGCTACACAGCATCGCCCCACCAATCAAGAGCAGGGCTGCGGCTCCCCAGCCAATGTAGAGTGAGGCCCCCAATTCCCTCCTTTGCGCTGCGATCAAAAGAGGATTGTAGAAATCACGGATGATGACGCTGGCAGTCCAGGAGACAGGGATGAGGACCAGAAGGCCACCGAGGATGAAGAAGATTCCAGAGATGATCATCACTTTGGCCTTAGATGGCTCGTCTTCGATGCAGTTGGTGCACTTGGCCCCGACGATGGAGATCAAAACCCCCAGCACGCCAAGGATGATGGCGATGATCATCATCGCTCTGGAGGCCTGCAGCTCCTGAGGCAAGGCCAGCATAGAGTCATAGACCTTGCACTGCATCTGGCCCGTACTCTGTGTGACACAATTCATCCATAAACCCTCCCAGATGGTCTGAGCAGTGATGATGTTGGCTCCAATGAAGGCCGTCACCTTCCACATTGGCAGGGCACATGTCACTATTGCAATGATAAATCCAAGAACTCCAAGGGCAATGCCCACAATCTCCATGCCCATCGACATGCTGGCTCTTTGTGATTTTCCAACAAACTGAACCCTTCAGATCCCAGTAGTCTCCTCCTGCACCTGTAAGAGGGTGTGATGTAGCTAGAGTATGAGATGCTACCACGGAAACGAAGATACTTTATACCCCAGGTGAGCGAGGAGGAGTCCTCTGGTGATGATGTCAGCAAGAGGCCGTCTTCCCACACTCACACACACAAAAGAAAACCCCCACCACCTGTTCACATACAGTGGAGGAGGGGAGCTGGAGGCAGGGCGGGGAGATGGGATGTGGTGGAGGAAGGGTGTGCGTGTGGTTGGTAGTGGGGTTGGTCAGATAAAGCTTTCTTCACTTCCAAGAAGAATCAACCTTTCAACAAAAACACTTTATCTGTTTTCTCCCAGGAATCACATCCTACCTGATGTAGGTGCTTAATTTGTGATGAGTAATGTAATCACAAGCAGAAAAATGCTTTTCGATGAGGCCTCACAAGAGGAAAGGAGAAGTTTCACATAAACTGAAAAAAAAACAAATACAAAGTTGGTTAAATATAAATACTCACTTACATTTACCAGAATGAGAAACATAGAAGCAGCTACTTAGAAAGCATTGTCATGGGTAAACACACACTACGCTATGAGAGAAGTGACCCTCTGCTACGTCCGTGTGGGTTTCTTAAATAGCCAGGATTCATTGTTAAAGAAAACAATCCCAAAGCTCTGCAGGAAACCAGAATAACTGCACCCAGAGCAAATATGGACAGAGAAAAAAAACATAATGGGCTGATTCTCAGACACCTTTAGCATACAGACATGATCTTCTCAGTATCGGTTAAACTCATTAGTCTCACTGTCCTGGAGATGCAAGTGTGGTTGAGTATAACCGCATAAAAGTCCGATTAGGGGAACATGAAGAAAATACAAAAAGCCTAGTAAAAATTAGGACTGTCTTTAATTTGAAGACAATTGTTTGGGACAAAATGTATTCTAATGTTTTCTAATTTATTTGTTGTAGAGAAATACACCTACATACAGTATATAAGAGTCATACTTGTGTTGTGATTTATTGTAAATGGGTTACATCTGAATTAGACTCATGATGATGTTTTGTCAGGAATAAAACTTTCCTACAGTTTTCATTAAAGGATAGGATTACAATATTGCAGTAGCTCTTAAAACAACTGTCAGGTGTCCACATGAACATTGAAACAGGTTTTTCTTGTTGTAATAATTCCTGCTGGTCGCACTGATCATTAAAAGGTCAACGTCATAATGTGTTTACAATGTATGAGTGACAAAATCCACAGTCCTCATTATATTAACAAATATAGAGATGTTATCTGAAAATAATACAAGACTTCTGGCATCAGAGTTAGTCTGATAACGTGTATATCTCCCACAGTTAGTCCTTTTAGTTTAAAAAAAAACAAACAAAAAAAAAAACTTTTTATGTCCTGATAAACAGTGCTTTCCTGCTCAAATGCTCTTTTAAAAAAAACACAGTTTTTGTACAGAAGAGGACTGTTGATTGTGTCCCCCATCACCTATATTTTAAGTACATTATGAACAAATCTTTAAATGGCCAGTATGAACAGGTGCAATGATTGATTACAGCAAGAACGAAAGAAAGAAAGAAATTAAAATCTACCTAGTTGATGTAATGTAGGTGTAAAAATGCAAAGTTTTTTTTGTCTTAATTAAGACTGTCATATAGGGCAACTTTTGATCTTTTTGGAACACTTAAAATGTAAATTTCTTGATATTTTTCAAACTTCATGAATTGTGCCCTGCAAGTTTAAATAACAGTCTATTCAAATGTTTTTTTCGTCATACAAAATATAAAATATATATTTTTCAACACATGATGTGACATTGATGTGTGAGGCCAAAAACAGTTTTGATAAAGATAAACAACAACAACAAAATGTGAAAAAAACCCTAAAACCCCATAATGAGCAATAATCAATAATCATCTTCATCTTGTTTTCATGTTTTTGTAACAACATCAGTTGATGTGTGTCTACAGAGATAGAGTGCCATAAACTGTAGGCTATCTGTAACAGTAACCCTAACCCGCTGGCTCTGTTACCAAAACAAAACCGCTCAAAAAAAACCAAACTGTTTTCATCAATTAGTAAAGTTATATATATATATATATATATATATATATATATATATATATATATACATTTCCATTTTAAATCATGTAAGTTATTATTATAGTGAAAGAATGAAACACTAAGACACACCTACAGCGGTCTCAGACCTCTGAATCCTACAGTATGTGTGCTACTGTGGTGTTTATGTTCAGAAGAAGGTAATTAAAATGTTGCTTTCTGGATGTTGAGAGAAACAGGTCATGTCGTGTAGTAATGTTATCTGCACATGATTAACAGGCTGCTGCACCAGAACACATCTGTTAAAAACACAATTTGACTATTCAAAACAGGAAAAAGTTGGTATCAGTAGTTCAGACTCTGAGTCAGACACGTACAGACTGAAGCGTGCAAAAACACTGAGGTACTCTCTATTGTTTCATATTGGGTTTCTGTCCAGATCATCTGCCACATGCAGCTCTGACATTTGGGAATACATTTAATTGACCTCTGTTTCTTAAAAAAAACATAACCAAAATGTATATTATTATTTTTTAAACACAATGAAGGCTCAAGTTTAATGTTATCCGACGCTTATTGTTCATCTCCTGATGTGATGAATTTGAATTTCTTCTCACTATATGGAAATATTTTAAAAAGTAATTATTGCATCTTAATTATTGTTTATCAGAATAAATTATTACCAAATAATGTTTTACGAGAAAGATCTTTATTACTTCATCATTCAAATATTTCTAATCATTTCAGTCAATTTACAAACAAAACATTGGCATTCATAGACTCAGTGATATGACTCATACATTTTAATAAAACTATCAAAACATTTTTGACAATTTTCGGCACATGCAGTATACGGTTAAAACAACAAAAGACATGACATATAAAAGTTTCAACCTTTTCAGCATAGACAATTTCTAAACACAGCCCCATAAAACACTGTGAAATATATGTATTATGTAATATATTTATAATATAAACACATAAAATCACTCATCACATATCTTTCTACCCAAAAACAACGCTGAGTTTAGTTAACTTCTTTTTACAGTTCACTCTGCCATGTTGACCTTGCTTTGGAGCCTCGTCTGCGACTCATTCGATGTCTGTATTTTGTATTCATAGAAAGAAAAATATTATTCCCTCAGTCACAACAATCCTTATTCGCTTTACAATAATTGACAGTATGATACGTAATATGTACAAACTGATCAGTACAATGAGGAATATTCCCAATGGGTACAAATGTTATGAGCACAAATATACGTATAAAAATATACATGAGTTTTACTCTGGGATACTATGAAGTATGAATGTAGAGCATTTTCATATTTTACCATATCTGGTCATTTACCTTTCGAATGGTTATATGTAAACAGTACCATCAAAAAACTGCAGAGATTCTCCAATTCTACATTTACACATATTTATGATCCTGACTAATAGGATACATGTGAATATCCTAATCTCTTTTTGGTCATGTTGTTCTTCTCACACGTAGTCCCTCCTGATGTAGGAGCTTTGAGCTGTTGACCTCGGAGCGGCGGTGTACGCCATGCGACTCTGGGTGTGCACGCTGTACCCCGTTGGTTTCTGCTCCTGTGGGGGGCAGCTGCAGCAGAGGATGGACCCTCCAACCAGCAGCAGGGCTGCGGCAGCCCAGCCCAGATACAGCGCTGCCCCAATCTCCATCTTCTGGCCAGAAAGGATGAGGGGACTGTAGAACTCAACAACGATGGTGTGTGCTGACCAGCAGACGGGCACCAGCTGGGCCAGAGCCGCTGTGATGAACGCCCCGCCAGAGGAAGCCATCACCCTGGCTTTAACACCCTCTTCCTCAATACAGTTGGTGCACTTTGCTCCCACCATGGAGATGAGGAGAGCCACCAGTCCCACGACGATAGAGACGACGGTAAGTGCCCTGGCGGCCTGCAGGTCCTGAGGTAAGGCCAGCATGGAGTCGTAGACCTTACACTGCATCTGACCAGTGCTCTGGAACACACAGTTCATCCATAGGCCCTCCCAGTACACCTGAGCTGTGACAATATTGGCACCAATGAAGGCGGAGACCCTCCACATCGGCAGGGCGCAGCTGACCACACTCAGCGCCCAACCGAGCACCGACAGAGTGACGCCAACTAGTTCAAGTCCAAAAGACACCATCGTGCACCCAGACAGGCGTGCTTTACACTTTACACTTTACTTTACAACACTCCTTTATTTCTGCTTTCGCTTATTTTGGTTCCACTTCCTTTCTGTTTCCCTTTTATCCCTATTATTTCCCAGGAAATATTTGAAGGCCTTCTTAATTTTGTCCTTTAAGCTCCAGGTATGCCTCCTCCTCCAGCTCCAGCTGTAGCTGCTGCACCTGAATCCAGACGATTTGTCACACTGTTCTTCCTCTACAAACACAATGTTCCTGCTGTGTACGTGATCACTCAGATAATGTGTTCCTGTGTTCTGCTGCTCTTAAGGAGTCAACGACCCTTATCTGTGTATTTTTTATTACTATTACTGGTCAAGTCCTCCTAAGAGATGACATCACTTGCCACCCTGAGCCAATCAGGTGAGTCCTGGGCATTGGCCTCATTTACCACCTGGGTGTGTGGGTGCTTTTTCAAATAAAGAGTATTTTTATGGGTTAACCTTTTACCCATGGTAGCTCTGGGTGTGTCTGCTTTATTGCTGTCAGTAGGTAATGAGTGGCCATGGCAGAATTTGCAATGTGGTTGATATGTGACCACATGAGCCCATAACAGATACAAACATTTATTATAATATATATATGTGTGTGTGTGTGTGTCTGTGTATAAGTGTATAAGTATTTATTCTTTGTTGTGATGTGTCTGGACAAAAACATTATACATACAGCTTTTTGTCACAACACAGTGAGATGTTGGGGGCTCTTGTATTTTTTGTGCCATGTCTTCCTGTTTTATTTTGAAATCCACCTCCCTTCTCGTTTCAGATCACTTGCCCTTCCCATGTGTGTCACCTGTCTCCATGATCCCTGGTTGTCTCCACCTGTTCCCCGTTAACCAATCTATGTGTTTATATAAGTTCTGTTTTCCCCTTTGTCCCGTAATGAAGCGTTTCATATACTTATTGTCATAGCCACAGTGTGTTTTGTTTTCTAAGTTGTTGTTTTTTTGCCATGCCTCGAATGAGAGATTTTCTGTTGATACTTTCTAGTTTGTTGATTGTATTGAGATGATTGTTTATAGCCTTTTTCCTCTGTTTTGATTGATGGTTTCCTTTTTGTTTCATAGTATAAAGATATTGTTTTATAGCCTTTTGATTTGCCTCATCATGAGTGATTTTGATTTCATTAGATTTGTAAATCATTGCAGTGTTTTCCTCTGGAGTGTTTTTTTGTTATATAAAATAAATTGGCTCATTGAAACCTCTGCCATTGAGTCCCGGCCTGACACTTTTACAGCAGAGATGTGTAATCTACTATCTCCACTGGGTCACAATGGGTAATCATACAGTAAAATCTTAGTTAATGTCAAACTAGACATCCTAAGAATATATTTTATAGATGTGTAAAGATAGCTTCTTGAACCAGCTGTACTTTCTTTAGTTTTTGAAAAATGGGCCCAACAGTGTCTTTGTTTTTATGTTGTGGAGCCTTTATGACACAACCTACAATATATTAACTTTTCAGCAACAACAGTTTGATGCATGCATAAAGCTAAACTGAAATATGTTAGTCCGTCCAGTGTATCCCACATGTTGAGATTTTACTTGTGGTGTTAATTAGTCAAACAAAGGTTTACAAATGGCAAGGTTACAGTGTTCTTTGCAGGAAAATATACAAAAAAACACACAAGGTCCTCTTATTGGGAACACTTGTAGAGCTTTAATTTATTCTGTCTGTTCATGCTCCTGCTGTCATGATGTCATACACCACTCCAGTCTGTCTTTAGTGTACAAGCAGAGTTGTTAAAGTGTTGAATAGTTTGTGGTAAGTGCAGAGCCCCTGAGATTTAAAGGCTCTGGTTAGATGTTTTGACAGCAGGAACTTCCTCGGCTTGTCTTCCACGGGAAGAACCTGTCTGGATTAAGTTTCAGGTATATTTGTTCAAGTACGGGAACTGATTGGTCAAACAACCAAAGCAAAGAAGTGCTCTAGTATCGACAGTTTAGGATAAGGGAGGACATTTTTCTTTGTTTGACAACGTTAAAAGTAAAGGTTTCACTTTGTGTTGTGGGCTTCCTGACTTGTTTTAAAAATGACAAGAAAAAAAAAAGAGAGAGCTCGACCAAGCTGAGAGCATGAGCGAGAGACAGAGAATGAACAAAGTCTGTGAATAAGAGAAATAAAATGTCATTTTCTCAAAATTTGGATGACCCCAGAAAAATCCCTGATGTAAACCAGCGATGAATCACTATCCATATCCATGTACATTTACGCCATTAAGTCTAACAGCTTTGTCCAAGCAATAACTACAGTGCCTGTTGCCACTATCACAGTCTGGCACACTTTTATCTTGTATACATGTAACACTATCACACTTTAATATTAGTCTAACACGTCTGCAATCGAACAGCTAATGGTCAAGCAATCCCGATAAGATAACTCCTGATAAAAGTCAATTCATCGGGATCATTTTTGTATTTAGGAAGCAAAACAAATAATCTACTAACAATTCAAGTCAATGCGAGTCGAATACTATCAAAGTTCTTATTTGCATGTTTAAACAAGAAATATTTGATCTTGGAGGCGTTACTTGATAGCTACATTGTATAGCTCCAGGACATGGCACTGACATATTATTGTCTTATAAAAGCAAAGTTCTTTATTTGCACACAGCACAAGTATCGATCATTTGAAGTCAATTTCCTGGTCACCTGACAAATTATTAAAATCTGATATATTTTAGCTGTGTTTTCTGTGTGTATCTTATTGTTTATGGGAAAACAGCTGTCTGCTGCTTCTAGCACATCAAACCTGCACAACTGCCCCTTTTAAATGTTGTTAATATAGAGAAAATGCAATTAGTGGATTAAAAAAAATATATATAACAGAAACAACAATCTAAAATCCTGTAACATAATACAGGCCCCATGGTGACCTGGAGAAGTTTCTGCCAATATTAAAAAACACCCGTTGTCTCTTAGCATTTAAACTTTCGAACCCATTAATCATGCAGTCCTGTGCGGTACCCTAACAAATTACTTGCCGTATATCAGAAAGGAAGTGGAGGTTTTCTTGTTTTTCAACTACATGACCAACCAACTCCTTATTAGGACATTATATAGATACCACATGTTCTACAATCATATATCAGTAAAAGAGGGTGTCAAAGTTTCCTTGTTTTCTTCTCAACCCTATGGCCCCAAACATTTTCTGACCAGAACATTCCTTTGCTGAAAAACATACAAAAACATATCATAGATACCACAAAACTGAAGCTGCAGTATTGGTTAGCAACAGTTTGTGATGTTGACATTTGATCTTGATTGTTGAAAAAATAGAGAAATATAGAGTTTCTCAACATATTCACCAATTTCTGCATTTGGAATAGGAAGAAGGCAAAAGTGAACAAAAAGTGAATATTGGATTTACATTCACAAGGTGACCAGAAACACAACTTTACTGATATGGGGACTTTACGAAGTATCAACTTAAAATGTGATGATATATCAATGCCATGTTTACAACTTGTTTTTTTATTGCTCCAAAGTGTCTAAAAAAGAAAAAATAAATCAGTTATTGCAGGTTTAAGTACATTTCCATGTTATTGAAAAAAAAAAACTGGCTTACAAATTCTGCAACGATTCCTGATCTGTGTAGTTAGGAAAGTTTCACTCAGCAGACTATGGCTTTATCCCCCATGATGCACTTTGAATAATGAGTTTGAGTTAGCAGAAGGATTACCAATTTCCTGGTTGTTTACTCTCATGTGTCTACATGGATTTGTGAGTACACAAATGATCTAACAGGAAATCCAACTAGGTGTGTGGAAACAGTGTTTCAGAGGGCATATTGTATGAACAACAGGTTATCTATTTGGTTGACTGCCAAAGAAAATTAAGATAGCATGAGTATTGCCAACACACTGCTCACAGTAACCTAAATACAGAGAGGGAGTCTGTTATAAAATATCCTTCCAGAGTGGAAGTACTGATACTGTGCTACTGGAAGAGCTGTAAAAACCCAGAGTACAACTGTAATACATGTAAGTGACATAATGATGTAGAATTTGTAGTTTTCATTCATAACCATGTTTGTTTGTTTTATTTTGGTTTGGGTTTTTTTTCACGTTAGCAGGGATTTCAGTGTGCCAAATGTAAAAAGTTCAAGCAACAAAACCTGAGTCAAAACATAGTTTTAAAAAAAATCCTTGAATCGAGAAAACTGTGATGCTCAGTGATAAGTTTCTATGTAATATATTACTTTAACTCCGATAATTCACTCATTCATAATTAAAAAAATATTTATATTTGCTGGACCCGGAGAGGCATGATTACACAATGGTCACAGTTGACAAGCATGAAACTTGTGGAAACTAGAAACTGAGACACCTCCTTTTCGATCGTATTATGGATAGCAAGCTCTTAAACTGTCTTTCTAACACAATCAGCTAGTGGTTGTATAATCTAATAAAAACTGTTGGCCAGAGTAGGCCTTATAAATATGCTACACCCACATGTAAACAAAGCAACAGCGTATATTTACAGCACCACATTAATGTGTATTTGTCAAAATTTAACCCCGTCGGTATTTATAATCTCTTACTGACAATCTCAATCTCAGATCAAACTGGTTCTTTCAAAATAAAGATGGGGATTTCCACCGGCAGCCTTTTTATTAGGTCACCGGTCAGGGGTGACACTGCGAGCGGACTTTCAGTTACTAAGTGATAGGTTCTTTGAATGAGTGGGGGGCCTTGGATTTAATGGCTGTGTAGAGATTTATGGACACATTCAAAACTGCAGTTAAAAGCTCTTTGAACACTGGGTAATGTCATACTTTCGACATCCTTCTTTCTCTTTGTGTAGCGAAAAGTCCAGAAGTTGTGTGTTTTGTTTTACTACATCATGTGAATATATATAAAACAAAAGATAAGATTTAGGTTGCCATTCTGTCTGCATATGTTTCCTGTGACTCACTAATGTACCTCCAAGTGACTCTTCCAGTTAGAATTAGAGCAGACAACACACACACACACACAAGCAAAGATGACAGGTTACAAGCTGCTGCCCCCTTTGGATAAAGTGAAGAATGGCAGACAGAAGAGCCAAACAGACTTGAACATCGTGTCAAGGTTACACCATTTACCAGTAGTGGATGAGGTATTCACGTCTGTTACTTAATGAGGTAATAAAAGTACTAATACGACACTATGAAAATACTTCACTACAACTAAAAGTCATGCATTCAAAACCTTAGTTAAGTAAAACTATGTATTATCAGCAGAATGTACTTAAAATTTCAAAAGTAAAAGTATACACTATGTAGAAAATGCTCCCTGTCTGTGTTTAACTATTACATACGGTGTTTTTGGATTCATATTACTGCAGCATTAATGTGAATTTTACAGCAGTGGTTATTTAAGCTTGTGCATCATATGCTTGTAATGTCTCTGTCCTGTTAACAAGCTCAGAAAAACAGTTCTGTTTTAAACTTTGTGACAATGCATCTTCCAGCTAATTTAAATAGAGTTTTAAATAGTTTTTGATTAAAAAGCAGGATATTTTCTCAATCCATAAAGGAATATTTCATGTAGTTGAAATAAAAAGTATAATATTTGCCTCTGAGATGTAGTGGAAAAGAAGTAAGAAGCCTGCCTAACCGTACATCATACATCATATCACCCATACTTACACTGACCCTCCTTTATTGCCCTTGCCCGCTCCGCCCACAACAGTTTCCCATAAATATCAAGTACAAGCTCTTTCCCTGTGAACTCTTGTGAACAAAAAAACCTTACATGTTAACACTTCACACACACAATCAGCCCTCAGTCTGGTTCACAGAACACACACACACACACACACACACACACACAGGCTGAACATGAAAGAGTTTTTTGCAAAACAGACCTCAGCCTTTATGTCACATAGTTTCTTCATTTTTCATTTAGATATTTTGCTCTCAGTAAATCTGACATGTTACTTTGATAAATTTGATTCTGTTTCTCAAAGTAAAAAAAAACAACCTAACAACACATTTCAAGGCTGCATGTGCGACTCTGTGTAACTTCTGTCTGATTTCATGAGTGAGGATCAACCTGCATTGTACACAAGACTGACAAGTTATATATCTCCTCACTAAAATGAATTGATAGAGGTTTATACCTAATATTTCAAAGACATCACAATTATTTAAAAGTTAAAGCGCTGGGAAGTAAATTATTGATAGATATGCTACTGTAGTAGAAAGTTCAGTCTCCTTGAAATTATGTATACATACAACTAATTTACAAAAGGAAATATGTTTGAGTAAAAATTATTACCTCGCAGATTTTTTTTTTTTTATAAACATAATGACATGTTTTTACCGAATATTGCAAAATATTAAAACAGAAATATATTTTCTTCATTGGAAAAAATTAAGTCACTGAACAGAATCCTGTCACATCTTTCTCAAAACATATTTGATGAAACGAATTAGTAGAAAACAAACCATATTTGATCAGACTGACATTTGTGTTTGTTATTTAAAACAGTGTGAGTCATCGCTCACTCATGACATTACTCCACCCTCCTGCCGCCGGTTAAGGCAAAACCGGAGATGGGGGGAGGGAAAAAGACGATAGAAACAACTGCAAGCAGCCTTTCGTTAATGGTTATACTGTATTCAAATTGTGTGTTTGATTCTGCGTATAGCATGTCATGCTACAGCAATTTCACCTGTTTTCTTTTATTAAAGACAACACGGGTGGGGCAAGGTAAACCGGTTGTGGGTAAGTGGAGGTGGGGGTGGACATGACGAGCAGGGGACAGTTGGTGACGCTGAGCTGTTTTCCTCCATGGCCACTCCTTTCTCTGAGAGGAGATCATATGTACCTGTTCTCCCTAAAATTCTCTCTCATTCAGCAAACTCACTTGAGCAACAGAAGAATTCAGAGACAGAGACATATAATCCACAGGCTTACGTCACTGCGACAGAGGAATTACAAAAAGACCTTTCAAGTGACAAACAAAAAAAGAGCAAGAAGTTTTATTTGAAAGAACTCAAAGGCAAATCAGTTGACCATGGTGTCTGCTGGGTTTCAAATCCTGGGCTCGGCCCTGGGGATCCTGGGCTGGATTGGTGCCATCGTTACCTGCGCTCTTCCCATGTGGAAAGTCAGTGCCTTCATCGGCAACAACATCATCACCGCACAGACAACCTGGAAAGGTCTCTGGATGGATTGTGTGGTCCAGAGCACAGGCCAGATGCAGTGTAAGGTCTATGACTCCATGCTCGCCCTCAGCACCGACCTCCAGGCTGCCCGGGCTTTGACCGTCATCGCCATCTTGGTGGGCATCATGGCTATCCTGCTGTCTGTGGCTGGTGGGAAATGCACCAACTGTGTGCAAGATGAGGTGTCCAAGGCCAAGGTGGGCATTGCATCCGGTGTTTTGTTCATTATAGCTGGAGTCCTCTGCCTGATCCCTGTGTGCTGGACAGCCCATACCACCATCAGTGCCTTCTACAACACGCTGATTGACAGCTCCCAGAAGAGAGAGCTGGGTCCTGCGCTCTTTATTGGGTGGGGAGCAACTGCTTTGATGCTGATTGGAGGAGGGATACTCTGCTGCAACTGCCCCCCTAAGGATGAGGACTCTTACACAGCCAGGTACAAAGCTGCTCGATCGGAGGCCTCAGCTCCGACATCCAACAAAGACTATGTCTAACAAAAATCATCTGGAGACTAACAAAAAAAAACAAAAAAGCACCATTTACTGAGTCAGGTGTACTGGTGGTACTGGGTTGTGAGTATTCATATTTCAGGACTTTAATTAAGAAAAACATATTCCTGAGTTTTACCTTTTGAAGAGGAACCACGCCTAAGGGGTGAATTCGATTATTGTATGTTAACAGAGTTACTTGTATTTGCATTTGTCATTTGTTTGTCTTTTATTATTAATATAAATATTCTGTAACCTTGGTACTTTTTTTATTGTTTTTCAATGTATATTTGGGTTGGTTTTATGAACCATGTGTATGAGATCCATGACGTGCCAGTTGATACTATAAATAAAT
Organism: Pampus argenteus; assembly: GCA_036937835.1. Taxonomy (NCBI): domain Eukaryota; kingdom Metazoa; phylum Chordata; class Actinopteri; order Scombriformes; family Stromateidae; genus Pampus; species Pampus argenteus. The sequence goes on from CM072874.1 coordinate 10,233,230, forward strand.
ATTTTGTTTAGAAATCCTAGATCACTTGTCTTTCCTCTTTATTCTCATATACATTCACACAGCAGCTGCATTCAAGTGGATTCAACTGGTCTTAAAATGGAACTAGTGAATAAATGATTTCATCAAACATCACTGTTTGACTGCGGTGCGTAAGACACAAAACAAAACCCCTTCAGCATTTGAGAAACATCTATTGTCTGACTTTCCGGTCGATCAGGTTTAGGTGTGGCAGGAAAAAGGTCATGATGTCTTTCTTCAAACTGTGAGCCTGGGCAAAAATCTACTTTATATGAACATACAGGCATTCATTAAGAGAGTACATATTGAAATTATGGGAAATATTTATATTACTTTGCTTTTATCTTGAGGTTTTTATCCTGCAACACATATTAGTTAGTTCTTGATCCAGTTTTGTAAAATAATCAATTTCTTTTCACTAAGACTGTATTCTAACTCGCACCCCTTAGTTCAACACTCAAACCTAAAACAATACCGTGTGTCTGAGATAGTCAGGGTGATTAGCTTAAATGTAATGTAAATAAAAAAAACTAGTATTACTTTCAGAAAAATCCACTTCCTGGTCAGTTTGAGCCAAATGCACTGACCCAAACTCTGAAGTTGAGTGTTTGCTTAAATATTTACCTGTGTGAGTGGGCCAAGCGTATATATTTGTGCCCAAGAGTGCGTACAAACTGTGTTTGTGTGAGTATAGGTGGGATCTGGAACTATTGTTCCCAGTCTCAAATCTTTGCTTAAGGTAACAAAGCATGAATGTTTGTGAACAATGAACAGAGAGAAAAGAAGGGTTGGGGATATCAGGTGTCAGTTTTCCCCTTTTGTGTGGGAGCACAGAAACTCCACCCAGAAAGTTTGACCACAACAGGAGGCAGCTATCTTCTCACCTCACCTTGAGATCTCACTGGACCAGAGCACAGCAAACACTTCCTCCAGGTGTGAGAGTTGGACTTAAACCTATTAAGGCTAAACTAGAAAAATCCTGCAGTGCTTTTATGCATTCAGTAGCCAACAATCTTCAACAAGTGAACATTTTAGCAAGAACGGTGGTTCCTTTCTTCTAATTACCTGTGTGGAAGTCAAGTCGTGGCTGCAGTGGTGTAACCATGGTGTCTCAGGGCCTCCAAATCATGGGTGTGCTGCTGGCCTTCATCGGTTGGCTGGGCACCATCATCACCTGTGCTCTGCCCATGTGGAGGGTCACCGCTTTCGTTGGGGCAAACATCGTCACTGCCCAGGTCATCTGGGAAGGCCTGTGGATGAACTGTGTGGTTCAGAGCACAGGACAGATGCAGTGTAAGGTGTACGACTCCATGCTGGCCCTGCCTCAGGACCTGCAGGCCGCCAGGGCCATGGTGGTCATCTCTGTGATCGTCGGCGTGTTCGGCGTCCTCATGGCTGTGGTTGGAGGAAAGTGCACTAACTGCATGGATGACGAGTCGTCTAAAGCCAAAGCCTGCATCGTGTCTGGGGTGATCTTTATAATAACCGCCTTTCTGATTATGATTCCAGTGTCGTGGTCAGCTCACGCGGTGATCAGGGACTTTTATAACCCCTTGGTGATCACAGCTCAGAGGAGGGAGCTTGGAGCTGCACTTTATATGGGCTGGGGCTCCTCTGGGCTGCTGCTGCTGGGAGGAGGCCTGCTCTGTAACAACTGCCCCCCAAAAGAGAGCAGACCCTACGTACCTGCCAAGTTTGCCCCTGCCAGGGCCGTATCCTCAAATGTGGACTATGTCTGAGTGTAAGCTGCAGCATAAGATGTTTTGGGTTTTTTTTTTACTTTAAATTCTGTTACCAAAAAAGGTGCTTAAAGTTGCCGAGGCTGAAAAAAAACAAGAAAAAGAAATCTTTTTATTGTGTAGTTGGTTGATAATTTGATTGAGATTTAGATTGTTTCAGTAGTCATATAATGCTAAAACAGCATTTCAGATGTAGTGAGTATACACTGTTGACTGCCAGTTTTCTCATGACACATTTATATTCATGTGTCTTGATTATACTTTTTCACTTATAAACAATTCCTCAGCTGTGAATTTAAAACACGGTTCTCTGAAACGATTTACTCATTAGGAATAAATACCTACTAAGTGTTGTTTTATTCATTCAGACTGAATGGAGTGATGTTAGAGTTAAGAGTGAGAGGTTGTGAAAATTTTCTAAAGCGCATTAAGATATTGGACAAAGTGCCCTTGAAATCAGTTGCAAAGCTTTTTTCTTTTACTTGTATAATGATATAATGATCACCACTGGACTATCAAATAAAGCCTCTTTATTCATACTGTTCATGATGTCTTTCTTCTGTGTCTTAATTTCACTCTGCAGCTGTAGAAAAACTTAACACACGGTAAAAAACTTTAACTGTGATGATAAGGCATTCAGGAATTCAAAGGAGTAGACTCCGGGGAATTTACTGTATCTGGTTGAGATGTTTGCCACGCTGTAATCGACTGTCCTTGTATTCAGACATTAATTTACAGTTTCTGTCTTGAGTAAAATGGATGTCACTGCCAGAGACAATGGTGTGCTGTGTATGCTTGGATTCATGTTGCTAAGAAACTACTTTATATCTCCAAAGAATGGGATATTTACACTTTTGTCCAGCAAGAGCACATTTGCCAAGTCTTGTCAGGTTGATGTATCCTAAAACCTTCTTTTTTGTTTACAGATACTTCCAATTGTAACCACACTGACAAGCAAAATAATGGGCAGCTGTAAATTGTCACTACTGCGTCCATTTTGGCTACTCAGCGGTTGTAAATCAGAGGTGAAGTATTCAAAAGTAGCAATACGACAATCTAATAAAAATAATCCTGTACACATAAAAGGTCATTTATTCAAGATTCTGCATAATTAAAGAACAGATGTAGTAAAGCAGCATTCAAATGTTGTAACTGCAAATATTTTATATAGCCTACTTACAAGTAGGCAAGTTAATCTACAACAGTGCATCTCTTTATATAAGCAGATCATATAAAATATCATCATTTAAATTAGATAAATACAGCTGAGTAAAAAGTACATTTTTCTCTCTAAAATGTAGTGAAGTAGAAGTATAAGTACTATAAAATGATAACATATTCCAGGAAACAATGTTAAAAGAAACAACGTTGACAAAAATACTGTTTATTATTTTAATGAAAAACAAATCTCGCATGACAAACATTTCTTTCTTGAAGTGCTTTACGAACAAGAAGTCAGACAGAAATAATACTGAAATTATAACACAAAACACAGACTGAGAAATCTTGACAAATCATGAGTCTGTGTTGTTATTCTAACATGGCACGTACCTCATAAAGTCTCTTTCAGAAACAAATGGCCAAAGTATGTTAGTCAAAGGAAGTTAGTCACAATTCAAATCACAATTTGTACAATGAAGTGCTGCCTCTTGTATCAGACGAATTCCTTGCCGGGTGTTGTGGATTTAGGTGGCGAATACTTTGCTCCACCGTAGCGGTCTCCTCCTGATGGGCACTGACAGCAGAGGAGAGCCCCACCAATCAGTAGCAGCCCTGATGCTCCCCAGCCCATGTACAAACATGCACCCAGCTCCCTCCTCTGAGCGTCAGGAACCATGGGGTTGTAGAAGTCTTTTATGATAGTATTGGCAGGCAGGGACACAGTCACCAGACACAGAGCCCCACTCAGGATGAAGAAAACACCTGCAGAGATGGCCACTCTGGCCTTCGCTGCTTTGTCCCCAACACAGGTGGTGCATTTCCCTCCCACCACAGAAAGCAGCAGTCCGAACAGAGAGAACAGAATGGCAATGACGACCATGGCCCGCGCCGCCTGGAGGTCTGGAGGCAGGGCCAGCAGGGAGTCATAGACCTTACACTGCATCTGGCCCGTGCTCTGCACCACACAGGTCATCCACAGTCCTTCCCAGATGGTCTGAGCCACCACGATGTTGTTCCCGATGAAAGCAGACACCTTCCACATGGGCAGCATACAGATCAGTATGTTTCCAACCCATCCAAGCACCGCCAACCCGACGCCCAAAATCTGCAGCCCCAAAGATGCCATTTGCTGTTGTTCCTTGTCTTTCTCTTTCTGTATCTCCGGTTTGCAACTAAAAGCTTTTCAAATGAGGGGAAGTTTTATACGACCCCCAGACGCCTCAGATGGAGCAGCCTCCTCCTGTGGGTGGGCTTTGGTTTCATTGCTCAGATATAAACATCCATCATGCTGTCTTTGAGTACAGGGGTGGTACTCTCCTACAGAGGCCCCATGATGCCTCAGCAGAGCTCTCAGAGAGATATAACTGTGTGGTTCAGTTAAAAATAAAAAATTAAAATGCAGCTTTATGGACTGAAAAATATACTATAGAACATTAACTTTGTTCAAAATGTGAAATATCGCTTCATCATGCAAACATAATTGGTTAGTCAACTGAAAAACAAAAGAAACAAACAAAAAAACAGCCAACAGGTTGGATGAGCTCACTGGTTAATGAGCACAGGTGGGATCATTCAGCTTGATTACTGAACTGGTAAAACAACATGGAATAAGTCTAATGTTCATGGTCTTTTAAAATGTAATAGGAGATAATGTTTCAAGTGTTGCACAAATCGCATGTGAAAATACATAATGTTTCTTCCCATATCACACGTGAGTCATCTTACTCAAACCAAATAGCATCACTTGAGAGAGAAGAGAGACTTCACTGGTTCGCAATTCAAATGCACACATATTGGTTTCTGACTCACTTAAAGACCACAGGTGTTTTCAGTTTGCCCAATTTTACAACAACCAATCAGGAGAAAGCATGACCTGCCATGTGGGTATAAAAGCTGTAGGTGAGCAACAAATGTCAGTGCTTCATTACTGGTGAGGTTGTTGCTGTACACTGAGAAAAACGATACAACGATGGCATCTGCAGGTCTCCAGATCTTTGGCATCTTCCTGGCAACCATTGGCTTTCTGGGAGACATCATCATCTGCGCTCTGCCCATGTGGAAGGTCTCTGCCTTCATTGGGAATAACATTGTGACAGCGCAGATCTTCTGGGAGGGCCTGTGGATGAACTGTGTGAAGCAGAGCACTGGCCAGATGCAATGCAAGATTTATGACTCCATGCTGGCTCTGCCACGTGATCTGCAGGCCGCCCGGGCCCTGGTCGTGATCTCCATCCTCGTTGTCTTCATGGGAATCCTGCTTGCAGTCGCAGGGGGGAAGTGCACCAACTGCCTTGAAGATGAGGTGGCCAAGAGCAAAGTAGCCGTTGCTGCGGGGGTGTTCTTCATCGTCGGTGGTATCCTGTGCCTAATCCCTGTGTCCTGGTCTGCTAATGAGGTCATCAGGAACTTCTACAGCCCCATTGTGACCGACGCACAGAGGAGGGAGCTCGGTGCGTCGCTGTTCATCGGCTGGGGCTCGGCAGGACTCCTGCTAATTGGAGGTGTGCTTCTCTGCTGTCAGTGTCAGCAGCAGAAGGATAGCAGATACTCTGTCAAATATTCTGCTCCTCGCTCAGCAACCAGTGGAGGAGCCTATGTTTGAAATGCCTGCAAGTACTCCTAGTCTGCATTTTTGTCTTCTCAGTTCCTGGGACTGTTAAACTCTTTTATTCTGATTCTGCTTTATTTTAATAAAATTTAACTTTTTAATATAACTGTTTTTGTGTCTGGGTGTTGTGTGGTTTGCCCTGTCAATGACTTGACAAAGGTTTTAAGATGGTTTGGGGTTAAATACTGCCAGTTAAATTCAACTTGTTAATGTTTTTTTTGGCAGACATTTTGGTTTGTCAATGCGTCGTGCTCGTGGAGGGAAACCCCGTATCGGTGCGCGTATCGCTTTGCTAAAGTCACGTGACAATACAGAAACTGTTTCGAACTGACACAGACGCGCCAAACTGTTTATAATGAAGCGCATCTGTCAATAGGATGCATTTAACTAAACTGACTTCTTTTTTTTTTGACAGAAAACGAGAAAAAAAAGTCCATCCTGATTCCACTTGAATTCAAAGTGACTTGGTTTACTATTTTCTGCAGGTAGAGAGTTTGCATCAAAAAAGCAGAACTTCAAAACGCTAAAACTATTTTAAATTAAAAAAAAAAGTCGAGTAGCATCGTTTCATAACACGTTCACTTAGATTTTAACATTACATGTTCACATTATTTGACTATCTAAAAATGTCAGATTTTAAATATATGAAATACAATAAAAATTACAATGACTTAAATTAAATTGTATATAATTGGTCGTCAAATGAGTCAGTTCAGTCTAACTAGGATGCCTGTAGAGATTTTTAAGATCCAGCAGGTGTCAGTATTCAGTGATATACTGACACCTGCTGGGCCTTCAGGCCTGACATTTTAACTTGGCAGAGCAGCAGAAAAATCTTACTAACTGTACTCATAATCCACATGTTGCAGGTTGAGCATTTAAAATGTAATTCACAGCAAACTCTGCTTGATCATTTACCTATACATATTAATCTGGCCCGTTATTTTCAGTCCATTAATGTACAATTTATACTCCTTATGCAACATTTAATACACTTGAGTGTTTAAACATGAGATCAATGTTTTAATTAACCTGAAGATATGAGCAAGCCTACCTTTACATTTCTGGACATGGTTAAAAATTTGTGATCAAAGCTGTTCGCTTTGGCGCACAAAGACGTTTTTCAAACACAACTCGCTTTTGTTAACAGGTTTCTCCTCCTACTCAGTCACACCGAGCAGGAATCAGGACAAGCAGGAAACCTGAAACAGCTCAGTCCCTGTTGTTCTTCCTTTGTGCACCTGGACACAGCTAAACACAACCAGCAGTGTTTTACAACTGAGTGAAAACTCAACTGATCTGCAGCTCAACAGATTTATTTTTTTCTTCTTCTGTTTTTGACTTTGTGGCAAGCCTAAATACATGCCTTGGATTTGGCTTTTGACAAAATGCGGACTCAGCTCGTTGGTATTTGTCTGGCAATCATTGGCCTTCTTGGCACCATTCTCATCTGTGGACTGCCCATGTGGAAGGTGACAGCCTTCGTCGGGGCAAACATCATCACCTCTCAGGTCTTCTGGGAAGGTTTATGGATGAACTGTGTGATCCAGAGCACGGGTCATTCGCAGTGTAAGGCCTATGACTCCGTTCTGGCTTTACCACAAGGACTGCAGGCTTCCAGGGCTTTGATCTGTGTCTCCATTGCTGTAAGCGTGGTGGCCATCGGACTCACTGTGGTCGGGGCCCGCTGCACCAACTTCTACCGTGACGACTGGCGGGCCAAATCCAATATTGGCGTGTCGGGAGGTGTGGTGTTTATAATTGCAGGGCTCCTGTGTATTATTCCTGTCAGCTGGTCAGCTCACAGCATCATCACAGGTTTCTATAACCCCTTGGCCACCAACGAGAGGAGAGGAGAGCTGGGGGCGTCCATATATGTGGGCTGGGCATCTGGAGCTCTGCTCGTAATTGGTGGAGGGATCTTGTGTAGCACTTACAGATGCTGAGGCAGAGAAGAAGTGAGAGAAGAGCGGAGAGAAAATGGACAGAAATGTGAAATTTGACTCAGCCTCTGAATATGACTCCTTTTTTTAACATTTCTTTCAACCTTGGTTGATTGCACTATACTGACATTTTACAACAAATCATCTTTTTTAAAATACTAAACAAGTGTAGCATGTGAAAAGTAGAATAAGTTGCATTTGTTTTTAGTCTTTAATGTGAAAAATGAAAAAAAATGAAGTATAATAGATGTGATATTGGGATTGTTTGCCAAAAAAAAAAGATGTTTTGTGAAGTTTTATAACATGAACTGTTTAGCACAAACTATGAATGATGCAAGAATAATCAGTTTTTAAGACCTTTAAAGACTGTTGGCGTCACATTTAATCATACTCTTATGCAGTATTTGTCTTTCTTTGCTTGAGATGAAGATTGTTTTAGGAATTGAAACAAAATAAAGAAAACAACTAAAATGTCTAAAATGTTCACTGTCAGACTTTCCTCAGTAACTGAACTACGCCACGCCAAGAGGCTTGTATATTTGTATACTAACAAACCAATAAATTCACCTTGTGTATTATTATTTTTTGCACAGAAAGTTTTTGTCTCGATTATTATTCGTTTCATTAGTATATTAGATAATTTTTTTAAGTCCTTTTTTTTTTTTAGCATATTACAAAACGTATTTGTATTCAAATAAAATTCTCTCCAGAGATACAGCATATAATACTCAAAAAACAAAAACATATTAGTTTGAGAAGCTCAGTGGACTACACCATGGTATTTTAGTTTGAATGTGTATAAAAGCCTGAAAAACTTGACTTGTAACATGTTTGCATTTGTCTGTTGATTTTTGTCATATGACTACTTAACATAACAGCAAAGCATAACAGATGCTGAGAGAAACTCTCCATTTCAACAGAAGCAAGTCAAGGGACGTGTAATCTTCATGTAGTTTTTTCTCCAAAGAAATAACACATTTGTTTTGTCACAGGGAACTTTTAGTGAATTTGCTTGCTTTTGACTTTTCTTCTTCTGGTTTTAATTTACTGCTGTATAACTGTATGTTTTTCAGATGGGAGGGCAGGGTAAACAATTAGGGGGCCTGACACTGGGTATGATGGGCATTTTAGGAGTGTGTGTGACATGTGGACTGCCGATGTGGCGTGAGACAGATTTTGTTGGAGCCAACATTGTAACTGCACAATCGGTAAGTCTTCAAAGAAAAGTGTATTTGAAAGGAAAAACAAAGTTCTTATTGTAAATTGTATAATTTCCCATTAACTTGGCCAGCAGCACTGATATACCATGTTATATATGCAGTTAACAACAAAAACACCTTTCAGATTGTCTGAAATACTATGAAAATGTGGTGGTAAAAATCAGCAAAGCGTGGACGGTCAATGTGAAAGCATGAAGAGTTTGTTATAGTGTGCTTCTCTCTGTCTCTGTGTTAGGTGTGGGATGGTTTGTGGTTGCACTGTGTCGTCCAGGCTACAGGTCAGATGCAGTGTAAGAGACAGACAAGCACAAGCATCACTATGACCCCCGATATCCATGCTGGACGTGCCCTCACATTGATATCCATCGTCGCTGGCCTCCTGGGCTTTATTGTCAGCCTCCTGGGAGGAGGTGTGGCCAACTGTAGTGGAGCTCCACCTGATCCCTCTGAGTCTCCGTCCACATCCTCCAGCAGGAAGAAGGTGCTGGAGTTGTGAACATAACTACATGTTTGTGTCTGTAAAGAAACGCTGTATAGTTTGTGGCAATTAACTTCTCAGGGGGCCTATGGGGAAGGGAATTGAGCTGTGAGCTATTGATCCCGTCATGTCTCACACTCTCTGGTTTGCTGTCAGTAATATTGTGATAATTTAATTGAACACAAATTTATTTAAGAATATACACTATGTAGGCATCAACTTGAATTTTGAGAAATGAGAACGTTGTATTTTTTGACAGCATAACCTGCAGAAACTAAAAAAGGATAACTATCAAAATATTTGAGTTGTAAAATTAGTAAGTAAAACAACATTAAATGACTTCACATTGCCAAAGATTGAGGCAATTGAGGCTTTTGCTCTATGTAATGCTTCGTAATGCACTCACCCTTTCTTAGTCACTGGATGGCGCCACATGAAGTCCTGTGTGCTTGCAGTCAAAGTTAAATGTTGCCGAGTAACACACTGAAATAATAAATAAATAACATAGACCTATTCTGTTGTTTTTGGTGTGAGGATGTGTTGAAAATGTCTGTATTAATGTGAAAGCCCCGTTAAAACCCCTGATGAATTTTGCCCACTCTTAGTATCGAGTGTTAAAAAGATGCATTTTTCACTGCTTTTTCCATGATGGTCTGATTCATTTTTCTACAAACAAAATAGGGGTTTTAAAAATGAATTTTTGAAAAAAAAGTTTTGCTGATTACCATTTAAAGTCTGAAATGACAATCATTTTACACTGAAATCACCTTTTGCAGTCAGAAATTATGTCAGTGTCTTTTAATGCATTGCATGCATATTCTTTATATCAAAAGGAAGTAAAGGGTATTTTGGGAAATATGAGAAATGCTATTTATTTTCTTCCTGACATATTTCTAATGAAGCACACTCAGTAGAGTCACTGACATCTTTTGTTTTTCCAGGCGTGCCTGCTGGGTGGTGCTCTGTGTGTGCTGTCTGGCATCTTGTGCCTGGTTTCAGTCAGCTGGTCAGCAGCAGCAACCATCTCAAACAACAATGACCCCTTGGTAGTTGCGGCCCTAAAGAGAGAGGTGGGCTCGTCCATCTACATAGGCTGGGCCTCTTCTGTGCTGCTCCTGCTTGGCGGGGCTCTGATCTGCTTCATCTGTGGGGAAAAGGAGAGCTCACAGCCTGCCTACAGCTCCTACATGCCATACAGATCCGACAGCCGATTCAGCGACTATTCATCCCGCATGTCCACACTGAGGTCTGACGTCATAAGATCAAACAGCTCAAGGATGTTTGATCCTTATGAGCCAAATAGGATGCTAGAGCATGTAGTCCAAGTGTACGACCCCCTGAATAAAGCTTAGAGTGGGACTGAACTATAAATCAGGTAAATCAGATCAGGGACACCAGACAACAGGAAGGGATTATTCATGGTAATGAAGCCATACCTTGTGCATGACAGAACCACAGCTGTGCAAAGTAAATATTATTACAGTATGTCATGGATTCATTCGCATAGATTACTATGCTGAGAATGACTGGACACAAGAATGAAACAGTGGTCACTCATGTTTTCTGTTAATTAATGTTCACTATTTCAATGTCTTCTTTACACAAAATCAATAAAGTTTGATATGATATCTGGGTTTATACCTAATGTAAGCAGCCAAACTTTGTTCAGTTGCTTTAATACCAGGGGGGGATCCCAAAGTTTCCAAAGCTTCAACGAAGAGCTGAAATATAATCAACAAAATATTTTAATGACAGTGTGATATTAGATTACTTTATAGCTACTTATAAGGATAAATCAAGTGGAAAACTGTATGTTCAGAGGTTAATTTTATTAGTCACACTGTCCTTTCAACTTTAAATTTTATTAAAATGAGTTTATCCGTTTTCTCACCTTTAGCTTTATCTTTATCTTTAGAGTATAGACCAATTTTTAAGATTAATCTAACTTTCTTATAATATTAATAGTATAATATTTCCTTTTCTTCCTCCAGAGATGTTTTCTCATGTGCACATTCAAACTCTCAGATGTCACTTACATGTTATACTTTCCCGCTAGTATCGATTGACTGGGAACTATTTCAAAGCTAATAATCTTTAACACAACAGAAGACAACTTGTGCGTTTACATTCACTGTGGTTGACTCACACATGAGTCATATGAATTCTGAGCCATTACATAAGAGAAACATCTTCACACGGCAAACAACTTTTCAATTAGGGAGAGCTTAAAAAAAATAGAAGCTGCCATTGAAACCACAGTGGTACTGGACTATTTTAAGTGTTGATCACTAAGTAAATCCCTATAATTAGCGTCCTGTAAGCAAATATGTACATAAAAATGAGACATTGTTTGACTGTGTGCTGTATTTCTGTAGTTTTGTCCTTGTAAGGTCCTATGTGTTACTCTCAGAAACTCTACTAGACTTTTTAGCAGTGATGAGTAGCAAGCTGTTCAGGTGAGACTTCCTAACAAACCAGTTTCACCATGGGGGCTATGCTAGAAAACTCCTCCTCTGAATTCTCCTTTAACAGCAAAGCCTGTATGTGAGGATGCCATTGTCAACTTCTCCTCTGAGTGGGCAATAGCAACCACTTCTACACACTCCTCCTCAGCAAATTATTCCAGGCTTCAGCATCACCCCGTCTTACTGGATCAACAGCCATTCAGCATGGTGTCTGGAGGACGACAGATTCTGGGTTTGGCCCTGGCCATCATCGGCTTTCTGGGGAGCATTGTCATCTGCGCTCTCCCTACCTGGAAAGTCACCGCCTTTATTGGTGCCAACATCGTCACCGCTCAAGTGGTCTGGGAGGGTTTGTGGATGAACTGTGTGACTCAGAGTACAGGCCAGATGCAGTGCAAAATCTATGACTCTCTCCTGGCTTTACCTCAAGACCTGCAGGCTGCAAGAGCACTGGTAATCATGGCCATCATCGCCGGGGTCTTCGGGATCCTTCTTGGCATTGTCGGGGGCAAGTGCACCAACTTTGTGGAGAAGGAAAGGCAGAAATGCAAAGTGGCCATTGCTGCTGGAGCTATCTTCCTCATCGCGGGCCTCTTGGTGCTTATTCCTGTCTGCTGGACCGCCAACACCATCATTCGTGATTTCTACAATGTTGTCCTAACCAACGCCCAGAAGAGGGAGCTGGGGGCTTCATTGTACATCGGCTGGGGATCTGCAGCACTACAATTTTTGGGTGGAGGCCTCCTCTGTAGCACCTGTCCCCCCGAAGATGAGAATGACTATGATGTGAAGTACTCCAAGGCTCGCTCTGTAGAGAGCAGCAGGGCCTACGTTTAGAGAGAACTGGGACAGTCTGTTGGAAAAGAGATAAGACAAGAGGGTTGATTGTCAAGTTCCACCATTTAAAATGATTAAATTCAGATGATGATGATTCAGAACATGTGTGTGTTACAAAAATTCCACATTTGCATATTAATGTGAACTCTAACTCTACATGTATAGTCAGTGATATCTTGGCTATCAAACTAGTGGAGATATGGATAATTAGCTGATTGATTCACATTTCTAGCTGTGATTCTTTTCTTTTCCCGTCACAACAGTTTTTGTTGTTTTTTTCAAAGGGAGGAACATAAACACTGATGCTAAGTGCCGAAAGACTTGTGAAACAGTGGATCTAGTTTTTCAGGTGCACCTGGAGCAATTGTTAAGAACAGGTCGAGTGACAATGCAGCCTTCCTGCTGAAGAAACAAGAGACCGAGTGATAATTACATGTTTGTCTGTCATTGTGCTTTTTGTTTGAACATGTTCCTTTTTGTATCTTATAAGATCAGATCAATTTTGTGAACTTTTGCAATGAGCAGAAGATGAAACAAAATCTACACAAATGATTATGAAAATAAAAAAAGTGCTTTATATAACTGCAACATTAAGCTGGCTCTTTGTGTTTGTTTGTTTGTTGTGTTTCCAGGGACATTTTTTATTATATATAGTAAAAACCTTTGTGTGCTTTACAGTATATAAGTATGCAAAAATACAAATCTTGTTTTGTCATAACATCGTGAAACAAACAAAAAAAAACAAACAATGGACATAAAACCATCCCTCTGAACTTTACAAGGACAATAAGTTTACAGATTATTATGAGCCTGAAGGCTTGATGCTTGTGTGCGGAGAGGGCTTTGGCATGTTTCAAACAGGTTTTTCAGCGCAGAAGCCGCTGCTAATATGAAACCGATTTTCTCCCAAGAGATTGTGTTGCTCTGCATCGCTCTCCTCTTGTTACCCTGAACTAAACTCACACATATATTAACTTTTGAATTGAATCAGATTCTCTTTTTTTTAATTTGAGATCCAATTCAATGTTACCGAATAAAGACAACAATGCAGCACCTCATGAGAGTGCATCTTATTAAGTATCTATCATCATTCTCCCTGCTTTATTTATAGCTCTCATTGTTTGCAAGATAATCTCATAGACATGAAAATAATGAGGGAGAAAATAGATGATGTCACAGTTTCACCCCCCCCCCCCCCCTCTCTCTCTGTTTTCCTGTCAACCTCCTCCCCTTTCTTTTCCCTATAGAGTAGGTGTGGTGCACCTACACCTGACCAGTAGCACACAGGCAGTTGCTCAGGTGACAGGAAAAAAAGAAACACTCTTTAGCAGAGAAATAAAGAGAGACAGACAGAGGGAGGGAAGGAGAGGACAGCAGTTGGGGATACGAAAGAGGAGGGACAGAGGAGAAGAAGGCTGTAAACAAATGAACTGAGGCCGGCAGAGACACGCCTGGAGTCAAATGAAAGCTAAAGGAGGCTGGATGGACAACTGAAATAGTCAGACTGGGCTCTGTATTCCTGAGATAGATACTTTACAACATTTTAACTATGGCAAGAAAAAAAGAACTGACAAAGTATGAAAAAGGCAACTTCACATGTTGCAAGGACTGACAAAGACCTACCTAAGACACCAAGGAAGAGCGGAGGAAGACCAGGAGTGAAAGCAAAAGAAGATCCAGAGAAAATAATAAAATATAAATAATCACTTTTCAAAGAAGGTGAAGATTTTTCAAGCAGCTGCAAAAATCGTCTCTCCCACTACACCATGGCCTCCATGGGTATGCAGATGCTGGCCAGTGCCCTGTGCCTGTTGGGTTGGGCGGGGGTCATCATCAGCTGTATAATGCCAATGTGGCGGGTCACAGCATTCGTCGGCACTACCATCGTAACCTCCCAGACCATCTGGGAGGGCATCTGGATGACCTGTGTGGTCCAGAGCACAGGACAGATCCAGTGTAAACCTTACCAGTCTGTCCTTGCTCTCAGTACTGACCTGCAGGCCGCCAGGACTCTCACCGTCTTTGCTATTGTTACAGGCGGTGCAGGCCTCATTCTGGCCTTCATTGGAGGGAAGTGCACTCGCTTCATGGATGGGGAAGGAGGCAGTGTGAAAGGCAAAGTGGCTGTAGCAGCAGGGGCAGTGTTGATCGCTACAGGGCTGCTGTGTTTGATCCCCACGTCGTGGGCAGCCGGGGAGGTCGTGAGGAAGTTCTACAGCTCCGTCATAGATGCTCAGCGGAGGGAGATTGGAGCCTGTCTCTACATTGGCTGGGGAGCATCCGTCCTGCTTATTCTGGGAGGTGGTCTATTCATCAGCTCAGCGCGCCCCCTTAAAGCACACGATGCGGACAAGAACGCCTCTGTCCGCTACCTGGTAGTGCGCTCCTCCAACGGGTCCAGCCAGGCAGGCTCTAATCGCAGCAGGATACCATCAGCAAGGTCTCTGCCTGTTGAAGCAGTTTTGACCAGGCCTCAAAGCTACGAGGGGGCAGTCGAAATGTCCCCGCAATATGCAAAGCCTCCCTGGGAAGATGCGCCTGACCAGGGTTCGAGGCAGGGGTCAACAAATAATCAGATGAAACGACTGGAGTCGACAAAATCAGAAGAAAGTGAGTCTCTTTCTACAAAGTCTCAGCTGAAACAAGCTGATTTGGAAGAAGTTTTGTCAGACTCAGTCAAGAGTGAAGATGAGGATGCATCCTCAAATCCAGCTAAAACATATCTATAATATGGGCACACACACACTCACACACAACACGACACAACCATACAAAAGCAACACACACATACAACACTGATGTTGTCATAGTTACTGTGATGTTTAATCGTTTTTTTTTTTTTTTATGATTGTTTACTGCTTAAAAGTAGTCTATGAAGTTGTATTTAAATGTAGCTATCTTCAAACTTCCACCATGTTGTTTTAATTAAAGCACAGAAGGGAAATGAATTATAGCTCTGATATGTTTTTATGTTATATGTACTAAAAGTGAACTGAACCAAACTATAGGGTGCAAGTGAAGTATGTCATAGTTACTTTCTTTTTTTTTTTTAAATGAAGAAAAGTGAAGTTTGATATGTTATATGTGAGGCATCACACGGATATCAACTCTATTTACCTGCACTGAATGAGGAAGAAGTATACCTCAGACCTTTTCAGCTACTTTGTTTCCACTGGACATTCAGCAGCCTGAATAATGAAGAATCTTCAAGCAGCTAAACATTTTATCTTATTTTTTCACAATTACTTGAACATTTTTTTAATTCAACTATGACCTTTATGATGATTGAACTACTGGCTACTGAAATATCTACTTGTTGTAAATAAAATGCTTTTTGTTACAAATGTGAAATGAAATGTGACGTTTATGTTATCTGGCCAGATATTTTCGACAAATATGTACATTTACCTTTCAATAAATGACTGTAATTTGATCAAGTAATTCATCGCCTTTTTCTCATCTATCTAAATGTATTGCCTTACATGCCATGCTGTGTTAATTTAACATGTCAGACCTGACATCCCCCTGGACTTTTAGCCTTCTTCCTGGCTATTAAAATCCACTGGACAAACTGGTTTGACAGAGACTGCTGTCACACCAGAGGTACAATGTGTTTGCAGAGGATTTAAACACAGTTTCAGTGTTTATGGAACAGGTGTTGATTTGGTTTTGCTTATTCAAATGTTCAGTAGCATCATTATCTAATCAAAATCTAATGTTCCAGCAGTTCAAAATGTAAAATATACAGAAGACTTTGTGTTATGACTGCAAAATATAACTTAAATACTGTAAGTTCATGAATACATATAATACGAGTAGTTAATACAGAAATAAAACAACAATGAAATAAGTCCAAAATATCAACTTTTAGACATGAAATAAGCACTTGGAAAAATGAAAAAAACACTGGAGATAAAGATCTCTTACCTTTTCTACCAATACTGTGAAAATTATGTTTAATCTGTCTCATTACAGGACACGGTTCTTATTCCAGAAAATCTTTTAATGACACAAAGGGGACGAGTGTGTGCTTACTTTTGCATCAAATGTAAATTGCTAAATCTATTTCAGACATTTTGAGATAGCTGCATCATAACAAACACCAGAACTTTGCAAACAAAATTACAAGTGTGTTTAAGTCTGTAAGTTACGTACAACCTCAAATTTTAGAAAGCTAAATCTAAATCTCTATATAATTTTATTTCCTTCTTGAGGACACACCCTTTTATTTTGGAGGATCCATACGTTTTACTCTTATGTCAGGCCAAATTAACAACAAAACAAAGTTAAGCTAACTTTATTGTCACATGTCACACAACGATAAAAAAAAATTAGGGACAAATCCACAGTTCCATGTAAAATGTCTTCTGAAGTCCAATTGAAACTAATATGTAGATTGGGCAGTCTAATCTTTGTCCTGTGTAGGTTTATTGTTGATGTTTGTCTTGTCAACAAACATACAATTACAGTGAAGTATCCCTCAGCAAAGAAACACTGCTTATTTATCAAGCCTGAAGCTTTTGTGTCACCACAATTCTTTAATTTAGTGGAGTACTGACATGTAACTGAGCTCAGCCAAATCGACATGACAATAAGGAAGGAATCTTCCTGTGAAAACGTATTTGGTATCATAGACCTTGTAAGCTTGAAAGATAGCTTGTTTCCTACATGGTGGGTTTTTTTCCTGTTACAATGGGTGCCAGTGATTATTCAATTTCTATAGAAATTTTAAAAAGCATGATCCACATCTGAGTTGTCCATCCATGTGCTCAGCGTGTTTCCTACAAGCTTATAGTGGGTGGGGGATATTTAAAACATAGGTAATGCTAAGAATTCCTTTTTGTATTGTTCCATTGCCTCATTTACCTCACCTAGCAATTTGTCTGTGAGTGTTAATTTTAACCAATCACATGCAGTACAGCTGGTAAAGGTATGGTAAATATATCAACACTTTCATGCTTCTCTCAGATCATCAGCTGTTCCAGCTGCTCAGAGCACAGAAACTCAAAACTCACCCCTCACCCCTGCCAGAGGCTGTATGCACATCCATGCAGATCACACCGGTATGCTGGTGCAAGACCATCAGGTTTTTTAACAACTCCAACAAGTCAGTCTACTGGATATAAAAGTGTGAGTTAGTCTCACCGTGTCACTCATAGAGACAAATGGCCGCACTTAAACTATGTTTTTGAGATGATAAAAACCTTACAACCTATAACCTAGTTTTATCCTGGTTGTTTATTTGCTAAATTATCTGAATTTATCCTGATATCATAAACTACTTTTACAAAGGCTCTCTTTGTACTATGATTAGTCCAAAATCTAGGCTAAAACATTTCTAATTTATTGTTTGAGTGAACAAAACCATTTCATTTTATATACACCTGTTACATTTAGCTTAAAATAGAAAATGATGGATTGGACTGTTGTTACTGGGTATTGATTGATAAAATATACTTTGAGACTGCTGACATCTGGTAAAGACCAAAGATGGGAGTTCAGAGGTTTGGCAGTCTAAAGCAATAAACAGTACCCGCCATCTATCACTATGGATACACACATTACAAGGTGCTCTCATGGTCTGGCAAGAGTGGGGCAGGATGCAGGATCCACCTACAAGTCAGACTACTGTTATGAACCTAGACTACACCTAGTGTGCAGATGTGGAAATGCCTGCAAAAACAAGAAATGTCTCAAGAAACATAAAAGCACAAATTGCGATGCTCACATCCCAGTATGTAACACGCAGGGACACGTTGGGTGAGACAGAGCTAAAAACTCATAATTTAATTCATCTGACTGTTACTTTTTAATGTAATGTAATGTAATGACATTCCCCAGATGTGCTTTGTATGTAGTGCCAACTATCAAATTCTGCTAGCATGGTAAACGTTAATATTGTCATCATATGCTGATTGATGTTGGCATTTAGCTCAAAGCACCACAGTGAGCACCAAAGTTTCAACTACCATCTTCAGTTTATTTCTGGTCAAAATAAAGATGTGACTAATCACAGGCCATTCTGTAAACCTGACCCAACTGTCTTTAAGTTAAAACAAACAGCAGATATACATCTCTCTTTGTGTTTTGTTTGTCCTAAAACAATAGGCAGGTGCCCAAATGAACACTGACATGTGTTTTTCTTGCTGTATCATTCCTCTAGTTCATGCTGACCATTAAGAGAAAAGTTTATTTGAAGATCATGAGCTTCAGCCATCCAAATTAGTCAAATCAAGTCAATATCTTACAAAGTTTTTGTTTTTAGTGTCAAATTACCTTTTTTTTTGTTACAATACATTGTATAATACATAATAACAATAATACATTAGAATACATATTCCATCCATATGACTGTGGATTTTTTCACTTACAGTGTAAGTGATCGGGGGAAATTGTTTTGAAAGAGATCAGAGGAGGAATGATTACAGTGAGCAAAACCTGTTTCAGTGTTCATTTGGGCACCTGACTGTTGTTTGAAGAAAGGGATTCTGTATATTATAGTGTTGTATTATTACTGTGTTATATTACTGTGTGCATAATACTATATACTTTGCTATATTATCATGTACACATTGTTTTAACTTGTTACATTACTTTATATTGTTAGTGTTTGTTTAGATCAAAACTGTTCTTTCTTTGTGCTGACTAACAAAGTGTATGATTTGTATTAATACTCAATAACTAGCCTCATTGATTAATGTGGGGCAGACACGATATGGACTAAAACAGACATAATTTATACCGTAATTTATTACACGGTTGTCATGTTTATTCAAACATTGTCTAGTGGGAACACATTACTGTACATCAAGATGCTGTATATCTGCACAAATCTGAAGTAGTTTACCAGCAGGTAACAATTTTACTGAATAATTTTGTTTTATACTTTAACATTGTTGTGCACTGTGCTATTGTTGCAGTTTCTTATAGAGATACACAGAACCTGATATGTAGCCGTCTTCCTGCTCTGACACCGCTCTCTCCCAGTCTTCCACGTCAGTGACATCTACACAACACCAAAGCCCCTCTTCCTCCATCCGCTTCAGCTCACGCTCCAAGGCAGCTTTGTATTCCAGATTGTCACGATTACTTCTGGTCGTCATGCAAATGTAGCCACCTAGTGGAAACAGTGCAGCGGTGTTGTCGAGTGATTAAAACTCAACTCAGATCAAACCAAAAAAATAATAATGGCAACAACAGGGAACATGCAGCTTTCAATGGTGATTAATCAAACGTTGATCGCACTTATACAGAAATTGTGCTTGTGAGAGCTTATATGAACACGTGATAAATATGAGCCCAAAACTGCAGTTGAGACAGCAGTAAAACCAGAAAAACATATTCTCACCTGGTTTGGTGGATTTACACAATTCTCTGACCACACCAACCGGAACCTGACCAACACTCAACGCTCCAACAATCACAACCACATCAAACAAACCTGCAGACGAAGAGAAGAAAGATGTGGGTGAGTGAAGAAGATTAGAGAAAATGACATAATCACAGTTCGAATGATATTTACTAGCCATTTAGTTTAAAAAAAAAATACGTTTATAAAGTCGATCACAGACAGGACAGGTACAGGATTAACAATAAAACAACCAAACCTTTCAACATTAAAATGCAATTTAAAAGAAAACTCGTAATGAATCTCCAACATCAGCAAGCAGTGACGGGCTGACAGTGACAGATAATAAAATAATGATAAAAAAAAGACACAATCACATTGAATCTGAACACAAAGACTGAATGAACTATCCTGTCTGAGGATTAACTAATGAATCACAGTGATCAATGATCTTGGTGAAATACTGAATCATTACATTACCCCACTGGACAGGTAGCGGATCCTCTCCAAGCATGGACTGCTTGAGGTCCTGGTACAACTCAGTCTCTCTGGCCAATCCCAACATATGATCGCTTCCATCAATACCTAAAAAATGTCCAAATCCATGTCTTTTCAGCTGAGAAAAACAAACACAGAAATACGGCTCAAATCAACTGAACATGAACATTGATCAGAGGAGGTTTAGCAGGTGAGGATCATTTATACATTTACTCTTATTTGGCCAGAAAGTTATCACCATACAAGCTTTTTTCCCATAACTTGTGAGTTTACCTGTTTGGCTACCAGTCCTGTACCACAGGCCACATCCAACACCACAGCTGCTTCACGGTCACCACTGAAATGGGACGAGATGATGTCTGCTGCCAGACTCGGTGCGCGGTAGTCCAGAACAGCAACATCCTATTCAGATGAGTTGTGAGACAACGGAGGAGCTTGAGTGGCATCTTATAGCCACCTCCACACTCTGTATTGGTTTGTGTTTTTCTTTATCTGTGCCTGAACCCATATAACATATTTAGTTCATTATCTATCTATCTATCTATCTATCTATCTATCTATCTATCTATCTATCTATCTATCTATCTATCTATCAAAATACTACAAGTGCTTCACAGTCAGGGGGAAATAAAACAGGGAAATAAAAGTCCCCACACCTTATATTTATTTTTAAATGAGACATGTTTCTTGTATATTTGCACAATAAAGCAGCAGTGATAAAGTTTAATTGGTTTAATTGAACAGTAAGTAAATATACTGCCCATATGTTGCTGATGATGGTCATACATCTGTCATCTCACCTGATCATAGTTCTCTGCCCAGGTGTTGTAGAAGTCGATCTTATCTCTCGACGTGGTGCTCTTATGTGCTGATAAGATAACAGCTTTCACATTTTCAAATGTGTTAGCTGACATTATATACAAAACTGTTCAAAATAAAAACAAAACAAAACAATGCAGTCAAGTAATACTGACAGAAATCACAATATTTATTACAGATTGCTCAATATATGGCAAACACTGTGATTTTTAGAAATTGACTTTTTGACTATAGGAAACGTTTATTTGGGGACTTAACTATTGTTTTAAGACACACTTATCTGTCTGATTTATTTCAGTGACATTGAATTTGGGAGCCTGTCTGACCTTTGCTGTGCTTTACAACTACACAAGAGATGAAATGTAGTGACACGGTTACTTACAGTTGCGTTGATGTTTTTTCTGTCAGTTTCTCCACAAGTTCACAATAGTGATATCAAGTTGGTAGTTGCTTCCCAGATATTATATTATATTAGCCACATCACGATTTTACTGCAAACACCGTGTAGTAAATATGAGCAAATTGACCAGGAAGTAACAGTGACTTGTGAGTGTTTTGATTGGATCGTTTTCCCTCAGTTTAGACTGTAAGGGGGAAAAAAAACACCTACGGTATTTTGTGGCTTCTTGCCTGTCTGTACTTTTTATTACCTTTAGAAAACATTACAGCAAAAGGTAAAACAGACTTCCCTTTCTCTCCTAAACGCCTGTAAAAACAAACTTTCCGACAACCCGTAAAGGAGGGTTTTTTTCTCGCGCACATGCGCAGTAGCATCAGCCCAAACTGCCTGCTGCTATTCTTGTTCCCACCTGTAGAGTGACTGGGAGTCAAAACAAAAATCTTCTGGAAAGTCCTCCTGCTTTTTAAACAGCAAGCTAACCAGCTAAATCACGCAGCGGCCGATAACGTTAGCTTAGTTAACTTATTACCGAGTGTTATTTGAAACAACTTTAACAACTGAAACGCTCGTTCGTTGGTATTTCGTCATGGAGACCACTGAAAGGCTCCGCTCGTCCTACAACTTGTTTTGGTCCGTTTTCGTGGCATAGCTAGAAAGCTAAAGCTGTCTAGTAATATTTGTTCGTTAGCTTAGCATTGGTCTCCCCAGCAAAAAAAAAAAGCCCAGCCTCTTCTGTGCTTTGTTGGACTGGAAAAGTTTGAAACTTTACTCCCTGGTAAACAGGCTTCATCTACATTTCAAATGCATGTTGTATTTATGGAAGGATTGACTTGTTTTTTTCTGTGATTTATTAAATTGTTGTCTCCAGATAGCAAATACTCAGACGAACCATTAACGCTTAACTAAAACATCAGCCAGGATGGTGGCTTGTTGTTGTTGAAATATTTAATTGCTTTAAATTGTACCATTTGAGTTAGAGATTACTAGTTGAATAATCTTACTGCTTGTAAAAATGTCATGATTTGCCCTCAGTTTTATTAAATATAAAGGATACAGTAGGGGTCCAAAAGTCTTGACACCTCTTAGCATATAGCTACATCTACCAGAACATAACTTCTGCACATATTTTGCACAACTTTTCTATATTCTATATTGTTTTTTTTGTTTTTTTTTTCACAGGTTTCGTTGATAGAAGACCTTCAACATGTCTATTCTAGGATTAAAAAAGAAACAGCCAAAGACTTTCAAAGTCAAAGTCATCACAATGGATGCTGAGATGGAGTTCAGCTGTGAGGTATGGATTTTCACTAACCTTCAAGTCTGAAATCATGCTTTATATGTATGTATGTATGTCTGTATGGATCAGTGTGGTTTCTGTGTCCAGGCCAACATATTACTGTATATTCTGTGTTTGCACTTATATTGTCTCATATGAAATTAGCCATCTCAGATTCATGGATGACCACACTGTAACATTATATGCTCATTTTCTTTAGCATAAGTCATGGTGTCCAGACTTTTCAGATGCCTTACGTATTTGTTTTGAAGTTTTTGCACCTCACATTTAGAAAGGAGGACAAAATAGTTGAACATGCATGTGTTACCTCGTACATATATATGTTCCATTTATTTGTTGACAGTGTATTAAATTAATTAAATATTTGGACTTTGCTTGCTCAACTCACTGGTTTCTTTATCATTCACTGTTTTTCTCAGGTGAAGTGGAAAGGTAAAGACCTGTTTGACCTGGTATGTCGCACTGTTGGTTTGAGGGAGACCTGGTTCTTTGGACTCAGGTACACCATAAAGGACACCTACGCCTGGCTGAAACAAGAGAAACGGGTGAGTTGAGGAGTGAATGAAATTTTAAAATAATACTATTTTATTTTATAGTTCAAGGTAAGCAGAAACTAGCTCGTTTTTCAGATTCTTCTGATGTTTAATTCCTCACTAAGGTCTTGGATCAGGAGGTTCCCAAGGACTTTCCCATAACATTTCATTTCCTCGCCAAATTCTTCCCAGAGAAAGTAGAAGAAGAGTTGGTCCAAGAAATCACGCAGCATCTCTTCTTTTTACAGGTAATTTAGCAGATTACATATTTTGTAAAATAACATTTGGCCTGATCTTTTGGACGTTTCAGTTGTGTTTTTTTTTTTGCATAGGTAAAACTCTTACTTCCAATTCCATGTTGGCAAGTGTTTATTTGGTTTGTTACATGTTCACACCTGTCTTCAAATTTTTGTTCAGGTGAAAAAGCAAATATTAGATGAAGAGATTTTCTGTTCCCCTGAAGCATCTGTTTTGCTGGCATCATATGCTGTCCAAGCCAAGGTAAGAAAGCCGAGACTGGTGCTTACGTTTCTTCTTTTATTTCAAAACAAATGAGGTTGCTGCTTTATGGAAATACACTGTAAAATGAAATGTTTTGATCGACTATATGCAAAGAAGGTCTCTCTGTATGGAGTCAAAAGTATAGATGTTGGGTTTTGTTTTTTTCTCCAAGAAGACACAATTGTTTTTGCTAATGTACAATTCTTTCTTTCTTTTGTTCTCTTTTTCCCCTCATTATTCATTATCCCTCCCTCAATCTCAGTATGGCGACTATGACCCAAACTTTCATAAGCCGGGCTTCCTGGCACAAGATGAGCTTTTGCCAAAAAGAGTGAGTAAAGTAAAGCTTGTGTGCTTGTATGTGTGCACGCAGAATATATTGTTTTTCCTCTGATCCCTGTGTGTGTGTCTGTGTGTCTGTGTGTCTGTGTGTCTGTGTGTCTGTGTGTGTGTGTCCGTCCCAGGTTCTGATGCAATATCAAATGACAGCTGACATGTGGGAAGAGAAGATCACAGCTTGGTATGCAGAGCACAGAGGTATTGCCAGGTAGGACTGACCCAGCAGGGCTTCTCATATCCAGCACATGAAGAGAAATTAACCTTTGCAAAATGTGTCATCTAAGACTCTGTAGTTGAAGTTTGATAAAAGTATGATGGTTCGATTCGCCATCTTTATTTGTCCATACAGGGATGAGGCCGAGATGGAATACCTAAAGATTGCTCAGGACCTTGACATGTATGGTGTCAGCTACTTTGCCATTACTGTGAGTGCAAATTATTGTGCTAGTTTTTCATGGTATTCTGAAAACTGCAACCTTAAACCTTACATACATAATTGGTTTCACAATCACCTTAACAGCAAAACAAGAGGGATACAGACCTGTTACTCGGAGTTGATGCTCAGGGTCTTCACATCTACAGCCCCAACAGCAAACTCAACCCTAACAAGTCGTTTCCTTGGAGCGGCATCCGTAACATCTCTTACAGCGAAAAGGAGGTAAATGGAATCGTGGATTCTTTTGTTGAGAAAATATGTTGTTGTTTTTTCAGTAAAGCTACAGTTCGAATGTCATAACTGATTATTTTCTTGTCCTCATCACCGCCCTGCTGCCTGAGTTGAGACATTTCTATTATTGTCATGACAACACATACTGCTGTTCATCAAACCTGTGATTTTTCCATATGGGATTTAACTCTTTCCAGTTAGATTTCCTGTTCTTTATCATCAACCTTCTCTAACTTTCTCATGTTGCAGTTCACTATCAAACCCCTCGACAAGAAGAAAGATGTTTTTAAGTTCTACTCATCTCAGCTGCGTGTCAACAAGCTGGTTGGTTTTCCCAGTTTGTCCAGTTAACTGTTCAAGTATGACAGTTTATTGATAATTACAAGAAGTAAAATATTGCTGATTTGTTTCAGATCCTGCAGTTGTGCATCGGTAATCATGACCTGTTCATGAGGAGGAGGAAAGTGGACTCTATTGAAGTGCAGCAGATGAAGGCCCAAGCTAAAGAGGAGAAGGCCCGCAAGAAGGTTAGCTCTCTCTGAGCTCCACTAGAGCCTGAGAGATGAGAATAAATATATAGATATACTATATTATGTGTATTAGCTTAACTTTATTGGGTTGCTTGGCCTCATCTAGATGGAACGTCAAATCCTGGCACGAGAAAAACAGATGAGGGAGGAAGCGGAACGAGCAAAAGAGGAGATGGAACGAAGACTCTTCCAGCTGCAGGATGAGGCCCGACTGGCCAACGAGGCACTGGTGAGAACTTCTTCCTCGACACAAGATAATTGTTTAATTAAGTCCTACGTTCCTGTAATTAATCGCATGAAAGAAATGGTACTAATAAAATCATGTTGAGCCAGATTCTTCCATCAAGCTGAGCTCCAAACTCTTCCACATTTGATCTCATACTGGCATGTTTGCAATGCATTTTGTCCAGCTGCGGTCTGAGGAGACAGCGGACCTGCTGGCAGAGAAGGCTCAGATTGCCGAGGAGGAGGCCAAGCTGCTGGCTCACAAGGCTGCAGAAGCTGAGCAGGACAGGCAGAGATTAGAGGTCACTGCCATGAAAACAAAGGAGGAGAAAAGGCTGATGGAGCAGAAGATGAGGGAGGCAGAGCAGCTGGCCGTCAAACTGGTGGAGCAGTCTGAGAGGAGGTGTGGAATTATTTTGACTAGTGTCGATAAACTTTGTTAGTTATTCGGTCATTTACAGCTTTGCTTTATGCATTATATTACATTGTTACAGACTCCAATAACATCACAATGAATTAATTATTTGTTGATGACAGTAAAACATTTCCCTTAAAAAAGAGGGTTCAGCCATCATCACCCATGTTCAGGGGTTGATGTGGTAGTACATTTAAAGTTTACTCCAATATTATTGACAGAATCGTGATGCACTTTTATAATCAATGCACTGAACCAAAGATAACATCTTTTTACTTCTAGGTTGAAGGAGGCAGATCACCTGAAACAAGACCTGACTGAGGCAAAGGATGCTGAGCGGCGAGCCAAACAGAAGCTGCTGGAGATCACCAAAACAACATATCCTGTATGCTGGTGATGACATTGCTGCTTGTGTGCTCTGTGTGATGCCTTTGTTTGTTTGTTTTAATGAATACAGAAGGTGATGATTGAATATTTTAATATTTTAGAAATCCAGTCACTTTTTTAACTAAAGCCATTTATTACCTGCTGTTCCTTAAAGGGAGTTTATGTTAGATATTTCTACAGTCTGAAATGTTCAGTGCACTTCAGGACTTTTTAGTGATTATTGTTGTTCCATAATCTGCCTCAATTATTTCTTCTTAATTCACTGATGTCATGTACCTCCCAGACAGCTGTCTTTGACTGTCCTCATCTATGGCCTGTACTGCCTGTGATAAAACCAGCTTTATATCGATACTTGGTGGATATTGAGTTGAACATATAGTAGCAAAAGAATGTATTTGTATTGAATGGTTGTTCAGAGTAAAAAGGGTCAAAAAACAATTTGTGTGCATCATGAATATACCTGCTAATTTGACATCGGTCCGCTTTATCGTTAAGCTCATAGCAGCCTACTCTACTCCCCCTGCTCCTCCCGAAGCAGCCGACTTTGCTTATGAATCGACATCAACTCGCCTCGACTTCAAGGACTCTGATATGAAAAGGCTGTCCATGGAGATCGAGAGAGAGAGGTGAGCTGGAGTTTAAATCCCCCTCAAGGATACTTTAGAGACATGGTTTGGCTCAGCTTCTTGTCTTGCATTAGTACTTATTTGTGTATTTTTCTCTTTCTGTCTCCTTTTCTTCCATTCTAGGCTGGAGTACATGGAGAAGAGTAAACACCTGCAGGACCAGCTAAAGGAGCTGAAGTCAGAGATCGAGTCGCTGAAGCTGGAGGAGCAGCAGCAACAAGCCGGCGTCTACAGCCTCCACAATGAGGCGAGGGGATACGTCCAGGAGCCTGTCTACATACCTCACAGCAATGTAAGTTTGTTCACTTCACGTGATCTTCTTAAAGATCCCATCCAGACATAGTTTAAAACATCTAACAAAGTTGAATTACCTAGTTATATATATGCGCAAAATATTGCTAATACTTAACCCTTACTAAAAAGTCCACACTCAGCGTATGTGTGTACAGGAAGTGTCACAAATCCTGCTTGTACATACACACGTTTAAAAAGATTGAAGGTGAACACAGAAACTGTCCTCCTTCAAAAGATTAATATTAGATTTGCATAAACATGCGCAGTGAAGGTTAAACATCCAACAGAAGTAACAATAAGTTAAACACAATTTTTAATGGCATGGGGAATTTTAATATTATAAGTTTTACTGATGATTGTTTACCTGCCAGAATGTCTAATCGAGTAAATAAACCTGTCAATCCAGTTTTTGTCTTCCCAATAATATTATCAAGTGGTTTCCCCTCTGTCTACCATTTCATAACAATGGGTTCACATATAGACTACTGGTACATCAGTAACTGCATGTCAACATGGGACTGCCTATTTATCCAAAGCATGATGGGATGGCATGATCTTCTTATCCTAGTTCTTGTACACCTGGAACACCAATGTTCTTCTTTATACTTTAATATACAGATATTTGCTTTGTGTTGAAAACATTTGAACACATGGCGTAAAAGGTTAAAAACCCAAACAATTTCAAATTACGTAAAAACATGCCACTCACATGCCAAAAGATGCCATCTCCGAGTTGTCTTTGACAGTAACTTATTGTCTTTGAGTTACTAATCTCACCATGAATGCACATTTCTTTATAAAGAAATATTAGCCACGTGTTCTCACTCAAACTGCTCATAATCGTCCTGTTTTGCAGCGAAACTCTGCGTACATGTCTCAGATGGCCTTCTTTGAAGAGGTGTGATTCTGGTCCCACAAGAAGAGGAGAGAGGGCATCAGCTGTTAGCATACAGCGCTTTATAAGACATCTCGAAAAGTTTAACTGATGTCATACCTGGCTGAACCTACGAGACAGACGCATACATGCACCATGACTGAATGCTTTAGAAAGACTTTATATGTATCCTCAACAACAAACAGCCACAAGCTTGGCTGCCTGCACAGGCTCATGCTAAGTTGTATCACCTGTTACACTATAGCACCTTCCACATTTATATATAATGAACACATTAATGTGTGCCATATATCTAACACTGATTCAGGATATGGTGCTAAGGATGGATGTATGAATGAGTTTTGATTTGCTGATGTTTTATATGGTTTTAAGGGATACCTGTCTGTAAATGGTCAGATATAGAATAATACTTTAATGAATTAATTAGTTATAGATTAATGCAACTGCAATTGGATTTAAAATTGTCATAAACTGGCTGAAGGCAAAGTTCCTGCATCAGATGTAATTGGTTGAATTATGCTTTTCAAGCTGGGGATAATTGTGAAAGGTTAAAAAATACCTTGAAGATTTTGTAAATATGGAAAATTTGGTAATTTAAACAAGAAAAATGTTCCTTAGACTTGGCTTTTAAAAGTAGTATATCAAAAAAAAAAACACCAAATGCTCAAATCTCTGAGCATTTGGACACAAAAACACCCTCAAAGACATGTAAAGTGAAAATTAACATTGTGCAAAAAGTAATTTATGAAAGTAAAAATCCAAATTTGACACACAGACGAGGACAGTGTCTAAATGAGACACTCCATAAAAATGTTAAATTCATTTATTTTTATTTTTGCTGTTTCATTTTTTTAATTTGCTTGCTGTTTTTGTTATTTGGTTCATAAACTGCGTTATTGCTTCTAGTTACTATGGTAGTTAATAGAAATGCAGTATATAGATCCAAGCTTGAGCTCTGCCATTTCAAGTTTTTGTATGTTGTACTCTAGACTGTTGATGTGCCTTGAAGTTTATTTTTTACTATTTTGTGTTTTATTTGGTGTTGTTGTGCTCATTTGTTTTATTTTGGGATTCATGTCATATCTTGACTTATTTACAGAATAACAGATTTCCTGGTTTCTCTTTGCTTGTGTATTTCTCAGGTTTAGTGTTGGAGACAATCAGTGCAGGTAGAATCTTGTTTTTATCCCCTGAGATACACGGTATGATAAACATTAATTTTTATCTTTATTTTTAACAGGCCATTTTCATTGAACTTAACTAAATCCAAAAGTAATTCACATGATAAAGATTATTGCCAGCAGCAGGCGCAACACACTTCACTTCATTCATTGTTACTCTCATGACTGTAAGAGTTTACCCCGGTCTATAAATGGTTATTGTGTTGAATATCCAAATGGAAATGCTTCAGTTTGCATCTTTATCTTTATTTATTTGTGCCTTAAATAACACTACCACCGTACGCATTTTCACGAGATCAATCGTTGTGGGGGACTTTTTTGTATTTTAATGTATTTTTTTATTTTTACTATCATTGGATTTTCCTGCCAAATTCAAGTCAAGTGTTAAAAAAAATAATTTCTAAAAAAATGTTGTGCCTTAGGGGGACAAAGTGATAAAAACTGTTACGATTTCACATGTACAGCAGTGTTGTGTCAGTAATTTGTAACCTTGAGATATTTTGTGTATATCATTTCATTACAACAATGATCATTCAACAGTGTGTATGTACAAGTGTTTGATGTATGTGCAGACATTAGGAGTTGTCTTATAGATCATTATTGAATAATTTTACTTCCTGTGCATCTTAACCACAGAGCAAAATCTCTCATCAAGACCGCACAATCCTCTAAATATGTTATTTTATTAATAGATAGATAGATAGATAGATATACTTTATTAATCCCAAAAACTGGGAAATTAAAGTGTAACAGCAGCATAACACAAATACAACAACAATGAAATAAAAGAACAACCAACAATTAAGATAATAATTAATATGGATCATTCTTAGAAATCTGATTGGCTGATGGTGGTTGTGATGAAATGAATCCTGACCAATATATTGCCAAATTGGACAAGGATGAATTGTAAAACATTTAATATGAGTCAGTGAGTTATATTATAGTTTAAAATTGTCATGTTGATGTAATGTAATTGATAGATGAATTGGCATCAACTTTTTCAGGATTACTCTGATGTCTTGTTAAGACCTACTTTTATATAGTTTTATTTTATTTATTTATTTATTTTGAGGTCAGAGTGTCACCTTAAATTAAAATGATATTCCTATTCATACTGTTTAATAGCCCTCAAATGTAGCCAGCTCTCTCCTAACATCCAGCATTAAAACCAGTTTCCACCGAGCTCATATTTGAGAGACCCACACAGCCTCATGCTACTCCAAACAGATAAGACTTTTTCTATTTTGATAGATAAAGTAAAGTGTAAAAAAAAAAATAGAAAGAAAGAAAAATGCAGCCTATCAACAGCCTTGAGCTGACTGCTTGGGTACAAATATGAAGCAACTGTATTTCAGAGCACATGGGATGTTCAAGTCAAATGGTAAGATGCTATAGTTTTATGCACTAAATGGAACATCAGCTGACAGAGATATGTTTGGATACATTAAAGTAAACTGCAGTGTATGTATGTATTCACATATATATATATATATATATATATATATATATATATATAATCAAGAGTTAATTTGATTCGAATAATTCATTTGGTTGATGGTTACAGCAAAAACACGCCATTGTTGGATAGTGAGAGTAAATATGCTTTTTAATCTTGCTGTAGGCATACTGCAGTGTCCAATTAAGCTTAGTTCAGTTGATGTGATGATGGTCATAATAAAATATAGGTATATATTATATAAAATATATTCAAGACTGCTCTGCTCTGTAACTCACTATCCTTGCATTCATTTCAGACTTGCAGATCAGACGGAGAAGCAGTGAGACTGAACTCCTTGACAGCAAATCCAGGATTGACAAGGTGCAGAAGAAAATGCATGAAACAAATGTGTTTACTTGAAAACACACACACACAGACTGTAGTGCATGTTACTGCAGGTTACGTTTGATGTGGGAAATGTACTTTTTTGTGTGTGCAGGCAAACCAAAGCTTTTACACAGTTCTGACCAACAAAGGATATGTGGGACAGAAATCACTGAATACAACAAGGTCCTCAAACCCAGCTACAGGTAGATGTACTACAGGTCACACTGACTAATAAACACACATTGGTAATCATGTAAATCAACATAAATTGTTACTCTTAGTTATTTTTAAGTAACAGTTACACTGTGTGTAGTGTAATAACTCTGGATGATACTTTGCTGATAAGTCTGGGTGGGGTTTTATTAAAACACTATATGAGCCATATCAGCCAAAGATAAGAAGTGGGGTTGAGTTAAAATTGAATTATGGGAGAAGATTGTATTGAAATACTGCCCTCCAGTGATAAAACATTAATACTACATCAAAGTGTTTGCACAGATGTTGGAGTCCTTCAGTAAGAGGGTGCAGGCTTGGATGTATTTAAATGTGAGATCGTCAGACAAGATAGAACATTTCTTTCAATTTTAAACTTTATTCTAATTAACATTTGGTCCAAATAAACATGAATGACGAAAGTCGGTGACATAAAACAGGAGAGGCACACATCTATCAAGGCAACACAATAACAATGTTTTAATTTAAACAATTACAAAAAGTTGCATGTGGATTTGCATCAAATTACACATACTGACAATTACACATAATCACAATTATGGTGATTTGAAGATGATTGATACACACTATTCAAGTCAGAAGGACTTGCGGTCATTTACACCTGTTGCAGATTAGTCTGTTCAACTCTTTTGGAAACCAAGTTTTTAAAAAAAAAAAACTGTACCACTGTTTGTGTGTTGTGCTGTAACTGGACAATGATGGCTCCTCCTGGTTTACTACTGTTGCGTCTCAGTCTGTGTGTGTCAGGGGCTCAGGGGGAGAGAGAGAGAGGTGAGGTTGGTGAGGTCAGCGAGTTTCAGGAGACAGCTCCAAGAGATGCAGCTGTGGAATGGACCGGCCAGACCTCAGATCAAACCACCGGTGACATCTGGGCAGAGGTGCGAGCACTGAGAGACACGGTGGCACTGAATGTTGAACTGAGGTACATGCAGGCCAGGGTGAACGGACAGTGAGAGCCAGGTGGATGAGCTGAACATGACTCGCACATGGAGGAGCTGCAGACAGAGAATCTTAGTACAGACTGGCGACTTTTCCTTTTGAGTGTTAAAACTGTACAATTTGAGTTGTGCTTTAAATGCAACATCCGTATGAAATATTAAACGGCTGAGATGTAGCATGTGGGTGTTTGGAAGTGTAGCAGTTTTCGATGAAGGTGTTTCGACTTCAATCACAGGTTGGTGTCCTTGATGCACTTGTGTGCACCCAGTTGAACTGTGAATAAGACGGTTTTTTTGCCCTGATTATACACGGACCCCTATTTTAACTAAAATGAAAAAAGAATCCTCTAGGTAATAATGAATGTTTGCACACTGCTCATGAATGCTACACATAGGGCGACTTAAAATAAAATGTCTCTCTTTATGCTAATCCTACATAATGTTGTATGGTTGAGGTAAAATAAATGAAAAATATTATAATTTGCAAATGTTTTGAAATGAAATGCATTATTTACAAGCAAAAAAAAAAGTCAACCTTCTTTTTCTTTTCTAGTCCAAGCAACAGATTTGATGTCTTTGGAAACTAGACTGACTGCAACTGAGAGAAAAACAAGTGACCTTCAAACAGACACTGCAGGTATTTCACTGACAAATATAATGTTAGATAGATGTTTGTGCTTTGTTATTTTATTGTGTGACTGAGGACTGAGAGGTTCTGGCTCTGATAAAACAGGATTTCATCTCAAGTGTTTGTGTAACTGGTAAAATGTGTTTGACCAGCTTTTATTAACGGATGCTTTATGCTAAAGTGTAATCTGTACTAGTGTACGCCGTTTTTAAGTACACACTTGAAGTCTGTGAAACTGTTAAAAATTTGTCTCTGTGTATCATTTTTGCCTTCGGGGTATAAGACACTGACCGTGTAATTGAAAAATCTCCAGTTTGATTCACGGTGTTGAACTTTCTCTCTAAATTAATTTGCTGTCTCCTCTTCGCTGTTGCTATCAAATAACTGTAAAAAAAGCCTGAAATTTGGCCATGATATCATTTAAAGAGAGTTTGGGGTTTAACTGCCTCTGAAACAGCTCTGGTGGTGTCTTAAAGTATGTCTTAATGATTATATAGTCGAGAAAGGAAATCTTCATTTTGGAGATTAAACGCAAAGCTTGATGTCTGAAATTATTTGTGTGATGAAAGAAGGTTGCGGCATTAGACAGCCAGAGTCAAATGGCGGCTTCCAGTAGGAACTTTGATGTGATTGTTTTTTTATTTCTGTGTGTGTGTGTGTGTGTGTGTGTCTCTATCATGACCTGTTATTGGTACTTCTCCTTTGTTGATTTTCCCAGTGTATCCAATCAATGTCATTCTGTCTGTCTTGTTTTCCTCTGCCAATGATAAGATAGACTTTTCTTTTTATCATTTCTTCTCAGTCCTCTAAGGAGGATGAACCTCTGCATGTTTTGGATTTTGAGTCTCAGACTATAATATCTTCTCTGTATGATTGAAATCTCTGCTTCATTGCATCTATATACGTCTTTAACTTACACACTTACGTACTTAACTAGCTAATCAACTTGCCTCAGGACTCGAATAAATGAACTTAAAGATGGAGTACAGGACTTTTGTAAACACCTTCTGGCTGTAAGAGTAATTACAGAAATACTTTTGACACATACTTATGTCAGCGTCTCTGCCGTAGCCTACCCCATTGCTACTGTTGCGGTTTCACACAAGCAGGATTAAATTCTTTCATCCACATTAAAATTCGCAGAGAGCTAACCGGAAATTAGGAAGTAGTGCATGCATTCATCTGGCCAGTGGAGGAATATTCAGCCCAACACCCAATTAAAAACTCCAGTATACTGTAAAATACAGAGATTATCTGGCAGTGATACGATACGGTAATCAACGTTGTGTAAACATGTTTGGCAAGGGCTGGATTGTAACAGGTTCCTCGTTGCAGGTTTAAATACTTGGCCGTCTTGATAAAACCAGAAATAAAGATGTAAATGTAACAAAACAATGCTAAACACAAACAAAAGCAATGCTACAAATAAACATGTTAAACTGGCTAAACAAATAAATGACAAAGTATGCAAAAAAATAGATCAACGTGTAATAGGGACAAATGGTGTTGTCTCACCCACTTTGTCACCTTGCCTGTCTGTTTTTACTTTAATGTGTGAAAAAACTGTTAAAATGAGGTAGACTGTAGTGCTGTTCAGTAATAAGGAAAACGTTCCCTATTACAGCACTACTGTAAGGGCCTTTTACCACATGAAATGTCTCATTGGTAATGTTGGATGAGATTATGATTACACGCAAAAAAGGATTTTCTAAGAACTAAAGAGGAGTGAAGGAGATAAGTGGATGGGAGGGAGTGTTTCCCTCACAGGGAGTCATCACAGCAGGATGTCCACTAGCAACAGGAATATCAGATTCAGGAGAATGAGTATCATTCAGAGAGTTAATTTTGCCTGGAGAAGGGTTCACTACCTCTTTAACTCTGGAAACCATGAGACTGTTTCTCCCATATGTTTTATCAGTGATATCCCATGGCATTTGGCACTCAGATTAGAGTAATAGGAGAGAAGGGGCATGGGCACATTTAGAGACTGTGTGAATTGCATTCTAGGCAGCATAGGCTGGAGAGGGATGGGCTTCAAAGACATAAAGGAGTGAAATCACGTCCTACACAGAGAGAAAGAGAGAATAGGCCTTTGAAGGGCTTTTGCTGTGAAGGCATTTAAAAGAGTGAAATAATTGGATGCTGGAGGCCTCGTCTCAGCAAAAGCACAAATGCAAACCATGTTCTTTCCATGAGCATGAGGCATGTGGATGAAAGTAAAGTCAGTTGACACAACCAAGGACCAATGTATTTTCTTTCACACTACACCATACATTCAATATAAACAAATGTAGGCCTTTTTTCTGCACAATTGGATTTTGGTAAGAAGCCAAGTTGTACACGGGTACCTGGGGATCTACGCTCTGTATTGCTTTTTTTTTCGGAGATATTGATCTTTCGTGGCTATTCTGCTCCGCTGCAGATGAAAGTGAGCTGCTTCCCTGCTTGGTATCACCCTGGTGAACTTGGTGAGGAATGAATGAATGAATGCATGAGAAAGAAATGGAGGCAGAGCAGCTGAATGTAATCTCATGACCTACTCTTACAGCAACTGTGCTATAGTTTAACAAATAATAGGACTTGGCTCATCCTCATTCATCCTCTTTCAGTTTATGGTAACTGACTGAGGCTGAGGTAAGGTTATTTTACCAGGATTTTATTCAAATATATTAAATTATAGTATAGCATATAGTATATAGTATAGAAAGCTGTGGAAAGTTCCCCACAATGGGATTGTTCTTATATGTCAAAATCTCACATCAGTTGACTGCACAGAGCAAATGATAGATTTGACTGTAGACTTTATATTTACTGGGGTAGTTTCAGGGCAATTTGTGTGTGGGACTGTGTGTGTTTATTATATGTGTATGCTTCTGTTTTTGTGGAGACAAACCTATTTATGGGTATTATTTGTTTTATTCATGTCATACTGTGACCACTATGCAGCCCTCAGAGGGGACCAGGCAGTGAATTGAGAACTTCATCTTTCATTGTTTATCCTTTCAATTTGACTTGATGCAGTGAGAATAACGGGAGAAAATATTTTATTTTCATTCAGATGGACTGTTATAGAGTCTCTTTGGTGCATCTCAGAGAGAGAGAGAGAGTGAGAGAGAGCAGCTTCTTTAGCTGATAAACTTTGTCAATGATATGCAAATCCATGCAGCATTGAAGAGGGAAAAAGCCAACAGAACCAGGCTATTGCACGCGCGCACACACACACACGCACGCACACACACACACACACACACACACACAAACACATTAAAGCCTTACTTTAAACATACATGCATTTGCTGAGACACTGCACAGTAAAAATGTCTTTTTGTCACTTAGTGATTCACACACCGTCAGTATCAGCTGCAGCACATGGAGACGTCTGAGGGATCCTGTGCACAAACTGAATCAAGCCAATTATCCTCACAAAATCCAATCATTCCGTAAAACAGGTATTTCATATGGAGCTTTATTCAATAACAGAAGAATTGTATTACAAAACATGATATATCTGTTTCAGCCCCAAAATGTATCATAACCAAAAGTTCTCATTTTCACAGTTGACTCAGTGGGATTGAAATAAACAGGATTTAGTTTGTAAAATATCATTTTCACAACCAAAGTTAAATGTTACACATAGAGACTCTTTAGAAGAGTCACATGTAAAATACCAACTCAATACCAACTCAATACTAACCCAACTCTTTAATGTGTGCCATCCATGAATCTGTGTCTTTTTGCATTAAACAGATGAGTACCTGAGTTTGGAAAGATGGACAATTGACATCAAATAAGTAAAAACATCTTGTCACTTTTCTCTGCTGCATTTGATACTAATATCGGGATCAGATTTTTTTTTAGATGATCACCGTGTCAGGCAACAAAATTAGTTTGGGATAAGAAGAATCCTGTTTGCTGAAAAGAAATATTTATAAGGGAAAAGTAAACTTAGGTAAACCTGCGTCAGAATCTGATTGGCTGAGGTTCTCAACAGACGGTCTAGATGTCTGTAACGTGCTGTATTTGCTGCTGAACTCTTAGTTATAAACTTTTGAGAAAGCAATACAGTGTCGGCAGAGATTCTTCAAACCATCTTCACATCATTGACATCAAATAAACGACAGTCACGTTAAAGGTGAGCCGTGAGGTCACATGATCTGTCATTGGAGTTGGAGGTCATACTGCGTTTTGCTTTGCGCTGCAGAACTGCTGAAGGTGATGACGGTGTCGAATTAGATATTGATCTTGGTGGGTGTGAGTTTAGATGTGTTTTTCTAGTCTCCTATAATCAGTTTATCTAAAAGCTTCATAGTATTTGTGAACTGTAGGTCATTCTTTGATAGAACTTTCCTCACATGTTGTATATTTAACGTCTTCTCCCTTCTTTATATGTTTCTGTCTCTGGGTGTGTCAGTCAACAAGTTTCCGTAGATCAATTTCTCAGACCATGAATGTGAAGGTGGAGTTGTCCTTTTTATTTGTTTTGCAGCACACCAACATGAGGTGACGCTGTTGATTTGACGATGGATCAATAGAACATGATACTGTCAAACCCGAAGCTAATGAGGTATTGTTAACACTAGCAGCAACAGCAAAGAGATTTTCATGGTGTGTAACATGATAGATTTTGCTTGATATACTTTTTCCTCTCAGAATAGTGTTTCATGTCAAGATTTAATGACAAATTTCATTCTGTGTCCCACTCAGTCGCAGCACAGGATTCATTTAACAGGTTAATCCGGCGTACTGTGAAGACCACACCATCATGTTTACATCTTGTTCTACTGCCCTGATGCATTAATTTAAGTCTCTAGGAACTGCTACGGTTACAATTACATTAAGGAGGTCAACCTGGAGGAGCCAATCTCAGCCACTCCATTAGTCCGCCCCCCTCCTCCTCCTTGTGACCAGGGTATCCAAATTCCTGTTTAAAAACATTATTTGGCATGAACAAAGACAATTTGAAGGAGATGACTCAGCAGAGGAAACGGTACACCACAGAATGATAGATGTCCGCACAAAGAACAACAAGCTGCTGCTCTGGCCTCTGTTAAAGGCTGACATGAGCGAAGGATTTTTTTTTCTTGTTTTCCATATCAGAAAAAATATCTCTAAAGTTCTAAAAGTTATCTACATGTCACACTTTTTAAAAACGCAGAAATAAAAGACGTGTGTGTGTGTGTGTGTGTGTGTGTGTGTTGGCAGAACCTCCTAAATCCTCAGGCTGTTCATCATTACATCTGAGATTTGGCAGCTTCTTCCTGTTTGTGTATGTATATTCAGATATTAAAATGTATGTCTGTGTGTTCATATGTACTGAAAGTCTAACTATGCTAATGTGCTTCCTTTTTTTTTTCTTCTTTCTCTCTCACTCTCTCTCTCTCTCACACACATACACACATGTACACATAACCTTCTTTTGCTACCAATTTCCCCTGCTCCTCTGTTTTGGCCTACTTCCTCCCTGGTCATGTGACCAGCTTGCAGCGATAGTGATTAAATGGGAGAACCACGATGATGCCACAGGGCACTACAGGTCTAAGGATGCAGAGCGGCACCTCTCTGTTTCTCTTGCCCCCTTGAGAGTCCTCGTGTCAGTAATTAGCAAATAGTGTGTGTGTGTGTGCGTGTGTGTGTGTGTGAGAAAATATTTTGTGACAAGATGTTCACGGTGTTCAGCCGAAACCTCCAGTTGTTACGTATTTGTATGTTAAATACTTTAAGTTTTCTGACAAGATGGCAACACACTCCATCTAATCGCATTAGATCTGACATTTCTGGCATTTTGCAGACGTTCTCATCCCATATTTACATAAATGATGGTTCAGTGTCTTGCTAAAGTGCACTTTGACCACACTCAGGACGTTAGTTACTTTGTGCAGGGACTGAATTGGTGACCTTTGAATCACAAAACGATTTATTTTGATCCTCAGCCCCATTTGTACAAATACCACAACCCCTCTACACCATCTCTTCCACATCATCTTTTGACTACAAATCATTCCTTATGTTTTACAGTGAACGGCGGCCTCCTGACAGGGCATCCCTGACCATGAGTCAGTGAAATAATAGGACTCATAGCAAGTTGAATCATATACTGTAGAAACTCACTTCACTGGCTCCACACAACCTCCAGCTGAACAAAATCCACGTGTGAAGACTTACACTGTCACACTGTCATGACTTATCATTTCACATGGCTGTGAAAAAGCTTATGTAGGTTAGAAGAATTAAAACTCAGTAGTTGTTTAGAAAAGAATCAATGCTATCATTCAAGCCCGTCAAACTAGTGTAATTGTTGTCACCAGTTCACTATCGCATAAACAGCAAGGACAATTAAACATCTATAGTGAGGCAAAAATAAGATAAAGTAGGATTTAAATTATTGTCAGTGGCCTCAATTAAAAAAATAATAATTTCACATTTTGTGCATGATTTTAATCCAGTGTAGTTACATGATGTAAAACACAAAGAATAAGCAGACCAATCAGTGTAAAGTTTAATTTTCTGTTGAGTGATTATGAGACAAAGGTAAAGCAAATATAGCAATTCGATTAGGAATAATACACCACAGTACTTAAAACCAGTATATACTTCTGTCATAAGTATAAAGTCAGCACTGGTCATCTGACAGTATGTCCATTAACAAACTATGATAAGAACCGTCTGCTAGAGCTTCTGCAGACTTTAATCTGCTTGAATCAACGTTACGTTTAGTTAATGTTCTTTTGGAATTTTTGGATTATTTTTTATTTTATTTTATTTTTTATCGTGAAGTTTATTTTATTATTCAAATTTTAATGTAATTTTAATTTGTTTGTTTTATTGATACTATTGTTGTGATCCCAGGAAGAGTAGCAACCATTTTGTGGAAGTTAATGGAGACTCAAAAGAATAAATAAAATGCCTTTGACCTCAGCTTTAATGATCAAGCTGCTCAGAGCTTTCTGAGCTTTGAAACACTAGAAAGGAATAAACATGTTCAATTGTCTCTTTAATATACAGTTGTTACAATTACAGTAACAGTTAAAGTGAGAGAAGTTCAGATAGTCTTAGTTTGTTACTCTGCAGTTAGCTTTCATGTTAATGGGGGGCATCTCTCCATATTAAGTATGTCCTTGATCCCTATGTCCTTCTACTGAATCACATTATGCACACACACACACACACACACACACACACACGTGCATGTGTACAAACACACGTACATGCACAAAAAAAAACATCACGTTCACTGTGACTTATTTTATATTTTGCAAACACCTCATTCACTCAAACTCAATCCTATCAACACTCTTATCATTTCCCAATTCCTACCACATTATATCACCGGCTCACACTCTCCCTTCCATGACAAAGATAATAAGCAGACAAAGACAGAGGAATTGGAAAAAAAAAATAGTTTGGACACAACGCTCATTATTTCCATTCACAGCACCAACGACATTGTAATTGCAGAAAAAAAAAAAAAAAACGCACACCATCTCTCCTTCTTTTTCCTCACATGCTCCATTTAAGTCTGAACCCTTGAAAAGAACAAGTGATTGATGTCTCTTCCCCCTCATTATTTAATTCATCTCAGCCGTCTTTCATATTCCTCTGTCCCACATGAAAAGAGCAAATGAATATTAAAGAAAAAGAGGTAACATTCAGCAAGAGGGTGTAGACTTGCTGAGTGACACGAACTAGCCTTTAATTGTTCACTGGAACATCTTTCCTCCCACGTGTCTTTGATCCTCTTGTTGCAGAATCAATACTGTGTGGACGACGGACACACATGAATGCATTACTGACAAGCAAGTGCACACAGTCACAAACGACGGCAGACACGAATAGTTGAAGGAAATCGATTGGGACGTTCCATTTTCTCAGAGTTTCTCAGTGTTTTGTTTGACTTCCAGCCAGATTGCATATGCAAGAAAATGTGTACACTTTGATTTACAAGTAATTCTTTTATTCCAGCCCATAACAGACGGACATGAGCCGTGGTGTGTGTGTCACTGTGTTTGATGTGTGTGTGTGTACTGCTTATGTAAGTGTGTGAAGTGCCTTGATGATGTGACACAATGATGATTTCTTTTCTATTCTGCTTCTCTGCTCTGCTTGTTGTTGTTTTCTTCTCCCCTAATCAGCTCTCCAGCATGGTTGGGGGTCTTTTTTGTACAGCTGCTACACGTGAGATGGACAGATATCCTGGCCTCTGATTGGCTGTCCCACACCAAGGTGAGCTTGTCCCTGAATGCCTAACCCACCCTCTTCGTCTGTGAGTCTCTGTCACAGAGTGCAGCGGCTCTTTCTGCTTTCGTGTGCTGATGGGAAGGTCTGACGTCTGTAATGTAAATGTAGACTGTAGCCTATAATGTTACCATTTCTATATTTTCTAACATATCATTGCTACAACCCATAGGATAATAATTACTTAATAATATAAATAATTAATAATTCGTCAATGCACTGTTGGAATATAATTATGTTTTATGATGTGACAGCACTGTGGTTAAGGTCTGCTTAGGTTCAGGTTCAAAACTTGGAAATGGAATTCATATTGGTATCTGATTGCATGTGAAAGATGAGCCAGAGTGGTTGTGAGCATCTGTGCATGTTTACATACGGAAGGGAAGTTTGTTTACTTCCAGCAAGCTGTTGACAAATGGAGATATGCAGGAGGTGGCAAAGTTCAGCGTTGGGTTTTATTGTATTTCGCTATGAACATTATGAGCGTATCTAATCATACTTGCTGCTCAGACATTATTGTAGCTGAAATGAGACGCTGGCAATTGAGGTGAGTCTTGTTTGGTAGGATAGAGACCAATAAACGTGGTGTCAGATAGGATGGCCAGTTTATTGTGGGGCAGTAAAGCGGCAACAGATGGAGGCTTTGCTCGCTGTTCTGGTTCAAACAAGGGCAAATATTGCATACTACCATTGTTTTTTTTTTGTCGCTGGTTTATCCCGATTTTTTCCCTCTGAATGTGTGCAAGCGTGTGTGAGTTCACACCTCCTCAATGCTGCCGATCTACACTCTATTCATTAGTATTAATGAACCACCCACTAACTACTGTACATCCCTTTCATTATCGCTGTCTCCGTTAATTCAGTCCAGCTCAAAGAGCTTCACTGGTGGTGTTGGTGTGTGAACATGAAACAAAACATGAAACAGCAGGTTACAGGAAACAAACACTCTTCTCTCCCTGTCAGCGTAACTCTCACATATTGAGTATATTTTACTTTCTACTTGGCTACTTTTGCTTCTCTGTGTGTTCACATTCTGTATACTCATACTCTGGGAAAAGCAGAAAACCCCCCAAACCATCAATCCAGCATCCTTGCAGTCTCAAAGCTGTGGCAATGAAATGTGAACCTATGTTGTGACGAAGCTGACCTCCTTTTCTGTGTCTCTGGGGATCCTGCCAGCAGGAGGTGAGGAGAAAGGATGGGGGAGGAATCGAGGGGGGGGCATGGATGATGGGGGGGAAAGGCAACTGTCGAGAGCGAGCTGAAAATTGGGTTGCTGGAGGGAGAGGTGAGGTGAGGAAAGGGAGTTGAATGAAGTCTGAGATAGAACCGCAGGAATGAGCTGTAGAGAGAGGGAGGGAATTAAGGGGAAAAAAGGTCATCGGCCCCGGGGTGAGCGCCATGGGTTACAGCCAGTGGAGTGGTGGAGTAGGGGAGCTCCATCACTCTCTCTGGCTTTAGCCTCCTTGTGCCTCGAGCAGAAGTTGATTTACTGCCCACCACCGAATGAAGATCCCCTCTACGGTCGTGTGCCTCCATCTCCAGTTTAGTGCTCCTTCCCAGGGGTGATATTAATACCTGAGGAAACACAGCGCTTCCATTCACCTGCTGCGGCAGAGACTTTATAGGGCACTTCACTGCCCGAGAAGCAGAGCATTACTCACAAAAAAAAGTGTAGGATGCTATTGTAGTATTATGAAATATTCTCTGCTCCATAACACTGAACCTCCACAGTGCTGTTGTGGTCCTTCAACCAAACTTGAATGGAACAAAACAAAACAAATTTTTTTGTTGTTACGCAGCTCTCTTTCAGTAGTCACCTGACTGGTACGTTTACTGTGAAATGTTTAATAATGTTGACGTAGAAATTTAGTGCTGGTTTCAACTCTGAATTTTAAACCAATGAATATGATTCAGAAAGCCAATATGTTACCATAGCAATGCCCATGCCAGCTGAGTTGAATATTCCTGTCGCTCGAGCCTGATGAGTTGGCCGCACATGAAACAGCACTTATTTCCATCAGACAATTATTTTGCATTCAGATTAAGTTTAAAGCACTTTATACAGATTTGAATACACACACACATGGTTCTCCTGGCTCCTCATCATGTTTGTTTTCTGCAGCCCTCTCTGGTCTCTCTGCTCATCCCCTCTCTATGCTCCTCCACCATTCCCTCTTTGTCCTTAACTTCACCTTCCCCTTTTTTCTCTTCTCTCTCACCTGTTTCTCTCTGTGACCTTTCTTTCACCTCAAATCTGCATAAAAATCTTTTGGTGCCTTTCTTTCCCGCCTCGCCTTCCCCTCACTACCCCTGCACAATCCTTTCACCCTCTTGTCCCTTTGCTTCTCAGTGATGTTTCATTTACTTTAATCTAATTTGATGTTATTTAATTTAGGGAGCCGTGACTTGTGATGGCTCAGCAGGGATTCAGGGGTGTAGCTGCACTCTTGTGTGTGTGTGTGTGTGTGCAACCATGCACATGTGCGTCCATTAACAGGTCTGCGGTGTGTACACATGCACAGATGTGCCCTTCAGCAGAGCAGAAATGTTTGATTTTTGCAGCCTGGGTTTGTCTCAGAGAAAACAAACTAATTTTGCAATCATGCCAAGATGGTCATCACTTATTTACATGGCTGACTAAGAGTTGGAAGACAGTGGGGAGAGCTGGTTTGAAAGTATGATGAGGGGTAATGTGCAAACAGCCATACTGGGGAAGAAACGAGGCGTGCAGGATGAAAAAATAGTTGAGGAGAGGAAGAGGAGGCATGACCTTGGAGAGACTGGATAAACAGACATATTGTGAT
Organism: Pampus argenteus; assembly: GCA_036937835.1. Taxonomy (NCBI): domain Eukaryota; kingdom Metazoa; phylum Chordata; class Actinopteri; order Scombriformes; family Stromateidae; genus Pampus; species Pampus argenteus. The sequence continues at coordinate 10,277,321 of CM072874.1, forward strand.
TTATATGACTTCATGCATTATTGACAAGGGAATTATTAGCTTCAGGGAATGCAGCTTCACTTGCAATAATCTCTAGGCATTTTTGACATGCTACTATATATGCTGACTGAAAACAAAACTCTATTGCCTTTTTCAATTTAAGCCAAAGGACCTCCAAACTGTCTGAGATAAAGTACAATCTTGTCTATGTATTATTACATATCTGCTGAAATAATGTTTATTTAACGTGTGACTGTACCTCCAGTCATATGAGAGAGATTATAGTGAAAAAACTTAATGAAAGTTTAAAATTGACCATAGCAAGAAATATCTATCCTTTTATTTGACATACAGTTCTGTATATCACACTGATATAGTTCAATAGCGCTGTACACCTCTGTCCGTAATCTTTGATTTTTTTAAGGGTTTTTATTCTTTATTTTATAAAGCAAATGCAATTCAATATGCCTAGATAAGCAATATCAATACAGGGATAATGTAGGACACGTCACCATTGTCTTCTCAAAATTGTTTGTTTACTTTGCAAGTCGTGAGGTTTGAAGCTCAGATAAATTTATAATCCTGTAAATGTCTTTCTCAGCAGTGATGCTAGCAACATTACCATATTATGAATTAAAATAATTTAATTGTGTTTCAATTAAACCTCATTTGGGTCTGTTACCAGCATGCGGTTGTCTGTGTGTCTGTGTCTGAGAGAGAGAGAGAGAGAGAGAGAGAGAGAGAGAGAGAGAGTGAGTTTTATTGTGTGTGCCCATGTGCACACACAACATGCTACGCAGATAGAGATGTGCCACTGTGCTGCACTCTAAATCTTATATCATCTTATTGATCCAGTTACTGTTTTTCATTTTTCTTTCTGCTCATCTCTTACTGTGGGTTTGTATATACCTTTCTAAATCAAGAGTTTGGTTGTGTACCTTTCCTTTCAATTTCCATACAGTTATAGACAAATATAACACAAAGATAGACAGAGATTCAGTGCACTCACACATAATATGCCCAGTGTTTTTATTAGTTTGTTGACTCTGTCTGTGTATCGTGTGTGCTCTCTGAGGTATCAATTCAAATGCCAGCCGTTTGGAACCAGCCGGGATGAGAAGAAAACTGCTGCTGCTGAATCTGGGTGTCTGAAGGGATGATGGACTGGCAGCTGCCTGGCTCGGAGGACAAAACAGACTAGAACAGCTTAAACCTACCAAGGTGTGAGATTTATTCATGCTGTGTGTGTGTGTGTGTGTGTGTGTGTGTGTGTGTGTGTGTGTCTGTGTGTGTGTGTGTGTGTGTGTGTGTGGATTCAGCAGATATTGGATTTCTGGAGGCTGATTCTAACATTTTCGTACAGAAGGTTCCTATAGCTGACATTATGTGCATGACATGTGACAGTGTGATTTCTATCTATTGCCTTCAATTTTGATGTTGCAGGTTAGAAAAAGCCTCCCCAACCCATTAAAAAATTAAAAAAAAAGGTTAGATCTATTTAAAACTGAGGTTTTAAATTAATCAAAAACATAATTAAATTATTAAATGAGGAAAAGAATAAATCTGTGGCTCAGTCACATCTCCAGTGAACAACACTGACTGATAAGTAGCAGGATGGTTATGTTGGAATATAGTGTTTGTGTGCATACATTTGTATGTGTATTTCTGAGTGTATTTTAAGAGAGATGATGAGTCACCCAGTAATCTCTAAATGGAAGCAGTGTTACAGTTTGAGGATACATCCATCATGTCTCCAGCAGGTACGAAGACAGGTCATCGGGGTATTCACACTGCACCGTTAACTCGTTAGCAGTTGTACGAGCCACTCGCTTTGCCTGTCACTACTAGGAGGATGGCAGTAATTCCTAATTTTATGGTCTGTGCACAGCAGAGGTGACAAACTATGTTAAAGTTACCGTGGCTAATGTCATTACATGCTGTCAAACACACTTTACTTTAGTTATTTAGCTGACAGCTTACAAATAGTGAGCAGGTAAAGCTTCACTGACTTTCTCTGTATCCTCGTTACATACTGTATATCAATTCTAAGACACAATCATAGTGGAAAAAAAATCCTAGATCAAATAACTTACTAATTTCTCCATAATTCAATCTGCAGAGGAAAAAGTGGCATACTGTCAGAATAAAAAACTGCATAGTTTTAAAAAGTCAAATCAAAGTTGTAAAATGCCTTTCAGTAATGTGCTGCGATTACGTTCAGATGACTTTTCAGAGGCATAAAAACACGAATAAAAAGTTTAACATTAATACCTTCAAGAAATGTATTTCAGTTTTGCCTACGAGTAGAAACTTTATTTTGTGAATATTATTGTGCACAGGTTGGCCAAGGTTATTGTTTGGTTAGATGACCTTTTCAGCTGTAATGTTGTGATTGAATTATACATGCATGTCTGGTTCAAAGTTTTATCTTGATATTTGTCTCTTGTCCACTTGCACACTCCAAAACTCGCACTTTGTCTCGTTGCTCATTCACCAGTCACATACGTATTCACATATACAGACACACAAACTAACTATATTGTGCTTATCTGCTGATTGTTTTAGTTTATCATCCTCCTCATAATCCTGGGTACCCGAGTGAATGCAAATTAGCCTACTTAAGGCTTTTAAATGTAATTTTCTGTGTAGCCTGTGTAGCTTTAAAGCGCTGGCTGATGGGATCCTGTTATTTTCCCCTGTGGAAAGTCATTGTTGCTGTGGGACTGCAGGGAAAAATGGCAGAGATGTGGAGTGGAATTGATGATGACAGTATTTTAATGCTAATGAAAATGAGGTTGGATTTGGAGAAATGTTGGATGTATTATACAGCAGAGTTGTGATCTGAAACCATAAGCTTCCTCATATGCCCGTGGCTGCCAGGTAGAGCTGCTCTGCCACTTTGCACACTAGACAGAAGTAATATTACAAGTATTAAAAGTACCATAAATGTATAGAACAGGACCTTGTCTGCTGCATTTTTGTACAGCAGTATGACAGAAAGTAAACTGAACTCATTCTGCATCGTTCCACTTTCTGATCTGATCTACTGCATAGTTTTTGTTCACTTTTTAATGTGAGACATTTATTACTCTTGTTTTATTGATTATTGAATACATTTGACTTGGGGTGTCTTGGTGACCAGTGGACTGGATCATAATTGCATTGTCACAGGTTCATTTTAGGACTTTTTATCACGTGTCATCCTCCTGTATCTCTATTCATATCTCTTGGCTCTCTCCACCGATAAAAATCTGTCACTTCAGGTTATGTTTTAGTCATGGTCTCATTTATGTAGTGACTAAAGTGCATGAAAAACATATCTCTATTAGTAAAATGATAAATGGTCTGACAGAGTAAAAAGTATGGCAAAAATAGGACATGACTCCCTGTATTGATTTGTCGTGAGGTCGGACTGAGTCCATGTTAGCGTATCCCCGTGGCTCTATTTGATGGTTTAGACGTCCTCCCACAACTCCTCTCTTTATGTGTGTGAAGCCTGAGGTTTTGCCAATTGTCAATTCTCTCAGGTCACTTGGCAGGATCTGATTGTGAATGTACAATCCATGTAGTACTCAGGGTGAAGTCTAATAGTCAGCCAGTAGGGAACTGCAACACAGTGAATCAGAAAATAAATCGTTGACACAGTGGATGGTTTGTATTGAAAGAAACAGAAAAACAAGCTGATAGCATTTTGTTATTTTGTGACAGACTATGACCAACCCACCACCACGCCCACTTAAAAAGCAATAAATTAGATTTCCCAACTCCTGAGAAAAATGTGCTCAGAACACCTTTAGATGTAAATAATTGTCTTATAATAACCAGTCACACAGCTGTCTCTTCCTCCTGAGAGAAAAGGGCCATGTGAACATTTAGCAGATGGACTCTTGACCCATGAGTGTTTTATAATTCTGAGCTGTGACATAAATAATTACCAAATTATAAATAGTAAAGCAATGGTGGCTGAAAAAGTCTAAGTCTACATAATTAAATTACAGGGCGTGTGGGGTGTATTTTCGTGGTTTGTGTCCACAAATAACAGAAAGTTTCCATCATTTTCTTCAAACTACAAAAAGAAGAGTCTCAAACAATGCATGCTGGGAAATCTGCTAATATGCTGCTGATGGTGATGCATTTAAGTCAAACGACTTAAAATATAGAGTTCTGAAATGGTATCGAAATAATAATAATAAGGTTGAAATTATGTACATCTCAGTTCCCCTAAATTCATAATTTGTCATTATGATGTGACATTTGTGGATTTATTATAAAATTAGGGTTGCAAAGAGAAAGAGTCCTTGTGCCTTTGAACAAACTCAGATCTATAATTTAAAGTCACATAAATCTTAGTCATTTGTGGGAAGTGGTTTGGACATCCTGACATGAGGCTTATCATTTCACCTTGTATTTGCCCTGCTGTCGCTGACACTTCAGCACCACAGACAGCTCCATAAATAAATAACTCAGCACCACAGACACGTGTTCACTTGATTTTTTATATGAGGATTAAAGCCTTAATTTGATGATTTTGTATCTCAGATTGGTCTAATTTCCCCATGAACCAGAAAGAAAAATCTGTTCAAAATCTTTTGTTCGTCTTAGATATGCCTACAGTCCTGCTACAGAGCAGGGTGAAACGTTCATGACTCACTTGTGCTGTCTTTACTTCTCACTGATGCCTCCACTCCCAGTGAGAAACAGCAGTATAGTGGCCCAACACACTGTTAAAACCCCGAGGTGCACACATAGGCTAATGCACTAACACTTTACAAACAACGGGAGAGGAATAAATTTGGTGGTTAAATAAGTTGCAACCAATAAATAAGGTGCAACCACTTTTATTCTAACAGCACAGCCGCACGGCAGACACAGTTTTCAACCTCAAAGGCTAAGACTGCATTTGAGCTGCTGGTGTGTCTTATATAATTAGTGTAAGGGATGTAAATGTGATAGTTGGGTACTCTAATCAGAGGCAGCGAGTGAAAAACACAGACAGTCTGATCAGGAGATAAGCAGAGGAGTTTATGGTGGTTGATGCTGCCTTGAATCTTGACGAAGAAGAAGAAGAAGAAAATTTAGGTTGGGTGGTGGGTGAGGAAAGAGGAGGAGGAGGAGGAGGAGGGGGGATTAGACACACTGCATCATTTAAGTGCTGCAGCTGATGTCATTTCCTAAGCACCATAATTGGTCATCAATGAGGCTGTGAAGAATGGATAAATGAAAACACATACACACACACACACACACTTTCCCAAGGGAGAGGTTGTAGCTGCGCAGATCCAGTATCAAACCTTAATTGCTCGGACCTCACACCTGCCTCTCTCTCTCTCTTTCTCTCTATCTTTCTCTATCTTTCTCTCAAACACACACACACACCTGCCTCTCTCTCTCTCTTTCTTTCTTTCTCTCTCTCTTTCTCAAACACACACACTGACTCTCTCTCTCTCTTTTTCTCACACACATAAGCACACCTGGAGTGTAGCTCCGACTGTGTCGCATATTTCCCGCTCACCTATACACAGTCGCACCTCCGCTGCCGTGGGCCCCCATATGGCCCCTCCCTCACCGTACTGGACCGATAAATGGGTTAACTGTGTCACCGACAGAAGCCGAGATAAATGCATCGGGAGATCCCTTCCCATTGCTCCGCTGTATCGACCGATCTGCGCTCAAAGCTTTAACCGGGCACCACCATCTCCTCTCCGCGGCGTTGACTGAAATAGTAGATTGAATATAAATCAAGATTCATCATTTTACAAGAGGCGACTGGCAACAGCAGCACCACCGGTTTCCAGACCCGTGGGCGGCTGGGTGGCGTCCGTCTGGGCGAGCTGATAGGACGAAGATTTGAAGACTTACCTACTAACTGCTTCATCCCAACAACACCCCAAAATCTTGAGATATGGCGATGAGAAGTGAGATGTAGAAGACGAATGGGAGGCCATTCATGTGGGTCTGGGCGTCAGCTTAAACGGACAAAATCTTTCTCCACCACCAACACCACCACAATCCTCCTCATCCTCACCTAACCAGTTGATTTTTTTTTTTTTTTTTTTTAAATAACTATCCAAAAAGTGTGGAGCACATGACACACTGGTGAATCCCCGGGGCAGGTCCAACACACAGACTGAATGAGTCCATCTTTGGCTGCCGGACGGACTCCTCAAGAGCACAAGACGGATACAAACACACTAAACACACCTTGGCAATTCAAAAAAACACCTTCAGCATCTCCGCCAACGGTGTTTTAGCCGAGCGGGGTGAATCTCACACCGGGGGACCAGTCGTTTTACAGGCAGGTAGGCGATACCCCGACGGCTAATTAGCGTGACACCTCTGGGTTGGTGTGTTAAAGGTGATAAAGGTGATTACCGTGACTGACCGCCCATGCGTTGGTGCCGCTGATGGCCGCAGAGCCGCGCGAGGCGACTGCACCTGTTGTAAATGTGCGGAAGCGCACGAGCGTGTGCGCGCGTGTAAAAAAAAAAAAAAAGAAGAAGACCTACATGTACTGCATGTGTTGACAGTGAGCTGTGTTTGTTTTTAATGGCTGACATGACAACACAATGATGTCTGATGTCTATTTGCATTTAGTATCCGACTATTTCAACTGCTCTTGAAAATCTCTTTCCAGCTGCTTGTGTGCGTCGCGCGCATCAGTGCGCGCTGTGTGGGCTTGATCGATGTGATTAGGTGATTATAGGTCCATCACACACACACACACACACACACACACACACGCCATAAGTGTAATTACAGTATAATTGTCTCAACACGCAGTAGGATGTAAAGTACTCCATCACACACTATACATCATGTTTTGTGGCTTTATCAACTGCTCTCCTGTTCACCCAGCCTGTAGCAGCTCACATATTGGTTCTGATAAATGGGGACTGGCTGCAGTCTAAAGCCCAATTGTATTCATTGCCATTGCCAGATGCTCTAAAACTCCACAGCCATAAACCATGATGGCCAAATCAGTCACCTGACTAACACACATTTATCATCTGATATCCAAGGGGAGACCTACATGTGGATAGTAATGGATAAAAGGTGTTATAGACATGATAGATGGGTGGGTGCAAGCATTTTGGGGGGTAGTGTGCATGAATGTTTGTTTCTTCGTTTCTTTTTTTTTTTAAATTTCAGTTATTATTTTCAGACACCCCAATTTCGGTGCATTGAGGGTGCCATGTAGCAGCAGCTCAGAACAGCAGACAGTGTGAGTCCAACTGCGCTCCATCCGCTGCAGATGCACACAGTGTGGCAGACCATCACAAGTGTCCAACTCTTTTCCTGTCAGCTGGGTTTCTTTTAACATCCAACAATCAGACCACCTGACAGAATATCAAGGGCGCACACGTCCACATGTGCTCTGCAGCGGCTGGTGGTAAAGCTCCAGAGCTATTGAATTGGAGTGTGTTGGATGACCCAGGTTGACCTCCGAACAGAGGCGGCTGTAGGGGACAAGATGCACAGCTCATCTTGCGCCTCTGCTGAGGAAATAATATTAGAGTACAGCCTTGATGGATAAGAAAGAGACAGCAGACATCACAGATGTGTGGTGGCTGCCGATCTTTGCCCAAGGTGACTTCAGTAGGACATTGACAATGTGACATTGAGCAGAGACGGGAAAGCAAAGACAGCAAGTTATTTCACTTCCATTATTCATTTTTATTATTGGTTTAGCTGTAAATCTAATAAAAAGCCATTTCATTGTTGGTTGCCTCTTGAGGTGACACATGTCTGTCTTTGTATAAAAAATGTCTCCCATCTGTTCTGTTTGCCTCTATGGTCTATAGTAACTAAGTGATGATAAATTGCAGCCTGGCAGTTTACCTTTATCCTGCACTGCTGCTTCAACTGATTAATTGTGGTCTCTCATTATTTTTGGCAGGCAGCAGGGTCTTAATCTCCAAAACAAGAGAAGATATGGAGAGCTAACTGACGCTTTAGTGGCTAGAAGTAAAAAGAAAATAATTTGTTGATTTATTGTGAGGTACACCTGGCCATCTAGCAGATCTCATGCATATCAGAGAATCCTTGGATGGAATTATATCACAGAGTTGTACATGTTTTGATGGCAATTTAGTGGTAACAACCTGTTTTTTTTCTGATGTAGCATATAAGGCTTGATTCTGCTAATACTGTAGTCTATTCTGGCTTGTGATGGCAGAGTTGTGCATGCACTGTTGGGAAAAACACTGTTGTGACCCCACAGCTCTTTTCTGCCATTCTGCTAATGCATTTCTCTCCATGGGGACCACAGGAGGTGAGGAAAATACATGATTCTCCTTTCTCCCCTTTCCCAGCTTTTAGCTCAATCTCTGTTGCTCCCTCTTTTTCTACATCTCAGCCTCTTCTCTCGTTCAGGCTCAAATTCGTTCAGATCACCTCGCTGCAGACTTGAAACACGGCCTCCCCGGAGTGCAAATGACCCCACAGTTCAAACACTGCCAGTCAGCCCACTTTCATTTGCTCCTTTCATCCCCTTTGCTCTCCAACCCACCCCCCATCCCCCCAACTCACCTGTCTGTCTGTCAGTCAGTCTATCTGCCTTTTTACCACTCTTCTTCCTGCACTGAGCCAGGCGGTGACGCTTATCAGATAGAGGTTTTCTACTAAAGCTTGTCCTCGTCAGCTCTCATGTCCGTCTCTGTGACAACAGTCTGCGTTTTCACAAGAAGACAAACCACAATCCAAAAATATATGAGAGGAAAATAGGGAGTGAGTGATAGTGAGGGGGGGTGGGGGGGGAGTTTGATGTATGTGCATGCGTGTCTGCTAGTTTTGCCATGAGTGAGTGGGTGTTTCTGCCAGCGCAACAATTGTGAGAGCAGATGGACTGTTAAAATACATTCTCATATTAATTTCATATCATATGTCTTATTAATTTGTCCACTGATTGAATAATTGCTGGGTCCTGTTTAATTAGGGGATTTTGAATAATTTAAGGATTTCAGCCTGCTGCTGCAACAGCCTATGATCAGCTATTAAGTGTTCATCATTGTGTTCATTCCTCGTTGCTATTTTTGTCATTCTTCTTGTAAATCTTTACTCACTTTCCCTGTGAATGTATATTAACTATTAAATGCACAAAGGATCAATCTAGATCAAACTATGTGCATCATACAAGTCATTCCCTTCTGCTCGTCACCTCCACCTCCACAACCATGCAACCAACCCCACCCAAATAAAAGGAGAATTATGGTACACTTCATTTGCATGCATTTTCCCAATAAGTGTACACACACACACACACACACACACACACACACACACACAAACACACACAAAAACTTGTTTTAATAGCCTACATACACAAACATGCATGCACTGATGCACCAGCAGAAATCTAATCATGCACTCTGCGGAAATGCACCCAAAAATAAACCTTTTATGTGTATGCAAATGTCCCTGCACAAATTCATATATATTTACTCACTTGAATACATTCACTTGTAAATGCATAACAAATCAATAGTACATATTGAGAAACTGCATGCATCATAGTGTAAATGCACAAACGCAATGCTTTAAAATCTACAGTGTCTGCACATACATCACAACACATGAACTTAGGTACCAGTATTTCTAGTAACTCAAGTATATGTACAAGTACATGCACACCTGAAAGCCTATTCAATCATCAGTAAAAGAGATGTGATGCCATGGTGTAGTTATCTTTAAAAAAAAAAAAAAAAAAAAAAAGAGACCGAGGCTGAGACATTTCTCTTATCTCTCTCAATCGGTCATTTAAACATTTTGTAAAAACCATGTTGCCTCCTGTCACAAAAGATGTTTTTGCCATTCATATTAGAATGTACATGACTATTTCTTCAGTCAACCTTTTGGTGGTTTCATCTGCTGTTGAGAAAAACTGAAGAAAAAGGACTTCAGTGCCATTGTGTGTTGTTAAATAAACCTGAAGCCATGCAAGTTAAAGCGCAGTGGGGAGGCTGCCAAGCTTCTCACTGACAATCTTATTTATTCCTTTAATTAAATATCATTGTTTAAATCTCAAAATTAATGTGCCAATATGTCTTTGATGTTAAGTGATACATTGGATACAAATACAGCAGTTAAGAGAGTTATATTAGTTTTCTGACAATGGCAGGCAATAATTAGACACTTATCCAAGAATGAGACTGTAGCATATGAGTGTTTTTGCATCCTTGTTGGCTGAAACTCATGTCTGCAGAACAGATACATGTTGCCGTGGCGACCTGAGTACCTTTAATGCACAGGTGGGACAAGAGTAGAACCAGGAGCAGATGGACTGAAGAATATATATCCTGGGAGCTCACAAACTATGAGCACATATACACACACACACACACCTCTCTGCACACACACTTTACTGTCTGTCTATGTCTCACGCACATGTACACACAGCCATCTTCACACATGGTGTCCTTTACAGATCACCACAGCAGATTTGCACCTTTCCCACGGCTCTTTACCTTTTGCACTGTCTTAGTTTCTGTGCTTTGTCGGTGTACCCTTTCATCCCTTGGATTTGATTCCAAGATCGACACAGGATTTGAGAGGAGAGGAGAGGAGAGGAGAGGAGAGGAGAGGAGAGGAGAGGAGAGGAGAGGAGAGGAGAGGAGAGGAGAGGAGAGGAGAGGAGAGGAGAGGAGAGGAGAGGAGAGGAGAGGAGAGGAGAGAGTGGTTGTTTATATGTTGACCATGTTTCCTGTGACAGAGACATCTCTGCTTCTATCTCTATCTTTCCTGTCTGGCGCTGACCCGCTCATAAAACACTCTTGGATCTCTGTCTTTTCTTCCACTGCTATATTTTGTCTTTCTCTCCATCTATTGGCAGAAGTATTACATGAAGCATGTAGTCAAAATATTACACGAGGAAAACTCTCGGAGGACTAACTCTCATGAATTGCTCTGATCATATGACAGCAGGCGCTGTTGCTGATTGATGCCCTGTCAAGGCCTGAGGTCATGGTGAGGTGTTGGGTGGCACTGGGGATTTCCTGGTGGGACAGGAAGTCAGTAGATCTGACAGTTGGAGTTACAAGGAACGATAGCAAGTGACAGAACTTTAGTAGTTTTTCTCTGTGGACCAAGGAGACTGAACAAAGAGCGAGCAGGAGAAATACAACATATAGTGTTATCAAGCGAGAATGTTCCCTTGATAATACTATGTTCCTGATTGTACTCTGATTGTATTTATCAGAATAAGACTGGAATATATGTTTGTGGCTCCTTTTAATTATAATGTGATTACATAATGTGCCAATGTGATTCTGCAACAAGGAGACAGCAATTTCTCCAAGGAATGAGCAGTAGCAGAGTGGAAGGAACAATGTCCCCTCCATTAGAGCTTGAATTTCTAAAACGGGCTCATCACTGTACTGATAGCCAGAGATTGAATTCACATGCATGCACTGAGACACCTTTAGTTTTCTTGTTTTCACATATACGCATATTTATTTAGGCTCTGTGTCTGTGTGTTCTGCAGGGAGAAGATGCCATTCCACCATGTGCGGGCGGGCCTGCTCTATCCAGACAACTACCTGAGCAGCTCCCTGACAGAGGGCAGTGAAGCCTTCCAGCTCACCAGCATCTCCACAGAGGAGCTGGGAGGTGAGTGTGTTGACTGAGAGATTGGGGATGTGGGTTACAGTATGAAGTACTAGCAATTAATGTTTCACTACTGGAGCAATGCAGTTACAATGCTCCAGTTCTCCCCGGGAACACTTTTTCTATTTAGCCATTTTGACAGTGCTTGACTTGATGCATTGGTTTCAATTTATGGTGCTTAAGAAATAAAATCAGTCACAGGATTCAAAATGAAGCAGTGTCTGAGAGAAATACAGAACACACGTATATAACTAGACTTGAATTAGAATGCACTTCTGTTGGGATCTTCATTCAAATTTTCATTTTCTTGATGAGGATTGATGGCACTGGTGCTCATAAAGGGCTGTTTTATTAATAACTACAGTAAAGAAGATTTACTTTTATTAATCCACACAATGGGGAAATTATCTTTTCACTCTATTTATTTTACATGCATTTCACCCTGATACACACACTCATGCAGTACACCAGCACAGACATGCAGTACAATGGAGACATGCAATGTGGAGAGAGATGGTGGAGTGATGGGCAGCCAGGCAGACCGGCGCCCAGTGAGCAGTTTGGGGGGTCGGTGCCTTGCTCAAGGGCCCCTCGGCAGTGCCCAGGAAGTGAACTGGCACCTCTCCAGCTACCAGCCCACCTTCCATATTTTGGTCCATGTGGGACTTGAACCGCCACCCTCCAGTTTTGCAAGCCAAGTCCCTATGGACTGAGCTACTGCCGCCCGTAAAGCCAAAAACATAACTGTACTGAATGTAGGCTTTGATAAATACATATGTAAATATCTTACATGGCCTGAAAGGTTTTTGGTTAAATTACAGTTGGATACTTTAATGTATTGTTTGTAAGTTCCAGACTATTATGTCATTCTACCATGTCATGAATCACATGAATCCACGTGATTTATGTTTTCTGATACAACAGAAGCTTTTACTTTTACTTTTGTGGCTCTGGCCACTGTCCATTGGTTATGATGACATTGTACTCACCAAAGTCAGTGCTGAGGCCTTGGAACGTGACAACACCAATAAAAATAGGAGCAGTAAGCAGTGGTCAGACAATCAGACAGATTGTGATTCAGCAGTTATCATTCATCAGTCAAAAAACTACAACTGTGGATTATAAAACAAGCACATGATTTCCATGGCTTACAACACTGCTTTTGGAGCCATGAATTTGGAGTAGTACTTCTAAGATACTGTGAGTGTAGGCCATGCTGGCAAATTGTGAATTTAATGCTGTAGTCGCTTTATAAACACTGGAAAGTCCTATGTGCGCATATTAATGGTATAATGGTAAAATTAAATGCACGAGTGAATTAAGCTATAAGGTGAACAATGTTGAAACAAATGAAACTCAATGAGTTTAAGGAGATTCATGGATTTGTTCAAATGTCCACATTAAGGAATTTTCTAAAGGGTGTGAAAATGTAGAAAAGTTCTCAAATAGACACTCTTATTGACTCCTTATTGAACCCCAGGACAGCATTTCTAACACATCAAAGAGCTCACATATCTCACAACGCTCAAAATAAGGATCAACTACTTCTTCTGTTGCCTCAGTCTATCTTAATGTTGCCACAGAGAGAGCTGCTCTACTAGTCCATGCAGCAGGTTTAAAATGAAAGCATGAATTGGAAATGGAGAGAGGCTCAATTGCAAACTAAATTGGAAATAATGGAATTGAAAATGAGCCTGGCTGAATGCAACCAAGCAGGTTTAAAGGCTGCCACAGTATCAATAGTATGTGAGAGCAATCGCCTTAAAGACAACATGTCCTCCAGTGTTTATGACACCTAATGTCCCTTTTGTGGAAGGTAACACATGAAGCTAAATTTGAGTTTCTGAGAGTAAATGGATTATGATTTGAATGTTGTGGGCACTTGAGTAGAAACTGTAAAAGAAGAATGACCCGAGTTGTTAGGCCAGTCGTCAGCACCCTAAGATTTTGCACATGATGATGAACACCCTGTGGCTGTAGTGAACCGAATTTCAATTGTTCACCTTGGGAAGCTTCCTAGAGAAAGAGTACAAGCAAAAAATGGAGATGTCAGCTGATGACCACATTTTCATGCAGACTGCATCAAGTTCTTTTAGACTTACTACCATATAATTTCACCGCTTCATGATCAGAACGTCATCATGCCAACGATTACCAAATGACAGATCAACAAGCATTACACCTTTAACACAAAGTATAAAGGCTTTATGAGTGATATGAGGAGGTACCACCGGAAGATTTACAAAAAGAGGCAAGGTATGGTATATGTCCCACTATGATGTCTACCATAAACATAAAAGCGCTATCAACATAATCCTATAAAGGCACATCACTCAACAATGTCCTCCTTCAGGGCCCACACTTGGCAAACTTGCTTATTGGCATTCTGCTCAGGTTCCATTATGGCTGATATTAAGGGCGTGGTTCACCAGGGGCACCAATGGCTCAAAGATCTAGACCAGCTGACAATGACAGGTGGGTAAAACCCAAAAACTTTGGTCAAGTAAATACTGCTCACTTCTCACATTTGCGATGCTAATGAAGAATTGATTATGGTATTGCAAGCTGCCTAATTGACAGTTAGTCCAAAACAGCCCAACTGATGCATCATGAGGACTGAGCATTGAACCCTTAAGTCCTAAAAGATGGATTCAAGGACCAGAGTTTCTAGGAGAATCTGAAGAAAAATGGCCAAGAATTATAGAGAAACTTGGCTCCATCAGAGCCAGCAGACACAACATTTCAAAGAGAAAGTCACATCACTGAAGAAAGGAAAATAGTAATGCAATAGAGGAAGTTCTCTATACAAATCTATCATTGACTTTGCCATTCTGAACATTGGGGAAAGGACTAGGAAGATGGCTGTGCCAACTGAAGTCAAACACCCACTGATCCTACCTAAACATTGTCATGTTTCAAAGTAAATACTGAGCTACATTGTGCTTTACTTGTCTGGTAAGCCGTGTTGTGAAGTTGCAAGTTAACTGAATGCAGACACAAGTATTCGCGCTCTTCGTCAGTTCATTTGTTGTCGAGGCTCAATAAAAATCATCTAATTAGATCATCAAATGGAGTTATGAGAAACATACCAACAAAATCCAAAAAACACTACTCAAAAATTAGAATTATTATTGTTTGATTAATGGTCTGATGTGTGAGGATATATTTAATTAATTATTTGATTTGCCTATTTACCTGGGTCTAATGAGTTTAGAGAGAAATAAACAGCCAATCCTGTCAGTTAGGACAGAGAGCGTAACAGTGTGCTTCTGACTGGGACTGTTTGTTTGTGTTGATACATATGGCCTATTGTAGTTCGCTCGAATGAGCTTTGGTATGAAGTAGCAGCACTTTGTAGCATAAATCTTTTAATCCAATGTCCCTCATGCGCAACTCGACTCAACCAAGTTCACTAAAACAGTTGCTTTAACAAAGCGGAGCTGGTACAGCGACTGCACTTTCTCATCATAATCATCAGTCCGTTTGGCCTGTTTTGTTTGTCAAGGTCAGCGAGAAGGGTAAGGTAGTTTGGCCCTACGTAGAGCTATTATATAAATTGAATTTGGACGGCAAGACACCAGATATTATGATGCCAGCCACAGATCCAAAGCAACCAATACAATTGTTTGATGTGGACAAAATATCCGTGGTATTTGCTGCCAGCATTTGAAAACTCCTAATCCCACTTCAGAGAGATGCTGAAGGTTCTTCTAGGATCATCTGTTAGCACAGATAGGAGGCTAGTTAATCACCTCTGCGTTGGATCACCGCTATCCTTTTCTCTGGTTTTGAGGCATTTCATCAATCAAAGTGAGAACATGTACAGTCCTAGGGGGTTGACTTCGTAATACACAGATGTGCATAGGCAGGCAGGCTGGGCTGCATGTTCAGACATATACATACACACACACAGACACACACACCAGGCATTGCACAGTAATACGTCAGGGACCAGCTTATTCGTACCCTATTGAAAATGTACTCTTCGCTGTTGAGCTGCATACAAATACATCTCACTTTGTTTTGGGAAGCTGCACATTCGACTGCATTCCCAATCCCTTGCCTCTGATTTTCACTTTATTTTGTGAGAGAAAAGGGGGAGGCAGTGGAACTGTGCTCAAGTCTAGTTGTCAGCCGTAGGGGATATTTACAGGCTTAGATGGGGGATCTGACTGAACTTCAGCTCTCACGCAACTGACAGAACAAAGATAGGCATAGGAGACAGATCTGAGATGGACTTATTACACATAGGAAGTAAGGAGCAGCATGTCGGGACGAGAATATTAATGACACACAGTCTGGGAGAGACGGAGAGAGATGAACTTCATGTAAAATTCATTGTTTCAGTTAGGAAAAGGATTAGTCTTGGGGAAAACGTTATTTAAATTCCATTGTGCAGAAGGTTATTAGTCTGTTGTTTCTCTATGAACATATTTCTCCTGTAAAGATTTACACAAATGCTGAAATGACACCTTCTTCCACCCGTGAAGTGTAAAGATCAAAAGCCCAAAGCCCCATCTCCCCCCTTACACCTCCGCTCACATAGTGCCAACTGATTGACAGGTAATTAGCCCCGGATTGACCAGGGTATGTTGTTAGAAGGTCCTCAGAGGTTTGAGTAATTCTGCTGTGCGTTCATTTACAATTTCAAGTTAGAAGGACGCCTTTTATGTGGGAGGAGAATCGGAAATGCTCTTGGCAATGCTGGTGGTGATTGTGCTGTGTGGAGAGATTGGGAATGGTCTCTCTGGGTTTGTAAAATTCAATAAGTATATAAAGATGTAAGAGAAACAAGAATGAATGATTTGACCTTAATTTGTCTGAGCAAAAGTCTGCAGCACTTCCAGCTAATGGGAAAGCTTGTTATTATCACCAGGGAAGTTCCTTTAAACATCATATACAGACCTTCTAAAATCTGTTAATCGGTAACTTCCATTTATGGGTTGGTCCATCTCACTGACACAGTCTGATGGCTCACAGTTACATGCTTATGTTGCTCCATGTTTAGTTTTGACTCTGGGGACAGAAAGCAGACCTGTCACAGAGAACCTAAGAGGTCTGGATGGTTCATAACATAGCGGCAGTTTAGAAATGTATTTTGGCCCTAAACCATTCAGTACTTTATAAACAAACAGTACTATTTTAAAAATAATTCTTTGACAGACAGGAAGGCAATGTAAAGACCTGAGAACTGGAGTGATGTGATCCACTTTCTTGGTCTTAGTGAGGACTTGAGCAGCAGCTTTTCTGAATCAGCTGCAGCTGTCTGATTGACTTTTTAGAGAGACCTGTAAAGATACTGCTACAATAGTCAAGTGTAGTGAAGATAAATCAGGAAGATCAGGTGATAGTAGGCTGAATTTGTAATTGTCTTAATGTGGCTGTTGAAATTCAGGCCTGAGTCCATGACTACACCAAGAGTTCTGGCTTGGTTTGTAGTTTTTACTGATTGAAGGTAAGCATTGACTTCTTCCTTGGCTCCAAAAAAAAAAAGAAATTGAAGAGAATTCTGGCATATCCAGTCATTGAATTGTTCAATGCACATATTTAGTGCTTGTATTGGACCACGGACCTCTGATAATATAGTTATGTAAATATGTGTTTTCTTTATAATTTTGGTAAATAATTTTGTTATTTTCCATAATGGGAGCATGCAGATGTTGAACAAAAGAGGCCCTAGATTAGAGCTTGGGGAACTCCACATGCAAATTTTGTTCACTCAGATGTGTAATTATGTATAGACACAAAGTAGTGCCAGTCCTTTAAGTAGGATTCAAACTAATTTAGCACTGTGCCAGAAAGTCGAGTTGGTCTAGTAATATCTCTAAATAATAACACTAAGACTGAAATTCTGCCACTCTCTGTGTTTTAAGTGGATGTCAGTGAGGACCTTAACAAGAGCAGTCTCAGTGCTGTTGTGCAGTCTAAATCATGACTGGAAGACATCAAAACAGTTGTTTACTGCCAGATTCACTGACAGATTTTTCAATGATTTCACTTAAAAATGGGAGGCTCATATTTATTTAAAGATGTCCCATGGAATGTACTTGTAAACAAAAAAAAAGAGAAATGTTTGCATTCAGTTTTTCTTAATAACACATCATGTTTGTATCACTGGGGTCTAGCAAACATGTTGAGTACATTTGCCTCCTCATAAAACATTTGCTAAGCCAATTATTTTGAATAGTTTAAATCATGAATTGTTTATGTCGACATTTGTTAGCTTGCAGTCTTCTTCTTCATTGCCCGTGCAGGTGCATTGCTACACTTCTTTGTGTATTACAGCCACCCACTGTCACTCAGTGGAATAGCCTGAAACCAGCAGCAATTAGACAAACTAAATGCAGAGCCGCTCTTAAAAACATTGTTCCGTAGTGCTACTAGCAGTTTAAAACGCCTTTACTTTAAAACAACTGTCATTATTCACATGGGCAGGTCCTTGTTTTAAAAACATAAACATAGTTCATTTTAAGTTTTGAACAAATGAACAAATAAACAAACAAACAAGGAAAGCCTTGTTAAAATTTACTATGTTAAAAGCAGTGCAACAATATAGACAAAACAATGATAACAGACACCAAGAAGAACCAACACAAAAATGAAATTCAAAATGTCAAGGAGACAATAAAAAATCACATTTTGCAGACTACACGATAATAAGGCAGAGATATTGCACTCTAAAAATGAAAAGAAACCTTTCAATGACATTATAAATACTTCACAGGGTAAGTCACTGCATCTCAATTATGATAAAGGGAGATGAATAAGACAGGACATACACACACACAAATACAAACACAAATACACAGAGGCATGACGAGAGAAGTCACTCAATCAATTATGTCCCAGCCTTCTTTTGATGCCAATAAATAATCAAGATGAACAGATATTTTCATCTGCTGTGATGAGCCTCCAACCTACGACAAAACAAGGAGAGAAAAATAAATCGAAAAGCAAAGAGAAGATGAAAGACACTTTAATATCTTACACCACACCTGGCAACTCTGTCCTGAACTAACCAGAAAACCACATCATCCTCAGCAGAGACATGAAATAAATCATGTTTAACTCCACTCAGAAAGAAAGCATCCAATGCCAACAAAATACATAATATATTTGGGATTATTCTTAACATTATTTATGACCATAATCACTCATTGAATTGAAAGAAAGGATCAAATCAGTAACGTGTTTGATGTGTGTTTGTTGCAGAGATCCGTGAGGCGTTTCGTGTCTTGGATCGTGATGGAAATGGTTTCATCTCCAAACAGGAGCTGGGAATGGCCATGCGCTCTCTGGGTTACATGCCCAGCGAAGTGGAGCTGGCCATCATCATGCAGAGACTGGACATGGATGGTGAGGCACTACATAAGGACACACACTTGGGTGCATGCACAGAGCAAGCTTGCAAACTCTAAAAAAATACAAAAAAGGACCTTTTCAAGTGTGTTCAAGCCAGAAGAAGGTTATTTTTCATCCAAACAAAGAAATTCATATGAATATTTCTTTGAAATGAATTTGTAATGTCACGTAAATGAGAAATATTGTTAAATGAGGCCAAATGGGATTGTGAGTTACAGCTTCCTTCCCTCAAAAGGAAGTCTCTAAACTGTCTGAAGAGCAGCAGGTGGTCAATTGTCAGAAAGAAATTCCACTGGAGACAATAAATAGAGAACCTGTCTCCTCCTGCTCCTTAAACTCCAGCTCTGCTTGTAAATTCACAGCGGACTGCAATTACTCCCAAGCAGTCCCTATATCATGAACAAGCTAGTCAATCTTTCAACTGGTTCTTATCTGCTGTTCTTGATTCCGCAGCTCCTGGTAAATATCAAAGGTCAAAGCTAAAAGCTTTTTGCTTTTGCTTCCATTAGTAGTCTGACCACCTGAGAACAGCGCTTTGTTCCATTTGTTCCGAGGAAAAACAGACTATCTGTCTTAAAGTCCTCTACCTCTGACTTCTATCATCTCCATGCCATTGTTTAAATAGCTCTGAAAGCGGTCACTGGTACAATTACTTAATGTTATTATCAGGTTTTAGACAACCTGCACGAGCCTCTCAGATTATTAATTTAATGTCATTAAATCAAATTCAAATAAAACTCTCCTTAAGAAATCTTGATTTCTGGGATTCTTACCTTTCCCTCGGGTTTCAAAGTAGTCTCAATTTCTAGAATATGGTATGTAAGTCCAAAGTTGAGAACTGATGCTTACAATACTAATAATGCAAGGCAATGCTTCATTTTACATTTTACTGTAATTCTCTAGTATTGTTGGGGGAAAAATACATAATTTGGCTCTAATTAAGAAGAACACCTCCAGTTAACCCCAAGTAAATATTACTGAAAACTTAGTTCTCCGTGCATGTTAAATTTTGCCTATAGACACATTTTCAAATTTCTGCATGTTCAGTACAAATAAAGTCCATTTATTGCAAGTGTACTGCCTCTGTTTTCTCTGTTACGTAATTCTTTTTAGGGAACTTCTTGGAAGTTACTCAAAATTATGGACCAGAAGAAGAAGAAGTGTTACCCTACTAACACAACGGCCCTGAGACTTGTGGAGACTACTACTAATAGTTCTAATATGCTACTTATAACAAATGATAAATTGAACAGTGCTGTAGATGGGTGGTTATATCAATATTGATCAATACATAGAATAATTAAGTAGAACTCTCTGCAGTAACTCATGTTCAGTGAGTGTATGGGATGTTGGCTGTCGACTACATGCAGCAGTAGAATACATAATACACTTGTTGTGTCTTTGAAATTTAAATTCCAAAATGTTTCCTGAATTATTACAAAAAAAACAACAAAAAAAACTGATACCACACACACACACACACACACATATACAGACACGCAGTCACACAGGTACACACACCTTATTTGAAAGGTGAATTAGTTCTGTTGATGTATGGCTGTTTGTCATGGATGATGGCGCATCCATCTGTTGATATGTCTCAGGGCACTTTTCTTTGTTTCAGCAAACAAATAAACCTCTGCATGAAATGTATTACCTAGCTCCGCTCTGACAGCCTTCCTGTCTATGTATCTGATTTTCTATTGTCTCCCTGCCTGCCTGTGCGCGTGTGTGTGTGCGTGCGTGCGTGCATGTGTGTGCGCCTGCAGGGGACGGCCAAGTGGACTTTGAGGAGTTCATGACGATACTGGGGCCCAAACTGCTGTCATCTGACAACAGAGAAGGGTTCCTGGGCAACACCATTGACAACATCTTTTGGCAGGTGAGACACAAAGTTGCCTCCTCGCAGCTGGCAAAGAGTGTGTTTCTCATCACTCACAATCCTCAACATTTATCAGCTCCATCTTTAACGCATCCTTATGCTGTCTCATTTCTGACTGTGTGTTTCAGCAGTCAGAGCAAGTCTACATCCTTAGCCCTAGTTTCTGCAGGGACTCACCACAGGCACACACACACACACACACACACACACACACTCTGGCCCCCTACCTGCTTCTTTTGTTCTTTCACAAAAACAGACTTTTTTTTTTCATTCGATTTCAGGCCTTGGAAGAAAAGAGCTCCTGCAGAGAATTAAGTGTTTCTTTATGTGGGTTTTTGGTGCATGTGTGTTTATTAATCACAGTGATGCAGAACATATTACCATAATAAAGATTTCAGGGATGTGCCCCTGTGTGTGGTAGTAGCGTAGATATGTGAGCTTATGTGCTTTCAAGGGTCCACACAGAGCTCAACAGTGATTAAAGCTGCAGATGATCTACATGCTTTTGAACGTGCTCACTTTGTTTTTGAAAAAAGGTTTGCTTTTCATATAGAGAATGTGCTGCTCACAGGGTATTCTTTCCTCTTAGGTAAGACAGGCGACAATAATGAAAAGTGCGTTTGCGCGTTCGTGTGCGTGCATGTGTGTGTGTGTGTGTATATGTGAGGGGGGTGGCTGGTTGAGCAGGGCGACAGCTCTCAGCAAACTGTTCTCTGCTTTCCTTGAGTCAATTGAGAGGAGAAGCATTTAGAGGGTGACTCACTGAAATGAGGAGGTGTTTCAGGTTACAAACACATACTGGGCCACATTTATATAGACATGCTTCATCATAGATAACATTGTGCAATCAGAATATATTTTATATATATTATAAAAAAAACAAGTATATATGCCATTCACTCATAAAGCATCACAAATAGAAATTAATACATAAAACATGCAGGATCATTTATTTCTAAATCGTGTGAAATAGAAGACCTTTTATAAGTTAGACCCATTGCATCTATAAAGGAGTGCAAGACTGCTGTCAGACAGGAGGCCTTAAAAAGATGAGAGAATAGAGAGACGAGCTGGACAATATGTGAGGAAGGGAAGGGTTGGGGTGGCACGGGGGGGATGCCCCACATAGAGATACATGGATAAAGGAAAGATATAAAGGAAAACCACAAAGGAGGAGAGTGGGAGAAAATGAAAGAAGAGGTGCGAGCAACTCTGATACATGAAGGTTGCAGATAGTGTGCGTCTCTGGAGTGATTTAAAATGTTCACCTCCTACAAAGGGAGAGATAGACTAAAAAAAAATAGGAAGAAAGGAAGCAGGAAAATAAGTGACGGAAGAGGAGAGAGGAGAAATGAAAGCAGAGAGCAAG
Organism: Pampus argenteus; assembly: GCA_036937835.1. Lineage (NCBI taxonomy): Eukaryota > Metazoa > Chordata > Actinopteri > Scombriformes > Stromateidae > Pampus > Pampus argenteus. The sequence goes on from CM072874.1 coordinate 10,299,514, forward strand.
AGAATATAGGAATAGAGCTGAGGAGGGGGATGAAATGGTGGGGGGGGGGAGAAGTGTGTCTCTGAGGACAGTGAGAGCAGCGTCTTGTTTGTTTTTGTTGCGTCTGTGTGTGTCTGTTTATATTTTACCGACCTCAGAGGGGAGACAGGAAGGGAGGAAAAGATGGAAGAGAAGGTGGACCGTAATGTCTCAGTATGTTCAGATAATAAGATGAGATGTATGATTTGACTTCATTGCAGAGACTGGATGTGGCATATTTTATGTGTAATTGCATTCTACCCGACGTGTGTGCACTTTTGTGTACGTGTTGAATAAATTGTGTGCCATCCTTGTGATCGTATTTTGGTTGTGTGTGTGTACCGTTGAAATATCCCGAAAAGCATAGCTGGTTTTTTTTAGTTTATTTTCCAGTGTTGCATGGCCTGAGTAAAAACCTCAGGGAGATTCAGATATCTGCTTTGAAAAATTCCTGACTCAAGTTACCACATTTCTGCTGAGTCAGTAAATTAGATTTGAAAAAGTCTTCCATTGCATATTAAGGTACAGCGCCCAAAGATTTTCAGCCATTTGCAACTGTAGTACAAACAACTATTTTCTTAGCCAATATCATCAGTGCAATGGGCATGCGAGAACAATCTGTCAGTTTGATGGGGACGTAGAGGTAACATTGCAAATAGAGCATTTGGAGAGTTTTTGTCTTTTATTTTTTTGTCAATGAAAGCAGTAACTGAGTAAGTGTGAAAGAAGCGGAATTAAATAGTCAGTGTCAGGCTTAGCACTGCTGTGTACGTCTGTTGAGACACTCTGCATTGAACATACTGATGTCCAGTGATGCCAAATGCAAATTAGTTTAAAAAAAACATAGCCAGTCTGTTACATAATGAGTGCCATTTACTGGATAGTTTCATCCAAAGTGCAGAACTGTGGGTAATTATTAAAGTGTCCAGGACAGAGACACTTGGTGTCAGCACCTTGAATGTGGAATAGTTTGTGTCAGATTTATTGAAATTGAATGTACTATTATTTTAAAGAGTCTTTTAAAAACGTATTTATTTAATTCCATCATATACAATTGTGATTCATTCTTTGTTGTGCATCTAATCCATCTGTTATTCATGTGGTTGGCTGTAGCCTATGCTTTCTTTATAGAAATTTACTTTTTGGTTTGGTTTTTAAAGCAAAAGAACAGATCTTGAACTTTCAAGGCATCCAACTCTGACAGCACTGAAAAGCAGGAAAAAGGTGTACAGAAAGAACAAAAGAAATAAATGCCTGCGGGTTGTTACTCTGGGTGACTTTTTAGACAAGGGTCAGAAAACAAAGCAGGTGGACGACTGACGAAACAAGAGGGCAGGCAGGATTAGACGGGAAGGACACAGTGTGTAAACACCTGTTCCTCTGATTGATGTGTCCTGGCTCCTTCAGTGCGTCACCGGTCACTGCTCACAAGTCCCTGCAGCTTTCCTATTACACGCACATACACAAACACACATTACATATTTTAGTTCATTCAGTGAAAGACAAAATGCACTGACAGGCAAACTGTCTCCTCTGTATCACTCTGTGCGTGCGTGCGTGCGTGTGTGTGTCCTTCAGAGATTGGGCAGGCGGAAACATCACTATTGGTTGTTGGCTTTTCCCCCCTCAGACCGACAGACAGGAGCATTGTACATTCTCCATGCTCCTGACCTGAGCTGTCATGTTGTCTGTCCTGCGGCTGCAGTCCAAGAAGTTGTATTTCCATTTTCCTGCATCCATTCAGGGCAGAGACAGCTTTGGCAAGAAGGGGACCAGAAATCAGGCAGCTCGGGCCCTTCGACTGCTGTTGCCACTCCCTGTTTCTCTGCCCTAAAGTGCCAAACTAGGTTGCATGAGTCAGAGCATTTAAAGTTTCAATCTGTTATTTTATTTCACCATATAAATGTGATGTAATAATCACGTATGTATTTTAGAAATTTAAAATATAGGCCTGTTTTGCTGCTACAAACATTACTGATGCAAACAAACCTTGAACAGCATTTCAAAATATTGATAGCTAACATCTATCAAATGTGGGACATATGAGAGAGAGAGAGAGAGAGAGAGAGAGAGAGAGAGAGAGAGAGAGAGAGAGAGAGAGAGAGAGAGAGAGAGAGGAGAGAGAGAGAGAGAGAGAGAGAGAGAGAGAGAGAGAGAGAGAGAGAGAGAGAGAGAGAGAGAGAGAGAGAGAGAGAGAGAGAGTTTGTGTGTGTATGAAAGAGAGAATAGGTGAAACAGAGATAGAAAATCAGACAAAGACAATTGCAATTTACTGAATGTGTTTGTGTGCGAAATTATCACTTTATTTATTGCTGTACACCAGGTGTGCTATTAACCTTTACTGTTACTCTAACCGTTGTGTGTTTGTGTTGTACTTGTACCTATGTGTGTTTGTGTATGCATCCACATACATGTTTCCATAATTACAGTCTAAATCACCTGGAAAGGAAGCACAAATGGATAGATTGGAATCAATACACAGCTGTCGAGTTGTCTGGTTACAGATCAATGCGCACAGAAACAGACGTGCAAAAACACATGCATAAATAAAGAACCAGCTCAATAATCCTGGTTTAATACATACATAAAATATGCATTTGCATGCATGTGTGTGTGTATTGTTGAAATATCATGGGTACGGTCCACTGATTGCTGTGTTGCTGTGTTGAAATATGACATTACATGGAACACCAATAAATATGGCTTGGGTATCATTTAAAATGTTTGTGATATTCAGGCTAGTAGTTTTACTAGCTACTCGTAATAGTTTCTGAAATGATAGCTAGCCTGGTTCGATCTAAAAGTAATAAAAGTTTGCTACCAGCACCTCTGACGCTCATTCATTCACACGTTATGTCTTGATTGTTCTTGAGTGTAAATATGTGTGCTGGAACTATTTCTTGGGCATGAACCTCAAGGCGACCGACTATTCCTTTAAAGAATAAATATACAGATACAAATCTGGCAAGTGTTTCATGTCAAGTTAAAGTAATTGATCGGTGTGGATTATCAGTGTCACAGCAACATTTCGTTTGAAGTCCTAGCAATCCAATTTGAAGTTAATTAGATTTCCTTTGTTATGCAAGATGTGTTGCTTTTAGCTTGAGCATGAGTAGAATAATTCCCTCGCTGAAGTGAGCATCTCTTCCTCACTATCACAACTCTCAACCAGCATTGTCTGCCAGTTCTGTTTTCTCCATCTGTCCCCCACTACTTCTTTCGTCTTCAGTATTCTCTGACCTCGCCATACTTTCCTATTTTCTCATCTTTCAGTATCTCTCTCTCTCTATCAACCCCCTATTTTCTTCCTCTTTGCCTCGTCTGCCTCAGTATGTCCATCTGTTGTGCTAAACCAAGCAACTGATTTTATTTGAGGCTGTCGGTGAGGTAAATAATCTAGACACATGCTTGTGGGTTTAAAGATGGTGTGTGTGTGTGCACGTGCACTTATTTATTGGAGGTGGTCGGGGGTCTATTGTGGAAGGGTAGAAAGAACGTGATGTTTTGGATGGGAAGACAAGTAAAAGCAGTGATTGCTCCGGGCTTCCTAAGTCATTTTAAACACAAGCATGCACACGCAACTGAGAGCACAATCACCTACAAGGGAGTAAATGCACCAGTATTTCCATTTTAATTGATACATCCATTAAGCACTTTGTTTATCCACCTATATCAATGCGCACATGCAGGTTTTGCATACTAATTCAGAGACAAAAAAAGCAAACGCACTGCCATTACATTACAACTGACACCTTCCCGACTTTACCTGTACATCACGCATTTAAGCAGTAAAAAAAATACAAATCATACATGCCATCATCGTTGCAGCTTGTACATCTCACACCTCATTCTTCTATATTTATCTGCCCTCATAAAGCCAGTTTGTGGATGACTGTGTCTCTGCATTGATCGCCGTTTCCCCTCTGCAGTTTGACATGCAGCAGCTGTCTCTGGATGAGCTGAAGCAGGTGCTGTTCCACGCCTTCCGGGACCACCTGACAATGAAGGACATAGAGAACATCATCATCACCGAGGAGGAGAGCCTCAATGAAACCTCAGGGAACTGCCCTGAGTACGAGGGAGGTGAGGAAACTATGCACTTATAAATATGTTCTTGGAAAAATGACATTTGTATTGTATCTCATATATTGTAGGTTCTAATTTGACACAGTGTTAAGTAAATATATCCATGACCAGAACATTAATCCAAGTAACTAAACGAGGAGTCATTTGGGAGTATACATACGCTTATTTGCTTTTTATAGAGAGTTGAGAATCAGGAGGCAATTAGCTTATCTAAGTATAATGACTGGGGGCAGGGGAAACTAGCTTGTTTCCACACCTCTGAATTATCTCGCCATCATCTCTAATTTGTTAATCAATTCAAATAGGCCTAGTGTTGTCCTCACTGATGACTAGTTTCTGCTAGTTAGATAAACAATTGACCAATCAGAGTTTAGTTAACAGGATTAGGAATAGCTAAATAATTATAGCAACATCCATGAAAAACAGTGACAGAGACATTGCAAACAAACCTGGGTGATATTCTTGTTGTAAGTTCAATTGACATATTTAGGTCTATTCAGTTGACATGGAAAATAGAAAAGGTTTTCTGCACTCAGCATCCGCTACAACTGAAAATGACATCTCTATTGATTGGTATGGGCTATTTGTTCAGGGACCGGTGGCTGCTGGTTGCTGGCAACCTCATAGTAACAATGTCTGTGCACATATTAAACAAAACAAGATGCAACTTGTTCATTTGTGAGCTTGTACAGTGTGTTTTGAACTTTGGACTGAGGCACGTTTGCTGGTTTCAGTCCTTTTGCTGCGCTACTTAATGGACTGATATGAGACTGGTATTGATCTTCTCATCTAACTCTCAGCAAAAAAAAGCGTACTTCCTAAAATGTCTATTCCTGAATTATAGAGACTCAGACAAATTCACAAATCCATTTGACATGAATGGAACAGTGACGTATATTATAAAATCTCACTTGATGTCACAAGTCAACACATGTTACTAAATCTAACAGAAAGGAGTAACAGTAGTAACACAGGGAGTATTTCACCGAGACAAAGACAGGTGTAGTGTATACAGCAGTTACCTTTACTCCCTTGCACATAAAATGCGAGGACATTTAAATGACTTTCTAGGAAAAATTCAAATCCTAAATTTTTTTTAATTTGCTGCTATTTCAACAGAGTTTTCATCTGAAGGGTTTTGATCCCAGTGGAAAGGTTAAGAAACCTGATGCATATTCAAGAAAACAGATGTAATATTTTAATATTAAAATCTGCCACTGTCAAGGTCATGCATTCGTTTCATGCATTAAAACTCAAGTGCCCACATAAAACACTGAGGGTATTGTCTTGAGACGTAAAAAAAACCAACTTATGTTGCTTTAGGGAGAAGAAGGAACCAAAAGTCCAGATCTGACCTCCTGTTTTCTTTTCCTTTCTGCTTTCTGCTATGAAACATCCACCAAGTCAGACTAAGACAAAGGCAAAGACAGATTAAACATGCTAACAAACAAACTAGCAAAGTTTTAATGAATCCATTGAGTACTGGCCTACAGTTTTGGAGACACCTTAGAAGAGACAGCTAGGAGGAAATGAAGACATTTTGCAGACAGGAAAAGAAGCGATAAGAGGCTAAATAAGGTATCAGGTAACTGCTGGGTTGGCACTCTCTTTCACAAAGTTTCTGATGTTGAGGGAAGGGTGTGCTGCGGCGTTACTGAGAGGCAAAAGAACAGTATAAAGACATAGAAAGAAGAAAAGTAGGCAGGCGGGAGGATAAGAGAGGTGAAGAGATGAAGGGGTATAGAGCCTCTCGTGTAAAGAGCAGCTGTATGTCTCCACACATTTAACCTCCTCAACTTTCTTCTTTTGTACCTGGTTCCTCCACATCTTCTCTCCTGCCCAGTGGGGAAGTCAGCGCTTTTGATACCTTGTTAGATGCACAACTCAGAACTCCGACTTGATTTATTGATGCAGTATGTGATAATAACAAACCGAGACAAGAGGACTGACAGAGAGGAAGCTTTTGGTTGTTGTTCTTGCTGCGAGGCCTGTCGGAGAACACACCTGTCTCCACTCATCATCCTCTTTCAATCTTCAGAGATTACGTCTTTGGGGGGAAAAGGGGGCTAACAGCCCAAACAGATAGGCTCAGGTAGCAGCACAAAAAGTTCCGTGCAGCATAGCGAGTAGTTCCCTCAGTTTGTACCTTTTTATGCAATGATTGTTTTTACATTGGAGACATTGATTAAATAACCACAATAGGTAGCAACTAGAATTGTTAAGGAAAAAGATGTCACATTTCTTAATCACTGTACATCAATCTGAATATTTTATACAAGGTGAGAGATGAGAATGTCTCAAAAACAAACACTGTATAATTAGTTAGTTATTTTAGATAGAAATGTCAGATGTATAGCTCAATACCACTCTCTCTCTGTGCACTAAATGTGTAGCTAGTGCAGCCCGTTAACATTTAAAGGCGTTAGATCTCGCTTGTACAAAACAATATGTGCAAAAGTGTCTATTTGTGATTTTACGGGGGACTATTTCTTGGACAGGTGCAGTGACTTCCTGGAGTCTCTGCTGGTTGCCTGGAGCAGAGACTCCAGGAAGTCACTTTAGATTTTGTATGAATTAAATAAACAAGACATAACATGTTGATTAGTGACCTTTAGAGGTGCTGCTTTTTCTAACCTTTGGACAGAGCTGTTCCCCTGTTTGCAGTCTTTATGTCAAGTCAAGTTAACTTGTCTCCCTCTCTCAGTAAGAAAATAAATAAATAAATAAATAAAGCTATATCATGTTTATTCATTTTTTATTGTTACACTGGCATTCATATCAATTACCTAACATAATACTATCTTTTTTCCCTCCTCTACTCTCTTTATCTTCACCTCTCAGTCCATCCTAAGAAGAAGAATCGTCAGACGTGTGTCAGGAAAAGCCTGATCTGCGCCTTTGCTATGGCTTTCATCATCAGTGTCATGCTTATCGCTGCCAATCAGATGCTGCGGAACGGCATGGAGTAACCAATTGCACTGTGAGCATGGAGAGTGGACAGTACAGCCATGACCTCACATCTTGTCTTTGCAGCCAAAGCTGGACCAGCCACAACCCAAGCACTTCTCTGAACTTCTCAGTTGTGTGTTTGTTTGTTTGTTTTTTTGTTGTTATTTTCGTTTTAATTTGAACTTACCTTATAGAAGCAGACAATATAAGTGAAATGAAGAGAGATGTGTTTGTTTTGCATTGAAGATGTCATCATGTAAAGTAACTGGACTTACTGGTCATAAAGAAGCTGAACTGGAAAATAATTATGTTTTTTATACAAATTGTGAAAATAAATAAGACAGTTTTATTTTGCCGTTTGGAAGACCAAGAACGCCCTTTAAAACTTGATTTTCTAATTACCGAAAATGTTTCTAACATTTATCAGGTGCTTTGAGCCATTCCTAATTTTAAAAAGCAAACAGTGGTTATTATGGACAACTGCATATTTACCCCCAGAGAAGTTGCTCTGAATGTGAACTGAGTGAATGTTGAGCACAGTATTTAAAAACATTGTAAATCCCTCACATTTCATACAGTCTTGAATAAGCATCAAACTTTTTCTGGAAAAAGGCTTTTTGGATTTAAGTCTTTATATGAATCTTCAGTGAGCACTTAAGAATCACCACTGTACCGCTATGTCTACTCTTTAGACTTAGTGTTAATTGATTGGCCACTGTGGGTATATATATATATGTCAAAAACAAGAGATATCAAAACTATCCAATGACTGTGGAGCTGTGATTCTGATTAAGATAGGACCAGGGTGATATTTTTTAGTTATGTGTTGAGAGAAAATGTTTCACGTCAGCATTTCATTGTAATACTGCCCAACTGTGGTAAATATACACCACACAAAAGCATGCCAGTTTATACACTGCCATACTAAACATTACTTCAACTACAGTTTCCCATTGGTTTCACTATATATATATATATATATATATATATATATATATATATATATATATATCACTTCTTTTTTGTGTGATGTATAATTCCTCTCAACAGCAGAATGTATAAAGGGTAGAAACTAGTGAGACATATCAGGGATATCTACAGTAGAGCTGTGACACACTGTTGGTACGTACAGCTGTTCTCTTGGGAAAGGTTGCAGTCTAGTGGTTTAAATGGGAACTGCAGCTAAACACTTGAACAACCATGTTTACAAGGTGTTCAGAAGTGAAGAATACACTGCTGAATTTAAGCTTTGCTGTGTGTTGTCTCAATGTCACATGGACAGTTTGGTCTGTACTGGTGAACTTTTTATTTTTTTCCCCCACAACCCAAATTATGTTGCTGCACCAGTGTACAGCTCAGGGTTGGATGAGGAAACTGAAGGTGACTGCTGCAGTAGCTGGGTTAGTTTCTGGGGTCATAATATACAAACCTGGTAGCACCAACAGTTTTATAAAGCTCACTGAAATGAAAAACAAAAAAATATATAGAGAATGACCTTGTAGGTGTTTACAATCACGCTCCTCTTTTTTTTAATGATGGAGCCGCTCAAGGGTGAACATCACAATGATGACACAGATTAAATTTGAATATTAAACTTTTTTTTTTTTTTAATGTGGATATAAAGCTGGGCGATAATGAAATGTCATTGTTTATCTAATGTAATTATCATAATGTTATTTTACAAAAACTCCAAATGAATGATTCCAAGCAAAAAATAATAATAAAAAAATCAAAACTTAAGATGATCTGAGATAAAGTTTTTGTTTTTGCATAACAGTGGAAGACATTTCATCACAGTCAACAGTTTGATTTTACTAATTAATATCATAAAATATTTTCATTTACATTTCATTTAAATCGCCCAGCCTTATGTACAATAGATGCAATCTTTGTTAATAGGCTACTACTACTGATTGCAACACTACATGCCATTAAAGCAACAGTGAATTCCTAAATTGCACGGTGCTCTAATTGGACATTATAAGATTGGACTCTAATTTGTTCCCAATAATAAGAGCAATTATTTATTCTTAAGTCTCTGGTCAGATGTAGATGAGGACAAGACATTTCAATCAAACCAACCATGTACGTTTATATGATGTCCAGGTTAGACAAAATATGAAGAAGGCAATAGGGGGAGGAGGGCTTTCTTTTCAAATAAAAAAATAGCTTTGTAAGATCAAGTATCACAGCAAAAATGTATTATACTGTAAATCAGTATGCATGTTGTTGTTTAGATTTTCATGTCTTTGAAAGGCAGGGAAATCCATTTAATCTTTCTTTGTGGTGGCACAGCCTTGGTTCAAATGTAGGTATGTATGTACTACTATCACATATTTGAATTTCCAATTTATACTGTAATAGCCATTTTTTCTAGTTTCTACCAGCTATTAATCAAATCAGAGCGCAAGAGAGGGCATTTTCATAAATATGCAAATACAAGGTCACATCATCATCATCTCTGTTTCATGTCATCTAAGGTAGAGTCTGTAGGCCTCACTGTGGATGGTTAAAATTGACATCGAATACAATATATTGTGTGTTTTAGTCACATAGTTGTTTTATTTTTATTTTTATGGAATATTCTCACTGCCTCATTGTCCTGTATAAATTGCTGTATAATGTATGCTACACTTATCCTTGTAAGTCCGTTTATGTCTTTGATATTCTCAGCACATCGTTTGACTAATGGACCATGTTTTCACCTTTGTCTATGAGCATCTTGGTCCTTTTGAAACCAGCATAGACCACTTTATCTTAACAATTCTCTAATAATTGTGCCACTCAGACATCCTTGCATGGCTATGTAAGGGGAGCTCGTTTAAAAGATCTTTTATCGACACTTTTGAAGTTTACATGGTTATACTGTACATCTCAGACAGGACAGAATCAGTTCATTATTTTCATGTTTTTGAAAGTTGCTTTTCAGATTTGTTTTTACCGAAAACATGTTTTTACCTTGTAGATTGTATAGAGATAAAAACTAAACATGGATATATGTAATACAAACTTGGCATGCTGCTTAGAAAAGGAGAACGAAAAACAGCAATAGTTACTAACTGAATGGATATTTAAAAAATGCAAATAGCAAGTTTAATCTGTTTAATCTAAAAATATATATCCATATATGTTTATGCAATAAAACCTTGTTTTGATAGAAATTTAAGGCATCTGTGTTTACTTGTGAAAGATGTGTGTGCCGTGAAATGCTCAAATAATTCAGTTGCTTCAGAGTACAAAAAAACCCCCCAAAACATAAAATAATGACAAAACAGGGTCACTCAGTAAGAATCTAGTGTAAAGTATTAAATTATTGAATGGTGAAACATTTTTTAATAAGGGACCTAAATATAATATATAACTGTTGGCTCATATTAAACTGGTGAGTCACTGACTGTTACTAATTGTAATACTCTGTAAAGTAGGGTTGTTTCTTTACTTGTCACTTGTTATCATCGTTGCAACATCATTTTAAATACCAACTCTAAAAATAGAATGACAACATGCGGCAGCCCCATGCAGGTTCCAGAGCGACAGAAAATAAAATGTGAGTCAGAACAGCAGGCCTCCTCAAAACCAAAAAAAAAAAAAGCCACTTCTCTGATATCATCTTCACACAATACACACAGATCAGGCATTATAAACATGGCTCTTATTTACACTGATGCAGTACATAATGGCAAAGGTGAATTTACATGTTTGTGGACTTCGGTCAGAAAGGGATTCTTGTAGAGCAGTGCTGGCATCAGCATTCACTCTCAATCATGATAATTAGGGAGCATAAGTCAAACACATGTGAGAATAGCTCCACAGTAGATGCACCCGAACCCCATTAACCGTCAGATAATGAACCAAAACATGCCATTAACTGGACAAACAAGGCGTTAAGTGCAATGGTCTAGACAGACATTAACAGCTTGCCTCAAGTGCAAATCGTCTAAAGTGTTTCAATCTTTGTGTGTGAAATTAAAAGGTTGGACCTGCATAACTGAATGATCAAGTAAAAGGGCACATGTAAAAAGAAACAGTCCATTTCCCGTCTATACTGGAGTTGGCTTTTATTTAGCTTTTATCTCATAATGCATGTCAGTAAATGCAGTAATCAGGATAGTTAAAAAATATCAACAGATCATGTAAAACGGGCCACCTGTGAAGAGTCGTTAGATCACCTCAACTGTCAATGTCAAAGTTTCAAAATCCAATAACGAAGTCACAGATACTAATATGCGTAAAAATCTATTTAATATGAGGTATTTATTGCAGTTTTGTTGCATGCACAGACAGCATAAACACCTGGAAATGCATCAAACAATGACAACAAGAATCCAGTACAATGATGTAAATTCAAACAAGGCTGGTGGATCTCTGCTCAGTCATGGTTGTAAAAAAAAATAAAAAATAAAAGGGTCCATTCAGGCTAAACAGACAAAACTGATTATTTTTCTCATGTCTAATATAGTGGAAATAATTTATAACAATACTGAATCTGACTTAAAGAAATTAACACTGCTCATTTCATTGTTGGAGTATGGTATGGCTTACAAATACCAGAAAAACACAACAAAATTCTTGTTTCCAAAATTTAAAAGGCTCCACAATGTAAACACCTACGTTTTAAAACAGGATAAAGGCACACGTGTAACAATGCATTTTCCACTGAGCCCAACAAAACACAAAACTCACTTGCTGACATAAATGTACTGATTTGCAAAAACTGTGCTACCTTCTGTGTTGTAGTGTGACTGCTGGTGGCAGTTATTCAACAATAAATAACAGCAAAGAGCACCTCCTCTAAGATGTAAAGTGTCACAAACTGTACTTAAGATGAGTCTTTATACAGTAAAACAACTTTTTTAATAACCTTACATCTTTTTTTGTACCTGTTACAGCAAACTACAGTACTCTTCAAATATTGTAGTGGCTGGAACTTTGAGAATTCAATAGTGTTTCCAAATTAATGTCCACAGAAATTTTGTCTGTTAACATTAATTTTAAAACACAATGAATGTCAGATATTGATATTGATTGATAAGTTGAAGTAATTGTACTCTGATCCGTAATAAATTTTGGCACAGTCTCCTCAAAAGATGACAGTTAAAGGTTGATAAAAGAAAAAAAAAATAGACAAGAGAAGTGAGGGAAAGAGACAGATTTAATGGCTGCTGGTACAGATGTAATTAGAAACAGAGGTTGGAAAACCGAGGTAGACAGAGACGAAAATGTAAAGAGACAGATGCTGAGAAGAAAAGTGAAGTTCAGAACTCTGTGTGGGGGTGACTGTAGTCTCGACTACCAGCCGGGATCTCACTGGGTTTCATAAAGATGCCCTCCATGGCCTTCCACAGGCTGTGCTGGCTGGGGCTCGACATGGCATGAACTTCTCTCTGACCGTGGATCGGCCGTCCATACTGCTCTCCTGTCACGGACAGTAGTGCATCAGTGGCCTTGTGACGAAAGCGGACGGCCTCCTCACGCTTCCATACGGATCCCCCACACTGAACTGTCCACTGGTCCAGTTGGTCCCCTTCCCCTTCTTCACCAAATGCACTCACCTCCTGTCGACAGGTGAGGAAGAGATTAGAAGACAAGAAATAGAGGCAAGGAGGAGGTGCCTTGCTTTTGTGGAGACTTTTGGCTCCACTTCTATAATCTAGACTTTCCACACATAAATAATACCAATATATATATTTTTTTATTTTTCCTGTTTCTGTTGACATGCACAAGGCTAAACTGGAGCCATTGTCTGACTTAAATATATGTACATGAGCAAAAATTAACATGATTATTTAGCAAGCTAGGTATTCTAGGTAAGATGAAGCCATATTTGGTTTTGTCAAAGGCTCTCTCTAGGGCTATAACTAATGATTATTTTCAATTTCAATCAATCAATTGATTAGTTATTTGATTCAGAAAATGATGAAAAATGTGGATCACCCAAGATGATACCCTCAAATGTCTTGTTTGTTGTCCCAACTAAGTTAGTTTACCTGTCCCAGAAGACTAAAGAAACCAGAAAATATTCACGTGTCTGGGTTTCATTTCCTGTATACTCCATACTGTCTATGGAATCTACACTAAGTGTTGTTGTTGTTTTTACATCTCTGACTACATACTAATAATGTTATTGAAATTAATCTTGCAGTGAATGTAACTTGGTAGAATGAGTATATTATCTCACAAGCATTCTAATAATCAGCTCATTTGAATTAGACCGGAATGTCCAAATCTCTGTAGGGAGTTGTGTGGATGACCTGTCTCATACAAAACCTCTACTCTTTCTCCATATGCTTTTACACTACCCACCTGATTAGATGACAGTGGGGAAGCAAAGTAGTGGCTGTGCAGGTTACGGCCTGTGTTGACATGAGTGAGGCGGATCGTCTGCCCACACTTGACTGGGGTACCCCGATGGCACAAGGCATCGCTCGTCCCACGAACACTCCAGTAGCTGTTACTGTCTTCCACTGTAGTCACACCTGTTACAGACTGCTGCCCACTACCTGCCACACACAAACAAAAACACAAACAGCGAGATGCTCAAAGTGAACAACAAAAACTAGGTTTTTTGCTACATAAGGTATATAGATTGATAAAGACAGTGGCCAGTCCTCTTGTTTTGATCATGGTTTGAGGGTGTGAAAAACAGCAATCCCAACACCTTGGGCGACTATCTATGAAGGCTTGAGCCACACAACCACAGCTCAGTGTGGTACATAATATGTGTAACAATGAAGCCACTGAGTATCTCCATGACCACCTTTGTAAGGATGGAGGTTTGTAAGGTGGGATTTTTGCCTTCTATACTAAAGCCAATGTAGCTGACTCGTGCGTGCCTAGATTTAATATCAACATGGGTTCATGTCCTTTCAGGTTACCGTAAGTTACATTTGCATAAAATGTTAAAACATGACTTCCAGGAAAGTGTAAGCATTTCATTGTAGTTATAACTTGTTTGACATGTTTATAAAATATTTTTTCTGTTGGTTACTTGCAATTATTGATTGTAATTTAGTTACCTTTACATAAAGGACCATAATGTATGATGTAATAATCACATTTTGTAGCTGTGTCACCTTTACCATAATGTCAGCTAAAGTTGTTGAAGGTAAGTCGTAACTTCACTTCACCCTGCTTTATTTCACCACTGAGATTCAGGTTTGAATCTTCATGTTTCACTTTGATAACTAGGATGATTAAACACACAAAAAAGGTTATATTTATCATCACTTAAGGATTTATTTGCTTAGTAAACATCAGCAATCATTGTGAAATTGTACCTGCAATGGCGTCAACATGAATTATGTCAAACTGACACCAACTCTGTTAACCTTTGTACCTAGACATAAGTCATTTTCGCCTATAACAGTTATAATTGCAGATGGGAGAGATAGTAGATGATATTAAGGTTAGCGAATAACACGATAATGTTAACCTATTTGCTAATAACCTATTAACGTAAATAATCTGTTAATGAAAAAAAAACCAACTCACCGGACCCGTAGCGTACGTCGTGTGAATGTAGTCTCACATTGTGCTTTATATTTAACAGTTTAATGACTGACCCGCATGTCACAAAACTCAGCTCTGTACCGACTACCAGCCCAAATATACACGATAACAATAATAAAAGGGTTGGTAAAAAGTGTGGAAGAAAAGCGCCGTTTAAGTGACCCATTCCTACTAAAGAATCAAGACGCCTCACTGAAGTTTGTATTTTTCGCTACGTCATTAAACCGGTACAGTATCCCAACGTGAAGCTACGCAAACAGCGCCTCTAGCGACACGGAGTGGTCACTGTAGGGATCCGAGGTATTGATTTAAAATGGGGGTTATTTGACGTCGCTTTAGTTTATTTCGATTTTTATGATAACATGACAATATCTCTACTAAATATTGCCAGTGGTTATATTATGCAGTCTATCATCCATCTGTTTATTTTTTGTGTGTTAAACCAGAGGGTGAACCAGCAGGGGGCATTGTCTTGCGATGGAAGTTCCTCTCACTCTCATTGCATCCCGGAATTGTCATCACGCCGCTCATTCTCGGCCATTTTTACAAGTACCACAGCTCCCCGACCACCAAACACAACACAATCCCATTAACACTGTAAATATATACGGACTATACCACCGCAGTGATACGTGTAAGTCCAATTTCACAACGTCATTTGCGATCTTACTGTTGCGCTGCGTAGCAAACAACCGTTAACTGGTGAATACAATTGGCTGTTGTTGTCGTTGCAGCTAATGCTAGGCTAACGCGCTGTGATGTGCGAAGGCTTTAACTAAGCTAACCTTACACTACGAAGTTGGCTTGTTATAGGCCTTGGTTTGTTTCAGTGTTCAGTGAATTGAGTTCGTTTATTATTGTATTGTCTGTTATTGTAGTGTTACTAACAATATTGTTAAGAGGGACTACGTGAAATGTGAACACCAGCTAATCTGCTAAGTAAAATGTTGCATGAAAGCTAATTCAGGTAACAGCTTAATTGGTGGTTGACGACAACTGACGTTGATTACAATAATTTCCAATATAACACGGTTTGTCGCTCATCGGCTAATATATAAATAATTATCTGGATAATTTTAGCTACCGTTAGATTGAGAGCAGGTGACGTGTTTGTTCGGTCATCTCTGTAGATGTGTGTGCGCATTGCGACATATTCAGGTTTTTTTTTTTTTTTTTTTTAAACACAATGCTGCTAGATTAAGGTAGTTTTGTTGTAATTTACAAACTGCCAGCGTGGACAACCCTCACCAGGTTGAATACAAATTTGTAATGTGTTCACCTCATATACAAAGATCATTGTAACGATCAAATTGGTATCGTAGGTGATAGATGATACATATTCATTCACACGGCATGGCTGAGCTGGAGTCTCTAATAACTCATTTTTTTAAGGGCAAACATTGGTCAAACTTATACAACTTTAAAGTCTAGAGCGGACCCAAACGTTTACAGAGAAAACAAATAAGACTGTATGAATACTGTTCAAACATGCACAAAATAATTCACGACTTAAAATATGCATTGGGTTTGATTATGTTACTCACTTTCAACATATAGTGATGAAGAGCTGGACTAAGTTGAAGAAGCATATTCATGTAATACTGTGAGACAGTGTGAAATAAGATGATTGTCCAACCTTGTAACTAAGGAGAAATGAAAGGAAACTGAATATTAAGGGGTGTAATGGCAGTTTCACCACAGTGCTATAAAACATATCATGAATTATTGTGTGTGTTTGACTTTGACTAGCATTTGTTGATGTTTAAACATTTTCTAACAGTATAGTGCTTTTTTTTTTTTGTTGCAGGAACTGCAGTGATGTCGGACTTCATTGAGAGTGAGGCCGAGGAGTCGGAGGAGGAGTTTCAAGAGAAAGACCTAAAGCCCAAGAAAACCCAGAGGTTTATGGAGGATGATGGTTAGATTTGAGTTGTTTGTTTCTGGGTATGTGTTTCCGTAGTGGGGTTGTATGATGGTGTGGACTACTCATCTGTTATTTCTCAATAGATGAAGAGGAAGAAGAGAACACAGAGGACCAAGATGAGCGAGGCAATTTACGTGGACTGATTGATGATGGAGACGAGGAGGGGGAAGAGGAGGAAGATCAGGAAAACAATCCAAGTGGAGCAGGCAGTGACTCGGAAGAGGAAGTTAGACATCGACGTAAAAAGCGCAGTAAGTTCATTTGATCTTTTTAAAGAGTTGCAACTATTTTACAGTGTATTGCTGCAGGTTGGACTTAGTTAAAATAACTCCCGAATGTAAAGGATGTGCTGGAATCTTTTCATATCTGTTGCTGTTTTAGTTAGTTTTATTCTGATCATATTGGGTCACATTCTTCTCTGAGCTTCCATCAGCCCCATACATGGCTTTCAGTAACAAAAAAAAAAAATCATCAACACTGTTAATTGTCTTTGTCTATCATTGCAATAATTGTAAATAATATCAGTACTTTGGTGTTGAAAACCGCATATTTACAGTTGCTGGTGAAGTCTCCATACTCTATTGGTGTTATGCAGGTTTGTAGAGTGACACCCATCTTGATTGACAGTGTTAGTGCTGTCTTAGTTCATCACTTCAATAAATAATTTAATTTGGTAAATTAGTATAAGGTAAGCACCAATTTTAAAATTTGTAGATATTATCTAAAAAAAAAACCCACAATTTTAGGAAGTAGTAGAAATGCAGTATATGAAATGTTAATTCACTTTTTTGTTGGTACTAGGAGTAAAATTTGGATGTAGATAGAAAATTAAAGCCAATACTGAAGTTAAAAAAAAACACCTAATAATATGCTTTTGAATGTAGCTCTCATGGCTGAGAGGTGTTTCCCTGAGCTGACACTTTTCCTCTTTACAGATTATGACGACTACCTGGATGACGATGATCTTGATCTGATTGAGGAAAACTTGGGTGTTAAAGTGAAACGGAGGGTAAGAATCGTTTCTCATTACCGTTTTCTCTGTAGTTAAGCTTCTCACATTAAGCTCAACTTCCAATGATTCCACTGTCATTTTTGTAATCTTAAAAAAGTCTTAAAATAGCAGTCTAAGCTGATGCTGCACCTGTCATGTATTACAGAAGAAGAAATATGACCGTGTGAAAACACTGGACGATGATGAAGAAGATGATGATGAGAAGGATTTGATCGCAGATGAGATCTTCCATGGGGATGCAGAGGGCGAGCTGGAGGATGGCGAGGCTGTTGATGAGCCTCTCCAACAAGCAGATGATGATGAAGAGGGAGAGGATGAGGAGTCAGGTACGGCATGAATGGATGATTTTTAGATCTGTCTAAGAGCGTTTAAAAACAGAGAACTAAAAGAATATTAACGTCAATTAGTTTGATTTCTAAATTATATGTATACAAATGAGAAAATTTGTAAAAATGTGTGCTTTTGTTTCATAGATATAGACGATTTTATTGTGGATGATGATGGCCAACCCATCACCAAAAAGAGGGGCAAGAAATTCTCAGGATACACAGACGCGTGAGTGTCCTGGTTTACAACAAATCTTGTGTTTTTACTCGTTTTCACCTCTTTCACCTATTTTCCTTACTGCATTAAATCTACTGTATTAACTGTAGTTGAGATCAGGTACTACCCACATTGATCAACACAAAATATTGATATATTTTAGCAAACAAAGAGAAGATGAACACAAAATGGCAGTAATACACAATCACTGCTTCTTTTCATCACTGTTTATCCTCCCACAGAGCCCTCCAGGAAGCCCAAGAGATTTTTGGTGGCGACTTCGACTTTGCTGACTTTGACGCAGATGCCTACGACCAGGGTGAGGAGGAGGAAGAGGATCAGGATGAAGAGGGCTGGGACAGACCCAAGAAACAGACCAAGAGGAGGCAGGGGAGGAAGAGCATCTTTGAGATCTATGAGCCCAGTGAGCTGGAAAGTAGTCACATGACCGACCAAGACAATGAGATCCGCTCCATGGACATGCCCGAGAGGTTTCAGGTGTGTGTTTGTTAATCCGTCCCAGTGTTTTTGATGCTTGCACTGTTGTTATATTCTGAAAAGGGCCATATAGGTTTATAATTTGAATAAAAATAACTGCTTTTTCTTTGCTCATGTTGTCTGTGTTTATGAGTCAGCAGTTAAGTCTTGAAAACCTCTTATTCTGTGTTTGCATACTGTTGTCTTTCTGTGTGCATGTCTTTCTGATTATGTTCTCCCTGTTTTAGTTACGATCCATCCCTGTTAAACCTGCTGAGGATGATGAGCTGGAAGAGGAAGCAGAGTGGATCTTCAGGCATGGCTTCTCCACTCTTACTATCTCCATGCAGGTACAACCTCAGGAAAAATGCCCACGCATAGAAAGAAGAAGATTTCAAATCAGATCTGTCTCCTGTTTATCACTTTGTGAATCTTTCTTTTGTTTATGTGTGCTAAACAGGAGAGCACAGATTATCTAGACAGAGGGACCACCACAAACTTCAGCAGGAAAGGCCCCAGCACAATTGCCAAGATCAAAGAGGCCCTCAACTTCATGAGGAATCAACAGTTTGAGGTATAATGAGCTCACTTTACCCATGTGATGTGTCATCATCTGCTCCCTTCATTCAGCTTTAACCTCCTCAGGATGCAAAATGTGCTGCTGTTGTAAATAAACTGTTTCATCCTATTTTTTTCAGGTGCCATTCATAGCTTTCTACAGGAAAGAATATGTGGAGCCAGAGCTGAACATCAATGATCTGTGGAAGGTGTGGCAGTGGGATGAAAAGGTACTTTTTTTTTTCTCCAAAGAAAGCCATCATTGGGCGTTAGTATGAAAGGTTGAATCCTCCGGGTGCTCAGCTAATCCTATAATAATCACTTCTTTAAAATTCTTTTTACATTCTTCTACATTTTCTTGTACAAAAAAAAATATTTTTTTATATTATTTTAAATCATTCAGAATAATATAATGTTCTTTCTTCAACTGGCATTTGTATGCTAGTTCTGGTTTTGTGACTTTTATTATTTTTATTCTTTACCAGTGGACTCAACTAAAGACCCGAAAGCAGAACCTGACCCGCCTGTTTCAGAAGATGCAGTCTTTCCAATTTGAGCAGATCTCTGCAGACCCTGACAAACCTTTGGCTGATGGCATCCGTCCTCTGGACACCGCTGATATGGAGAGGTGCGTCTCGGTGACACTAGAGGGCTGAGACTGAAATGATTACCGATCCTCACTTGTGTAGTGTAATTAGCTGTGACTGCTGGGAATAACTTGAGGAAATTAACACATACTAGTCCTTGCTACTTATTTTCAGTTCCTTTCAAAGCCATTTTCTCATTATCTGTAGACTGAAAGACGTGCAGACTCTTGAAGAGCTGGGTGATGTGTACAACCACTTTCTGCTCTACTATGGCCGAGACATTCCCAAGATGCAGAATGCTGCTAAGGCCAGCAAGAAGAGGCTCAAGAAGATCAAAGAAGTGTCAGAGGATGGTAAGATGGAAGTTGCTCGAAGGGCAAGTTCTGTAGATGATGATGGATGGATACTCAATAATTGTTGTATTGTAATTAAATGGAGTGTTTGCCCTGTTGTAATGTTTTACTACAAGACTAATTTTGAGGGGCTCCCCCTTCAGGTGATGAGGAGGAATTGGAGGTGGAAGAAGAGGAGGAACAGAAAGGACCTGACCTGAAGCTGGCATCTCGTAGGGATATGTACAGCATCTGTCAGAGCGTAGGACTTGGTTAGTCTTAGTTCTTACACATCCCAGCTACATAAATTACAGAATAACATATTCTAAGAGTTGATGGAAACCAGCTGTGTCCAGTGACTTCACCCTACATTTTAAATTCTTTCTCTGTTCTTCTTTACTGCAGATGGCTTGGCTAAAAAGTTTGGGTTAACTCCAGAGCAGTTTGGAGAAAATCTGAGAGACAGTTACCAGCGTCACGAGACAGAGCAGTTCCCCGCTGAGCCTGTAGAGCTGGCCAAAGATTACGTCTGCAGTCAGTTCAGCACACCTGAGGCTGTTCTGGAAGGGACCAGGTACATGGTGGCTATGCAGATTGCACGAGAACCTCTGGTCAGACATGTTCTCCGTCAGACATTTCAGGAGAGGGCCAAGATCAACATCAAGCCTACCAAGAAGGGCAAAAAGGTATGGACACATTTAATCGCTGACATTTTAGGAATAAAAAAAAAAATACATTTAATACTAAATAAAAAAGTTTCCCAAAACAATGTTCTAAACCTGCCGTGCTATTGGTTTTCTCTTGTAGGAGATAGATGAAGCTCATTTTGCCTACTCATTCAAGTATCTGAAGAACAAGGCAGTAAAAGAGCTGAATGGGGATCAGTTCTTAAAGATGTGCCTGGCAGAGGACGAGGGACTGCTTTCCATTGACATCTGTATAGACCTTATCGGGGTCAAAGGGTAAGTACACGGATAACACTGATGACCAAAAGCTAAAATGTAGAAAGATTTATAGCTTTATGACACTCTTCTGCTAGATCTGCATTGGATAAAACTCGTCAAGTCATTTGTGATTGCAGGCTGACACAGGATTAAGACTGGGCACCTCAATCACGTCAGTTTAAATCAACCAGATGAGGCAAATCATAAATATACAAATGTTTTTAATTTCTGTTTTGTTGCTCATGCACCAGACTAAGCACAGGATCTGATGTAACTAGGCCATTTTTAGCATCTGTATCGAAACCTAGCTTGGATGTTGGGGGAAATCAGGGTTGAGAATT
The DNA here is from genome assembly GCA_036937835.1 of Pampus argenteus. Lineage (NCBI taxonomy): Eukaryota > Metazoa > Chordata > Actinopteri > Scombriformes > Stromateidae > Pampus > Pampus argenteus. The sequence continues at coordinate 10,320,794 of CM072874.1, forward strand.
AGGATAGGTCCCCTGAGTTTAATTTTTTGAAATTCTAAGATGCATCTTATCTTTTTATTCACATCCTAGTCAGAAGAGCACGGAGCTTTTGAATTATTACTCTGGTAATACTAATGCACTACTTTCTGCCTCTGCTTCTTTCTGTGCCTTCCCTCTGCTTCTTTTCAGATTTGCTGGGGACCAGACATACTTTGATGAGATCAAACAGTTTTACTACAGGGATGAGTTCAGTCACCAGGTGCAAGAGTGGAACAGGCAGCGAACTTTGGCCATAGAGCGAGCTCTCACTCAGTTCCTCTACCCTCAAATGGCCAAGGAGCTTAAGAGCAAACTGATCGCTGAGGCAAAAGAGAGCATTGTCAGGGTAAGTTGTCATTACAGTCATTGTACTATGTATGTTTGTATGTTTTAATCTTAGAAATGATTATGAACTCTCAGTTTTACTCCATTTCCTCTTGTAGTCCTGCTGTCGCCGGTTGTATAACTGGCTTAAGGTGGCTCCTTATAGGCCTGATCAGCAGGTTGAGGAGGATGATGATCTGATGGATGAGAGTCAGGGCAAAGGCATTCGGGTGCTTGGTGTTGCCTATGCACCCAGCAGGTATGTGCCCCACAGTTATTTTATTTTTTTTAATTTTTTTACAGATATATCATTTAAGCAAATATCTTGGAGATATACTATATAAGAAAGATTTGAATTTTGGATTGTAAGCATATAAGACTGAGCAATGTTTGATATTATTCTTAACTATACGTAGGAGTATAGTGTCTTACTTACAAACTTTGCTCTGACAGAGATACTCCAGTTTTCTGTGCTCTGATCAACGGAGAAGGAGAAGTGGTGGACTTTCTGCGTCTGCCCTACTTCATGAAGAGGAGGAATGCTTTTAGAGAGGATGATAGAGAGAAGAAGGTACAAGCACAGAAACAACCATGTCTATGCAATTAACTGCTGTTTTTAAGTTTTAGAAGAACATGTTCTTTGATGCATCCTCGAGATGATCACTCATTTATGCGTGTCATCCTCAGGCCTTCGACATTGAAAATCTCAAGAAGTTTCTGTCCGGCAAGAAACCTCATGTGGTAGCTGTCGCTGGGGAAAACAGGTAAATGATTGATTGCTTTCTGTGCAGAACAGCTGTGGTATAGTTGAGGTGTAAACACTCTAATTAAATATGATAATGTGTACGTGCAGAGATGCCCAAATGATCATGGAGGACATCAAGAGGACTATCAGCGAGCTTGAGCAAGAATCCTCTCTCCCTGCTGTGGGAGTGGAACTTGTTGACAACGAATTGGCCACACTGTATATGAACAGCAAGAAGTCAGAGGTAAATAGTTAATAACTCACCCTGCTATCCATACCATACACAAACACATATACATTGTGCGTTTGTGTATTACCCTCTGATGTCTGTCTGTGCAGGTTGATTATAGGGATTACCCTCCCTTGCTGAGACAGGCAGTGTCGATAGCCAGGAAGATCCAGGATCCCTTGATGGAATATGCTCAGGTCTGCAGCTCTGATGAGGATATTCTCTGCCTCAAACTACACCCTCTGCAGGTGAGAGATAAAAGGAAATGGTGCATGTTTGTGTATTCGATTTTTAACGGTTGCTGGTCGTTGTATCACAGTTTTGGCCAGTTTTTGTCCACCACTCAACAATCTGTTCATTCTGGTTAGATACATTATCTATGAACTAATCAGTAATCATTGAGATATATAATACAGCTTCTCTTTTCTTCTGAATAATACTTTGTAGATATAGTGTGAAACATGACTAATGTTGCACAGCTTTGTAAAACCATCTGTGTTTCTTTATCCCCTCTCTGTTTTTTTCCAGGAACATGTGGTGAAGGAGGATCTGCTCTGTGCTCTTTACTGTGAATTCATTAATCGTGTCAATGAGGTTGGAGTGGATGTGAACAAGGCCATCGCCCATCCTCACACTCAGAGCCTGGTCCAGTATGTTTGTGGTTTGGGACCCAGGAAGGGCTCCCACCTGCTCAAGGTTTGTTTTGCTTTCCATTCGTGCTGCAGACATTAAGTGCTCACATCGGAGATAATCATGGCTTATCTGAACTTGTAACCATCACGGCCCTTTTCAGATTCTGAAGCAGAACAACACTCGTCTGGAAAACAGAACCCAGCTGGTCACTATGTGTCACATGGGGCCCAAGGTTTTTATCAACTGTGCTGGTTTCATCAAGATCGACACTGCATCGCTTGGAGACAGGTCTGTACAGACCAGGGTATTTTGCTTAGTACGTTCTCTGCATGCATTTGTCATGTTACATTTTTCTCCTGAAATGTGATTTAGCCCATTGCAAGGTTACTGAAAATTAGCATTGGTACTTCTTCTCTCAAACTCTCCATACAGTACCGACTCCTACATTGAGGTTCTGGATGGGTCTCGTGTCCACCCTGAGACTTACGAGTGGGCTCGGAAGATGGCGGTCGATGCCCTTGAGTATGATGAGTCGGCAGAAGACGCAAACCCAGCCGGAGCTCTGGAGGAGATTTTGGAAAATCCAGAGCGTCTCAAAGATCTGGACCTTGATGCCTTCGCTGAAGAGCTTGAGAGACAGGTGGGTGTGTGTGTTTGTCAGTCTTTGACTGTAGAAATATATCATGTGATATATCATATGTTCTGCTGCCAAGTAGATTAAGAGTCAGACATGTCAATTTGCAAGGTGATGACATATCTTAGTAATGTGGTAGATGAAGACTCCGTACATTGATTTCCTTTTCTTCTCTATAATTTGCTCCTCCAGACAAAAATAAAGCCAAAATAATCTCAAGCCATCTTCACATTCACTCACCTCTCCATTTGTTTTGTTCCTGTAGGGTTATGGCAACAAGGGAATTACTTTGTATGATATTCGTGCAGAGCTGAGTTGCAGATACAAAGACCTGAGAGTTCCCTACAGAGTCCCCAACACTGAGGAGGTGTTCAACCTGCTCACTAAGGAGACTCCAGAGACCTTTTATATAGGTAAGACACACTGCACTGAAGCACACACATTTATCTCTTAAATTAAACGTCACCAAATATCAATAACATATATTGAATTTTTAACTCCCAGCTCTCAGCCTAATCAGTTGGTATTGTAGTAAATGGTACATGACCTTTGCAAAGGACTGATGTTTGTGAAGTACCACTCATAGAATAGAAAAGCAGCTCTATATTCTGAAGTAGTTTTATTTTTATTTGTACTTTACTTTACCACTGTGCATTTCCAGGTAAGCTGATCACCAGTATAGTAACTGGTATCGCTCACCGGCGACCTCAGGGAGAAAGCTACGACCAGGCTATCCGTAATGACTCCACAGAACTGTGGCAGTGTCCCTTCTGCCAGCAGGGCAACTTTCCAGAACTCAGTGAGGTACCAGAGACACCTTCTCTTCTTTTGACACCCAACAGCTGAGAATCTGAGAGTCTGATATGAAGATGTAATTTTTATTTTATTTTTTACTTTTTTGTGTGTGTGTCCACCATGGTAGGTGTGGAATCACTTTGACAGTGGTTCATGTCCAGGTCAGGCTATTGGGGTGCGGTCCAGATTAGATAACGGTGTCCAAGGATTCATTCCCACCAAGTTTCTCAGTGACAAAGTAGTCAAACACCCTGAGGAGAGGGTGAAGGTGAGACACTCTTGTTATTGTCATCCTTTGATGTGCTTTGCTGGCACTTTTCAATATACCTTAAAAAATTTGAATGTTTCATGTTAGTACCAGTTACACTATCCAAGCCCATGATTCATTGTTGTTTTCTACCATTATGGCAGCTGTGTAATACTTGTTTGTTCTTCTTCTCTCTCTCCTACTTCAGGTGGGCATGACAGTTCACTGCCGCATCATGAAAATCGACATTGAGAAATTCAGCGTGGACCTCACATGCCGCACCTCAGATTTGATGGACAAGGCCAACGAGTGGAAGCTCCCCAAGGACAGCTACTATGACTTTGACACAGAGTCCGAAGACCAAAAACTGGAGGAGGAGCTCAAGAAGAAACAACAGCGAACACGTTAGTATAAGACAGGATTAATAACAGTTGTTTCAATCCAAAAAGCTTTGCTGGGAATTTTGCCTCTTGATAAACTGTTTCATTTGCTTACCCAACAATTTTCACTTTGACAGCACTGTCCTTAAACTGCTTGTCTGCTCTTTGCCTTTTTTGTCTCTCCAGCATATATAAAGCGTGTGATCGCCCACCCCAACTTCCACAATATCAGTTTCAACCAGGCAGAGAAGATGATGGAGACCCTTGACCAAGGAGACTTGATTATCAGACCCAGCAGCAAGGGAGAAAACCACCTCACTGTCACCTGGAAAGTAAGAAACAAAGACGGCCAGTAAAGGGTGAAATTAAAAAAATACAACTGAATGGATGGAAAAGACAAAAGTTAGCAGTATCGTATAAAGGAGATTAAATATACACACAATATGAGAGCACTTTTATGTAGATGATGCAGTCACAAAACCTTTGTTTGCCACAATGTATTCCAGTCTGATTCTGTGTGATGTTTTGTAGGTGGCTGATGGTATCTACCAGCACGTGGATGTGAGAGAAGAAGGCAAAGAGAACGCATTCAGCTTAGGGCACACACTCTGGATCAATAATGAAGTAAGCTTTTCCCTCCTGCTCTCTACAATTAGTTTATGTATCCTAAACAAACCTAGATAAAATGTATTATGAAGCGTCAATTTTGTTGTATGTTTCTTTCGTTCTCTGCAGGAGTTTGAAGATCTAGATGAAATCACTGCTCGTTACATTCAGCCAATGGCGTCATTTGCCCGAGATCTACTAGGGCATAAGTACTTCCAGGAGTGCCATGGGGGAAGCAAGGAGGTATATACCAGTTTTCTGTCTTCACTTCATTATGTTGATTTTAGGCTTAGTAGTCTTTCAAATAAAATTCTTGCTAGGAGAAAAATATTTTAGCAACCCATCGAACAACTCATCTTCTGCTCCACTACCTGTTTTTACATCTCTCTTCTTTCCTCTTGTTCTTTCTTTCATAGAAAATGGAGGAGTTATTGGTCAGGACGAAGAGGGAGAAGCCCACTTTTATTCCTTACTTCATTTCAGCATGTAAAGATCTACCAGGAAAGTTCATACTGGGCTACCAGCCTCGTGGAAAACCACGGTGAGCAGACATTTTTTTGTCTATTCTGATTAGTGGCTGTAATGACACCATAGGTGGAAAATATTAAATACACAAATGGGACTGTTGTCAGTGGAAGCAGATTTAAAACGTATTTGATCATGTTGTTTTCCTCAAGTTTGCAGTAACATATGGTGACATGTAGAGGTCCATAGTTACTACAGAAGCTCATAATACCAAATCTAAATCCGTCATATCAGAGTTTTTATACCACATTACTCAACAGTACACTATTATTGTCCACTCTCCCACACAACTGCTCCACTGCCAACACGTATTTATCAGATGCTTACTGGTTTGATTGACAGCAAAGTGTACATGGCCATAGAGCTGAATGTCAACCTGCCTTTTTTTTTTTTTTTAACAGGGTTGAATATGTAACCATCACCCCAGGTGGTTTCCGCTACCGTTCACAGATATTTCCTACAGTGAATGGACTATTCCGCTGGTTTAAGGACCATTATCAAGAGCCTGTTCCAGGTATGACAACAGTATATTTATCTTACGACCACTGAAATATACTGTTGGTGATTTTCTAATATTTTCTTTTCTGTCAAAGGCATCACCCCCAGCAACAGCAGCCGAACAAGGACACCTGCATCCCTGAACGCAACCCCAGGGAATATCAACATCGCAGGTCAGTCCTGCTCTCTTCCTTCTACAAACTCAAATCTACATCTTCAGTACAAGTAAAGTTATAGTACATTTTTTGTATCTCCTAATATATATTCCCTCCTCTCAGACTTGACACGAGCTGTCAACGCCCTCCCACGCACCATGACCTCTCAGATGTTCAGTGCCATCGCTGCAGTCACAGGCCAGGGCCAGAACCCAAACACCACCCCCGCACAATGGGGCTCCAGTCAGTACGGCTACGGTGGCAGCACAGGAGGAGGAGGAGGGAGCTCCTCTGCTTATCATGTGAGTGCAGCTTTGAAAGGTTGTAGGAAGTTTTGGAGATGTTTGTGGATGTTAACAAGAGTTTTTTATAAATTGTAAGTGCGCTGGTACGATGCTTAAAGGATAGGCTCACAATGTTGTAATTCTTTCTTTAAAAAGAACATTAAAACAGGTTTTGGTCACTATGTTTACTCATTCTGTTCATACTGCCCATTAGAAGAAATGTGCTTAATAATGTAAGTGGGGACAACTGTCCTCATTCTGAGTAAAAATAAATTTCACTACCTCCTCTTCCGCAGGTATTTGCCACACCTCAGCAGCCCATTGCGACACCCATGATGACACCCAGCTACTCCTACACCACACCAAGCCAGCAGGCCCTGGGCACGCCGCAGTACCCCGGCTCCACCCCACAGTCCTCACACTCTCACGCACACGCCCATTCTCATGGAGGCCACACATCACACCACAGCCATCACGGCCACAGCAGTCACCACGGCCACTCCTCTGGCACGCCATCATCTTCCACCTCATCCAGAGGACGCACACCACAGCAGCAGCCAAAGTAAGTACAGGCTGAATGTTCTCAAATATTGTTATCTTGGTTAGATTCAGTTTGTGTGGTCAGTCACTGTTAGATCTGTGTACAGTGATATGAAAAGTGTCCCAACTATTTTTTTCAAAAAAATCAAGAAAAGATATTTTACGGTTTTAACAAAAAGTAGAATATTTGCATGTCCTGAAGAAAGTGTGTGATTGCTGCTGATTACTGGCCCAGCTTCGAAGATCAATCAATCACACATTTGATTGTAGCCTTAAGCTGCATTAACTGTGAGGAAGTCCACACCAAAACCAGTACAGTTGAATGACCATTCTTCCTCCTCTAGATGGTGCTAAACTCGCAGTCTGCACCATTTAAAGCTAAGCAGCAGGCTGCCGTTCAACCTGTCTTTCTTTCATACACTATTTTGACTAAAAACCTTCTCTGTCCTCCTTCCCCGCAGGCCCAGCGGCAGCAGTGCGTCTGCAGTTGACTGGGGCAAGATGGCGGAACAGTGGCTGAAGGAGAAAGAAGCAGAGGGGCGGAAGAAAGCCCAGAGGATGACGCCGCGACCGTCACCCAGCCCCATGATCGAGAGCACACCTATGTCCATCACAGGAGACGCCACACCACTGCTGGATGAAATGGATCGATAGGACACGTAGGGGGGCGTCGGTTTCACCCCCACCCCCTACCCAACTCCATCCTTTGTACTGCTTCTTCATCTGGATAACCCACCCAACCCTCCTTTCATCTCTCCCACAATCCATCTAGCTCTAGACTCCACTCATATATTCTTTTCACCTCTTGATATTGTAGCTCTAGTTCATCAGTCTGGTATCATGGCTCATCTCAGCTCCTTCCTTCCTCTTATCCTCCTGTCTACCCTCTTATCCTGAATGTTTCACCTCCAGCCAGTTCCTCTGGCTACAAAGTATTTTGTATAGTCAGACTAACGCTGTATATGTCATGCAAAAAGTCAGTACAATGGGGGGGAAAAAACAACAAAAAAAACTTGAAATATCCGACAGCAGTTACATATAGGATATGGACCTACACAGACTTTGTCAAACAAGCTGTCTTGCTATCTTTATTTTTGCGATTGGTTTTAGTTTAATCCAGTAATGGGTTTGACAGAGGGGCACAGTTAAAGTTTCAAGAACCCACCTTTTCTTTATATTTGGTGGGTTTTTGCAAGCCTTTGCCAAAAGAGCGCTTTGCCAAGCCAATCAGGAAATTGAATTTTTGTATGGAATGCGTCAGTACGTCAATGAATAAAGACTTTGTTTTTTTTTCTGTTTGAATCTTAAGCCTCTGCTCAAATCTATCAAAACAAACACATCTGTGACTGTACACACACAGACATACACACACACACACACAGCGAGTGAGGCTGATTTTAAAAAGCAAAATTAATTCAAGAAGAAACCTTTATGTCACCGTGAGTTTCTATTATACATCAACTACTAGTTGTCTGTACCACATGCTGTATTATGATCATCAACCTGTATTTTGGTTCCTGTAGATAGCCTCTAATATGTGTGTGGACATTGTGTCACACTGAAGGTTACAGTAGTTGTTTTTGGTTCATTGGTGTGAATTCATGCAACGCGGTGCATAAGAAGTTAGTTCACATGTTTAAGCAGTTGATTTTAGCAAAAAAAAGTGGACGTACCTCACCTTGTCAAGCAAGCAGTTTGTTGGAGGGTAATTTTTATACGTTTACTGAAACGTTTGACATCCGGTTATCATGTTTGCCACCTTGTAAGATGGGATTTCGTACACTGCTGCTGCATTTCAGTCCCAAACAGTACCACTTCCAAGATCCAATGGGATGATTAAACACCAATAAAATGCAGTTTTCATATCAGGACAGGTGGGGTTTGTTTTTTTTTTTAACAAAAACAAATTCATGAAGATTAAGATATTTCAGTGGATGAGTTTTGAATTATTTTAAACTAAACCGTAACACTATAAGCAGACAATATTATCAAACTGACTATCCACTGTGTTTATATCTCTAACTCTGTATAATATTCTGAATTGCACGCAGTTATTTCAATAGAATGAATATATTGTTGTTAAAAAGACATCTTTTGTGATTGTCGTGCGCCGGTTTTAGGGGACTCTGCATCCCTCTTGACTTGCATTCACTGTTTTTGCTGTGCCTCTGTGCCACAGTACAAACAAGCAGCGCTGGTATTCAACGATGTGCTTCATTTTGCGGTGTGCAAAAGTATCATGGTCCCATAATATGCATATTGTTTAAAATAATTGTGGTTTTAGAGTAAACTCACTTGGTTTCTCTTGCCAGATGAAGATACCGCGTCTTTCTCAGCAAGGCTGTGATTGGATGTCGGCAGCAATTGGTGATAGAGAGAGAGAAATGATGTGTTTGGCACTGCTGATGACCTTTTCTACCTGTGATCCCTTTAATAAAAGTGTTCATATTAAAACCTACGTCTTGTTTATACTAATTTAGGAAGCAAACTTGGGCATGTGATGTACGTGCGTGTGTGTTTGCGTTCTTGATTTTCTTCATGGTAGAAAATGTGATTATCTGGGAGCAGAATGTGAAGAATTTTTCTTAACCTTTTCACTTTATGTTTACACGATCTAGCTTTTTGATGTTTACAGGAGGAAAGGGACCATGCAGTGATCAAAACCAATTTATACATTTTTACAATTCATAAGCAGTGAGGTATAATAAAAGTATATCTACTTTTAATAGGATTTAAGAGAACATATGCAGGCTTATGAAGACATCTTAATAAGCACTCAGTAACTCTACTTCCTCCTGTCTGACTCAACTAAGCAAGGAAATCAATTGACCTCAGATAAAAAAACTCAGTGCTCATTTCTGTCCCGACAAAAAAATCCCTCCATTCAGATCATGGGAGCTATTATGTCAGAGAGATGTGTTTGTGAGTATGACTGCGGTCATGGGAGCTGGCGTACGCATCACATTAGTAGCACAGAGACACATGACAGGAGAGCACAGAGAACACCAAATAATTGCATTCAGTCCAGTTCTGACATTTTATCCATAAATGGAGAAAAATCTATCCAGACAGACAGGCACATGTTTATGAGCAAGTGCAGATTAACGGTGGTATGCTGTCAACAAAAGACGTCCAATAGAGACAAACTTCCTTCGATAAATGTTTACTTAACCAAGCATATCACAAAGCTTTATTTGTTGTAGTCTTGGCCAACAGTACAAACATTCCTGAGAGGACACAGTTTTGGTTATTCTGTTGACTGCTGTTTACAACTTAGAATTTATTTTATTAAACCTCCAACTTGGGTTTTTACACTTTCCCTCTCAGTGCCACAAAAACAACACCAAGTAGTTGATATGATGTAGTTTTTTTATGGGGTCTATTCATGATTCCCGTGTCCACATTGAGCACGCTGAGTCCATATTTTAGTGTAATTTTCCTGTAAAGCGTGCCATTCTGTGTAGCTGTAATGTTGGTCGCTTCGTTTTCTCTCATCAGCAGCAGTTTGATTTCCTCTTGGTGGGTTTGTGTTCGTTCTCTGTGCTGTCCGTGATCCCTGTATGGAGCACAGTTTAGTTTTATTTTAAAGGATATAATAGGATAGAATAGAATATAATAGATTATAAAGAATAATGCCAGCATTGTTCTATAGATCATTTGGTTCCAACCTTACAAGGGGGGTCATGCAGAAGCCATGAAATTGGGTTCATCTGTGTCATGAGAAAAACTAATTTTCATGCTTGAACTACATCTTGAGGAATGTTTCTCTGGGTTCAATAAGTACAAAAACAAATAGTTGTCAATGAAAAATTCAGTATCATCATTACTGAGAACTTGACATTTGGAGACACAGATGTTCCCAAAAATGCAGACCCAATTAGTTGGCAAATGAATCAAAGAAGTAGCTGAAAATGTGATGCAGGCCTATGCAGGCAAACTGACTCACTGATAATATCACCGACATGCCTCGACCCACTTTTCTCCAACTCAGACAGAACGTTGGCTTCAAAAGTCAGAGAGGCTACACGGAAGAAGAAATCCCTGACACCATCTCCTGCAACAATAAAGATGATAGAAGCAACAGCTTAACGAGACAAGGGAATTAAGAAAGAACCAGATGAATGTGAGTCAGGTGGTGACAGATTTGTTTGGATTTGTTCATGTAAATGTGTGTTTGACTCCCACCTGACTTTGAAGACACGGCCCAGTACTCTGCTTTGATTTCCTCAGACAGTCTGATGGCTTCCTGTTCAACCTGAGCCAACTGATCAGGAGACTGAGAGAAACACAGAGAACAGAGGAAAAGCAAAGAGGTAGAACGTAGTGAAAGAAACAAGCCTCAGGCTATTTGGACTGCAGCTAACGTATATAATTATTTTCATATCATTGGTTGGTTCGGCTACTTAATGCAAAATGATGATTACTGTTTCCCAAAGCCCTAAGCTATATCCTCAGATCAGATGTCTGTTTTGTCCCATCAACAGTCCACCACCCAAAGATATTTAGTTTATTATCATAAAAGATAAATCAACCAGATAAATATTTACATTTGAGTAGGTGGAATCAGATAATTTAAAAATCTCTCCTACCTAAATTAAACTAAATTATAACATAGCATTATTTTTTAATATACTGTATAACTCATAGATGCCACTAATATTTTCATAACTTTTTGAAAAATTGCACCCACACTGAGGTCCTTCTTGGTACCGACAAGGAACAGTAAAACACTGGATGGGTCATTTTCCTTCATAGCGTCTTCTAGCCATTGCCTAGACACACACACACACACACACACACACACACACACACACATACTAGTTATCATACTTCTAATTGCTTTTTAATGGTATAATCATTAGATCATAATGTGTTAATGCTCACCTGGCATGTGCTAAAGAGCTCACACTGCTTAAGTCAAACACCACTATGATGGCTGGAGACAAACAGAAGTAAAACAAAGAACATGTGTTTGGTTTATCACCATTCAGAGAAACAACACCGTTTCAGTCTTCAGTCAAAGTCACCTTGTGCTCCTCTGTAATACGTAGACGCGATGCACTTGAACCGCTCCTGACCTGCTGTATCCCACCTGGAAGAGATTAGATGCAGCTTTTATTATTCTTGGTCAGTTCACTGCTCAGTATCTGGTAAACTACTAATTATGCACAGCAGTGCTTCGAGCTAAATGCTAATGTCAACATGCAAACATGCTCACAGTGCCAATGCTAACATGCTGATGTTCAGCAGGTGTTATGTTTACGATGTTCCCCATCTTAATTTAGTGTGTCACCATGCCAACATTTGCTAATTAGCACTATACACAAACTATAGTCAAGGCTGATGTGAATGTCATTAATTTTGCAGGAATTTAGTCATAAACCAAAGTTGGACAAATTAAAATTTTCAACCTGACAGTGGCACTAAATGAAAGGCCAGAAGATCATCAAATGAATTAGGATATGTAGTTTGGGAAGCATGAATATCTGTACAAAACTTGTGCTGATCTGAATGTGTCTGAGGTAAAGTAATATACTTACAGCTGTAAACTGAAGGGAACCCCGAGCACCTCGAAACGTTCCATCTCAAAATCCACCCCTATAGTCGCTTTGTAGTTCTTTTCAAATGCATCCTTACAGAACCTTACAGAACCCCACCCAAAAAAAAACACACACACACAGAGAAACTATTTTAGGGATACTGCTAACAATGGTTGTTAGTGTCTATTTAACAAACACATTAACATGATTAACAAATTAATCATTTTGTCTTTTAAAAATACTATAAAGGTTTTTTTGTCAACTAAAGGTAGTAGTAGAACTAGATCATTTTGACTGATCAATACTAAAAACCCCAAACTAATAGATTACTTCTATCTTACATGATTAGTAAATAAATTCTAAATAATTTTAATAATGTTTGTATCATCGTGGGTCTTCATCATGACATTTCAGATCTAATGAAGGTATAAATAGACCTCCTTTTGTTTATCTCACTGTTACTTAATCAATCTAAAACATATAAATGTCACTGAAATGATTTTCTGGCGCAACAACCTCGACTTGAAACATAATTAATATTTGCGGTGTGGCACAAAGCTATGAATGAACCACATGATAACTGCTTCTTACCTGCTGATCAGACACGTTTTCCCGACTGCAACATCACCCACTACAATGACTTTGGCGATATTGAAGCTAGAAACACAACGGCAGGTCTGTCAACAATCATTTATACACAGCAACATGATCAACAACATGCAGGAATCACTGCAGGATGAAACACAAATTTTATCGTCCTTTTTAAGCCTCCTTAAACTGTTTATATTCTTTTATGGCACACTGTGAGTAGAATACATAACTTTGAAGTTTCAAGATGCTCCTTAGTCTTAGATGAAGGGTTTAATTATGATTGATGATTACTATTATAGATGATTATCTGCCACTCAAGAGCTTTGACGTGTATTCACAAGCTAAAAACAGATGTAGCTCTAACTCTTAACTCTGTTTTATCATTTTAATTCAGTGCGATTTCTGCACTTTTTCTTTCAAATCTTTCTTCTCGAACAAGAATCTAAATATATCTTAAATCATAAAAACTATTTCTTTGTGGGTGTCTGTGTGATTCAGAGAGAGACACGTAATTTTATACACAAATCTGATTCTCAAAGAAAAAAAATGCGTGTGGGAGGTGCTGTCCACTTATTTTTACAGATGAGTAATTCAAAATAGGGAAAAGAAGCTATTATTTAAAGTAGTAGTAAGAGCAAAAATATGCACTAGAATACTCACTATAGCACCAAATGTGAAAATAGTCCCCAACAAATGCACTATTTACTCCTGTTTGAGTAATGCTTGCTAAAAACTATAGTTATATAGTAGTATACTTGGTTTAGGCAATTATCCTTCTTTAGTAGTTTTTTTTTTTTTTTTTCAGTTGGAAAGAATGGGATAGCGCCACACACAGGGGTGGGCTGTGAGATAGACTTAAGAAAAATATAAAGTGTCGCCAGCCTTAGTCTTTAAATAAGTGAATACTGTAAATATTACTTTAAGTTAACCACCAGATCAGGGCAGTAAGATATGATGGGTGTAGTCAGCTGGCTGTCAGCTGACACACACACAACATAGCACGATGCCAGAACTAATTCAATTGATTTAAACACATATCACAGTGAGCGGTCTCAGGAAGGGGGGGGGGTTGTCTTATCCTCTGTGATCTTACCTCACAGTGTCTGTCTTCTTTACCTGGCAGACAGCCTTCACCTGCGGGTGGAAGCCTTCTTTGGTGTGCAGCGCTGCATTTGAGCTGAAACACTGTAAAGAAAATAAATCAAACACAGAAGGCAATGAACGAGGAAAAGTTTACCGATAAAGGGGACGTATTATTACTGGGATCGGGGTGCAAATAAGTAGCTAAACCACCACAGCCTCTTTCTGATACATTATCTATTCATTGCTGTCCAAAGTGTCAGCCCTGCTTTCATTATGACAAAGAATTAAAAACCTTCAAAAAGGAGTTAAAACATGAAAAGGATAAATACTGGAATTACAAGATATGCTAAAGACAATAGCATTTTGTATATTTGTAGCAGTCAACTTTCAAAGAAACAAAGAGCAGTGTGCGAGACTCAAAATAACCTCGTCATCAATTGTGTGTGTGTGTGTGTTACCCTAACCTTTGGGAGCTGAGTAATGATCCGGTCCTTCTTCACAGGTGGCAACATGCTGGTGGATCAAAGATCAGTGGATCAATGCACACACACAGACACACACACACACACCTCCAGGCTACACATTCACTTTATAAGGACACACACACTTAACACGCTTATTTCCACTACTCCTTCCACAAGATTTCCTGAAAAAGAGCAAATATCAAAAAGTTTAAATATTAATTTCAATATGTGCAGAAGTGTTTGTTTTTCAATGTGACAAACAGAAGCAGATTGAAAAGATGAGATTGAAACTGAATGCTCAACATGATGCCCCCCTAATAAACAAGAAGTCAGTAAATTTAATAGGTTGATATTTTGAAAGTGACATTTCTCATTACTCAGTTTGTAGCTCAAGGTTTAAGAATGGCGTGATGAAAACATATTATCTTTGCATATACAGGATGGAGCATCAGCAGGACAAGAACATTTGTTGTAAAACAAAAACGGTCAAAAAATTGTGTTTAAATAACATAAACAACTTTTACCTGAAACTGCTGGTAAAAAAAAAGAGTGTTGAGGGAAATGAGGGTCTTGGTCCGGAGATGATGTTATGTGATATCCAAAGTGTCCCGAGAAAACAAATCCAGAAAAATGACGCTCGCAAACTGAGTCTGCAGGCAAGCAATTAATGAGACGCCATGTAATTAGTGGAGACAACCTGTCAAACAGCGACACCATGCGGCCAATGTGAGCAACACGCTCAATACAGAATATGGTTAAAGTTAAAGGATAAATGTTTTAGATAGATTCACGTTTGTGAATAAAAAAAAATATTCTCAATTCATTAAATGGGACAGAACATCTGGAATAACTTAAAAAAATTCTCCATATGTGGCAGGGTAGTTATAAATCATCAGAAATTCATTATAAGTTTACAAATATCATTAAACAAATCTGATATGTGTTGTTTCTAATACCACAAAGATGCCAGTGTACAATATGGATTTGTTTTTTGGACAAAATTATTTAATTGTTACATTTTTTTAATTTATTTCATGAGGTCTAAAGTTGTGTACAAATCATAACTATCATGGTCAATAAGGTTGTTGTTGTTGGTGATACCTAGAAAGTTTCACAGACAGTTCAGAAAGAGAAAAGTCATAATACAAAAGAAAACTTCCATTTATTTCGTTAAAACAGTGTGGAGTATAAAATACCGCATAGAGCCATTTGAATGGCGTCCTTGTTTAGTATGTGGCGACAGGACAGGACAAACTGACGTAAAGAGCTTACGTCAGTTTGTAGCGCGCCAAAAAGAACAAGTGACGTTTAATTTCAGCGACGCTTCAGGCTTTATAAGCGTTGCCGTCTCCACGGATGTTCCTTTTGATTTCCTCTGTCGTTGTGAGAGCTTCTGTCGATCTTCCGCTCAAAAAATATTGAACATATTGAACATATTTATCAGTTTTTGGCAGTACATGGTGATATAGTTGTGAGTATTGAAACGTGCTAGTTGTACGTCAGTTTGTGTCGTTATTTAGAACGTGGGTTTTAACGTCTCGTGCTTAACGGGCCTCGAGCAGCCACGTGGGCTGAAAGATGGAAGACAAACCGAGTAAGTCGCAGTCTGCACGCTTCCTTCTCTGCATAAACG
The DNA here is from genome assembly GCA_036937835.1 of Pampus argenteus. Taxonomy (NCBI): domain Eukaryota; kingdom Metazoa; phylum Chordata; class Actinopteri; order Scombriformes; family Stromateidae; genus Pampus; species Pampus argenteus. The sequence goes on from CM072874.1 coordinate 10,336,718, forward strand.
TATTTAAACGTTTATATGCAGCTTTAGGCTTTAGCCAAATGTGTGTATATAAATATACTCATTTTGTTACTATACTCCCACCACAATTCAGACTGCTGAAGCCTCACAAGCTTCAGGCAAACGTTTAAATGCATGTTTGTACAAAATTACAAAACGCCAGTGTATTTTATCCCCATCTCACCTGACCTGAGAAATTGACTGTCTAAAGTTGCAGTTTTATTCTCACATGGTGCAAGTATTGTATAAATTTGTCAATATAAAATGGCTACTAGTATTGCAAACGCATGCTATAAAGATTAGTATTAACTATATTATGTAGTGTGGAATTGGGGGCAAGAGATGCCTCAAGTTTTAAAACAGACTTGAAACATTGTGAATCAGTCCTTCATTTGTTAAACCATGGATGTTTTTTTTTCCCCTCAGGTGGTCCTAAGTCTGGCAAGTCACTGGTTGAGTTAAACAAACGTCATACTGGAGTCACTGGATCTTATGTCCCTGGGAGGTGAGTGACTGACACACACTCCTATCTGATGCCTTACTGCAGTTGTGCCAATGATGAAAACTGTGAATAGGAAGTGCCGTCTGATGCGACAACTGACGATGTTTTTTTAATCACTGTTCTGAGCCTCCAGAGCTGCATTATAGTCAGATTAACCTAAACATGTCACTGAAGTTAAATGATTTTACTTTTTTTTCTTACACAGATAAAGCTGAGCCCAGTCAAGATGGAAAATCCCAGAGATCAGAGGTTGGTTTATTAATGCTGGCAACTGAATAAATGTGACAATGGCTACTAAATGTAGTGATGAAATCTAAACTGAAATAGCTGGAATTACCGGCAGATTGTTCAGTGTTGAGACTCGGTTTTCTGAATATTGTATGATGCAGTTCTGTTTCCTGTCAAAAGAAGTGTCACTTTTTAACACATCTCAATCTTATTATTCTCCTTCTGTAGCTGAAAATGCACGTAAGGCGGCTTTAAAAGATGATTCTGCCAGGAAAATGCACCTGCTGGTGGCCCGATGTTTGACAGGTGAGATAATGTTCCTTTATCAGTGCACGACTAATGTGTAGCTTTTCCAGTGATGAAAACCTTGAGTAGGAAGTTTTGTCAGATGCGACAACTGATGTCTCATCCACTTAACTGACTCTTCAAAATCTTTTTTTGTCTTTCAGGTTGCCACGGAGAAATACAAATTCTCCAAAGTAAATGAAAAGGATGTTTCATTGAGGTGAATTTGCATTTTTGTCCTAAAAAAGACAACTGGCTCTTTCTGTAGTGATGAAATCTAAACTGAAATAGCTGGAATTACCGGCAGATGTACAGTGGTGATGATCGGTTTTCTGAACATAAAGTGACAATCTGTTTCAAATGACCGAATTTTTGCTAGTTTATCACACTTTTCAACTTTGTTCTGGTTTCTCAAGGTTGGAGTAGATGAGAAGATTCCTCTGGAAGTGATTCGTCTTATGACGGCTGCAGCTCTGAGACGATCCTTGTAAGTTTAGTTTTTATATACGCCATCTTTAAAGTCAAATAAGCTTTTCTACAAGCTCACCCTTGTGCTCGGTGAAAACACTCAGTAACGGCTTGAATTGAACCAACACACTTGTTCTGCATTACGTAGATAAAACACCAGTACATGGGTAAAATCCTGATGGTGAAAAGACACAATCCCATGTAATGACGAATTACACTGAATCAGAAGTTGGTGCAGACCTGACACTAACTCCCAAAACTTCAGGATCATAATTCACTTATTTGTAATCGTTTTTCACAAACTAATACATTTTAAATCACTTAGCAAATACCATAGCTGAAATCTTAAATGACAGTGCATAGACTTGTGTGAATTGGTGACTTAATTGAAAAGCTGAGTAGCTGTCGGTGATGAGAACTGGAGTAGGAAGTGCCGTCTGATGCGATAACTGACGATTGTTTCTAATCCACTTTTCTGAGACATTTACAGCTACACTTCGTACTTTTCTTCACTCTAAAATGTGCTTGCCTACTCATTTATTTTTCCCAAATCTGTTTTTTTTATTACAGGTGCGAGTATGATCCTCTGCCTAAAAGCTGTCATGAGTTGACAGGTAACGAATTACACGAGTTACACAAATAGCTTATTATTTACACAACTTCACTGCCAAATGTGGGTTTATGATGAAACCTAAACTGAAATAGCTGGAATTACCGGCAGATTGTTCAGTGGTGACTCTCGGTTTTCTGAACACTAAATGACAGTTAGCCATGTATAAACTGTATGGTGGATATTATTTGTCACTTAAACTTATTTCTTGTTCTCTACTAGAATTGGATCCAGTGGCTGTAGTGACTCTCAATATGCCTGCAAGCTTTATGTGGTAAGACATTTTAAAGAATACGACAAGTTACTCATGACAGTAAAGTTTACTGTCATGAGTATCAAATATTTCAGTTACTGAGTAAACCATAGACTGTGAAATATTTGACACATCTAAGTACTTCATTCCATTTTAGAAATGACAAAGGTTTTTTATATGTATTGTCAGACACATTTTGGAGCTGTTTTAGTTCACTAACCTGACTTTAAATGTATTGACTAATTAACACTATGAAGTGAAAGATTCTGAATGCTGTTAATTTTGTGCCATCAGCATTCCAAATCTAATCTAGCTCTCTTCTGCAGGTTGCCGTGGACACCGGTGTGACGTCAACAAAATTTGTAGGATAACTGTTACATCTTGTAAAAAAAATGATTGAATTAATCTAATAAATGAACTTTTTGAGCATTTAGTTGCACAAGTTTTTTTTTTATATATTAAGTGATCCTTCCACCTTTTCTACTTACCTTCAAAGAGACACTGCTGCCAATAAAACTGCCAAGTTGCATGCAATTAATTATGAATGTCTCTTTTCCTTAACTCATAATTGGGGTAAAACCCCTAATAGGTGTGTGTATAAAAATATTACTCATTCTGCCTCAGCTGGAAAACTAAAACCATGAAATTTGGCCCAAATTAGAAATGTTCCCATCAATCATTTTTGGAAAGATGAGTCGCACAATAATTTGGGTTTAGCTCAACGTACAATTAAAAAAAAGTGTCTTGGGTCATAAGTCTGCCATGACTTACTAATTTGCATGAGCTGGAAAAACAGTAATGTGACAAATACTAATATGGATTTTGACTCTATACCAAATTCAGTATGCAGGAACCTTCATATTAGTGAATGAAAAGGTTATGCCTTTAAACTTGTGGTTGACACTGGAGCTCTTTTTCTGCCCCACCCTCCATTCTTTTATTTTACTGTTCTGTTTTTTTTTACTCCGTTTTAACAGTTTCTCTTAAGACTCAAACACCAACAAGTGTGCTGAATGTCTAAACGTGCAGATGGCATTAAACAGAATAAACAAGTGTTGGCAAAGGTTGAGGAAAAAAGCTGCATGCAAAATTTTATTATGCATTATTTATTGCTTTTAAATCCCAGAAACTAGAGTTTCTGGTACTTAATATGGCCAAAGTTTATGATGGTAAGTTATGAGTTACATCTGCAAAACACACATTGAACTGCTTTTCTTGTGTTAAAAGTTTTGCACACAAATTATCGGCCCTTCAAAGTTGACAGCACATGCCCTGAAGTATGTAGGTAAAATATGACAAAGAACAACCTGTTTATGATCCAAGCCTTTGTGGTAAAGAAGGTATTTGTGGCTAGTTCTCATATTTTGTTTTCTCATGCGCATTTGCATGTTCACAGCTGCACTGTGTGAACATGGATGTAAGAATAATTGACAAATAAAAGTGTTGAGTCTTTGTAAGAAATGCTTTTGTCTGAATAACTTCATACACAGGTCCGTACATTCTGTGAACTTGACAAACATACTTTTGGCAGTGTTTTATGCACTGGTGTGAGTTGTCTGACTCAACCATGACACGTTATCGTTTTAGGCCTGTTTATCTTAACAGCTGCCCTGATGTGCTGTCTGCTCAACCACTGTGATTGCAGGTGCTTTATAAGATTGAATGCAAGTACGGCATCTTTTTGTTTCAGCATCCTCTTTGCTGTTTGGACTACATGTTCTGAATATGTTTCCTTCAGGGTTTTGGTGGCTAGCGGTTGTATGCTTAAAGTCAATATCTATCTATACCAATATTCTCCTATAGCCTGTCTGGGAGAGGTGTTGACCAGACAGTCTGACCAGTTTAGGTTATTTTAAATGAGCAATTTATGTTTTTACTTTTTTCCTTAGTTTTCTTAGTTTTTGGACAATAGTGGAAGTCTATGGGACAGAAGATAAATAAGATCCGAAGGTTGCTGGAGGCACTCGTACTGTTAAATTTTAGTATAAATAACAAGCTTGATATCCTGTTCTGACACATTGTGTTTATATTTTTTGACAGTTGGCAGGTCCTAACGCTACAGGTAGATGTCATATTTTCACATTACTCTTTAAGAGAGCAACTTGGCCTCAAAGGTCGGCGCTGTTTATGTGATTATATATGATTTTTTTTTTTCATTCTATTATTTTAAGTCAATTGGCTTAACACTACTTGCAGTATTAAGGGTTGTTATTTGCTTTATTTGTATGCTGTTTTGATGCATTTTTGTTGCACAATATTGGTATTTTTGGTATTTTACCCTGAAGACATTTACAAACACCTGCTACAGTTTTTATATATTCATAAAGATTGATTGTTATAGCCACTCAGTGATGGTTTTATAGTTTTTGCTTCATGCATCGTGACATTTGTTTTTATCACAGGTGACAGTGTGATCCTGTCCCTGAAATCTGCCAACAGTTTTGACAGGTGACAATGTTACTGCCAAATGTGAATTGGCTTTATAATTAAACCTCAACTGAAATAGCTGGATTGTTCAGTGGTGGGTGTCGGCTTTTTAATATTCATTTAAATGTGAAGATGGTACAAACACAATGAATGCGTTCTTTGTAAATTGACACATTTAAAGGTTGGCACATTCACATCTTTCTTTTATCGAGAACATACGTTATTATCAAACTAATTATATGAAAGAGAACTTGTCACAGCAGAAAGTGACTGACAGATACTGACAAACTTGTTTTTATTGTCTTGCAATAGAAGGTGTGGTATGGTGTGTTATTGTACACAATAATTTCCTGCTTTCTCTCTAAATTAATCAAAACACATTTAAAGGTCACATTCACATCTTTCTTATTGAGAACATACGTTATTAAATATCCCATCCTATCAAACCAATTATATGAAAGAGAACTTGTCACGACAGAAAGTGACCGAGTTCACTCTCAGGCAAGTTTCACGTTTCAACTAATCTGGATGGAGCATGAGTTGAGACCTGCTGTTATGTCTAATTTTAAATATAGTCGTTGTTGAGAAAGTAAGCATGTCCACATTATTATGCAACAGGTTACTTTGATTTATATCCACAGTCAGTTGTGGGTGAAATAATGTCTGTTTTTATTGCATATTGCATATTGCATGCACCTAAACATACTGATCATGCTGTACTGACAGTTCTTCATGTAGAAAAACCTTCCCCGTCCAGTTGTCTATAAAAACAGCATAATTTATCCTTGCAGAAAACAGAATGTTCATGTAGGCTACATTACAAACATACATACAACTGCATATCAAATAGTCCGAGGTGCCTTCTGTTCAGTATAAAATTGACTCCAATTCGCTGCAAGTCGAGAGGAAACAAGGAACTACGTGAATGAGTGAATGAATATTTATACTTACTTCAAAATGTGAAATAAGCAGTTCTTTCACTCTGTTGTGTGATTTGAGTCGGTGCGAATTTTATTGCTAAAACTGTGTTATAGCCCACATAAAACTGTCATGTCATAATGTTATTGACTGCAAAGTGAACCACAAATATCATTTAACAAAGAGCAAAACACCATGTTCTTGGGTTCATTTTTTTTTTTTTTTTTGCTCTCATGTAAATATTTTTATTCTTGTTTCAAAAGATTATTTTAAAATGTTTTTTTTTTTTCTTTGTAGATCGTTGCGTGGGTGACAATCATCACTGGCAAGTCTCACTAATCCCATCATCATAGTATATTCTAGAGAAAAAAAAACCCAATTATTGTAAAGCCATTTCTTTACAGAAATAGGTCAACTGAATAACAAGTTGTCCCACCTGTTGTACATACACTGAAGTCTTATTTATGCATGAGTTTTGCAACAAGTATTTGTTTTTATGGACTTTAAAGCTCTCATTGGTCTACACCTCACTGTGTATGTGAGGATGTTCAATGAAATCATCATGAAGTATGAAAAAAAAAAAATCATCAGTCAATCATCAAATCAAAGGTCTATGCACTTGCAGAGAAGAAAACCAGAAAATATAAGTTTACACATTTAAAATGTACACACTTCACAGATTTCCGTTGCTTTGAGATCTACAACACAATTCTTGTTCAGTCAAGCCCATAAGTGTCCAGAGACTTTTATAAAATATGCAGGCAGGCAGGCTTGACGTGACAAGAAATAATATTATGTAACGCTTCAATGGGGCTCATGATTTATACCAAAAAACTAGTTTGTACAACCAGAAACCCTGTCATTTTAGCTTATGTAAGACAACAACCAACGTTATAAAAACAAATGTTACGAGTAGCCATGTCACTGTCCGTGGTGCAGCAAAACAGCTTCTGTGTCACTGTGTGTGTCAAGAAATAAATGTTTTGGGGTTTTTTTTACTCTCATCTAGAGGATTCATAACAATGCATGTGCATACGCAGTATTTTGCACATACAAACACCGTAGCAACATGCCCACAGATAGAAGTTGGACAGTACTGTGTGTATGACTGATTTAATGAGACACAAATAAGACATTATGTTACTACAGCTTCTACTTAGTTGATTTGCATTCGGGGTTGGTAAGGTTCTTCTGGGTTATTTCCTAAACATTTAACATTCAGATTTAGAAATAAGAGTTAGATTAACATTTAACATTTAGATTAGTTCTAACATTTAATTGTATACATATAAACATATTGTTAACAATTACATATAACATCGTGTTTTACATTAATATCTTTAATGCTAAATCTAAGGGAAGTGAGCTAAATATTCAAAATATATCGGCTAGAAAATTGTAACCAAATATTTACATTTGGCGTTGCTCTGTATTCTTCTAATTGTGCAACAAGTACAGACACCACCATAAATATTAACAGCATTTTATAGCTTGGCATGGCGCCTGGATATTCACACACACACACACACACACCTGAAGGACCCAACGGTAGCAACACCAATGTGTTGAGTAACATTAGGAATGACACTTGAACATAGCCTGCACGGCAACCACACACATACACACAGATGGCAGGTGCAGCAAGCAACATCAGCATGAAATCCAAAAAAACAATAATACTACAGTCCAAAACTGTCTTTCAACATAACAGCTTGTTGCTGCTGATGGGAAAAGGGCAGAATTAAGAGTCACATACATATTAGTTACCTTTTTTGACACTTGATGAGGAGAAATTGGCACAGGAGTAACACCAGGCGTCAGGGTTGACAATGATGGCTGAACTTGAGCTGAAGTCTCTTCCTCCTGCTCCTCATGACATCTTTTTGGAACAAACAAAACTTCAGCAAACTGCTTTGTTTCACCATGATTTTTATCTTATCCTAACACTACATTAAAAGCAGCCAGGTAATGAAAAGTAGGCTCATGTTGATCTGTGCAATGCTGGGCTGTACGTTGGGTGAAAGAGGAGGGGCTACTTGCAATCAGGCATTTGAGAAATACATTGCCTCAAAAAATCACAAATCAACTACAATCTTTTATTAATCACATATAATCTCATATATAATTAAAGCAGCATGCATAGCTATTCATGGGATAATCCAACAAAAAGGGCATAGACTTTAGATTAGATGGGCCTTGGGTGAGTGCCAAGGGAGTGGTTCCAGGCCCGACCCACCCATACATGTGCACCTGGATATATGAGGAATGCCTGCTGACTGCTGCACAAACCACACTGGGCAACTCCAAGAGACTTCTCTTGTGAAGAAGCAGCAGTTGGTTGCAGCCGTCTCTCAGGTAATACCTTCATTTATCTATGAAACGTAGGTTTTTGCATTACAATTCAGATTCAGATTTCTCTCATTTTGTCTTTCTTCTTGTATCTCAGAGATCTGAATCCTCTCATCAACATGTCTTGCAAACCCGTCATCAACTTGCGTTACCAAGATGGCAGTGAGGGAAGCCGATCTAACCCTGCCAAGTTTAATAACCAAGACTATGCCCAGCTGAAGGCCAACTGTCTCAGCAGTGGCAAGCTGTTTGTGGACAGAACCTTCCCACCTGACAACCGATCTCTGGGAGACCTGCCTGATATGAGCCAACGGCAAGAGGACCAAGTGGAGTGGCTTCGACCAGCAGTAAAACATTTTAAAAATATGTTTTCCCTCTTCATACACATTCTGAAGTTAGATTTTCTTACATGTGTATCTACATCTGTTATTTTGTCCCCTTGTTGTCTTGTCCAGGACATCCTAAAAGCCGAAAACAACAGCGCCAATGCTGTCTTCTGTACAAAAGGAGCCTCACGGTTTGACTTTGGTCAAGGCGAAGTAGGTATGTAAGGATTTCTAAAACATAAATCATCTAGGTGAAACTTTGAACTATGCGGCAGTGTTTGAGATTTTGTTTTCTTCATTTTCAAGGTAACTGCTGGTTTCTGGCTGCAATTTCTGCACTGACATTCAAGAAAGGCCTGATGGTGCAAGTTGTGCCTATGGATCAGTCCTTCAAGGACTATGCAGGAATATTTCACTTTAGGGTAAAAAATGAGTACATAAGTTTGTTAAAACAATATTTTTATAGAACGTCTGCACAATACATTCTTGTTACGGGCTAACTTCTGACTGTAAATCTTACTTGTCCTTTATGTGTCAGTTCTGGAGGTATGGCAAGTGGGTGAATGTTGTCATTGACGACTACCTGCCAACAATCAACAACCAGTTTCTCTCTGTGCGCTCCACTAGTGGAAATGAGTTTTGGGGTCCTCTGCTGGAGAAAGCATATGCCAAGTATGTAATCAACTCACTTAGTAGCTCACTAATGGTTTCTGTAACCACCTGCATATGTGGCATTAGCAAACATCTTTTTTTCTGTGTCCTTCAGGGTGTGTGGTTCATATGCAGACATGAATGCCGGGTTACCATCAGAGGCCTGCAAAGATTTCTGTGGAGGCGTGCACATGACCTACCCACTGAGGCAGGTCCATGATGCTTCCCATGATGACGAGCTGTGGCTTTCACTGAGCAGAGCCACCGGCTGCAATTCAATGATTTGCTGTGGAACAGCACAGAAAGGGGTAAAAACCAGTTTCTTAGAGGAAAAATAAAAACATCAAACTCACTGGGGTAATTTAACCGTTTTATCTGTTTCAGGACAAGTTGGTGAACAGTGTAGCGCACACCGGATTGGTGGATGCTCATGCCTATTCTGTAACAGCAGTCACTGAGGTAAAGAGCTGCAAAGTTAATGTGTGCATACATGGTATAAGAGCTTCAGGAGTTATATTCCAGCAATATTTTGTTTGCAATAATTTGGTATTGTACCGTATTAGAAGCATTACATCTTTCCTATTTCTAATTTCATGTTAAGGTGGAGTATTACGGCTCCAAAGTTAAGTTGGTGCGAATCATGAACCCTTGGGGCAGACAAGAGTGGAACGGAAAGTGGAGTGACAAGTACTTGAATTGATTATACATCCATCCATATATGCACATTATACCATATATATGTACAATAGCTTACACTGCAACTGAAGACTTTAATAACCAATACTGTTTCGATCTCAATATGTTGAATTATGTTATACAGTCAATTTGTTTTCTTCTTGTGCTCAGGTCAGATATGTGGAACAAAATAAGCCCAGACGATCGGGCCAAGTGTTTTGACCGTGATGATGGAGAGTTCTGGTAAATTTGCTATTAAATGTACCAAGTTTTCTTTTCAACAAACACAGTAAATATATACAGTTGGTCTCAATGTATCAGTGTACATTGGGTGTATCTTTGTGGTCTAACAAATGACATTACCTCCTAGTGAAACACGTGTACAGTCAATTTTTGCAATCATTTGAACAGTGAGGCCTGATAATAAATGGTTGTCTAAGTCACTGTGCCTGACTTTGTGTGTCAGGATGGAGTTGGAAGACTTCTGTCACTACTTCAACATGATGTCCATCTGCTGTGAGAACCCTAACTTTTTGGATGGTGACCTCACCTGCCAGTGGAAATGCATGACCTATGATGGCAGCTGGATAGCTGGCAAATCTGCAGGTGGAAACGTCAGCTACTGTGAGTGAAATTCATTCATTGGCCTTTAACAGTAACTGTGTTGTTGTCCTTTTCTGCATGCAAGCACAAAACACCAGACCTATCTGAAGTTTAATCTGTATCATTAATGTTTCACCTGTAGCGTCCTTTGCGACAAATCCTCAGTTTCGCATCCAGGTGACCAAAATAAACAGGGAGGAGGAGAAGGACAAAAACATCTTGATTTCTCTGATGCAGAAACCTAAAGTGGAGTATCGCAACCAAGCATCCCGAAAACATTACCCAATTGGAATAACCGTCTTCAAGGTCTGCACTCAGCACTCATTAAATGTTAAATGTCTCTTTTACTTAATTAATGATCATTGTTTTAGGCTATTGCTGTGACAAGCATTTGTGACTGATTCATAAACTGTATACATTATAATGACATTCCTCTTCCCATTTCACATCCAACAGGTTCCACCAGGGGTAAGCACACACACAAAGCAAATGTCACCTTTTAAATAACCCAAATAATGCAATTTGTCGCCCAGGAAACAATTGAATTACCTTGAGTAACGTTCATGTTCTTTTCAGACACCACAAGGACCTCTGAGTCGCTCCTTCTTTGACAGAAACAGCCCTTTGAAGCAGAAACAAATGTACAGCTATGAAAGGGATCTGATTGAGCAGCACAGTCTGGAACTTGGGGAGTACGTGATCATCCCCTCCACCATGAAACCCTACCAGAGTGCAGACTTTGTTCTCACTGTCTTCTCCAAGGCTGAAAGTACAATCAGGTAACAACTTTGATATTCGACATAAAGATGTCCCAGATGGACTTTTTTAGTTTGGTGTAGTAGTCTGGTTGTTAATACACATACTCTTCTGCATCCAGTCCCCATGATGGACATGATGATGATAAACGTGACCATGAACATGACAAGGACGATGACAAGGACAAGGGCAAGGACAAGGACAAGGGCAAGGGCAAGGACAAGGGCAAGGGCAAGGACAAGGTAATCGTTCCAAAGGTATGAAATGAAAGAATATAGTACTTTAACTGATATAACATTTGATCCATTAAGTAAACCATTACACTTTAGAGACGTTAACCTGGGCAGCTGTTAGTGACGACCTGATATATTTTGTTCTCTTTAAGGTGCCAACTGACAAAGATGAAGACAAGAACAAGGACCCAGTCCGTGACATGTTCAACCGCTACGCTGATCAGGTGTGTTGTTTGTTGTCTAGTTTTCCATCTGTCTTCAAATCTCTTCTTCCTGCTTGTCTATTTGTTCTTTTTCTGATTTCAATCATTTATTGTTGTTTCTGTGTCTGCTGTCAGAATGGTGAACTGAATGCCAGACAGCTCCAGAGGCTCCTGAATGACAACTTCCCTCATGGTGAGTTGATTTATATCATGTGTGTGCTTTCAAAATGTTTCAAAATCCTAATTCATTTGGTATGAATCATGCCAGCAGTTTTACAACCAGTCACATTTTTTCTGTGTTTTCTACTGTTCGCAGGAACGTCGAACGGCTTTGGCGTGGACACCTGCAGGAGCATGATTGCTATCATGGATGTATCCTATAAACTGAATGTTTTACCTTGTTTAGATGTGATTTTTATCTCACAAAACACACTACATTATCATGCCAAAAATTCTGATTGGGAGATCAATTGTTTTTTAATCTTTTTGATGAGACATCCTTAACGTCCAAAGATCGACCACAACATGAGGATGACCTTTGTTGAGTTCTCAAAACTTTGGACCAAGATTGACGAGTACAAGGTAATGCAACAAAAAGGGCATGATGAAGACATACTGCATAGTTAAACTTATTTGTAGATATGAGTTTGATGTTAATAATAAACATCAAAAACTAAAAACTGTAAAAATCTGAGAAACATGTTTCACATTCATCTTTTTTCAGAAACTCTTCCATCAATCAGATTTGAGCAACAGTGGATCCCTGTCTGAATATGAGCTCCAGAAGGCAATTGAAGCTAAAGGTGACAATATTTACCAGTAACTAAAAACTAAAAATAAGCTACTTTGTATTCCCAATTGTAACTGGAATTCATCTTGTGTGTGTGCCAGGAATGGACATGAACAATACCATGGTGAGGCTGATGCTTTTCCGGTATTCAGGCTTCTCATCCACCACCTTGGAGAACTTCGTCGTTCTCATGTTGCGTTTGGAAAAAGGATCGGGTGAGTTATCACAACCGCCAATTGCATCACTTTCAAATACACAGAATTTAGGCTTGCATTTGTTTAGATTTTGTGGTTTGTTTTCCTTACAGATGTTTTCAAGGACAAATCATCAGATGGAATCATCCACATGACCTGGGATGAGGCAAGTTGAATCCCATTTATGGTTTTACTCTCCCAACATACAAACAGATGATGTTTATGTGCCAGGCTCCATGCATTAACATTAATCTATCAGGTCACTGAGGATACTAACATTTCTACAAACTACCTTTTCATTTGTTTCAGTGGGCCAGCAACACAATGTACAACTAGAAGAAGAGGTTACTGCAATCAAACATTGGTGTTATTAGAAACCCAAACGTTGCGAAGACCTAATACATCTCTGTGATATAACTGTTGTTGTGGAATAAATGCTTGTCACTCTGAATAATGAGGTGGAGGATCATCCATCCAACATTCATGTGCATATTCTTACAGTGAACTGCAAGTGACTGCAAAATAAAAAATAAAATCAACTGAAGAAACTGCGAGCTGGAAATTAATATTTACTGTACATCCTTGTCATCCTTGTATGTGATGAACCAGGAGACACATATTTATAAATCAGCACTACTAATTCACAATAATACATTAAATAAAAGAACAAAATGAATAAATTCTACAAACAGGTTTTGCCAGCGTAGCCAGAGATTGATATAAATGATTCCTTGGTGCTCTATAAACCATCACTGTCACCCAAAAACACTTGAAAACAAATCATTGATACAAGGACTACAACTAAAAATTATTTAAATTACAGATTAATCTCTGAATAATTTTTTCAATTAGCTTAATACTCATGTGGTTTATTAACTATCAAAAAGTAGAAGAACATGCCCATCACAATCATGTAGACCCTAGTGAAAAAATAATACACTTCAGTGTATTTAAAATGAAGTATAGCACATACATTTACATTTAAGTGTACTTAGTGTAAATAGATTGGAAGTATATTAAATGTATGCTATTGTAATATATTGAATAGTGTATTTGAACCATACTTTATTTAAATTGTAATATAGCATACTTTTTATAAATACGCTACTGTGAAATATATGTAGTACAATTTGAGTTCAATATTGAAAGTGTACTTTTAAAATACTTGCTGTCAATTCTGTTGTATATTTTTCAGTTAGTGTATTAAAACAATATTAGCATAATAGTATAGTTAAAGTTACTTTCATGTATATGTAATTGTAATGTTTAAATTTATTTTTGTAATATATTAATGTTTGATTTTGTGTACACTCAAAGTATAATTTACATTACATAACATGTATTTTGGTTGCATTTAGTTCAGTTTAAACTGAAGGACAGGCGAACATAAAATAATTAAGTCCACTTATATTTGTTACAGTTTAGCACAGTTAAGTACACTTAATACAATTTAAGGGCTTTTTTTTACAACTTTAATGCTCTTTAAGTACCGTATATTGAGTACGTACAAAAATAGTTCTCTTTCAATATTTACCGGTAATAGTCTGGGTGCAAGTACACTTGTGATTTAACATACTACCATTTACTATACTTAAGTGTATTCATTTTTTTTACCCCTTGGTGATTTCAGTAGTTGTTTCATCTCAAATCAGCTGAGGCTGATGGAAATGTCATTCATTTCTTTGTTTGCTGCTAGCATGGTTAAAAATATGCGTATTCTTGTTGTATTTGTGGGTCAGCCAGTGCTGCATGGTTATGACAAATGATCAAATGATGCCAAATGTTTCGCCAAAAACAGAGTTAAAGGTCAATTAATAAATTTCACTCACAGTAGCCGAGGTTTCCACCTGCAGATTTGCCAGCTATCCAGCTGCCATCATAAATCATGCATTTCCACTGGCAGGTGAGGTCAACATCCAAAAAGTAAGGGTTTCTTACAGCAGATGGACAAGTTATTTTTTGTTGCAATAATTGACTGTACACATGTTTCACTAGCAAGGACCACATCATCGACTTGATATGTTTAAATGATTTATGGAAGAGGATGAGTTTAAATGGGTGCTGTGCTTCTGCTTGCCGGATATGTTGTGGGGAGGCTTATAGGGAATCCGACATAGTGCTGGGCAAAGACGGACCCCAAAAAACCTCCAGTTACATAAGTAGATGAGATTGAGCGGATCTGACATCTTGGAGATCTTAATGTTTGGGTGGCCCAAGCTGGTGAGCTGGTGCCATAGCCAGAGGTTGCCAGAAGTGCCTCTTCAATCCTGAAGAAGTGTCCAGAGTATTGTGTTCAGACACCCACTGCTCACCGGACCTAGAGGCCATGTCTGTCCTCCCAGATAGCAAATATTTTGGCTGTATTATGGCATACATTTGGCATTCTTTTGGCATTAAGAAAGCCTTTTGTCTTAACTGTGGTATGATTAGGGGTATCCATAATAGGTAAGTTAAGACATGTTAATGGCAAGCCAGAAGACTGGGCAAAGAGCTGGAACAGCTTCCAACTGCTTTGGATGTGTTATGGCACATTTCTGTAAAGCCAAAACGTTGCACAAAGAGCGGGAATTTCTACCCAGAAGAGAACCATTCTTAATTTTAAAAGCTCAACAAAGGTATGTACATATTAAAATATTATAAATGTAAAATTAGTAAAGGTTAATTGTAAAATCTGATTTTCTGTCATTGCCGTTTTCAGGAAGGTTAAAATTGCCTAACTGTAACTGTAACTGTAGGCTAACTGCGTGGTGGCTAATAAACAAGCTAACTGGAAGCAAATGTGATTCTTGTCAAATAGACAAACCCAGTCCATTCAATTTAACTACAATATTAATGTTATAATATAACACCCAGAACTTAACAGAAGGGAATAGAAATAGAAAATTAGAATTGATAGCTTTCCGCAGATAGCTAGCATAGCTAGCATTGCTAGCAGAGAGCTCTTAAAAGAGTCAATGTTATGCTAAGCTCCTTGGAAAATAAAAATGCCTGAAAATTCAAAGATAGGGCTAGTTCAGGACAATGAGACAATGATGTGTCAAACTGTACAGCTGACAGTTGTCATTGTAATATGGACATGTCTGAGGAGGAGGATTTTAGCAGTAAAGTGAAGATTTAGGAAGTCTGTCTGTTTTGTCCTGGATTGTGGGTGTTGTTTATTTGATGTCGATGATGTGCAGGTGGTTTGAAGAATCTCCGCTGACACTGCATTGCTTTCTCATAAGTTTATTACAGAGAGTACAGCAGCAAGTACAGCATTTTACAGACCTCCAGGATGTCTGTAGAGAACCTCAGCCAATTGGATTCTGACTCAAACATCTGAGTTACAGTATTTTAAAGGTTTACTGGTCAACCCTAAAGTCACCCTGACCAGTCATAAACAAGACAGTAAACAGATGTCAATAACGGCCTTATTTATCTAGTAGGTGTAGCAACAGTTATTTCTCTGACCTTAGTTTACTTTTCCTTAAGGGTATTTATTTTTAGTAAATAGGATGTGGTTCCTTTTAACAGATGTAACAGAAAATACACTACATGGGGATTTGGGGCTCTTCTGGGGCCATTATGGCTATATTTTGGAAGTCCACAATTTGTTTTAGGTGAATTTTGGCTCCTTTTTGGTATGATTTTGGCTTTCTTAATTTGGGACGTTTACGGCCCAGACATCCACCCATAACCTTGCAAAAACGACAAGTCAGATTTGGGACAAAGTGAAGCCAAAACATTTTTGCTATATGGGCAGTGCCAACCCTTCTACCTGCCACGGGAGCTAACTGTAGCCACTGTGACTGCTGTTTACATCCCTCCCGATGCGTTACGTTAGCACGGCACTAGGCCATCTGCTGAACATTGTAAACAAACAACAGAGAGCTCAGTACAGTATCGCAAGGCCAACCGGAGGAGGGGCATCAAACAGGCCAAGGATACATACGAAAGGAAAATGGAGGGATACCTCAAATATAACAACCCGCGTCAGATGTGGAAGGACATCCAGGCCCTGACCAACTACAAGGGCCACCCCTTTTATTTTTTCCTCTAAGAAACTGGTTTTTACCCCTTTCTGTGCTGTTCCACAGCAAATCATTGAATTGCAGCCTCTGATGGTAACCCGGCATTCATGTCTGCATATGAACCACACACCCTGAAGGACACAGAAAAAAGATGTTTGCTAATGCCACATATGTCGGTGGTTACAGAAACCATTAGTGAGCTACTAAGTGAGTTGAGTGAGTTTCTCCAGCAGAGGACCCCAAAACTCATTTCCAGTAGTGGAGCGCACAGAGAGCAACTGGTTGTTGATTGTTGGCAGGTAGTCATCAATGACAACATTCACCCACTTGCCATACCTCCAGAACTGACACAGAAAGGACGAGTAAGATTTACAGTCAGAAGTTAGCCCGTAACAAGAATGTATTGTGCAGATGTTCTATAAAAATATTGTTTTAACAAACTTATGTACTCATTTTTTACCCTAAAGTGAAATATTCCTGCATAGTCCTTAAAGGGCTGATCCATAGGTGCACAACTTGCACCTCAAGGCCTTTGTTGAATATCTGTTTTTCTCAAACACTGTCACATAATTCAAAGTTTTACCTAAGCAAAATATTTATTGTCTTTAGCTGTAAGCTAGAATTCTTTACATACCTATGCCGCCTTGACCAAAGTCAAACCGTGAGGCTCCTTTTGAACAGAAGGCAGCGTCGGCGCTGTTGTTTTGGGCTTTCAGGATGTCCTGGACAAGACAACAAGGGGACAAAATAACAGATGTAGACAGCCATATAAAAACATACTTATTAAACATATTATTTACTCAGTGGAGCAAGCGTGGTATTCTGTGTTACTACATGCATTTGTTGTCTGATTTCCTTGCAAATTGTTGTTATTCTTTCAAACACATTAAATGACAGGTGAAAGCAAACTAAACTGACTGTGAGGTGCTGAAACCTTTGCTTGGAGGCAAATACAGCTGGCCTGAACCGGTTTGATTGTAGCCTGAGTTGAGACTTATTGTCATTAGTTATTAGCTCTGCTGCTGTGTACTTACAGGTGAGAAAATCTATGACTATGACCATGATTATACCTTATTGTATGCACATTTATATTCAATACTTTTCATTTGCAGTGTTGGGAAGCGATGCAACACCCTGGTTTGTGAGTGAAAAACATCAACATACATACTAATCAGCATACATGAAAATGCAAACTGCATTCAGCAATCACATATATGTTATTTTTTGAAAGTTGATAGTGATATGTAGAGAAGTTTATTTCTTCTCTACCTTGCAATTCCTTTTGGCATTTTTTCTTTGACAAAAGTAGGAACTACTCAACCACTCATTCATTCTCCTTTAAAACCTGCTGTCCCAGATAGCAACATTCACACAATCCTACTTTCTGCTATGAAATGCTTAATTGTTGTAGTCGGTGGTTCAGTGATTGGCATGACTAACATCCAGTTATCATATCTGCTATTCAAATGGTACCGCTATGTTGTCATTGTTACTTTTATATTTCAATTCAAAATTATACATGCTGACTATTAAAAAAAAAAAGAGTTACAACATGTACTTGCAAGCAGAAGTAGCCATCCTTTAAAGTCTTACATTCAAACAAATCAAAGGGTTTTTGATAAATGCATAGGAAATATGTACAACTTTTCTGGATTTATGTTCAGTAATATTTAATTTAGATTACTTATTTTTGGTCTTCTAAGCCTTTAACTCTGAAACAGCAGATATTGACCATGGAAAGAAAGAAAGGTGCAAAAATCTGATACGATGCATAAAATCTGGGCACTGCGTGTGTGAAAATATGTGGCCATGGGAGTCGTTATGTGACGGTGTGCACTGTATCTTTTCACATTTTGCACAGGAACACCCAAAAAACAAAACAGAAAAATACTTAACCTGTCTTTTCTTTGAATGAACATCATCAATCCACATTATCCAATATTTATTTATTATTATCATCATGATGTCACAACATAGTGAACTGTTGTGGATCTTGGATTTTATGTGTCTTGTCTTCCTGTCTGCACATAACACATGTTCTCTGCGTTATGTAATGATTTAAAAAAAAAAAACCAGAACTATATGCAAATTTTAAACCACTTCTCTCTCTGTGATGGATATGTCTTGTCTCGACACAATCTGTCCTGAGGACAACTGTGAGCCTGTGAAGAAAAAAATGTAAATGACATACTAAGAGGATTGTTGTCAAGAGTTAAGACCTGTTGACAGAGCACACATTGTTCCCACAGCTGCTGTGATGACTGATCTATATGACAACACCTGCACTATCATATTGCATATGAATAGTAGAGTTGTAGTTAAGATGCAGAAAAACTTTTTCATTCAAATCAAAAAAAATGACTGAAATAAGCATCATTTTTTCTTCCACTCATGCAAATGTTTAATTCTTGTTTTTTGCCACTGGCAAGTCTCAATATTATCAGCATATTCAGCCTAAAAATTCTCCAAATTCTTGTAAAGCCATCTTTTTAGACTAATAGGTCAATTGTATAACAAGTTGTCCCAACTGTTTACATATATTTTGATCTTATTTATTTACATGAACATGCAAATGTTACTCAAACATGGTGTGCTGGAGAGTCTTGCGACAAGTTTTTATTTCTCTAGACTTACATTGGAGCTCACATTAGTCTGCATCTCACTGTGTGTGTGAAGATGTTCACTTAGTTAAATGATCATGAAATATGAAAAAAAAAAATTTCTAGTTTATGCACTAGCAGGAAAGAAAAAACATTTAACTTTATACATTTAAAATGTATACACAGCTTCATGGATTTCTCTTGCTCCGTGTGTGATCTACAATACAATTCCTGTTGAGTCAAGCCCATAAATGCCTTTTACAAAATATGCAGAGAGGTCTGGCAGAACAAGTGACAATTTACTTAGGCTCATGATTTACAAGTAAAAAAACTAGTTTTCACCACCAGTAATTTTACCTTTTGGGGGAAGGTCCCATTCCAGACTTATGTAAGACAGCGCAAATATAAGTGAGTGTCCGTCTGCTGACTGCTGCACACACCACACTGGGCAACTCCAAGAGACTTCTCTTGTAAGGAAGCAGCAGTTGGTTGCAGCCGTCTCTCAGGTAATACCTTCATTCATCTATGAAACGTAGGTTTTTGCATTACAAATCAGATTCAGAATTCTCTTATTTTGTCTTTCTTCTTGTATCTCAGAGATCTGAATCCTCTCATCAACATGCCTGGAACTTGCACACCAGTCATCAACTTGCGTTACCAAGATGGCAGTGAGGGAAGCCGATCTAACCCTGCCAAGTTCAATAACCAAGACTATGCCCAGCTGAAGGCCAACTGTCTCAGCAGTGGCAAGCTGTTTGTGGACAGAACCTTCCCACCTGACAACCGATCTCTGGGAGACCTGCCTGATATGACCAGGTGGCAAGAGGACCAAGTGGAGTGGCTTCGACCAGCAGTAAAACATTTTAAAATATGTTTTCCCTCTTCATACACATTCTGAAGTTAGATTTTCTTACATGTGTATCTACATCTGTTATTTTGTCCCCTTGTTGTCTTGTCCAGGACATCCTAAAAGCCCAAAACAACAGCGCCGATGCTGCCTTCTGTTCAAAAGGAGCCTCACGGTTTGACTTTGGTCAAGGCGGAGTAGGTATGTAAGGATTTCTAAAACATAAATCATCTAGGTGAAACTTTGAACTATGCGGCAGTGTTTGAGAAAAACTGTTGTTTTCTTCATTTTCAAGGTAACTGCTGGTTTCTGGCTGCAATTTCTGCACTGACATTCAAGAAAGGCCTGATGGTGCAAGTTGTGCCTATGGATCAGTCCTTCAAGGACTATGCAGGAATATTTCACTTTAGGGTAAAAAATGAGTACATAAGTTTGTTAAAACAATATTTTTATAGAACATCTGCACAATACATTCTTGTTACGGGCTAACTTCTGACTGTAAATCTTACTTGTCCTTTATGTGTCAGTTCTGGAGGTATGGCAAGTGGGTGAATGTTGTCATTGATGACTACCTGCCAACACTCAACAACCAGTTGCTCTCTGTGCGCTCCACTAGTGGAAATGAGTTTTGGGGTCCTCTGCTGGAGAAAGCATATGCCAAGTATGTAATCAACTCACTTAGTAGCTCACTAATGGTTTCTGTAACCACCTGCATATGTGGCATTAGCAAACATCTTTTTTTCTGTGTCCTTCAGGGTGTGTGGTTCATATGCAGACATGAATGCCGGGTTACCATCAGAGGCCTGCAAAGATTTCTGTGGAGGCGTGCACATGACCTACCCACTGAGGCAGGTCCATGATGCTTCCCATGATGACGAGCTGTGGCTTTCACTGAGCAGAGCCACCGGCTGCAATTCAATGATTTGCTGTGGAACAGCACAGAAAGGGGTAAAAACCAGTTTCTTAGAGGAAAAATAAAAACATCAAACTCACTGGGGTAATTTAATCGTTTTATCTGTTTCAGGACAAGTTGGTGAACACTGTAGCGCACACCGGATTGGTGGATGCTCATGCCTATTCTGTAACAGCAGTCACTGAGGTAAAGAGCTGCAAAGTTAATGTGTGCATACATGGTATAAGAGCTTCAGGAGTTTAATTTCCAGAAATATTTTGTCTGCAATAATTTAGTATTGTACCGTATTAGAAGCATTACATCTTTTCTATTTCTAATTTCATGTTAAGGTGGAGTATTACGGCTCCAAAGTTAAGTTGGTGCGAATCATGAACCCTTGGGGCAGACAAGAGTGGAACGGAAAGTGGAGTGACAAGTACTTGAATTGATTATACATCCATCCATATATGCACATTATACCATATATATGTACAATAGCTTACACTGCAACTGAAGACTTTAATAACCAATACTGTTTCTCAGATCTCAATATGTTGAATTATGTTATACAGTCAATTTGTTTTCTTCTTGTGCTCAGGTCAGATATGTGGAACAAAATAAGTCCAGACGATCGGGCCAAGTGTTTTGACCGTGAAGATGGAGAGTTCTGGTAAATTTGCTATTAAATGTACCAAGTTTTCTTTTCAACAAACACAGTAAATATATACAGTTGGTCTCAATGTATCAGTGTACATTGGGTGTATCTTTGTGGTCTAACAAATGACATTACCCCCTAGTGAAACACGTGTACAGTCAATTTTTGCAATCATTTGAACTTGCTTATTAAAACATTGCTTTATAGCACGACTATGAAAAACTTCAGAGGTTTTATTTGAACAGTGATGCCTGATAATAAATGGTTGTCTAAGTCACTGTGCCTGACTTTGTGTGTCAGGATGGAGTTGGAAGACTTCTGTCACTACTTCAACATGATGTCCATCTGCTGTGAGAACCCTAACTTTTTGGATGGTGATGTCACCTGCCAGTGGAAATGCATGACTTATGATGGCAGCTGGATAGCGGGCAAATCTGCAGGTGGAAACGTCGGCTACTGTGAGTGAAATTCATTCATTGGCCTTTAACAATAATTGTGTTGTTGTCCTTTTCTGTATGCAAGCACAAAACACCAGACCTATCTGAAGTTTAATCTGTATCATTAATGTTTCACCTGTAGCGTCCTTTGCGACAAATCCTCAGTTTCGCATCCAGGTGACCAAAATAAACAGGGAGGAGGAGGAGGACAAAAACATCTTGATTTCTCTGATGCAGAAACCTCAAGCGGAGAATCGCAAACAAGCATCCCGAAAACATTACCCAATTGGAATTACCGTCTTCAAGGTCTGCACTCAGCACTCATTAAATGTTAAATGTCTCTTTTACTTAAATAATGATCATTGTTTTAGGCTATTGCTGTGACAAGCATTTTTGACTGATTCAAAAACTGTATACATTATAATGACATTCCTCTTCCCATTTCACATCCAACAGGTTCCACCAGGGGTAAGCACACACACAAAGCAAATGTCACCTTTTAAATAACCCAAATAATGCAATTTGTAGCCTAGGAAACAATTTAATTACCTTGAGTAACGTTCATGTTCTTTTCAGACACCACAAGGACCTCTGAGTCGCTCCTTCTTTGACAGAAACAGACCTATGAAGCAGAAACAAATGTACAGCTATGAAAGGGATCTGATTGAGCAGCACAGTCTGGAACTTGGGGAGTACGTGATTATCCCCTCCACCATGAAACCCTACCAGAGCGCAGACTTTGTTCTCACTGTCTTCTCCAAGGCTGAAAGTACAATCAGGTAACAACTTTGATATTCCACATAAAGATGTCCCAGATGGACATTTTTAGTTTGGTGTAGTAGTCTGGTTTTTAATACACATACTCTTCTGCATCCAGTCCCCATGATGGACATGATGATGATAAACATGACCATGAACATGACAAGGACGATGACAAGGACAAGGACAACGACAACTTAATCCTTCCAAAGGTATGAAATGAAAGAATATAGTACTTTAACTGATATAATATTTGATCTATTAAGTAAACCATTACACTTTAGAGACGTTAACCTGGGCAGCTGTTAGTGACGACCTGATATATTTTGTTTTCTTTAAGGTGCCAACTGACAAAGATGAAGACAAGAAAAAGGACCCAGTCCGTGACATGTTCAACCGCTACGCTGATCAGGTGTGTTGTTTGTTGTCTAGTTTTCCATCTGTCTTCAAATCTCTTCTTCCTGCTTGTCTATTTGTTCTTTTTCTGATTTCAATCATTTATTGTTGTTTCTGTGTCTGCTGTCAGAATGGTGAACTGAATGCCAGACAGCTCCAGAGGCTCCTGAATGACAACTTCCCTCATGGTGAGTTGATTTATATCATGTGTGTGCTTTCAAAATGTTTCAAAATCCTAATTCATTTGGTATGAATCATGCCAGCAGTTTTACAACCAGTCAAATTTTTTCCGTGTTTTCTACTGTTCACAGGAACCTCGTACGGCTTTGGCGTGGACACCTGCAGAAGCATGATTGCTATCATGGATGTATCCTATAAACTGAATGTTTTACTTTGTTTAGATGTGATTTTTATCTCACAAAACACACTACATTATCATGCCAAAAATTCTGATTGGGAGATCAATTGTTTTTTAATCTTTTTGATGAGACATCCTTAACGTTCAAAGATCGACCACAACATGAGGATGACCTTTGTTGAGTTCTCAAAACTTTGGACCAAGATTGATGAGTACAAGGTAATGCAACAAAAAGGACATGATGAAGACATACTGCATAGTTAAACTTATTTGTAGATATGAGTTTGATGTTAATAATAAAAATCAAAAACTAAAAACTGTAAAAATCTGAGAAACATGTTTCACATTCATCTTTTCATTTATTCATCTTTTTTCAGAAACTCTTCCATCAATCAGATTTGAGCAACAATGGAACTCTGTCTGAATATGAGCTCCAGAAGGCAATTGAAGCTAAAGGTGACAATATTTAGCAGTAACTAAAAACTAAAAATAAGCTTTACCAATACAAGAAAGGAGAACATACTTTGTATTCCTAATTGTAACTGGAATTCATCTTGTGTGTGTACCAGGAATGGACATGAACAATACCATGGTGAGGCTGATGCTTTTCCGGTATTCAGGCTTTTCATCCACCACCTTGGAGAACTTCATTGTTCTCATGTTGCGTTTGGAAAAAGGATCGGGTGAGTTATCACAACCGCCAATTGCATTACTTTCAAATACACAGAATTTAGGCTTGTATTTGTTTAGATTTTGTGGTTTGTTTTCCTTACAGATGTTTTCAAGAACAAATCATCAGATGGAATCATCCACATGACCTGGGATGAGGCAAGTTGAATCCTATTTATGGTTTTACTCTCCCAACATACAAACAGATGATGTTTATGTGCCAGGCTCCATGCATTAACATTATTCTATCAGGTCACTGAGGATACTAACATTTCTACAAACTACCTTTTCATTTGTTTCAGTGGGCCAGCAACACAATGTACAACTAGAAGAAGAGATTACTGCAATCAAACATTGGTGTTATTAGAAACCCAAACCTTGCGAAGACCTAATACATCTCTGTGATATAACTGTTGTTGTGGAATAAATGCTTGTCACTCTGAACAATGAGGTGGAGGATCATCCATCCAACATTCATGTGCATATTGTTACAGTGAACTGCAAGTGACTGCAAAATAAAAAATAAAATCAACTGAAGAAACTGTGAGCTGGAAGTTGTTTTATTAACACAATTAATCAACAAGATAAGATTTACTGTACATCCTTGTATGTAATGAACCAAGAGGCTTACAATATTTCACAATAATACATTCAATTAAAGAACAAAATGAATAAATTCTACAAACAGGTTTTGCCAGCGTAGCCAGAGATTGATATAAATGATTCCTTGGTGCTCTATAAACCATCACTGTCACCCAAAAACACTTGAAAACAAATCATTGATACAAGGACTACAACTAAAATGTATTTAAATTACAGGGTAATCTGTCAATTATTTTTTTCAATGAACTGAATACTATATAATACTATATAATATAAGCGTGTACTTATTTTAAATAGACTATAATAGTATATTCATATTTGAGTCCAATATTGAAAGTGTACTTTTAAGATACTTGCTTGTTATAAAAAACTATTAACATAATAGTATAGTTAAAGTACACTTATAAAGATTGAAAATATATGAATATATACTATCATGAAATGCTCAATAGTTCAACCTAGTGAGCCAGTGCTGTGTCATTGTTTGTTTCAGTTTTGTTCAGCAGGTGTCAGAAGAAGCCACTCAGATCCCAAAGCAATAAAGAAAATTAGAAGAATACAGAAATGCATTGCAAACATAGAAAACAGCACCAAATACTGAAGTGAGTGCAGCATTGAGCGAGATAGACACACATAGACCTGATTACAGATCCTCTGTGTTCACTTTTTCTTGGTCTCATGCAAGTATTTTCATTCTTGTTTAAAAAGTAACTTTTTTTCCCCATGTAGCTTGTGTGCGTGATAGTCCTTAAGAAGCAATTTTGGAGTCGGTACATCTCACTAATCCCCTAAATTCTTCACCTTTTAGAAAAAACATAATTATATACCAACTTGCCCCAGCTGTTGCATGTTCCAACATGAACATGCTGGGTACTTTCATTAGATTTAAAAACTTCCGTGGCTACACAAAATCCAGCCCTTAAGGTCAATTATAATAGAGTAGACTTCCCTTCTTAATATCATTCCAAATATCTTTTCACTGTTAATATCTACAGGCTATTTTCTCTAGTTCCTTCATTGTGTCATAACAATCCTTTTTGTAGACTTGTTATTAGGTCTGCAGGATGATGGTAGAAAAGTATAAATGTTAATATGAGCAGCAGGCATATGAAAATATTTTTTTTATTTACTCAGTGGAGCAAGAATGGTATTCTGTGTTACTGCACGCATTCATTGTATGAATTCCTTGCAAATTTTGTTATGGTTTTAAACACATTTAATGACAGCTGAAAGCAAACTAAACTGACTGTGAGGTGCTGAAATCAAATACAGCTGGCCTGAACCGGTTTGATTGTAGCATGAGTTGAGACTTATTGTCATTAGTTATTAGTTCTGCTGCTGTGAGAAAATCTGACTATAACCATGATTATAACTTATAGCATGAGTATTTCCACAACATTTATTGTGGAAATACTCAAAATCTATTTAAAGATGGCAAATTTGATACATTTTACACAATTTAATTGTAAAATAAAGAAAAAGTATAAATATGCATTCTTTCAATGGAGAAATTACTTATTATATAAAGTGACTCTTTTTGTAAAGACGTAAGTACAAATGTGTGCTCTGTCAACAGGTCTTAACACTTAACAACAATCCTTGTTTTTCTTCACAGGCTTGTTGCCCTCAGGACAGACTTTGTCCAGACAAGATAGACAGGCAGAGAAGTGGTTTATAATTTGCATATAGTTCTGCTTTGATTAACTCATATTAAAGTTTATAGAACATTAAGCTGCAGAGGAATTTACAAAATGTGATATTTGTGGTTTGTTATTTAAGGACGGATCATCAGATGGAATCATCCACCTGACCTGACATGAGGCAAGTTGAATCCCAGTTATGGTTTTACTCTCCCAACATACAAACAGATGATGCATGAACCGTTATGTGCAAGGCTCCATGCATTAACATTAATCTATCAGGTCACTGAGGATACTAACATTTCTAGAAACTACCTTTTCATTTGTTTCAGTGGGCCAGCAACACAATGTACAACTAGAAGAGATTACTGCAATCAAACATTGGTGTTATTAGAAACCCAAACCTTGCAAAGAACTAATACATCTCTGTGATCTAACTGTTGTTGTGGAATAAATGCTTGTCACTCTGAATAATGAGGTGAAGGATCATCCATCCAACATTCATGTGCATGTTCTTACAGTGAACTGCAAGTGACTGCAAAATAAAAAAAAAAGAATCAACTGAGGAAACTGTGAGCTGGAAATTGTTTTATTAACTCAGCACTGACTACACCAGAAAAATACAAAACCTCAACAAAGCTGATCAAATGCACACATCACTCCACATTCATCCATCTCCCCACTTAATCAATAAGATAAAATGTCCTGTACACACTCATTCATGTGTGATGATCAGCATTCCTATTTCACAAATATTCAGCCCCCCCTAGAAATCAATGTATTGTCATGTCTCTCATGAGATCACAAGCACACTCTGCTGTTTGAATCTGTCTATTGCAGTGCATGATGGTGTCAGTGGTTACAGGATAAGGCTGGCTCAGTTATACTCAATCATTTTCTAATTGTCAACAAATCTCATGTAAAGTCCAAAAAAGATTGATATAATTTATTCCTCACTATTATACAGAAAACACTGAATAATCATTTTGAAAAATCACAATCTTGTAGAGCCCAAAGTGATGTGATCAGATGGGTTGTTTTTTAACAAATCCAAACACAATACAGTAACCAAATATGCAGTATTCAGTACTATAATGTAAGACAGTAAAAAAAAAAACAGCAAATACTTGTATTTGAGAAGCTGGCATTTTCCTTCTTCCATAAATATTCACTAGTGAACTATAAGTGTATATATCTGCAGCTGTAAATTGCAACAAATGCACACTTTAGTCATGTTTGAGGAACATTTGCAAAAAAAAAAAACTACAGTGCCTAGCTGTTTTAGGAAATTACTCAATCTTGGAACATGTACATGTGACTCTTTTTTAAAGACACATATTCGGTAAAAACAAACACACACAGACTAGAGAAGTCAAAAAAGTATTGAGTTTAACTAACTTATTGTTACTTTTGTTTTCATTATGGGATGTGTGGACAATAAGACAAATTTAGAATAATGTCAGCCTTATCTTTTAATACACCATGAAGATATGTACACTTTTAGGGGAATTCAGCAACGTTTGCATCATGTGCTGGCCAGCTCTCAGTCCTCCTCTCTCTCGATATAGCTCTTACAGGCCGAGCGTGCCATCTGTCTGGCCAGGTACCTTTCTCTTGCTGAACTCACAGTCTGATCAGTGCAGCGCTTAGCAAACTTGTTCACCTTCTCTTCTGTGTCTCCTTTCTCCTCACCTTCCCCTTCCTCTTCCTTTCTCTGTTCTCCAACTGCTTCCTTCTTTTTTGATTCTTTCTCATCTGTCTTCACTGCCTTCTCTTTTTCTGGGTCCATCCTTCTCTCCTCCTCTTCATCTCGATCTTTGTCTTTCTGCTTGTCTTCTTCTGGATTCCTCCTCCTCTCTTTTTCCCCATTCTTATCCCGCTCTCTGTCTTTAGGGTTCCTCTCCCTCTTCCCGTGCCTGTCTTCCCGCTCTGTATTGCCCCTGCCTCTGCTTCTGTTATCTTCTCTGCCTCTGTCCCTCTCCCTGTCTTTCCTTCTATCTCTGTCATCTCTTCTTCCTCCATGCCTTTCATCCCTTTCCCTTCCCCTGTTTCTATCTCTATCTCTGTCCCTCCCTCTAACTTTGTCTCTATCCTGTTCTCTGTGGCTCTTCTTTTGTCTCTCCCTCTCTCTCTCCTTCTCTCCATCTTCTCCACTCCCTGATGAAGGCGACCTCTGTCTGTACTGGCGTTTTAGGTGTGTGGAGCCAGCCCCAGGCTTGCTAAATCCAGACTTCTGCTCATTCTGCCCCTCCTCACTGTCACTACAGGAACTCGGGATATTGTCACGGGATGTAGGTGAGGGAACAGGTGAAGTTTTTTCTGTGTCTTTTGAAACCTTTGAGGTTTGAGTTCTATGGAAAACAAGAACAGAGATACATTTAATGCTTCTGAATATTTTAGCTTAGAGTGTTAGCAAACTAACATTTCCTACTTAATACAAACTACAGCTGAGAATGATGGGAACGTCATAAGTTTTTTTTTTTTTTCCCCATTTGCTGCTAGCATGGATAAAAATGTGTGTGTTTGTTGTTTTTGTGGGTGAGCCAGATCTGCGTAGTTATGATAAATGTTCAAATGATCCAATAATTCACCAAAAATCAAGGACTAGAAGAAAGGCCAACAAGTCGAAGACTGAAAACAGGTTTATGTGTCAGAACTTTGTTTTTTTCTTTTTTCCTCCCATTAATCATCTCACAACCCCTCAGATTTATCTAGTGACCCTTAGTAGGGGCCTGACCCCTAGGTTGGCAATCACTGCACTAAACTAGTGATGTGTTGTGTTGTGTTGTGTATTTATGACTGACCTGTTTGCTGAGTGATCTGGAATCGCCTCCTCTCCTACTGTCTGATTCAGCAGGTGTCGGTAGAAGCCACTGAGATCTTTTTGTTTTTTCACGTCCAAGGCAGCTATGAAAAGCAAATAATAAAAACAACATATTTATTTGACTGATATTGCCTAGCCACAGTATACAAAAAGTTTTTTGAGTTGGGTTCATTCTTTTTCTGCTTTCAACAAAATATTAGAAAAGGTGTTTAATTGATTTTTACAAAAAACGGATTTTAGAAGAAAACTGATTTGAGCAAATATAATTTTAAGCACCATTCATGGGTGGTTTGATTGATTAAATTGAACTTTTAGAGGTGTATCTGAGTTCAAAATCTTCATGTGGCCCTTAGAAGTTAACACACTGCCACTTTGAGAATAAAACTGCAAAATGAGACAAAACAAAAGAATACAGAAACACACAGAATATATACGTAAAACCGAACCAAATGCAGAAACCAGAAGTTGTAAAGAGTCTAACCCTCCATTTCTGCCTCTCTCTTTTCCCTCTCCTGCTCCTCCTTCTGCTCCAGCAGTTTTTGCTTGTAGGCCGAGGTAACATAAGCCTCTTTATCAGCAAACTGCTCTCCCTCTGCCTCCCTTTCCTTCTGGATCTTCCTCTCTTCCCGTCGTTCTTGTTCTTTCTTTCGGTCCTCGACTGCTTTCATTAACTGATGGATATACTTTGGCTGTAACGAAACAGACAAAACAGGAAAAAAGAAAAAAATCACAAATAAGTTGTAGCTCCTTCCCCCTCCACTAGGATATCAGAAACAGCACACAGTATCTTGCTCCAAGATTGCATGCTGACTAGTGAAAGTCTCTCTAGTCATTAGATCTCTCTGAGGTCCTGGTGTTGCCAAATGCAGCAATACAAGTGTTCAGCATAAACAAGATTACCCTTTTGTCTGCCCCTCCAAGAACTTTCTTGTTGTTCTCAAGTCTGTGTTTTTGAATGTCATCATATACAGCATCGTAGTCATATACAGTGCTGTCCTGTTCTAGGGCCTTCTGCATCTCCAAACGTGTCTTTAGACAGAAAGAAAGAGAAATACAGACAAAGACCAGTGTCAATCATAGAAATCTAAAAATAGTTCATGTCAATAGTTCAAGTTATGTCCTTCTCACCTGCTTCATCATCTTCTTCTTAACAGCTTCTCTCTGCAGACTCTCCCCGACTGAGGTCTGAGGAACCAAAACAACAAATAACACAACACAACACACCACACACAGAGTCTATTTGGGTAAAAATCAACTAAAAGCCAGCTAACAGCTGGATATGTTTTCCATTAACTGTACGTGTAAGAGTCATGTCATATTGTCCTTATAACAAATCCAAAATTACACCCACCTCATCGTCAGACTCATCCCCAAACACTGAGGTTTTTGACAGGGTTGCTGTCTTTGATGCACCTTTCTTCTGTGGCAAGATCAGCCCGTACCTTTAGGACAATCAAGAAACAAGGTCTCTTAAATCCCAGTAATCTTTACATGTATCTCATATGCAAACCTTTCACAAGTGCATATTTATCAAGAAGAATGACATCTCAGATGCAAAACCTTCATATCTGATATTAAAACTAAAGTATCAAAATGGTCAATGTTCAAGTTGTTTTTTTTATACCAGATTTTAATCAGTTGTGAAAAGTTTACTCAGGTTTTGTACTTTTACTTTACTTGATCATTTGATGCTACTTTAACTACACACTCAACTACATTTCAGAGGGAAATACTGTACTTTCTACTCCACTGCATTTATTTGACAACTTTAGTTACTTTTCAGATGAAGATTTGACACAATGGATAATATAACCTAAATACATAACACATTATTAAATATGAAACTAGTGGTTTCCAACCTTTTTAGCTTTTTACTATTTACAAAACGTAGTAGTAAAGTAGTGGTAACTAACTGTATATAAAGTAGTTCAAACTAGCTCCACCTCCACCAGTTACAACAGTAACATGCTGTTTACACACTGATGCTTCAGTATTAATAATCTGGTGATATCGTATATAATAGTATATTAGTCAGAGGGACAAACCACTACTTTTACTGTAATACTTAATAGTAAATTGTGATGCTAATATACATGTATTTTTACTTAAGTAGGATTGTTCATTCAGGACTTTTACTTATTGCTGTGTTGGTGCTTTTACTAAGTAAATGATCTGAATACGTCTTCCGCCGATTACATAGTTTGATGATGATTATCTGGATAGTAGGTAGTGGAGATTTGTCTCCAGATCTCTAAGACATTAGGAACAAACATTCAATAAATTAACTACATATTGAATGGCTAACGTTGGCTGCAATAGTTGTATTAGCTCTCCCCAACAGACTGTAATTGGTGAAGCAAAACTCAAGAGGGGAAACTTAACGTTGTTTTGGTCAAATGAAGAGGAAGTTGATAAATATGCAACTTGTGTGAGTCTTGTAATCGTAAACTAGCTGTTTTTACAGCCGAGGCTATCTTATCGTTAACTAGCTTAGCTGCGGTAGCACCAACGGGCTAACTACAAACGTTTACAAACAACACCGCGGCTGCTACAGTGAATGCGTTTATGTAGTATGTCTATAAACATAACTATAAACCGAACCGAGAGCGTTAATCACATGTTATCATAACCGTGTTAGCGTTTTTGCAACTTACTGTTTTGTAGGGACCGCCATCTTGCTCTGCTGATTGTGAACGAACGCAGCAGATTTGACACATTATTTTTTTCGTGATTTTATACATCAGATGTTCAGCAAGATTACGTGTGAATATTACCACCGCACACGTGATTACATGCGTGTATAATTTTTATATTTATTTCTATTCACCTTATATCGGTTTTTTCAGTCAATTGCGAATGTGTCGACTTCAATATGACCCCGATGAACAAATTATTAAATTATAAAATGAACAATTATTTATCTTGGATTTATTAATGATTTAATTGATTAGAAAGTAACATAAATACCGTCTCATTAACACAAAAACACACGAGGTTATCATAGATCCCTACAATAATTGTAAAATCGTGTTTTGTTGGTGGTGATTTATGAGAATTATGTCAACCAGTAGATGGCGACACAGCTAAAAATGGACAGTGATGGCTGTTCCAGATTGATTCTAACAGAGAATTACAGATTAAGTAATTCACATTATTAATCCAGCTCTCAGATATTCCCTATGTTGTGATAGACTTTAGACTTTGAATAATTTGAGGATAACCATTTTATAAAACAAATTAATACTATCCATAATTTAAAATTCTGGCAAAACTCTAGATACCAGTTATTACTCAATTTGAATGATTTCATCTATTACTGATCAAGTAATAGAGAGAGATTAGATTATGATTACAATCTCTAAATAGCTAAACAAAAGCATGAAGAAAAACACTACTGCAAAAACTGCTTGTCTTGTTTTTGTACTTTTTTTAAATTTCCTGCTGGGAAACGCTTTCTGTTATTTATTACATATTTGACATTGCTCCGCTGTTGAAAAATGAATACAATGAAATGAAATGAAAAAAAAAAAGTGAGTGCAATTTTGACTGGAGAAGGAGTGAGTGTGGGTATAATAGTATAGGACCAAAGAAACTGCTCTCATTTCATTTTATTTGCTCACACATTTGTTATGTTCAATGCTATTAGCTGCTCTGTATTCTAAACCAATGACAAGTCGTTCTCTTAAATCAGATCAGAGCACACAATGCTCACCTGTGATTAAAGCTGTAACTTTGAGTTCCCGATGCCTCCTGTTAGTGACTCTAAATCCAAACACCATTATCTCTGTCGTAATCTCCATCTTATCTACTCTCTGTCTCTCACTGTTAATCCCTCTGGTACAAATAGAATGACCAAAGCTGCCTGATGGATGTAGGAATGGATGAAGTGGAGATAAAATAAACTATGGGATGGTCGATAAATGGATAGGTAGATTGACAGGATGGTTGAAATGATAGGTGCACACTATAGGTGGTGACATGAAGACAAAAAATCCTAGTGACCAAACTCACTGGTTTTAGTATTGTTTATGAGTAAGAAGAAGGGAAAGAGAATCCAGATTGTTCAGGCTGTAATGATAGCGGTAGTGCTGGTGCTGTGCATCTGTGCATACCTGCATGCATCGGTATCTGGCCAGTGTTACATGTGCTGATGACACACACTTAAAACTTGAGTGTGTGGTTTGTCACAGGCTATGGTTGCTACTATCTTTGATCTGTGACCTCAAGCAATGAAGATAACAGTGTAGCAGTACAGGTTCAGACAGGCAGGCTACACATCAGGAGTCATGAAATATTACCTAGCATTTTCCCATGGTCAGGGCTGCACCCACTTCAGTGAAGCTCATATATGTACATAAAAGATCATATGACCTGAACAACAGCCTTAACTGTTAACTCCAATGATTTTACAGGTCTTGGGGAATACTCCTGAACATCTGAGAAAAGTTGAGTATAGCCTTTTGTGCATCCGGGGGCAGCTGCACAAATTGCCTCAAGTGTTGGCACTTGGCAGCGATAAGCATAACACACCTGAATCTCCGACCAAACTATCAGCTGTCTAGTTGCATTGTGGGCAATTTAGATGTCAAGTTTTGGCAAGCAACAAAAATGCATGTCTGTGATTCTGTTGCATGAATTTGTATCCTTTCTTTTAACAGCAATACCAAATTGGTAGTCTTTGATTTAGAATAACTCTTAAAACAACACATGAAAACAAGATTGTGCACACTGTTGCACAGTAAACCTAAACACAACACAACATAATACATTTTCTCATGTTTATTTTATACTTGTTGACACACCTCTTGAGGCTAACACAGAGATGAAAATTTGAATACTGTGACTCAAATTTCAGTTTGAATTTATTGGATTTACTTAGGAAGATATATTTAAATAACTTAGTAAGTGAGTTGAAATTTAATCCATGAAGATAAAAAATCCATCAAAAGAAAAATTTAAGATACTTCCACCGATTTTACACATCATGTTCAGTTGTGGCTCTATAAGAAGACTATTTTTTAGATTGAGCTTGAAGAATGAAAAGCCTGAGTTACAAATTTATGACATGCAGTTCTTGGATTTTAAGATGTTTATCAGCTGCATCATCAGTAATGTAGGATCCAATGTTTTGGGAGGCCTATAAATACTAGGAATCACTATCACTATTTTAAGACCCACCTTTAAAGAACTTTAAGTCCCCTTAATTGTTTATAACATAATAAAATGGTTAATTTTTTCATTATAAATTACTTTATTATTTATTTTGCTTTTATTCAACTATGTATATATATATATTTTTTTTTTACATTTTGTAAACACCTTGGTCAACTCCTGTTAATTTTAAATGTGCTCCATAAATACATTTGTCTTGACTTAAATATTTTTATTTTTTTTAATCTAGCTGTTGTAAAATAATTTGACTCATACTAGCCATGACTGCTTTGTTTACGACCAGCACACACACGGTTAATCAGGATTGACAAGCTACGGGTAGTTGCGCGTGCGCACTTGGCGCTCACAGAGGAAACAGCCGGGGAGTAGTCAAACAGTCTACGATCACAGGGAAAGAGAGAGGAAAACGAAATAAGACAAACAGCCCAAGTTCAGCTGGGGTTTCTGCCCCTGGAAACAATTATGCTCGTCTCGCCACCGTCGCTTTCTCTCAGGTGTCCGATCCCCGGTCGCTGAATGGCGCTGGTTACCGTGCAGCGTTCACCGACCCCCAGCACCAGCTCCAGTCCCTGCGTTTCGGTAAGAGCCACGTTTGTTGAGCCCTCCTCCACTACCGACACCAACACCACCAACAAACCTAAACCTCTTAGCTATCGACGGCGATGTGAACATTAATTTCCCGCTGTCTTTTTTTTTTTCTCGGCTGCTGACTGTCATAAGTGCCTTGCCTTTGTACTCCTGCGCATGCGTGAAATATAGCAGCCCATCATTGTCAGTTACAGTATCTTAGTCGTTACTCGCCGTTAAGTAAACCGACTGGGAAAAAATGTTTTTGCTGCTGTGTGAAAAGATAGCTTGGGAGTAACTTTTAACAGTTTCACTTCCAGTGTTGATTGTTCTCCACTGTTGACATGGTCGTTTCAGTTCAAAGGTTCAACTGTAGCTGTGCAGCTACTGTAACTTACACTCTCAAAGATGGAGAAACTTTCGACTTTCAACGGTTGTGTTTGGTGAATATCGGTGCCGTTTCCTGGTCCGCAAATTATAAGGCCATCTATCTAATATTTTTTTTAGTTGCTGGGTTGTCTTTCAGTTATTTAACTACAAATATGTCATCCACTTCCGCTTGCATTAAGCGCCTTGTGACTTGCATGGACGCTGTTTGTTTTTTCTTTCTTTTTTTTACTCTCGCAGTATAATTGCGTGCTACCTTTTTGTGACCGTGTGTCTTCTTATCTTCCTCTCTGTATGCCTATTATAGTTGAATGTCACTTCCCCAGACTGTCTCTGTCTGGTTCCTTGTCTATATGTTTCTTAACCTGTCTCTCTCTCTCTCTCTCTCTCTTTCTCGCTCTCTCTCTCTCTGTCTGTGTGTCTGTGTGTGTGTGGTAAAGGCAGGAGTGTGTGCCCATGCAAAGCAGCAGAGGAGCAGGTGTATTTCCTGTTGCTGTTCTCTCTGCTTGCCTTGTTGTCTACAGAAGCAGAAACCCACCCTCAGACAAACAGTCAGGGAGAGAGTGAGGAAGTAATATGCTTGTAGCTATGCGCTGTTTCCCATGACATTGTTGCTCTTTGTCTGTTTCACACAACCTTATACACTTCCTGTGTACATGTAGTATTGACAGCCTGTTGTCTTTTTTTCATCAGGGGTGACCAGTCAGTGTGATATTAACACAGATATGCTTTTTCTTGAATGAATGTTCATAGAGTTTAGTGTCTGTTTTGCTAAACAAGTGAACTGACTATGTAATGAATTAACCTACTTCATCACACTGTTGCAAAAATGATGAATAAAATATTGCCATAAAGCTCACTGGATTTGTGGCTATAAATGATATGGCAAAAATCGTCAATGGACTTTTACATCTGTTTACTTGATAGTTGGACCCAGTTGAAGATAACTGTGTTGTGAATCACAGTCAGGTTATTTTTTACCAAGAATGTCGGTCCCAAACTGTCTGTGGAAGTTGTGGCCTTGAAAGGGACCCTGTCATTCACACCTTTTGTATTTTTCTGAGCAAAACAGGTTCTGTGAATAGGCATAATAACTGTCTTGCTGTGCATACACATAGATTTTTTCTGACTGTCTGTATATGTAACAAGAATCTTTAGATCGTCAATATTAAGCAGTCAGTTGGAAGGAGAGCAAGGTTCAAAGCAAAAGCATTTCTGTTACAGAGGAAGAAGATACAGTATCTATGATGATTTAGCAAGGTAAGGCAGGCAGGGGCAGTGAAGGATGTGAACTGTTTTCTTGTGGAAACATGCTTTCGAGTTCCAACCCACATACATACAGTGGCAACGCATTGCACAGACACATATCTGGTTTTCTGGGTCTTGCCATCATGCTCGCTGTTTTTCCCTCACCATCTTTACTTGAACTTTATGTTGAACATGCATGGCTTCATTGGTATGTCTCTGCGTCATAATACAGGTGTTTGCAGAGAAAACAAACACACAAACTGCACACGCTTGGACACACATTCATTTGGACTTAATACTTTTAACTTGGTGACTCCAGATATTCGCGGCTGTAACTTGTGACTTCCTTTGCAGTACAGACTTGTCCGCGGTCGTGCAGATCCTTGCCCAGCCTGCAAGTTCAGACTGCACATTTCCATAAGCTTTGGAAAAATCTTCTCACATTTCCATATATGCAAAACCTCTGGGTTTTTTTTTTTCTCATCTAATGTAGGACACAAGGACATGGAACAAAATCTTTGTTTAATCTTGTGAACTAACAAACTATGTACAGTCATTTACAATACAAATAAATTAATACACTTTTTTTTAAAGAGATTTTGTCCCTTCACTCAGCACAGTGTTGCTTCATATAAAACTTATTGTTTCCTAAAGACATGTCAAAAACATTATTTCCATAGCATCGGCTGCTAAGCTGGTTGTAGCACAAAGTAAGAATTTATCTTTTTTTACTTTTTAAAAAAATTAGTTCTAGTTTAACATACTTTACACAAGGTGTAAACTATCCACATGAACTATTTTTAATATCTATTGCACAAGTCCGCAATGGAAACCTGCTTTGAATACTGAGGCTGTGAGAGGGTGAGCACATAACAAATGTAACACTGAACTGAATCTACAACAGTGTCACAAGACGAGTATGATATGATTTTTTTCATCCTCAATCAGTCACAGTGAGTTTGTGTTTTTGTCCGTGCTCATTGTGGCCTATCATTAACTTGTAATACACTTCTTCCTTTTATGAAGCTGTAAACACACCCTACACACACACTGTAAACAAGATAAGAACCACCAGCCATTACAAGATAATTGCCAGGTGTTTGTCGGTCAGTAATCTTTCTGCATCTGCAAGGCTTCATTTTCCACACTTTTCTGATTAGATTTGGATTTTTTCTCTTCTCGTGTCTCCTCCTCACTTGTTTTGTGTGTGAATATGTTATTCTGTGACCGGCCACACCTTAACAACACACTGAGGTCATTTTCCTGGAGAGTGCACAAATTGAGTTAAAGCTGAACTCTGCTCTGCTTATTTTCTCGATTAATCGATTTCTTTTGGGAGTCTTTAAAATGTGAAAACTGTCATTCACTCTCTCCCAGAGCCCAAGGTGATGTCTTATAAATGTCTTGAAAAATTTAAACGTACATATACAATCAATTATTGTAATTAACATTAAAAAATAACATATGCAATAATTATGTTGATTTTAATGTTAGCTTGTATCTCTACCTTCAAGCATAGTTATTGACTATCCAATGTTGTTCTGTATTAAAATGTGTAATTTTCTCATTTTCTCTCCTCAGGAATCCGGTAGTGGGGAGGATGACCGCCGCTCTCAGCCAAGGAGGTAAGATATTGACTCACTCTGTCTCAGACACCCTTAAAAAAAATGTAGTGCGAGGCCTACTGGTTTAAGAGACTGTCCTCTACATCTACATCTACATCTACTGAAGCGTCAGTAAGCAAGATGTCACATCAGAACAGAGGGCCTGTTCCGTTGCTGCTCCTGACCTGATGTAGACGAACAAGGAAGAAAATTGTCTGTACCTGAAGTAGCACTTAATGATTAAACATTACGTGACCCTGCAGAAACTTCCTTCCATTGCTGTTGACAAAGAGCTCCTATGCTATTGTCGCGTCACAATCCCGTGTCCCTTGTTGCCTCGGGCATTGAACAGGAGCTGGGAATCTGGTTCATCCTGTTTTCACTCAGCCACATTTTCAACTGTTTTTCTCCACCAGTTATCAGAAATTCTCTTCCACTGCCTACTGTGTTTATTTGTTCTAGGTACACATGATAACAGTGAAACGTACAGTAGCTGCAGTAATACTCTTCCCTCTTTGTTTTATGTGGCTCTTTAACAATAGATGGAATCCTGAAATCATCTCATGTATGAGATAATTAGCTGTGATTTGCTGGCTGTCCCACAGAGGGCAGCAGGGTCTGTGTGTGTGTGTGTGTGTGTGAGAGCTCTGTGTATGTGGGTCAGGGGAGCTGCACTGCTAATCCAGGGGCAGATTGTTAGCCACTCCCAAAGTCAGAGTGCCTCTGTATCTGTCTGGTCATTGGAGCTCTGTGCCATCTGACTGAGAGGGATGTCTGTATTTGTGCAGCTGGGAGTGAAATCTATATTCACATGCTGAGGCCGTGTGTGTGAACACAGAGATAGGAACTGGTTATTTTGATTTAATGTATTTTGGTAACTGATATTATTGTTCTTGTTTTGAAGTCTATTATTTTACCTGGTTATTTGACCATTGCTTACACTCTTGTTTCTTAACTTCCGCTTGCCTTTGTGCTTCCCTTCCAGAGATGTGCCTTTTTGAAGTCAGGGGTCATGTATGTGTTTCTAGTCACATTTATTGATTTGAGATTTCAATATCTGGCACAGGCCATTGAGTTGATAAGACCTGGATTATTAAGATAAAATGGACAACCGTCTGAACAATCCCTTTTAAGGGAAGACACTTTTGCAACAGATTGGAAATACTGTTGCTTTAGTTGGTTTCTTTTTAGAGGAAATACACTTCATTAAATCAGAACATGAAAAGTTAAATAATCTGACTAATATGCAGGTTTATTTCTCATTTTCTCATGTAAAAAGACATAAAGAAATATGGATTACATGTGGTATTTATGGGAATGCTAGTTAATGTACCAATAACTCATCACATGTTTAATAAGGCAGCGTCACAAGAAAGGTGTGTGTGCAGCTGACTTAATAACTACTACAATCGCACATTTCATACATGTACATCACACAATGGGCTAAAGTAAGTAATTACTTAGTTATATGGATAAAAATACGCTGTCTGCTGGTGGTGATGTACCGCATCAAAAGCATGAAAGACGAGACATGATGAGGCTCAGTAAAATGAGCCTGCCAGTTATGGTGGTTAGTTTTGTCCGAGGTCAGAGATTTTTGGTAAAGAGGGAGCAAGAATTCAATAAAATGTTTCCCATGCATTGAATTTCTGCTCCTGAAATCGTAGGAGCGAGTTGCCTGTTCTCAGCGTCACTGCTGATGACAGCAGGGCTGCAGCGGAGCTGTTTCACGACGCAGGTAGCAACATTCAGTCACACTGGAATAAGGCTGTAGTGATGCTGCGAGTCTGTCTGTGAAAGCAGGGCCCACTGCAGTGCTGCTGATTGTAGCCAGTGACATCAGCAGAATAGTGACGTCAGCTGAAGCAGCAGTAGGGAAAATCAGAGGGATAAAGGGGAGTTTATTATCAATTGAAGAGTATTTTTAGTCTTTTATAATTTGTGTAGTTATTTGGTCGGATGACAGCCAAGGAAATATTTTTCTAATATGGGAAGGTTTATTAGAATATGGTTTAATTACATTAATAGTTTTTTTGTTTCTATACACATTTACATTTGCCTTACAGTTTACAGTTGTTTGTTTGCCTCTGAGACTCTGAATCAAT
The DNA here is from genome assembly GCA_036937835.1 of Pampus argenteus. Classification (NCBI taxonomy): domain Eukaryota; kingdom Metazoa; phylum Chordata; class Actinopteri; order Scombriformes; family Stromateidae; genus Pampus; species Pampus argenteus. The sequence continues at coordinate 10,376,959 of CM072874.1, forward strand.
GTTTTTCACTCACTTTGTAATCTAATATATGTTGTCTGTTACTATGTCTGGCAGATTGATTAGACTCTAATTAATCAGATTGACTTCCTGTTTCATACAAATGCTTATAACACTCAACTACTGCTAGGATAGGTGCTAGATGTTTGTCAGTTGTTTGTATGTGCACGTATTGTGTGTGTGTGTATGTGCACGTATTGTGTGTGTGTGTGTGTGTGTGTGTGTGTGTGTGTTCCAAATAACTAGAAAATACCAAATAGCCCTGGTTAGTGCTGTATTATGTATGTGATGTTGTAGTCACTAAGGTGACAGACTATGTTTGTTTACGTAGAGACATAAGAGCAACAGAGTGTCCGGTGTCTGTCTTCATGTAACAAACACATCCTGGCCTTTGCTTGTTGTCAGCCGTGTGAATTCTAGCAGACAGTCAGACGGAATTTGAGAGTCCAACAGCACGAGCGGCATAAACATGTGTGTTGCATAAACGTGTGTTGCTGAGAGTCCATGACCACTAGCACTACCTGCTCCATGCAGGCTGATACCAGGATTATGGCCCAGCACAAGTTCTTAGCTAAACCTACAATGCTTTGACAACAGATCTAACAAATATATTTCTGTCTCCAGAAAGAGCCCATTTGAAGAACAATGGCGGAGAGATGGAGAGGATTTTCAGGGGTCAATGTGAAATGATTTAGTCAAAGGACAAAAAAGCAACCTCATGACAAAAAAAAAAGGCTGCAGTGAGGAACGCAGAGTTGAACAGAAAGCTGAGGTGTTGATTGTTTAAACGGTTTGTCAGCATAAGCAGCCGTTATCAGTCAGTGATGAAGGCCTCTGGATGAGTATTTAAATCTCCTTATTGTAACATTAATCAGCTTTAATCATTTCACACTGTTAATGTCTACACTAAACTCATCTAATGTATTTGATTTATTAAAAGCAGCCGCGACTCAGCGGGCCAATACATGTTCTGCTTGTAAAGATCACAGATCCTGTATCACTATGTTGAGTTAATTAACCCACTTCACCACATCGCTTTGCTAGTGAAACACATCACCTAGCTGCAAGATTAAGGAAAGTCAAGGAAAGAAAAAATACAAAGCAAATACTGTGTAAAAACAGCACTGCAGTTGTTGTTTATTCTGCGATGTGACTTGGCAGTCAGGTGGTGGCCACGCATTTACCCTCGGTTTGTAAACTATCCTATAAATTGAAACCACGAGGGATCAACAAGCACATCTAAGGTCAAGTTTCTGTTCAGTTCATGTGTCGCCTGATGTCTCCTTTTTTGATTTCTCAATCCTTTTTCCGTTGTTGCGTTGCGTTGTTGTTGTTGTTGTTGTTGTTGGATGTTGCTGGAACCAGATTAGGTGTCAGGTGTCGCTGACTCCGGTGAGATTTTTCCCTAAAGGCTACAGACCTAGAGTTGGTTACACAACATCATCACCCTTCCCCCAGCAGCAGGGGTTCAGACAACACAAGTGTGATCAGTGTGTGGCTTGTACTCTTCAGAGGACACCCCGCTGTGTATGGAGAGTAATTAATGCTTAGCAGAAGTGTTGTCATAGAAGTTAAGTTGCCAGGTTTCCAATGCTGTTGACTCCATAATACTGAGAAAATTGTCTGGGTGACGAAGACAAAAATGACACTAGCCCATAACCAGGAGACCCTCTCCTGACACATAGGAATTATGTTTTGATATCTGTTGAGGTGGAGAAAATGTACTCATGTTGTGTACTGTAGTTGATGTTCAATAAACTGGATTTGTTACTAAAGTGACGTTAAATGAGTTGTATTTGTAACTGACAACCCTACACACATAACGGCAAGCATTACTGACGTTAGTGAGAACAGCTAATAGGCGTCTAGCAACAGTGGGATGTTTCTAGCTAGTTTGGCTAGCTTGAGTGGAGGTGGCCGTGAGCGAGGGAAAGATACCTCCTTGTTAAAGTCATCCTGTTGTCAATGGCTGTCATTCATTCATTCATTAATGGCATTAATAACCTCTCATACGTTTTAATCGGTTGGTCCATGTGTGTCTCCTCCCCTCCAGCGGCAGGTTTTACCGCAGCCTGCTGCAGACAAATCAAACACACTGACACAGAGCAGATGTTATGAAGCACCTGCTCTATACCAGCAAATGCTAAATATCTTCATGTCACCTCTGATGTCTATAAGTATTACGGCGGGGTTTGTTTTTTTTAAAATTATATTTGCAAAAGCCGCTATTTTAGAACAACACGTGAAAATGAGTCCTTCTCTTCCACCTGAGCTTCTGCGTTTTTACGACAACCCTGGCACTGCGGAGTAACACCCAAACTAGGGACTATATCTGTTACTACAGTTCGTTTGTTTCTGAGCAGCGATGCCTCCCGGTGTTGTGACCGCGCCACGGAGCTCATCAGCCGGCTGCTTCTGCGCCTGCTGCGGGGGGACGACGAGACCTTATTTTACCGAGAACTCGGTGATCTCTCAGGGGGACATTTATCAGCTGTAAGTTTACTCAGTACTCACAGCAGAGTCCTCGGCTTTCTGTGGGACGTATTTTCATTATTCAGATGCGCATTAATGAGGGTGTAATGTCTGTTTGTAATGTACTGCTGCTAGAATCTGGTTTTATATATTGTATTGACAATTCAGGCTTACTATTATATCCCGTATTGGCACTATTAATGATCTCAGTTGCCCTGCTTTTCAATATTTGGTTACAAGGATCTGGTATGACAAAGTGATTTTTTTCCATGATGACTTAATGGGAAGGATATGACAGCACAGCAGCAGCATATCGGTGCCCGCAGGAAGATATTTCCTTCCCTTCTCCTTGTGAAATGTCTGCCAGATATCTTGACTCACCTGCTCACATTTTGTCTTAATGTTACGCCTCAAATGCATCTTGAGGGGATTCAAGCAGAAAGGCACACGGTGTACCCGAGACAGACTGTTCTTGAATCAGAGGGTGTGAATTATCATTCAGTATCTTCAGAGAGTCAATGACAGGAATGGGACTGGCATTTAGTGGCAATTTTTTGTTTTGTTTTTGTTTTTTACACTTTAAAGCATCATTTTGACTTGTGAAGGACACATGTGTGTGTGTGTCTGTGTGAGGAGAGAGTGTAAACTCAGCTGTCAACCTCCATCCTCTGTCCACTGTTGGCACACAATAGTGTTATGATTACAAAAGGAAAAAATCCAAAATATGTGGTTTTCACAACTTCTGTCGAGTGTTGTCACTGTTTCCTTGTTGCGGTTGATTCCCCTGTTAACCTCTACATCCTCCACAGGCTTGTTCACTTGAAAGTGAAGAGTTGGTTGCACTTGCAAACATTCATGCTGTCTCAGATCTAGATTTTAGTTTTTATATATATGCATATATGCATATCTTTTGATTTGACCATGATGGGAAGTGAGATGAAGTAAAGTAAGACTTTGTAAGAAAATAAATGTGATCATAACATCAATTCTGTGGATGTTTCTCTTCACTTTTCCAACTTGGAAATGTGACTGGATACTTTAAAGCCCCATTCTGAAACTGAGGACGGACTAATTGTCACTGTTGTCCAGGTTGATTGTGACCTCCCTTCTGCCTTTGTCCCTCTCCTTTGTTCTCACAACAGAAGGTGTTAGAATGGGACTTCCTGTCCCTGATAGGCCTTCCTTTGCTTCTTCCTATATTTATCATACCAGCAAGTAGCAAATAGACAGTCAGGAATCACTACATTCACCCCATTCTCACAAAACACAACACAGTGCAAAACACACGTTCACTCAGCTTAGCGGGGGCCACAAAACTCATGTTGCTCACTGTGATTTGTTTTATTTACCACAACTTGAAAATATTTAATAAACATCAGAGACGTGTGGAAATCAAAGCAATGCTTCAAGGATCCATAACATGACTAGTGTTCAGCAAACAGTAGCAACAAGTAGCTTAGCTGGAGCTGCCCGTTTCATGCCAGGTAGTTCTTCAGATATGCGTCATAAAGTACTTAAGTCTAAGTCTGAGGTAATTAAGTTGTTGTTAGTTATTAAGTAGAAAGATAATAACTGCAAGTAGGTCTGTTGGTTTGAGAGGAAGAGAGTTGGTGTGGTGAAGATCCCAAATCCCTTATATTCAATATTCAGCAGATGTTTTCATGCTGTTATACAGTTGAGGAGACACACGGAGAGCTGGGGGAATTGAGATTTATTTTTCAACCGGCACCTAAATGGTTGACCAGCATTGCCATCCCTGCTGTGTAGCTAACTAGGCTTACTCATCACACACCTCGTTTTATTCCATCTTCTTTCTCTTCTCTCTCTAGCATCAGTGAAAGTTTCCTGACAGTTAAAGGAGCCGCTCTCTTTTTACCTCGAGGAAATGGCTCCTCCGCTTCCTCTGCCTCTCGCTTCTCGCAGCTGCGCAGCAAACATGCAGGTGAGGTAAAATGTCTTCCTCGAGCATAGACTCACCTTCTCACAGTTTCAAGATGTTCTTTTGTTTTTTGTTTTTTACCTTACTTATTTGCAGCTGCAGTTCTGAACATTGATCAGATGTTGTATTTTATTACTCTCATCTTACCAGGAGACATCCAGCAGCATCTACAAACCATGTTTACTGTCCTCAGACCAGAGGACAACATCAAACTGGTGGGTACACGTAATAACACACAAACATATGCAATAATCTCAAGGTTGTCAATCAACTGTCAACTATGTTGCTCCTGCTCCAGGCGGTCCGTTTGGAGAGCTCCCACGCTCAGGTCACCCGCTACATGGTGGTGGTTTCAACCAACGGTCGCCAGGACACAGAGGAGAGCGTGGTGCTGGGTATGGATTTCAGTCCTATAGACAGGTGAGAGAGTAGTATCCAATAGCGTGCCTATGCTTGCCTGTTTTGATACAGTGCATAAAGTTGTAACATGTAGGCTTTTTTTTCCCCCTCCCAGCTCATGTTCGGTAGGGCTTGTTTTGCCCTTATGGAGTGACACGTTGATACATCTGGATGGAGATGGGTATGAAAATTTCCAACATACCACATGCTTTAAGCACAGAGCCTACACACACACCAAACGCCGAGCTGCTAAGATGGCTGACGGCATCTATTTTTTTTTTTCCCTCTCTTCTTCCTCCCAGGGGCTTCAGTGTGTCAACTGATAACAGAGTGCATGTATTCAAGCCTGTTTCTGTGCAGGCCATGTGGTGAGTCACACTTTATTATGCACAAGATTTAGTAGAAATGGTTATACAAACAGTATCTGCCCTTTTATTGTTTGCAGGTGTGCATCTTTGTATCAAAAACATATCCCTGAAATGTATTTGAAAGTCTTTTATCTTAAACTCCCTGTGTCTCAATCTCATTTTTACTTCACAGGTCGGCCCTCCAGTCACTCCATAAAGCTTGCGAGGTCGCTCGTTGTCACAACTACTTCCCTGGCAGCTTGTTCCTCACCTGGGTCAGCTACTATCAAAGTAGGGTCTCCTCTGACCAGACACGAATCAACGAGTGGAACGCCATGCAGGACGTGCAGTCACATCGTGCAGATTCACCCGTGCTCTTCTCAGATGCGTAAGTATCCCATTTTATTTTTCTCCCTTTTAATTTTCTTTTGTATGTTTGTCTTTAAAATGAACTGTAAAACTGTAATAACACACCGTAAAGAGGTTTGTTCATATGTGTCCTCCTACATGAATATCGGCTGATGAATTTTAGCAGTAACACTTCATATAAATGGGTGTATTTCATACGTCCTGTTTCAATGTCTGATGTTTCTGTAGACCTACAGAAAGAGAACTGACAGAACGGCAGATCAAAACCAGTTTGAGGGAGATCATGATGCAGAAAGACCTCGAGAATGTCACCTGCAAAGAGGTGAGTCTTTGCTTCAGATGCTGAGCTTGACGATGAAACAAATGTTCAAGTTCCCTTCTAGTATAACCTTTTAAATGTAGCGTCTGCATTTCAGGTTTAGATTTTCTGTTTTAAGATTTTGTCTGTGTTCCGTAGATCCGCACAGAGCTGGAAATGCACATGACATGCAACCTGCGAGAGTTCAAGGAGTTCATCGACAATGAGATGATTGTCATTCTGGGTCAAATGGACAGTCCCACAGAAATCTTTGATCACGTCTTCTTGGTAGGTTGAACCCAGAACACCTCTAGTTTACTACTTAGTCGTTAGTCTCAGAAGAACTAAGAATAACTTAGCCGGATCCTAAAGTAATTAAAAGAACATGGAGAATAAGTGTCTCATGAATAATTTCTCTCCAGATTTAAGTGAAATGTATGAACAATGGTGATAGATATTAGGGTTAATCCATGTCTGGAGAACCTGCCAACGGTCCTGTGTTATTCCCAATTTTAAGGTACTTTGTTCTTGTTTGGTTTGGAGTGTGCAATGGACGTCAGGCTTCTCTTGCTACAGGATTTAAGCATTATGAAACGCTCAATTCAAGGCTGAAACTGGGATTGCTTTTGTTTTTCTACAGGGATCTGAGTGGAATGCATCCAATTTGGAAGAGTTGCAGAAGAGTGGGTAAGGAGGGCAAGAAAAACAACAAAACTCATTTACAAAGTGGAAGCTGTATTGAAGTTAATGATAACATAAATGACAATCATTTTGTTAGAATGCAATTTATGTTATGTGTTGAAATACTCTTCAGTCTGTTATCCACATAGGCTCTGATCTTCTAATCTTTCCTCTCAATCATGTGTCATTCTCACCCAGGGTTCAGTACATCCTGAATGTAACAAGGGAGATCGATAACTTCTTCCCCGGTGTGTTTGAATACCACAACATCCGTGTTTATGATGAGGAGGCCACTGATCTGCTTGCCTATTGGAATGACACCTATAAGTTTATATCTAGAGCCAAGTGAGTTTCATATGGTTTTTTTTTGTTTTTTCACTGATCTGCTGATATTGTTTGGGAAAAGCTGTTAGTTTTGACTGAATCATATTATCATATTATTATCTTAATGTTGACAATGGTGTGAAGGCTGATATGCATACTTGAATTTTTTATCTAAACCAGGAAAGCTGGATCCAAGTGTCTGGTGCACTGTAAAATGGGTATAAGTCGCTCTGCAGCCACGGTGATTGCATACGCCATGAAGGAGTACGGCTGGGATTTGATAAAAGCTTTTGATTATGTTAAGGAGCGTCGAGCTGTGACCAAACCCAATCCCTCTTTTATGAAACAGCTGGAGGAGTATCAGGGCATACTGCTAGCCAGGTACCCACACACTCACGATTATATTTCATATATATGTATTTGTTTATATGTGTATAAATAAAGAGAAAAGAGATGATATGAAAAGACAATAAAATAATAATTGTTTGTTTATTTCCTCCTCACATATGCATGCAGCAAGCAGAGGCACAACAAACTGTGGCGTTCTCACTCTGATAGCGACCTGTCGGAGCACCATGAGCCACTGTCTAAATCCCACGCACAACCGCACAGCCTAGGCCGCTCCGACCCCCATAACCAGGCCAGCAGCACACCCGGCCCCTCTGTGAGAGAGCTACTGGAATCAATGGGGACTTCCAACACTGGCAAAGCAACACACTCCACTAGCCAGCCTGATACTGGCACCCAGTCCAATCAGTTCAGCTCCTCATTCTTTGAGAGGGTGGCAGCTCAATCAGGTGATGCTGAAGCTCAAAGCCTTGAGGCTGCTTCTCATTCTGCTGTAGCCCAGATAGGCCAGCCGGACCCCTCTTGTCCTGAGTCCGCAGCTGGCTCTGCGTCTCCGTTATCTCCTCCACTCTCTAATGGTGTATGTGACTCTGAGGTGCAGCCATCATCACCTCCTCTCTACCAGCCAAGGGCCGCCACTGTGGTGCCTGAGCCTCAAAAAACAGACATGGTGACCGTTGCACAAAGTATTTTGCTGGGCCAACCTCACCCGCCTCCATCCCTCCACCACCTCCCCCTCTCTCCAGCTCTGTCCCCAACTCCAGCCTGTGTGGATGAGGTTATCAAACCACAGGTGTCGTCCAGTTGTCTGCCTGTGATTAAACCGATGGTAGCGTCAGTGCCTGAGCCCATGACAACGCAAACACCAAGCACACAACAAGCCGGAACCCAGTGTCTGCCTGCACCAGTGCCTGTCAGAAAACCAGACTGTGACCCACACATGTGTGGCTTGTCTTTGGATGGTTCAGAAACCCATCCTCCTGTCACGAGTGCTTTAATCAGCTACCCCAGTGCCATTCCACAAGACAACAAAGTGTTGTTCGGCCACAGTACGGATCACATTAACTTTTTCAGTGCCAGGGAAAAGTTCAAGGGAATGACTCAAGATGGTAAGACTCACAATGCTGTGGTGCAGCAGTCGTCCCAGCTGAAGAGTTGTGGCAAGGAACAGCAACCACGGACTCATGAGGTCTCTGCTAATGAAGGAAAGGAGGAGGAGAAAACTAAGGTAAGGATGTAGCTAAATGCTGCACAAGTATTTCCACTGAAAATACCAGAATGATTGTGTCTCTCGTGATTTTCTCAGGCCTATGTGACTGGAAGCTTAGACAAGAAATTACAATAGAGATAAGCAAATGTAGGGTAATGTTGTGTAATATACCATGTAATAAAATGTAATATTGATTATCAAATGAGTTCTTGGATTTAAAAAAAAAAGTAGGATATTTGGAAGTTTATTAAACCCACAGCAGTTGCATTTGGTTTCCAGTGATTCATTTGTTCCAGTAGTTAAAGCCTTTTGGGTTGAGCAGTTGAAGGGTGCCACCTGGTGGCATAAAGATAGAACACGCCAATGCAGAGTGTCTTCATATCTGAATCAGTTCTACTTAAATGACTTTTGAATAAACTTGTGGATGTACTAATAATTTTATTCGGCATTTAAACTTCATTATTTTTCTTATATTTTTCCCTTTTTATAGCGAGTCCCTGTGCAGGTCACAGGACTGAAGCCTGCAGTGCACACAGAGGCGTCACCTCTTGGCCCTCTCAGCCAACCGGGTCATGAGGGCCCCCAGGACCAGGAAGTAAGGAAGTCAAAGCAGGAAATAGAAGACAGTTTAATTTGTTCACAGAAGGAAGCTCAGAAAGGTAAAGAGGAAGTGAAAAACAAAGAAGACGAGGAGGCGGCTCCTGCTCGTCTCTACAGCGATTGGACAAGGGGCTCTGTGCGGCGTGTCACGCGACAGCTGGAGCAGCGAATGAAACAGAAGCATGACTCTCCATCACCCTCCTCATCTCCGCCGTCCCTCTACAGTAGCTCTTCCTGCTCTCAGCAGCGTCCATCAAGCGCAACAATGTCAGTGAACAGCACTGTGCAGGAAGAGAAAGAGGAGGGTGATGGGAAGTTTGGTCCAGTGAAGACAGAGAGTGATGATGTAGTTGAGATGGGGGAACTACGACATGATGACGGATGTACAAAAGGACACAAATTCCAGCCTGCTGATACTCGATCGCTCTCTACCTCTTTCTCTTTCCACCACTCGGCCCACTCTCCCTTTGCCTCTGTGAACTTCCTGTGTTTGGAGGGCGTGACAGAACTGGAGTCTGGCACAGACTGGGACTGCTTCACAGAGGTACCCCACGGGGACATTATCATGAGGGAGACATGGGAGACTTTGTGCGAGCTGGGCGCCTTTCTGCAGCAGGTGAGTGTGGGCGGAGCCTGCAAGACCAGGTGTGTGGACCAGATTTTCCTAAGTTCTGGAGCAACACAAAATCGAGGTAGCAGCATCCAGAAGAGAGCCAGAGAGGTGGAAGCCAGGATTCGCCAGGCGGGGCTGACTCCTCCATCCATGATGAAGCGCTCAGCATCTCTGGCCAAGCTGGGCTGTCTGGAGCTACTAGCCAATGACCTGAGCGAGTGGGAGCTCAGCCGCTCCTCTGTAGCTCCATCCTCAGCAGCACCTCTTATCCATACAGCTAGTGATGAGTCCAAGAAGCAGCGGGTCCACAACTCTCTTTCCTCAGCCAGCCAGCAGCCTGAAGTCGTCGGGATTGGTGCAGAGAGGCTTTCTGAAGCTGGCGAAACCTCATCAGGAGCCTCTCTGCCATCCAATCAGAGTCTGCAGAGCTGTGAACTCCTTAACTCTGGCCAAGACTCTCTGAATTCACCTGGGCCGACACTCATGACAACAAGGCAGCAGTATGGAAGGACTCACCCCCTGAGGCGGCTTAAAAAAAGAACTGTTACTACCATTTATCACACCATGTAACCCTCACTCTGTGTGTGTGTGTGTGTGTGTGTGTGTGTGTGTGTGTGTGCGTGTGAGAGAAAGAGAGAGAGAGTGGATCTTGTGCACCTGTGAGGAAATGTAGTGCATATGTTGGATTCATTCAGCAAAATGAACCAATGCCTTTTGCCTTAAAAGATATGTTTCTTTGTTTCGTTTGTTTTTTTTTTCTCCTCCAGATCCGTAAAGAACGATACAAGGCTATGAAGGTTAATTTAAATGAAGCAAACACTGTGTAGTATAAACTCTTGCCACATAAGCAGTAATGGAGTTTTTATATGAGTAACTTGTTTTCGATGTTGATAAGCCTGAGCCTGTATTTATTCACTCTTGACATCATTGCTGGTTTTTTTCATTCTCAACTTGACATTTACTTGATCTCTGTTGGTGGATTGTATAATCCAACCTATTAGTCACCTCAGTGTTTAATAATTGTGCTGGATAACTGCTAAGGAAATTATTCGGCTGTTCTTCTGGTACAATCTGGCAGGTAAATGAATCAATTCGACACTCCTGCACCAACAATTACACAAAATGATCTTGTAAAGATAAACCTGGGAGTCATTTAGCAAAAATGACTGATAATGTTAATCAATGTCAGTTCTGCTGTCTTGAGACTGATGCTAAATGTGTGTCGTGGTAACGGCTGCACATCTAAACGCGTTCTCAGGTGGAACCTCTGACCACACAGGTTAGTGTTTTAGTGGTTGTTAGACGTTCAATCATTACATTTCTGTATATTTTAACTCACTGAATCACAATGAACCCCGATAGGAAGGCAAATCTAGAGCTGGTGACAGAAACATCTGCTGAAGTTTATTGAAACAGTTTGGAAAGAGAAGAGGCATGCTGACTTTTTATTTTTATTTTTTGTTGTTTTTGTTTTTTCGACTACACAATACCTCAGTAAGTCTGAACCAAATCTGACCTGCACACAAAAGTCAGGCTCTGGATTCATGGATTGACTGTCTCAATCAGAAACGGTTTCAATTTCACTGCTCATCTCTCTCATGTCTTATCACAGTTCTGACTGACTTCAGACTGTTCAGACATTTGTTTTTGTGTATGTGTTACTGAGCGTGGGAGAAAGGGTTGGGTTAGGGAGTTCGAGTTAAAGGCAGAGTGTATATTTGTCAGTTCTGCTTTGTTCTGTTCTGGGATGTAGAGTTCTGTAATGTGAGTGTTGACATGTTGAAAAACTGTACATGTTTTTATATCTGGCTTAGGTCTGTGTGTGAGTGCGACTGTAGCACAACTTTACTGTGTGTGGGTGTGTACCTTTTTTTATTTTTATTTTTTTTTAACTGATCTTTGTCCCTTTTGTACACATTTTAGGGGTGTGCCTGTGACTGGCAAGTGAAGCTTCTCTGCAATCTATCAGAAATGTCTCTACAGGGAGGTCTGTCATACATGCACTTTACTCCGTTTTTAATTTTACTTTTTTTTTTTTTAAGGTATGGTTGCTACTTTCGGGGGAACATTTTTAGGTAGTAAGCATTTGTTGGATATGCGTGTGTATTATTAAAAATCTTTTTTTCCCCCTTTATTTTTAAACTATCTGTAAATATTCTTTTATATCATGTGCTTCAACTGTGACCATTAAAACAATGGAGATTAATGAGTCTTTTCTTCGCTGTGAGTTTGTGTAGAATGATGTCAATTCATAAATATACTTGTAGTAACATAATATTAACAACAGGAAGAGGTTGACTCAGTGTAGATATATGTGTGCATTGTTGTTTTTTTTAACGTTCTACATACAGTATCAGTCAAAAGTTTAGACATGCTTTCTCATTTAGCGACGTCTTTCAGAGTTTTTCATTTTATGAGGTGAGTATTCTTCTCTTATATTTTAAGTTTTGTGATGTTAAAGGCTCGGTCACTGGAACAAAGTAACAAACATTTAAAAATTCAACAGAAGAAAGTCTTTCCATCCTTTTATTACTAATAATCACAGACCAAAATGTCTTTGGTAGAGAGTAGTTCCCATGGAAACTGTTGATTTTGATACACTTGATTGTAAAACCTTTAGGTAAATTATTAGTTCTTTTAAATAAAAAAAACCCCATCTAGGTCAGAAATCATTGAATTTATTGGTAAATTCAGTAGTGATGAAAGTAGAAAAACTATTAAAAACCCCTTTTTTAAACACTCCGCATTGATACAGGTATATATTTGCACAGTGACACATTTGATATTTGGCTCTCTCTCTTTTTTTTCCTTTTTGTTAGTCAATCATATTACTGTCTCAGTCAAATGTCCTACTTCAAGTCAGCCAGGACTTGAATTACTGGCAACAACAACTGAAGTCATGAACGTCTATACTGTGGTGCACCACATATGCCAGACACTCGACAGTCAAATTAATGCCTTTGCAGATACTTCCTATGAAACCTGGTAAGTACAGTAATCACGTTGTAAGGTTTGTTTCTCTGATGCTCTTTTTGTCTTAACTCCAGGATGAAGGAGATGTCTGTGTGTTTTGAGAGCACCTGGATCTTTTGGTCTGTATAAACTCCACAACCTTGGCTTTAGGAGTTAACTAGGAGCACTTGAAGACAGCATTAACTCACCTGTGTACGTGCATTTATCTGTTTAAATTACAATTCCTCTTTTTTTTAGGCCACTTGTAGTGACACTGACACCCCCGGGGGCGCGCTGGCCTCATGTCGCGGGCGCGCGTCACGTTTCCCTGCACTGACAGAGTCTGTTCCAAAATAGACGGCACCCACCCATACACCCACCCACCCACACCCTTCTCTCTCCCACTGCTCTGCCCCGGTACCCCCCCTCTCTCTCTTTCCCTGCCGAGGAGCGTCACACTCGTCCAGTGCGTCTCCTCAGCAAGTCCGCACCGACTCCAGGAAACCGAATCGCAGGAAATACAATTCAAAGGAAATAAATCAAAGAGCAGAGGTGCAGACTTTACAACAGAAACCGAGAGAGTTGTCCAGGGAAGAGGGGTCTCCCCAAAACCTGAGGTGAGCTGTCTTTCCTATATATGTATGTCAGTGTCTATGCTGCAGTGGGGTGAGAGGTGCGTCAGCTTCTTTACTGCGCTACTGGAGAGACGTGCGCCTTTGGAAATCACACACAAGAGTCTATACATTGTGATTGTGCACTTTCCCCCCCAGCGGACGGAGCAAATCTTGAGTCGTGCGCGGCAGCTGTGAGCTACTTTTAAGGAGCACGTTGTTCATTATTCACCTCCCTCTGCTCCTCACACCTTCCTGCGTCCCTGGGCACCCTGTGTTGCCGTGTTTATGTGTGTTTGTATAGGCTGTGCGCATTAGCAGGTTAAATTTACGGTCAGTTGATTACCGATAAAAGCGCCACAGAGTGCGGTGCCTTCATCCTGGGGCTATTTAGGATCAGGCTGGCGGGTGGGAGGAGCGGCTGGCCCGGGTGGGACAGCGCAGTTTGTCATGTCTATATTAGGAAAGTGGCAATGTCATTCTTTCGCTCCATAGCCGTGCCATGCGCACAGTGGAGGGCTACCCCATTAACCTGAGACATAATTAAATGAGTTTTTTCCACGTTTAACTTAATTTGATTGTTGAATGAGAAATCTCCATCTGCTCATTTTAACCAGGCAGATACTGCTGGTTTCAGCTCCATGCCAGTGGTAGAAAAAATCAACTTGGAGAAAGTGGAAACTAACCTTGGCTATTAATCAATCCTATTATCCCATTGATTCATTATTTATGATATGGTGTTGGTCCTCCTGAAGTGGATGCTGGAATGTAAATCTCTTGATAACAGAGCTTCCAGGAAAGCAGTGAGCGCTTGTGTCCTCTCATCAGTCTGGTTGAGTCATGTATCCAACAGTCTTCGGTTTAGTTTGAGAGCTACATGTCATATATTCCAGTGTGGAAGTCAAACATAAAAGCTGTGATGACAGCCCTGCAGGATTTGGGTCACTTCACTTTAACCTCAACACACTCCTGACCTCCACTGTTAGTCTTTATAGTTTGATATGTATTGTAAAAAAAAAAAAAAAGACAGACAGTTTGAGGTTGTCCTCATCCACTAAACCAAAGGAAAATCAGATCAGTCTTCAGGGACCGATGCAGGCCTCCTTCTCGATTTAGGTTTTCAGTTTTATGTAAGCCACTGCAGTCTGGGAGTGTGAGTTCAACCACATATTCTAATAGGGACTGTATCACACAGGTGTGATTGGATATAACTGCTGTGCTATTCACATTGGAATTGTATCTGTCATATGTTAGGTTCTCCTCCTGCCTTTTATCTGTTCTCTCAGTCTTAGTGTTTGTCTTTGATGTTTGGCTGTTGCATAGTGTTCGGTGGGACAATCACCTATTAATATCTTGGCTGATGGTGGCCGCTGTTATAGAATATCTTCTGTGTTTTGAAGGATTACAGTCCCTCTGGCTTGGTGCCCAGGACAGCCACAGGACAGCAAGATGTCAGTCAACAAACAGCCTAAAAACATCACTGCAGAGCTCATTACAAAGACTGATACAATATTCAGAGAGAGGCATTTAAAAATGTATCGATGGATTTACAGCATGGATAGACAGAAGGCATGTGTCAGCAGCTGCTTGCTTGCCTTTAATTTAACAGTGTTTGAGTAAAGCAAAACAAACAAAGGAAACGCAGTTCCTGTAGCATGGCATAGAAGTAAATATGTTATTTACTTACCACAATAAATTAGTATTCAAAGTATTCAATTTTCTGAATAAAAGGCTTGAAATTGGTGTTGCTTCATTTTCGTTATCTTCAACATTAAAATCAAATGACAGGAACAATGTCAGAAAGCTGCTCATAGCAACACATAAACTAATAGTTATGTGACACAAGTTCAGCAAGGAAACAATATAAACACTATACAATAGAGCTGCAACAATTAATTGATTAATCAAGTAAATGATGGACAGAAAATAAATCATCTATTTTGATCATTGATTAATCGTTTTGAGTTATTTTCCTAAAGAAAAAATGTTAAATGTTCTGGTTCCAGCTTCTTAAATGTGAATATTTCCTGTTTCCTTTAGTTGTTTTTTGTCAGTAAAATGAGTATCTCTTGCGGACTGTTGTTTAGGACAAGACAAGACATTTTAGGTTGCATCTTCGGCTTTGGGAAGTGATCAAAAATGTTCCCATTTTCTGAAATTTGAAAGAATAAACAACTACCGGTAAGCAATTAATCGAGAAAACAATCATTAGTTGCAGCCCTACTATACATATAAACTTGCCTCCGTGCCAACTTTACACTAAAGACAATAGCAGACTGTATAAGGTTGAAGGAGATATAAAGCATAAAAACAGCAGATAGAGGAAAGTGCAATATTGTAATAACAAGCTCTTCTGTAGCCGGCGCTTTAGTCTCTGCTGTATTATTTGTTTAGTTGCTGTTTGCATAAAGCTTCCTCCTTTTAGTGGGATAAGATCAGATCACACACTGCTGCTTAAAGCCTTGTTCCAAGTAAAGATAATACGAAAAGAAATCATTCACAGGAAATCAAATAAATCATTGTACTTTTGGCACAACATGAATACACCGTATTTAACTATCTATAACTCTGCACTGGCGGTTTTAGTTTTTAGTCATATTTGGTTATTGGTTTATGATCAAATTGTTGGGGATTTTTATGATTTAAGTTTGGTTTTTTTTCTGGACTATCTATTTTCTTTAAATTAACTATTTAATCACTTAAACCTTAATTGTATAGCACCTTTTGTACAAGTGTGTGCAATTCAATTATAAGACAGAACACATGTAAACATGTAAAAATAATTTGAGGCACAAAGTAGAAGTTAAAGTTTAAAAAAAACCAAAACATTGCACTCACCCAAAAGCCACAAAAAGGGGATTTCACACCTAAATCAAAGATTGTTTCTTTTGATTTTTTATAAAATGTCCAATAATAAAAAGCACAGGAGGACACAAAAAGATAAAAATGTAATAAAAACAAATCAAAAATATTAAAATAACAAAATAAGAACTAGATAAACCAGTCTCTTCCCTAATGTTTTACCACTCTTTTGTTCAATTTTATTCTGTTTTTGACCCTATTTTGACATCTAAACTTCTCCATCACTCTCCATCCTCCCTACTTTTCCACTTCCTTCTTCAGCCATGAGTCGCAGCATCGTGCGGCAGAGTAAGTTTCGCCACGTCTTTGGCCAGGTGGTCAAGGCTGAGCAGGGTTATGATGACATCCGTGTTTCCAAGGTGACGTGGGACAGCTCGTTTTGTGCCGTTAACCCAAAGTTCCTGGCGGTCATCGTCGAATCCAGTGGAGGAGGAGCATTCCTGGTCCTCCCCCTCTCTAAGGTTAGTATAGTGTTTATGTCAATCTATTAATCTCTGAAGATGAGACAAAGATTAAATGTGCATGAGACACATATACACTTAATCTATCTCATTGTACTTAAAAGTTAATATTTGCCTATATATTCTACACCTACTACGTGTGCTCAATGGAGAAAGAAGTCGATTCTCCAATATGGTCCATTAAAAATTAAATGAGCTGCATATCTAAAGAGAAAACCACCTTATTTAAAAAAACATTGAGGTTTCTGGACTAAAACATTAGTCTCAGGCTCATCTCAGTAACTGAATGTTGTGCAATCTTTAGCTAAACAGTAGGTAGTTATAGTAGGGTAGATGTGTGACATAATCAGCAGGATGTAATAAGGAAGGTGAAACAGTTGACTTTGTACTGTGGCCAAATAGAATAGAATTGAAGCCACTTTTTAAAACTGATCAGTGCCATCTCCTGGTATCTGCAATTTAAAGGTAGTTCATCATCATTGCTGAAACAGAAATACAGTGACAGGAGAAGCAACAGGTCACGACAGAACAGACATTTAAAGCTGTAATGTTTCAGTGTGGTGTTAAAGTTCCTCGAGACCTGTGATGATACTAACATCACCTTAAAATAAACGACTGACTTCACGACAACACAAGACTAAACTTGTGTCAATATTTTAATGAACAAGAAGATAATATTTCAGTCCGTTATGATGTAAGGTTTGGCTGCCTCAGTGATTCTAAGTAAAATAGATCAGCCTGGTACACACATTTTGTGCATTTTAAAGGGTAGAATAGCTGAATAGTCTTTTATCAGACCATGAAACATATATCTAACTGCTGAAGTTTATTCAATAATACTTTGTTTTGTCTTACTGAGCGTACACTTAGCTGCGGATCACTTCTCAAGGTGGAGCTCTCCAAATAACTGCTGACGCCACTGTAATCAGCCAAGTCTGCAGCAATTTAGTTGACCTGCCCTGTGAGATGCCTCCACTCAGCAGGTTTGATTTGAGTCGGGCTGCGAACGCCGACTGCCAAACACAGCTAGGCATTATGGGAACTGAGAGGTTTATTGATTTCAGTCAGAAAGATACTCTAGTTTTTGAGAAACATTATAAAAATGTTGGTATCTGGTCGAGAATGTAAATAATTGTTATATAAACTGTTGAGTAAAAGCAGAGTAAGACTGACACAAATTAGGTGTAGAGCTTTCTTAAAAAACGTCACAAGTACATCAGTGGCACCACAGAGATTCATCAGCATGTCAGTGGTGGTATTTAGCGACAAAGGGTAAGGAGACACAGAGTAATACACAGGTTTTTGGAGACGTGATTATATGCTGGAGTCATGGTGAACAGACTATTAATACACTCCCTCCATCCTTCATCTCCCCCCTCTGGGTCCCCAACAGGCCACAAGAAAAACTCCCCTTTCAACGCCTCGTCGCTCAGCTATAAATACACCTCTCTTGGGGTGTGTGTGTGTGTGTGTGTGTGTGTGAAGAGAGTGTTATCTCCAAAGTTGATACACATGTTCATGCGATAGGAACGGCAAAAGACAGAATAACCTGGAAGTGACATGAGGGATTTTAGCTTGCATCATCATAAAGTGTCTAGCTTTATCCTGGGTGTCCGCTATGATGCTGCAGGTTTCTGACTAAGCTTTTAGAAAGAGTTTTGGTTGCATGTTGAAGGTTTTGACCACCACATTTGATCCTTTTAACATCAGAAATACAGCCAAGCCAAAAAATGTGGAAATTGACAATGTCAAACACTGGCTGATGCATCTTATTACGAGGCCCTAAGCAATGAAATGTCTATTAATCCTACCAGAACATTCATATTTGTGTCCACATTAAGCTACAATTTTTTTTTTCTTATGCGCTTCCAATAACCCAGTAAGCACTGATTTGGTGATTTGCATTTAGGTCAAGATCTGGCTAAACTTGTTTGAAAAGTAAAGGTTTTAGGCATCGTTTATATAGTTGACAAAACAATCTCACCGAATGGATGAATGTTGATGGTAAGTTTATGCACACACACACACACACACACACACACACAGAGACATTGCTCTAACACAGTCCTGTGTGTCACTGCTGCTGCTGTGTGCTGCAGACAGGTCGTGTGGATAAGAACTACCCGCTGGTGATTGGACACTCTGGACCCGTCCTCGATATCGACTGGTGTCCTCATGATGACAACATCCTGGCCAGCTGCTCAGAGGACTGTACTGCAATGGTAAGTGGGAGAGAGACGGTTTCAAATGCATGTGGAGGAGTTTGTTGTTCAGTGACTCAAGTAACAATTATAGAGATCCTCACAGCCCGAGTCTGTCTTGTCTGCTGCCAAATGAGCGATAAGTGAAGTGAATCAGCAAAGGCTTCACTGTGTCTGTCTACCTGTCTGTCTGTCCACCCACCTGTTCCGTCTCATGTCCGCATCTTTATCTCGTTATTGTCCTTGACAGATTGGTCAGAATCTGTTGTCTGTCTGCAACCAACATCGCCATTGTGTGTGCGTGTGTGTGTGTGTGTGGTCCAGTTATATCTGAATGTAATGTCTCTTTCAATCCTTGTTGTGATACACTGCAGGTATGTGGCTCTGCAGCTCATGACTGAGTTCAGTCAGCAGGGGTCACTGTAAGGCCTGGACTGTAGGAGACAAACACTTTCTTGTGTTTGTCTCTTGCAGGAAATCTGTCACATAAAGTTTACAGCTGTGTATTATTGTTGTGTATTAGTATTATTATTATTCATGTAAAAAATCTGCAGGTGGGACTTTAAATTCACCTTAAAAAATTCACACCTTAAATTAAGTTTTTTTTATATGTTTTAAAACTTCAGAATGTGAAGTGTTTCATAGTTAACTACATTATTCAAAAAAATGTGGCTGGAAAATGCTAGAAAAGGCGTGAGCACATGCTTGAAATGAGAACCAGATTTAGCATCTGTGATGTAACTGAGAGCTGCTCCGTTGACACAAATCGGGTCATAACTGTGTCTCATAACTTAACTACAAGGGTAATTTCTTTTTGGTGATGGAGACATTTTTTTCTTTAGAATTGGAAACAACCGGGAAATAAAATATCAGATACTTACTGATTGAGATCATGTTCCAGTTACTGTAGTCAATATACAACAGGATATCTCAAATATTTTAATAGACCGATAATGGCTTTGTCTGTGTGCGCAACATGTGCAGTATTTCAAGTAGATCATCATGTGTCAATTATTGCATTTTTTTTTATTTGTATTATGACAACATGCCTGTTGACAAGTATCTGAGCATCAGAACAGTTGTCACAGATGGCAGATTTGCTCACACTTGTTCAGAACGACATTGCAGGAATCTTTGTGCGATTGAATGGTTGCTTCTCCTATGGCAACAGCTGCAGGGATGCTGTTTGAGTGCGCTGAGCTTCCCTTTGCCTTGTGTGAGAGTGTGCATGTGTGTACGCTTTGTTTATATCCAGCACACAGACAGACGGCCGCAGCTGTCTTGGCAGTGTTGCCAGTGTGAAACTACAGAAAGAACATAACTGTGATGTCATTCTCTTCAGTTCACATAGACGGATCATTGTGTCATCTGAAAAGGTTCTTTAGAGTGTGTTTATATGTGTGTGTGTGTGTGTGTGTGTGTGTGTGTGTGTGTGTGTATGTGTCTACTTGAGCATATGTGGATCAACTTATCACCTACTGTGTGCTGAGATCCAGATTTCAACACACTGCTGCAGAAATGTACTTGTCTGTGTGACATTAAAGGAGAGATGTGATTTTATTGTTTGTGTTGTTGCAGCACCATCCTGTATACGTCACCAGGGATTCATAAAAACACAACACGGTGCAGAATGTAGCAGCTGTTCAGATCATCTGTTCAATTATTGACAAGATATAGGTTTTATATGAAAGTACTGTTGCATGCTAACCCTGTGGTCAGGGTCATAGGACACTAAAATCAAGTGTTATTTCTGTGAATTTCAGGGTTTTACTGTAACTACCTGACTGACTCCTGACCTGTGGCCTCTTACCCGGTCCCAAAAACCTTACTAGAAACTTAATGGACTGATTACTGTAGAGAAAGGAGGTTTGAATACTGCACTGTGATACAGTATATAAATACAGTCGATTTCATTTGCTTTTTTCCAATGATGATACATGCATCTGCAGGGTCATCTTGATATACTGTAAATTGTAAACACGTGAGGTGTGACTCACGTGACTTTGATGTTGAAAATTAATTAAAAATTTCTTTTAATCACAAAACAAAACAATATTACGTTCAAAATTACGTACAACATTTGCCACCAAGAGGAAAATGGGTTGAACTACAAGTACCAGTTTTGCAATTACTGGACAGATAACTCTGCTTATGCACCATCAGACACACACACACACACACACACACACACACACACTCGGGCTGCACTGATTTTCCTTCATCTGCAGGTGTGGCAGGTCCCAGATCACTCCCTGACCCGTCCCCTCTCTGACCCTGTCGTTGTCCTGGAGGGACACTCCAAACGTGTTGGCATTGTCAGCTGGCACCCTACCGCACGCAACATACTACTCACTGCGGGTAGGACACACACACACACACACACACTAGCTCCCTTCATATTCTTCTGATCTTTGATGAGTATGAGTAAAAGAAACAGAAAGAAATCTTCTGCTCTGACTCCAGGCAGTGATAACCTGATAATCATCTGGAACGTGGGGACAGGCGAGCCCCTCATCTCCATGGACGACCACCCAGATCTCATCTACAGCATCAGCTGGAACCGAAACGGCAGCTTGTTTTGCACCACCTGTAAGGACCGACGCCTGCGTGTCTGCGACCCCCGCAAGAGGGAGGTGGTTGCGGTAAGTAAACAGAAAAATAAGACATATGTCTTCCAGTATAATACATTATTTTACAATGGCACCACTTTTTGAGCTCTTTTAGCAACAATTTAGGAATATGCTACAATACCAGACATGAATGACATATTAAAACAGAAGACATACATTGATATTCTACATTATACGATGAACAAAACACATTTTGTCACAGCACGTCTTTCCGTTGAAGTATAACTAATAAATGTATATCTGGCTGCAGAATAACATACTATTAGATGGTGAAACGTTTGTAAGTTTAGTTCAGTAGAAGTACAGAAGATTATTTTTCCAGTGAACTTGAACAAAGAAATCTATTCTGTCATTTGCGATGAAATTATTGATTAAACAGCTAAAAAGAAAAGAAAAGGAAATAAAACCATAAATGGAGGACACAAATGACTCTGCTGATCAACAGGAACGTCTGGCTCCACACGAGGGGATCCGTCCAATGAGAGCAATCTTCACCAGAGACGGAAACATCTTCACCACAGGATTCACCAGGATGAGCCAGAGAGAGCTCGGGCTCTGGGACCCGGTAATAAACAATTAAATTTCAGTTGTTCACAGGTAACAAATCACAGCATTAAAAGTAGTAGTTGTCTTTAAATATTACATTAAAGCAAAAAGGGAATGTTTGGAACATAAGGAAAGATGAATTTCAGCATTATAATCTGGTAGGTTTGAATATAAATTGATAATTTTATGTGATTTTGAAGGTATTACGCTGATTTGAATACACAAACCTATGTTACCTCATTTGTATCAGATTATTACCACATTAATTACACTGATATAACCTTATTAGATTAGAATTATCTCATATTTTACCTAGACATGCTAGACAAGCTAAACGTTGGTAGTTACCACGATATGACTTTATTATTACCTCTTTATTATGAGAATATTACCCCACTTTTACCTTGTTATTACCTGGCTGGAATACAAATTTCACAAGCTGTTCATATCAAAGGGTGCAGAAATATACATGCACTTCTTTGCACACGGACAACCAAAAGTCATCTTCCTTTATCTGCTTTACTCTCCACAGACGAACTTTGAGGAACCTATTGCACTGTTGGAGTTGGACACAAGTAACGGAGTGTTGTTACCGTATTACGATGCAGATGCAAACATGGTCTACCTCTGTGGAAAGGTACAGAGTCTTTGCTTTATGTAAATGTTCGCTCTGTAAGTGTAAATGTACTATAACATGTACAGAAAATGTGTGCATATTCATTGGAGTTTCATATGTGTGTGTGTGTGTGTGTGTGTGTGTGTGTGTGTGTGTGTGTGTGTGTGTGTGTGTGTGTGTGTGTGTGTGTGTGTGTAGGGGGACAGCAGTGTCCGTTACTTTGAGATCACAGAGGAGCCGCCGTATGTCCACTACCTCAGCACCTTTAGCAGTAAGGAGCCCCAAAGAGGGATGGGCTTCATGCCTAAGAGAGGTGTGGACGTTACGAAGTGTGAGATCGCCAGGTAAGATACTAACTGTACTGTAACTCACCTACAGCTTTACAGTGTGTTTTCATTAAATGACATTGTGTTTATTTGATGGTTTACAAATGAACTTTTGGTTCTTGGAAAGGACTGAAGATATGATCCATTAATTATCTATCTTTCTCTAATCATTTCTGATTTCTTTTTTCCCATTACTTTATACTGAGCTCTTCCCAAACACAGTGTAAACTTATACGTACAGAAAAGCACAACTAATGGGTTTCCTTTTTTGTTTCCTTTCATCATCTCCCCTGTCTTCTTAGGTTATACAAGCTGCATGACAAGAAATGTGAGCCCATCACAATGACAGTACCCAGAAAAGTAAGCCCAAACCATCACACTGATGACACGCTACAAGCTTTTGACTTTTAAATAATTTTCCATTACAACTGCATCAGTAATGTGCCGTCTTATTTACTTTCCTCCAAATGTTTTGTGCTGTTTTGGTCCTGTCCTCTTGGAAAGACTGACGGACAGAAAGACTTTTGATATTTAGATTTTAAACCTTTAGCTTAACCTTTAACTGCTGTACACTACATCCCAAAATGAAAGACAAAACTATATCAGTCTCTCTTTCCCTGTGCCAAACCTCTTGCACAGTCGGACCTCTTCCAGGATGACCTGTACCCAGACACAGCAGGGCCTGACCCTGCCATGGAGCCTGAAGAGTGGCTGGAGGGCCGTGATGAAGACCCAATTCTGGTGTCCATGAAGGATGGCTACATGCCACCGAAGAGCCGGGAGCTTAAAGTAACCAAGAAGAACGTCCTGGACTCCAGACCCACGACCCGACGCAGCATGTCCACCGTTGACACCGGCAGCCTGCCCGTAAGTTTATCTTTTCTCGGTATCCTGCGTCTTAACCATTGGATACCTTTAGAGTGAGCCGCAAAATATGTTTATTTACATTTTTATTTTTATACATTTTATATTATTACATACAAGAGAAGAAAAATAAGCAATAATAATACCTTTACAGAATTTGGGGCTGCCTAATTAAGGGGCAAAGTTTTGCAATGACATAATATTACTTGTCTTTTTTTAATCTATGTTCACATTGCAGGCTACAAAAACTGGGCTGTGTTGTTGTTTGTAGCTTTATGTTTTACATTTTCATTAAAAAGAAAAAGCTTTCCAGCCCGTATTCTGGATGCAGCTACATCTGACTCCATGTTTAACAAATTTCATTTATCTCTCTTCTTCCTGCCCACAACCTTTTGTTTCCAAAGCTCTTTTTTTTTTGTTTATTTTTTCTAGTTACTCACTGTCTTTGACCTATTTTCCTCTCTTTTTCTTTGTCCTTAATTTCCCCATCCCTGTCACTGTCTTTTTTTCCTTTCTTCTTCTGTTTCCTTTGTTTCCTTCTCTCCACCCTTTGCCTGTCCAGCCTCAGTTGCTTGAGAGGTTGTTGGAGGAGATTCACAATCTGAAGGCCACAGTTTTGTCTCAGGAGAAGAGAATCTGTGACTTGGAGAATAAGCTTTCCCAGTACACCAATGGCACTGACTGATGGGCTGAAGAACTGGTCTGAATATTAGAATAACTGTTACTATTGAGCACATTTCCCTTGCATAGCCAAGGAGCTAAATACTCTAACCGTGTTGCCTCTTTAAAGGTACCATTGTGTAAGAATATGAATGTGGAGAATGTAAATGAAAACTGACAGTTTAACAAATTTGATCAGATTATATCCATATCTTGTATAATCATTTTGTGGTTGATTGTACATAATCCACATTCCAGTCTTAACATAACATACCTTTAATGCTGTTGCAAAACATTCAAATATATTCACACCTTTACCGTCATTTATAAAGAATGAGAAGAGTGCAAAAGTGGAGTGAGGGTGCCTGTAGGTTTGTCAGACATGTGCAAGTTGGGTTCAAGGTCTGAAGAAAGTCAACACTATTTTCACTTTTTAAATATTACTGTGAGAAAAGGACGAAGAAGTATAAAAAAAATAGCAAAATCAAATGCCGGAAAACAAATTTCTGTCTGGATGTTGGTGAATAATAACTTATAATAACCAGCAACCACACACACACACGCACACGCACACACACACACACACACACACACACACACACATTAAAGATCCTCAAAAACACACATTTCAACACATGTGATTGCCTTGCCCTCCATAACAAACAATCAATGACCAGTTTATTTAAGTAAATCTCTCTGAAAACTTTTCAAAATGTAAATAGTGATAAAGGAAACAGGAGAAAAGAAATGTTGAACTTGTAGCAAAATGTGAAAAGCCAAAACGTTTTGTGTTCTGTAAAGGATTATACATTAGACACTCTATGACAACAATAAAAACAGTGTTTTTTAAAAATGTCTGCTTCTTCTATCTGTTGTTACTGTTATTGTTTACAGATTATTTACTGATGAGAAATGATCACCTGCCATATAGAGGTGCTGGACCTGTCACAAGATGATGATGATGATTTCTCTATTCAGCCATAGGTTGGTTTATGGACAGCAAAAAAAACATTAACTGGATAGAAGGATGTCCACAAAAAACATCAGCCACCCTCTTTCAGAGAACAAAATAGATTTAACAGTAGTATCATTCCTCACAAAGGCAAAGCACCAATTGATTAATGCACAAAGCCAGAAAATAGGTTTATTTTAAGCTGCAGAAGAACTCAAACTATCCAGCCACTTCACAATTGATCATACAATAGTTATACAATAACTAGCTAGTACTGTATCTAACTTGTGGTGCTGTGGGGCTGATAATGTGTTTATTAGTTTGTTTCCTGAAAACAACTGGCTGCTCCTGCTGCTGGCCTCAAACTTGCTGCAAATCAGGTGTGTTACATTTAGCATTTTTTAACATCACATTATTTTAGACACTAGTGCAATCTGTTCTCTTAGTGGTCAGCGCTGTCAAGATAGTTTGCAGTTTTCAAAGTTTACTCTACTGTACATTAAAGAATGGTGAAGATTTATTTTGCTTGTGCAAATTCCACTGAAATCTGCAGAGTGTAAAATGCGGTGTAGGGGAAAGAAAAGACTGCCAATGATCTCAGTGAAGACAGGTGTTTTTTGTTGATTGTAAACATATTGTAATGACTCACAATTAACATAATAAAAAAAGAAAAAGAAAAAAAGATTTAGTTTAGGCAGTATCGCCTGTGGGGCTGATGAGAGTGAAACTAAGAGACCGTCCAGTGATATAAACTGTTAGTTTTATGACTGTTTCATCAACCATGAAAGTGAAATTATTTGGCTTTCCCGGGTTCCTGGCTGCCTGCAGAAGGGTCACCTAAGAGAATATATTAAATTGATGACACAGTTGAAATCTTTAAATTGACAAAACTAGCTAGTAATGCCCAGTGACATCTTCTATATCTGTGATATTACCAGAGAGGAGCTGGAGGACTCCGTTATGATGCTGGTGGCCACAGGGAGCTCACTCTTTGAGACTTCAATAGCCTGACCTCCTGAAGCCTGAGCCAAGTCTCTGTACAGCTGCACACCTGACGCTGTTATGTTACTGCGTTGCTGCTTGTCATCACTACGCCTCTGGCGATTGAACACCGTTGAGCCAGTAATCATGAAGTTCACCTTAAAAGAAAATGGGGGAATCAGAAAAATGACCACGAGAAAAAAGGGCAAAAGAACATTAGTAATCCAAATGTTTCTTTGAATTATTAAAAAAAAACAAAAAACTTGATTAGTAAAATAACCACAAATACTTGTAAAGGATGGAAAATCTCTCCCAGCTTTTGCTTCGCTGCCTCAAAATTTCCTTGTTTGTTGCTTGCCTTGACAGCCAATATTCCCTCTGTGATGATTTTCCGTCCTTGAACAAACATTTCTTCGTCATAATGGAAGCTTGCATTAAGGGCTTGCATTCTCAGTGTGATGAATGTAATGGCTTTGCGGAAACTCTTAGACGATTTTTGTGCTCCACATGCAACAGCAACACCCTCAGCAGTCAAAGGTTGTGCCTACACACACACACACACACACACACATTACTAGAAAAGATGCAATTTTCTGGTACAATTGATGGAAGGGAATATTTACAGGAAAAGTGAAGTCTGTCCCCTCAGAGTGGGCCAAAGCACGGAACAACTGCACAGTGGAATTTAAAATTGCTTTCTCAGTGATCTCCAGGTGATTCAGAGACTTTCCTGGCAATAAACCAAACCTCCAAACTCCAGCGTGCAGCAGCAGAAGACACAAAACAGCCAAACCTCCAGACATCATTCCTCAACATGTAGGATAGTCTGAGAAAGAAAACACTCATTTAACTTCATCATTAATTCAAACAAGTATGAGCACATTTATTTATACCTTAAGATTTGACTTTACAGTGATACATGGCCAGAGCAGCGGCTTGCAGGGCTTTTTAACTGGTTGCTTTGATATGATTCTGTCAATAAGAAACAATAAGGTCATGTTTGACAAACTGATGGCACAGAGGAGGTTGGAGATGTTTCACTGTAAGGTTTTAATTTCAAAACTCTTCAAAAACTTAAATGACAAAAATACATGAATTCCCAAAACCACAGGCTAAAATATTAATTATAGAGTCTTACTGCTGCATCTTCAGAGTTCATAATACTTACTCATAATAGTAGTTAGTAATTTGCTAAACTTTGGTCTTCACTGAGTAGAATGATGTACGTGCAGAGTTTGACACTAGAAGTCAGTTTTCACTTTCACCTGCTGAAGCTGGAAAGTTTCGCTGTGCTTACTTTAGATCTCAGTTTAAAGCAGGTATCTACCAACAGGATTTGTGTCACAACACGCAGTGATGTGGATATTTTATATTATATATTTATATTATTATATTATTATTTAATATTTATGGATTATTTTTCAATAAGGGAGAAGGAGTAGATGTGATTTTGAAGATTTTCTTTAAAACTGATAAATCTTGACCATTAATGTTTGAGAACAGTAAAATCTGATGGATGTCATATTGGGTTTTTAAATAACCACATAACATAAACATAACCATTTTTGGCATGGATCTATGTGGCCTGTGTTTGTTCAGCCTCAATCTGAGTTTAAGTTTGCGGTAAATGATTGATGGAGGGAGGAGAAAGTGCAGGTGGAGGAGGAGCAGCAGGAGGAGAGGGGACTTTTTAGATTTATTAACAAACTGGAGGGAAAAAAAACATGACTTTTCAGAATAGCAGTCATCTTATCTACATATTAACTAGAGTCTCAGCCCTTCATTCACCAATGACACTCTTTGTATGGGATTCTTTCTTCTCTTTGCTCCCGTCCCTGTTACCTTTGCTGCTGTCTGTGGCTCTCCGTTGGCCCAGAGTGCACCGTTGGATGAGGTTGGCTGTCAGGGCTGCAGCCTGGAGACTCTGGGTCATTATTTGCCTGATCCTGGAACTGCCATTAGACAGAAATACAAGAACCTGGATCGAGAAAGCTGGATCACCAGGGACAGATATTTTGTGTGGCTCAGGCCAGATGTCAGATAAACCGAGGCTGATTTGCAAACCTACTGCTCTAGCCCAGTGGCGCAAAAAGTGGGTATGCACTATATGCGGCGCATAGGGGCGCCGCGTTAGAGGGGGCGCCAAAGCGATGGGGGAACAATAATTTCGAGTCGGCATTTTCTGTATTTAACAGCTGTTTGTGTATGTGTAAATGATATGATCAATAACAGAGGGGCATGTCACTAATTAGGCGCCCCTTCGCTCCCTCACCTCTCCTCTCCTCGACATGTAACAATTTAGTGGTAGGTAGAGGACTTATTTATGTTATTACATTGTTATACATTATTTTTTGTGTTTTATTGAGCTGATCACCTGCTGTAATACATAAAACAAAAGTCTGTAATAAAAGTCTAATATTTTATAAGTCCATGAATAAATAAGATGTATACACGTAAACATTGAAGGGGGGGGGGCACCTGTAATGTGTCTGCATATCCCTCAGAAAGGAGGTAGTTGCGCCCCTGCTGTAGGTGATCAGTGCAGTGTAACAGTGCAGCGCAGTGAGACAATGCAGTACAACAAATGCAGTGAAGCGAAACAATGCAGTGCAACAAATGCAGTGAAAGTAACAATGCAGTGCAATAAATGCAGTGAAATAAATGCAGTGTAACGTAACAATGCAGTGCGTAAAATGCAGTGCAATAAATGCAGTGTAACGTAACAATGCAGTGCGTAAAATGCAGTGCAATAAATGCAGTGTAACGTAACAATGCAGTGCGTAAAATGCAGTGTAACGTAACAATGCAGTGCGCAAAATGCAGTGAAATGTAACAGTGCAGTGCGTAAAATGCAGTGCGATAAATGCAGTGTAACGTAACAATGCAGTGCGTAAAATGCAGTGAAGCGTAACAGTGCAGTGTGTTAAATGCAGTGAAACGTAACAGTACAGTGCGTAAAATGCAGTGCAATAAATGCAATGTAACGTAACAATGCAGTGCGTAAAATGCAGTGCAATAAATGCAGTGCAATAAATGCAGTGTGACGTAACAATGCAGTGCAATAAATGTAGTGTAACGTAACAATGCAGTGCGTAAAATGCAGTGAAGCGTAACAGTGCAGTGTGTTAAATGCAGTGTAACGTAACAATGCAGTGCGCAAAATGCAGTGAAATGTAACAGTGCAGTGCGTAAAATGCAGTGCGATAAATGCAGTGTAACGTAACAATGCAGTGCGTAAAATGCAGTGTAACGTAACAATGCAGTGCGTAAAATGCAGTGAAGCGTAACAGTGCAGTGTGTTAAATGCAGTGAAACGTAACAGTGCAGTGCGTAAAATGCAGTGCAATAAATGCAGTGTAACGTAACAATGCAGTGCGTAAAATGCAGTGCAATAAATGCAGTGTGACGTAACAATGCAGTGCAATAAATGTAGTGTAACGTAACAGTGCAGTGCGTAAAATGCAGTGCGATAAATGCAGTGTAACGTAACAATGCAGTGCGTAAAATGCAGTGAAGCGTAACAGTGCAGTGTGTTAAATGCAGTGAAACGTAACAGTGCAGTGCGTAAAATGCAGTGCAATAAATGCAGTGTAACGTAACAATGCAGTGCGTAAAATGCAGTGCAATAAATGCAGTGTGACGTAACAATGCAGTGCAATAAATGTAGTGTAACGTAACAATGCAGTGCGTAAAATGCAGTGAAGCGTAACAGTGCAGTGTGTTAAATGCAGTGTAACGTAACAATGCAGTGCGCAAAATGCAGTGAAATGTAACAGTGCAGTGCGTAAAATGCAGTGCGA
This sequence comes from Pampus argenteus, assembly GCA_036937835.1. Classification (NCBI taxonomy): domain Eukaryota; kingdom Metazoa; phylum Chordata; class Actinopteri; order Scombriformes; family Stromateidae; genus Pampus; species Pampus argenteus. The sequence goes on from CM072874.1 coordinate 10,407,018, forward strand.
TAAATGCAGTGTAACGTAACAATGCAGTGCGTAAAATGCAGTGTAACGTAACAATGCAGTGCGTAAAATGCAGTGAAGCGTAACAGTGCAGTGTGTTAAATGCAGTGAAACGTAACAGTGCAGTGCGTAAAATGCAGTGCAATAAATGCAGTGTAACGTAACAATGCAGTGCGTAAAATGCAGTGCAATAAATGCAGTGTGACGTAACAATGCAGTGCAATAAATGTAGTGTAACGTAACAATGCAGTGCGTAAAATGCAGTGAAGCGTAACAGTGCAGTGTGTTAAATGCAGTGAAACGTAACAATGCAGTCCGCAAAATGCAGTGAAATGTAACAGTGCAGTGCGTAAAATGCAGTGCGATAAATGCAGTGTAACGTAACAATGCAGTGCAACAAATGCAGTGTAACGTAACAATGCAGTGCAATAAATGCAGTGTAACGTAACAATGCAGTGCGTAAAATGCAGTGAAACGTAACAGTGCAGTGCGTAAAATGCAGTGTAACGTAACAATGCTGTGCGCAAAATGCAGTGAAATGTAACAGTGCAGTGTGTAAAATGCAGTGTAACGTAACAATGCAGTGCGTAAAATGCAGTGAAGCGTAACAGTGCAGTGTGTAAAATGCAGTGTAACGTAACAATGCAGTGCGTAAAATGCAGTGAAGCGTAACAGTGCAGTGTGTTAAATGCAGTGAAACGTAACATTGCGGTGTGTTAAATGCAGTGCGATAAATGCAGTGTAACGTGACAATGCAGTGCGTAGAATGCAGTGAAACGTAACAGTGCAGCGAAACAAAAAACGTCAAAGCAGTGCAGCAGTGCAGTACAGTGCAGCAGTGCTGTACAGTGCAGCAGTGCAGTGCAGTGCAGCAGTGCAGTACAGTGCAGCAGTGCTGTACAGTGCAGCAGTGCAGTGCAGTGCAGCAGTGCAGTGCAGTGCAGCAGTGCAGTGCAGCAATGCAGTGCAGCAATGCAATGCAACAATGCTGTCGGAAAGAGGAAGTCAATTAAGTAGCCTACCCATAAAACTCCAAACTACCCCTTTAATTCCTATTATTCTTAACTTTACTAGTTTCATACTTACTGTGTGGCACATTTAAATTGATCACTCCTCCTATTAGTACTAAAGAAACTAGTATCACTAGTAAAATATTTATGTTTGTATAAGTTTGCTGAATGGGTGGCTGGAGTAGAGTTTAAAGGTTTGTATGAAGTATAAAATGTAATATCTGGTATGTGCAGAACCACGTGCTTCTCAGGGCTTCAAGACTCACTGTTTTTTCTTCAGTTCACAACAGGATATATTGAAATCAACACATTTACATCTGCTGTTACCCACATCCTGTTGTCATTTTACACTGACGGTAAAACTTGAGATGTGCTACCTTTTCATATTTATTGGAAATATGCTCACTGGATTGATTTTGGCTGCAGCACTCCACTGAGAATCCCACTGTTAGACCACAACCTCATTCTCAATACTATCAGCCTGTTGTCATGAGGTTTCTGAATGATTTAAACTTTGTAAGATTTGTTAAGTCTTGAAAAATAATATTTTGGACCGAGTGCTCAGTAAGAGCTTGATAAGTTATTCATTAACTCAGTTATTTCACTTAGCACTTGTTCTGCTTCATAAAGAATTCATTCACAAACAGATTTCATACTGTAAGATGATATTTTCCGTAGGATTGATTTGAATTTCAGTTCCTTATTCACCCAGTTCTGCTTTAGTACAACCTGTTCAGCACTTAAAAAAAATTTTTTTTTCCTTTTTAGGTTATGTGTTTCTTGAACTATATAGTCTTATTTTTTATACCATGATTATTAGTAATACATTTGTTTCTACAGTGGCCCTGAGAGCTCAACACACACACACACAAAACAAATGAAAATACATGTAACCTCTCTTTTCTTTCACTTTTTTCCCCTAATGTAATAGAGTAGAAATTGCTTACATCTTCATATTTGTATTGTTTTAAGAACATTCAGCAGCTAACTGCCTGATATTTCCCTGAGCAAACAGAAACAAAAAAACAGAGCTAAAAGAGAGTAAATATTGGACTTACACTCATAAGGTGGACAGAAACATGACTCCAAATGAATGATAATGTTGCTCCATATTTAACGGATGAGTAAATAGGCAACTGTTTGATTTATCAACTTAAAAGGTGAAGATATATTCGTGCCTGCTGCCCCCAAGTGGCCAAACAATCAGTTAATGCAGGTTAGAGGTGTCCCCTGGATTATTATTGACTGGGTGAACAGGGCTCAAGGATATTTTTGCTCCGAGGCCCTCCAGTGAGTTGACCTGGCTCTGGCTTCACGGAAGTAATAACACTATGTAACACCGGTTTTGTTATTTCCTTATGGCTAAGAAGTATAGAAAATGTCTAGTATTTCCTTCTCAAACTTTGTTTTTGTGACCTAGGCAATGATATTTTGAAATTGAGATATTTCCAATTCATTCACGTAGAGTTACAAAAAAAACAATGTGTTTATCATAAAAATATACAAAAGTATACAATACAGCCACTGAGCCCCAGTCCCCAAATATAGTCTCCCATCATCGCATCCCGTGATTCTTATGTTGTTGTTTTTTTCTCACTTTATGTGAATGAAAATATACAAATTCTCCCGTTTTCCCATTGGAAATGGGCCAATACTAAAATACCAGTGTCCTGGTCACAAATGCAAAAATCTGAGAATGACAGCAAGATACTTTTTTGGATATAAATAAAATAAATAAATAACACTACACAGGGACAAAAAAAAACAAACACAATTTTGTTAGACAGTGCAATCTTTAATTTTGGGAACCCATTTTTGCAAATAATTTCCTTAAAAAAATTACAGTAGAACTTTCAAAATTTAAACACGTTTAATTGAGAATCACCAATTGTACTCAACATAGTGAAATCAGTGATCGTATCAAGTCTCCTGATTGGTCGAGTCTTTACAACTCCCTCCTCTGTGATGCTACAACCAGCCCTCCCCTCTTCTCTGTTTGCGGCTCACAACCGAGTCATCCGGCACACGGAGAGACGCGGCGGAGGAAAACGGCAACTTCACCTTGTCCTTTGAAAAGCCGCCACTGTCCTCACAGGGCGAGTTAGGTCGGACACAGCCGCGGGAGAAGGATGAAATAGAAACAGCTCGTTGGTTATTTTATTTTTTTTTAAACAGGTGTCAGTCCGGCGCAGTCACCTTTCGTCCTGCTGTATGCGGTTCACTCGTGCGTTTCGCGTGAAATGAAAACACTCCGCACGCGCCTGTTTCCGTCGCATTCACTTGTTGTCCACGAGCTGCCACGATGGTTAAATGTCCTGTTTAATGGTCGAGGTATGTAAGACCGTGACTTTTACAGCCTCACATGCTGACAAACGGGCTCGTACACACGGAGCTGCTTTGGTATACGCCTGGTAGCCCTAATAAAAAAAAAAATTAAATATGGGCCTAATGTTTATGGGAGAACTTAAAGTGTGTTTGCTGCTTAAAAACGAGTTTTCATTGACTGTATCGTGGTCCACCTTGTGTTTGCTATGGCGGTGTTGAATTCCTATATTTTTGATATTGTTGGCTATTCCTACAGTCAGTGGCGCAAAAAGTGGGTATGCACTATATGCGGTGCATAGGGGCGCCGCGTTAGAGGGGGCGCCAAAGCGATGGGGGAACAATAATTTCGAGTCGGCATTTTCTGTATTTAACAGCTGTTTGTGTATGTGTAAATGATATGATCAATAACAGAGGGGCATGTCACTAATTAGGCGCCCCTTCGCTCCCTCACCTCTCCTCTCCTCCTCTCCCACACACACACACACACACACACACACACACACACACTATAAGCGTTCCAGTGCGCGCCCCTCCGGGCACGCGCTGGCGCGGTTTTTTTTCCATTCATTTGAATCGCGTTGTCACAGCTAAAGATGGAGAGGCAGAAAAAAAGCTGTCCAGAGCACAAAGCAGAAAACGGAAGAGGGAGAAGGAGAAAGGTTTTGAGGGGATGAAAAAAAGCTTTTCGAGGTGGTTGAAAGACAGTGGTTAAGTTATGTCAGTGTATCAAGAGGAGGCTTGTAAATATTCAGGATAGCAAAGCTACTAGCAAAACGACAGGTCCAACTGTGGGAGGAAGGACTTGATACACGTTCTTCATTCTTTCAAAACTTCACTTTATTTAGATGTCAGGAATATGGTTTCATTTAGTGACGTTTTAGATTCGTTTCCAATGAGATATTATTGATATAACTGCCTCTGTGTCATTTGATGTTTAATATAAGTTCCTACTTATTTTGTTTTTGGTTCCTACCTACCTGCATGTAAGTTAATGATGATGATAATTCCAGCACTGGTCATCATAAAAAGGAACCAGAGAGGCACTTTAGGTGCATGGTTTTCAATGTTATTGTCGACACAGTCCTGCAAGAGTTGTCTGACAGGTTTTCCAATCTTCAGCTTGTGTCTGAGAAATTTAAATTCATCACTAAAATGGAGCACATGACACAAGCTGAGCTGGAGGAATCAGTTACCAGATATGCCCTGACTACCTGTGATGTTTCCAGAGATATCATTCAAGAAATGTACCCAGCAAGCCGTCTACTGAAGGGTTACAAGGCTCTTGAGAAGTTGAATTTCCTCATACAGGAGAATCTTGATTTGGTGTTCCCAAATTTGACAGTAGCCCTTAGAGTATTCCTGACCATGCCTCTGACGGTTGCATCTGCAGAAAGATCCTTCAGTAAGCTGAAGCTTATCAAAACATACCTTCGTTCAAGTATGAGCAATGATCGCCTGACCCAGGGCACGACATGTAACAATTTAGTGGTAGGTAGAGGACTTATTTATGTTATTACATTGTTATACATTATTTTTTGTGTTTTATTGAGCTGATCACCTGCTGTAATACATAAAACAAAAGTCTGTAATAAAAGTCTAATATTTTATAAGTCCATGAATAAATAAGATGTATACACGTAAACATTGAAGGGGGGGGCACCTGTAATGTGTCTGCATATCCCTCAGAAAGGAGGTAGTTGCGCCCCTGCTCTAGCCAAATATCTGCTGCGGCACTGTGGCTTTCTGGTTAGGCCGAGACTGGCCGCCTGGCCCAGAGGAGATCCCCACCTCCAGACTCTGTCCAGCCTGCTGTGTGGGCAACACAGAAACACGTTACATTTCACTAGAGACCATCTGTTACTGAGGGACGGAGGCATTGTGGCTCTGGACTGGGCTGTGGGGACAACACTGTGTGAAGCGGTCGGGAGGAAAAGGTGGGAGGGGAGGAAGGAGCATCAGTCAGGGGGAAAGGCTCTGGGCTGCTTCACCTCCACACCTCCTATCCTCATCCTCATCCCACAGTCCTGGGGAGGCATGACGCCTCACCTAAAGGCGCTGTGCCATTTGGCCAAGCGACAGGGCTTCTATGTGGTGGTGTTTCACCCACGGGGCACAGCAGGGTGCCCGATGACCACAGCACATCTGACTGAATTTGGAGACGCAGACGATCTTCAGCAGGTACAGAAAGAATTTTTATTGTAGTTTGCACTAAATGGTACACTGTACGTATGTTTTGTTGATTCAGTGTTTTTTTTTTTTAACCTGACAATATGTTTCATGTTTTAGGCGGTTGCTTATGTCCACAGTCGCCACCCGTCCTCTGTGTTGGTCGCAGTGAGCGAGGGCTCAGGCTCAGGGATTCTTCTTTCATATTTGGGGGAGTGTGGATCAAGTTCATACCTGACAGCCACTGCAGCCATCTCACCTGTACTCCTGGGCCAGCGGTGGTTCGAAACAGCTATGCCTCCTATCTATCGCTCGGGGGCGCTGTTTCATCGGAAACTGCAGCTCAGCAGGTGAGAGAAATTCGATGAAAATGAGAATATATATTTACAATACAGATATGAGTGCAATATGGGCATAATCACAACAGCTTATTTTGTTTTGTTGTCGCCACCATCACGAGATATGGCAGTTCCTTCAGACCAGTGCTGGATGTGGATCGGGCCCTCAGCTGTTCCTCCCTCAGAGACTTTGAGGAAACTCTTTTCTGTTCTTCAGCCCAGCATCAACAAAGAGCCCCCAGATCTCCAATAAGCTCTTTAAACTCTGGGCTGAGCTCAGGATCTTCAGCACCCTCAGTGGCCTGGGCACTGGGTGACAGGGCTTCCCCAGCCAGGGACTGGGACAGCTACTGGGAAAGGAACGAACCACTAAGAGATGCAGATGAGGTGGCAGTGCCTGTGCTCTGCATCTGTAGCCGTGACGACCCTCTCCTTCCTCCTGCCTCCACTCTGCCCCTTCCTCTTTTCCAGAGCAACCCGTATTTCCTTCTGGTGTTGACAGACAGCGGAGGGCACTGTGGTTTCAATCTGGAGGCCCGAGAAGAGAATGAGAGAGGGAGGACTGGATATGAGGAGGTGGAGGAAGGTAACTGGAGTCACATGGCAGTTCTGGAGTACTTCAGAGTAGTGGCTGATTTCCTTAAAGGAGAGGAGAGGGATGGTCCTGCAGGAGGGCAGAGGAGCAGGACTAGCAACATGGCCCCGCCTCGCAAGAGGAGAGCCACCATGATGAGGAGACCAAAGCCTCAGGTGCCCGAGCAGAGCTGTGTGGAAGCAAAGGAAGGTGACTTCACCTGGAAGAGGTCGTATACACGCTGAGGAGGAAGAGATGATGGAGGATGAGATCTGCAGAAACAGAGTTAATCAACTTTGGCTTTTTTCTTGTTATTCTCAAGAAGTTTTCAGATGGACCTGAAGAAAGGATGGTTCTTTAATAACTGGAAAAGGAAAACAAAACACGGACAGTGGGCATTGTCTCAGAACATGGCTTTCCTAGTTACAATAATTCTTTGAATGCAAATTTTAGAAAAGGAATTTAATAGCAAAGAATTTTAGCCAATGTAGCTACTTTAAGAATATCCTCTGCACACTGAGTCTACAAAGAGAGGGTATGCCAATTAAACAAGCAGTCAAATACACATCATTTTACTGTTGTATCAATTAAAGGATATATTACAGTACCTCAGGCATTTCTGTTCAACAATATTTAGTCTGAAGTTTAGGGTTTTTGTAATGCTCCTCACACACACAAATCACCATGGGGCAAAGAAATATTAAAATTACTTTATTACAGATGATTCTTTATCCAGTAGCCCTCTTCCAACAAAAAATAGTAATTACAAACAAAATATTACATTTATCCCCTAAACTTTGTTTCTGAATTTCTTTTATACATTTTTAAATCACTTTGTCATCTGTAAGGAATAGCTTTTTTTTGTTCTGCTATGCAACATTCATCTTTTTGCACAATCTATACAATTTAATACAATTTAATACAGGTCGCTGGACCAGGGAGAGTAAAACAGCAAGATCCACCATGACAGGAGAAATAAAAGGAATACTGATAAACAAACAAGACTGTACAGAGACGTAACCCTGCCTCCCACTTTCTGTCAGCCAATGGCAGCCGTCCCTCAGCATGATGAAGGGTGATCACAGTAGACTCTTTAATCTGGTCAATCACTTGTGCAATCAGTGCAAATGATCCAGTTCAAAGTGACCAAGGTCTAAAGCTAGACTCTGCCCCGACGGTCTCAAAAAAACACCCGGGGGTTCTAGTAAACGCAAGAGAAGGACTAAAAATCTGCCACTCGTTTGGCCTTCTGCAGACATCGTTTGGAAAATAAAAATGAGCCTTTCTGGCATTTAAGAAATAAAACAATAGAGAATTGAAAAAAAAAACAAAAAAACATTGAAACAAGATGTTTGGTACAATGGCATACTGACTGAAGAGAGAGGTGGGACCACCATATTCTGTTTTGTTTTTTTTCTGTTTTCAGGACTGAGCCAAGAAAAACAAATTATGATAATTATAAGTTCCGAGTGATATTAAAAAGTGCGGAGTGAAAATGCTTTGTGTGTAACCAGAACAACAAAAAAAAGAGGGCTCCTCTATCAGAAATCAGAAATAAAAGTCCAAATAATATTAGTGGACCCCACAAAACCTAACCGTTTGTAGATCTAAACATATCTTTTCACTGTCTTGTGCAAGTATTTTGAGATTTCAGGTTGTGGAGTACACTAAATATCGTTTTCACAGCCAAATGTTTTCAAATTCAGCAGTTCTTCTGATTTTTCTACATCTTTAAAAGACAATTCTTTCTTTTTCTATGTTATTATAACCTTGACTTTAGGCCTGACAGTCTACTAAAAACCATGAAAAACCTAAATGCACAGACTGAACCTTCTATAATGGGTATCATAATGTCAATAAAATATAGCCAATGGTAAAACAAAGGCTACAAAACTATCTAAGATTTCAAATTATGTGAAAAATCATCCTCATTCAGCATTAAAACAAAAATGTTGCCATTTGCTCAAGGTAATCTGACCTAGAGTTGTGTTATCATTCACAACGCAATATCTGCAACATGGAACTCGCAACTGCAAGTTAAGACAGTGAAAAGCCAGTGCCTGTAAATCAAACTGGTCTAGAACCACATCACTGTGTTTGCATCACAACAAGTTAATTTGTCTTTGCTTTGTCAATTAGATTTCCATATTTTCTAACTCAAAATATACAATATTAACAGGTTTCCTGTACATTCCACCTCTGAAAATCATAATGCATAATCTCTGTATTTCACCATAAGACTTCCACCTCTATTTCTATAATCCTTCTTTTTTTTTTCTCTTATAGATTTATATAATACATATATTGGTATATATATTTTTCTTTTCTTTCACTTGGTTGAAGAGCTCTTCCCAAATAGATCAGGGGGAGGGGGTCGAGACCACACCAGGCTCAGGAGGGGAGGAAACGGCGGCGGAGGGAAGCAGGGTGATCGGCCAGACGCGGGGGTCACGAGGGGTGAGACAGAGTGGGGTGTCAGACCGGGGGAAGTTTGCAGGGACATGGCAGCGGAGATCACAGCATCACCACCCATCCACCCATCGAGACATTCAGCAGTCACCAACCACCAGAGGGCTCGAGAAGCTCCACCTCACACTGCGTGTTCATTTACTTTAATTCTAGACAATTTTAAAAAGATTTTTTTTTGAAATCACAAACATCACAAAAGGGACATTTTTAGGTTTTAGGTGCCCTAACAGAAATCCCTTTTTTTCATGTTTCTGAAGTTACATTTTCCTACTGAGTTTGTTTGTCATTTAAGTGCATTTTTCCAAAAATTCTGATTTTTTATTTTATTTTATTTATTTATTTATTTTAAAACTTATGTCCCACTGTCACAAAAAAAAAATCTACCCTGGTACATGCATTAATCAGCAAAGTGTGCAAAGGGACATAACAAGTGAACACTGAACACGAGTTCTGAAACCATTCGAGTAGAGGTTAGTGCTGCTGAAAACCCATCCCTGTCACGAGCGCTGAGGACTGATCAGGCCGAAGTCTGGCCGTCCAACAGGGCAGGTGTGAGCAGAGGCCTGCGGAAACCCAAGAGGCCAGCCAATGAGCCTGAGCATACATGAGGAAAAAAGACTGCTCTTCTCCTCCGATCCAGCAACACATGAATGTACTTGGCCTCAAAGTATCAGCTGAACTACCACTGACATATCTGGCACAATCTCTTTAAATACATAATATGTTGGCATGAATAATGACAGATCTGACTCTGCACCTTTTGGCATCTTTGCATCGCGTCACTCACAGTAAACAATAACTCCTAAACTTGTCAAAGGATACTTACTCACAACAACCTGTGTACTTTCTCTTAATATTCCTTCTAGACCTGCCCAATGTCTTCTCAATCTGTCCATCATTCACTAGTCTTAAATCAGAGCCCTACATTACTTACCTCCTTTTTCCTGTGACTGCACTAAGAAATATTCTCTTTAAACTTTCTATTGGTAAATTGTTTTTTTCTGTGCTTAAATGCTTAAATGTTGAGCTGGGAGCGGTTTGCAGGGATTTCATTATTTGCACAAGGACAAAATTCCAAATGTTATTTTAAAAAGTGCCCACTGAATGTGAAATGTTGTGCAACCACAATATCTGAGAACAATCAGATGTACCTCAAATGCTTATAAAAAAGCATACTGCAAACAACTGCAAGTAAACAATACTACTCTGGATCTATGGCAACTCAGACTAACATGGTAAAAACAAACACATACAATAGCACTGTAGGCTATAGTAAAAATGACACGATTGCACTGTGGCATACTACATATGGTGCTCAGCCATCTTGCATTAGTTGGGGCTTTTGGGTTTCCACAGACTCCTGCTAGCAGTACACTGATGTGAGAGCGGTGGTGATGAGGAACTGGGCTGAGGAAAACCCAGTCTCAGTACTGTGCAGTGTTTCAGATGTATTGAGAGAAATAACAAGTGTATGTAAAGCATGTGTGGTGCATGCATGGTGTGTGTTTGTGAACAGTGTGACACTGGTGCACAAAAATGTTATGTTCGACAAATATTGTGTTGTGTGTGTGTGTGTGTGTGTGTGTGTGTGTGCGAGCGAGTTTTAGGTGTATGACAGGTGGGATCCGTTGGAGATTTGAGAGGTGATGCTGGCGCTCCTGCTCATGCCCTGTTCACTCCTCGCCCCTGATGACGTCCTCCTCATAGCCTGCGGGCTGTTCCTCACCCCTCCTGCGCCTCCCCCGCTCCCCCTCTGACTCCCTCCTCCGGGGTGGTGGAGGCTCCAGGGTGGCGGGCCCCCAGACAGCATGGGGTGACCCCAGGGCTGCTGTGAGCTGGAGCCTCCCTGGTGGTGATGACTATGGTGGCCTCCTCCTCCACCTCCTCCGGGCCAATGGCCTCCCCCCTGAGGCCCCTGGCCTCCGCCACCTCCTCCCCCCCAGCCTCCCTGAGAATCGGGAGCCAGGTTGGTGAGCACCATGTTGCTGAAGCCCAGCCGCATGGACTCTGAGTCAAAAGCCTCGATCTCTCGGGCCTGGCGCTCCAGCAGGGAGCGGATTCGCTCCAGGCGCTCATTCTGCAGGGCGAGCATTTCCTCCTCAATCTGGGCAGATAAAGAAAGTGAACAAGTGAGTGCACAACAAATGAAAAATGTACACAAAACAATTGTCTGACAGCTTTTTCTTCAGTTCATCCTAACAACAGACAACACTTCAGGGACTTTCTTACTTTCTGCTCCAGCAGAGCCCTCCGCAGTGAGACCCTCTGCTCCAGCTCCCTCCTCTCCTTGTCGTGCTGGGCGTCGGTTTGCATCTTGATCTTGCTCTGGTAGGCGTTGAGCAGCTCCAGCTCCTGCTGCAGCTGCATCCTCAGAACCTGACACTCCCCCTCCTGAGCCTCGTCTAACCGCAGCTGAGGGCAGGCGAGACAGAGAAAGTGAGATATGAATCCCGTCAAAGCACTGTGATGCTTGTTTTTTCCTGGACTCATTAACACTGAATAATTTATTTTCATAACTGACAATAATGCTGGGCTCATATCAATGGTTCACATAATCCCGCACTTCTTTGACCTTCTCTTCAGGTACTCACAGCCTGCGTGGCAAGCATTTCGTTAATGGAGTGGTCGTACTGTTCGGCCAGGATGGCCAGCTTCCTGGTCTGCTCCTCCTTCAGCCTCTTGAGGACAGCCTTGTGATCAGACTTGGGCGTGGTCTCCAGCAGTTGGTTCCTGAGGGCCTTGTACTGCTTGGTCTGAGTTTTACAAGTTTCCTGGAACTGCTTCTTAATCTGAAGCTCCTTAGACTGAAGACAGAAGATGTTAAGTAAAGTAGAGCTTTCCCCCTGAAAAGGTCAAAAACAACAAAAAAACTCCATGTTTCTATATACCTTGAGGCTTTTGGGCTGCTGTCGGACCTCCATGACATGCTTGCGCCTCAGCTCCCTCTCCCTCCTCTTATTGTATTCCAGCTGGTTGGTGAGCTCTGTCTGGTGCTGGGTTCGGATCAACTCTGCCCGCGCCTTCTGGATCGTCCCCAGGTGCCGGAACTCCAGCTCCTGCATCGACTCGTGATGCCTGAGCAACATGGCGTGCTCCAGGTCCTTTTGTGTTTGCCGTTTGTTCAGCTCCTGAGAAAAGGAAGAGGTAAGGGTGGTTGAAATTAAACAAAACAAGTAAGAGAGGATGATAGTGGCTGCTTCACATTGTGCTATTAAATACCTCTCTGGCCAGATCCTGCTCAACATTGTGTCTGGCAATGAGGATCCTGCGTTTGAACCGCCTACACTCCAGCTCCAGGTACTGCCGCTGTCTCCTCAGCAGGTTGGCCTCCTCCTCCGCCTGGTAATGGACATCATGTAGCATTAAAATAATTTACTTTATACCGCACACAGACTCCACCGTCTAGGTTAGTATTTGAAAGGGGAAATCAAGTTTTGTTAACGCCACAGATTCTATTGACTGTATAAAATCATCCGTTGGTCTTTGCAAGTGTACACAAATCCTGACCTGGAAGTGCTGGATGTTCTCTTTCTGCTTGGACAACCATTCCTGCTTCTCTTTCTTTGGAGTTGACTGGTTCTCACTCAGTTCCTGCCACACAGGTGTTGTTTAGCTTTTATTTCAGTATCTCATCCCAGAGGTTTACTGATACCACAGGTCAGGTAGGCTGTTTCAGTTTAAAAAACACAGAATCATCAGTAGGACGTGGTGTGTTACCTCTTTGAGCTGCTCCTTGCGCAGCTTATACTCCCGTTTCTGTGACTCCAGGAAGCTGCTGAGCTCCTTCTTCTGCTGCACCTGGATGTGCTGCTGGAACTTCTTCTCATCGTTGGTAAATGTCTTCAACTACACCAACAGCAGATATTGAGTAAGAGACCAAAGAAAGCACCCCGCTTCCATTGTAAGTTTATCACAAGTGTTATTAGAATAATATGTGGTTTTATTTGTCACATCATTTTTCCCCTTGAATTAACATTTTGTGTACATTTCTTTATTTGTGTGTCTACGTACGTCTTTTTCCAGGGCTGCCTGGTGTTTTTTCAGCAGCTTCTCCATCTCTTGGGTGAAGTTGTTCCTCTGACTCTCCAGCTCTTTGTCCAGCCTCAGCCTGTGCTCATCCATCTCCCCTTTCAGCTTGTTCTCCAGAGCCATCAGGTGCTTCTGATGTTGCCGCCTCATGCGTTTGTATCCCGACATTTGCTCACGCAGCTCTGAATCCTGCTCATGTTCCTGCATCTCTCGGGTCACCTGCAAGATGAGAACGCAAAAAAGGAGAGAAGCAGTTCAGTCCAGATTCAGATTCAGATTAAAATACACGAATTTGACTACACAACCATAAATGTTCTCACCAGTGATGCTGTGCGTATGGTGGCAAAGTGCTCTCTGTTGCGGTAGTGCTTCCTCGGGGGCTGAGCTGGTGTTTCCTGGGGCTCACAGGGTTGACTGCTGGCTGCCTGCTCCCCAGAGAAACTCTCCTCTTCCTCCTGGATACATAAGGCAGCAGCATCAGTACATTACTTTGTTATAGTACTTAACAGTGCACGTACAGAAAGGACGTATTGGGAGGGTTTGGGACAGAGTAATAAACAGAGGAAGACTGGTTACAGCTTCTTAAATGTGATGATGCGGTGCGTTTCTCAGTTTTGTATCACTAAATTAAATTGAACATTTATTTGAATTTTGGTTTCGGATTGTTTTCCAGACTAACAATTACAATAACTGATGTTGGAGTCACTTTGCCCACCGGTTTGAGGTGTATGACAGAGCTGTTGGACATGACTGTGTGGTCTCCCTCCATCAGGTCCAGCTCGCTGCGGCTGTCCTGGGCCGCTTCGTTCAGACTGTTGACAGAGCTGCTCTGGGAGCTGGCGCTGATAGACATGCTGGGAATGGACTGATTACTGCCAACACTGTTCACCGTTCCTGTCCGACCTGCACCCGGCTCCAGCTCCTGGAGACAGAAAGGAAAGACGACAGAGGCAAGAGCGAGGGAGAGAGAGAGAGAGAGAGAGAGCCAGAGACGAAACACGAGAAAGACAAAGACAAACATGCATGCAAATTGATGCATGCTTGGTTATTTTCTCTGGTGGCAAGTGTATTTCTGTTCTCAAAAAAAAGAAAGAAAATACAACACTCAAATCTTAATCGAGCACTGTTGCTTTGGCTTAAATTTAACATACAAACATCCACACACCTCGTCTCCATCCTGGGCTTCTGCTGTGGGTCCGTTGTGGGCCTCTTGAAGGAGGATCTTCTTCATCTTGCGGTACTGCAGGTTGTCCAGCTCTCGCACTGCATCCTTTGTCCTCTGAATAAGATCCATCAGCACAGAGTCTGGACGTTCACGCTGCAGAAACGCATGCTGGAGAGGAGGGTGAAAGGAAAGAGGACAGAACATCATCAAAAGAAAAGTGACAGAAGAAGAAGAGAGACACCCAATGTAGTATGATGAGAAGTCAATGCATTTTCACTGTCCGTTCTGAAGTATATTTGGACACCAGAAAGCCCTGTAGCTGATGTAGCGAACTACACTGTAACTGCATAGTACCCTGAATCTGAAATCTGAATCTTGAAAATGGATTTAAAAAAAAAAAAAAAAACAGGTTGGCAACAAGTTGAAAAGTTGGGCCAGAACTCCACTTCAACAATACAAGGAGAAGTTAGGAGCAGTTACTAAGAACATAGTAACAGTTTTTATTGTGTTTAAGGACAGCTACTTGACATTTATATATATATAAAAAAAGAAAAGAAAGCGACCATGTGCAGCGCTGCAATACTCCAAGGACAACTTCCATTAGCAACAGTGAGTCCATTAGTGGGCTAAGTGACAGCTGCTCAGTTACTTAACGATAGATGCAGAAATCACATCTCTGCAGTAATTACATCTGTGTCCCATCTACAAAACCAAGCTGAGTGTGTGTCCCTGTACATATTCTGCTTGTGTGTGTGTGTGTGCGTGTGAGAATCCGGAAGAAGAGGATTAATGAATCAAAATAGAAGCTTACGGGTACAGAACAGAGTAGAAACATCAGAGAGAGATTTATTACCAGAGGGTTTGTCAATGTCCATCTTAACACACTGACCCTGCTCCCTGTTTATGTGTAGCAGTGAACAATATGCGTGTGTACTTACACCCAGCATGTCGTCAGAGTGCGGTCTGTCCTGGGGGATTTTCTGAAGGCAAGAATCGATAAAGTTTCTAAAGTAATCCGTCCTGGAAAAAAAGATGAGAAGATTTTTTTATTTATTTTATTTTTTTATGTGCATTTGTATCAAAATTCCTCTGCCCCTTACAAATAGACTTCCACCACTTTTAAAAAAAACAAAAACAATTACTTAGTCTTAAATGTGTTGTCTTTGGTTACCAAAGTGTTGCTTGTTTTCATTCTCCTCATCTTATCGTATCCTATTCAGGTAGGATGCCAGTTAGGATATGCAATATGCATAATACCCCCCAAAAAGTTCCTTGATTACACAGTAACGGTTAGCGATTTAAAGATTTCCTCAGACTCCAGACTAGTGTTTACTCTCAGACCTTCTGCTTTAGTCCATACAGGATGCATCTGTATTCACATCTTGACATTCCTTTGCCTTAAAGTCCTTTGGTCACACTGTGTGATGTTGGCTTGTACAACAAAAATCAGCACATTTATCATCATTAGAAATCAAGTGTATCAGTGTCGCACTTGTGACTGTTGACTGATGTTTTATAGCAGGTTTAAATCTGCGCAAGTTTCCAGAATAAAGTCCAATGTCATCTTTGCTTTAAATCTCTTATCGCGATAGTTACTACACAAATGACAAATTCAAAACATCTGCTTTGATTACCATTTATATGTCAATAAAAGGTCACTAAGAAATACCAGTGTGTGTGTGTGTGTGTGTGTGTGTGTGTGTATAGGAGTGTATTAACTCACCATTCACTGGATTGCAGTGTGGGGCTCTCATTCTGCGCTATGTGGTATAAGGCACTCATTGCATTCATGTTAAACAAGGGAGGCTTCCTCTCAGCTGCAACAGAGACAACAACAGTCAGTATGTATTTCTACTGATGAGATTACAGCTTTATTCAATTATTATGTAATTAACAGGTCATGGTTGTCGATAAAAAAAATGAGAATTTCTCTCTTTTTCAACTAATCATAAAAAAATAAAAATATTAGACCAGTTTCACTACAGAGTTCATATGACAATATGAAATATTACAATATACATATAATACATAAAAAAAATACAAAATACAATATTTAGCTACTAATCAATCAATTTGCCAGTGATAGCAAATTCTGGTAAGGTGGGGAAATACAACATTTGGATCATAGATTCTACCTATAACATATTTTTTTAAGACTAACCTTATATAATTTTTTTTTTAGAAAAATTGTCTTTCTACTGTAGTTGTGATGATGCAACACGCACATACTGTTACTCACCTAATTCTATACAGGTGATCCCTAAGGACCAGATATCTACCTTCCCGTCATACTGGCCCTCATCCATAGCCAGAATCACCTCCGGGGCCATCCTGGATGAAGGAAGAACATCGAGTGGAGGTGCGTAGTACAGAAAGACAAATGAGTAGATGTTTTAAAGTCATTTTTTAAAAACACACATAACTTTTAATGTAACTCAGTCACAGTACAAAAAGGTAGATAACAATAACTTTGTTTTGATGTAAATCTTATAAAACTAAAAGGCACTGTAAGCCGATGTCCCCATCGTGCATTGTCCCTAACAAATCACAGCACCAATGCATTCGGATAAGTCAGCAGGCCTCTTTTTACTTGTGTGCGAATATGCAAATAAATTCAAATACTTTTTACAGTAAACTCTGTTTCATGAATCAATGCTTCTTTAAGCAGACGCTCAACTAGAGACCATTCATAACAGCAACATTTTTTGGCCAGCTAAACATACAACACATGCTCAAAAAAATATTTTTAGGTCATTCAGGGAGGATTTTCACTGACCAATATGGCGTTCCCACAAAGGAGTTGGCAGGCGAGGCAATGGAGGCAGAGCCAAAGTCTGCTAGTTTGACCTGCCCAGGCTCAGTCAGCAAGATGTTACCTGCCTTCACATCCCTGAGAGATGGAAAAGAAAAAAAGTGTATGAGTGAGAGATCAGAGGGATATACTGTTAAAAGAAGCTTGTATAAAACAATATACAGGAGGTCATGTAAAATAAATACAAATTTAGTCACCTGTGGATCATATTGTGGGAATGAAGGTATGCCAGTCCCTGCAAAGCACCATGTGTAATGGCAGCAATCTCTACTTCTTGTAGAGGTTTTTTATGAACTAATGGAGAGAAAAAAAACAACTGTTTGAACATCATCTTATGAAAACACATCATCAGTCTCGCATGCGGAACGACATGGACCACCTGCTCACCTTCTAGCAGATCAGAGGCTGAGCCGAGACAGTACTCCATCACCAGCTACATGTAGAAACGAGAGACAGAGTAACATGATGTAGTGTATGTGTCCAATGTATGAGATAGTTCTGTGCATGTAAACAGGTGACTTACCCATGCTGTGTGCTCACGGAGGTAACAACCTTTGTACTCTATACTGTTGGGGTGCTGGATCCTCTGGAGAAACTTCACCTCCTTTATAATATCCTGCCATTTCTGTTGGGGGGGAGGAAAAAGAGATTTGGCAGCATTACAGGTGAGCACAGAAGACCGTCGTTCAATGTAAATAAGTGTAAAGTGGTTTGCTTCGCAGATTATGTGTAATCTGATTATAGCTAATCTGAAATCATGAGCAAAGCGAACGGTATCTGGAGACAACGGTGAAAGTGAGCACACAGGAGTGACCTTGTGGAGATGGGGAGGTGTGTTGAAGGATGCTAAAAGTGTAACAGCTTAGCAGTCCTGAAGCTACAGCGGGAGGTTAATCTCAGTCAGAACTGTAATGATACCCAACGATAACAGCATAGTCCAACAGCTCTTCTAATTGGCCTTAAACAACCTGAAAATTACTTGAAGACATGCAGATTCTGGATGATGGATTCACATACATACATACAATACAAGTTGTCTCCCTGTAAGGATCATTCTCAGGGTGTGTGTGTGCACTGGAGGCTTCAGGTTTCCACATCACACTTGCATTAGAAACTTTCCACTTTCAGCAGATGAATGTGTAAACAGTCTTCTACGGTCAAACTCACACATACATACATCATTCTGCACAGTGAAGCTCAAACATCCAACTGAAGCAACAAGAACAAAAACATATTTTTGAGTGGAAGGGGACTTTTCCTCGTACTCTACACACGGGGCCAACTAGCAGGCCGATCTAACTGTTAATGTTAGCTGTGTATGAATTCTTTCTTTACAGTGTAGACATGTGTATGGTCAGGTCTGCAAACTATTATATAAATATAATCAATCTCGTCTCTGCCAGCTCACCTCATTAGACTGTTTCCCACTGTAGGACATCTTTTTAATTGCCACGACCTCATTTGTGCGCACATCCCGTGCCTGAGAAACACAAAGTACATCGTCAATACACGATCAGACAAAAATATGGAGTACATTTATATCAAAAGATGTTTTTTCCCTCTCAAGACCTTTTGCATGTTTTTTTAACCACACTGTGTTCAACAAGTGAGTCATATCGCTTGTGTTGCTGCTATTAAACTCCACAATTGGTATAATTCTTTATTTGAAAAAAATAAATTTGATCAACTCCACCATGTGACTGTTGAGAGATCAAATTTGACTCAGAACCAATAGTTTTCCAGCATTTAGCTAGTCGTATCCCTGATCTATGATTTTCAACTGCATTTCTCTTTTCTGTGAGTCTGTATGAAGATGTAGTTGCCGTACAAAGTAGACGGCACCAAAGCTGCCATGTCCAATCTCTCGCAGGTCAGAGAAAAGCTTCTCCGGGTCTTCTTTGAAGAAAAGCTCAGCCACGTCCGGATCCTTCAGGCTCCCTGCCCTTACAGAGGAGGGCATCCTGCTCGATGTAGTCCCTTATCACCCACGCCAAGGGGATGGGACTATCTGGATGCTGAGCTATGCCAAAGCAGCTGAAGATTCATCTGCATTAACGGATGGGCCTAAAGAACCAGCACATGGGCACCTAGATGGACAGACGGGGGGGTGAGGGGAGGCAGAGACAGACAGGAGTGTTAGGAAGGACAAGATAAAACACCATGATCCCACACAAAATCAATGTCCATACTTTGACTCAACAAGACTTTAGTCTTGCAACATAAAGCTAAATGGAAAAAAACATGATGGACTCAGTAACATTTTATTGAATTCCTTTTCATCTATTCTAACTACAACACACCAGCAAAGAAATTAACTGCAAAAAAAGACTAAATGAAGCAAAAAAAAATAATGCTGTGTTACACATTTAAACATATAAAGAAAGCACAAACATACAACGTTTCTTCAGAAAGATGCTCAGAAGGTCCTGAAGTATTTTCAACACAGTGATATACTGGTCAAATACTAGATCCTAATATAATGTATCAATTGCAGAGTCATCACATGTGCACCAGTTCAGCAATTATTGCACATCTGTAAGCTCCTGGAGTGACTGGGCAATGCAATTATATCAACTCAAGGATTGATTTCATGTCCATTGCTACGAGGTGGCCTGATGTAATGAGGGGTCTATCGATGGGCCGATTACAGGACCTGGGGTTAACCTTCAGTGTGTACTCTGAACCCGATTCATTAATTTTTCTCTAGTGGCAGCATGCATGTAATATTAATTTGTAAGTATGTGTTTTCTATTGTGTATTACTGTGAATTGTGCTATTTTGTGAGAATTTCATCACCGGTTTTAAGGTCACATGAATTAGGTAGTAGTAGAAGTCAAACATGCTCAGTGTGTTATGTTATATACAGATATGATATATGTACACATTCACACCTGGAAGCTGTCCAGTACGACCATAGTCTGGGTGGGCAATACGGTCCAAAGAAAATATATATTATGCTGCACATTTATGCAAAATTAGACCAAATGTATTGAAGGAAAACTATTTACAAAACATTTCACATTATTTAAAAATTATGATTATGTGTATATATATATATATATATATATATATATATACATATACATACATACATACATACATACATACATACAATTCCACCGAAAAAACAACAATAATGAATAATTATCGGCCAGCCCTGCATAGCTGATATCTAACCAGTGACTGCATACTTTTCTAACCTTGAGGCTAGTTCGACCTTCTAATCTACTTCACTGCCCAACAGCGGCTACACCCAAGAAAATTATCATGTGGTTAGAAAAAGCAGCATTAAAACCAGCGACATGCAGTCTTAAAAATTACTTTTCTATTCGGCTTTTTCAGCCTGATTTCCACGTCCTGTCGTCAGCCCAACAACCCCCCCGAAACACACACGCAACACAACGTGTATCATTATACACACGCACACACACACACAAACACAAACACCCTCCTTTTCAATTGCTTTGGGTTGGCAGTACCGCCAACTTTAGCCGACTAGTTATCAGTGCAGCCTGGCAGCCCTCTGTACCAAAACCACACTGCTGGCTGAATGTCACAAGGTTTGTCCTGCTGTAAGCCGTCCAGCTGACTGAGAAAAAACACAAGAGCAGAGTTCTTATACCAAAACACACAGCCCTCAAGGACAACAAATACCTTAGTGGGGAGAAGCTAAAAACTGCTGCTGGCTGAAAACTTGAACAGAGATCCAGTCTTTTATGTTAGATTGATGATTCTAGTGGACAGAGAGTCACATTTTGCCTTAATGCTGGCAGCATTATTAGACTGTATTGTGAATTCAGATTACTAAGTTTCACTTTCATATAGGGCTCAAACAATCTAAGTTTAACTACAACACAACTACAGGGCATAAAACATTGCAGATAGTGTAAAGAAATGGTGATGTGCACAGTGACTTCATCTTATTCTTTAAGATTAGAAATGGATTACATTTCTAGCAGGACAATAAGCTTCAATATGCATATTATGAATATACCAGACGTATTTCAGGTTAAAGTAGACCTGGCTTACATGGCTTTTATTTTACAATGACCAGACTTCTTCTTTTATAACAACTGAAAAAATAAAAAGCCGAACGAGGCAAATGTAATGTAATGTAATGAAACTGATGTTAAAAGCGATGAACTCTGTTCCAGTGTTATGCAACACATGAGACCAAATTCTCATGTGTTTCGAGTTGTCCTGACATGCCATCGACTTTTCTCAACACACAATGTGCCAGTTTTACTGAACTAAAATCACAGCGACGGTGCATAAGAATGATATCATATTTTTAGGAGGAGTTTTGACACTGCTTGCTGCCCAACATGTGACTACACTTCCTCATGAATACTTTTCTTGATTCAACACACACTGATTTCACTCATGGTTGCAATTTTGTGATCATGAAATGGATCACAAGCTACGTTGCTAACAAGCTACTATCCAATAGTATTTACTGCAGGCAACATTAGGGGAGCCATACACAGCTTCACCATGCAATTAAAATTACACTGCTGAGATGAAGACCACTGCCAGCCTCCTTATAACAATGATATAGTTAATGCCTCTTAATTAAAGCTGCACTATTTTCTAATAGTTTGTTTGAATAGTGAAGTTCTTTCTGATGGTAAAATGTTTGTTGTCACACTGGAAGTGTGCTAAAGCCAAAATAAAAAAAATTAAATCTGGCGTTGAATCTCTGGCCGTACTGTCAAGTTGCATTGTGGGTAATATAGGTGCCAGGTGCTTGACAAGGAAGAAGAATGTATGAAATAACAACAGACCTTCAGCCCTGCTGCTTGAATTTCCTTTTTTTATTTTACTGGTCCAAAAATCTGCAGATCAATCGCTTGAGTAGATAATACGTAGGAAGAAAATAATATAACTGGCTATTTATCTCACACACACACACACACACACACACACACACAATGAAACAGTGGATAAACACAAAGTCACAAGACTGAATCTGGGGAAGATGAACTGGCCTGCAAGATGTGTGCACACACTCTTTATCACGGGGAACTGTGTGTTCAAGAAATGCACCAAAAGTTGTTTTACTTTAGTGCTCAGGAAAATGGATTCTCTCTTGATGTATGATGGGAATTGATTTCCTCTGTGCTGTTAAAATCACTAAGAAGCCTAATGAAGAGGCCACCAATACAAAGGCTGAGTAGCAAGGGTTGTCACAGAGAGGAAGATAATAAATAATCAAATCATTTATTGATCCCCTTTGGCGAAATTCTCTTAGCAGCACAGGGTCAGCAACACAAGAGCAACCCTGGAGCGATCCTGCGGTCTATATAGGATATGATATATAAAACATACAAGAGATGTTCAGAAGGCACTGAATAAAGCCTTAAAACCAAGCCTGAGAAACCACAATTACTTTACATGTTTGGCTTTTTAAAACCCATAAATGACACAATTTCAATTACCATCATCAATTATCAACATTAGCTAGCTACAGTTCACGTTGATAACGATTTCAATACCGAGTCAATACTGGCTTAAATGCAATCCTGAGATTTATTAGAAAGATTATCACGTAAGTAGCCACTATAAACATTATTTTAGATATATAAATATTTTAGAGCCTCTGCACATCGATTATTACGCCCACAGACTGTAGCTGTTTTTAGCTATTTTGACTGATTATACCTTTATAATGTATAATAACTACTTGATTGACATCCCAGTTTTGTTGTCGTGACAGGCCGGTCCAACTTACTCTGATATGAATCTTTTAGGTGCATGGAGATAAATTTAGTAAAACTTAAACATCAACTTAAAAAGTTGAATTTCATCAACCAGAATATACACGCACACACATACACATTATATTCAGTGCAATATTTCCATACTTTAAAATGCTCTTCAGTGAGATGCTAAATGCTATCTTGCTAAATAATTCAAAGTAGAAATGCGCCGAGGAGATACATCGTATTAATGATCATGTATTAGCCAGACATGGGGAAAATATATGAAAAAAAACTTCTTGAACAAGGCTCAACTTTTGCTGCAATCTTATGTGATTTCATCAATGAATAAGTGCAACCAAGTAAAATATTCACACGCCTTATGAGATGAACATTTCCACATCCTCTTGTGAGGGTAATCTCCACTCACAGTGTTTAGTTGCACCCTCGTGTTAACAGAAGAATAACACCAATCACCATCGCATCTGTGCTCGAATCTGCCGTTGAACACACAATAAAACACAATTTTTTTTTATTTTTTAAAACCACTCCAACATGACAGCTGTTCAGACACAATGTTCATTTCATGACCTACATGGTCTCATATGCTACGTTTCTATCTCCCAATATGGAGGGCGGGGTGTCCATGATCCTGCTTCCCAGACTGATTAGAGACTGAGGTTTTCACTGAGTGGAGGAAGTGAAAGCTCTCTAGCGACCCAGCACCACCAACAACAACAACAACACCACCACCACCACCACCACCCCAATTTGTGGTGCTACAGAAGTGATGGTGACAGAGGAGAGGGACGGAGTGACCAAACACTAAGAGGATTTAACCAATCCCATTTCTCTCTCAGTTCCATTTTCACTATTCCTGTCGGGATAAATCTCACAACAAACCAAGTTCCCTCTGAACGAGAGACACTTGGATAAAGAAGAGAAGCATGGAAGCACCCAAACACCCAAGTTTACAAAGTCAACCCAGTGGATGTGGTTTGTTATGTCAAATGGAAGAATGATGGAAGAATAACGTGAGACAGAACAAGATCAAGTCACTGAAATGTTATTGTGCAAATTGTGTTCGTACTGTGTGTGTGTCCTCACTGTCCATCACCTGAAGACGACTACGCCTGAGCCCATCCTCCCCTCTTAGTCTGACTCATCAAATATGCGATTGGTTTCCAACTGTTCAGCAGCCAGCCACAAACAAAGACCCTGAGAGGATGCTTACGAATACGTGCAAATATGTGCATATTATGTATGTAATAATTAATGTATGGTTGCAGCACTGTAGTGGATCATATAATAAAACCAATCTTGTCCTGCAGTGGTTGACTGTCTTCGACTTGGACTTTAACGAGCAGGACAGGCTTTACTCGTCGGCAAGTCTCTAATCCATTTTTCCTGGGAGACACTTAAAACCATTATGTAGTGCGCCCATATTCAGCACCCCCTGATATAACTGACACACAGGGAAAAAACACAACTTTTACCAAAGGCTCCTTCTGCATCAAGATGTTCACAGACAATAACAGCTGCGTACTTATCATCAGCTAGCAAGCAAGTCCTTGAAAGTAAAGTCAGGGAGCCGTCCCAGTCTGCCCGACGCACTGTTGTTCTAATAAGCACGCAGGAGACAGAAATGAACAGGTTTCACTGAGAACAAGAGAGAAGCAGCGACAGGCAGCCAAGTACAAATCTGTGATAACAAGAGCAAAGGGGACAAGTTGTACCTGCCTTTCAGATCCAGCCCATAGGATGCATTTATATCACGGACAGTCTGTTCATCACGCTGCTCATACTGCAGAGCTTATTTGTCAAAAAAAAAACAACAACCTGTATATATATGGCACATAAAACACTGAGCATGTGTAGGTGTGTAGGTATATCAATCCATGTACATCAAATCTGACAGCTCACTGCAATAGAAAAGCAACATCATCCTCTTTTTGAACGGTGATCTCGGTGTCACAACACTGACGTTATGCGTGATTTTAACCTTATTGAGAATGTTACGTTAAATCCTTGTGTACCTGATCCACTGACATGCGTAAGTCAAGCGGCGCAGTCATAGATAAGCCAAGCAGGAGAGCGGCTCGCTGAGTGATAGCCAGTGTTACGCAATATCAACACAGAAAACTGAGGAATGCGACTCGCGTCAGTGGACAAAAAACAGCCATCAGCGGGCGATGGATGCAGGCACAGTAAAAAAACACAAAAAAAACAGCTATGATGTGTCGGTCTCTTCTGGCTAATGCCGCTTGTAAACACAACGCCAGGGCTCGTACGTGTGACACATCCAAAGAGGCTCGACCGATGTCACCTACCGTCACATAGCTAGCTGTTCAGACAGTATGTGACTCAGTATTGTCCCCCAACAGATAAACAAAGTTCAAAAACAAGACACCTCCAATGCTGAGTTTCACTCACAGCGACAGTGGATAAAAACAAAAATGAGGGAGTGGCACTGCTCGCAACGATAGTTGCATAAAGCGGATTAGCAAGCTAACGTGGCTAGCTAACTCCTCTTTAGGTAAAGACAGCTTTTACCTTTATTCACAACAAACCTAACCAACGCACAACTGTGCTCGCTAGCCCTGCTCCTACTGCATCAATGCCGTTTGATGGTGTGTTACGTTAGCAATCAGAACAAAAGCATCCCTTGTACCCAACAAGGCAGGCTAAAATCTGCCGATGCGACAGACCATGCAAGTTGTGACAGCAACTTTTGGTTAGCTAGCGAATAGCTGCCAATCTAGCTGACTAGCTCGCAAGCTAACCAATGTTCCAACCAACCGCCACTGCAGGACAAATCTACCCATCGTTAGTTAGCAGAAAGCTAAAAGTTACCGAGCAACTCACCTGGTTATAATGAATCCACAGAGGCTGATGAGTGAGTATGCGCGGCTGATTAATCCAGTCACCCCGAACACGGTGGAGAAAAGTGTCTGACGCTAAATCACAGACGAGGCAGTGCAATCCGGTGCAATCAAAGTGTGAATTTGCTAGCTAATAAGTTAGCAATGCTAATACGCTCATCTAACTGCAATTGCCCGAACCCAATACAGACGGTCACGCTGAGTCTGGCTCAATTCTAGCGTTGTTTTTGCATCTACACGAGCTTGATCCGGGAGTAATTTATGTCATCGTGAGGAAAGCTAACCTGACTAACGACTGTCAAGCGTTAACTGTCACATACGAGCTGGCTGCTAACGTCAGGCAGCAGCGAGCAAAGTTTCTCTCCTCGACAGGCAGGCAGTTCCCTAAAAATGGCGGCGATGAGAATCACCTCCCTTCCACCATGAGAATCAGGGAGCAAATAAATCGCAAAGCATAACTGATACGAGACTACACGTGTGGCATCTGTGGAGAGTCTTCTAGCTGCATCCTACAGGAAAAAATATTGCCCCCTCCTTAATCTCAGGGTTTGGTGCTGCTGCAAGCACAGGTGTGTGTGTGTGTGTGTGTGTGTGTCTGTGGATGGAGACAGTTCTGCATACACAACAGTCCATGTTAGAGCAGGTGAATCATCATAACAAAGTATTGGACGTATCCTTCTTGCTGCTTTTCTTTGCGTGTTTGGTCATATGCACTTTTTGAGTCACTGAGCTCCCAGATTATTAGTTTCAGTCTTAATCTGATCTCTACTATAAATAGACCGTCGGTAATTTACAATGTTAAAAAAAAAACCAACCCATCTGTTTTCTTTATCCCAGAATAGCAGATCTACTCAGAGTGTCATGTAAGATGGTCCAAGTTCAACATTTGAGCTGGGACCACATTGTACAGCTCATCAGCCCCTGTTCTGTGGAAAAGAGTGGGGTTTTTTTTTACATCAAAACAAAAACACTTGACTACATCATATAGTTTAGCAGTTGAATTTGTGCACATGTAGTAGCCTGTGATGTGCAAGGACCTGATCAGAATCAGAACCACGTTTATTGCCAAGTAGGTTTGCACATATTTGCCTTTGTGTTGTGGTGCATAACAATCAAAATATACACACAATTAAGCAATCCTAAACAATCCTAAAAATATACATATTTACAATAATAAAATAGGTAAAATATATTTTAAGTGAGGTGAGCTCCTGCTTTTTTAAAATTTTAAATAGAAGAGAATGAATGTACAAAATATTTATTAGGAATGTGCAAATGTTCATATTGTAAACAGTATATGTATTGTGCAAGTATTACTATTATAACGAATAATAATTAGAATAACTTTAACAATAATAATAATACAAGCCATGTTAGTCCAAACGTGACATCTCAGAGGAAGGATTACAACTGTAGCTGTTATCTGCATTGAGAAAATATGGGCTGTAATGCGATGTGTGCATGGCAGCAGAGAGGTTAAAGATGGGCATTCCACAACAGGCTGCAGGCTGAGAGACCAATCAGCTTGCAGAACGGAGCTTGGAGGGCTTTGATTGGTTGCTCGGCATCCTTGTTGTCATGATGATGGGAGTCAGGTCCTGCCTGTGTGTGGTCTGTATCCAGGCACAGAAAGTATACTGAAGCAAATGATATGGATAGATAGGATGTAGAACTTTCTGTCCCTGACACACACACACACACACACACACACACACACACCCGTGCATGTATTATGTAAATACATGAACCCCCCTGAGTATCTCCATAGATATTGTGGTTTATTCAAACTAAGACAGAGCATATTTGTAATATGTGGTAAAGAAGCATCTCTGCAATTCAAGCTTTTTGAAGATGTACATTAACAAATAACTACTTGATATCTTGATATACAAGAGTGAGTTTTATCATGTAACAGCGAACATTATGAAATCTCCAGGCATTTGACTTATGCCATTGGAACTGAGTTCTCTTATTTTAAAAATATATACATACGTCAGGCTTATAGGTACAGAATATCAGGACTGAAGTCTTTTGAAACACGTATAGATGATGATCATTTTGTATAAACTCACATACATTTTTCACATATATTCCCATGATCGCTACAGTATGACCTGTTTCCTCATGGCTGTTTATTTCATCTGATATCCCCTGTGTTGAAGTGCTACACCCAGCACCCTCACAGTTTACTGGAAACTCTGGATTGGCTCCTCACTTACATCACCTCCACCTGTCACCTTCAGTTACCAGTGATTCAGATACATCTACTTTGATGTAGATCATGTTACATGCTTTTTGTACTTCATAATTTCATCTGGATTTATTAATGGGCTCCATAAAATTTTATTTTGGCAACATTTTGCATGTATACACTTAATCAATTAGTCATTTCTCACTACTATTCTCACTACTGTCCACATTTCTGTTATAATCCAATCTTTAATTTTGTGATTTAAATGTACATAAAAAGCATGAAACGATGAATCTCCACATCATGTTCATACCTATGCATATCCGATTAAAACATTTTGATGTCACAGTAGGAAATTTATATTAGTAATAAAGTAGTATCAGGTGTAAATAACATTACTCACATATATTTAGCTGTTTCAGGTTCCTTGGATTTGTGCACAATCTGTCACACCTCACTGGGACACTTGAATTATCATTAATGTTATTAGTAACACCTGCCCTTTTCCTATGCCCTTTACCATGACAAGACTGAGAAAGTCAGCAGTGAAAAAGGCCACTTGCTACAATATCACGTTCTTCATTTGCACATTAATGAGGTAAGACGATGCCTTTAAAACATTTTTAATGATAGACAATGAAAAAGTAATTTGTGTAAAGTTGATTATGTATTTACTACATTTGCCCTAACACTAAAACACTGCAGCAGAACCACATAACAGTAGATTGCACTGAAGCTAAAAAAAAGAAATAAAAACCTCAATAATAAACCTGTCTGACAGTTTACACAAATAAAGAGCATCAATTGCTGGTGGGATTTATATGAGCTGAGCTGAAAAGGTACAGAACAAATAGAGAGTAGCCACATCTACGTACAGTATTCATTTAAATCCATATGTTGGTGAACGGTGATTGATGAGTGGTGTATATGACTTAACATATGACTATATTAAGCATCCAGTTGTTTAAAGTGTACACAGAAACATACACTTATGCACACATCCACTTCTACATAACTCAGAATCTCCTGAAACTACCACAAAGCAAGCAAACACAAACAAATACTAACTATGTATGAAATGTTTGTTGACAATGTGTCCATAAGGTGTTGCTTGAGCTCAAGTTAATTTTACAGGCTGGAAATTGTGATGTTATATTACATAGATTGTATTTTAAAGAAAGAAATGTGAATATGTGACCTTGGAAAAAAAAATAAACTTTTAAGAAGTAAACAGGTATTATTAAAATAATAATATTACGGTAAAAGGTAAACTGCTGTGGTAGTGTGAACCAAAAAGCACAGAAAGACTGATATGCAAGTGTAAAGTTGAATAGAAAATAAAATAAATCATTCACCTGTGGAAATTGACAATACAAAGTATCTGCAAAACCATGCAACAACACGGCTGTCCAAAGGTAGAACTGAATCAAATAGTATCTGCAAAATTTTGTGTAAAATTATTTCATGTGACAGATGGATGGAATTTCACCAATAAGACAACAATCCCATAATGATTAGTCAATGTAGTATAATGTCCTGAAACAGAAAACCTATGTATTGTTACATTGCTCAAAAACAGAAATCAATAATTATTTGCTAATACTATTAATAACACTACAATATTTGTACCCAGATTTAATGTTGGATGTCCTCAGAAAATTATGGTTCATGTTGTTATTGGGAAAACCTGGCAGATACTATAAACAAGAGTCGACAAAATATGAGAAATGGCCTCCAGGATGGAAAGAAAACCTTTTATGCACAAGCTTGAAAACAAGTAAAACAAAAAAATCAACAGAAAAATAATCAATAACCTATGTTTAGGTTTTGATTTTTTTGAAAACAATTTCTTACAATATCCAAACTTAATGTTGGTATCAAGCTGGAGGAGCTAAACAAGTAACAGGTATCAGGCACTTCCTAGGTTTTCAGGAAATGCCTGCATATGATTCACTGGAGGCGCTGATGTTGCACAAGGGCTCTTGGTATCCCTCATTCAATCAGCCACTACTGACACTGATCCTCCAGCTGTGCTTCTCTCTGCTTACCGTTCTCTGCTATAGAGGCCACAGCAGTCTGTAAGACTGGGCCCTCAGAGAAGTGTGGAAGTACCAGTTGTGGCATTCACTATAGCCATCTTTAATCAATCAATCAATTAGATGACCATAAACACTGTCCCTCTCTCTGGCTCATTCTATCATCAGCCTCAAATTTTAATACTGCTTGCAGAGTACACTCACTAACTAGGCGCAGAGGCTCAAGACTGGACCAGACTACTAATCAAAATCATTCCATGTTTACTAACTCCATCCTTCCTACCTCCCTTTCAGTCCAGCCTTCCTGAGACTTAATAAGTCTCACTCTCTCTTTCTTGGGAAGCTCACTGATCTTAACACACACATTCACACACACTGCATTACAAAGGGGGGGTTGGGAAAGCTCATTGAAACCACCCTACTTTCACCACTTCTGGTCGTATTTCATAAGAAATGGTTCTTCGCTTTCTTTATCATTTCCTCTCCCCCGTTTTCTCCTTCTCTTCTTCTTCCTCTGCTTAAGTGTGTCTTCTCTCCTGGCTGAGTGGCAAGCAGGCTTCAGTAGTTGGGTTCCTTTGATTTCAGCTTACCCTGGTTCAGCCCACTTTGGCCCAGCTGAGGAAAGCAGGGATGTCTCGGACTGGGACATTGCGTGTCAAGGCTTTGACACGCAGGTTACGGTCATCTGTAAGCAGTACAACCTCTCTTTGCAGCCTCACTGTCCCATCTGTGTGTGTGAGGGAGGAGAAGTCAAAAAGGAGTTAGAGGTTAACTCAGAAGACTCCATTCACACCAAATTATGAAAAATAAATATGTATTGCATGTTTGTATGACAGAATCAGTTACATACTTCTCTGTTCAGGCATGAAATCTTTTGCCTTGTCTTTGCAATAGTGGAGACAACAGGCCAGGATCACATCATCATTGTTACCCTGAGAAAGAATGTTTAAAAAATCTGATAAAAATGACAATGTTCTCTTAGTTGTTTTCAACTTCAGTTAGCTATTGCTACTCAGCAGAAGAAACACTTCCACTGCACAATTTGAAACCAACTTACACAAAGCTAATGAAATAAAAGAAAAATGGAACAAATACAACAAGTAAAAATGAAACAAACTCACCTGTTGTCCAGAAGTGTCTTCACTGCGGAAGGCAATAGACTCTAGCTGATTTCCCCGGCTTGTAAGGGCTCTGAGGCACGGTTCTCTGGAGTCGAATCCTTTCTCTAAAAAAGCCACTGCCAAACGGGCCTTCTCCTGCACCGCCCGCACATGAGCCGCACTAACATTGTAGTTGCCACCAAAGTTGTCCTGGCCTTTAGCCAAGCCATCTAACTCTGTAATCACTGAGAAAGAACACACACTACATTAGAGATTTTCTGTTTTACACCAGGCACACACAAACCGCTAACTAGAGACTTTGATCTTTGGGCATGACAATATATTAAATTAATTTGATTAAACACAATTTTTGTTTTGCATGATTTGTGAAAATAAAGTCATGAACGTAGATGATAGCTGGTTATATGAACTGATTCTATCCTGTTCTGTCTGTCCCTATCTGCTGGTTAGCTAATGTTAGCTAGCTAGTTGTCTGCAGTTAACAGGCTGGTGTCTTGTCAAAACACAAACAAAATTAGCAGATGAATTGCTATCAACTTGCTTGAAGTATCTGGTACTGACAGTACAGAGTTTGTCGACTAACCTATGATTATTTTTATTTTTACACAGCCTTTGCAGATGATATGAGTCTTTTTTGATTTAAAGTCATAAGTCCTAAAGTTTGAAAAAATTAATTAAGATGTAGATTTTTGACTACATCATCAAGCCCTTATAGATCATTTTATTTTTTTTCTATTTCTTCCTTCAATTGTATATTTTGTCTTTCACTCTTACCGATGAGAGGTACAACTATTATGTACGTTCCACATTGAAGGAGCTTCTTCAGTCCCGCCAAATGATCAATGAATCCATTAGTATCTGGTACCAAAAAGAGAGGCCTCACTTCCAGCTCCAACTGCCAACCTGTATGCAGGACCGCCTGAAACACACACACACACAGACACTTTAAATTCAATTGTACCATGACATAGTATGACTGTATGCACCTGCCCTATTTATTTGATTCTTAATGTACTATCTTTAGACACAAGCATGACCAGAAAGAAAAACAAATTTTCCTGAATCACCTGAAATATTTCACGCAACGCAGGACCTGAACATTTCACCACTCAATTCAAAAGAATTTAATATAATAATCCTGCGTTATTATGCATTATGAATTAAATCTATGAAATCCTTTTGGCGAAAATTAATTAACAAGTAAAGCAGGTGATTTTGATCCAACTAATTTATTTTTGATCACTATCTTTTTATGATTATTATGGGTATGTCTTACCCATAAATTGTGAGACATACAGCCCAGTATAATCTATTTTAAACACTGTTATCATTTATCCTGATTATAGTATTTATTGTATATATATGCCTGTTTTACCTGTATTTTATCCCTGCGCTTCTGCTGCTGTGCAAGTTTGTTGGTGAGAGCGTGGCGTCGCGCCTTCAGCTGTTTGATATCATTCTCATCGTCTCCTGCCTCCTCGACATCCTCCTCTCCTTCTGATGCGGAGAGCGATGACTCTGCCTCGACGATGACATCATCAGCCTGTAAAACGGACACAGACAAGGGTAATACACATTATCAAAGAATTGGATTCCTCTATTTTAACAGCCTCTGCTAAACTGCAATGAACAACAAGTTTTTACATCATTTTGAGTCAATCAAATTTGGAAAGAAACAAGTGCAAGAACATATGAAAATAACAGAAGGAACTAAGTGGAGAGCAAATGTTATTAGGAAGAAAGCAGTAGAAATATCCTCACCTCTTTCTCTGTTAGAGAATCCTGCCTGCTCCTTGTATCCATTGAGTCGTTTGATGGAGAAGTTGCCACAGAGATGTATTTGCCTCCCTTGAATGCCAGCAGAGGTTCTTCCTGTCCACACAAAGCCTCCAGAAAGTACTTTAGCACTGTCACTCTCTTACAATCTGCTGCTATTGCCTGAGCAAAGAGGATGTGTGCATGAGACCACGAAGAAGACCATTAGGAGAACATGTAGTGTACAGTATAATTCAACACATAGTGATAGAAGAGTCATTCTAGAGGAGAACAAGCACGGCTGTATC
The DNA here is from genome assembly GCA_036937835.1 of Pampus argenteus. Lineage (NCBI taxonomy): Eukaryota > Metazoa > Chordata > Actinopteri > Scombriformes > Stromateidae > Pampus > Pampus argenteus. Next base: position 10,439,895 of record CM072874.1, read on the forward strand.
TTTTTACTTTCCGCTCACCATGTCAGTGTGTTTGTCTATGTAACAAGGCTCCTGGGGTGCAGCCAGCAGTGGCACAAAGCCAGCCAGCAATCTGTCCTCCTTCAACTGCAGTACAGTCAATTCCTCATCTCCCTCGACTTCATCACTGTCAACTTTGTACAGTGGCACCTCCTCATGGTCCACACGTGCCAGGACGTTACATAGGTCAGCCAGGCACTGCCAAACGTCAGGGCTGCAACTGTTAAGAGATGATAAGTCACAAATGATGATGAGGCTCGAGAATTTTAAAGAGCTACTGTCTAAAGAGTGTGTAGTTTGAATGAAAGCATCAGTAGACACCGTGAGCAGGATCATCAGATAGTAATTCAAAGTACTCACTCGATACTGCAGGGTGGTGGGTTCCACTGGTCTGGTTGTCCCAACATCCAGTCAGACCAGACTTTGATGCTTGGGAGTAGTTCTCTAAGGTCCAATGGGAAGGCAGAGACCTTCACCATACCCTCCAGCTTTTCTCCCTTACCCTCCTCCTCTCCATCTTCCATTGGTACTAGTTCTAAAATAGAGAGAAAGTGTTTTTAAACTTTACAGTTGATTGTAATAAATGTCCATGCAATGTGCTTATCAAACAAAAGCAACTGAAACGTCTGTTAGTGGACAGTGGAAAACAAATTAGATAAAAACCAACAACTCAAGAAAAATGCTGTTGATATGTGTATCCATATACGTGTTGACCTCACTGTGTGTGTATGTGTGTATACCTGCAGGAATATCTCTGAGTAGCTCTGTGCAGCGCTGCACCAATAGTGCAAACAATCCAAGACCCAGGGCGCTGCTTTGCTCTTGTAACACAGACCTCACTTCTCCTTCTTCACCTGACGAAAAGAGACAAGAATCTGAAACAGAACTTCAACATTGTTCTTTGGAACAATATTACCAGTGACTTGTGTGACCCAACTTCAAACAAGCAAACAAATTAACACATTTTTCTTTTAATAAAGTGTTATAAACCATATTTTGCAACAATGAAATCCAATCTCCTGCATAAAAACAAAATATGGTCTTTATCAGTCACGCATTTGCATAAATTTAACAGATTTGAAGCAGGATTTGTCATTTAATGGTGTGTGTGTGTGTGCGTGCGCAGCACTACCTCTGCTGTGGGCATTGTGTATAGTGAACATGTTGATGGTGATGATCTGCAGCATGTGTGTGCTGCCTAGAAGAGATGGACCATGCTGGAGCAGTGTCCTGAACTCCCGCAGAACACGGCTTGCTACTCCAGGGAAGGATTCCATGCTGCACAGTAAAGACAGACATATTCATAAAAACAGACACAAAGGCACATTATTTTTTTCATATTATATTCATTTTCAGTCCTTCAAACTCATTTCCATCCTTGAAGTAAGAGTTTGAATACATAAAACAGAATATATAACTCACCCCACTTTAGTAAAGAGCTTTCCATGTGCATGCAGGAAACTCAGAATGAATCTCTTATTCAGCTGGAGAAAAGGAAGAAGGCCGAGAGAACAAAAGAAAAGAGTTACTAATCTTTGGGCAACAATTACTATGACATCATGCACCTGAGATTTTGAATAGGGGAACAAGGAGGATAGCAGGAAATGGACTGAAAGGCTACAGAAGCTGGCCAAGCAGATACAGATGGTACAAAATAAATCACTTCCATCAGGAGACACTGATAACTAGTGAGCAGAGGCAAAGCACATTGTACAATGAAATAGATTTGTTAAAATTTAGAGAAAGTAAAATGCTACGTCTCGCAGCTGGACTAGAAATGCCTCAATGTCCAAATACTTCACATATGTGCCTGAGAAAAAACCTGAATCACTTAAAGCAAAACAGGAACAAACCAAAATGAGCACAGGCAAACAACAAAAGGGGTGGAATAAAAAGAAGGTTAAAAACATCTATAAACATAGAAATAAAACAGATATGAAGGCCTGGGAAATATTGAACAAGTGAAAATGAAATGACAAAAGGAATAAATAATAAAATAAAACTTAAACTATAAAACAGTGTGGGAGACAACTGCAAGCATTATTTCCTCAAGGTCCTTGTTTATTCAAAGCAATAATATCAAAAATACTGACTGCATTAATTGCCTGCATACATATAAAAGGTATAGTGACGCATGGGACTGAGTGTGTGTGTGTGTGTGTGAGATAAAGAAAAAGGATCTTACGTCACTAGCACTGAGACTGCTCAGCTCTCTATCCTGTTCAGAATCTCTGCTGGACTCACTAACTCCTCTCTGTGAGGATGGGGTTCTTGCTTGTCCACTGGGGCGAACCCAAATCTCCATACGTGCTCCTTCCTCCCCTCTTCCTCTTCCCCTTACTGCTGGACCCCTGGAGCCTCCTTCATGCTCCTGTCTCCTCCGTCGCTCCAGCTGCTCTGTCTGAAAGAACAAATCAAAGTTTGTTATTGTTAAATTATTACTTTAACACACCATTTCATTATATTCATCTTTATACAATACATATCAATATTTATATAAAAATCAAGAACAGCAATAAACTCAGTAAGATGTTCTGTGTCTTGGACAGCCAGGAAATGCAGTGTAAGATATTAACTTAAATAACATTAATAATATTAACTATTCATGTAGCCCTATTACAAACACAGTTCAGTTCTCATTAACCTTTCGAGATTATATCTGTCAAAACACTTCAGTTCCAACCAATAATTGATGTCCCTTAACATCACTGTTAACAATTATTTCAAGGAATGTGTCTGAGCCAAGACTGTGCGTCTATGTTAGAATTGAGGCGACGTCAGAAGCTATTGTTACAAGTGAAGGTCAATCGTCTGGCAAAACTTGACGACCAAAGTGTGTCTCTGACCTTGCGCTTAGCTTCCTCAAACAGAGTCATCAGGCTTTCTTTTGCTGTCAGGATGGGGTTAGAGGCTGCCAAACTGCGCATATAATAATACACAGCATCCAATTTCCGCTTCTGTAAGTGAAAGAAACAGCAAGAGAGTAAGAAGGAATTATCCTCAAAACAGAGCGTACAGACAATCCGAAACATAATCGATTTTTTTCATTAATCCCAAGGACAATGCTGGGACAATTAAATCAGTCAGATTTCATCAACTAAATAACCAACGTATCACTTACAGTATAGACTGCCAGCAAGGCCAACTGGTTATAAGGTCGTCCATTTTTGGGGGCAATCTGCTGGGCTTTCAGGTACCAACTGAGAAAAAAAGGGAAACATGTCATAAGATACTATCAAAGAAACTTTGTGGAATATTTAATTTTCAGCTTATTGTTTCTTTTCATCTTATTATATAATTCTCATTTGATACAGCTAGAAGGGAACTGTCTCTATTATGGTACACAGTTTCATGCCTTTCACGGGTACCATCTCAGGAATGAAAAACAATACATTTGACAGTGGTAGCATCCTGACTTTCACAGTACAAAGAGAACGCTCAAAAAAACAGCCTACCTGCGGGCCTTGCCATAGTTGGCAGAGTCACTGGCTTGCTCCCGGTAGCGTGCTATATCTCCTTGACAAATCATACAGCGCTGAGCACTGATGAGTGCATACTTTACCTGAGGAAGGCAAAAACACAAGAAAAAAAATTCACTATGTACAAAGTAGCATGCCAGCATCTGTGTGTGTTCTGTTTTGCCTTCCAATTCAGGGTCAATTTTAAGATACAAAATTATTGCATCTCTTGCTAGTCTTGAGCACACAGTAAGTGACTATAATGTATATGCACATGCATAAACACACTCGGACAGAATGGAGCACAGCCGTACCGTTTTGCGTAATGGCCGAGCCCTGATAGCCATGCCGTCCATGTAATCTTCTAGCTTAAACTGGTACACTGTCTGCAGCTTCTGAAGCAGTGCATCAAAGAATAATGCTCCCTGTAAAACACAGACAATGATTTCAATGGACAACAGAAGTTATAGTGAAGAAACAAATTTAACAGAATGTATCCATGTTTGGTGAAATCCTTCCCAAATTTCTCACAAATTCCTTACCTCATCAAGCAGTGTGAGCAGCATGTTCCTGATATGAGGGGTGTTGTCAAAAGTGGGGTCTTTGAGTAGCTGCCGGAAGCGTTCTATCACTTGGTAGAAGACATGCTTCCACAAAGCCTGATCCACGTTCTGAGAGTCTGACAGTTCAATGTCTGTCAGGATGACCTGCTCATATATCCCCAAAAGGTCCGCTCTTGAGAAATTAAAATGAAAAAAAAAAGAAGTTATTTTTAGACTTTTCTATCTATTTTCTATCTATTCGATCTATTTTTTCTCTGTCACACATCTTTTTCTCCAAATCCTCACCTGAGCTGAGCCATGCGATCCAGTCCATCAGCACTCACTCTATCCCTGGACAGCAGATTACTGAGCTGGAGCTCTTGGGCATCTGCAGCCCTCAGCAGCCTCCCAAGCTCCCCTCTTGCTTGTTGCTCCACTTCTTCAAATGGCAAACCACCTCCTGCACCTTGCTGGGAATAACCTGCTCCCCTATAACTCGCACAGAATTGTCCCACAGCAGGACCCGGGTACACACCGTTAGGGGGAGCTAATGGGTAGGGTCCTATGTGATAAGGATATGGGTAGCGCTGGCTGGTGGTGGTGCTGGGATTATGTGGATTAGTGGTGGCCATGGGGTAGCAGTAGGGGTTGTCAGAGTTTTGGAACTTGTAGTAGGCCATGGCAGCAACCTGCTGGGATCGGAGATGCTCACCTTGTGGGACCGGAGGACTGCCTGATACCTCATCATCAGTGTCCAGAAAGTGAAGCTGTCCATATCCAGCACCTGACTGAAGATATATAGGCTGTTGGAGAGATGAATGCTGTGAGGACTGGGCACGGGTAAGAGCAGGTTTCTGGTCAGGGTTATTTGGATCCCAAAGTCGTCTCACTCCTCCACCCCTGCCTCCTCTGCTCCTGCAAGCTGCTCCTCCTCTAATTCCACCAAAAAGCCTTTGCCCAACCTCAGGTGAATTAGAGATGTCAGTGCGGGCTGGAAGCACCAGGATACCCCCACCTCTGCCCCGAGGAACCAAGCCTTGCTTGCGATGTTGTGTATCTCCACTATGCAACAAGGGAACTGCCTGTTTCTCAAGAGTAACCCTTAGGATTCCACGGCCTCCACATTTGCTTCCCTTTGGTCTGTTCCTTTCTTCCCCCCACCTCTCAGCAATCAGCTCTTCCTCCCCACCGCTTCTTCTCCTCCTTCTGTCCTCTGCTATGTCACTCATCTCACTTTCTTCTAGTGATTCTGTAGAGGATTCCCCGTTGGTTGTCCAGCTCTGTAAATGACTCCTTCGTCCCTCTCTACTACTAGCCATCCCCTCTTTGTTATTGTGCCTGGGCTCCAAGCGTGACCATTTGGAGGCCTCTACATTCATCCCTAGCCCAGGACCGTCCAGGCTGGTCACACTGCTGGCTGAGCTACTGCTGTAGGTTCGATTCCGTGAGCGTCGAATATCTGATTTGGAATAGCGCTTTGAGGATGGTGTTGTGATGTTTGCATTGGATTTGTTTCTATCACGTCTTTCTACAGCCCTGTCTATGTTTCTTTCTGTCTTAGCATCTTTGTCAGCATCTCTGGACGTGTTGTTATTGTTGTCCCCTCTTCTGCGATTCTCTCCTCCTTTGCTTTGATGTGTCTCTCCTGTCTTGTCTGGTTTGTTATCCCGATCGGCCTCTGCTGCTCTCCTGTCTCTTTCCTTCTCAGCTTTTCCCCCGTCACTCCTTCCTCCACCAGTTACTTCATTGCCTCCTCTTCTGGAATCCTGATTTCTCTCTTTTTCCTTCTCCCCTCTTCTCCTGCGATTTCCCTTTTCCCTCTTTCTCTCTACCATTTCTTCCTCGTCTTTTGTTCCACCCCCTTGGCCTTTCCTCCCCTTATCAGTTGTTTCCCCTCTCCTGCAACTTGCCTCTTTTCCATCCTGGCCTTCAGCTCCACCTTTGCCCTTTTCTTTAACATTGAGTTTTTCTACTCTGCTAGTGAGTTTCTCCACTGCAGCATCCAAGGGTAATGGAGGTTTTTCCACATCTTGGCCTCCTTGCTTTCTGTTTATCTCACTAGATTTTGCCAACTTTACACTTTCCTGAATGCCTTTTACATCTTTGTCTTTCCCTCCCTGCTTCTGAATACATATTTTTGGTTTCTTCTCCCTTTCCTCTGCAATACACTGGGATTTTGGATCGATTTTCTGGTCAACCTTCTTTGGTGGAGGCTTATCCTGCTCTTTTCCAACTCCACAGTCCTTTCCCTGGATGCTCCTCCGACTCCCTGGTTGATAAAATTCTCTGTCTGGTTTGCGGGCTTTCTTTGTCGGCTTAGCAGGTCCAGAAGGTTCCTGATGTTCACTGTCATTGTTAACAAAGTCCTTATCCTGATTTAATTCTGTTTTAGCATGTGCTTGGGTATCCTTTCTACAGTTATGTGTGTTACTACCATCACCTCTGATTCTGTCGTCATCCTTTTTGTTGGTACTCATTACACCGGCTGTGCACCCGTGTCTCTCCAAAACTGTATCAGAGACACTCTTATTGTCTTCCTTTGATTTTGATGTTTGGTCATGGTCATGTGAATCAGAGTCCAGGGGAACATGATCTTCACTTTGACCAGTTTCTCCCTCCTCACTGTCACGGTGACGCCGCCCCTGTCCAGGGACTGGATGGTAGCGCTGCAGATCGGGACGCTTTACTTCGCGCTTCTTGTGCTGCTTGTGTACGTGATGCTCTTCTGCTGAAAGAAATGACGCACAAAGAAAAAAGAAATTGTGATGTTAGTTGAGTAAGATAATTATAAACACAATAAATTGAAGCATGTGAATAAAAAGATGAGGATGACACTTTCTGAATTTCTCCTTGTTAACAAACCCAAAGACAAGTCAGATCCAACAATTTCTTATTATTCCGTGTTATCCTGCACACCCTAATTAGTGGACAAAAAACAGCAACTATTTTGTTTATCTATTTTATCTATTTAGAAAAAAGAGCAAAGATTCTCAAATACATGTATTATAATTCTAATTAATGTTTTCCGGTCTCTTTAGTCTTCATAAATAATAAACTAATCTGCGTATTGTTCACTGTTGGTCTCGACAAAACAATATATTTGCGGGCGTCGCCATAAGCTTTGTGAAACAGTGATGGACATTTTATAGATCAAATGACTAATCGATAAAATAATGAACAGATTATTCGATAATAAAAACAATCGTTATTTGCGTCACTAGTAGGATAACTTTAATTGTGTTGCTCCTGTTTGAAATGGAGTCACATGAGATGCCAATATGACGTTCACACATTTACACGCTGACTACATTTACACTACCCATTAAAAATGGTTCATAATAATTACCCATAATAAAGTTGTCCGTTGACAGCGTCTTTCAAACAACAAATCTTAACTGTTACAGCAGTTGTCAGCGCAGCGACGGTGGCGTTGTGAAAAGTACAAATGATCCACTGCATTAGAAAATAAACCTGCAATAGCCACAACACGAGAAACTGTTTTGACTAACTTTGATACGTTATACTTCGATAAAAAGGTTTCAAATAATTTTGTGTTTGTAACATTGATGGTTAACTGCTGCTCTAATGTTTAGCGATGTTTAAGAGTTGAGCTCATCGGTCATAACATTATTTAACATTACATCCACATATAAACGACATGTCTACAACTAATGTAGTCAAAATACTTAAAGTAAGTAAAAGAAACAGTCCAATGGATTTGAAAATAACTGTGTTAAAAGGCAACGGTCGCAGAGAAATTATCTGGTGTCGTTTTGTTTGAAGGGGGCGTTTAAAACGGACCGCGCGGGACCAGAGAATGGACAGCTAGCTAACAACATTAGCTTGTTACAAACTTAGCAACTCCGTAAGCTACTTTGAGATAACTTGAAATTATTCTTCGCTTGAATTTACCTACTTTTTCACAACTGTATTACTTCCAAATATCTGTCTGACTTCCTCTCACCTTTCTGACAGTCGGTAATATTGACTGAATTCGACGCTTCAGCTCGGAGTTCCGCAGCTGAGATTCGCACTCTGTCCAGTTCATTCGCCATCTTTGCTTTCACAAAACAAACACAACAAGTATGGTGGCCTAGCAGGATCAAACATATTCGCCAAGTGACGTTGCAGCACAGGCAGCCGGGTAATGTAGTACGGCCCTCTTCAAATTTAGATTAGGCTATTTACATTTAGATTATTTGCTTATTAAGTAAAAATAGAACTATTTACTACAAACACTGTAACTTTGGAAGATATTCACTTTATTTGATATCTAAAGCCTTTATCTTCAGATAAACTTTTTAATACATTTGTGTTGTTCTAATGGTCAGTATGAGCAGTCAGGAATATTTACTGCCAGTAAAACCTGTTTCAGTGTTCAGTTGGGCACCTGACTGACTTGAAAAACTTGTCAAACCCTTTAAGTAAAGTAGCCAACAGAATTATTATCAGCAAAATGTACTTTCAGTAGGCAATTAAGATAAAAAATGAAAATTATACACTATTTTTTACTGTAGCACCCTTATTGACATTTGTATTAGAACCATGGTTACTTGTAAAAATGGTCTTCTTACTCTTCAATACTATCAAATTTTTTGCACATTTTTCCGCCACAGATAAACAACTTTTATGTCATTCCTTAACATGAAGTTATGTAATTCTTACATAGGCTTTGACCTAAATATGAGGCTTGGGGGAAGGGGGCTTAAAGGTCTCCACATTATATAAAGAAACAGACATATACCCTACATACATACACATTGTGCTCAGTTTCATACAATATCCACTAGATGTCATGATTGATCATTTATTCTCATTTTTAGCCCAACCGTTTAGATTGGGACAACAGCAAACTTTGTCCCACCTCTTTTATTTTCCATCCATTTATATTAATGAAGTGCAAAAACTCCCTCTTATCCTCTCTCTCTCCTGCTTTCTACTCATGACTTTCGTGTCATCTGACAAATTGCATGAGGAGGTGTGGAGTGGAACTGTGAAACTGCTTGAAACAAATGACTGAAGCGCACACTGAATAACTGGGTAGTGTGTGTTTGTCTGTGTTTGTGTGTATGTATGCGTGTGCATCTGTGTGGCTGATGCGAGAGTAAACAGCTTCATTTCCCTAGCAACACCAAATTAAAGGGCCAGAGTCTCTTGTCTTTCCTATAAATCTCCCACACGTGATTCTTCACACTCTTCTTCACCCAAAGCCAAACCTCCTCTTTTTCCTTCATCATGTTGCTAAATTATTCATTCAAGGTGCTTGGCTCATTTCTTTGGCATAGTAATCAGGAACGTCCACACATACTTGTGTGTGTATGTGTAGATTATACTTCTCATAGTATTATAAGTCACTTTCATTTAATTTAGCTAGTATAGTATACCCCCAAAACATACATAAAGCAGATAGGCAATGGAGATAAGGATTGGACAATTTTACATATTTAATTAATTAATTAATCAATTAATAAAGTGTTTTAAAATTGCACATGATTTGTTTTTACTTTTTATGGTATGTAGTTGTCAATTACTGTGTCTTATTAATGCATTTAATATTTTATGTAAAGCACATAAAAGGCAATGTTATATTAAGATGATGTTGATGATGATTATTATTATCTATCATTATCATTTTTATTTCATTTCATTTTGTTGGTACAATTATTTTGATCACAGCACTGTTTTGATTAAGTGCAAGCAGTTGTCTCTTGATGAAGCTGTGGCACACCAGGGGTTGTAGATTGTTTCGTGTCTGCAGTGTAAGGGGGGGGGGTCTGCCGGAAGTGGTGGGCGTGTGTCTCCCTGTGTGTGTCTGTGCTTGTGTTCCTCTATATGTACCTGTGTGTGTGTGTGTGTGTGTGTGTGTGTGTGTGTGTGCAGAGTTTTGATTGTCAGTGCTGCACCACAGTGCAGGTGGAGCAATGCAGGATGATAAGAGACACAGACGGACAGAGAGGGGGAGGCTAGAAGGCAGTGAGGAGGGAAGAATGGAGAAAGAGAGAGGCAGAAACAGAGGTGAGGATGCATGATGCAGGATGAGAGGAAAGAACAGGAGAAGGAGAGACTGTGAATACTGATTAGAAAAGCGGGGGAAGCTGGGAGTTTTTGCAGGTGAATTTCTAACACCAGGGGGTTTCTCCAGCCCAATCACATGTCGATCTCTACTGCCTCCATCTCATTCTCTCTCTCTCTCCTTTTGTCTTCCTGTCTATCTCACTCTCTCTCCCCACTGGGACACTGCGAGGTGGGAGGATATGACTTTTAGAGATGACTTGAGTGGAGGAGGAGGAGAAGGAGGAGGACAGATGGGGGAATACAGTCAGCAGAGAAAGGTGGAGACAAGAGTGGGACATTGAAGCAAAGGATGGAGCAGAGTGAAAATTATAAGATTAAAAAAAAGGTAACAAATAAAAGAGAAGGAAAACGTCAAGGAGATGAAAGTGAGACGAGTGGAATGAGATCCATATCTTGAGTAGTGAGAGACAGAAATAAAAGAAGGCATATGTGTAGGAGAGACAGACAGAAAGACAGAGAAAGAGAGACTGGAGCCAGAGGCTTGTGTGACGCATATTTGCTGGCACTAGATGTTTGGAGTGTATCCATTTCAACTGGTTCGAATGTATAATTCACAAAAAGAGATATGAGATTGACAGGGGAGGAATGAGTGAAAAGACAAATATGAGCTACATGGAGTACATGGAGTGATGCGTCAACGCAGAGGAGCCAAACAGAAAATAGAGAATATTAAAGAGACGTCCAAGACAGTACCACACTGCATTTCATGACTCCATCCAATGAAAATTTTATTAAAGACGTTAGTCAAAGACATTTCATACATGCACAAACAACACCATCTGTTAACCCCATATTATACAGTTTATCCCCTTTTCCCAATAAACAGTTTCATCTTATTTAAAGGATAGGTTCATACTGACCATTGAAACATCCCTTCCAGGTGTGTTTTTAAATGTAAGAGATGGGGGACAAGATCCGCAGTCTTTGTTTTAAGCAAAAACGTATTTGAAAGTTTATCCAAAGTTAATATGAGGCTTCAGCCATGTGGGCTAGTCAAATGAAATGGATATCTTCTACAGTTACAATCATTTTGGTAAGAAAGCTAGCTATTATCTTAAAATAAAGTATTAAAAACATTTTTGCACAAGGAGGAGGACTTTGGATCTATCTCTTTGGATTATATGTTATATTATTTATTATTATATTGAAAGTACACCATGAAGGTATCTCTTAATAGTCAGTATGAACAGGAGGAATGATTACAGCAAGAAAAACATGTTTCAGTGTTCATTTTGGGCACCTGACAAACGTGAAAAATTGTTAACCTATACCTTTATATCATTTAGTTATTATATTATCAAAGGCTGTATATATTCTGTGTTAACTTGCTTTAACAAATAGAAATACCGGTAATCAAGTTGTTTTGTTCCTAAGAACTGGAAAGCAATATTAATACCAGTGCATTGTGAAAAACACTACATGAAAACTGATTGCATAGCGTGAATTTGTGGTGTTCACCAGCAGGTCAATGAGTTCAAGGGCGTTACTTGATTTTGTGTCGTACACTGAAACGCCTTAATTTTAATTTGGCATGTCACAATATCATGACATAGCTTGACACGTAGATATACACACATACTGTAGATATACATATATATATATATATATATATATATATATATATGAATATACATTCCTTGTGATACACACTGAAAATTCTATTGATCCCCATGTTAAACAATCAAATGCACTCACTGACTGGCTCTCACACTGAAACCACCCCCCCTCCACACCAACACATGCGCACATACACAAATGACTGCCCACGCTTGCACACACACACACACACACACACAGCTGGCATTGTACGTTAATTACATTCAGCATACGACTTTGGCACAATGTTGTGAAGTTTTGTGTGAGTCAGTGTTGGAGACAGCATATGACTTTACACAAGGACAGCCCATCTATGTACACTTTGCCACAGATGCTCAGTAAAATGTAATGAAATGACTGGAATAATCTTGTCATGCCATCTCAAATACGTCAATTTAGCTGGAGGCATTTAGTTGGAGTTGGTGGCTGAAGAACACATGTCACTGAGAAACTAAATGCTCCGATACACACATAGAATAACACAGAGACAGCAGAGGGGATGACGCGGGGGTGAGAGGGGTTTCACTAATAAACACCCACTCTTTCCAAACCTCCATTTCACTCCGACACACCCACCCACCACCACCACCATCACCACGCCACACACTCTCATCCTCCCCAGCTCTTTTTTGACAGAATCCTCATTACGGGCACGTTTGGCAGTCTTCCTCCTCCTCCACCTCCTCTTCCTCCTCCTCCACCTCCTCCTCCTCCTCCTCCTCCTCATCACTCCTCTCCCCCTCTCTATCTTTTTCATTTGCTCATTCTCTCTTCCCTTGCTCATTGCGCTCGAGCCAGCTTGGCAATCAAAGGGAGAGAAAACACAAATGAGAGCAGAGGGGAGGGGAGCGGAGGAGAGGCGAGGAGAGGGGGGCTCATTGGGATTTCAGTATGAGTCAGAATGGGAGAAGGGGAGGTGGGAAGGTAAGGTAGGCGGTTGTGAGGAGAGAGAGAAGAGTGTATGGGAAGGGATGAGTTTTTTCTTTCTCTCTTATCTGACTGCATTCTCTGTTTGGAATACAGATGAGCAGATAGAAAGAGAGCCAACAACTGGACATGACAGACAGATAAGAGATTTGAATGGAAATAATCTGCATCTGGATTCACAATCAAGCCTGGAGATAGAAGCAAGTTAAATGTTGAATATGAGTTGAAGGCAGACTGTCTGGGATGATCACTTGATGTTGATACAAGAGGCAAAAGGTTAACAATTTTACAAACTGAATATGTAATCCAGGAAAAATTTTGAAAAACAGCACAATACCATTACACTGCATGTGTATGTTTGCTGGCAAGTATGTGTTTATAGCACTATGGGGTCAGTAATGAAAGAGAGCTTTAGAGATTAAGGAGGGAGTAAGTGAGGAATTACTTCATTCAAACTATTTCAATCACCCCCCTCCCCTTATCCGCTTGCATATTCATGTAGGGTGTGTGAAGAAATTGGATTGTGTATGCTTGTGTACACATACTCGCACAGTGCTCAACCACACGCACACACTTACATAGAGAGCTATCAGACGTCAGCACATTTATATTGCTGTTTGGTTGCAGTCAGTGGAAATTCTACAGTTTTGAGGCCCAAGGCTGAAACTCACACTTCTCCTCCTCTTCTGAAATAATTTCTGAGGTAACTTTACTCTAAAAGGAGAAGAGAGCAGACGTCCTGACCAAAATGTAATAACACAGTGAATAAAATTGAATTTTGTACTTGCTTCTGTGGGTGTATTGTTGTCCTGATTTCTTACCATACTGCCAAGATGTTTTTTTCCCTTGTAAATTGATAAGCAAACATCCCAGTAGGCTGCCTCTAGTGGGATATGAATGTATATTTTAAAGTCATGGTGGGACTGAGCAACAGTCAGTATATCTACAGTATTCATATTGCATCATTCTTCAAATAACAAACTAGACCTATATGATTTTCTGTACATGACCAACAAAATGAAATATTGTTGCTGTTTCACAAATTTCACAAACATCTCTCAAGATTGAACAAACATTTGATGGTGTTGACCTCATTATTATGATACTTCACATTACAGAATAGACATACATGTTAAGTGCCAAAATCACCTGATAATGGTTTCCTTATGTAGCCTATTTTCTGAAGGGATGTATTTGCTGAAAACATACATTTTGGATTTTGATCAAATATTCTAAACTTTTGAGCATATCCTGTGACCTTCTTTGGTGAATGAAACTTCCATTACATGTGGCTGGGAGATTGGCACTGTTCCTGGCACTGCTGCTGTCACTGTTCAAGGACGGTCTCTGGTGTTGGACGTTGGCCTCTTAAAGGACACACAATATTGTCCAAACCTCAAGAGAAAGAAAAGTAACAACCTTGAGTGCAGAATGTTTAAGCACATATATGTTCTCATATTTAAAAAAATATGCTCAAGGAACTGTGGATTAGTCAGTTTAGGAATCCTTTCCACAGGTAAAGGTTAAAGGTCATCAAACCTGACCTTAACCTTATTATAAATAAAAGAGAAGGGCAGGAAGACAAGGTGGTGGTGAGGGAGGAGGAGGAGAACAAACTCAATAAGCGTTTGGTCTTTACACACACTAGTACACACACTATAAACACACTAAATTCACAAACTGAGACTAGGCCAATTGGTTTTTAGGGCGTATCTTCCCTTTAAGAGTTCTGGTTTGTGTTTACAACTTAAAATAAATTACATTAGGTATATGTAATGAAGGGGCATTTATTTTAAATATATTTCAAATTACACTGCAGCCTGAAAGAAGTTTAAACACACATTGGAACAATATTATAATAAAATTATACTTTACATGTGTTGCTGTAGGCCTGTAGCTACATGTGTGACATTTAAAGGAAAAGGATACCAGAAAATCACCAGATTACAACAACAACAACCTTAAAAAAAGACATTGATTTGAGTTAGACTTAACTTCAAATCAAGAGTTTAACTTATTAGAGACGTGCCTTTTGAAACACATCCAGTAATATCTGGATAAAGGACGCGTGTGGAGGTGGGTTGTGCAGGAGACAGACGATAATACATGGCCTATATCCCAGTGTTCGGCGAGACTTCGCTTTCTCTCAACTTTCACAGTAGTGTGGCGTGACTCTCAACTGCAGATATCTTCTGTGTCTTTAAAAACATTCTAGCCCCGTGTCCAAAGTGCGTGTAATTAACAGGAGTCTCCACCGCACACGCCTACGTATGTCTGACACACTTCTTTACGCACGAGGGTGTCCCCCAAATCTCCCCAAACGTGTTGGTTAAGTTCAACAACAACAACGGGATGGATTTACGCACATCTCCTAACACACCCCCTCACAAGGTTTCTACACATATGTGGAATCTGGATATTTGAAAATAAATAAATAAATAAATAAATAGTTCTGACATTACATCAACATGAAAAAGTCAGTGCGCTGCGTCAAACATTTTCAGTCATTCTAAGCAGGCAGCTGCAGCGGTTCGTGGTCTAGTCTACACATCACGATTCTCTCATCATAGTAAACACTTTTGATTGGACCAGGTGTGTTAGTTTTGAATGGTTGCAGTCATCCAAAACAATTAGTCTCATTTCCCTTAGGCTCCCCAACAGGCTTGATCGAGAGAGAAAGAGAGAGAAAACTGTAAAATTAGTTGATCTGACAGATTTACTCTGATATTTTTATCCACCTGAACTGAATATCATCACTGCAGCAACAACTGCATCCCCTGACAAAAGCTATCACAGCACGTGTAGCGAGTATTCTTGGCCAGAAAAAAAACAACCCTATAAATATCCGCAACGAATGGATTCAACTAAATACAATAATGTAAAAATAGACTCTTATGGGACCATTTTGGAGTCAATAACACGATTAAACTCGCTAATGAGTACCTCGGTGAGTCTAAATGTTTCTACATCACAGGAATATTCTCGCCGGAGCTTTTAATATCTGACATCATCTCTGTGTAAAGGGTGCATACACAACAGACATGCTATTTCCATCCTCCTTTTTTAAACAAATGCACAGTGATTCGGGTTACTTCCCCTCCTTTATAAATAGCTGCACTCCGTTCAATGACGTGGGCTACGCACGTACATGTGTAGGTGAATCTTTGAATGAGCATCCCCCTCCCTCCCTGCCCTCCTCCCTCTACTAGTTACTACGGGATCTCTATAAAAAGCCTACGGTTGATGGGAGAGCCCGGTCTGTATGGGAAGCGACTTTGGAGAAGAGGGACGACAGCGGCGTCTGTGCGAAGACAGCATGGCACAGAGTTGACAGTTCCCATGTTTAAGAAGACTGTGAGTTTAGAGATAGGACAGTCATATGACTACAGCATGGAGCCTCAGCCACGGCCACATAGAGAAGTTTGACTGAGGTAAGTTCAATTCTTTTTTTTTACAGACCTGATTTTGTGTTGCTTTATCCAAATCCTGGGAGAACAATATTTATAAAAACAGTCACCTCTGACATGGGTTAGGTGCAACCTAGAGAGAGAATGTATTGGACGGGCCAGCCCCCTCTGTAGTTTGCTTTGACTGCCACTATTCTCATCTTCACTCTTCGGTTAGAAGTTGCTGCAGTGTGACTCATTTTCTCTCCCATGTGGGCAGCATTCAGCCTGCAGCCTGGAAAAAAAAATATATCTTAGATTATGTTAACCTTTGGAGAAGAATCGTCTTAGAACTGTGTCTTTTCTGTCAGAGTCTGGTTCCAATTAGACAATTATTATATTTATATATAGTATATTTCACCGTACATGTTGGTTGTTCATGTTCAACTATTACGCAGGTTGCGATTGGTTCAGACAGAATCAAGCAGGTAGACAATGTTTTGGTTGCCCATCAGACAGCGCTGGATCTTCTGTAGGCTATCCGGTGCTGTCCACTTGAGATGTGCAAGTGTGTATGTGTGTGTGTGTGCGCGCGCACACAGGCTTCAGTATGATCGTTTGCGTTCGGGGGAGTCAGGGGAATGTGAAGGTGGGGGAGTGTTCCTCACTAACCCCTCTACATTCTCGGGAGCGCGTGGCACCGGGAGGTTTCCGGCGATTGTGATGACATTATAGCCACCACTTTCTTCCGGTGTGGCTGCACACTTCCCCCCTCCCTTCTCCTCTTTTTCTCTTGCTCGCTCTTCCCTTCATGCACTTCCGGTCGTCGTTTCCTTTAACTTTTTTTCAGTCTGAGTTCTGTGACGTCGTCGGCTAGTGAAGTCAGTCCTGCGTCATTCTTGCGCACTTTGCAGATGATACGCAGTCACCTACTATAACCCTTTTAAAGGCATAGCGCACACTGCAGTGTGATCCTCTGGTGTGCGGGGGTGTGAATGCGCAATGTGAGATGTTCGTGCACGGATAACACGAGGGAGGAGTGGGTGGCGCGAGTCAATGAAGCCCCCTCGTTCATTCACAACTCGTTATTGTTATTTCTGTGCACGACTTTGAATGTAATTATGTGTTAGTAAAGACATTTGATATATTGTAATATTATAATAGTTTATATAGTGATGAGAGCAGATAAAATTGCTGTCATCAAAGAATATTGTGTATGATACCTGAAGAATCATAATTTAAACAGCATTGTACGTATAGTAAACATACTGTCAAATGCTTCAATCTTCACGAGTTGGAAACTTTAAGGTTTTGCGAGGGTTTCGTATAAGACACGGAGACAAGAGTAAAGAGTAAAGATCTACAAAAGTCCAAGTTCAATTTCAGGATCCGGAGGATCCGCATGCTCGTCAATCCACGCAGTCGAAGCGGTTTCTCCCCGGCGCCATGGAAACCGAGCCAGACCAAACCACTGCCCACTGCTCTCTGATAAGCCAGGCAGCAGAACGGGACGAGCACCGATTGGTTTGCTCGGGACGTGACGTCACATACCCGTACCCTCGGGTATGTGACTCGTCGAGCACTGAGACGACTGACATCTATTCTGCAATGAGAGCAGAGACTGCAGAATCCGAAGCCAACTGTAGACATGGCGGAGTTGTAGAAACTAGGACGGTACAACATGCACAATTACATTTTATAGATATAATACATCATAAACACACCGTAGTATTTTAAAACTTTCTGTACACTTTAAGATTTGAGGCGTTTTGCTTTATTAAATGTGCTGTCAAAAGTGAGACTTCCAGTCTTCGTGCAGTTCAGCACCGCGGACAGCGCTGAGCTGTGTCGCTGTCCCGACGCCGTAGTGCTGAAACGGAGACATCTAAAAGGAAAAACTTTTCTTTTTTTCTTTTTTTCTTTTACTTTTTTTTGTTAGACATATTTGATTTGCTGTTGTCATAGCTTAGCTGTTTGACCAGTGTTGTCTAATACTGTACTGCCATCATTAGGTTTGCTCTGTCCCCAGTGAGTCACTAAGTAGCGATAATTCTTATACTCAGACATATCTCCAAGTTAAAGAGCTGCAAGCATCACAGCCACAGCATCTTAACAGTATTGGTATTGCTTTCCACAAATATTAGAGAGAAAGCTGTTTTAATTTTAGTTTTAGTAAATTAGTAACTCAATGTTATAGTAACCAATGCAATAATCACCTAAACATTCAATATATTCCCAACCAAACAGAAGGCCTCGATTAGAAAAACACTAAAAAACATTAGTGTACACTACAGTGTGCTATTCCTAAAATGGCTGTGACATGTAGTTTTGTATGAGACAGGATCAGAAATGTTCCATGAACAGTTAAACACAGTTTATAAGATCCCCCTCTTGTTCCTCTGCCTCACTCACTTTATCTTGCACACATGTGCACTCACATAAACACTAACTGGGTCAGACACAGGAAAAGCAGTGGGTGCACGATGCCCAGCGTCAGTCCTGTTTTTGTGTTTTACTTTGCTTGACTGACTAACTGTATACTATTTTGCAAATTAATTAATTAACTGATTTGTTGATTAATTGATTGCTTTAAAATCGGTTTACTCTTTGAGGTGTGTCTTCTTTACCAGTTATCAGTAATAAAAAAAGCAAAAAGATAATCAAAAACAAAAACAAACAAAGCATCAAACTAAAAATCAATGTGCTAGCTAACAAAAAATCAGTCTGGTCTCTATCAATCAATGTTTCTTTCTTTAAAACAAAGTTTATCATTTTTAGATAATGAAACATGTCCAAACATTGGTGAAACATCAGTGTAAATTATAATATCATCTGTAAAAAGATACATTTTGCAGTTGTTGCCACCCTGGTCCTATTAATATTAGTGTTTCTCAGCCTTGGTCATTACCACAGCTCTGTCTTTTTTGTCTGCTAGACTTTGGAACGTCCTCACAGGTCTAAATCAGTAGAGTAGAGTAAAAACCAGGATTGTGAACCTTTGTGTTATAGCTCTGAAATAGCAAAGGACGGACAACCTGTAAACCTGATAGTATTTAAAGGTTAACAACCCCCCCCTACCTTTGTGTAAGACCTACATGAGTACAATGAGCAATGTGTTATTTATTGTTATCAGTTGCACAAGTTGCAAATAATGATGCAGACATGGTGTTGCAACTACACTTAAACCCCTGATTTTTCAAAGTAGTTGGGAATTACTCGTTTTCAGCATCCTGTCACCAGTGTAGTCCTCCCATGATAACAGTCATTCATGTCACCAGGATCCCTCCTGGTCAACGAGGACTGTATTGATCAACATCCACCTCTTGGGAATTGTGTCAGATTTCATTACAGTAAAGTTATGTCTCTTCTCTTCTTTTGATCATGCAGGTTTCCACAAGGGGAGTGCTTATCCTTCTACTTTGGCCAGAGCATCAGCACCTTGGCTTTAGACTGCTTACTGCTTATACAGTATCACAGTACAGTAACAGTCTACAGTCATGGCTACTGAAGCCTGGCAATGCACCAAACACTGAGGACAACATGGGCGTCCAGTAGAAATGTCACAGTGATGTCAACCCATGGCTGTTCAATACTCTTAAAATGGTTGACTTGATGCCTATGCTATACATATCAGAGATTTCTCTTCCCCTGTCCCTTTTGGTCTGTCTCTTTTCTGTTGCTCAAAAGGAAACCTGTGTGGGTTTGCATTGGGGGAGTCCTACATCGTGGAACTGCGTAATATCTATGCTCAAACCAATGAGACCTTGCAGTTTCCAGTTACCATGCCAACTCCAGTTACTCCTCCACCCTGCTGTCTCCATGGCGACCGTGGCTTTAGATTGTTACTCTAGCAACAGCACCATGGTAACAGTCTACAGCCATGGTCGTTAGGGGCAGGTGTCATCAAGAGACAAGATGGAAAGAAAAAAGTTAAGTTGCAGCTAATAATTTAAATTTCCTTTGATTGAATGTGTTGAAATTATCTTCTTATTACTGGAGAAGCTGAATGAATGTAATTTTTGAAATAAATCTTTTATTTTCCGATTATTACATTATCACAATAATACACAAGGTGTGATACATCAAACAAAGTTTAACAATCATGTACGCACATATGGACACACATGGATGCAGATAACCACTTTTACTTTATTAGGTATAATGTGTTTCTTTATAATTTGAGTGCAATGATGAATGCAAAGAACACATGCTGAACAGATGAGTCATCCAGCTCCAGCACCTGTTCTGCTCTCTGTTTATCACATAAGAGCAACCTCACTTCAAAGCAGCACAGCTAGGAATTCCCAGTAGGCAGCGCCGTAACCTGCAGGCAGACACAAACCACACACAGGGTCCTACATAGGTGGGCCGACCCACATGTATGCAGACACACGTATGCAGTCTGCTCACAACAAACACACATACACAAAGAACTGACTAGACCTTGGGCAGCTCTTCCTTAAGCACTGCTCTATAATATCTAGAGTTATTCTGCCCTCTGCAGGTCAGTATGCCATCTACATATAACAGAGAATAACATAAAACATAACTTTTTCCAACCTGCAACATTTGCTGCACCATGTGACTGATTTAACAAAATGAAATAAAGACTAAAACCATTTGCCACAGTGTTTTGCGGATGCTTGTTAAAGTAGCTTTTTACTATTCCACTGAGCATATGTTCAGTTTCCATAAGTTTGAGAAGAAAAGTTGCATAGAAATTAAGACAAATACTATTTGAGTGACACCAGACACCAATTACAGAAAGTTGATTTCTTCATTCGAATTATGAGTCATGTCCAAACTTTCAGATACTTTAGATTCAAGGCCAAAGCTTCTTTTAGCTTGCTAAAAATGCAGACAATTGAGAACTTTAGGATGCATGTTGTCAGAAATAATATAGTGAAGCAAGCACAAAGTCATTATAAACAACAAAATATTTCATGCTCAACATAACAATCTATGTAAACCACTACTAGCACTTTTTGTTGCTACTTATTACAACGCATACAGCCTAAAAGTTTACATACATTTTTGAGAAAAAACTCTTCACTGCATCCCTGGACATCACATTCCTGACACACATCGCTCCCTTGTCTTTGTTTTCATGATCTTTTTAAATAGCTCACTGGAGAAAATAAAATAAAATAAATCTAAGCAGAATGGACAGTAGTTTATCCTCTGCCTCCCTGCACCGTAAAAGCTCATGTGCTGACAGAGAAACAACAGCACATAAACTCTTACTGTTCAGGGCAGAGAAGAGAAGATATCAACATGCACGCACGCACACACACACATACACAGGTGAAACCACATTCGAGTCACTGCTGTTGATCGTTGCCGTGGATTTACGACCTCAAAGTTCTCATGTTCTCAAGTTGTCAGGTCAATTTGAAAGTGGTTTCATTATCATAAATACTGTACCCTTTAATATCAAATAAATATTGACACATCACTACCCGTCTATGTACTGAATACCCGTCAATGAGTTTTATCATGGTCACTGCATAATTAGCTGTTTGATTATCATTTGTTTGCTGTTAAATCTTCCAAATAATGATCCTTTTTTAGTGCATTGGTTTTCTCCACAAGTGTCATCAAAGGCTGAGAGACCTCTTGAGCAACCTAAAGTAATGTCACTTTTACACTCTCCAAATCTCTTAATTATTGTTTTAAACCGAACAAGATTGCGCAACAATGTTCAAATTGTTTGGATATGGGAGCCAAGACATGCCTCTCTCTCTCTCTGTTTCTCTCTCTCTCTCTGTTTCTCTCTCTCTCTCTCTCTGTGTGTCTGTTTGCCTGTCGTCCAGACTCTACCACAGTCCTCCCTCATAGTTGGGATGACTAATATTTACCCCAGTAGTGTCAGTAAGGCACCTTTAAGGACAGCCAAACCACAGCTCTCCTTGCCAGAGCCAAGCCACGGCCTCTAAAACAGTCCAGTAAAGCACACAAGCAGACAAAAGGCTGCAGATGACATCATATATCAAACGGTTGTTGCCCTAACTTCAGACCGCTGTGTCCTCAGTTCACCTCTGTACCTCCTCAGTCAGGAACAAATTGACACTATCTCAACCTCTTACCACACCATCCAAAGAGCTACATTTCTATTTGGTATTCTATGTGGTAAGTGACAATTTTAACCAAACAGACCAGCAGTTTGAGTTGTCAGTCACAGACAACATGCTGCAGGAGAGCAAATCAGATGACAAAACCACCCAGCCATTAAATAAGAAGATGACAACATGTTGTGCATCCAAAATCAGCTAAAGTACACTTGTCCACACAAACAAGGAAACCAAAGTAGAAGAAAACCAGACGTGCGCGAGTGTGGAAGCATGCAAAAACAAATTACCAAATCATAGCCATATGTAGGAACAAAATATGCAGATACACACCCACAAACCAACATATACATACCCATCCACTGCCTGTTGTTTGGGCCTAAATATCACACTAACACTGTAACAAAGATAGAATTGATTTTGTCACCGCGTAGTTTCATCAGACGACATCAGACGACTTTCCTTACTTTTTCTGTTCTTTATACAGCGATCTATTATCTATTATCTGACAACTCTAAATATATTTTGTCTGTCCCCCTCTTTTACACATCACATCTATCTACACTGCATTTCTATTACATATGCAAACTATGCAGGTAAACATGCCCACTAACACACGCACGCACGCACACACGCCCGCACGCACATTAACAAACGCAGGAAGCACAGAGACATCCATCTGAATCCAATGTGATACTGGACACACTCTGGAAAACATCCAACATGACATTACATTACACCCATCCAAACTAGCATACCGATTTAACAGTGTAAGAAGAAAAAATAAACACACAGACATGCATAGACTTAAATACACACAACTGTCTCAAAAGTCTTTGTGGAGCTGCGTCAGACTTATTGATTCATAATGCAGTAATGTCCATCTTTCTACAGTCTTCAACATCTTCTCTTTGTGATGATCAAAACACTGCAGATTCGCATGATGACAAAATATAAAAATAACAGTTAATAGTTGAAAAAACAAAACAAAAAAAACTTTAATTCCAAAAGTTGTAGCTCAGGTAATAAAATCTCAAATCCTCTGCTGAATATCTCATAATCACAGATTACTCCAGTGAGAGCTTGTCAGTAATGAAAAATGTAGCAACAAGGCAGAGTTGGTTAACTTTGGCCATGTCTGGACGAGACTGGGCCATGGGATGACCAGGCTCTTTGGAGTTTAAGTGCAAGTCTTTTATACACACACGCACCACGTGGCCCCTCCCCTCCTTCCGTCTCCCATAACAACAAACGCTCCATAATCAAAATAGAGTCCATCTGTGCTCGGACACACCCCTCTGCCCCCTGCTCCATCCCCCATAATCCACTGGGGGAAGAGGGAAAAAGTGATCAAAAACTTGAATGTGCCCTCACTCTCCCTTTTTAACCGCAAACGCCAGAAAGAGGCAGAGTGGGAGAGAGAGGGGGGGAGAAAAAAGAGAGAGAGAGAGAGTGTGAGAGGGAGGGTAACTCCACCCTCATCTGTCTCTGTCTCTCATTCCATTATTTCCCGGTTGTTGTGCAACAGGGCGAGCGGATTCCTGAGAAGAGAGTCACGGCTCTGTTGTAAAACTTACTGGCAAGAGTAACCCTCTGTGTTTTTCTTATACTGTTTCCCTCACTCGCTCGCTCACTCACTCTCTCCGTTCGTCTCCACTTGTTATCAAAACCATGTGTATGAGTGTGTGAGTGTCTGCACTGAGGTCTTGGAGGGACACAAGGGCCACAGGGGAGCACAGGAGAGAAGGCTATGCTGGTGAAATGAGACCATATAGCTTTGAGTGAATAATTGAGCTTTCTGTGTGAGCAAGTAGATGTAGAAACAGATGACATGTAATAAACAACAGATTGATTAAGAGTGTGTGTTTACAAAGAGAGGAAGCCGATGCCCAATATAAGCAGTTTTACTGGTGCAGCGTTTCACAGTTGCCTGTAGTTTTGAACTTTTGAGACATGCTTATCTATTTGGATCATCCTCTTCAGCACACAACTATTTTTGTCTCAAATGCAACAGACATATGAGGGGTATGTTAGTGGTCTAAGCTAATGACACACATGAAGTGGAGGATATCAAGGAGAGTTCAAGGCAAGGTAGAGGCCGGTGGGAGATGAAAGCAAAAAGGGAAGGAAAGAGAGAAGTGGAGAGGAGAGAGCACACATCTGGAAACAATCGAACGAGTGCAGCTTAACATGCACATGCTTCAGCTATGAAAGAACAACATGTCCTTAAACCCTGCGCATTCGATAGTCAGCATAAACATGTCTATATAACCTGCATATCAGGAAACAACCTGATGGATTTCTAGTCCCATTGTTGAGATACATCGCCCCCGCGTAGAAGACTGTTCATACTCCCAACCACTGTAATGTCAATCTAATGTGAAAATGACTCAGTGACCACATCGTGACGTATACAGATGACTCAACAAACTGTCGAACATTTATCACGTTTACATCTAATTTTTTCCTCCTCGTGTATCCGCATTTCTATAAAAGCTTCGAGAAACAATTTAGCCACAAAAGTAATGCAAAGTATTCAAAACATTACGTATAAGCAATCATATTGAACCAAGGTTTCCAATGTGATGTAAAATTCTTGTCATAACTTTCCATAATCATGGCACAGTGTTCCCAGAACATAAAAATATCAGTCCTTTCCCAGTCTAGTGATTTTTTTTTATTTTTATGGAAACACACTGTCTGACTTTAACTATTGAGACTACTGTATTGAAAAAAAATGGAAAATAAATTCACATTTATTCCTGTAAAATGAGTAATTGAATTGATTTATGCAGTATTTCTCTGTCTCTCTCTGACTCTTTCCATCTGCCATCTGTTAAGAGGCTTCAGTGCCTCTGTGATGGCAGAATTGGGGGCGCTGTGCTCAACAAATTTAAAATCTTTTTGCAGCAACTGGCCAGGTGTGTGAAAGTGTGAAAATTAAAGCAGGGTTTGAACTTCACAGCCTTCACTTTTCATTCTTCACCATTTTCATCACATTTCTTCTGTACTATCACGTCAAGCATACTGATGCCTTCATCTCATTATTATCTCAACCTGTTCTTATTTCAACACATAATTGACCAGTTAAGAAATGACAGCTTTACGATACAATCAGTTATTTATTTACTATGTCCATGTGGGACAAGACGCAAGTGCTAAAATATTCCGTTTTAATTGGCCCTTTTCACAGCAGACACTGGTGTAATTAATAACAAGACACTGTGAACGCCATTAGTTACACTGGTGTTTCTGCTGCTATGACAAATTAAAATATGTCCCATGTACTCCGAAATATTATGAAAGAAAAGACATGATCTCATCTTCATGTTTGAGTAGTAAGTCAATAAAGACTCAATAAAAGATAACAGCAAGCTCACAAAAAGGAAACTGAGACCAGAATACATCATGAAAGCAGTTCTCATCTTATTTATTGTCTGTTACAAGACAAGATCTTCCCTGAGTAGAACATATTGTTTTGGATGGATCTGATGACTCTGAATGAACCTGAATGTTTTTTATTTTTTTTACCCCAATGTGGAATCAATTATTTTCTCACAAGATGTTTCTGAACATTACATAATCAACATTCCTTTAAGTGCTGGAGACTCTTATTCAGAATTTCCGTGACTTTCTTTTCTCACTGGAACCTCTTGAGAAAGTCCTGGTAAGTTTGTCTGTGAGAAGATGCAGCAGGAACAAAATGGCCACCAGGATGCGTCAGGACCTGAGGGTTTTGGAAGGAAGGGAGGAGCTCCCTGCTCATGTTGTCAGGTATGACACGATCCTCCAGTCCAAACACCTGCAGGGAGGGAATCTGGATGGGAGCGTTGTAGAACTTTTGGTGTTCCCTACAGGCGCTACGGAAACCAGCGACAAGGATGGCGAAGCGAAAGCAGAATTCAGGCTCCAGGTTTTGTTCTTGTAGAGAGCACAGCATGGCCACGAAAGCTGCTCCCTGACTAAAGCCAAGGATGCCGTCAAATGGACCTTGAACCTTCAAGGCTTCTTTCACAACAGCCACACTCTCGTCGAGCCCCAGGCTTTCCTCACACTGCTGCTGAGCACTGAAACTCCGAGCCTGCGTGTCAGAAAACCACCAACCCCTGGGGTCCTCGTCGCCTCCAGGTGCAGAGCCTGAACTTTTCTCTTTGTCTGGAGCTTGTAAAAAGAAAGACGAAGAACACTGTTATCAGACAAAGTCCAGATGAAAAAAAAAACAAAAACACTTGTCAAATCTTAACTAGAATAACAAGGTGCCTCCAGAGACTCATTAATGCCTTTTTAGTTGATCTACACCTGGTCTGAGGGAGAAATATCAGTGAAGTATCAGCTAGTTACTTGTTAGTGTTCCTTTAGTGTGTTTTGGTTGTATGCAGAGGATGACCCACCTTCACTGTTAACTTGTTGTACACTGTGTGGTGCGCTCACGTAAACAAACTCCACCTGTTTCTTCAGCAGCTTCCGTAGAGCTCCGGTCTTCTCCCGGAACGAGCTGCTGTTCTGACGGTAACCATGAATACACAAGACCCGGAGAGGAGCCATGCACAGGAAGTTAGCCTAGCTAAGGTTGGCTAGCCAGAGAAGTTCAGATTAAATTAGAGGTGTAGTTATGTTGAAGAATGGCCACGTCTCTGTGATTGGTCTGTTTAGATGCTGATTAAGATGTTTGAACAACGAGAAAGGGTTAAATAGCTGTTAAGATACCGGACGTTCAGCTAAATAAGGAAGCAGCCGCAGCACAACACGTGACGTCATCCGACATGAATAAAAAAAAAAGTACTTCCGTTTATTCTTTTCACAGTAAAACCGTTGTTGATAAAAAATGACTAACGGTTTTTCTAAATGTACCAATGTGAAAATAAAGTATTAATTCAAGGGAGGTTATATAGTAAACAGCGTGTTTCACTTGTGCAATATTCCTCTCATGACATGGGAGGAAATGAAATACCTTGGCTATTTTCTCACTGACGATCTGAATGAAGATATTTATCAACAGTGTTGTAAACTATAGTATGCTCAGGCCATTTAGCATGTGTTAAATCAATGTTAAATGCTAATTATTTAGAGCTTTCTGCACACCTCTGTGTACAGTTCATCTTTATAGTATTGCTACAGGAAAAATAATATGCAGAGGCTCATGGTGGCTTAACAGATGGCATAATGCCTGGTGTTCCTACATGTGAGGCACACAATAGGCATTAGAAAAATATAAATACAGATGATAAGAATTCAAATATACAGTATGTAATAAACATATTAAACCATGTGAATTGGTCCAGTAGGTGTGTAGATATGCATATGCACATATGCAGAGTGGTGCAGAGATGACAATATGCTAAACAAGGGTAAGAATATAGACTTCACTATCCTGAAGGCCCAAAGACATTATTTTTTTAATTTTTTTTCTACTGTAGCAGCTCAAAGTATCTGAACTTTTGACAACCCCTCACATCATTCAGCAGCAATTCTGATTAACACCCTGCTAAACATATGTCTCAAACTGATGATGCTGGAAAACCAGCTACATGACATGCTGTAATCTTGTGTAGATTTCACAAGGCTTGAAGTTGAAGAATTTTATAGGTACAAGATGATTAGAGAGTGTCGTCACAGGGAGAAAATCTAATCTTGCATCCATTAAAAGTCGCTTTCATCCTATTTTATGACAAACAGGTTTGGCAATAAATTCAGCACAGTCAAGACATTGACAAGAGTTCTTCGGCCTATTTCTGTTCTGGCCTGAATTAGCGCTGGATGTTCTTTAATACAGTGTCTACTACTTCTTAAATGATTATTTGATTAGTTGACTGACAAAAAATTATTTTGATATATGAATAATAATAATAATAACAACAATTATTAAAAATGAATAATTTCTTTTCCCATTAGCATGCACAATATTGCAATATTAGACTTTCACAAATGGTAGATTGGCACTGGGATAAAACCTCATCATTTTTAAGACAAAAAAAAACAAAACTGAAAAAATGAATAACAGAGATGTCACTTACAAATTGTTGTTAGCTGCAGCTTGAGTCTACAATCAGGAGTATTGCCTCTCTGAACAGCAGTGTTCACACTGAATGGTATGATGATTCTGATCAGAGTATGTGGTGTTACAAATAATAGGTTGTACAGCTGTAGAAGCATTGCAGAGAAACATGACTTATTTCTACAGAAAAGTACAAATCAGTGGACTTTGTGATAGTTTAGTTGAAAACACAATAACTTTTGGAACAAACATTTCCTAGCCTCAAGCTAAACTAAACTCCAAGCTACAGGAATCCCAGACTTGCTGAGGTAACCTTGTTTTTATTACTAGTTTTTATCCCACCTTATATCTGCAGGGAGCCCTCACATTTATAGCAGATGCTTTTCACTGACTGACTGATGCTCTACTTATGGAGACAGTGTGTGGTTTTTGGGGCAGCTCACACTTCTCAAACAAGGACTCGCTTGCTTGCTGATGAAAGGGTGACCCCTAAAGACACAGATGAGCATATCTCTTGCTGTGACATCTCAATAAAAGCTAGGTGATGGAAAGCAGCTACTGTAAAAAGCATGAAAGCTTGTGAATGCTTAAACCTTCCTTGCTCTGTGCAACAACACAATAAAAGAGAAAGAAAACTCACCGATAGAAGTGAAATGCTAATTCTAGGCCATAGGAAACTTACTTATCAGACTCTCTCTCAACTTCAGTAGCAGCACAGATCTCCCAGAGGAGCCTGTCAGAAATACAGATTCTCTTTTGACAAACACATGAAGGGGATATCCAAAACACTGTATTCTCACTTAAAAGTGATATGCAGGGGTTGGCATTTAACCAGCCATCTTCTTGGGGATGGCCCAAAGTAGTGACAAGCATAAAACCTTAGTGTTTTTTTCTGAAAAACAGAAAAAGTTAAATTGGGTTTTGACCT
Source organism: Pampus argenteus (assembly GCA_036937835.1). NCBI lineage: Eukaryota > Metazoa > Chordata > Actinopteri > Scombriformes > Stromateidae > Pampus > Pampus argenteus. Next base: position 10,468,888 of record CM072874.1, read on the forward strand.
GTCTGGCATTGCTTTTCCTGCAATCTAATAAAATGTAGATACAGTGTTGTTTTATTATTATGTGTTATTATTTGTTACTGTACAGTAGTTGAGCAGGCAGAACACTAGCTGTTTTGTAGTATGTCTCATTTCCGGTTCTTTATCAACAAGGTTGTTTTCTTTGATGATGTAGATGATTTTGTTCCAGTTTGGACTGGAGTGTCCTCACATACAGGCTCTTGTCAATTAGGTTTAGTAAAGGTCTTTTGTTTCTGAGAAAGCACACGTGCTGCTTCGTCATGACGCACATGTTAATTAGGGAGATCCAAAAAACACACACACACACACACACACACACACACACACACACACACACACACACACACACACACACACACACACACACACACACACACACACACACACACACACACACACACACACACACACACACATAAAGGAACAAAGCTGCTAGGCAGAGAGAGAGTCATTTTGCTGGTGTAGACAAATTGATCCACTTTTTAATATTTTCCTATTATTAATTCGTTGCATAATTGGCTGCTGCATCATAGCACTCCCTGGCTGTCCAAGCTCCACACTTAAAATATTTCCTGTTATTCAAAACTCAGCATCCTGAGTATCCATCTGGATCATCACACACACAAAAACAATATCATGACATATGGCATCACATTATACTATATAACAAATAACTGACAACATATCAAAAGTAGCTTTTAACACAACACTTAATTTAACACTGTCATTAGTGAAGCTAATTGACTCAAAGAAAGCAACTAGAGAGGAAATGTGGACCTTTTTTTCCTCAAACTCTGCCCCCTAATATTAAACTTATGTTTTACCTTTGCACAAGTTCAATAATTAGCTCTCTAACAGACAACATTGTGTAAATGGATAGTGTTAGTTTCATAACAAAAGGTGTCCCAAAAGGTTCAATATTCGGTGTTAGAGTCTTGTCTTTGCAAACATGTAATATCCATTGCATGCAGATGACATTATTTTATACTGTAGGACTGACTATAAAATTTGCTACTGAATACTTGCAGCTTTCTTTTTACACTTTGCAAGACGCACTTATTGATCTCAAACTTAAATGCAGGTAAAACAAAATGTATGTTGTTTTCCGGAGGCAAAGACATTTATTACAGTGCTCTTTGCACCCTGAATCTGCACTTCAAATGGTACGGTCATCAATAGAGTTCCACATTATAATATTTACCTTCAAACCACAAACTGATGCACTAAAACATACTATTTGAACAAGGCTTGTTTCCCTATGTTATGCAGCCGAAGACGAAAACATGCAGCGACCGCCACTCCTATGCACCTAAATGGTTCTACCATTCAGCCCTTAGATTTGGTAGGCTGGAGACATATACGCTACACACGACATTTGTTATCAAACTTTTTTTATTAGAAGAGGCCGGCGTTGTTTCTATTTATATACATATAAAGGGCTTCTCTGAAAATTGCCCTTATATTTGACATAACTTATTAGCTGGAGAGTTGAAACACATATCAGGACTAGCTAGTGCTGCAGGTTTCCAGATTTAACACTGAGCTGTGAAACACTACTTTTAGATTATCTGCTCCATACATTTGGAATGAATTGCATCTTTAAAGCTTGATACTCCAATGAGTCGATTCAGAAATCTACTCAAAACCCTGATTGATTTTAGCTGTAACTGTTTTTAATTTGTTTTAATTGGCTTATTATAGTATTATATTGTTTTTAATTCTTATTGTTGTTATTAATATGGAATTATTGTTAATCATTATGATTGATATTATATATATTTTTTAATTGTTTTATGTTAATGACCAATACACATATGTAATCAGGTCTATCTTGAAAATGAGACCTGATTAAATAGAGGTTTTATCATGAGAAAACCAATAACATAATGCTAATTATCTTTATTGTAACATAAAATATACAGCCATTTGTCACAGTGAACATGATATCATAATAAGCATAATTACTCAGTATAAATTTAACATGAGGCCTTAATGTGTACCAAGAGATTGCAAAAGTTTAACTGTGACAACTAAAACTAAAGGTCAACCTGTAGCATGCTTGTTGAATTCTGGACCTTGAATATTTCATATCGCTGTTTAATGAAGTCTAAATTATTGCTCATGACTTTTTAAAGTTTGATTCATTTATTTTTTGATGATTGACAGCTTTGTGACAAATATTTTCTTAGCTTTGAGTAAAAAAACAAACAAATGTTATCTAAATTACCAACTTTTGCTAATGTGGGTAGTAAGTCTATAAATAAACATGAGGCCATACTGTGTATCCAGATGCAAAACATTAACTGTGACAGCTGAAAGCAGAAGTCAACTTGTGACAGACATAACCGTCTCAATAAGTCTAAATGACTTATAAAGTTTAATAAACCTTGAAGTTTGATTTATTCATTTTTGGTGCAAGGTTTGTACTAATAATTTTTCTACATTTTGACTAAGAAAAATGCTTCTACCATGATGGCTGTTTCAATTATTACAAATTCTAACCAACAAGATTTGTAAAAGCATATCTTATCTTGTTCATATCTGGTCAGTCTTGACACTCACACACAAAATAATAATAACATAATTTCCCACAGAAACAGAGAAGAAGTGGGATGGTGTTACAGATTGAGATTAGACTTGTGTTTGTATATGTAGAATGGTTGAAGGCGAAAGAAGACAGTGTGACATTATAGCTGTGGGGTGAAATGAGGTCTCCCTTCATGTTGTACTGCAGTGCACAAGGGGGCAGTGGTGCACCATAGGTTCAGGATGTAGTAGCCCTCACGCTTGCTTTGTAGCAAAATACCACTAACAAACTGACAAACTACCTGTGTGTAAGAGTATATAAAGAAAGTCCACATCACCTATTTTCACAAAACAATGCTCAACAGTAGAGTCATAATTAATACTGTAGATAGAAATTAAACTATTTTTAATAAAAACAGCAGCTACACCCTACAGATTGAGAAGCGCAATATCTCTAACAAGAAAACCCTTAATTTTTCTCAGTTTAAAGCCAGCATCTGAACAATGATGGTACAGCACAATCTGAAGCAGCCACTGATATGAGCACACACAGGTTAAGCTTCACAGCCGGAGCCAAAAACCAAAATAGGGAGACAGTTCAGAGAGGTCAAAATGGCCTGTAGGTTGTGTCCTCCAGTGGAAAATCCGTGCTTCTGTCCTCTATAGTGACATTATTAGAAACTCTTGTCATTCTGCCGCGCTATCTGTGAAGTCTGTGAGCACATAAAGGAGGACAGAGAAGAGTATGACGAATGCCCTGTCTGCTCCGGATCCTCACTGGAGCTGGCGATGTAGGCCATACACAACGTGAATGCCCCCGTAGAAAAGCAGATAGACGATCCAAAATGCTTCTCATCCTCATGCTTGTTCAACGTGTTTATTTTCAAGTATTATGTTTTATTCAGGGAGATACCACTATACGGCTCAGTACTGCAGACTTGACAGCTGACAGGTGTTATCATGAGATGGGACAGAGGTGACAGCTGAAGCTGCAGAAGTTGGGAACATGTCATTTCCAAAAACGTCAGTTTCACTCGATGTATGACATGATTATTGTTCTTTTATTAAATAATAAGACAGTCTCAGACAACTTCTTGATTCAGCACTGACTTAGGCTTCATGTATGTCACTCTTTCCAAACATATCCTTAGTAAGTTTCATCTGTTATTATATTTGATCTGAATTGGTGGCTACAGAATCCTGTTTTCAGAAACATTACAATCCCTTGACACTGTTTAATCCATGTATTTTGATTCACATGTTTTCATTCATAAAATCACGTTTTGTAAAATGTGTGGGATGTGGAATATGACACATGAGCCATGTAATTACTCTGCAACGTGCTTCCCATTATCTGTGTGAGATCTCAGTTTTGGCAAACTGCATGGTATACAGTTATCGTAGAGACCAACTTGAGAATTTTAACAACCGAAGAATGAAGTGGGTTGGATCCATCATTGCCTTAAATTTCATTAAAATACAAAGATATTGTGTGAGACAGATGGACAGAGAGGCACTGATCTGTACTCCTGTCCAATGAAATATCTTTTGGAATAGTCCTTTAACCATTTGAAACTGCTCTCAGCCTCACTGAATCAGAGTTCAGTCTGTTACAAGGCCTCTTATGCTTTCCTTTAGGTGATGCTGTCATTGTTCTGAATGAGTAGACTCATACCTTGCTACTACAAAATGATACTGACTACTTCTTGCTCCTACCAGCCTTGAAAATCTAAAAGCTACTAGTATTTATTTAAAGCAGCAGTGTGACTCTAAATGAGTCATGCAGGAAGAACTCCTTGTGATCTCAGTAGTTAATTTTGGGAACAAACCATACTATGTAACTCAACCAGTAAAAAGGACAGGTACACTTCACTCAGTCGTGTACTATAATTTGAGTAACAGAAAAAAGAGATTGTGCTATTAAAAGGGATCAGGATCAAAAATGTGAAATCATGCTTTATCTTAAATTATTCTTTCTCACACTTGGGAAGGAAAAAAATCCTTGAATTGATGTGTAGATGTGCAGAAAGCTGCGCACTACTGTGGTGTACGTTTCAAAAATGATGCACTGATGCATCGCTGTTCAGATTCACAGTCCATTGGCTGCAGCAGAGCTAGCAGAACTTCAATGGATTGCAAGTGGCCATGATGCTTTTGGCTGCAGGCTTTCATTAAAAAATAGATCAAAGAGATGAAATTGATAAAAGTCTGGGGGGGAGGGGGGGGGTGAAAAACCATGTCGCCACCGGAAATTAAATTTAATGATCAGACGCACGGGGAATCAAGCACTGAATGTGGGAAATCCCACTCTTTACTCTCACACTATCATCTGCTTTACATTCAGCTCAATTATTTAATTTTATGTCACAGATATTTCTGTTTCAGATATTTCTAAGATCAAGTAATTGAAGCCTAACTGCTGCACATGTTGTAAAACATTAACCCACAATCCTCCGTCAGCATAAAGTAATGACTCGAGCACAGGGTTGCTGATCTTCTCGAAAAAGGTGTATCTGTTGTCTTTGGACAGAGGCTCCGCAAATTCAGAGAGACAAATGATACTGAACTTATGGAGGATTGTATATGAGGGCATTTGGGTCGTGTATTTTCTCCAGCTCTTAAGAGGAGGCTGCAGCAGGATAAGTGTTCAGAGGGAGGAAGAAAGCTAAACACTGAAGATGAAGATTGAAGAGATATACACATGTACCGTATCAGTGCTTTCACAGAGCCGATGGAGGAAGACATCCACACTTAAACTTAATGGAGGCTCACAGGAGAGGCAAAGAAAAGTTATTGATTGTACTTTTATACATTTCTTGGAAACTTAACAATCCACTGAGTTTTAATGTACAACAGTTCACAGTTTAAAAAACAAACTACAGGCTGAAAGAATTTTGTGACAAAATTGCATTCAACTTGGAAATTTTACAAAATTTCTTATATTATAATAAAAGGACCACACAAATATGTCCTCCTAGGAAATACCCAAAAATGACATATGTAAGAACAATGAATAAATAAACAAGTAAATATTGTGACATTGCTATAAAGTCAGTAGGAGGTGGTTGGGTTGGTTGTATGGATCAACAAAACATCAGATTATGAGTGTTTGCGTCCTGATTCTTATCGACAGTCAATATTAGTTTCTAGTAACCAATGACCACAATCATCCCAAACCTCACACAATATTTAAATAACTAAGTTGTTTTTGTACCTAAACCTAACCAAGCCTAAACCATAGCTGCATCCCCATCATGCATATTAATGTACACCTCCACTATCCATTAAAACTTTAATATTAAACAAAGTAAAAAATGTCATCTTTCTGACAATGTCAACAAAAACTGAAAATGTATAAGCTTTGTAAAAGTAGAATGTATGGCAGTGCTGTTATATTGGATTGCATTAGATTGCACAGGTGTTCCTAATAAAGCGTTCAGTGAGTGTACATGTTATCGCCCAGCAGGGACCTGGTAGTTAGGCAGGGGTGACCCAACCGTTTTAATAGGTGTGGTCTCTGCGTCTGCTTCAAAGCAAGGTGGCTCCCAAATGAGAAAGTCTGTTTTAGTGACTGTCTCCTCTTAGGATCCCTGTGATTGTTTTCTTTTTCTATATTTTATCCTTAAGGATATGACACTAGTTTTAGATAGGTGTCACATATAGACTGTGCTAGTTAGATTTACAAAAGGTCTTTTGTTGCTGTGAGAGGAGAGCGCATGCAGGCTTACTGTTGTGTCATGATGCACATGCCAATTAGGGAGAGTTAAAAAAAACACACCCAGGGGACAAGGCTGCTGTTGACGTTCTTCAGCACTGATGAGGAGCCATGTGTCGGTCCCCGAGGGAGGCAGAGAAAGAGAGAGAGAGAGACTGCATATAAGATGGTGTGTGATAAAAAGGTAGGGAAGAAGAAACAAAGTGGGGAGTTCCTATACTCAGGTGTAATGTGGCCGTTCCCTGTCACAGTGATTTATGAGGAACAGAAATATTGTAATATTCCTGCTGCAAATCAGAGAAATGGAGGAGAGGGGGGTTCAAAGTGTGTGTGCATGTGTGTCTAAGACAAACAAGTCAGGCAAAGGGGCAAAATATAATCAAGGCACAATCAAAAAGGAAGCTTTATCAAAACAATAAGTGGACAGGGCACCTACACACCACTTCTGTATACATTTTCAATTTGTGTATGTCGTTCACATATACATACTTATGCTTTCTCCCACAAATAACACACCATGTTTTTTAAATGAATGCAATTTCTTTGCTTTGCTCCTACATTGTAAAGCTGGTAGTCTTCGTAATGGATGTTTGCAGTGATGTCTCAACTCTGTTTCTTTTGCATTTGAGTACAAGTCACTTTATAGGTCAGATGTAGAATAAAAATGGAATCTGTATTTGAAAATTGCAGTTTGAGTTTTTTTTTTTTTTTTGTGTGAATGAAATTTGTCTTTGCAACTCTTTAATGTGGGATTTGTCTTCAGTTCTCCTGTATTAGCAAGTTCAGCCAGTAGAATTGGAGCAGGTTCAGTTTGTGCTTTTCATGCATCAGTACAGTCATGTGTACATGTATCCATTTACTCATTACGAGGCTTTAATTTTGCTTATCAGAGTGCAGCATGTGCTGAGAGAAAGGGAAGACAGTGTGGAAACGGTGATAACCTTGAGAGAAGGTTTCTCTATGTGACTCTCCACGCTTTTCCTTCTTTGAAGTATTGCTTTGCATCCCCTCTTTCACACCCTTATCACATTCATTCAAACAGCAACGCATATCTCACCCAACAACCCACCAACACACATGCACATACATACAGACACAGCATGTTTTTATGTATTGTATACCTGCTGGTTTATTACATTATTCACATTACTCATGAACATTAAGTATGTTGTCACCATGAGAGCTTGTGGTATATTCATGATTCATGATTTAAATTAACAAACAATAATATAGATTATATATCAAAAATGAAATATTGGTATTAGTGTACACAGATGGGACTCCCCCTACTGATGTCAATTAATGAGAATACCAAGAAGCATGAGATCAATCGATCTTTCACTTTGGCAGAACATTTACAATTTTAGTGTACATAACTCTATAGCAATTAATTTGCTACACTGGCTCCTCTGGGGACCTCTAGTCAGCACCACCTTTTAACCTTCATTTTGAAAACATCATAACAAATAAATGTACCGAAGGTAATTTGATGTCAGCTCTGTGTCCTCATTGCTTTGTTTGTAGTTATCAGAAGAAAACAGAAGTAAATGCTGATTGTGAAAAGAAAGACTGATTTCTCCTTAACTTTGATGGAAGGTTAAAATGTTCCCACAAAGTGGAAGGTCCTGTCACAATGCACATACAAGACACACACGACACACACACACACACACACACACACATATACACAGCACAACTAATTCCACTTCAAGTAGAACATTTACAGCATTGCCTCCTGTCATTAGTGATGGATAATAGGTGATGGGTAGGGGATTCAGGGACCTCACATCCAGTAATAATGGCATGCAAAGTCTAAAGCTAAGAGATGCGTGGAGTGATAAAGGAGGAGCGGCAGGAGATGAAATGAAAGGGGGCAAAGGGAGGATTAGCTCCAGCTATTAGCAGCTTCTAAAGTAATCACACTCATTAGTTGCTATCAGATTGGGTTAGATGGTTATAAAACAAGAGAGACAGAGAGAGCAAGAGCGAGAGGGAGAGAGAAGGGGGGAGGAGGATAGAGAGAACATTTCAATTCACAGTAAATAGTGACTGTATGTAAAAGTGTGTCTGTCAAACCAAGTGTTAGAAGTTTAGTACACAGCCAGTCTGCTTCTAAAGTGTCTTGGCTCAAGAAAACAGGAAAGTTCACAAGTAATTTCTGTACTGTATTCTGGTTCTGCGAGGAATCCAGAGGTGCTGGTGTAGGAAAGTTGTGTTCATGCATTATATGACTGCATACAATAGAAATGTTGCTGACTTGGTTTTCATGAATAATTTTCAGATCATCCAAACAGTGCAGAAAACATATTGAGACACAATGAGGCAGGCAGAGCGAAAGACAATTATAGCAGTAAAGAGGAAATGTGAGCACCCAGCAACAAAGCGTACACTTCTCTTATATTTGTTGGTAGGCTATACATTCTCGTTTCACATTGTAACTTACTTGCCTTGGTGCCCAATCACCCACAGGAATTAGCTGATCTGATTAGCAAGATGTGGAAGCTGGCCAATATTGTCTCCCATGTCCCATTCTTCTTTTCTTTTTACTTCATTGATCCCTGTGGGGAAATTGATCCGCTGCAATTTAACCCAACCTATGCATACACGCTAAGAGCAGTGGGCAGCCACGGAGCAGCATCCGGGGACCAACTCCAGTTTTTAATGCCAATGGTCAGGGGGCACAGACAGGACCCCAATACTGACTCCACACTAAAAAACAATTGGTCCAATTTGCCTCTACTGACATTGGGGGGTTGCCAGTTTGAGGCTGATCTGAACACAAACCCACGTAAACACAGGGAGAACATGCAAACTCCACACAGAAAGGACCTGGGGCAGCCAGGGATTGAACCCAGGACCTTATTGCTGTGCCATTATTCTTTGTTCATGAAGACTTGAGACTTACCTCAAAATCTTCTTGAACCTATTAAAAAAAAAGAGTCCAGTGCCGTTTAAGGGAAAAAAGTAATGTGTCAAAGGTTTTGGTTTGTGACAAACAATGAGGCTCTTTTTGTACCACAGTTGCCTGGTCTTCTTCTTTCATGAGATATAGTTCATTTTAAGACAGAAATAATAAAAAGTACAGGGAAAACAACAAGGCGAGGGAACAGTAAGGACTCACTCTTTGGCTGAGGGGGTTTGTGTAGTTTCAATGCTTGAGGTTTAAGCCGCTACACTCCACTATGTCTGGATTCCACCAGGAGTGCTTTTGGTTGTTTCAGCGATATGTATTCACAGTGCGCTCTGTACAGAAAACACAGTGTTGATTACATTAAATATGATACAGATTGGGTGCCGGTGCCACTGGGTCAATACAACTGACAAAAGAGAAGCTCACTCAGCACTCCTCTGTCTTCCTCAGAGTCTCTTTACACCTAATTACACCTGATACGTAGTCCCTACTTCTCTCAACACTGTGCTTCTCTCTGCCACTCTGTCTTACATCAACCTTATTTAATATTATTGCCCTTACTAACTCATTGCCATACATTTATTTTGCGTTTTATCTGATACTACTGCCACATACGTTTGCTCTGTCTTTGCAGGGTCAGCTTGTTGTCATCAGTCTTATATATTACATTGATACAGCCAGGAGAACTGCTAGCTTCTGCTCAAAATCAGCCAGCTAAGAAATAGTCCAGCACAACACAAACTCACATTAAAACCAACATGTTGTTGTTTTTACACTTCAGCTTTTTTACAGATTAAGATAATGGGATTAAACAGGGTAATTAGTGAATTTAAGAGGTGCTGGTAGGCACATTTGTTTATGTTTGTACAGACCCAGGCTAGTTGTTTTCCTCTGCTTCCAGTCTTTATGCTAAGATAATCTACTACTGGCTTCATATTAAAATCAACTCTTGCAATGAAAACAAATAAGTGTATTACCTAAAACGTCCAACTATTCCTTTAATGGCTGATGATTGTGTTTACATTTCAGAATTTTCTTATAAATAGTTTCATGTTAGCGTATATAATATTATCGGATCCTGAATGACAATGCTACCAACTGTCATCTCAAGTATCTTCCACCAACAAGGAACAAAACTGGAACAAAGCTGCTTAATACATAAAACGGGGAGATTTTAACAGATTGTGGCAATTTAACAAGGTATTACAGTATGTAAATTTGATTTGCGAGTTCTTGTGCCAAACTAATTTGTTGCTCAGCCAAAACAGTTTTTGCCCTTTTGGGAATACATTTTGCTCTATAAGTCTATTTTAAAATAATTGATTTAATATATTAGTACAATACTGTTCAGCAAAAGCATTAGTTCAGTTCAGAACAATTTAAATTGTATAATATCTCAAGAAAATAACCAAAAAAAACAAACAGAGAGGCTATCAGAGAGGTTAGTATACGTTTTGTTTGGTGTTGTTTGCTCATAATTTCCCTGTGGTATTCAATTAAAGGTTATTTATATATCTTTTTGAATTATTCATAAAGCTTATTATTGCTAATATTTATGAGTGAAGAAAATTATCTTATTATGTAGATAGTTTTATATTTGACAACACTAAATGTTAAGGATGAGATGCACAGTTTAAAACAATTTGTAAAACAGCACTGCATTCTAGGAAATATTAAGTCCTTGCAGAGGAGCAGAGGAGGAAATGGTGGAGTTGGCTAATTACTAGAGAAAGATGGGAGTTTGTGAATCATGGTTGTTTGCTCTGGTCTGTAATATTTTGCTATTATGAGTAAAATAAATGTGTGGCGCAGTGAGTGGTCCTTTGGTCTCTTGGCAAAGAAAGCACCGTGCTCTGTGGTCGGTGATGCAGTCGGCTTCAAATGTTTTCTTGCAGTAAGATAATTGCATCGTCCAGTTTTTTTTTTTTTTTTTTTTTGTTTGTTTCCTCTTAAATGGTGACACTGTTGCCCTGAAAGCAGTGTTTTTGTCAAGTGCCACAGAAAGGTTGCAAATGTAGCCAGCATGTGCACTTAAAAGTGAAAGCGTGATATTACAAACAAAGACTCAAAATGAGTCTAAAGAAAATAGGTATAAATAGTGAAAAAAACTTAAATAATGGTAACACTCCCTTGGAATAAGAAAAGATTAACTGATCACAGAGAGAAAGCATTAGAAAATAAATGATAATTTATGGAATATTATTGATGTTAAAGGATAGCATCATCTAACATATCAAGTCATAAATGTCACGGGCTTATATAAAACTAAACTCATTCACTTAAAAGATTAATCAAAGAAATAATAATTGACATTTATAGGCATTTAAGATTTACGTTTACAGTGTTTATGGCCCCACTTGTCCTCTACAATCACTCAAATCACTTGTACATGTTTGAATGAGTGAGCAGAAGCATGTTTATCTGTATGTGCACACCTCAAGGTGAAGGCCAACGGGCTCTCCCACAGGGACCAACAGAAGCAGATTGCTCCATAGCAAACACACACACCACTTTGTCTTCCTTTCCCTCTCTCTCTCCCTCTTTCTCTCTGTATCTCATTTCCCCAAAACCTGTAAAACAAGATAGACAGTGATAAAATACAACAGGGAGCGAAAGATAAACGATAGGACAAGTGACAGATATGGATTGGGGAGATAAAATAACTCCTTCATTTGAGGTGAGTCTCAGAGGAATAAATGCAGTGTGTGGGCAGGCACTGCTGATGGTTTACAATCTAGCCTATGGTAACTGCTTCATATAATTATATTGAACATTTCCATCTGCAGCTGTGGCATTGTGCCCACCTGAAATTAAGTCTGACTGAACTGTCGATTGACCACAGTGGACAAAGTTGCACTGCGAGCTCCGTCGGTGGTCTTTTATTATTGTCCGATTACTCTCTCTTTTTGTGGATTTGATAAAGGTGCTGTGTTTCTGCTTCCCCTAGTTGACTCAGTCTGTTTGTGCTTCCTGTTGTATAATGTAGCTGGAATTGTGGCTTATGCGGCAATATAAGGGGAAACAAGGAAAGATATACTGTAATAAAAAAAAAAAAGAAAAGACATAAGGTGAATGAAGGATGTTGTATAATAAAAGTAGCTACAAGAACTGAAGAGTAACATACTCAGGCTGGAGTCCATACCGAGGACACAGTGAAATGTAGGAGAACACAACTACAAATTTGCTGTGGTTAACAACACGGTGGTCGATAAGGCTCATCATGTTACCCTTTAGAAGCAAAAAGAGGAGATAGGAGATGGGCTGCTTGAGGTGGAGTGTTGGATTTTTGTGTTGTTTTATATTTGTGTGGGGTTAAGCACTGCTGCAAATGAAGGCAGTGGAAACAAGTAGGAATGTATGAAGAGAAAACACAGAGTAGGGAGTGAGTGGACCTTTCAGCTGAAAAGGTCGTCCAAATAGCTCCAATTTTCAGGCTAATCAGAGAGGGACGTGGTGGACACTAATCGGCTTGGTCAGAAGGTTGTGAAAGGTCACTAAAAGGTTGTAGAGGTCACCACAGCCCGGCACAGATCACCTGTCCATCATTTCTTCGAATGACCTATCCTTGCGAAGTGAGCAGGAGAGCGAGACAGAGAAGAGTTATTAATGTATATGTTGCATACATTTTGCTCAGGTGAGACCAACACAGCATGTACTGAAACTAGGCACAGCTCATCTGGGCAAAGCAAAACTTAGCCTCACAAGAGTAGATAACGAGAACAGTGGTGAGTAATTTAGAGCAGAGATACAACGATGCTGGAAAGACAGATGGGAGGGCAAAGGAAAAAAAATATGTTTGCAATTAAGGAATCTCAGGAAGATAGTCTGGAGATAACATGGTAGTAATGCTGGAAGAAAAATTGAGATGGGCGCACAATCTTATATTAACAACAATAACAAAAAATGCCAGATATACTCTCAGGAAAGATAAACAGGATAATAACAAAGTACGTATTAGGAACATGGGAGAAAAGATAAAGTTGCATAATGTGACCGACAATTTGAGAGAATTGTTGACATTTATAAAACAGGATGAATTCCCAGATGAACCCCTTTTACACGCCACATTTCACTCACAGACAGTGAATATATAAGAAGCCTTGTATCATCAGTATATGTCACTGACAGCATGATATTACCTGGTATTTACTAAAGATTTTGACTGTTTTTTGACCAGTTTTAATCACGGTACAGAATCCTCAAACAATGGTTTGGTTACCTGCCAGAGTTAGCAGTAAGTAGATAATACTGAACAACAATTGGCAGATAAGAGACTGGAATGACAGATGGTGGGTGACCGGTGATGATTTCAGGACCAGGAAACAGATCACATTTGGCCAGAAGATTTCACACACAGAGGTCAAACCTGGCTTGGAAATTAATTCATTTTATCATGTTGCATCACTGCAGAGCTTTGATAGGAAGTAGTAGTCAACAGGAAGTTTTGGTTGTTATGAATAAATTAATGCAATGATCTGTTTGTTACTATATGAGAAGCATGTTTATTAAAGATAGATGTTATGTTTAAAGATAGATTAAGACATTTTAAAACAATCAACCAGCTTCTGCTTTCCTTCTCTCTCTTTGAAGAAGTAAGCAACTACTGTATTTAATTGTAATATTTAATCATCCGAAATGTACAATTCTAACCCAGCAGTACAAGTCCAACCCCCAGGTCTAAAATAGCCACAGTATGGGCACTTTTTACACAATTAAAGGGAAATATAGGAAAATTAACTTAATAACCTACTATAATGATTTAATATTGAATATCATTATTGGGCTAATATGTCTTGATGTCAGTTAAACCAGTATTTTTCAGTTTGAAATGAAAAATATTTGCATATCCAGAGATTATGACTTTTTTTTAATGAGGGAGTATATGTCATTTTAAGGCTTTTAATAGGAGAATTGAAGACTTTTTTTTGTGGAAAACACACGTCAGATACAAATTATTATTTCAAGCAGAGCGTATTTTATATGTTTTAAAAACATGTCTGGAGGGGATCTTTAGGATGAGCACAGCAGATGAATGTAAAAACAGCCTTCTTGTGTAAACATACATTATTCTGCATAGTGAAGGTCAAACATCCAAGTCATGTAACACGTAACACCTATTTGGTGCCAGACAGACAGCAAGTTAGTCAGCTATTTTTTATTTTTGTGTCATGTCCACCTTTTGATCCATCTCACATGAATTTAGAAGACAAAAATATAGCAAAATATCTTCTAGTACAAAATACAAAACCAAAAGACAGATATCAGTAATAACATTAATATACTATATGCGTTTTATACTGATAAAGGGCTTTTTTCCCAAGACTGAATACCAGACATTAGACGTCGCATTACTCAAGCAAATCTTCAAATATGTCATCATCTTAATTTCATGAAAACACACAGATTTATTCTAATAGGGCCCAAAAGCACATTACTTTTAAGTATAAAATCGATGTATAAGTGAAGCGTCCATGGGAGTTAGATTTTACACACAGTCTGTCTATTTTATGGCCTTATAGTGCTAAAAAAAATCATTCCAGAGATGTATTATAATTATAGAGGCATGCAGAACATATTTTATTATGCCACTTATACAATTGACACACATATTTGTCTTACTGTAGCATAAACTGCAACACTAGACAGAAATTATATATATATATTCCTCTTCGTGTGCACTAATACATATTTGCTTGTGTGACGTTTCAAGCTCAAAATATGAAAAGCAGAGGGTCTCTTGACCTGGATTTGATTAATTTCCCCCCCAAAAAATGTTATGGTTGTTTCATTCAACTCAATCAATTCATTCTTCAGCGAAGCTCAGACAAAAATAAAACAAATCATTATGCTGCTCTGAAAACAACAAATTTGTCGTTATTATTATTTTTTCTGTAACAATCATTTGTTGTTGGTGAATTGTTTGTCCACTCAGAGTAGCTCTGGGGCAGCTTTTCAAAACTACGTTAAATTAACATTAATGGCACAGACTATTATGAGCGCTGCTGTAAGTATTTATTTTCACATCTCAGATGACAATGAACACTGATGATTTGCATTTGGTAACAGATAGTGTTTCTGTACTAGTCTGTATCCTGAGTTAATAAAGATTTGATCATACTTAATGATATCTTTGAAATCTGCTATAGCATCTCCATATTGTATTAATCCCATATCATATTGTCGAAGAGGGAAACTTCATGTTCATCGTGGCCAAATAACACAATTTAATTCAACAAATGTTACAACTCTGTTTTAACGACTGAATAAGGAACACAAACGTCCAACTGCTGTTGCTTAATTCTTTCCACACATAGAAAAATGATTTCTGAATCAGTGTGAAATGAAAAGAAAAATTGCTTGGAAAGATGAAGAGAAACAGGCAAGATATAGAGATATGGAAAGAAATGGCTGAAGACAGCAAGAAACACAGGGAAAGAGAGGAAATGGATTGAGAGAATATGGGGCACTGACACAACTTCAACTTGTGGGAAAGAACTTCTCGTGGACTATATTGTTTCCATTTGTGTTTTCATGTTAACATGCTGACATGCTCAGGTTGAGGTTGATGTGAACAAGAAGGTGCACTGTCCTGAACCAATATGAATTATCTCTCTATGTGTTTTTCATATTCTTTCTTGTTTTTTTGTGCTTGTTTATGAGTTAATTCACTTTTCCCTGCAGAATCAATGCCAGGAAAGAGTGTCAATTATTGAGGAAATTGACAGAAACAGCAAAATGGACCCTACTTATTGTCGCATCACACACACACGCATAAATTTCATTTATAATTCTATTTAGATGATCCTATTTTTCATTGTTCAGGCCATGTTGACTGGTTTGTAGGTGTAGAGAACGGTTTTATGATTCTTAAGACACAGAGAAAAGGGAAATTGAGTGTGTGAGGAAAAACAAGGTAAACAGAGGGAGAGAGAATAGATTTTGGATTGTAAAAGCTTTGCTTTCACAATTTAAATGCAATAAAACCACTCAGCAACAGCAGATACGAACACAAAGTGAGAGAGAGCAGGCAGAGGGGCATAAAGACTGAATGACACAAAGACAAACGAGCAGCAAAGAGAAGGAAGGAGGTGCCAGTTCTGCCCTCAAAATATTTTCTGCTTCACTGTAACAAATATGATTAAAAAAAAAAGGTACCAAGGTCCTTACAAAAACAAAATATAATTTTAGAGAGAATGAAATCTCATCCGGTCAAATCAAAATGCAATGCTTTCAGGGAGGAAATTACATCCCCAGAGACAGCTAAATATAGCAGCATATGAATAAAACCTATTGAGAAACACGTGTAAATATTGTTATAATTATTGTCATCAACACTTCAACACCCGTTTGGCTTCTGTTTTCATGACTCACTTGACTGTAATGGTTTATTATACCGTTCTGATACACATTCAAATGCCCAATCAGAAACCTTCTCTGATACAAGGTGCCAATGCCATTAGTGTTAGCTGTTGGTAATGGCTTTGACAATTTCAAAGTAAAGTTCACTAAATTTAAAAACTGGAGATGAAAGGAAATGGGAAAGATAGTAGATGTGATAGAGTCTCAAGTCTCACGCAATCTGGACCAAGCAAATTATAACCAAAGAAAAAGTGTGTGTCAGCCTTCATACATCTAATATAAAAAATCCAAAATAAACGTCAGTGCTATTTAGAACTGAGAAGACAATATGATAATACCTGGAAGTTTCTTGATGCTCTCTGATCTATAGACACAACATCTCTTCACAGCATCTAACTGTTGCTCTTCCTGAAGGCGAGGACATCTGTAGGAGACTTGTAAATGAGGTTATTTGTCTCATTCGACGTCTGGTCCACACACCAATCTGCTGTGTCTATCTTCACCTTAGTCTCCTGCCTTAAAAACTGTGAACATGAAGTGAGATGTTTTGTTGTTTACTCCTGAGCTCCTACCTAGATGAGCTGAATTCAAACTATGTCTTAGTCTAGAGTTGTTGACCGAACATCAGAGGTGTGAGATCATGACCTGATGACCACATTTGTTTTGAAAGAAGACATGATAGCCTGTGTTATGTCCTTTAATGACTGACCTGACTGTTTTCAATCTTGCACAAGAGCGCAAAGAAAGGGCTGATCGAGCAATATGGCTTTTCTCTCCAGATATACAAGAAATCGTATATCTGATTTATCAGATTATTTTTGCTTCAATCTGTCAAATGCTCAGAGAGACGGTAAACGTCTTTAGTGATGTGAGCATGTCTCTCTCATCAAAATACTGTACAATTGGTGCTGATTATACTGCTGACAACAACGGATAACGCTTAATGCTTTCTTTGTGTCTCTTTGTGTGTTTCTTGAGTAAACAATGCAAGATTTTCCACAACAGTATGCTGTAAAGGTGGTGAACCGCCCCCTTGCGGCAATTTTGGGCTATATAAATACAAAAGGACTTGAATAAGAACGAAAGACAAAGGGTCTCTTCCTGTGACACTGCAGTCTGTATAAAGACACAAGAACCAACTTACTGTACTTACTGTAAGTACTGTAAAAATACTGTCCGCTAACGAGCTGAACAATCAACAATAATATACTGATGTCTTTCTAACACTGCCTCTCTCTTTTTTTTTTTTTAGATTTCTATCTATCTTTCTTTCCTTCTAGGTTCATACTGTCACCGTTACCTGATGATTTCTTTGCAACAATTCATGTTTCTGTCACTGCGGTGTGCTATCCTGCAATATGCTAAACCATTTGTTGTCTTCTTTTAATATTCTGGATCTAACATTGCTAACATTGTCTAACATCTTGTACACCTGATAATGTAATTATGGCCATTAAGGCAACTGCATTTGAATTTGAGAGACAGTGGGACAGAGAGCGAAGCAGAGGAAGATGGTTCAGAGATCAAGAGAAAGGTAATAATTGAATTGTAATTAAAGCTTTGGTCTAATTGTTTTTGCAACATTCACGCCCATAAAGCATGTTGAATTGTTGAAATGAAATTGAGGGAGATATAGTGGGTGAGAGAGAGAGAGAGAGAGAGAGAGCGAGAGCGAGAGAGCTGTGTGCTTTCATCAGTCACATCCCGCTGTGGGAGGGAGACTGAAGCAGCTGCCTCGGAGCTTTCTGGTAACAGAGACAGTAGACAACACTGACTCACACTGACTCTCAACACACACATTTTAGACTCTACCTGACCTGCAATCTGACAAGCCGAGAGGAGGAAGATGATGAAGACATAAGAAAAGTTTCTTCTGCTTTAGATGCTCTTGAGAGCATATTTCTTTTTACATTTTCGCGTCAAAAATCAAGCAAATAACGCATGTTATTGATTCATAAACACCAGATGGCGGTGAGTTGAAATATTACTAAAGCACATCTTGGGACGGGACGAAGTGTTTTTTTCCTACCTCTTTCATTGCAACTGCGGACGAGAAAACTTCGTTTCTACCGGTGGCAGAGTTTCTATATTTTCATCCTTATTTTTGTCAAACATCATCCGACCCCCTCCTCCTCCTCCTCCGTCTCCTCCTCCACCACCACCACCACCTTCCTCCAGCCGTCTTCACTTCACACATCAGCCACCGAGGAGACCAGACTTGCCTACAGCCTGCCTGCCAGCAGTCAAAGGGAATCAAAATAACAATTTAGTCAACAGCAGCACCGGATTGGACACTCACAAGGATGCTACTTCAGCACAGACACAACTAGACGGTCCAAACAGCCGCTGCCAAAATGTTCAGGCGAGGTAAGAGAATTCACTTGTTTTTGTGACTGCCGATGCGCAGTGGCTGTGTGCTTTACTGGCGTTGATGTGTGCGTGTGGCTGTGAGTTGGTACAAATTCTTAGAGTTTGTTTGTTTTTGTTTTTTTATTTTTTTAAAGAAAATAATAATTGTGGCTAAAGGCAGTCGCGGCAGTTACCAACTTGCCAGCCGTCCTTTATCCGCCCTGGCGACCGGGACTGAAAACGGAATTAAATATTTATCTACTTCATGTAAAAATTATTCTTAAAATAGCGAACTGCTGCCGCACTGCAGTTTGTAGGACTTGCACGAGGGTGGCTCGTGCTGTTGGTGCGCGCGAGAGTGTGCGTGAGGGAGAAAGAGAAAGGAAGCGCGTGACAGAAAGAAATCGTGAGGAAAAAAGTTCCCCAATTGTGTTTATTGTTACTACTTTTTTAAGTTTTACATATTTCGACACTTTTGAGCGCGCACCCATGGTTTTTTCTACGCGCGCAGGCGTGTATGTGTGCGCGTGTTAAATTTGTGTAACAGAAGCAGGATATTTTGACTACCTACCTACACCACGGGAGAGTGGCTCTGCCATCGGGCCCAGAGGGGATAACAACCGGCTGAGGAGTAGACAGCAAAACAGAAAAACAGCACGTGCCCAACACCTTGTTGTCTCACAGTGACACGCGGCTGTTTTGTGGTGAGAAAAGGTATTAAGTTTTACCACAATGACCTTGCCTGTGTATGTGTTGACAGGAAATCTTCAATCCCATTTAACAGCATCCTTCTGGGCAAAGAGGAGCTCTAATTAACATCACTCATTGTCAAAAATTCAAAAACTCATTTTACAAATTGATGCTCCATGTTAAGTATTCAACTCACTGAGCCATAACTGACAATATGAAGCAAAAGTGTACACACACACACACACACACACACACACACATTTCAAAGAGAGGCATTTGTGAAATGGTGACTCATCTGCCGAACCGGCTCCCATCCACCCCCCAACATATACAGTGGGGCTGTAGTGAAAGGCAGATTGACATTGTGCTGTTTTGTGAAGAGTGTAGTACACGGCTGACTGAACCCTGAAAACATAATAGAAAGACATACTTTAATAGAGACTGGATGTCCGTCATTTGTCATTTACATGCAGCCCAACGCAGAGGAGGGAAGCAACACGCATACATGCATGTACATCATTATCTATTAGCTCATTTGGTTGGCCCGATTCAGGGCACAAACTGGGCGATCTGCTCATTAAGGGTGGGACCTAATGGGCTTGACAGAGGGCTGATTAGTGCTGTCATTGTGTGTGTGTGACAGTGTAAGACAGAGACTTTGCTGGCTAGAGAGAGACAAGCTTTAATTTTAATCTTTCTGTAATTTCAGATGGATAGCACCCACCCACCCACCCACACAGACACACACACACACACACACACACACAGTGGTGATGGCTGATGCATTGATGCATTGCTTTTATCTCCTCCTACAAATATGTGGCTGTCAGTAACAATAACAAAATTCAGAGTAATTATTGTGCAGTCTGCCTGAGATACAGTTATCTTCGTCTGTCACCTTTACCCACAGTATCTCTCTGCGGTTGGATAAAACAAGAGGGGGAGTGAGGAGAAGGAGGAGAAGTGTTTTTGTGTAATGAAAACTCCCTCTCTCTCTCTGTCTTTGTGTGTCTCTTGTTCTTTCTCTATCTCTCTGCTTGGCCAGTTCCCGCTGCCTGCCACAGTCTGAGAGGAGAGGGCTGGCAGGCTGATTGGCTACTAGCTGGATGGTTTGGGTAGCTGCCGAAGCTTTGTTTCCCTGCCTGTTTGAAGCTGGATTTTTTTTTTTCCCTTACTTGACTTTGCCTCTGTCTCCAACTTCTCAGTTATCTCCCTATTCATCTACATTCTTTACACTTGCATATACACTGGCAATGTGTGAACAAAACATCTCAAGCTTAAAAATTAGATTAGCTTTTATTTCTCCAGCACATTCTATCACACTATAGTTAACACCTGTTAATTTGCACATTAATTTTTAAATTATACACTTACATGGTTCAATATGACTAAGTGCCATAAGAATATGATGATGTTCTTGGCCAACAAAGCAAAAGCTCATACTGATTTTGCCAAATTTAAGCATGATTCATAGTCTTTTTTTTTTTTTCCCTTGTACAAAAATTGCAGATGTGGTACAGAATTACATTCGTAAAAAACACAGTAACGCTCATATTTTATTCAGAAACAGTCCTACAGTGTTGAAACACTTACAAGCAGAACTGATCAGCAGTGAAGAAGAATAATAAACCATTATAGCGATTTGGTTTATCATTTTGAGGAAGTCTACGGAGACGTCTGAGAGTATATGCCAACTGCGTCTGAACTGTACTTCTTGGGTTTTATATTTTTTTCTGAAAATGCTGGAGATATGAGTCTGCATTTGCAAAATGGGCTAAAGAAATTCATTTTTCTTGACGGTTGAAATGAAGTGAGAAACACATAGTGATTTGGAAAACACTGTTGTCTGAATGCATTTTGAGTAGAGGCGATGACAAAATAATCTATGGTTTGGTCCACTTACAGCTGTGCTGCGTCAAGAGCTTTTGAAAAAGGGAATTTGGATTTGGAAAAAGGTTGTTAGCGATTGTTCAAATCCATCATTTGTACTAGAATTAAACTTGTTTGCTGACGCAGTTTGTAACGTCACTTCATACTTAATTCAGAAAGCCAATTTAAAAAAAACCAATATAAAGTGTTCTACTGTACACACGTCATTTATGAAGACTACAATCCCTGCATTTTGATTTGATTGTGTTTGGGTGTCATATGAAGTTAGCCTATATGGAAGAGCTTTGTATAAGCAGAGTTTAACATATACAGTAGTTTGACATTTTTGGGAAATGTATAAAAACAGTTCTTAAGTCATGAACTTTTAAAAAGCTAAGTTCTCTTCTTCTCTTCTTATCATTACTTAACTTAATATGATTTCACCCTCTGGCTTTCACTCCTGGTTTCTCCAATGACTGTACTGTAATCCACAAAAGATTTGCAGTATATGAGGTAGTGGAATGTTCTGTGATATTACCTTCAGCCATGATAATCTATAACTAACTGAAATCCACTGATCAATATCAATATATGATGGTAAAATTGCAAGTCATTGTTCATTCAGACTATAGCGTCAACCTCGCCTGAGGGAGAAAAGCTTTTTCTAAGTCCAAATGTGAATAAAGTCTGGCCTGATTATAAAACTTTCCAGTAGTATTATGAAGTCCCTGTTTCAACATAAACATTTAATGCACACTATATGTTGCCCTGAGTAGTGTAAGTCACCTATACTATTGATAACAATGAGTGATCTTTAAACATCCTTTTTCACAGGATGAATTTTATTTGATGTATTTTTTTAGAATTTTCTGGCATAAACTTATCACATCACTTTGTGATTAATGTCACATCCTTACTTTCTGTCTCTGAGCTGACAGTTGTGGTTGCCACACATACATTTCGCCTGCAGGCCATTGTCAAATCTACAGTCAAACAATTAGGAGCTTCTGTCGCTTTTTTTTTTGCGTTGTTTTCTCTCTGTGTGTGTCCTAACATCTATGATAGCCTTAGTGGATGATAATATGGATTAGTGACAAAATGTTTATTCGGGTCGTGAAGCACCAAATGGTGGGGGTAATTAAGTGCTGAGATTGATCCAAATTTGCTCTTGCAGCACTGACACCCTGAGGCAGAGGGCAGATTTTACAGATTAGACAGAGGAACACAATACAGAGGATATGGTACTGTGTGAATGATGTGGATATATTATATTAGAGAACTAAATCATCTTGGGATTTGATGACTGGAATGGAATTCATATGATAATCAATTATATCTCTACTGCAAGTCACAGTGGAGAACTAGATGAAATGCATCGGCACACACACACACCGCCACACAAAGTGAGTGTCCGTGCGATGGCTGTGCATAACAATGACCTTTGCAACCGCTCCTCCCGCCTGATCTCAAGGTCACTCACAGACTTCTTCTTTCTTTCACTGTATCCTGGAGCTCAGTCTGGTCTGATCGTTGAATTCTTTTTAATCATCAAGTTGGACAACAATTTTCCAGAACGTGTGCAGCATTTACAATGCAATGCACAGTGTATAAATGTGTTAAAATAATTACTGGCAATGATGTTTTACAGCTTATAAACTGGTGAACAAACACTATGCAAAAAAATAATAATAATAATATGAAACACTTAATGAGCAGCAATTGTTTTGATGCTAAATAAACAAACACCAAGCGCTACAAATTATGCAGCACAGAGCATGAAATGGAATTTCACAATGGCCCTGTGGTATGTTTTATCCCAACTTTCCTGCCAAAAAAAACCTCCATCACACTTTTATCTTTATATACCAACACTGTTTTGCATTTTCAATAATTTCTCCTAGGTTGCACTGCAAGTCAATGGAGTCAGTTATAGTAAAAGAAACCTGTCCTCTGTGCTATTTTCTACATTGTTCAAGCCAAAAAGTGGTAAAAAGCTATAGCAGAAAAGCTTCCATGCTTCCATTCCCTCTAATTAGACTAATACTATGCTTGTTTAGTAGTTGCTAAGTTGTTGGTAGATATGACGCACTAATTTGCTTATGCATCTCCACGGTTCACCTTGAGAGCCGGCTGCACACACAGCAGGAAAGTCCTGTGTGAATAAAGTGCCCAATCAAATGAGACATTACTCCCCATCAGGAGCCTTGTGGAGGCCCCTGATTGCAGAGTTCACATAGCAACAGCATGTACTGTATGTGTGTGAGACAACAGGACAGAGAATTAGATGCATAGGTGTGCCTGTATGTATCAGTGTGTGTAAGTTTTTTGAGTGAGTGAAAGAGACTGTGTGATCATATAGCAAGAACACACAGCATGATGATCATAAGGATTTTGTGTATGCGTGTCTGTGTGTTTGTGCATGTCCCTCAGGAAATGTTAGTGTAAATGTCAGAGCTGGAGGACGGAGACATACTGTATACCAAGGCAAAAATGGACAAAGGAAGAATAAAAGAGTGTACAAAGAGACAAACAGAGCCAGTGGCGGAAGCTGATGTGTGTGTGTGTGTGTGTGTGTGTGTGTCAGACTGATTGAGATTTTCTTTTATGCTAAACTTTTGTCAGTTTAGCATAAAGATTGGAGGCAGGGTTAACCTCTCTTTGTCCAAAAATACACCTTGCATCACCTTGGAAGTTGTCCTATTTCCACAATGTATCGTATAATTGCTTGTAACTTAAAAAAACTTTCTGTACACGCACAATAACAAGACTTTTGGGAAGTTGCTGCACCCAGATGTTGTTTGCCAAGAAATAAATCAAACATTTAACTCCCACAAAAAAAACCCACAAATTTTCAGTTTCATGTCCCTAGTCATTGATGGATTAAACAAACAAGCAAACTAGTGAGCTTTATAGGTTTACGCAGGCTACCTTTTGATTTACTTTGAGCCAGGCTAGCTGCGCACTCAATGCACTGACATCAGATTGATACTGAAATTAATCTCTAAAAGTCCCATATTTGTACACGCTTGTTGATGCATTAGTTAAAAAAATCTAATCTTTTGTGTCTAACTCCCATCCTGGATACATCTCTTCTATCCCCTCTCTCCCCTCAAATCTTCTCTCCTCCCATGTCTTCTCCTCTGTAGCTGGTTCGCTCTGTACCTGTTGAATAATTGATAACTGTTTTGGTTTCCGATAAGGCGTTTGGGGTGCACAGCTCTCAGCAGTATGGGTTTGCTGCTTTCCTCATGGCAGATCACACGGCTCAGTCCATCCTTTCACTCCCTGTTTCACCCTGCCTCCCTCCTTTTTTTTTTTTATGTCGTCTTCTATCACTCCAGTTATGCTGATATGCGGCACTCACATTCTCCGTAAGCGTGTTTGCATGCATGTAGAATACTGTAGCCAACAGCTCCTATTCCAGGTTTAATTCTAGATAAGCTTTTGATATCTATCTTTTCCTGATTATAAACAACCCTGTACACATAAATAAATGGAATATGCTCGATATTACCATGGAAACAGAACTTGCAGAGACAGAAAAATAAAGCAAATCGGATATAGTATTTACACATGTCTACATACAGGATCATAATGCAGCAGCCACCCACCCCCCACCCCCATACCGGTGTCTACATGGAGTCAACAAATAACATGAACACGCAAAAGGATTTCATCTTTGAAGTAACTGAAGAACCACTGCAAACACATCTAGAAATTTGGGTCAAATCAGTTGCATGCCAATTAGCACGATGTACAAACTCCTTGTGTACTGTCCATCATATCCCTGTTGGTTAGTTTCAACATGTGACTGCCTGTTACTCTAAGAAGCAGTGTCTTGAGACTGTCCTCACAAGAGGGAGATGACAGCTTTAGCTGCCATTATTTTCCAAAATAACCACCGGCCCCAGATTTAACGATTGAGACCATAATGACTTGCTGAAAAAAAAAAAAGATTGACTTAATATTTCTGGAAATAAGTTCACATTTGCCGCATCGAGCAGCCGTCGGTGACGCTGCACATCGCATTCGCTTTAGCTTCAAGCCGAGGTAGATGCCGCTTTGTGACAACGCAGAGGGCTCTGATTAGAAAACATGGGGTTTTCTGAGAATCAAATAAGTGAAAGCTCACACTTGCTGATCACTGTAGCATAAACACTGACACCATAATAACTCTTCAAAGCAGTAAAATCCTGTCTCATAGTATTATGAACTGCTGTGCAATGGACCCTGGATCTCTTTTATAGATAACAAATGTTGCACATTGACATTCAACCTCATATAATCTGTCCATATTGCAGCAGTGTTTGTACTTGTTATTCAGTTACTTCATAATTAAGTCTTTTTTTTTTTCATTTATTATTTATGTTGTTTTGTCTACCCCTTGCTACAAATCTCAAACGGAGCTCTTGACTATCCCAAAATGTATTGGTGTATTATTATGCCTGTAAAGAAACTGCCTTACAACATCTCTTTTTTTTTGTTCACTTGACTTATGAGGCTCTTTTCTGTCTCTGTCTCTCCTTTTTCCGCTACCTCTGTGCAGTAAAGTGTTTAGAGTCTGTATTGACTGTTTCCCAGCATGTGGAGAATTGAAGGAGACGGGTTAAAGAGGGAGTAGAGTTCATCAAACCCAGGACAACAAGTCAATTCCTGCTGATTTACCGCATCAATCCCCATCTGTCCCACACTATCCCTATACACACACACCAAAACGTGTGTGTCTGCACATACATAATCGCTTAAACAGACACAAAGTGACTTACTCACAAGCTCTCTTTTACATTTTCTACCTCTCTCTCTCTCTCTCTCTGTACTGCAGTATAGACAGACAGGAGCGGCAGCAGTAGCAGGTCTTACATAACTACATCACTGCATTAACGAGTCCATCTGCCTCTGACTGCCTCTTACACTTATAGTTAGTGCTCAGTTTGAAATGATACACACTCAGTACAAGCGTACACAATGTAAGCCCTCCTGAACTGCTCTTACCAGCAGAATGACCAGGTGAAAACAGACTAAAGTTGTGCGTCTTTGCTATTGTTTGTGTGTGTAATGAAACATTAATGCATCTGCTTTGTAGTTTCTTTTCCCGAATTTTGCACTTAAAAGGTATTCGTCTCGTCTTTGCATTGCTTCTTTTCTGCACCTCTGTCTTGTTTCTGAAACAGACTAATTGATTAATAAATTAGTTGATTGACAGCAAATTAAAAAAAGACGCACGCACACACACACACACACACGTACGTACTTCTGTCTTCCCCCTAAACTAAACCTAGACACAGTTTTCACATTTTGACTCTAAAACCAAGTTTTAACCCTCAAACAACACTTTCAAGATGTGAGGACTGGCCAAAATGTCCTCACTTCCCAAAAATGACTTCGCTCTGTTGATTAAAAATGTAACAAGTACACACACACAGACATTAGACAGGACCCACCAGTGGGTTTAATGAAGCTCATCCTAAACCGTTTTCACTGATGCTAATCCAAGTCCTGACTAAATTCTTAAATTAGCCCTCAAACAAAAAAAAAAAAAAACCTCAGAAAGAATTTGTTTCCCAAACGCCCACGCATAGGTACACACCAGTGCGCCATACAAAGACAGTGATTCATGAAATGGCTGAAATTAGAAGAAGCCTATTTTGTGGGAATCAGTGTTTGTGTTTGATGTGCGCTTCAGAGTGATGACAGGAAGTAAAGATGGAATGATGTAAGAGAAAAGGAGATGAGGGACATGTGAGAAAGTGTTTGTCTGCTGTCACGGCTTGTTTGTGTCTTCACTCTGAGTCTCATTATAACACAGGGGCATGTCTGTGTGTGTGTGTGTGTATGTGACACTTAGTCTTACATAACAATCAGATGCTCAGCTGGGGACACTTTTATTGGATCTAGTGTGGAGGTTTTCTGGAACACAACTGAAAAAGTTATCAGAGAAAGTTTACAGAGCTGGAAATGTGTGCTCTAATATTCAAGTACATCAGCATCATATTTTACATTGTCGCACAAACCAACAGTTATTATTCCAGAGTGATACTTCAGATGGGGTTTAACATATTTTGTTTTTGGTATTTTTTTCCTTGCCATATTGAATTTAAACCTGACATGGCTATATTATATGTATTGTTTTAGATAAACTACATTAAAGGAAACCATAGACTGGAATAAATATGTTATATATTATTATCATACCTTGGGAATACATTCTCTAAATCACTAAACCGACCCTGATAGTGACTGTACCTTGTTCAGGATATTAGAAATGATTTGTACATGATGGGCTCAAGGTAGTGGCTGTAATAATGTGAATTTTCCTTTTATGTAGTGAGCTTAGATTTACATTGGTAATTCAAATGGTGGATCGCGGCTGAGAATGACACCTTTCATTTATGGCACGTTAACAATTGTGCAGTATATTTGCCTTTGAATTATGGAAAGATTATTGTAGGTTGATATCATACGAATGGACCAGAATGGCCACCCAGAGCTGCAGTATGTGCTGAGAGAGACAACATTAAATATAGTAAGCTTTAAATAAAAGTGTCAAGATGGTATAGCCATTGTTGATAGAGCTGGTTTATGGGTGTGCTGATGTCCCATGTAAGTAGTGTTTATGGCAGACTTGTCCCTGCAGCATCTGTGTTGGGAGGTGTCAGCACAGTTAATGTTAAGGGTTAGGGTCTGTTAGAGGATGATTACTAAAACACCGAGAACAATGTGTGCTTGGCTCGCAGTTGAACAGAGTATTACAGCGGTGAGTGGGAGGAAGGGTGAAGACATCCACAGCGCACCCGCCAAACTCCCTCTACCCCTTTAACCAATACTGCATTAATCTTCTTAAGCTGTCAACATGACCTAAAACTGAGAAAAAAAAACTCTCACCAAGTAGACAACAGCTTGTGACTAATTGTGGGTTTAGCACAGCTCACCAAGCTCATAACTGAGTTGCAGCACCATCATCTTGATACACAACTCAATTACTACTTTGAGCAAAGGTGCTTACCGTTTCTGCTCAGTCATGAGTCAGTCCAACTCTCTTAGTCTGGTGAGAGTGACCTCGCAGTGAACCAGGGCGGGTTAGAGAACCCTGACTGCTTTTTTCCTGATGTCCAATTTAACAGATGGTCCCACTGGCTCATAAGCTAATGTTAGCTTGCCCCATACGGCACAAGAAATTCATTTGGTTATGCGAGTGTGAGTTAATGAAAGGTGTGCATGTAGAGGTAGTGTGAATCGAATGCTGTAACAGCATGAGGATGTGAGGGCGGGAACAGAAACACTCATGCTTGTAAGTTTCACAGGGCAGAATTTTCACCCCTTTGCTTGCACCTGTTATTTAGTGATATAATAGTAAGATAATCACACCTAATAATACAGTGAATCCCCCAAAAACCTGCATGACCTGTGTTGTTATGATTACTACAGTGCTACTGCCCCAATAAGGATCTGGCAGCTACACTGCAGCACAGCTGTCATGAAGATGGGCTGCCTGCCCAACTACACCAGCTGTGCCAACCCAACCATCACTTAATCACCCTGGGAGGGAAGCAGGAAGGGAGGGGGAGAGATGATGAGGTGCGAGGTTAAAGAAAGAAAGAGCAAGTGGTACGGATGCGTACGTTGGAGTCAGAAGAGAGTTGAAGGAATAATGCAGAAAGTGGAGAAGGTGAGAGGAACAATGGAGGAGGCAGAAATGCTGGGTGAAGGAGGAGGGAGGAGGGACATGCAGATGCTTCAGCAGGAGGGAAAAGGTGATGGATAGGTGAAGCAAGGCATGCCGAGAACAAGTAAGGAGAAAAACACAGAGGTCTGAATCAAAAGAAAAAGTAGGGCAAGAACTGAACCAAGGAAAAATCTAGACAGACGAGGGTGAGGTCGAAGGTGAGCGCTGGGAAAAGAGTGATGGCGGCAAGAGTGATGGCACGAGAAGAGGAGAGGTGAGAGAGTGATTTGTAAAAGGATGCAGTGAGGTGATTGGTGAAGGAAAATGGCCCACACAGTAGAATGATGAAAAGGACGGAGGGCATAGTATAAAAGAGACAGAGTGGGAAGAAGGATAAGATATTGTCAAACATGTTTTAGGTCAGTTTCTCAGCTGGCCACATCAATACCACTGCAATCAGTCTTGTGACAGCAAGAGCCTTTTGCAACCACACAGAAAGAAGAACACTATATTTATCTACGATAACAGACTTTCAGGACCTGTTTAGGTGCAAACACTTAGCCTAGAGGTCTGGCTGAGGTGCTATAAGGAAAAACTGGCCACCTGTTGAAATCATACTGCACACTCCAAACCAATTTGGGGCAGCATACGATTGTTATGCTGCGCTACGCTACGTTAGCGCTAAATCAATAGTGCATTATCAGTGCTCTGTTAACAAGCAAACTAAGTAACTAGGACTTTGACGAAGTATGACAGTAACATCAAAACGGGTTATTGTCATGTTGGACTGAGGGCAGACTGGACCCTACAGTGACTCTCTATCCCCTTTTGAAGTACAAGGTGGCATTATCAGACAGGACAGGCTGGAGCTAGCTGGTTACCATGCCAACTTCAGTAGATATTGCTGCAATACGATACACAAATGTCTTTGGCATAACTATTTGAAAACTGCTATGTCTTCACATTCTGTTGATGATTTTAGTTCATTTTGAATGTTTTAAACTAAAATTCTTACATATAGCCCCTTTAATGAACTACTAGACCAACCGCCATGGTAAACATTAAAGTAAGATGAATCAGCTGACCTTTTAAATAAGACAAACATGATTATTGTGCATTTCTGTCTTTCTCTCTGCTACTTAATGACCCACCTATCTAACTATCTATCACAGTCCTCTAATGCCTTTCTGTCTGTCCCTTCTCTCTCCGAGTATGTGAGACTAACACCATGTCAGGCAACGACTCTCGGAGCAAATCATCCGTCCCCAGGGCAGATTTGTGCTGCACTGCTCAAGATTTAGGGCAACCGAGTATATTTGTCTATATTGTAAAGGCAGGTTATGCTTAATCTTCACACTGACTGATGATGACGCTTGGCTGATACATAAATATTAAAGATGGCTATTAACATAAACATATCTTATTTCCAAGATGAATATGTCGCATAAGTTAGAGTGAGTAAAAGGAGACTTTTGCCTAGCCTAATCAGTCAGCCGCCATTGATTTGAGCCCATACAATCCTGTAAAGCTTCAGGTTTGTATTGAATATAATCAACACCACTCACATTCATTGACTAAGAACTTGCACAAACTAATGGATATGCACAACTCCCTGAAACTGCTGTAGTGTTGGAAACTCCAGTTTAATTGACATGGAAGGCCACCTGGGGCCTTGTGGGCTGCAAGAAAATAAATACTGATTTCTGTCGTAAGTAATGGGGATCAAAATAAACCCAAATCATCAACCTCATAGCATAACTGCCTAACTCATTAGGATGACAAAATGTATTTTTTGTGCAGGATAACAGAAGACTAAACAGTTTTTATTCACTATTGTGAGGTGTGGGAGTGGGGTTATTAAGAACATAACAAATAAGCAATCAAATAACATTCATCAGGAAACAATAAATAAAACTGAATTAGTCTCAGTTTTGGTCTGCATTTCCCTCCGCCTGCTTCTACCTAACCCTTTTCCTCCCATCCGTCTCCTCCACTAGTCTGAGGGACCTTTACTCTGTTCGGCAATAGATCTGGACAGCTATATTGTTTCCAAATGTCATTTCACAAGCATTTCCCCAGACACATTCATGGAAGAGGTTTTTCATGTAGTCACATGTGTGTGTGTCTGTGCTGTTGGTCATGTGGAAGTTGAGTCTGCTTCTAAAGACTGCAGCAATAACCAATTACAATTGTGCGCTTGCCATCAGTGTGCTAAATAGGTTACAAATGTTCCCAGAAAAGAAGAAGTAGGATGCAAGTAAAAGGGTAATAAAGGTAATCCACTTCTTCAAACCCGTCCTACTGCTGCCTGTTGTTTGGTGTTTTAATAATGACAAGGACACTTCAGCGACTGTAGATGCATTGGATTCGATACTACATAAAGACACATAAACTCCTCTTTACTCCCAACACACCTCCTATACCCCAATGTCTCCTTCCTGCTACAATCCCTCCGTGTTAACCCAGGAGCCCCTGTGGTCCAGAGTTGACGGAGCACTGGCTTACTTTAAAGAGTTAGCATGGTAATACCTTGTGGAATCAGAGTCAGTCAACCAAGCCGGAGAGGAGTTAAGCCCTCGCTCTACTCACATCAAAGGGGACGGGCCATCCACAGCAATCTCCCCGTGAGAGAGAGAGGGGGTGGGGGGTGATGGAGGCTGTCATATATTCCCTTTATCACAGGGAATTTTACGGTTCAGACCTATGATTCTGAGGGGAATTTTATAGGCTGACCAAAGATGGGCAGCTTCAATTCAAAAGTAGAGCCGTCTCATCACTTCCCAAGGTGTGTGTGCGTGTGTGTACGTGTGGTTGTGTTTGCGAGGCCCATTTGTGCCAGCCTTACCTTTCTTTACTCTAAAGGCATATTTTATCATCCCGACAGCTTATTGTTTATCAATCCTGCCTTGTACGAGCTGCTGTTGACTTACACACTCAGCCTTGCATTTTTAATTGAATGCTTCTCCGGGGGGGAAGAGGAAAAAAAAAAATCAATTAATCAATTCATTTTGGGGTTCTAAGTTGTGTTGCAGCTTGTCTCTCTTTTCTTGGATATCAGCTGTGTCAATGTAATGCCAGTGTATTTGGCAAACACATCAGCACAGTTACTTTTAGATTGATGTTGTATGTGTGGATTATCAGATCACGTACTGATTGACGCTGTTTTTATAGCCCTGACAGAGATATTATTTGTAGGGTGGCGTAGGCTTTGTTACGCGCCACACATAAATGTTGGAATAAACACAGTAGTTACATTCCATTAATGCAACATGTCCTCTAGAGATTATTCATATTCAGTTGTAATTAGGAGATGGTCTCACTGTAAGGTAAGCCTCTTATCTGACTGCGGGCATCAGTTTATTATATTATTATATATGAAATCCAAACCGCAAATGCAGACGTCCATGCTCATGTAAGTATACATAGACACACGCAGACATAAACAGCACTATAATAAAAAATAAATAAATTATGCTGTCATAAATCACGAGTTATGGGCACATGTTTGAATATTTCTCTACATAATCAGATTATTGATGATGTGCTTTGCCTCATGTATGGCAATAATTTTTACAGATAAACAGCAAAACATAGATGAAATCACACAAAACAAGATATTTGAGGACATCATCTTAGGCTTTGGTAAACAGTGATCAACATGTTTCACCATGTTCTGATATTTTATAGACCAAACAACTAATTAATTAATTGAGAAAATAGATAGATTAATCGATAATGAAATGAATCTTTAACTTCAGCCCTACAAAATGTTAAATAACCTCAAATTGTCAGCAATTATACACTTACAGATGTGTGAGGGGATGATTTTAACTGAGATGAAGAGTCAAATGTGTTTCCTGTTGTCCTGGCTGGAGTGGGAGGTCATTTGATCACTAGTGGTGGGTGGAGCAATAAGAGCTCACATGTTACTGTTCCTCTACAGAAACCATGAAGTTGATATTCTAGTTGACCCACATGTGGATTACAATAAAACAAACTGAAACTGTGGCATCTTAGGTTTTTTTGTACTGCTGGTGATGTATAAATAGAAGCTTAGTCCCAGCTTAGTACTCAGTGTACGAGCATCGTCACTGTAAATATTAAATGCACTGAGGTATTCTTATGAAAGAGCAGTTCACTGTGCTGCTTTCTATTATGGAGCAGGCTGGAACCCAAAAAAGTACTGCATTATTTTCAGTCCTTCAAACTCTGCTGCAGATACACAGTCTCTCTCACACACTCTCACAAACACACACACACGACAGAGTATTGATTATATTGAATGGAGTTCATTGTACTGAGTGTGTTCATTGACTGTGCCAACACGGTCATCATGGTTATCTGGGATAAGCCGATATATTCTCCTTCATCTACTAGGAAGCTGAAGAGGCACTAAGCCCGTCTACAGAGTAGCATTATGCATTATGGACAGAACAATTAAGAAATGGAGACGGAACTCTGCATGAGACGAGAACCGGAAATATGGGATGACAATACATGAAGTCAGTCTGATGGTGTTGAAAAAAAGAGATGGAAAAAGAATGATGTGAACAAAAGAAGAAAGTGACTCATCAGGCGAACAGACAGAGATCAATGCAAATGAACAACACTACCGTTGAGGGTGTATTCAAGCAGGGAGTGGATATTTGCAGTGGAGATCGGTCCAATAACTATCACTCTTCCAGCAGGGAGAGGGAGGGAGGTGGGAGGTGGGGAAGATGCTGCTGTTTTAGAATATATAAGCACAGCTGTCGCCTACAGCTAAACCAGAACGATTACAGCTTAACTCTGTAACATCTGCTGCTTCTGGGGCATGAAGAGCAGACCGCTGGAAAATATCGTACAGAGAGAGGATTTAAAAACAAGGGTAGGTGCAGGGCAGGGGTCCTCTGCGCTGTGTCACGGTGTCCATCCTATCTGTGTCACCTCTACTTGCGATCTGTGTCGTTGTCCCACTTTCTAAACTACACAGGCACATTCATACTTGTCTCCCCAGAGACAGAGGAGATGGAAATGAAGAGAGCAGGGGACACAAGAGAGAGGCGTGACAGAGATTGAGATATGTAAAACATTGACAGATGGAGAGGAAATTTTTGTATGTCATGTGGGTCTGCAACACCACCCTGAGAACTGATGGGTTTGAGCGTGCATGCAGGAGTGCTGCACCCGGATGTGTGAACGTGCATCTGCGTGTGAAAACAGAGGGTTTGGCCTCATTAGGAGATTGTTTGGGTAGGACAGAGCAACGTTACCATGAGAAGGGGGATCAAGAGGGAGCAAAGAGAAAGCTTGAAGTACAGCAGGGATTGAAGTCAGAGTGAAGGCTACTTTCTGCAAAGACTGTGAGAGGGCGACATCAAAGAAATGTAAGGAATACAACGTTAATAAGCTCACTCTTTTGTGCGGAGCCATTGATGTATCCTTGGCTGAACAAAACCTTTTAAGTGTGTGGAGTAGAAAAAGAGATCCTGAGAAAATAATTTCATGTATTAATCATGATTATGTTCCGAATAATAAATACATTTCACATTAATAAATTTAGTTACCATATATAATGTCCACTTTGAATGCCACAGTGAAAATAGAAAGTCTAAAAACAGAATCATTAAACTGCAGGATGCCAAAATGTTGGAACTACTACTGATGGTTTTGGATGTTTTGGAGCCTTAACAGCAGGGAGGCTAAATTTGTTCATTTTCTTCCAGAGAGTGGTGCTTGAAGAGGAAGCTTTTATTAAAATATAAAAAAATGTTCTAGTGATCTGTCAGTCGGACTGTAGATATTTTGGCTCGAGGATCAAAGAATTCATCGTCTGGGAACCATGAATGTCCGTTACATGAATAAGTTTGGTCAATTTTGAGCGATCTGTCAACTAGGTTGTTATGTGTCTCTTTTCTACAAGTTTCCCTGATGGTGGCGCTAGAGGAAAGGAGAGTGGGCCACGAATCATGTTAAAAAAAATATATAAACAAGTTAAATAAGAAATAAATCTGTAATTTTTGAGATACATACAGTAGATGTCGGAGGTAGCCACATCCAATTAATGAAAATATTGCAATGGAAGCTTTAGATAAATAAGATGTGAGGTTATCGTGTTGTGATTTTCACATCCACACAGACTGAACAGTTAGTCCAGAAACACAGACAGAAAATGTTTGTGTTAAATGTTTTTTTTAAACCACCAATTGTGTTTTGTAATCTAGGAGACAGTTTGTGACCCTGCTTCATTTATCTCATGCTTTTCATACATACAGACTACACTTGTATCAAACCGTAGGAGCTCAAGTCAATAAGACAAAATTTAAATTTGCATTTGGTAAAGTGGGAAATGGAAAAGTGTTGTGCAAAGTGCAAAAAACTCCACTAAATAACAGTTTTATATATATTCATGTGCACTTTTTGTCCCCATTTGTAATTTCAAGCAGTTTTGATTAATATTTGTTTTAGGGTAATAATGTTTAGGCTACAGTATAGTAATGTAGTATGTTACTGACTGTATTGTTTTTGCTATAACGTAGCCGTTTGACCATTGTGTACATCATAATACTTGTACTGTGAGTGCAGCGATCAAATTCAAGTCTAGTAATTTTTTGTCACAGACTAAGTATAAGGCGATTTAAAAACCAGAGCAAGTGAAGAGAAAAGAGGAATTTGGAGCAGAATTGATGAGGTGTATAAAGAAAATGGGGCTGTGGTGGCTTTGATGTTTTTGCACAGTATCCCTGACAGCGATGCTGCAGACATTTCCCCATTATTTAAGCCATGAATGTGCATGAATGTGTTGAGTCTACTGAGTTAACACAAAGGGGAAATAACACTGTCCATGTAAAATAGCTTTTGTTGTGTCTAGAGGTTTCTATTGTGAGAATGTAATTGGACTGGCTACATATTCAACATTTCAATAGCTGTTTACATCGTTTTAAACAGGCAGTAGACTCCCAACACATACTGTAACAAAGAAACAGCAGTCCTTGCCTAGCTACAGTACTGGATTTCATTCTATTAACATTTTATTTTACTCTGTTTATTTTGCTCAACCCTTTATTAAAGTATTAAAACCAGCAATATTCACCCTCCTGTTCAGAGAGTTTAATTATCAGCGGTCACAGGGGAGCATGTCTATTTCATATACCACCACATCTGGGTAGTTTAAACTACAGCATTGATTATGTATATCAAAACCTATATATCCAGTAAATGCATTTTGTTACTTTCAAGTACAGCAAGGCTCCTCCAATCACAT
The DNA here is from genome assembly GCA_036937835.1 of Pampus argenteus. Classification (NCBI taxonomy): domain Eukaryota; kingdom Metazoa; phylum Chordata; class Actinopteri; order Scombriformes; family Stromateidae; genus Pampus; species Pampus argenteus. The sequence continues at coordinate 10,505,231 of CM072874.1, forward strand.
GATTATGTTTAAGGAGAAACGACGTGAAAACACAATGTGAAAAGAGGCAGAAATTGTCAGTGAGACTTTTAAACAGACAATCTCAGTCACAGCTTAAACAAGCACACATGTTGTTGACTTGTGCATTTGCTGCAGAGAACAGATAGACAGAGGTATTAAAACAAACTTTTTTTCATCCACACAAGCATGCACAGACCTATGGAGTTCAAAGAGTACATACTGCTGATTATAGGGAGGAGGTTTCATAAAGGTGTCTAGTGCCAGAGTCTACAGACTGACACACAGAATCTCTCGGGTTCATGTTCTGTAATAACAAGTGATGAGCAAGATAAAAACAAAACACGATTCCCTGGTCTCCATCTGTATAGAAAACAAGTATTTTAATACATATGTGATTCTACCATAAATATCTGAGGGTGAAAGCTTCGGTTTATGAAACGCGTTGAAACGTGCGAGATGCACTGAATGTAAACGGAAACGTCACCTGATATTTAATTCATCAGATTAACCAAAAAATAATAATTTTTTTGATGTGGTTATTATATCCAGAAATTTTTTCTCAACTGAATTTCCTGAACATGTACTGTATGACAATATACTTAATCACAACCATGATATTATATTGCTCATGAGGAATGTCTTTGATTAACTGTAACAGCAATATCAGTATTATCTCCATAAAAACCACAGTGACTCCTAAAACTCTCTCCGGTTGTTGAATATAGTTGACAAAATCATTTTGCATGCTTTCTGCACAGCTTCTGCTTCATACTTCAAATTTCAAGAGGACAATTCAGCAAAACTGTGTAATTCTGAGGTGACAAATAATTTGAACAGTCAGGTTTTTTTTTTTCCAGAAGTCTGTACATAGATGTTCATATTTCATATTCTTCAATTTCAGCCCCTACACCTGGGTAAACACAACATTTACAAAAACTTTTCATAGTTTGCCCATACTTTTTGGGATGCCAAATTTAGAGATTTCACTACTCAGAGGAACGCATCAGAAAGCCAGTTTTAGCATACTTTTCCATGACTGACATCTTACCTGATTTGACCTGATGGTTTAAAACCCACACATCTGGTGAGGTTAAACCAAATGCTAATACTTATTTGCAAAATTATTTGTGCCGGGTCTTTAGGTGGTTTAAGTGCAAAAGTTAAGTGATGTGACATCATGCCTGTAATCCTATAAAGACACTAGCAGGAAGAGGCGTAACATTCAAACCCTCAGTGAATATTGTTCAGCTGTCATATTCATCAGTCTGATCCCATTTGCACATAATCTCACAATAATCTCTCTCTGTTTACAAACACAAGTATTCCAATGTCTAAATTGTATGTTTTTGTTATCAAATAGAATGGACTTGCATTTTATTTCACGTTATTGTCCCGGCCATAATCAAAACCAGCACTTCCCAATAATGTAATAGTGACCATTTAATCCTGTTGTGTTAGTTGCTTTCTCCTCATCTTTTAGTCTCCATCGCCTGGAGGTTCACATTAAAATCACCTTTCTATATGCCTCAGAAAACAGCCAAAACACACACACACACACACACACACACACACACAGACACAAACAAACACACCCTCAGATACAATCTAATCCTCCTTTATTGTCCCAATCCACATCTCCTTTCACAGGCCCGCAGGACGAAGGCATTTATGCAAAACAGACTCAGTGCACTAATATGGAGACAATATTCATATCTACATGCATATACACACACACAACGCACACACACAGGCATGCATGTGCACAAGCTCTTTCTCCTCAATTGTGTTCCAGATGAAAAGGTGCCAATTATTATACCCGTTTTACAGGAGCTTTAATTAATATCTCTATATGCAAATGTATAAAACTTGTTTCAAACACTTTGCCATAAAAAAAAAAAGCTTTTTAGCTCACATACTTAGTCCCTTGCCACAACCAGACATATTCAAGCACACCAGCGTGTCAACAATGACAAACTATGAGAGGTAGCAGCAATAAAATCTGTCCAAACTGGAAATGATAAGACAGCTGCGGCAACGCATCAAAAGCATTGCACGGGACGTTCAATTGTAAGTAGCCTGTAGAGACACGAGGAGATGTGTGAAGTCTGCGGAGGCATAGAATATGTATCTACACAGGTGTGTTGCAAGACTTGAAAGAAGACAAATAAAATTCATAGATTAAAATGTATTACAACAGGCTGAGAAGGTCTGCCACAATACAGTCCTTTCGGGGGTGAAAACAATGCAATTAGAAGTGGAGATGACAGTGTGCAGTCAGGTACAATCAGAGTTAATTTCAGTGTTAGAAATTTAAATTTCAAATGACGATCACGATTACACTTTTTCCACTGAGGAACAGCAACACTGCACATAGAAAACATTAGGGACATCGCCCTGATTTTGAGCTGCTATCACATTTTAATTGTCTAAATCTTTTTTTCTGGAAGTCATCTGCTTCTGTTTATCTGTACGTTTTCATGTTCTGTTTAAATTTGTGATTGATATTTAACTCTATAAGATAATGGATCCACTGGACCAGAATCCACTTCATCAATGTACTTGATACAAACTTCTACCATCCTTAATGTCTTGCACATTCAATTGTACAGCTACATACCCACTGTGACTGGAGAAATATATCAGGATCCCGTCAGCTATGACAGCGCTGTCCATTTTTGTACATCACTGAATCACACTCCGGAAATCCTCTCTTACCACTGACAAATGTAACTCTTGTCAAGATTTCCTCCACATCGAAACAGACACAGTTTCTGCAGCCAAACAGCTTGTCTCCTTCCCTTCATCTTCTCCACCCCTGTCAAGATTTCACCCCTGTGACAACCCGCTCCTGTTCTCAAATCTGTGAGATCTCGGCCGCTGACCATGGCAGCGTGGTCGCAGCGGACGTGAGAAGACGCCCAATACAGTCGTGACCTCAGCCATCTGAGTCGCAGCCATTTCACAACCTTCAGAGTAAACGGCAAAGAAATTCAAAGAAATTGTTAATCCAGCCATGATGTGACTGGCCAAGTTCACCTCAGACTTTTCTGCTACGCATAACTTCAAGAGATCTACATTCAAAGTAAATAAAGACCCATTTCCAAAAGCTGTTGAACACATTGTTACCATGTCAGCATGAAATAATAATATGTATGGTTCTTTGTTTGCTAAGAGAGAAAAATAAGATATAGACAATAGGACTGCAGCTGTGTTTGACAGTGGATGGTTAAAGTGTGGGAGTTGTTGAGTCTCTAGTTAAACTCACAGTTAAAAATGCAAAAACACTAAAACATTCAGAGCTCATAAATACCTTAATTCCCTACACTGGTTCTCCAAACCTTTAACTGACGATGTTAGACAAAAAAAGATGTAATTTCACTGTGCAGTCTCGACAAAAAAAGTTTGTTGTCCTTTAAAATACTGTTCTTGATGCCAGCAGCCTACAGCTTTATTATATGGTAGCTTGTTGTTGCTGGTTAAGATGGTTTATAGCTTTATTTTGCTTTTAGACAATGGAGCAAAGATTATCAGTGTGTATATGTGGATCTATGAGGTTTCTAGATACAAAAAGAGCATATAACCAACATTGTGGAGAAAAATGCTTTGATGCTGATAATGATGACGATAGATGTTTCAGCACTCGAGGGTTATGCGCGAGGCCAAACCCATCTCATGATCTCAGGCAATTTCAAAATGATCTTTACATCACACAAAGCAGTTGCTGTAAAAATTAGATGCCACTGAAGGACAAAAGCTAAAGTACACGCTACAAAGTGGGCAACTGTAGCTCAGGGAAGCTCATCGTTTAAAGCAGCCATTTTAAAAGGAAGACAACTATGATAATACATCTGTAACACAAGCGGAAAGTATCTATACTGCGTCCCGGTGAAGATGCTATACAGTAATGCCAGTTTAAGAGTATTATCCCCAGACTAAGTAGTGCATGAAGCAGAGATTCTCTGCGTCATCAAGACGGTTATATCAAACTTCTTATTCAACTCACACGCAGACTTACTTCAGAGGATAGACATTTAGCTATACAAGGTTGTCAAAGAGCAATGTCATATCTTTTTGAAATAAGTTGATGCATGCTGAAAAGATGGTTTTGCAATGCTGGGGTGTTAAATAGGGAAAGGTTGTTTGCGATTGACCTGGAAATTGTGGATTTGTTACAAAATGTTGCTATTTTTGAAACATTTTTATTTTTTTATTTTTTACAAATGTTTATAATGTCTACCTGGAAGCTTTTAAAGATATTTTAAAAGTCCCAAAGAGCCAAACATGTCAGAGTTGATCGGTCCTGGCAGCTCTGGTCCACAGTGTACGGCAGTTTTCATCAACAGTGGAAAGAGACCAAAATTGTAATCTGAAAGACACAGTGCCCAAATGTACTCAAGCTGTTGCTGCCATTTATCTACATTTACTTTGAACTTCACTTATCCAAGACACAGCAAGAAAACTCAAACTCAAAAAAGTACACCCAGACTGCACCCTGCACCAGATTCCTAATACAGAAAACATGTTATTAGTTTGCCTTGCCAGATGGTATCATTGTTTCTGAAAGGTAGGTTTTGCATTAGGACTCAAGATGTAAGTTCAGGAGAATGAGAGCAACACTTTGAGAACAATTTAACAGTTAAGCAGCATGCAGGAATACATTTACAGCCAAATTTGTAAAGCAGGAGATGTTAAAGTACCTTCATACAGATATCATCAGCATCCTACAGTACTCTGGAAAAGGCCACTGCTGCTTATGCACAAAAGTAGACAGCAGGCCCCCCAAGTGCACATCCCTTTGAGGCAGATCCACAGTTTTTTTCTTTTGTTGCAGTACAGCTGCTACCTAGTGGTAGCCATTTAGTTAAAGAAACTGGTACTCTTGGAGAAGGCATCCTTTGAAGTACTGCAGGCAAAAAAAAAAACACTCCTTAAGTTGTTGACGTTGGACCACCTTGTCAAAATTATAATGAAACAAAAAAAAAAAAGTATATAAAGACAGACTGCTTCTCTCCTACCACCGCCATCAGTAAAAAGTTGACTGAGAGAGCTCCTCTGATGTGCGCTGCTGTCAAGTTGCATGAGTTGCCTTGATCCTGTGTTCACAGTGCAGCATGCCAAACAGCCGCAGAGAGTCCTATGGATTCTACTTAACCCTAAAGTGTTGATCTGTTTCCCAGCACGGCTAAAATCCTTGTGGAACACAAACCCTTTGTGACGGAGATGATTACAAAACTACAAAGCAGTGCTCCATTTTGTTTACAGCATCTCCTGCAGAGTCGGATGATTGAACAGAGTGGCAAAAGTGGTCCGTACATCCTGATGGGCTTTTGAAATCCAGGCATGCTGCATAATGTTAAGAGTAAAGGTTAGCAGCTACAACATTTGTCACATAGTTGAGCCTTGTGATACAATTTTAAATCATTTGCATGAAATGTTCGCATTTGGATGCATTCTCATCTTCTCTAATAACAGGTGATTCAGCCACAATTTGTTCAGTTTAAAATCAGTATTTGCAGTGAACTGGCTGCAATAATGATTTATCTGTGTAAGAGTTACTACATTTCCTCTGCTCCGTGCGTGGCTTGAAATCCCTGTCCATTGTCAACAGTACTTCTCTACAGGTGTGAACATCTTACCCAACATTTTGGCACAATGCTGACAGCACACACCAAAATAATCCAAAACTCATTATGCATATTCTACTTATGAAAGCAGAACTATAATTACTCATCAGCATGGCAGCAGAATGTTGTTTATGAATCATGTGTGTTTTGTAACAGTTTCTTTTTGTCAAACTAGTCATTAATATACATCGTGACCGTTTTTTTTGTTTTGTAGCTCAAAAAAAAAAAAAACCCTGATTAGATTCTTTGATGAGGTAACAAACAATCCTGCTTCATATACATTCAGTTCAGCAACGCGTGCACTACAACCACAGCCCTCTGTTGTTGTTTGGGTTGTCTTGGTGTTACTTGCTAAGGGAGGATTTTCAAAGCCTGTCCTTCCTTTCACACACCTACATACTTACTGCCAACATGCATTTGTACACGGTACACTGTGTAATTTATTGTTTAATCTATTTTTAAATATGTGTGTGTGTGGTGTGTTCTCTACAGGACATGCAGTCATTACCACATTTGAGCGATGTAGCATACACATACACAGAAATGCTAAAATTAACTGCTGCAGAATGAAAACCACAAGACGTGGCTCAGAACTGCTCAGCAGCTTTGCTAATGGGATACTGGATTAATGGATTTTGGCTCAATGTATCTTTGAACAAATTGCAGTTCTATCATGTAAGCATCGAGCAAACGGACATGTCATGCTTTTTGTGATTTATTTTTTATTTATATATACTGTTATAATGTCATCAGAGTTTCAAAACCTGGGCCCAGCGAGGAGGGGGGACGTAAAGAGGCAGCAGCCAAATCAGCCTGTTAAAGACAGATACTGAACTGAGGGAGCAGTATGTTAATTTAAGAGTTATTAACTGTATATCATGCAATGATATGTCAGTAGTGCCCCAGTATCTACATATAGAACTGGACATGTGCTTAATGTGTCTCCTTTTAATAAAATGCATCAGGTCACAACTGAGCCACAAGGGCACCCCAGTGGCCCAGTTGGCTCAGCATTACCAGTGATGCTTCTGATTCTGGTCTGACATTTGTCTGATCATGTTAAGCCCCAAGCCCCAGATTCCCTGTCTCTCTCTAAAAGGACATAAGTTATCTGTAAAAAATTATAGCTCTCGTATTCTCATATTTTCGTTTGACGATAATCTGCAGCAAAATACTGCTCTTAACATCACAGTTACCATGCAGGACTTGCTTAACCAGCGAATTAAACCACTGTGTGTTCAACAAGGTGTTGCAGACCTTTCTCTGCGCCGCTCTATTGCTGCCATGCTCCACAAGGACACTGCATTTAGTACTGTCAATTCTGCTGTAAGCGCTGACCTTTTTAAATCTATTTCCATCCCGTGGATCAGTATCTGTGGTTAGTGCGCACGCCCGGTGAAGCAGAAGCTCGATTCCCCATTAAAGTAGAAAAAAAACAAGACAACAGTCATCTTGTGCTTGTGTTTACTGTGCATTTTCCAAACTCTGGTCATGACTACTGATTTATGATTTAAATAATAATTTATGTTCATTCTGTCAATTATTAATTTAGCTGATAAACAGAAAGTTAATATACAACACCTTTGATAACAGGTTAATAGTTGTAGCCCTTTTCTAATTTAATTTTGCCTTTATTTTAATTTTTTTAAACTTAGCCATCTAGGTTTTTGGGTTTTTTTTCCTGCGTCACAGTGAGCGTGTCTATCACCTGCTCACAATTACAGACTGTCATACTTCTTTATGTGACAGTGTCTCTGTTTACATAAACACTACACCTCATTGACCCCCATTTGTCACATGCTTTTTTTTTTATCATTCTCTCCTATCATGCCATTTCTCCTCCTCTACCGCTATTATATCTCCCTCACTGTTGCCCCTCAGCTCTTAGCACTCAGATAGACTCATTATATTGCAAGGCCAGCTGGTAATTAGCGGTATTTTAACAAGCTTGTGAATTGCTCCCAGTCCCACCCCTCTTCACCTCTCTCTCTTCCTTTCACCACTGCCCCCACCCTTCCTTCAGCTATTGTCTTTCTCGTGTCCCAATTTCACATTACAGCTGAAATCAGATATCAGATAAACACTGCAGAAGCAGGAGCTGTAGTGGGTGAGTCTCAGCACCACGCCACCTCTTTTGATTTTTCGATTATCACGCTACCTTTGTGCATCCACAATTAAAAACTGGGGAGGGAATTTTAATCACATCCACAGTATCACATTTTCCATTCGTCTCTCTCATCTGAGCCACTCAATGCTGTTTATTTGCTGTCCTGCTACCTTTTTTTTTGATCTGATCTAATCTAATCTAATCACCCTGCGCTGTTCTAGTATTTGGCTTCATCTTGTCTCCCTTGACTAATTTCTTCCCCCGTACTTCCCCGTGGCTCCTCTATCATTCTGCTTGCTATGCTGCTCACACAGACCTGTCTAATTACAGTGGAGAAAAAAAAAGAACATTTTCCATTGTACATTGTGCACATATTGTCCAGATGGGTGAGGAAGCTGAAGACGTGAGCTGTTGTCATCAGCAGATTTGAGTAACAGCATATAAAAAAGAAAAAATGACTCTCGTGTGTGTGTTTGCGTGCGTGCGTGCGTGCAGTCTTCTCATATGAGGTACTTGCACTTGTAAAATTCAGGTACATTGACAACTTAGAAAATATAGTAAAATCTAAAAGATATATGTTCACTCTCTCTCCTTCTCGTGCACGCACGCACGCACACACACACACACACACACACACACACACACACACACACCTGCTGAAGCGTCCTTGAGCAACACACTGCATCTCTACCAGCTTTGGGGAGCTATACTCTCCACTGACCTTATTTACAGAGGAGACAATGAAAAATTAAAGACAATTTCCCTACAGGAACAAACAAACTCACAGTTAAAACTACACAACAGCATAAGTAACTAAAGCACCAGTGTTTAAGTTTGGCTGTTATACATTTGATGACAGGTCCAGGTGTGTGTGTGTGTGTGTGTGTGTGGGTGTGTGCGTGTGTGTTTAACCTGCCGTTATTGCCTTTTGAGCTTAACAGACTAAACTTGAGCTGCTCGATTAGCTTGGCCTTTGTCTCACATGGGAGACCTCAATTAATTTAGGCTGCTTGGCCAGGGCTGGTTGCCATGCCAATTGGTGATCAAATCATGCTGGTGCTTTTGTAACCTCTGTTCTTCTCATTGCTGCCGATACGCTACATTTAGCCCGATGGGCAGCTGTTATTGTGTTTGTCGGTCTCTATTCGCTATGAACAGACGTGTTTTAATAACGGTGCTCATTTGTTTTTACCTGGAAGGCTGAACGCTGTAAGCGAAACCAGCCACCTGCGACAAGGAAACAAGCAAGTGATGAAAACAAGTGATGTTTTTTCCTGAAAGTTGTGATCATTGATGAACTAAATGTGGGCTTATTATTTTTACTTTATAGGTTTCAAATAAATAATAAGTTGGGGAATCAAATATAAGTATAACCGTTTAATTTTGCATTATTAATTCTTAGTATTTTATTATTTTGAGGCTTTCTGGCACATAGTTAGTAGCTTTTTTTTCACTGTTTTTCTGTGCATTTTTGTTGTATCCTGTGAGTGGGATCCGTTTTACTGTAAACAGTCTTGAACAGTGTCCTCTTGCAGCAAGAAACAAACATATTTTGAATCATGGGGGACATTTATACAGCTTTGGTGTGGCAGGTCGCACCGATAAGGAGTATGTGTGCGTCTTTGAATATGTGTGTTGTTTGTGGATTACACTGGGATGGCAGAAATGTTGAATATGAAGGTGAGGCTTGAGCTAATGGTCGTTAAAGGCCCCTGTGTTTATCTTGTCCTTGTCATTATGAAATATACCCTCTCTCTATCTCTCTCTCTTTCTCTCTGGCAATATCTGTGTGTTATTGCTGTGGGTCTCGGTCGTCTGCTCACCTCTGAAAGCTGGATTCATGTGTAGCCACCGCAGCGGATCATTGGGAAATTTAATTACCCGTCTGAAAGCTCTTTTATTCAGACATATTACCTACTCTGTGTGTATGTGTGACTCTGTGTTTAAGTGCAAATGTGCATCAGAGTTTGTATGTGTCTTTGCAGGTGTATACAGTCATTGCGTATGTATATATATATATATATATACACACACATATATTCTAACCCAAGACTCCGTTTTATTTAATAATAGTGCAGGATAATAAGCAGCTCACAAAAGCTGCAGATTCAGTACCTTAGGCAAATAAAAATATCAATGCCTTTGAAATGTACAACTGGACAGAAAATCAAACGCAAATCAATTTGGTATTGAGGTCTTAGTGATAGATCCTTGAAATGGTATAGATGTTTAATACTCTACCCCAGCTTTCTTTAAGCTTTCTGCTGTGGTCTAATCCCTTATTCATGTGTACTGACTGTGTGATGTGTTTTCAACTGGACCCAATAATTCCTGTGATTTATGCCAACACAATATACACAATACAGCAAGAGCGTTTGGTTCCAGTGAAAGAAATAGCGGGATGTTTATACAGTGCAATCAAGACAGTGTGGAGGCTGGTGGAGAGAGATTCAACAGATGTGCAAACCACGCATACATACAAAGAACATGCATACGCCGTTTCCTGCACAGAGTCACTTATAGATGTGTGACATGATACGATGGAGATGTAATGTTGTTGGAGAATTAGTAAAATTGCACTTCTTCATTAACCAGATTTGTAATGAGGCAGAAGTATCGATATGCAAATGGTTGATAAAGGCTGTTTATGTTTATATCCATAACATAACATAATTGTGGAAGCGTAAATCTAGCAAACGATTGAGATTTATTTAAGACAGTCATGAATTCACTCAGTTTTACATCTGGTCCCTGGTGTCCCGTCCAATCTGATGGTAGACAATGTTGTTTTGTTTTTTTTTTCCTTCAGGTACATACAGTATAGTCGCCATGAGCCATGGTGATCTTTGGTCACAGATTCTAACATGTCGGAGGTCAAGTGGGTTGAGATCTGGTGACGGTGAAGGCCATAGCATTATGATTCACTTTGTTGTCATACTCAAACCATTCAGTGAGCCTCCAAACCCTGAACTGTTATATCTCCACTACACTCCACTGTCCACAGTGTAATTTGTCCACTTTGATCATTGTATAAAAATCCTGTACAAAGAAAAACACAATACGTTTCCCCCAAAACATAATTTGCAGAGTCAGAAAAGTTGCATATAGGCGCAATTAGCAGGAGATACACAATATATAATTAACTGATACCAAATATTTAATGAGCGGACAATTGAAATAGTGTATAGATATTATATATTGATTAACTTATAAATAAAGCTGTATCAGCCTCTACAGAGTTGTTACCTGTTAAGTGTTTTTGTGATTGCACTGATAACATGTAGCCGCATGGTTTAACCCTCTGCTGCATATCAGTCCTTTAAATCCCTCATGAGCCAGTAAGCAGCCTCAAATCCACAGGGAGGAGGGTCTGGGCCTTCTAAAGTCAAAGACAAAAGGTGACCAGGTATTTGCAGTCAGAGCCCTGGAGAGCTGGAACACTGTGTGTCTGAAGAACTAAAACTAAAAAAAATCTTAATCTCTTTTTTATTTTTTAAACAAAAAAAGGTGCTTTCATGAACAAATTTCTTCAGAGCTGCCAATTTTGGAATTTATTGATTTCATTTTATTGGATTATCTTTGATTCTGCTTTACTTTGAACAACTTTTTAAATGTAGTTTTGTACTAGTAGTAGTAGTAGTAGCACTGTGTTTTGTTAGTTTGTCAGTTTACAAGCAGTTTTTCTCAAAAACTTTTAATTGGTTTCCTATTAAACTTGGTGGACTGATAAACCTTGAGAGGAAAAAACAGTTGATTAAATTTTGTCATCCAGAAATAATAGACTGTTGAGAAGACTTGTTCTAAAGACAACATTTCAGATGAAAGCAGGTAACTGATTTTTTTATATGGTTTTATAAAGATACATGTTTTATTTTATTTGGCCTTTTTGATGGTTGAGGTCTGGAATCCAGTCTGTTTATACGGTTTTTAAGGTCGGCTACATTCTGTTAATTTAGAGCTCTCTCTCTTCTTTTTTTATTTTTTTTCTCCAATCAAACTCCCTAGCATTTAAAAGATGACAATAATCACTAGGGATGCACCAATGTATTGGCCAAACATTGGTATTGGCCAATATTCTCCTTGATGACTGACATCAGTCTATCAGTAAATTATATGAAATTCACTGAATGTTTATCTGTTGTGTCACGTAAATTTTGAGATGGCCAATTGTTGTACGATTGAATTTGTGCTTATTCAAAGATAGTGTGATGAAGAACTAAAAGACTATAAAACAGTTTAGTCATTTTTTTTCAAAGTTACGATTTCTGTTTCTCCAGCACAAAAGGGGAATAAATAACAACAAAACAAAAAATAACAGCAATTAGAACTTTCTAGCCATAATAACACCATGAGACTGAGAGATCTGATGTGACGTTCAAGTTGATTGACCGGGGTTGATTGATTGACACTGGATGACTTCCAGTAATGCAACTGTTGATCAGATTAAGTGACATGTCTTGTGTCCTAATAATTTACAAATATAATTAGCTGACCCTTTCAGCTACACTTTCATGTGGGGGTTTGGTCTTACTTTGACAGTTTGGCAGTTGTAGGAACTAATGTTATGAACCTTAAGTCCCAGAATCTGGCCTGGAACCAGACAACATCCAGTATGTCCATGTGAGAGGAGATGGAACGGACAAGCTGCATGACGATATGAAAATAACTCTGCTCTGTCGCTGGCTGGGATACTAGCAGATGAAATTCAAATCTCTTGGCTGTGCCTGACTGATTCACTGTTTGCCTGCTGCATTGCATCCTCCTGTTGCCTTGGGCATACACAGAAAACAGTGCAGATCAAAGAGTAAGCTAATGTATAATGTTGCAACAAGATTTTCAACAAGATTGTTCTCAACTTTTCATTTGGACACCTTGATAAAATGCCATCATCTTATGACAAGTCAAAGCCAGAGATGCATTCATCCTCAAAGTAGACTCATATACTGAAAGATACTTATATAGTAGGAAAATTAGAGCAGATATATCACACTAAAGTAAAAATAAACCTGTTAAAATATAAATTTTTAAGTCCTTAAGATTCGTAGACCGCCAAGGAGAGAAAATGACACAAAATTGTGCTCAATTCATTTTTGATTAACGAAACACATTTTAAGGATTCTAGTAACAAGGGCGCACATTTAAGGGAGGTGATGATAAGCAGAAGGCTCTCAAAGTTAATGACGTTCATCGTTAATAATTTGATGCCGAATTTAGAATCTCCTCGTGAACCCCTCTGGAGAGCTCCGAAACTCCTGGAGGTACACTTACCCCAGTTTGGGAATAGTGGTACTACAAACAAAACCCTCAAAAGATCCAGGGGCCTCATTTAAGATTCTTACACACACATTTAGGTGGTTCCAAACAAAGTCAAGTCAAAGCTGCAATTCATGCTCCTTACTACTGAATTGAAAATTTTCTCTGACTTTACTTTTCTCAAAATGTCAAAAGTTCTTTTAAATGGTTGCTCGGTGAGCTGCTGCTGCACTTTTGTTCTAATCAGTGTCACATTGGAAAAAACAAACAATAGTCTAGCAGTCATAGGGTGATACTGTACACTTATATGTTGCCACTGTGTATCAAAAAAGATTTCTGCACGAAAAAAAAAATGAATGCCCAGATATTCTCAGTGTAGGGATTTGATAAAAACATGAATTTGACTGCATGGCAATAAAGTGACATGAGCAGAGTTAAGCTGAAGTATGTGCAGCTGAACAGGGAACTGTTAAGAAAGGGATATTATAGAATTATTATTGTTCTGAACATGCACTGTTGCATAATGCAGGAGTCCACACTTTGATTCTTCCAACTGCCAGTATGCCTCAACTTCCAGCTGTACAGATGCCGTCTTTCATCTTAAACCGGTATGCAAATGTTCTTCTGGGAATTAAGTGCTTTTTTTTTTCTCCTGCATAAAAACATGCTTATTCTGGTTCAAACCTGCCTTCATTTTGCACTTGTACTTGAATTAATTTCCCCTAAAAACCTGTCTCAAACCTGAGTGCAGCAATTTTACTTAACTCTTATACAATGACATATTTGCATTGTTTCCCGTGAGTATTTCCATATTCATATCCACTCTTATTCTGGTTTCCATAATTATGACTTGTGCAGCAGCATTTTACCTTGTCAATATTCATGCCATTGGCATCTGTCTGCAGCACTGCAGTACTCTAGTAAGTATAGTAGTGGATGGTTGGTGACATACATGTTTTATGTATGTATTCCACTGCTTTGGTCTATATGCATCACACATGATGTTTGACCCGCAACAGTCAGTGTGTATATGTGTGTATATATATATATATGTGTGTGTGTGTGTGTTTGTTCCTGTCAGGTCCAGTCATAGTTCAGCGGTGGGGTTTGAAGCTCAGTATGGATGAGTCATATCACTGCTCGTTCCTGTCTGTCATTCTTAGATTCTTCAGCTGAGCCGCTGCACACTTGTGCCATTAACTTGTGTGCTAATGCAGGCTCCCTAAATAACTTTTTTTGCTTCCCTATCACAAACCCTCAGATTTATCTTAGGGTCCTCAGGCACGGAGTCATCGCTCCAATGTACACTCTCACATTTTAGATGCTTCTGGTTCAAACATTGGTTTGGCAGCAATGATGATTGGACATTCATGGATGAAGCCTAGGGACTGTGGTGATCCTCTAACCTTTCCTCTAGTGCTACATTACCAACAGGCTGACGTGTGATTTTGACTAAAAAGATATCCTACAGGGATAGATTGTATTACTGTAACTTTACATCTAGCGTAATGACATTGACATAGTTTGTCCTGTGTGTGCTAAGTAGCAAATGTTAGCATGCAAACACACCATACATTACTGCACAGTTTCTTTCCTGCTAAAACCTCATTCATAATCATGTTGACATTTCGAATAATGAAAACACTTTTACAGCTAAAAAGTTGAATACTTAATTGAGCATTGGTGGATATTATGAATACAGACAAAACTGCATTACTACTAATATGCCAGGTATGCCAGGAAATTAATAATTGTTTAACCTTGTTATCGTGGAGGTTTCAACTTGTAATAGCAAGTGTTCTAGCGGATAACAATTTATATGGAGAGTAAAACATGGGAACACAGTTTATTTTTTCCAAAAAGACCAATGAAAGAAATGCTCAATAAGAACACTGATTTATAGATAGTGGATATAGTGGAACAGAGGCTAAAATGGATGTGGCTGTCACTGAGAGCATGTGAGAATCTGGTTATTGTTACTATTCCTTCCTGTTACTTGTTTGTTACATGCATATCTTCAGTATAACTTCTATGGATTCATGCACTAACGTCTGGTATGTGGACATAGTTCATACTGGGTGACCTGTACGTTTGGGTCTTTAAAGTGGAGCTGAGTTGAGCAGCGCCATTATAGAACACATGTTTCTTAAATCCCCACAGCAATGCACAATTATCATATTCTCTTTCCACGTCACTGGATGTAGGTTGAAACTTACTCATGCTGGTACTGTACTGTATGTTCATTTTACAGCTCAGTGCATTATGTGCATTGACTTGAATGCTTATTCTGGTACGTTATCTCAAGGCAAAATGCCACCAACATCTACATTGGGAGTCACATTTTAACAGGTTGTGTTTATTTGGTTTGACACCCTAAAGCTGGCCTATTTGACATCATTCAACATCTCATATTCACTCTGTCCTTTCTCTTCTCCTTTTTCTCATCATTGGGTCATTATTTATACTTGAGCTCCTCCTTCCTTTGCTTTTGCCTCTCCCACTGTTCATTCTCACTCTTCTCCTGACTCCCTTCACCTCTCACCCCCTCGCTGCATGACCATCCAATAACCAATGCTACGCTTCATTAAGTGATCATGTGAGTGTGTGAGGCAACATCTCCTGTTCTTCCAAGCGTCGTTAGTTTTGACCTCTATTGTCTCCAACATTTACCACAGGTTTAATCTCATGGGCTCACCTTGAGAGACAGATTTTCTAACCATATAATTTTTCCACATATACACCGTTACAACTAAAGCCTAATATTTAGTAATAATATGTAGATACTTAAATACTTAGTGCTCTCAGTATCCCTGTGGGGGTAAAAGAATGACTTTATATTTATAAGCCGCAAATAGACCATGTGACGAAAAATTAATATAGAAGAGCTTTGCTCTGCATTCTTTCCAGGAACAAATCTGTAATTTGAATGACATTTTCTCTAAATCAGTAATCTGTGCAGACAGAACAAGCTGCACATTTAACAGTACATGTTGTGCCTCAGCTGCATCGCTCTGCTTTGTCATAATTGGGGGGGGGGCTTTCCAATGTTGGCGGGCTGACGGGTTTATTTATTAAGCATTATCTAATTTTTTGTCATACCAGGTAATCTACTCCAGTAATACCGGCATGCATCAACTATTATATCCTAGTGCATTTAAGGCTTATGGCTTTATCAAAGCTTTTTTTCCCCCCTCTTCCTTTTTTAACTTTTATTCTTTCAGCTGAATAAAAAACACCTTAGAAACAGCAGCATACATGGCAGTAAGCTTGTTTGATTCCAAATAGCAGATATTTCTGTGTGCTGGGCCGGCAGCTAGTCCAGGTCAGAGAGCAGGTAACATGCTACATTCGCATGATGTGGCAAGCTTTTGATTTTATTATGAAAGAATGTCCTGAACACAGTTAAATATTGGTGTATTCACAGCAAGATGTTTACAGATGTGTGTAAGCATGTAAAAGTGAGAGGCACAGCAACTGCAACAAAATCTGAACACAATATTGGCTATTTTACCTTATATAACAATAACATTATGTCTTTTCTTTCATGTGGCGACATTTGGTTTTATCATTTTTCCGGTGTGCGCTGAAATCTGCATTTCTGAAGAATCCTCTCATCACCTTCTCTGTCTTAATCCTGCCCTAATTTCTGTCTCTAGCGCGCTAAAGGTAGAAAACATCCCATACTAAATCCTATTTTTCTCTATCCTTGATAACCTCTGACCTTGGCTAAGCCAGAGAAAAGCCTTCTGGGAAAGGAAACATGAAACCAGTTATTTGATGCCTTATTTTTTTCTTTTTTTTTACAGATCCCTGCACACAAACTTTCATAAGGGCCTAGAGACAAGCACACACACCCACACACACTGAGCCATACATACTGACCTCTATACCTAAGTAACTATAAGACTGACCATTTAACACTTAAGATGACCCTGTGACCGTGAAGCACTGTAACACGTCTACTCTTTGATCACTGGTCAATCGTATGTATTGATGTCCGTCTTTAGCCGATGACTTTGGTAATGGAAAGCCTGTGTAGAGAAGACTTTAGGGGGGGACTTCATCCCTGAGGGAGCAGTTATTCTGAGAGGGAATGGATGGTGTGTCACATTGTGCTGTGTTGGGCAGAAACACAACAGTTTTAGTAATGGCAACCCACTGACCTTTCCACTCATGCTTCAGCACCCCTCCCTTAACAGAATCACTGCAGCCACCACTTCCAGAATGGCACAGTCTGGCAGAGTTTAAAAAGAGATGCAGAAATTTAAAAAAAATGAAATGCAAATGTGTTTATGTGACACAGTTAGTCACATATGGTGACAACATTATTATACAATACATTATATTCATTTGGCACATGCTTACTGAAAGCAATTTACAGTAAGTCCATTCAATCTCTGTATGAGCCAAGTGGGTAGCTTTGAGTCTGAAAATGAAGGCTTAAATCTGCATTATTTCTAATGACGAGTAGGGGGCGACTCTATTGGCTACAAAAAGAAATCCGATTGTGTAGAAGCCTATGGAAAAATGACCCTAATTCTCATTTGATTTATTATCTCAATAAACATTGTCCTAATGTATTTATGGTCTAAATCACTACTTTAAAGTCATCTTCAATACAGCGTGATGTTCATCAGAGGTCATGAAACCTGACAGTAATTTTCATTACAACACCGGCTACAGTGACAAATCAATTTGTGGAACTGCTCGCCACTTAAATATTAAACATGTTTGATCATGGGGTTGCCAAATAGCTTGCATGCACTACTGGAGTCATTTACCACCCTGTGCAGTTGGCAGTATCACATCACAGCGTCCTTCTGCACATAGTAGCGTAGTGATCCGAACAAAACTGGGATTCACTCACCAAAAAGTTTCTCCATGGACCTGCTGGTCAAAAACTCCACACGGTTTAAAATTGAACTGTCATTTAAAAAGGTCTCTCCTTCATATGTGTGTTATTTTGGGAAAATATCATTTTCTCCCCTCTCAGTAACATGTTCAAACTGTCTTACGTGGCAGCTGTGTAAAAAAGTCTTTCAGAACTGGTGGCCCTGGTTCAGAACCGAGTTTTAGGAAACATTTCAGATTATTTGAGTATAAAATTCAAACTATCACAAATATACAAATTTACTCCTTGATTAACTGTGAACTGCACAGCACCAAAATGTAAATATGCATTCTGGTTCTTAAGTCTTGATTTTTCTGGTTTCCAGCTGTGGGAGAGAGATACTCGCACTCACAAGAGCTAATGGTGATGTCCTAGTTACTGTTAGACTTGAAATGACACATTGATGTGATCATTATAGCTGTTATGTAGACTGTGGGAGTGTATTCTTAATGCCCTACTGAGGCCGACTTTGATCATTACTATTTTCTGAACTGGCTTGATTTCTGCCAATAGACAGCAAAATGAATGTTGCTGTATTAATAATTATCTTTGACTGAGGCCTGTATCTGTCAGTATTTCACCATAGGCCTATTTTTCATTAAAAAAAGTACATTTTGATGTAGGAGTAGGAAAAGCACAAGTGTAAATAATAAAATAAATGATAGCTGATTTGCATGTTGCTGCTTCAGCTTCAGGGTCTTATAATATCATCAAGACTCACTGGGAGGCTTAACATTATGACTTGACGTTTGGTACTTGTATTCTCTTTTAACATTTAGATTTGTTACTCACCACAAAACCAAGGCAAACTCCTTGTATGTGCAAACCTACTTGGCAGTAAACCTTATTCTGATCCTCTGCTCATGTGCTGCCCTGGAACGAATCTGGCCAAGCTTGACGCAGACTGTCCCCAAGCTGGTATAGCAGCAAGGATGGACTGTTCAGCATTTATGCCACATGTTTGTATGGGTGGCCCACTGTCAGAAATAGATAACTGTCATATAAGACTAGTTGTTATATAGAGCATGCAGCAAAACCTGCCTGTTGCGCCACAAGGCTCTGTCTGGGTGTGGTGTCAATTCAACCACTGAATGTCAAAAGAAAAATCACAGCTGAGGAAGACATTACACACCTCTAAATTGTATTATTTGCAATATTATACTTTAACAATTGGACTCAATCTGCTTGTTCTTATGGGACATACAATACAGCATGTTGACAGTGTGGACAGTATATGAGCACAGCTGGACAATCCCTTTCAATATAACTTTGATGTAACCATGTAGGAATTGTGGAAATCGTGCCACAATAAAAGTAAAACATGCTTCAAACTAATCAATGAGAGAGAGAAATTATAGTAATCCTATATCCATTTTTCATGTCTCTCTTCTGTCTGATTTTCTTAACAAACAGTGATAACTTCAAAGCTTGTCCCTCATGTCTTTGTCTCCTGTCTGTCCGTCCCCATCTGTTTGTCAGCCCGACTGCCTTTTTTTTTTGTCCTTGCCCCCTTTTTTTCGCTGCCCTCCTGATTTCAGCAGAATGTCAAATAGATAATCAATAGCCTTCTGTGCCTTTGTTCCCCTGCATGCTACATAATGGTTAGAGTTGCCAGTGTGCTGAACACACCTCATTAACTGCTGGTTGCAGTGGTTTTTTTAGTGCCAGCCCCAGCCCATAGTCAACAGTATGACTAATGCACCTGACAGTCATGGCAATGACACACATATTTCAGCCCCGCTGCCACTGCATGGGTGACAATCTCGGATTCGCTCAACTCAAGTAATCTTTGCTTTTTTATTCATTTGTTGTTTTTTTTAATGTTCAAAAATGCTTAACTGAAAGGACATGCCTTTCTTAATGTGCATGTATAGAGGAGGAGGTTAAAAAAATGGAAGGTGTGATGAGTATTTTAAAACCAAACACTGTCTGAAAACCAAAAACAATCCTATATCACATACTGTACCCCCCCCCCCCTTTACATACACACAACAAAAATAAATAAAAACATGAATGTGGGAGGCCAAATGCAAAATACAAGAGGGAGACAAAGAGAATGGAGAAAATGGACCAAGAGAGACGGTAGTGTGAATCGTAAAGAAGGATGGAGAAGCTCAGAGATAATCCAGAGACTGTTGTCAGCAGTTCTGCCTTAGTGTGTGTGTGTGTGTGTGCGTGTGTGTGTGTCACAGCGAGAGACCTACCTGCATATGGTGTTATTTTAAAGTCATACATGTATAGTGTTTCTTTTGTGGACTGTCAGCTGGGAATATGAACATCCCCCCTCTCTTGTGACACCTGAACACTACTGTGTGCTCTTGACTTCATATCAACAAATCAATGCATTTATTTATCAGGGAAAACATGGAATATTTTACATTCTCTGCTGTGAATGTGAACTAGATTTATTTATTTTCTTGACACATCAAACCTTAGTTAAGATTAGTATCATTACTAACCAGTTATTGGTGATATTGTAAGTAGTGTTTTTGTATTTAAATCCCTTCAGTATTTCTAAAACAGGATATGTTAGCTCTAAGCCGTCTCTCTCCTCTCTTTCTCGCCTCCTCTTATTGCATCTCTCAAGTTCTTTTTGCCCCCCACCTCATATTCTGCCTCTTCCTTGATTGGACGAGCTCCCTCACTAGAGATTTTGATTGGCTCAGGGTGTACTGCTGTTGCAGTTTCTGTGTCATGTGGAGACAAGGCTGTATTGTCTCTATTTCAGACACTTATGAAGATGTACAAAGGTGCACACACGTTTTTCTTTTTGCATTTAGGAATAAAAATGAGCCACACACAGACACACAGACACACACACACACGTCAATTTTCCTCCTCTTTTCACCCAAACACTCCAATGTTATGATATTCAATCTTAAATAATTGAAATGGAGTCGCACCTGCACTCCATTTCCCAAATTAATTATGTGAACCAGAGAGGAAGACAGTGCGCATCAGGTCCATCATGTCATCATGTTTGTCATGTTGTTTATTCCATCTCGTTTCCTACAACTCATAAAATTTCACATTCGATGTGATCCCTCAGCACAGCAAGTCAAGACATTACTTAGTCACTCAGATCATTTCACAATAATGTTGTGATTCTCTTAGTGGAATAACAATGGCGAGGAAGAAAGCAAAGTCGACTAAAAGTACAAAGAGGCATGAAATTTATTTTTAAAGAAATGATCTGTGTGATCTATATTTCCTCAACCCTGAAAATTCCCTGTCGCAGTACAGTCAATCTCTGCTCGTCTTGCGGTATTACTGTTCATTACTATTCAAGTGTCTGCAGTCGTGTTGAGCACAGTATGGTAAATATTATGACTGTAGATGCCATACATCTCTAAGGTGATGCCCTAATAGAGAATATTTCTGGATATTGCTGTTTTTTAAGAATATGTTTCTGACATATATATACAGTGTGCTGATATGCCAAAGGTACGGCAGTTACTCTGTTACATCAGACAAAAGTCCTCAAATGCGGGGAAACTAAATCTTAAACTAATTTTGCCTTAAAAATAATTTGCTTGAAAACAGTAATGTGAACAAAAACATATCAAACAATAATACAATATGATCATTACATTACATCTTAGCGATGAATCTGCTGATTTATTAATCAATTAATTGTTCGGCCTCTTTATTGTCAGAAAAATCACTGATTAAGATTATAACAGAGATGTCTTGTTTAATCCTGAACAACAGTCCACAACCCAAATCTATTCTGTTCACTATGATAGAAGAAAATATTCACATTTTTTCCTTAAAAGTGATATGATGATTTAAAAAATTGTTTAATTAAATAATTTTCTGTCAGTCAACTAATTGATTAATCAAGTAATGCAATATCAAGCAGCTCTAATACCATCACAACACTCACCACCACCACCAGAAGCCAATTAAAAACAATATTGATTGATTTGGTTCAGATGTGGAACCAGCTGCTTTAATTTGCAATGATGACTATGCCTTGTCACTATGTGTCTGCATATTCTCACTGTAGTTTTAAAACACAATTCAAACTGGTTCATTCTGGCAGGTTTATAACCGTAATAAGGTCACTCTAACTCACAAAAACAGACGCAGCATAAAATAGCTGAAAACTGCTGAGGAACCAAAGCAAACAGAATTCAGCTGCTCACATCCCAAAACATAATCAAAATGTGACCTTGATATGTCAAATGCTATGATGAGATACATGTGCCTCATTTCAGCTGAATCGTGACTTATTAATTTTAAAGAGTATATACTGTAGATCATCGACTGGGAAAGTGAAATATATGAAATGTGAGAAATGATAAATTATTTCTATCCCCAGATAAGTTACTCTATTGAGATGTTTGCTTCTTAGCATCTATCACTAGAGTCCTATGAGGCTCAGTAGAGCATGTTTCACTCTGCTGTATCAGATAGCCAGCTCCTCTGAGCTGTTCGGTTTCTGTACATCATATTAACTTATATAATCCTATGCTCTGTGATCCTCTACATTAAACATTTCCAGTGCAGCCACTGCACAGACTACACCCACAGATTATAGATTATTTTAGTATAGTTAGATAAAAAAAAAGATGACAGCAGGAGGACAAAAGAGATCAGAGAAAAGTGGAAAGAGATGACTCAAAGAATGATGGAAGAGGAGGGATGCACAGATGGATGAGGAAGGAGAAGACGACTGTGATTTGGATTTTCATGACAGACGAGTCAGAGAGAAGGAGGAGGAGTGAGGGGAGGGAAAGAGAGCAAAGCTACGTCAGGAGAGGATGAATATTTCATCAAACTCATGAAGACCTGGAAAAGAGAAAAAGAGAGAGATGAGGTGGGGAGAGTGAGAGGGAAAAGGGAGAAAGAGAAAAGCAGAGGAACATCACCAGCTTAAAATATATAAGCCTAGTTATAGTGCCTTTACTTTGCAGTTATTTCAACACAAAAACAAGTTTTTAAGCCCAATATGCAACCTAAGTATAACCTGGTTATCTTCCAAAACTGTTTAGCTATGTCCCAGAAAATGTTTCACGTCTGCATAGACTGTACCTATTCACGTCACAGCTTACAGGACTTTACGTGACTCAAAGCAGCGAATGTAGCCACCTGTCATCTATGTTACATTTAAATATAAAATAACCTTTTTGTGCACTTTGTAATATCTTGACATCATGCAGCCACAACTAAACCACTTAACAGCGAGTAAATACTTCTTACACACAACACTTAGCACGAATGTACACGTCTACTGAGAAAAGGCAGAAATATAAAGATCTGTCTTTTAAGAATCGTTACCAGATCAGAAATTGCAATTAATCGTAAAAATCTGCTTCCTTTTTAATCCACACAGTTAGCTCATCTGAGCTCTTTAACAGCTGCTTGCTGCTGCTGCTGCTGGAAACAACGCTAATGAAAGTGGAGTTGTGCTAACAGGGCAGCTGTTGTAATCAAGTAACATTAAACTTACAGAAACAGTGACAATAGTCCAAAACAGTGCAGATCGAGACACATGGAGAGCAGCAGGTGAGTGAACGGTCAATCAACGCCCACATGGCAGACATCAAAGCCTACTATAAGTCTTCAAATCTTACTTACATTGCATCATTTCTGAAATGTCCACCAATTTAGTGATTGAGACCATAATGACTTGTTGGCCTCAGTCTGTGATAGTTGAAGTGAACTAAAACTGCGAAGCTGCAGGCCGATAAGGCAAAACAATGAGCTACTGAAGCAGATTCATCACTACAAACACCCCTTTCACACTGTATAGTACATGGTCATTTTGTCTATTGTTAACTGAAAATATTAATGAGATGTAGTAAATCAGTAGTTGCTAGTAGCTGCAGAGAACTTTTGAAGTAAAAACTTGAATGGATGAATGATGAATGAATGAAGGATTTACAAATGGCTGATGTAAGCCAGTCCTGGGCAGTCTGCGTTCACTCTTTTCCACTCATACAATCAAATTACAATTTTCCCCTTGCCCTCAGCCATGCTCTCTCTTTAACTCCTTCTGCTTGGTCTCGCAGGTTTATTTTGGTCGTGTGCCTGTTAACACAGCAGCTCACGGTGGTTGTCACCCTCATCCACCACCACTTTACTGCCTACCCCTCTTCCATCCCCTCCTGTTTTTTTCTGGCCCAAATTATTTTCTCTTTTTGGTAATCTACATTTCCTTCTTTCTTTTATCATCACAGTTTCCCCCCCTGGTTTGTCAGTTCAGTCTCAGTCAACTTGTGCACCTTAATATTCTCTCTCGCTTGCCTTCTTCCTCGCTCTGTCCATCTCCCCTCCCCTGGACACTTAGTAGATGTATTTTCAGCATAGGAGGCGTACATTTTGACATTAGCCTCTGCGCTGGTGTTCATCAGTGCCGGGGTGCGAGGACTGCCACGGTGGAAGTATAATTACCTCAGCTGTCACACACACATGCAAGCAAACACATATATGCGGTATGTATATACAGTATATATAGACGCGTATCGTCAGTAGGATTGTAATTGTATGTTAGATCTTTTACTTTAAGGAATACACTGTCGCTGTTGGTGTGTAACGTTTTTATCTGCTTGATTTTTTGCTTTTATAACAAAATCACAGTGTGTGTGGGGCAGTTTTATCTGTGCCGACTCATGCTTAAAAATTATTTTGGGTTACCAGAGGTCATCTTTTTTTACTCTCATCCTGCAAGTGATGCCGTCGCTTGAGGAAGACCTTCGGACATCATACTGAACTAAAGAGGGTGTATAGCTCATATTTCTGAAGGGATTTTCCTATATGATATGTGCAGGGATAGCAGGGGGCTTATTGCATTATGAAACAAAATAACTATAAGCCAGTGATTAGGTATTAATTATTGGTGTGCTAGATTTCACACAGAGAGACATCTTTGGGGTTTGGCAACAGTAAATGGGGAAATATACAATAAAAATATTCCCATTTCTAAACAGGGTAAATACACTGTCAGTCATCAAGAACATCTGTCACGCGAAGTGTTGTTGTTAAATACAACTCCCATGTTGTTTTGGCATGAAAAAACACAATTTCAACCGATAACCATTTATATTTTCATCTGGCAACAGTCTCCCGGCTGTCATAAGTGTCACAAATGTTTTGTTTACATTTCACAAAAGAAAATGCATGTTCTTCCACTAGAATATATTTAGCCTGAATGTGACTCATGTGTCAAATGGATATTATTTTTTATGTTTGTTGTGGCATCTCGGTCCGAGCGTATCCAGTCACAACATTTAAAAAACAAAGCCAAATTAATTTTAAAATCAGGTTTTGACCTCATAAACCTTGAAAGATGCCAATTAGTGATGGTAGAGATGGTAGGGAGAGCGCTACAGAGGAGGTTGTATCAACATTTTTCGGAGTGTGGCTAATGCAGCGAATATATCGTGCACTGTGGATTCAGGGAGAGCTGTGTTAAATATTTCAGATGACGTCCTCGCAGGCATTTGCTGTACTAAAAGAAACAGACTATTGATGTGGTTAACAACTAAAAGATGGATGAGGAAAGATCAAACTAAAGCAAAATAGCAATAACAATAAAGGCCATAACAGTTTCTAATCGTCTCTGCAAAATTAGTGTTGTTTTCATTGAAAGTGAAATTCTGAGCTAAAAAAGATGGAAAATCTATACAGCTCTCAAAGTGCCGTGTGATTTGGATCCCATCTGACTCCTGTACAACAACAGGGAATAGGGAAATCACCTCAGCCTTTGTTTCTTTTCTGGCATTTTTTTCTTATTATCTCTTCTATCTAATCTTTATCTTTCTATATTTTATTTATTTTCTGCTGTCTCTGTCACTGAACTGCCCCCTACCAGAATATGAATGTTTGTTCAACTCTGGGATTTAAATCCAATAACAACCTCAAATCTGATCTGTTGCCTGCGTCTTTCCTGTCTCTGCTTCGACAACAAGGTGGATTCAGACTCAAATACCAGCACACAAAGCAGAGAGAGGCTGTAGATGTTTGCCCGGCTATTATTTCTAGCTCTCTCCACGTCGTAATACGCTCATCACTCTGTTTTGATGTGTACAATAAACTTACCAGAGTAACACTGCAGGAGGTCTGTGCAACACTGGGAGTGACGCGGTAGGGAAGGCAGCTTAGGAGCTTATGGACAGCCAGCACAGCTGCTATAGACAAAACAACATGGAGCTGCACCAATCTACATTCTGCTTGCTGCCAAACATGGGAGATCATGCAGAGCTGCTCCCTCATATCAGGTGCAAATTGTTATGACTGACAATACATGAATAAACAAATACACAAATTGAAGGAAAAGACAGATTCTCTCTCTCAGTGTCTGTTCCTGCAGTGATATCAGAGTTATTTTACCACTGGAAAGAGTAATGGCAATATTAAATACACACTTTTACTTTAATTAATAGGGGACAAATATCCACATCTCTAATTCGAAAAGAAATTTATAATGTAGCGCAAAGTCGAGAGGTTATGATAAAGTAGCACAAAAAGCAAGCAAAGCTTTGTAAACTGAACCACGTTCCTGCACATGCACAGTGGCGTATGCCATTCAAGAAACCTCTCTCCTGAGAGTTACAATCTTATTGCCGTTATTACTCTTTGGAGCCGTTTCCAAACAAACTACGGTAACCGCTCTCTTTCGGGACAATGAAACATGTCATGCAGTGCAGCGGTGTGGCTCACTGACATGTTTTTAATAGTTTTTGGAGCTCTATGGCACCTAGGAATATGATACATCTGACTTTGGATACACAAAAAAAAAGACTTGGATGTACTAGGACTCATTGTCGGTTTACTTTTGCACATTTTTTGTTGAATTTGTTGAAAAAAAAAATACAGAAAATTGCCAGGCAAGTCTTTACGCAGACATAGACACAGAAAAACTATGAATCTATCATTTAAAGCTCTAATTCACTGTGTTACAGATGCTTTGATTTATCCATTTCTGGGAAGGATAATAGCATTGCTCTCCAAACTGCAGAGCACAAAGTGCAAGTGAGCATAAAAGGTGCCAGATATTGCACCCCAGAGTGTCTCCCCCCATTTACACAGTTTCCTATTTTACATTCTTGTAAAAATCTATGACTGTTTACTTCATTATTCCAGACATTTTCTTCCCCCTCTCTTGTCCCCACTCCTTTCCTCTTTCGATGTTTTACATCCCCTCTAATCAGATTTTTTTTTGAAAAGCGGAGAGAAGAGAGAACGTCTCCAAGAGATTTGAGAAGCCCATAAAGTAAAGCAGCTCTCTTCCAAATGCAGCTAAGAGGCTCAGGGGAGGATGGTTGTCGCCGTCTTCTTCCAGAACATGTGCCTCAAAGCAGTGACATGGTGTCACAGAGAGAGAGAGAGGACTACAGACCAAAAGAGGAGAAAGTGAAAAAGGCAAAGAAAGGAAAAAAAGAAAAGGAAACAAACAGAGAAAGACACAGAGAGGAAGAACTTGGTCAACGTGTCATCCATTATAAATTGCCTATTATTCATTTAGGCCCATCCCGCCTTATGCTGTGCTATGCTCTCTCTTTCATCTTTACTCTCTCACTCGAGCTTTCTGTGTCTGTATCTGTCTCTAGGCAGAAAACCCACTCAGCAGTATTTTAGGATCTCCATAAGGACAGCTCTGCCGCGTACAGTAAAGTGTAGCACAATGCACTTACTACAACACACACACATCATGAATACATTAGTCTATGATCTCAACAGAGAAACACACCAACTGAACATGCGATGAACTGTAGAAAACAAACTTTACTGTTCCCACAGTAGATGTTGTCTGAACGACAAGATCATTAGACCTATACACGATGACAAGGACTCAGATGTTTGGCTTGTTTGACTAAAACAAAACAAAAAAAAAATACAAAATACAAACATATACAGTTTATTGACTTTATATGACACAAAAATGCGGGAGAGTCAAAAATGATGCACTCTCTGGAAAGCACCAATAACTAATAAGTCACTAATTACTACAAAGAATCACATCTAATCAGTTTTCATTTCTCTCTTTTTCTTCTCTGATGATAAAATAGACTGGATTGTTGTCCTTTACATATGATCAAATGCACATATACACATGCATACACAGAGAAGAAGTCATATTCTGTTTTAGATTTTTTTCGCCTTAGAGAGCAAGAACATCTTCCTGTGTTAATGCATTAGATGACGATACAGCATTTTTCATAATAATAATAATAATGTTATACATGATCTGATTTAATTTCCAGAAAACTAATTCCATGGTGACGTAAACAGGACAAGAAGTTTGCACAGAGACAGATGGAAAGAAATCTGATTACCGATCAAATTACTACATTTAAACTTAGCTTTTGCAGTAATGAGGCTACTGCGGCACATGTAAACACTTCTTGCTTTAGACTGACTTCTCTCAGTAATCTGGTACCTTGTGTGCATGTAAATTTAGTCAGTGAGGAAAAGTCTGTCCTACAGGCGGGTGTGATTTAGAGCTCTGTCAGTTTGAATATATGCAACAGTTTCCCAAATACGCTCACTGTGGATTTCTACTCTGTCAGGCATTCAAGCAGCCTAATTAGGGTCAGATTTACACCTGTGCAGACAGGTGAGTGCAGTTAATTATATGGAAAGACAGAAAACAGAGTTGGATTTGATGTCTGCATATACTCAGACACATGACACGTACATGCAGACACACTCTGCCTACGCATACTCAGAGCATTTCTCTCCGCTCTCTTATCACCTCTTTTAACTGTTGAAATTGTTACATAATGGTCGTACAACTGGATGCCACTAAAACCCAACAAAAATATTGTTTAACTTCAGGAGACCAAAGGAGAAACAAGAGAAAAAAATCCTCTCTGCTCCTGAATTCCTGTCAGACCTTTGATCACAGGAGACGTTGCAGGAAAGTTGGTTTTGAGTTTAGAGTTGCAGGGGTGTCAACCGGTTACTTTTTACAGAAGCAAAGGTTTGCTTTGTGGCAGTTTAGTCTAACATATTCAGGTCTGTTCATTGTCATTTTTGTTTTTGTTTCCTGAGTTCAGGATTTATCAGGTGGACAGCTGTTTTACTCCAAACAATTTCACTGTATGAACCTGGATTGTTTGTGCGTGCAAAAGCTGACCATTTTGGATGTGTAGAAAAACATTAATTACCATGTCTGGAGATTAAACAATAATAAACTATGAAGTTACACTGCTGTGTCTTGCGCACTTTTCGTTACTGCTGTGGGGAAATCACTGCAGGTAATCATGTTCCAATGGCCATGATGGCTTGCTCAAGCAGACAATGTGTTTTTGTAATATTTCATTTTCCCCAATGTTTTTTTGTCTGTGCAGATCTGCTAAAACATATTTGTGTTAGTTTATGTGTGTACTTGTGTATGTGAAAAAAGGCCTTATTAGATTGGATGTAAATACCAGCTGAAGTAAATACAGCAGGAAGTTGTGCATTTGTTTGCTTGTGCGTCAGTGTGTGTATGTGTGTGTGTGAGTGTGTCCTCAGTATTATGCGCATTTTGCAAAGTCAGTGTTATCGCTTAGGTTTTGTTGGGACAAACCAGAGAGGAACAGATAATGCATTGCACTACAGGTAACAAATGCATGTGCAGTGAAAACATTGAAGAGAGAAATCTTTGGAGTTAAAGAAGTGAACAAAATTACTTCAAAATCCAATTTTCCAAACCTGCTCTGCATTCAGTTACTGAATGCATCATATCTGAGGACATTTGGGATATTTTATCTCAGCATATGTCATGCTGTACATTTATGAAACATTCAGATGTCAGATTGAATATTAAATCAAATATTAATGTGGTGACTGTGTGTTTGTGTGCATATTAATGTATTTAGATGCACATTGATGAATTTATTCATGTCTGCTTCTGTCCGTACACACGTTCTGTAAAACTGTACGCATATGGATGTTAATGAATTTATTTCTGTGAATTTGTGTGTGTGTGTGTGTGTGTGTTTTCCCCCCCTATTCTCAACTCTGCAAGTGCTCATTTATGGTTTTTCAAATGTTTGTTTTTTTTAATCTACTTCACTTCAAAGGGGCACATGGACAGCTTGGGGCCTTCTAGCATATGGGCTCTAATTGAAGGAGAGACAGACAAACAGAGATAAAGAGAGAAAAAGAAATTTGAAGTATATATAGTGTGTGTGTGTGTGTGTGTGTGTGTGTGTGTGTGTGTGTGTGTGTGTGTGTGTGTGTGTGTGTGTGTGTGTGTGTGTGTGTGTGTGTGTATATAAGGGATGGGGGAAGTGCTGGCATACAGTTTACCTCAGTGCAGTGAGACACTTCAGCATCATGCAAAACCTTGGAACAGAGAAGATGTGCAGCAACCCTGTATTCATGTATGTGTGTGTGTGGATTTGGATGTGTGTGTGCGTGTGTGTTTGTCTTCAGGGGCTGCCATAAACTGGCAGTAGAAAGTGGCATTTGTAAGACGCATAAACACACAGATAAACACACAGATTTATGTTATTGGCATTGCCCAACAGCCCACTGCTGGTTTGAGGGTGAATGTCAATCAGCTCTTTGTTGCAACACTAATCTACACTAAACTGACCATTTGGTCTCCAGAGTGTAGAAATGTAAAAACTCCAGTCTCTTGTTTATGTTTGGAAAAGGAGGAGGATTTTGACGATGATGCCCGGTTGGGGACTGTATGGCAGCATTAAATAAAGAGCTTTTCCGTCACCTCTGTGATCACTCATTTCAATATAGCTAATTACACGGAGCAGCTGTTGTCACTCGTTAGCAATCATAAAATAGTGATTTGATCAACATATTAGTGCAGCAGCACAGTAAATACTGCTCTGGTTGCGTGTTTAACCCATATAGTTCAGCTATATTGACTGTAGTGATCATGGAGAGCATGAGGATGAGCAATGTTGCCGTTTCTCGACTGAAAAAGTATGACTAACAAGAGGATATTGAGCAGTTTTCCTAAAGACCATGTTCAAATGTACCTGGCATGATGTGAATGTAGTCTCAAAAACAGACTTTCACATCTCTTCACAACGGTTTTCACTAATTCTCTCTCTCTCTCTCTCTCTCTCTCTCTCACACACACACACACACACACACACACACACACATCACACCACCCAGTTACAGAAAAACAACCTTAAATGCAGCACTTCACAAATGAAGCATCAGAATACACAGCCACACTGCAGAAGTCAGCCTTGATTCAAACGCAAAGACACACTTGGGAGGTGGAAGAGTGAAGGAGGAGGAGGAGGGGGAAAAGGAGGAAGAGAGAGGTCAAGGAAGGGGGTACAAAACTGGTGAGAAATTGAGATTATGCAGCC
This sequence comes from Pampus argenteus, assembly GCA_036937835.1. NCBI lineage: Eukaryota > Metazoa > Chordata > Actinopteri > Scombriformes > Stromateidae > Pampus > Pampus argenteus. The sequence continues at coordinate 10,536,389 of CM072874.1, forward strand.
AGTATGAAGATGGACTGAGTGCATGGACGTAGTGAGTTGGGTAAGGAGGATGGAGTCGAAGATGTGCATTCATAATTCATTTCCAGCTGGTGTGTGTGTGAGGTTTCAGTGTGATGTGCAGTATGCGTGTGCATCAGGCTGCATATTTCTGTAAAACTATGCAAGCCCATGGAAGCTTCTTAACATATAAATGCACATAGAAGTTTATGTGTGTGTTTGCAGATGTCATACCTCAATGAGTGTTGTGATGTTTGTATTTCAATGTGTTCATGTGTGCCTGTGAATGCCTGTTTTTATTTTACAATGGATCCACACACACACACACACACACACACGTATGAATGGAGAAAGAAATTCAAAACATTTATGGTGTCCCTGTGTAGAAAAAAGATCAGGGACACATGGTACGGTGGGTATGCTTCTCTCTCTGTCTCTCTCTCCTTGTAACTGGCCTCAGCCTGGAATAAAACGTTTCAGTTTAATATAAAATTCTGAATCACGAAGGACACTCTTGTCCCCGTGTGTGTGTGTGGAAAAAGAGATAAAATTACTTGTAGAATAAAGAACCAAAAAAAAAAAACAAGGTTCAAGGAAAATTTCTTTCCAGAGTAACATCTTAGGCAGCATTTCCTCTCCAAACAAATTCCACCCAAACTCAGTCATGACCTCTTTCACTCTTTTCATACATTTCTGTGAACTCTTTTCGCTGAAACTACTTTCTACCTAAGAAATAATGGCAATCAACTGAGAGCTACAGTACTCAAGATAGAATAAGGAACATAAACACAGTGATAGAAAAAGTAAGAGTAAAAATAAACTTAAAAGAAAAAAAGACCAGTATAGAGTACAGAACCATATTTCCACTGCTGTAACTTCACCCAGGTACGAAGAACTTTTTGAGTTCCTCCACCTGCAGGTACGGGTTCTAACTGAAGTTCCAGGGAGATTTTTTTTACCCTCCAAAAAGACCCTGCTGGGGGTGGTAGGACTTTCCAAAAGCACAGAGACATCAAAGACTGTTCTCCACGAAGGAGCACGTTACAAACACATAGCTACCTTACAATCCTTCAGGAGGTGAGTATTTGATAGGAGTATCCCTTTAAATATAAAGCAAGAGGGCAAACATGTTTATCAGACTGGACAGATAGAGAAAACACAACCAGGCAGGAACCTCCAGGGTGAAGCTGAAGGATCAGCTTAAACTAGACAGCAAAAGAACAGAACGAGACATTTCCAGATGAGTCTAACCTTCACAGAAGCCGAGTGCCATGACTGATGGTGGAGTTTAACTGGCAACCTTCAGATTAGCCAGATCCAGTGACTGATCGAGGGAGTTTAACCGACATGCTCGTCTCGCTTCATCCATCTCTCTTTAGCTGACGGAGAAAAGCTGTGACACCACCTCCTGTTCCCCCACCTCATACATCCTTCCTCCGCCTTCCACGGCCCTTCTCATATTCGCTGACTGATGTCTCCTCTCCGCTATTTCTCTATCATTCCACCTGAGTGTATTTTCCTCCAGCGGTATGTTGTGACAAATGTCAACAAGAAAAAGCAAGCCGAAGGGGGACGTGTAGCACTTTGCTACGCTAATATCATGCTAATAGTGTTATGAGAATGGCTGGACGGATGTCAGTTAAAAGCTAAAAGAGACAGTTTAGTTTGACACTCTGGATTTAGATGGAGGCGGCTGATTCTAGTGCAGTATACCGTATATGCAGTTGTGCTCTCACGTCATCAATCATTTTGTTCTCGTAGGTCTCACATTTGTCAGCTGTTGGATAACTCATTTTGGAAGGAAACTGATTGCATCAAGTGCCAACAGTTCTCTATTATTTAAAATTATTCTCCACAGGGAGCCTGTTTAATGAGAGGAGTGATGCTGATCCCTGTTTTTTTGTTTTGGCCAATCAGGCTAAAAAATGGCCAGTGCCTGCCTGTGATCGGCTCAGTCCAAGGCGAGTGTGCAGTAACAGCGTATTATCCGATAAAACAGCCCAGTGACAGATGATCCCTTGGACATGTCGCTGCACTGAAATCACTCACTTCACTTGGATTCGTAACCCTTCATCTCGTCCGCATTCTGTCTCCTTCGTCCCTTTTCTTCTCCTCTCTCTTTTTTTTTTTCTTGAATCTGTACGTGTCTGATTTACAAGTCTAATCCTTGAGCATGATAGAAATTTCTCACTCTGAGAGCCTCAAAAACAAATACTGTGGAAACAAGGTACAAGAGCACAGACATCCGTGGCTATAAAAGATTTATGTAATAATACGTCCTGGTGTACTTTTAACAATCTTTGTAATAGAGATAGATGGAAAACTAAGTGAACAACAGGGAGGAGAGCAGAGGAGGGTGACAAAGGGTGATTCATACCTGCAGTGTAGAGAGTAGAGAGTAGGGAATGATTTAGACACAAGAAGAGGAAGAGAGATTTTCCTCTTGCTGGGGGAATTGGACAAACAGTTATTAGGGATGAACCAGACTGAACCGATGCTGCATTTCCTCCTCCTCTTCTTATTGGCTTGTTGGAGAGGCTCATTTCTTTCATCTCTCCAGTGAGGATATCTACCAACGAGCAACCAGTGATTGCACGACACAGGAGGGTAACCAGCACCTCACCCACAACTGCTGTGGACTCACACACACACACACACACACACCATCTCAGCAGATGCAGATGCCTTCTGCCAGATCAGGGTCAGTCAGCTGTGAAATCACTGTGATTGGTGTGTATTTGCTCCATTGGGGGTATACTTCTCTCTAATGTGTGTGTATGCGTGTCACACCGCATCTACATCTTAGCCTGCACATTGCATTGTTTTCAGTTTTCATTGTTGTTGCTTTTTCTTTGCTGCCTTTAAATGAAATATTGGCAAAACTGTTTCACCCAGATTTTATGTTCCCTATAAACGCAAATATGATGAGACGGTTTACAGTCAAAAAGATCCTCTTTCAATACTTCACTAAAATAGTGATATAATGCAAATGAACAACTGACACCAGAGTAGCGGTTAAATTGCAGTTACTTGTCCTGCAAATGGAATCATTAAAAGGATTTGGCTGGCAATTTTCAATATTTTTTTTGTCAACAAATCTCAAGTGCAGAGCCAAACCAAACTACCGTAGGCGTTGCGTTCAGAGCGAAGGAACATGTCACCCAGTGCAGCGGTGTGGCTCACTGACATGTTTTCAATACATTTTGCAGTACAGCAGAGAGGAATACGATACATTAGGGTATGGATATACACACGATATTTGTTAGTAGGATGAGTTTAATGTTGATTTGGCTCTGCCAATGAGATTTGGTGACAACAATAAAATTATATATATAACTGCAGCCATAAAAAAAGCCTTTAAATTTAAAGTGATCACCTGTGTGTTGCATAAGGAGCGCGTAGGCCTTTGCTTCATGTGTCCTCGTGCATTAGTCTTTAATGGCTAAAGAGGAGGTGCCACACCTCTGCATGAAAGTCCGAACATGGCCCCAGTTTCCCTTTGACACATGTCACTCTGTCGGTCTGTGTTATCATCATGGTTTCAATGATGCCAGTCGAGTCAGAGAGCAGCAGCTGCAGTAGCAGCACCGTACTCTGTCTCTCATCTTTCCTTCACTAATAGGCATAAGTTAAATCGAGAAAGCTGTGACCTGCATCATCCGATTATGCATGTGGAGTGTGTGTGTGTATTAAAGAGGGAGGGGCGGGCAAAGTTTTTCTGAGTATAATTAGAGCTTGATTAGTGTTGAGATAAGCTTACCCTTTCAAATGACCCAATTACTGCATGCAAAGAGGGTAGAGGGTATTTTTTGCATTTTTTCCCTCTTTCTCTCTCTCTCTCTACCTCTCTCTTTTCCAGTCCTGTACACACACAGACACATATGCACTCACCCTGATCAAAGTAGAGTGTGTGTATTTTTTTTTTTAATGGGCCAGTATGTTGTGTACTGAACAGATGTCACAACACCAGCCCAGGGGCCGAATGGGGGGCAGCAGAGAATCAGACCACTGCGAGGGTCAGGCAGTAAAATAGACCACACAAAACCAGCACTAATTATAAGATACTAGATACCTTAAAAAATACCTTTCAGGCAGCCTTCTCAGATTTGTTAAACAGGCGAGGTACCACTCAAGGTGCCTAATGGTAATAACCATTGATTTTTCTTTCAACTTTAAGCACTTTGGTTCCCTGCTGGACAGAGGTAGACAGCACCGCTGTGCAGGAGACCCCGAGGTCAAAGACTCTGCAGTTTCCTATTATAATATATAATGCTAATATACATTACAAAAGAATTAAAATGACTATAAATGGTGGTTTGTGTGTTTTAGTGCAGCAAAAATGACTAATTTCTTCATTCTTTACAGGCAGCCACTAATTTACATACTGTGAACATCGACTTGCTTGAGATGTTGTCCATCACAGTGAACATTTCATTGCCATTTATTTGGCACTGCACATTTTTGCAAGCAAAGGCAATTTTAAAAACTCATTGGTGCTCAAGGACACATGCAAAATTTGAGAGTCAGCTGTTGGAAATACTTGCATTCACTAGTCATATTTTTCTTAAAACAGAACCTATAAGATACATGAGTAGTTTCTGTTTAGCAGGTCAGCTTGCTGGAGGCAATCAAGGACACAATATTCACGATTTCTGTGCAAGTTAATCTTCACTGTACTGAACAGAAATCTGCTTTAAAGACCCAGTTCAATCTGAAACTGTGTGAGCTTTAGAAATGACCAGTGGAAACATCAATGCATAGTGGGGTTGCAACAGAATTACATTTTTATTTTTCATTTGTCTATAAAATGTCAGTAGGAAGATGAAAATTGTTGCTTGATTAACTGACTAATTCTTTCAACAACTAAATTGGATAAATTGCAAGCCTTTTCCCATGTGACACTACTACAACACAGTCAAAACATCTGTGCAGGCTATGTCCCAAAGATGTCAGTATCCCAAACTTCTAAAATACAATATGAACAATCAAACATCAAGACGGGGATGTAGCTACTGTCTCAAGAAATCAATTATTACTCCTACTCCAGTGATTTGCTTGCAATCTTTGTTTCAATATTTTTGATAGGGGGCCCCAGAAGCGCGATTTCAAATAAAATAAAGTTTGAAGACTAAACAATAGTAATTCATGGGCCACAGAGAATCACTGATGCAGAGCAGGCAGTATTGACCTGATTCGTCTCTGATATAAAGATGGATGTAATGGTTATGTGCCATATTACATGAGGGGAAAGGATTATATAGTGCAAAGATATTTCAGCTGTGTCTGTGAGGCAATGATGCCATTTAAATCTCTCATTAACTCTGCCAGAGATTTATCACCATTTGAATGAGCAATGCTAAATGATCTTTGGGATTATGCTAACCTAAATCAACCACCAACAAGAGAGGAGCAGCATCTATATGTTCCTCCTACATATCTCTCTCTCTCTCCCTCTCTAAATTTGACTCAACTCTTTTTTTTGTAAGGTTGAATCCTGCTACTGCTGCTGGCTAATTAGGGTGCGCGTACACACACACACACTCTGTATGTGTATCATCTGGAGAGTGTTTGTGTGCAAAGTGTTTAGCTGACTCATCTCGCAGGAAGACTTAGAATTAGTTGGCAATTCATTAGAAGAGCAGACAGACATTTACACACCTACCTATATAACGGGGTACACTTCGCAGTACATCCCTGTCATTCCCATCATCCTTTTTTTAGCTACAGTCTCACCCACTCTGCTCTCTGTCCCTCCCACACCACCATGCTGTGACTCTCCCTTTGCCTCTGCTTTCATGTTTTAAAAGCTCCTCATTCCCTTTGAGTATGATATTGCCCATTCCTCCCCTCTCTGGCTCCCCTCCCTCTCTTACTTTCTGAATAATTTCCAGAATGAGTGGCAGGTCTGTAGTCCAGATGCTAAGCTGTTGTTGGGAGGCAGTTGTGATGATGGACTGACAAGCAGCATGTGTAGGTGTTTGTGTGTTTATTTTTTTTTACTTTTCTGTGTGTGTTGTATGTGCATATTACAACTGGTGTGGAGGAATGAGAAAGGGAAACAGAAGGACAGACTTGGGACAGCAAAACATCTTTGTGTCATTGAGTAGACTCTTTCTAATGGTAAAATTACACAATATGACCAACGGATGTACACACAACCTGAAATAATGTGGATATTTTTGGTCTGTGGCTGTTGTTTTTCATGGTTTGGGTGCAGCATATACATTTCCAATACTGGAAATCATGATGCTATACCCCTTTTCCACAAGTTATCATCCTGGGCTCTTAATAAAATGATCAAAATACCACAAGGACCAAGCACCCCATCAGCCTCTTCTGCGGGGTGTGCCGGCTACCATAGCGACGGTTGAGCATGAACCCTGAAGAAATGGTTGCCGGAGGAAACGCAGTGGTGCCGGTGTACCAAATACACCAAACACAAAACCTTGTGTTAGTTGCACCTTTATTTGCCAGCGAGCCACAGCGGGCAACAACCAAACAAACACAGTGACGTTACTGAAGCTCAGCCTGAATAAACACAAATTAAACTTAGATTTTGTTGTGATTTAATTGCAATAAACAGATCAAATGGATGCTACAATAACTACATCATGATGCTGATTTGTAAAAAGTCATGCTTTTCAGATTGATTAGGACTATGCTAACTTTGTATCTGCTCCGTCGACACTCAAAATAATGTCTTCTAAAAAGGCATAAATACAGCAGTGGCATTATTGGTTATACACATAGATATCTGCATACTATGTTACTTTAAAATTGTATGAACTCACCAGTATTTAAAGTGTTTACTACTGACAGCAGCTGAGGTGTTATGTGACTCCAGTGTTAACTTAGCCCTGGAGATTTGTTTGAAGTTTGAAGATAAATCCTTAGTTAATTAAAAAAATAAACTCCTCCTGCCAGTAAATCACTCTGGATCAAAGCAGAATCAGATGTTTATTCCTCCAGAAGATGATACAGCAGCAGCAACACAGGATTCTCTGACTCTCTTTCCAGGACTGAATGGTTGATTGAATAACGAGTACAGAACAAGCCAGTCTACACCAAACTGACTAGGCTGCACAAGCACTGAAAAATAGAATAATATGGCCCCTGTTAAAGTCTAACTGAAATATGGTTTGTCTCCTTTTTTCCCCAAGAAACCCACACGCAAATCACTCAGAAAGTGAAAAGATTGCAGATCATACTCAGTGTCTTAACCCCTAAGACAAATGGGGCTTAGCAGCCAAAGCTGATGGTTATGTATGTAGAGACTCTGTACTCTTTACTGTAACGGTTTATTATTGTGTAGTTAATTTATTCATGTTCGATGAGCAGTAGAAGATGTCATTACTCAGTTGTTCCTTCTTCACTTTTTCTAATGGTCATGTGATCTAATTTGCTCGCAGACAAATCAAACATGAGACAAATAAGCCCGGACTGCCCTCAATCTTTGTCCAACAGAGCACCTGATTGACAAAATCAATAGGGAAGTTTTCTCCAAGTTTATCACTATCCAAGCACTTTGAAACTGGGTATGTGCTAATACCGACTCAAATGAGATCTGATATTTACATAGCTGAAGAAAGCATCTGGCACGTTAAAAATAACAGGTGTAGGGGACTTTAGCACAACTTATTTTTCACAGGCTACTTAATTAAAGCACTCAAAGTCCTGGTTTAAATCTTTCAAATTGAGCAGCTTAAATCAATGATATGATATGAATGAAAATTAGGGAACGTGCCTACTGAACTTGACATGATGTGACACACTTGTGATGGCACGGCGGTGTATCATAGAGTTTCTATCCTCACAAATGGAGTGCAGACAGCGGCTGCAGAGCGCCCTTTAAGCAGACCACAGTCAAATCTAACACTGGTCTGTCACCAAGTTAATCTTGGAATTATGATGTTGTAATAATTAATTCGTAACATCTGCAGTTAGCAATGTTTGTCATTTTAACCCTTAAAAATGATGGTCAGTGCCATCTAAAATGCTGCTACTGTAGGCTGTTGTAAAGGAGAGCAGTGTTGCAACACTAGCAGGTAAAACAGAAAAGGGAAGAAAGGAAGAGGAAAGAACATTTCTAAAAATCACTAATAATAGGAGAGAAGTGCGTCACAAAGGTGAAACAAATTAATTATTATTATCCATAGTCATCTGCAGTAGGCACCCGCCCTGTTAGAAGCAGACAGGACTACTGGCACAGAAGCTAATCAATGTACTGCTGTGGTCACAAAAAAAGAAATGTTTTTTTTTTCTTCCAAACACAAATGTCCAGACATTATACTGCACAAAGCATAGCAAAAGATGGACAATATAACTGGAAATAATGAAAGGGGCAGAGGGCATGCAGAAGGAAGTCAGATATAAAACAATGGTAATTAAAATACAAAAAGAGAAAAATGAAAGACTGCAGGGGTAAACAGAAAGCTATGAGAAAGCAAAAGCAATAGGAAATGCAAACTAACCCTAGAAGCACTATGGCAAGTATGTGTCAGGCAGGCTCGTGAAGAAGACAATTTGAACGCACAAGAAAAGCTTAACGAGACCAGTGGGGACACCCTACTGATGAGTTTAAGTCATGAAACAAATGAGGTATTAACAAAACAAAAAAAACTCTCATTAATGAAACTTTTTCTGTAGAGTGTACTTTCAGACAAGACAACAAAAAAAAGAGCTAAATGTCTTTGCTATGTCACTATTTAAAATTAACTTCATGAGTTGTGGCATGAGGTTAAGGCACGCTTTTAAACTGAAGTACAGCTCCGTCAAGTGAATCTCACTAAGACACAAACCGAGACACAAGTATAAAAAGTCACATAGTTACATATATACATGCATACACTGTACAAATAACACAGTCACACACAAAGTAGCAAAGAGAAGATTTATACCTAATTAACAGACGCAGCAGGCGGGGCAGAGCAGTGCATGAAGATAAAGCTGTGGAGGAGGGGGAAGTGTAAACACTCTGCAGAAAGGAGGCAGAGAAGCGTAAAGCAAAGGGCAACACAGATGGATAGATAAGAGGAGTTGGGAAGAGGAGGAAAGAACAGAGAGATCAAATGATTGTAAAGTCCCAGAGGGATGGATACACATACATACACACTGTATGTTACAGTTTATAACAACATTTGACCAAATCAACCTGACTGACAGACAGCAAGAAAAAAAAGAGGAGGATGGGAGGAGAGAAAGACGGGGAGAGTACATGTGTAACGCTGTAAAGGACACTTCTGCAAAACCATCAATAATAAATGTAAATTGTTTAATATTTATGATTTAAGATTAATTAAGTGGAAATATGTATAACATGTATAAACATAATGTATTTCACATAATATAAATATGATAAGCCTGCAAATAAACGTTGTTGTTAACGTTGTTAAATGTGTAAACAATACTTGTGCAGCTACATACATTGTTCACCTATTTACATAAAATGAAAAGAAATGGCACACAAATAATCATTAATAAATTATTGTAGTAATTTAAAAAATACTTTTAATGATAAATTATCTTTTTTTTACCTGTAAATAGTAAAAACATGCATAAAATCAACAAACTGTTGAGTGGTTGTTGCTTAACTATTCATATTCATAAATGTTAAATATTCATTCATTCATACAATATTTAAGAGGACTGCAGAGTATTGATTTGTTGTTGGTACACCAGGACTGAAGACCTGTTGTTTTCGATTTATTTTTTGTTTGTTTGTTTAGTTTTATGAAAAGGTCAGCCTCATCAAATATAACAGATACTTCTTTCATAATATATTTCAGATAAAATGTTCTGTATATAGAGAGACAGATATACACATACACATACACACACACACATGTATGTTGCATTACCTGCGTGCACATGGTTACACAACAGCTATACAGACACATGTACCACACAGGATAATACTGCTCTACACTGGCATTTCAGCACAGGCTGTTCTTTACTGAGCAGCAGTGTCCTGATCAACCTGACATCTGTCTGTCACATCTGTCCAAGTCACTGACACACACACACACACACGTTGTGGACACATGTTGTTCATATTGTATTGCATCTATCTCTCTCCATTTGGAAATTCCTCACAGGATCAACATGTCTCAACCCTGATCTCTTTTTCTCTTTACCCCCTTTCTTTCTGTTTGGCCCCACAACCTACATCAAACACTGAAATGATCCAAGGCATGGGGGAAAAAATCAAATAAATAAATATGTGGTGAGACAAGGGGATTTTGAAGACAAAAAGTAATATCCACTTCACAGGCATGCTGCAGATGATTCCTGCTTCATCCTGCACCATCTCTCTCACCTCGTCTCTCCCTCTATCCCTCTTTCTCGGTTTCCCTTATTGTGTGAATGTATTACAGGTGTGGTGCGTTTTCACTTGTAAGCAGGAGAAACATTGATTTTTTTTGTCACCTTTAGAGGATAACCAAAGGATATAACACTGTGCAGTTTGTGATCAGATGCTGTGTGTGTGTGTGTGTGTGTGTGTGTGTGCGCTGAGATTGGTCTAAGGAACATATAAATAAAAATGTGCATTCCTCTGTGGCAATCATACTATCCCACAATAAAAAAAACTAAAACAAAACACAAGATCACACACTCTGCTTCAAAAAAGTGTTGCTGAGCAGTCTTCGTGTATGGTGGTGAGGGGGAAATTTCAAGGTTTTTGTCAAACATGAATAAAAATGCTTCCCTGAGATTAAAAATGGAGGGGGGGGGGGGGTTAAGTTTAAGGGTAAACAACATGCAAATTATCGAAATATATGAAAATGAATGGGCTCATAAAACATTACATGGATGTTTATGTGTGTAAGAGATTTATGTCAGCATTGTATTTTGTCTACACTGAACCGCATCTATTGTTGTCCTTGTAAACTGAAAGCAATGAATGTTTCATTCAAGATGCATCTGATAAGAGAGGCTCTGTTGTAGTAATTCAATTAATTCTGCTTCTCTCTCTCCATCTATCTCTCTCTTTCCCGACATCTCTTTGTCGAATTTCCATCCTCCTGTCCTCTCCTCAGGTTATGGTGGGGTGGAGTTACTGTTGGTGCTGTGTGGCCTGGATCTCTCTCTTCCTTGCCCTCGCCACTGCATCTGCTACACTTCACCTAGCACCGTCTCCTGCCAGGCCCACAACTTCCATGCCGTGCCCGAGGGCATCCCTGCCCAGAGCGAGCGTGTCTTCCTGCAGAACAACAAGATCCAGCGGCTGCTTCGCGGCCACTTCTCACCTACCACCACCATGTTGTGGCTTTACTCCAACAACATCTCCTACATACAGCCGTCCACCTTCCACGGCTTTGACCGCCTGGAGGAGCTCGACCTTGGGGACAACAAGCACCTGAAGGCCATCGCTTCAGATACCTTCCTGGGCCTGGGCCGGCTACATGCCCTGCATCTATATCACTGTGGCTTGATCAGCTTGCCTCCAGGGATCTTTGCGGGCCTCAATAATCTCCAGTATCTCTACCTACAGGTACATGAATAACAGCCTTTCCTTTATCTCTTCTGTATATTTCATCTGCGGGCCAAATTAAATCCAGGATTGAGGATATGGTTTCATTAATTACATGGCAGGTTTATGACAAAAAAAGCTTCTATTAGATGAAAAGATTCTTATATGCATATTGATATGAAATCCCTTTAACACCTCAAACGCATCACTCAAAGGGCAAAAAGAAATCTCTGACAATCTAACTTTTATCTTGCATCAAAAAAAATAAAAAACGGTACCAATAATAATACAAAAATTATTTGATTTGTTAAATGTCTTAAGTATTAAAGTGTAAGTATCACATTTTTTTGTATAATTGCTAAAAACTTAATCACTGCATCTCTACTTGTGTGTGATGCTGAAACTTAGAAAGAAAAGCTACACTAGGATACGCCACTGCTGAACTCAATGTGACAAGAATGTTTGGGTTTTTTTATAATGAGATATTGATCCCATATTTAACTTGTTTAACATCTTGGCAGGACAACCAGTTAGAGTTCCTGGAGGACGATCTGTTCATTGACCTGCTGAACCTCAGTCATCTCTTCCTTCATGGCAACCGACTGTGGAGCCTTCGCCAGAACACTTTTCGTGGTCTGGGGGTTTTAGACCGCCTGCTACTCCATCAGAACCGAATCCAATGGATTGACCGCCAGGCTTTTCATGACCTGCGGCGCCTCACCACCCTGTACCTGTTCAATAACTCCCTGACTGAGTTATCTGGTGCCACCCTCACTCTACTGCCGGCCCTGGAGTATCTTCGACTTAATGACAATGCCTGGGAGTGTGACTGCAAGGCCCTGTCACTTTGGGATTGGCTGAGGAGATTCAGAGGCTCCACCTCTTCACTAATTTGCGTTTCACCACCTGAACTAGCAGGGAAGGACCTCAAAACAGTGAAGAAAGAGGAGCTGCCCAACTGCTTATCAGGTGAGGGTCATGCTCGAGGTGCCCCAGGTGAGGAGTTGGAACACGGGGAGTCATTAAACCACCTGAATCGCGACCACCATCAGTGGACGTACTTGCTCCATGGGGACCAATATAACTTGCCCTCTCCCTCACCCCTGCCGCGGCCACCCAAGGGAGGCCGCAGAAACTGTACCCGTCGAGGACGCAAGGCAAAAGGAGGGCTCAATGACGTGCAGGTACTACGGGAGGGGGGTGAGAAAGACTATACTCCAGATGAAAGTAAATATGACCTGTCTGGAACTGCAAGGAGGAAGAACAAGTGCATCCCTAGAACTTCGGTCGGCCCACCAAGTGGGGTCCAGAGAGCTAATAATAAAGCAGGGTCACACTGTGCAGATTCTATTTTCTGCTTCACATCGGCTCTGCTGCTGTCACTCATTTCTTTGATCCGACGCTGATCCAGGAAATAGACACTTTTGTGCCGGTGATGCAACCTTATGATTCATTCTTCTGAACCACCCTGCCCTGGCTCTTTAAATGAGGCACGTGTGCATAACGTGTCTGTGTACACAACTGTATAAAAGAACATTATTAAATATCTACTGTCCAAGTATCCCTGTGGTATTCAGGCAGGGATGTTTATGAGTTGTAATGAAAACATGGAAGTCAGGGAAAACTATTTAGCCCATTGCTTTGATGATGTCACCAAGGGGAACAACAGGAATTTATTTTTTTTGCTCTGTGGCATCGATTGCTTTACAGAATTGACGTTCTATTAAAAACTGTACAGCCACATAAAAATAACAAGCCAATGATTGAAGAACACACAATGAGGTTCAAAACACTTCAAGGCTCAGTCTCTATGTTATTTAACCCTCTTGATACAATAGCACACCCTCCATCTGTCACTCACGAGACAAAGACAGTCAAACTACGGTACTCACTCAATAGCACCTTAAGATCCAAAAAGAAAATACTGTGGCAGTAAAATCAGTCACCACGAAAAGTTTTAGCAGTAATATCTATAATCACTATATATTGACTATAAAAAAGTCTCACATCAAGGTGAAGCCACTGTATGTTTGACTTTCAGTCTAAACTGAGTTTGTGAAACATCAACATAGCTGAAAAAAATTCTTCTAGCCATGTTAAAAGGTGTCCATCGCCCTTCAACTTAAAAGCCATCTAAATCTAACCTGTCATAATAAAAGCCAACCCGTCACAGTCAGTTGAAATGAGTGAGTGAACGATTACTGTATTACTGTTTGTATGAGTGAGTGTCCACTAAAGAAATCACTAAAGCCATGCAGGTAGAAAGAAGCTAGATAGTAAGAGTGCCTAATGAGAGCCAGCAGCCAATGAGGATAAACTATGGAGGAGGGGGGTGGGGTTCATTTGCTCTTCAACCTCAGCCTGAAAGGTCAACAGGCCAAGGAAAAGCTGAGGCCTGAGCCTGGCTCACAACACTTCTGACTCCCAGAAACTCTTATGCACTTTCCACTGTAATGCTGTGAAGGCTAATGAATCCTTCAAGCAGAGACAATTAATCCAAATAGTCACAGGATGTTTTCAAATGCTAGAAATATCAGTGATGTTGACCGACTGCAACACTGCAATATATATTCCTGACAATGGTCTTATCAATCACCGAAGATGGAAAACATAAGCAGTTCAGAATATATATAAAAGGACAAAGAAACTGCTGCAGAATTCCTCTCTGGTGTGTTCAGTGCGCTCCCAAACAGATAGACATGATTGGAGAGATGGATTATAATGCTGCTGCGTACAAGGAGAGCAAATCCTGGAGCCCCTTTCTGTGGCTCTGGCTTCTTCTGTGGGAAATAACAAGGACAGAGAGAACTGTGGGACACGGCACCCTGTATGAACTGGAGCACATACACACAAGCCCTAACAAAGCCTGATCAAAACCTTCACAGCCTTCCTGTCCCCCAGCAAACTAATAACCCCGTCAAATCCCAGAGCAGAGGACCACAGATGCTGTCCAGGCTTTGACTTTAGACCTCTTAGAGTTATTCACCCGAAGTCTCAAGAGCTCGATTACAATAGGTGAAACCTGTACAGACACACACACAGGTCATCCAGGTACCTTGACTAAGACAGCATTGCAAAATTATAAATACTATTTTAGAAAAGGAGCTGCCTTTGTATGCGAAGGCAGCTAAACAGCTAAAATCATGACATGCACAAAAATGATTAGGTTTGGTTTTGCTGGCAACTTAACAACACATGGTTTGGATGAGCAGGGGCCATTGTTTGCATCCTGCTTGTGTGTGTTTCCCGCTGAGTCCGGCCTATTCGTGTCTATCTATCTAAATGTTGGGGACGAACAAAAGCCCGTCACTGGTGTCTCCTGACATGTAGGATTAGTAGACCCCCTACTGGTGAACTTGTCTGTGCTGCTGTGATCCCAGAGGTGATGTAAATTGTGTCTGTTTATTCCCGTGAGGATGACTTTTGTATAAAAAAAAAAGAAAAGAAAAAAAAAAAAAGAGAAACTGACTCTCTATTGTGTCTCAGAAGTTCCCTAAAATGAAAAAAAGGGAGCTAGTGGCTGGAACTATTTTTTATTTAATATGATTATTTCTTTTTTTTCATTACTGTCGTTTTTTGTTTTTTTTTTGCTGACTCATTCAAGATAAACAGTACACTGCACTGCTCCTCTTTTCTTTTCTATCCTTTTACTCGTCCCTCTGTCTTTCCCCTCCTCTCCTCTCCTGTCTGCTTTCTCCTCCCTCTCCATCTTTTCCACTTCTTTCTCTGCCATCCTTGTTGCTCCCTCCTCTCTTTATCTCCTTATTCTGTTGCCCTCTTCTCTTTCTATGTGGAACCCAAATGTTTTGTATGTGGTTATCAAACAATGCCAGACTCAAAAGCTGTTTATAAATAACATTAAACAGAAAGTGTCCTCAAACGGCTGAGGTGGTCTGATTTTTGTTTGCCTCCCCTTTGTTAGTGCGTATGCACATCTGTCTATGTGTGTGTATGTGGCTAATAGACATAATTCTGAAATGAGACCTGAGGCTGAATGATAAGGAAATGAAGTGAAAGAAAATGGTTAAAATAAAAAGGTAACAGGTAATGAAGTAAGTATGCACAGTATAGTATACACAGACACTTTTAACCAGGATACATTTTGGCCTTCTTCATGTCCTAGTTTCACTCACACACACTCAGCAGCCTCATATAAAATATGCATCAAAATGACTGTAAGCACATGCGCACGCACGCAAAAGCTCACAAATGCACACACCTGTCGAGCTATATTAGCTGCGACGGGGAGCAAGGGAGGTGTCTTGTGTCAGGTCAAGGTGATGTCGAATAGAGCACGAACATGTGCAATGTCTGCTTCGATTGTTTGCACCGTGTTCATATTCATGCATGTGATGCTGAATTGCACTATGTGTGTGTGTGTGTGTGTGTGTGTGCATGTCCACTGGTGTTTCCAAGCATGCCCACTGTCACAGCAGATCTAGCCTGACAGCCGGCGAGGGCAGAGGAGGAGGCGTGCCTCTGAGAGAAAGTATGACTGCTGTGTTTGTAAAACAAAGCTGACAATTGGGGGAGAGAAAGAAAGAGAGAGAATGAGTAAGGTCCAAGGATTTAAAGGCAAAGAGGTGAAGAGGTATCTGCAAAAGAAATCCATGACGAAGTTATCAGCACCAAAGAGACCTGCAGCGTGTCTCCAAACATACACTCCTCTAAGTTGTATTTGGTTTGTCACTGCACATATCTCATATACAAGTGTTCATCCATGTAGAGCCGCAATGAAGAGCAGCGTTTAAATTACAGCACAGAGCTGCTGTTTCAATGAGTTCAAGGTTTATGAAATATGGATCTGCTTCTAAAACTGCGGTCACATGTGTAAAGGCACCTTAACTATAAAAATAACTCACGGTTAATCATCTTAAATTTAAGAATAATAAAAAAAAAAGACTGACAAGAGAAACGATGAATGAAAAGTAATGAGGAAAGAAAAAGTTACAAATACAAAAATAAAGAGGGAGGGATGAAGGAATTATCCTAAATGATGGAGGAAAAAAAAGATGGTAGAAAGGTGGTAGTTAAGGAAGAAAGGAAAACAATAGAAAGAGAGCTGAGACAGGAGCTTCAAAGAAAAAGAAAGAAGATGTTGTTAAGGACGATTTTAACAAAGTTTAGGAAAGAAAGAATTAAGAAAGAGAACAAGGGAGTGAGAAGAGAGAAAGTGACATGCTAGGGAAAGAAAGAAATCATCTGTTGAGATGCGTGTATATAGCCTTCATGATCAAACAGAAGAACAGCTCATCTACTAGTTCAGTCCCTAAGCTGAGGATCTGAAATAGCTGCATGTGAATATTTATATATGCCTATGTTCCCTTCCAAAGGCAAAGAGGCCAGGCAAAATTGATTTCTCCGTGTGAATCCCTGAAGAGTTGAGACTCAGCAAAAGAAAAAGCAGAAAAGAGCAGAGGAGAGTGAAAAGAAAGAAACAAAAGCAGCACCACCAGAAAGAACAGCGGGAGATTTTATGAAACATGTGGAAAACTAAATAAATAGAGAAATATCCACTGAATCCACTTTCTCGAGCAGAATATTCCCAACACATGATTTGATTTACGTTTCTATCGCCACCCAAGCGTATGACATCCATCACGCACCAGCTCACATGCCTCTAAGCACCATTTAACACCAGCTTTCTTCTCACTGCTGTACCTCCATCATACTGCATTACACTTATTATAGGCACATATCTGATTTTATATTATTGTTGTAATTATTATCTGTTGGAAAAATTTAAAGCCCTTCTGTTTCAAGCCAAAACTTCACAGTTATTGACGCCTTTTCTTCTTTTTTTTTTTATTACTTCATCTTAGACTAAACCGCCCATGCTGAGTGGCTCCTACAATCAATATTTCTATGTATTATTGTCACATATCACAGTTTTAAAAGGGTAACAAAACTGCATGTGCTTGAATACAACAGAGACCAGTCAGCCCCAGTTGGAGACATTTTCAACCTTTTAAGCAGCAGAGCCTCAAACAACAAAATCCAAGAAATGTCATTTGACTGCACAGCTGACATCCTTTATTAAATGTTTCATCATCCTTGATTTATGTTTTAAATAAGTGAGGTCTGTGTTGTCTCAGACACAATATTTGTGTGTCTATCTACATTTTATTGCTCCCTCAAACTAAGCAATCATGGAACAGATGTCCTAATGTATTCAAAACACAGACATCTGAAAGAAAGTGACAGCACTCAGGCATTTTTATTGTCACCATGCCAGCTCCCATTTGAGAGCTGAATACTGCTGACTAACCAGGGCTGAACAGTGGTGGAGTTTGGGAAAATGTTTGTGACGATACATAATAAATGAAGTATAAATGGTTGTAAATTGTGTGGAGAACATCGTTTGGCTCATATAATGGAAATTGTTCTGGCTGATTACACCGCTACAGAAATGCTACAACTGTCTCGTATTACACATACCAACATCTCAAATCAGGTCAAAACACCAGTAAAACCATGTCCAGTGACCTGTGTGAACAACCCACTTCAATATCAGTGTGTGGAAAAGTGAAAAGAGGAAGCATCATCCTGTCTACATGATTTATGCACCACAGTGGTAGTTTGCTACACAATGTGATGCCATATACTTCAAGCTCCTCCCAGTAAAAACACTTTTCCTGGGAAGCCTGAAAAATACCTTTTCTGTATTTTTTTTCCTACTTTTATCCCACAAAAAGAGCTGGGAACATCACCTGCAGCTGCACCACTAATGGGATCCTTATCTATTATTTCTGAGTGCTCCACTGTGCTGGGTGGTTTCAAGCTATTCCTAGAGGAGACAGAATCTCACTTTTAGTTCTCATCTAGATGCTGTCCCAGTCCTTCTATATTATTAATTATTTGCAGCTCAATTACCACAGCTTGAAGCTCAAGCCAATGCAGAGGTACATTACAAAAAGGTGCCAAGCTGGTTTCACAAAAAATCCCCACCTCCAAAAAGTATCAACTCTCTAAAAATACTAGGTCAATATGTTTTTTTTCTTATGTTCCCTGTAAGCTAATATAACCTTCAGTCTGAGGTAGCGGATGTTTCCAGACAGGCAACATCCTGCTCCTGGCTCCAAAGGTAAAAGATGGCGCTGACTGTAAGCAGCATCTCTGGGCTTCAAACCAACTCTAACGGTGATCTCACACCTTGCTACATCCATATTTTTATACAGTCTATGGCATTGAGTCTTTCTCTTTTAGTGCTTTTTAATGCTCAAGTTTATTGCATTTAAGATTTGAGATTCAAGGTTAAAGAAACTTCTCATCCTTTTTTTTTTTTTTTTTTACTTTTAGAGCAGCTGTTTAGCATCATAAATGTTATTGTACCTTTAAGCTGTGTGAAGTGAAACTACAAAGCATTCATAGGTTTATGTGACTATGGACAGGCAAATTATTAGACAGGCACGGATACACATTGATATTATATATACAAGACAATACACACAGCTCATGTGTTAAAAAATATTCATTATGTGAATGAGTTAGTTTATAATTAATGTTGGCACCACTATCTAAACCCAGCCATGCACATAACATACAGCAGCAGACTAAGACACTTACAGTATCCAGCACATGCAGTAATTATTCATCAAGCATGAGAATATTAAAAATGACAGTTTTGTTGATAAGCAGCAGATGAAAGTAGGATATATAATTTAGATAAGTAGTAAAGATGAATAATAGTTTGTGGGGAAAATGTTACATGTGAACAAAAAAAAAAAAAAAACATTTTTAGGTTCCAATTAAGCCAAGACAACATTCGCGGTTATTTCCCCAAAGCAAACATACAGTATATAACAGACACAACAGCAATACAAAAAAAAATATGCTAAATATGTTGGAAAAACCAGCCCAGTCCAAAACACACAAAATAATCAAATGTCAGTTTTTTAAATAATAAAATTCACACGTAGTAATCAGTCATCAATCATGTGAAAATGAATCCATAATGAATACCAATGCAAACATGGCAGCAGAAACTAGCAGCAAGCAAGACAGCAAATCACCTACAACATATCAACAATAAAGCCTGATCAAGGTACCATTACTGATATTAATGAATTGTGACTAAGAGAGAGACTTGTTAATAAACTCGTCAGTGCTTTCTGGTGGACAAAGAATATAAAGTCGACAGTGTTTCTGAATATCCTCCATTAAGTCAACTAACACCCAAACACATCCAGTACAACAGCCAGCAGCGTCGGCAGCCATATTGCCGAGCAAAAACAAACAACACTGAACAGAAACGCATGTTAGCATTCAGCAGAAGACACTTACCTTTGTATCCCAAGGACCTCAGCAGAGAGCAAACACTTCAGGCATCTCCTACACTGGAGACAAACAGACAGACAGGAAACAATCATCCTGAGGCTAAAAGAGAGCCACATGTTTACCTTTGGGAATTGGTAGAGACCAAAACGGAGCTAAAAGGGAGTTTATATTGGACTTACATTCACCAAGTGGACAGAAACACGGCTCCAAATGAATGATAATGTTGCTGTGAAACTGCTGGATGTGTAAATAAACAACTGTTTGCTAACAAGCCATGTCAATGTTTACCCCATAAGAACCCACAGTGACACCAGTGTAACAAGCACTTTGAATGTCCCAGACTCTTCCTTATGAAGCCCCTAAGTCACATATACTTGACATCCTGGTGTGATGACCATGTGACTGTCATGTGACTGTCATGTGACAGGAACAGACCTTTTCAAAATGGTGGATTTACAATCCCAATAGTCAAGACAGGGAGAGTGACGAGTCAAGTGATTGTGATGATTCAGACAATATAATATAATATAATATAATATAATAAATTATAAATTAAAAAATATAAATTTAAAAATAAATTTTGGCATGGAAGGTCAGTCAAGTAGTATGACAATAGATTTGTTACCCTGATCTCATCCAATTGTGAAGTTGACCCTCAAGATAACGCTCAATGCTGAAGCAAAGCAGACAAGGCCTTTGTGGAGGTCAGCAGACCACACATTGTGAAAGAATACAACAAATTCATGAGTGGAGTGGACCTGTGCAAGTACCACATGGGGTCACAGAGTTGGTCTACTTCTACTGATCTATTTGTTCTGGCACACCATCATGTTAGGTCTGGGTAATGCATGGTTGATCTACTGCCGTGACTGCAAGGTACTTGGTGTCCAAAATACACTGAAACAAAAGAGCTTCCAGGCAGAGGTTGCCACTAGCCTCATTCTTTGGCAGGCATAAAGAGGCCACCCATCACTCAGTGCCACATCTCCACCACCACCACTTTTTAAGAGGATTCGTGTTGGAGTTCCAGCAACATCATTTGGAAAAAGCCCTGTTTCGGTGTATCATTATCATATATGTATGTTACTGGATATGATTAGTGAAGCATGACCATGTAAGCCGCAACTACTTTATCTTTCTAAAACAATAACATATAAACTCTTGAACTCTTGCTAATTCAACAGAAAAACAGCTAACATTATTCAGAAGTTGACTTTGATCTGACTGGATTTAAAAAAATATATCTTGGAGTGAAGTTAACAACAAGCAACTACTTTATATGAATTATTTTCATGTTATGCTTTGGACAAATGTATGTAAAATACTATGTAGGCCTTTTATTTTGTGGAAAACAGCTGTAATTTGAATCTTGATCGCAATGTCGGTCAGTAATATATTTCCCCTAAACTGGTCAGTCTTACCAGAACTAGCAGAGAGACTTCACTCTATTTCAAGTGACTGTAAAAGTGCACCACGTTCACTGAAAAAAAAAATGGAGGGGTTGTGATCATGTAATGCAGCACATGACCAACGAGAGAACATAACACTGAGTCTACTCCTCCAAAAGCTATGAATGACTATAAATCTTTAACCAGCAGATGCTCAGTTTTAATCCCCTTAATCCTGAGTGCAAAGTTCAATACCTTGTATCAAACCATGGTGATCAACTCTATCATGAACTTGGCATATCTTACTAATATTGCACATTGGATACATACATTCAATTTACATGGTAACAGAAATTCACACACAAACAATCACTGCATGAGAGTGGAATATAAACAATCGCAATACAAGTGAAATGCTCCAGTGTCACAGCTCTGGCACAGCTGTTAACACTGAATAGTTGTGAGTATCTGAAAGTGCAGTAGGCCAACGTACAATAGAGCCAATCAGGCCTCGGAGCGCACAACAATGAAACTGTCCTTCTTAGAGTCAAGAATGACTTTCGTCTGGCTGTGGATGCTGGATGATGTTCAACTGTAATCCTCTTAACCCAGAGTGCAGGTTTCAGCACTGCACCACTCCATTTTGATCGGCTGCCTTAAAAAAACTGGCTGTGAGGTTACTCCCATGGCTCCTTTTTCTCCTGATCAACTACCTATTGCACATTTACACAAATCACCTGTGGATGAGAGGAAATTCTGGACAAAATCATGTTTTCACGCATCAATTTTATGTGATTGTTCAGTGTCTTTCCTGAGCCAATATTTACCAGCTTTTGATGTAGGGGATTTCATTATCGCACACATTTTGCATTCTGTAATCTAGTGTATGACAGATTGAAAATAGATGAAATAAAAACCCTGTCAGTCAGTAGAGTGTCAGACAACAGTTTGAGGCCATTAGGAGACCTCAGTAACAACAGCCCTTTCAAACATGAGTGACAGCTTTAATACCCGTGTGCCTGCATATTTATCTGAGCGAGTATTCGTTTTTAAATAAAATGATTCAACAATATAAATACAATACAATATAAATGATTTATCATTTTAAAATATTCTGAAATTTAAAGCACCTGGAGTTCAACTATAAAATGATATAAACTAAGTGCAGTGTTGTGTTACTGAGAGGGAGAAACTGGTGCAGTCCTCGTGAGTAGTAGTTGATATTCTCAAGAATGCTTTCAATTAAGGGCTTCTCTGTTTCCCCCTATTAATTAAAGCCTTAACATATGGAAAATTAAAACCACAGAGAGGGATAGAGCAAGAGAGAGAACTATGACCGTGGCTGCCTTGAGCTCCTTTGTGTGTGAGCGTGCACGTTTTCAGTGTTCACATAATGGCAGAACGGCAAAACAGTCAGGAGGAGGCGGAAAACAGAGTGGGAAAACGACTCGGAAAATAAAGGAGAAACAAAAGAGCTTCTTGTCTTTCTCTTTCTTATCTTCCTCTACGCTTCATAACTTCACCCTGTTTGTCTGACTTCTGTTGCAGATTCCCTGATCCATCATGGTTTAATCTGTTTTTATGAGCCTGCATAAGCCTTGTGTGTCCCAGACACCTTAAACTTTGTGTATGTCTGTGTGCGTGTGAGTATGTGTGTGTGTAGCAGGGTACGGGTTTAAAGATGAATGCAGTGTTTATTTGGTTATCGTCAATTCGTCGACTACTCAGACAGTCCTTAGAGATTGTGGTTTGATGTAGCATTCATGTAAACCCTCAAGGCAGGAATACTACTGACAGCATGGCATTTATTGACAAATCCTTTGTAGGGATGGTTGCTGCAGTATTTATCACGCTTACAGATAAGAATTTTGTTTGGTGGACTGCTTTCTAGCAAAAAAAGTGGTTTAGGGATGGTGGATGTCCTGTAAGCAAGACTAACAGTTAATCAGTGATGTTTTTCTTCCTCAGGGCTCTGTTCCTGGTTGGTATTTAATCCCTCAAATGTTACTGAACTGCACAGGATTTTATTGCAAATTCTACTTTCTAGAGATCCAAACGTGAATTTGGGATACATTTGCATAAAATGCTCCACATGTAGTTCAATATTGTAGATGGTGATGACATTTGAGTTTGAATATTTCACTAAATGTACTGATACAGAATATACTGAGTATTTCTTGATCAGAAACATGTACACCTATATTCTATACTGCCTAAGAAACAATTAGTAGCTAATTGTCCAATATTGATGTAAGTCTAGTTATTTTAATGTAGTATCCATTAATTTATTTACAATTGAATGTGCTGAAGCATGGAGCCTGAACAATAAAAACCAGTATTTAACATTGAATTCAAAGAGGCTGATACAGGCAGACCCTGCAGGGAACCCCTTGTCTTCTTGTTCCTAAAACATATAGGCGATAGTGTCTATGCAGTATGAGTTTGAATGTGACTCATGCACAGCTGTCATAACATGCCTCAGCAACGATGGTAATCTATCCATAACTTAATGATGCTTATATTCTTGGCTAAAAACTCCTCCAAAAATGTAATTCTACTCTCGTTGTTTCTCTGTAAAGCTTTTCCCAGCTTTCTGTCCTAGAGCCCAAGAATATCTAAAGAAAAAGCAGTGGAATTGAATTTTTCTTCTTTTTTTTTTATTAGGCAGGAAAGCTGTCAACAGATTATGTGGGAGGACAGTGAGTTGACAAGATTTGTTAGTTTTCACTCTTGTCCTCCCTCCTTACTGCTCTCTCTCTCCCTCACAAACACTCACATCTGAGCAAAGGGGAAGCCCATCACTCTTACAAGCTCTAACCAAATAAATAAGAAATCCACGAAGAAGGACACGAGGATAAACATGATGATTTACATATATTACACTATATCTGCCTCTTTTTGTTTGTTTGTCATCGCTGCCTTAGTCACTGCTTTTTGTTCCCTCCATCAAACTCTCTCTGCTCCTCATTTTCTCCATCATTCTGTCTACTTTTGTCTCACTCACCCACTCCAACTCTGTCACCTCTCCTTATGTTTCACATCTCAGTCCCCTCCCTCTCCCTTCCTGCCAGATGCCTATGATTCACATTCAAAGTGTTTATACCTCCTGCTGTTCCTCTTCTTTCCTCCCACCCTCACGCTCTCACCCCATCATCACGCTTTCTCCTTCTCTTTCAGCTCTGTTCTTTTCCACCTCTCCAATCGTTCCATTCGCTTCCTGTTTTCTTTTTCTTCTTTTTCTTCTTCTTCTTCTCCCACTGTTTTTATCCCTCCTCCTGTGTCTCTCAGATAACTGTCTTCACTGCTGACACTTTCATCACTGTAAGACCAATGGAAAACGGAGGAGGCTGCATCACCCATCCATGTCACCCTGTCACTCCCTCTTCATCGCTTTGTGCGGATTCCTCCCATGTTTTTTTTCTGCTCTGGCTCTCTGAGATCCATTACTTATTTCATCCTTGTCAAGTAAATTACTTCCTCCCCTCCTTGTTGCTCAGAGGCGTTTCCTGTGGAGCACTGTGACAAAGTTGCTTCAACATATTCTCATGATTGCCTCAATAGAAGGCAAGTTGTTACTGTAAAACTACGTAATGCAAATAATGAAACCTTTTATGCAGGCTCTAGTTATGGCTTAGACTATCATCTCGTAGCATTGTATCATAGTGTCAATTATAATTTTTCACCTGGAGTTGTAACTTTAAAGGATAAGGCTGGCGTTTTTCTATATTTTTCTTATTGTCAACAATTCTCACATGCAGTCCCAAACCAACAACGAATTGATCCCACAAGTATTGTATATGTAACATTGTTGTCCACAAATCATTAAAAATACACCAGTGAGCCACATCATTGCATTTGGGTGACATGTTCCCGATTGGTTCCAAAGGGTTCCAACTGGGAACGATGGATGATGATTGGTCCATAATGCCAAAGACATACAGTTGCCATTCATCTATTTTCAGAACATGTTAA
The DNA here is from genome assembly GCA_036937835.1 of Pampus argenteus. Taxonomy (NCBI): domain Eukaryota; kingdom Metazoa; phylum Chordata; class Actinopteri; order Scombriformes; family Stromateidae; genus Pampus; species Pampus argenteus. The sequence goes on from CM072874.1 coordinate 10,561,493, forward strand.
ATCCCCAATTTGATGGGAATAGTGATTTAAATCATTATTCTAGCTAGCTTATTGTGCTACATATCTCGACCTCTTTACTTTGTATTACATTGTTCATTTCTCAAATAACTACAGTGCACGCCATATAAGGAACTACCCTCTGGAGATTGAAAACGTGATTGCTGTTATTAGTCTTTGGAGCCGTTTCTAAACAAACTAACCGTAATCTTCAGGGTGAAGGAACATGTCACCCACTGCATCATTTTTGGACAACAACAGAGGTCTATGGCACAGAGGAATAATACATATCAGGGTTTGGATATACACAACGTTTGTAAGTAGGATATGTTCATTGTTGGCTTTCGATTACAATACAGTGGTCAAGGTTTTGGCTAAAACAAACTGAGACTGCTTTTCAGGCTTCTAGTGGTGTTTCTCAATAGAGTAAAACTAACTTGTATGAAAAAAAGTTATTTGAAATTCGCATAGTGGATGAAGTGAGCACCTAACACCTCTCTCCCCATGTCTACCAGTTTTATTCCAGTGCTATAAAGTGTGTGTGTGTGTGTGTGTGTGTGTATATATATATCATCTTTTACCTTATTAGTTTGGTTTTATGGCCTGCCACTTCCTGTTCTCATCAAAAAAAAGCTCTAATAAATTCACTGTAAACTAGCTGCTAAGCATCACACAGCACACAGCACACAGCACAAGGTAACTGGCGAACACACAGCTGTTAACGCAGGTTTGAGAATACTTGTACCCATGTACAGATTCATATTCTCTCCTCTTTTTTATGTCTTTTCACAAATGTCTGTTCTAAAATGTCTCCAAACCGCAGTGTCAAGAACAGTTAATACCAGCATGAAGCCGCCCTCTGAATTCTTTTTTTTTTTTTGCTCTTTTGTGCTCTAACTTGTCTTGAATCTGTTGAAAACTCCCTTGATTTATTACCTCTGCAGGAGCCTATGAACAGATGTTGAGTATGATGCTGTGTGCCCTCTATTCTATATTTGATGCAGCCTGTGTTTTTAAGATTTGTCTTATCTTGTAAAATGTGATGGAATAATGGTTACTTCTGGTGTTTAGTCCTGGTGTAATCAATGTGTTTGTGTTGCTTCCACTCTGATGGTAGAAACCAGTGTGCATTTTAAACCATAATGCCTGACTAAACGCAGGCTTTAAATATAACTCTCCTTCTTCTGCCCAGTCAAGTCACATTGTTGTTCTCACTAACATTCTTTGTTGTTTAAGCATTTCAACCTGATGTAATATTGAGCCTCAGTGCAGGCAACATATTACAGTATCCAATAACCCCATCCAGCTTCTCTCCAGTCACTTCATGCTATGTAACTGCTGTGCGGCTGCTGTTCAAATTGAAAAAGAGAGCTCAGAGAGAAACAGAGCAGCGCATTTGCTTTTCATACAATTTCCTACAACAACAACTGAGTTCAGGCTTAACGCACACAAATTAGCGCACACACATACATACATACACACACACACACACACACACATGCTAACATACATGGATGACTCAGACAACGTGCTCTGGTGATACCAGATTGAGGTTTATGGCAGACAAATACAGCTGGCCATGCTTGTACACTCCGCTAAACCATTTGTTCTGCAAACACACATTTCAACGTTCAGACACAAAAACAAACAGACACATGCACAAAAAATGATTAGTTACGTAACATCTCTCAATCAAACTATCAAAATAGTAAAGGACAGAAAGCTGCATTCAATTATAATCAATCAGTCCTTTTTCTTTTTACTCTACTATTTTAACTACAATATTATTTTAGCTGCTGAGATTAAAATAATGCTGATCTGATAAGATTCCAGACTGTTCCCACATGGCGACTGCTGACCCGCGTTTTGTAACATCCTCTTCAGTATTCCCGAATCAGCATTTTCAACACTAATAAAGATTCCTCTATTTATGGCAGAGACAACTGGCCGAAGCCCTTAGTTTTTCTTTCACATAACAAAATGCTGTCCATTAGAGGGTCGAGCAGGAGCATGCTGTGTGAAGTGACGCTCCATCTGGCCCCATCCTCATTATTTTTGCCTGCCCAGCGGCCCAGTACCACACAGGTAGCTATTTACTGATGACAACTAACTTACTCCACAGACCGGGGAACTTTTGCTCACGTTCTCTCTTAGGACTTCTTGGTAGTAGGCGCGCACACACACACACATACACACACACACACACACACACACACACACACACACACACACACACACACATACACACACACACACACACACACACACATAGATTTTGTCTCTGGTGAGTTGTTTCAGGCAGATAGTCCTGCTTCCTCATAAATGCTAACCTAGATTGTATTTGCGTCCTAGTTCTGCCTGGTGGTCTGCCTAACCCCATTATTTTGTGAATGTGAACAGATATATATACACACACACACACACACACACACACACACACACACCAGTTTTACCCTGAAATTATTTTTGATTAGTTACATAGAAATTAAGGATCTCTCATACAAGGAAAAACTAATTAGCCAATTAAAACTGCCTGCTATAACCTTAAGAATATATCAAGAATAAATATTGTGTAATAGGTTGTGAATGGTTTAAAGTTAATGTCCCCCTGTACTTAGAAATGTGTTTTACCTGCTGTTACTTCAGTTGGATGTTTGAAGTTCGCTGTGCAGAATGATGTATGTGTAATTTGACACTAGAGGACTGGGAAGGTTTCTCTGAGCTCACCAATAATCTATGTTTAAGGCCTGTACCTACATACGTGATTTTTGACATCACAAGCTGTTTGGAGCCAATCGAAGTCCAGTATATAATTTATAAAAGTGAGATGTGACATACACTGAGTATGGACCTTTCAGTGAGGTAGGAGACATCGTGTGTAATAACTTCCATAATAACAAACAAATAAAGAACATTGTTCTCCATTGGTGATAGCATGGGAAGCTGTGGATCATTCAGTCCTCCTGTTAGTGCTTTATTTAGATGATATCAAATGTTAACACACAGCACATTTATATATATATATAAAACTATGATAACCCTGAACCTGACTCCACTTATACTGCAGATGTAATGCTTACTCTAAGTGCCACAATCAACCATAAAATTAATTATAACCCAGACACATAAAATCTCATCTGCATCTACCTGCTCAATGGACTCATAATCACTTGATGTTCAGTGGAGTATCAGCACTGGACTCTCCCAAAAAATGCCCAAATGCTTCACAACTTCTAACTCTGCAGAGGATTCACATTCACCTGTTGACTGCTGTTAAAAAAAAAACAGGTCAATTTTAATTTAGATTTAAATCCTCATTTAATGTGTTTTGAAAAGAGATGAAAGGTAAGTGTGTATATGCCTTTGCTATTATGAACCACTCATTATTCAACCCTGTTCAGTAGTATACCTCTGCTTCTGTCTGCTAATACAGTATCAGCTACTGATGTGTGCTACTCATTCCTTACTCTGTATTTTACAAATACACACTTAGCAGAAGGTGATGCGTCACTGATTGGAGCAGCCTACTCACAACATGTTATCGCCTGAGTCAGTACATTTGAAAACATAAATTAGCACATCAGTTTGCAGATACACTGATTTAATAATTACCATATACTGTATGTGCCTACCCCTAACTGCAGTGTGTTTTTCCTCTGCTCTAGCTCTCTGGCTCTCTTGTTCTCAGTATCGTGGTGTAAGGGATTGGAGCATCTTAAGATAAAAACAATAAGTCACTATTCCCCTGACTACAAGACCATTCATAATAAAATATGCTATTATTCCTCTGTGAAACACCTCTTTCAACTTGCTTTCTACAATGTGATAACCTTTTCTCCAATTATGTCCTCTGTTCTAGGCACACTATGAGATGAGAGTTCTTTGTGGTAAAATAATCTACTGTGACTCTTGAATGGTCGCAAAGAGAACGGCTTTATTTAAATAAAAAAAAAGGATGGAGCAAGAAATCTTCTTTTTTTTTTTTTTTTTTTTTAAACTTGTGAATGATCTCAACATTTCATTAGTTTCTAAGTGAAATGGAATGCCTGATTAAACCCGACTCATTAGCCGAATAAGGTGCAGGATAAATGGAAAGGCAAAGAGCTGAGGAGAGAGTGATTCTAATTAGACTGAAGACAAAACAACCAGAGAGGATCTTTGTTATGTTATTAAAGAGAAAGCTGAATTTAAAAAATAAAATTAAAAAACAATGTTTTAGAAGATTAAGAAGCCTGCTACAATAAAGGATAAATGGCCCTATTAAAGCACATCCAAATCTAAACAGATGTTGTTGTTTTGTTTTTTTAATCTACTTTAATACCTATGAAACAGAAAATAAGAAATGTGTATGTGGGACACCTGGTAGCTTAGTGGTTAAGGTGCATACAACAAGTACTCCATATTAAATGACCACGTAGGTCATTGGTACCTGCTGTCCAGAACGACCCATGAGAGCATAATATACCATGGTTAAGGTCTGGTTATGTTTTAGGCACAAGAAAAACAACAAGAAAAACACAACACAACACTTGGTTAGGGTCAGGAAAAGATCATGGTTTGGATTAAAATTATCAGTAAAATGTGGCAAAAATGTCCCAACGTGACAAAATGTCCAGTTTAATGGCAGTAAAATTAGCAAAAATGAAGGTTTTGGACACATTTTAGCCTTTATGTTATGAATGTTTGATGCTAAAGTCATCCGTTTAACATTTCAAGCATTAATTTGTGTTATGACAAGACATTGTGCTTGTGCATCCTCAGTCGTGTGCAGGTTTAGCGTGAGATTCAAACAATGCACTAAAACAGTTCATTACTCAACAGCACCATTATGGAAGAGTCAGCAGGTTGGAGGGGCGAACATTAATTTTTCAGATGACACAGAAAAGACGCAGGTAGTGCAGACATTCATGACAGGACACACCCCATCTGTCTTCTGCTTTCTCTCCCTACTGTCCCAACGTTTGTGTAAACTGTTATGTCGATTACATCTGTCACATGTGTGCTCTTCCTGTTTTTGAAGGGATGCAGCGACCTAGAGTCCAGGGCAAATTTCCCTTCAGGTGCTATTCAGTATCACTCTCTTCTCCTCTCTAACGCGATTTTAAAAAGGGTGCGGCTGCGGTTCTCTCAAACACAAAGGATGTTATGCGCGATGGTGATAGGTTTTTGATTGGGGCTATTATTGTTGTTCCTGTTTTTATTTCTGTGTTTTTCTTCCTGTGTGCATGAAATTCATGAGTAATTCAGCAGAAAAAAAGGAGACTTCAGGCTATGGTTGTTAAAAAAAAAAAAAAAGTAGAAGACAGTAACTGAGGTGAAACTAACTGCAGCGTGTTAAGAGCGTGATTGATTGGTGGATGGCTCTGTGCGTGTGGTTAAATATGAATGAACATGTTCATATCCCCCATGTTAATGTGGGTAAAAGTCATGACAAAGAATATCTGAGTGCGCTGATATAATTGCACAAGGAAGGAAAAAAGATATTTTTTTTCACATTAACTCCACACTGACAGCCTTTACTCTCCAATCCTCTATTTATTCTAAGCTCTCTCTCTCTCTCTCTCTTTTTTCTTCCTTTAAAATGTAATATAATACAGGGTGGCAACATTCAGCAATCACCACCTCTCGCAGTTGTGTGTTTAGCAATGTGCTTTGCAGCATTGTTGTTTGCTGCCTCCTGCACTGATAATCTGGCTAAATAACTGAGCTTCAGACATGTGGTGCGTCTGTGATTAGCCACGTCCCTCTGGGAGACAGATTTATAAGCTTCAAGCTGCATTGTTTTATTCTAAGTCTGACACCAGGTATTGAAAACTCAATAGCGAGACAGACATGTTCTATTGTTGTCCTATTATGTTGGCCTTTTTTTTTATTTTCTTCCACTAATCCTGCTTGAATGGTAATATTAAAGCGTGTTTGAATGCTTAGTTAAATATTACTGCCCAGTAAGCTTCAAGAACCTCTCATTATAACTTCACCGATGCACCTGTAATGATTCTACACACAGAGGAGAGATATTCTACACCCTCCACCCTGCACTTCCTCACATTCAGTACGTACTGCACACTCAATGTGTAACTTCCCATAGGGGTGTAATTACATTTGTAGTGTAAACTGTGTAATTAGACGTGTCTCCATTTAGCTCTCAGCTGGAAACATGGAGAGGCGCAAGTGAAGCAGGAGACAGAGACATCACCACATCTGCTGACTCCCGATTCCATTGCAGGATACTGCGATTCCTGAACTGTTCATTACATGCTAGCAAAATGAGAATTATCCATATGCTGCGTATACAATCACCGTCATTATTCTCTTTTATGTCTACCCCTCCCCTGCTAAAGCCCCCTTTATGAAAAAAAAACAACTGAACTACACAGTCATTACGCACCTGCACACTGTGAATTATCCCATATCCGATTCCTTTTAGACAATCTTTCATCTAATTCATCTGATTTGGTTAATTGGATCAGAGACAAATACTGAAACAAAAATCACACATCGAGCTTTCGGTTGCATCTCACAGTCACAAACTCTGACTGACCAAGAGTGTACTCATTTGAAATATATCAACGTCAAGCAGATTTTAAGTTAATTTAGAAAACAAAAAAACACGCCTACATATTTCCATTTTGTTTTTTGCAAGCTACACATGCAGTAAGTGACTGTAACGTTATATGTTTTAACATTAAGTGAGGCGATGTGAAGCTAGAAAGAAAACAGGTTCACTCACGAATGTCGTAGCAGATAAAGAGTGAGTCATAGAGTGACTTTTCCCATCTGTACACTCTATTGAGGAAGTGCAAACCTCTCATCCTCTCTCTACCTGGTAATAGAAAAGTAGAATACATAAGTAAAACCATCCCAGTAGGTGTATCTAATCCTACAGATAAGCAAAACAAACAAGGGGGAATTATCTCAGCCATCTCTCTCTGTGATCAGATTAGAGGTTATGAAGCTTCAGATAGTTATTTACTGGCTCACCCTGAAGACACTATAGGTGCACACAGATGGCATCACGTGGACTGACTGAAAAAGAGCTTTGAGCCACCAAAGTTATACAGCATTAAGAATTAATAAAAATCTTTAATAAAAAACATTCATTCAGCACAATTTAATAAACCAGATAGTAGAGCAGTACATGCAGGAAACATGTTGCTTCTTTACTGCTTTAGTTTATCTGTGTGATATCTACTTTTATTTTATTTTTTGATTATTGTATATGATTATATTTAATTATATACAATGTTGGTCTGTCGGTCCAGACTGAAATACCTCAACTCAACTGTTGACAAGTTTTGTCCAGACATCCATAAACCCTAATGACCTTTATGATCCCCTGACTTTTTCTCTAGCAAAACCATTATGGGACAGATTGTCGAACCCTTTACCTTTTCAATCAGTGCCATCATCGGGTACAATTTATTATATATATCAAAACACCACATTCCACCTGATTTAAAGAGAGAAACATCCATCACAGAAAAGAGTGTGGCCTACTTTGAGCCAGAAAAGTGACATTTTGTTCACAGGTTGTTTTCCCACCCACTGGTGTTTTGTGGGGTTACTGGTTCACTACCTGTGAGGAGAGGTAGATTAATCCCTGTTGCAGTAGCAGTGCAATTTGGACACTATACATTACTGCATTAAAGGTATTTATGCTTATGCCATCCACACACACACCAAAGGGATATTATGGGACAACATGTGGTTTTGTTCTGTGCCAATTTTGTAGTTTTACCAAGTAAATTATGTCTTCCCGGATACGTCAGTACACACAGTTGTGAAGTGGTAGAAGCCACTGATTCAGTATTTCCATTTAAAAAAAAAATATCTTTAAACAATTTCTTCAATGTTACTTAACATAGAAACAGAGAGGTATAAAGTCATGATCCAGTAGGTTTATGTTGTGACCACCAGTGTCAGTGATTTCAATTGTGTTTCTGAGAAATCATGTTTTGTCGCTCATTTTGCCTGAAAGCTAAAAAAAAAACAGCACCCATGAGCTTCGGCCACCATTGCATGAGGTAGCCAGTCAGAGGCATAATGATTTCAAAATGCTTCGTCATAGCAGTTGTAAACAAGACGCAACATCATAGCTGCTGAATTTACTCAAAAGTGACCCAGACACAAAAAAAAAAAAAAGAAAAAATATATTATTATTTTGTATTTGAGTTTTCCAGTTTCAAATGTGTCACCTATGGGATAAATGGGAGTAAAGTGTTTATGTACAGTCTTATCAAAGAACAAGCTGCTTTCCAAGACAGTTGTTTATTATTTGAACTGATGAATTAACTGCAAGGGTTTCGTGAGTAATGTAACATAATCTATTGGAAAAATTGAATGTGATTTTTACTTCTGGAATCAATGGTGCCTGAAATAATTTCTTCTCTCTGCCAATAACGTACGACAGAGGAGGTAATTTCTGTAACAGATTTGTCTTAAAAATGTAACACACATTTTGCATATAACATATGCAGCAATATGACTTGATAAAGTTCCCAAGAGAGGGAGACAATTTGTCATAATAAATATAAGCATGTCTGGCTGTGGTATGAATAACTATGTCATCCAACATGCTGCACTGCATACCCTCTCTGAAATCCATCTGTCAGAGTGCAACATTAAACATACAAACAGTGGATAACACTCACTGAACACTGAAAGTCAAACTTCTTTTGCCACTAGTTCCGTTTACCCAAATATCAACTACAAGTGCATTAATGTATTATCTAAGATAATTAAATTTAAGGTTCCACATATTCACTAACAGAAATTTTGCACCTCCCACACAAAGCGTTTCCTCAGGAGAGAAGCTTTTTTTTTTTTTTTTTTTTTTTTGTGAATTCACTCCTAACTATTCTCTCTATCACACACTGAAAGAAGAAAGATAAACATCTAATTTGATGGATGATGACTGACATGAGGCCCTACCACACCCTGTTAATATATTTCTCATAATTGCACCATTTCCAACTATGCTTCAATTGTGCCACATGTCCGAGTCAGCTGGCCTAGCACGTGTAGCATTGATTCTTGAGAACAGAGCCCAGAGGCACCAACGTGTCCGTCGACAGGAGCCACAAAAGACTAAAATATAATCCAATATTTTGAGTAATACATGTTAACCTAATACCTATTATTCTCATTCTGTTGCTGAAATGTCTGATTATCCTGCTCTCTTGATATTGCCGTTGCAAATGAACGGGATGAAAGCAGCACAGACTGCACCTTGACTTTTTCTACAAACACAAACAGAGAGATGATGTGGTAAATATTCAACTTATTATGCGTTCACAAGAAGTTGAATCATTTTTGTGATAAATATATAATAATGCATGATGTATCCAACAGTGTCATCTTTCATTTCTAGTGAAGCCTGTGCCACTGATGCCACTCACGCCGTCCTGTTATTACTTATTGTATGTATGCATGCCATAGAAACATGCCAATGCCAGTTGAATATGTCAGTTGTACTGTACCTACACGGATGGACCACTAATAGGTGCCTAAAACATTATATATCATTACCGCATCCAATAATTTTACCATTGACGTTATGATCCTTCATATTGCTCGCCATTTTATAACCTGGCTTATACTGGCAACTTAAAATCTTTCCATCTCTGAGGAGTTATTATGCATAAGTGCATGCGGACAGTGTGCATTGTGCATGCTGGCCTTGGTGCTGGCAAGGCCTCTGGCTCACCAAGTGGAGCAGAAAAAAGAAAACGTACATAAATGCCCTCCGGCCAAATCTGTTTATGATGGAGAGAGAGAGATAGAGAGAGAGAGAGGGGGGGAGGGAGAGAGAGAGAGAGAGAGAGAGAGAGAGAGAGAGAGAGGGCAGGAGGGAAGGTTTATTTAACTGGTGGTGGGTAGGAGAGAAACAAAGACAGGAGAAGATGAGAGGCAGTGTGGAGTGGAGAAAGAAATCAATGAGGAGCTCAGAGAGAAATGATGATGGTGCTGTGGAAACAGCATGAAAAAACATCAGATACTGTAGGTGAACAGTAAGGCAGAGGAAAAGACAGATGAAGAGAGTAATGGAAGGTATAGGGCATTGAAAGGGTATTGGGTAATGTATGTAAAGAGTGGAAGAAGGCACGAAGAGAAGGCTGAACAAAGAAAGAATGGCCTCCCACAAGAGAGGAAAGTTACGAAAGTTACTGAGAAAAATCTGCACCTCGGGGCCCAACTATGAACATGTAACATGAAAGACAACCGGAGAATGCTACTGAATACTTGTGCTGCTCGTACATACAGTACATTCTTTCTCTCTCACACACACACACACACACACAGAGAGAGAGAGAGAGACAACAGAGCCTATAAATACCCTTGTGAGAGTGAAGTGTCCTTGATAAAAATCCTTGAGCAGAAACAGGCAGTCAGACTGTCTATTAAAATGTTCTATAAGACCAGCAGAGATGAAGCTGGCAAACCGACGAGAGCACAGTCCTCGCTGAGCTTTGGGGAAAACACAATTTCTTCTTCCTGCCAGTGGATGCATGTTTTGGATTAAACAAGAATTTTTAAGTTATGCACATCAAAGCACAACATGTAGATAGTTGATGGGATGCTGTGTGCTCGCTGAATTCAGTTCTTCACAAACTTGAATCTGACCCCCCTGGAGCATTCTTATGTTCACACATTTGTTTGAGTGTTTTCAGATATAAAAACAAAGACATAAAGAGACAGGGGCTTTTCTAAAAAAGAACCAAGCCTGTGATATTTGCAGTGCACATCCGTCCTTTTTAATGCAGACAAAGAAACATTCACACCAACTTAATTTACTCCTAACACTACCTTTTGATCTTCACTGTTGACTCCCCTGCTGATTCAAGTTTTTAGATTTTCTAGTCAAATATGTGATTATTGTCTCTTTTTTTAGCATTCTTTTTTATGTCTGTGCTTTGTAAATGCACTTCATGGTGGTTATATTTTGTCTTTTTAAGAGTTTGTACCTTGTCTGAGTTAACATGTTTCTATAATGCAATATAATTACCTTGACTTCGGTCAGTGGTCAACAGTTCAACAACAACTTAAATATGTGTTTGATTCAGTGGCTCAAACAGACCATTTATCGTGTTATAATACACATGTCCTTGCAGCCATGAACTTGCAGTACACCTGTGGTGCATACGCCAGTCTTCAAATGAAAACTGTCCAAGAGAGTCCACGTGTGGTTTCAGCAGATTTCTGCCTCAGACTCGGGAAGACCGAAAAGAATCATTTCTGATGATTGTTTTAGATTCATGTGTAGCCAAGGCAAAATACAATATGCAAACACATGAAGGGAACCATTGCAGAGCCACCTAAAATCCAGGAGAACTACACAATCACTACACTATCAGTTTCCAGTATATATCTGAGCCTTTATTACTCAATACGTGACTGAGCAGGTTTGCTCTTATCCAGCGATGCGAAAAAATTACTTATAATGGGGAACAAACAGCACAATATAAGCATAATGAGCACATGCCTAAACTCATTATCTGCATTTTCTTTTTCCAGATTAAAAATCAAATTAGGACATTGAACTGGGTGAGCCACTCCAAAGCTATTTTTATGCAATCATAAAGAAGCGCAAACTTTTCAAATGAACAACTACCATCGTGGCATTATCACTGTACAAGAAGTGATTGAAATATTATAGGAATATTACAAGCAGCAGTGTGTCTATGATCCTTTCCATTTTCTGCAGCTCCATATTGCCACTTATCACTTTGATTATGAAAGTGACTTTACTCTATATAATGTATAGGCACAATATGTTATGGAATTGAGTATTTAAAGTATGTAGTTTAGAGAATATTACAGATCCAAGACGTAACTGACAGAAGGGCAGGAGTGAGAGAAAAAGGCACAATTACAAATCTGTCTGCTACTTCAGCACCACGGACAGCGTCAATACACAGCACAGTTATGCTACTGATATTTCAGAGCCATGGTCGGGGGCGCATAGATTTTAAGCTGCACAAACCTCAGTCAGATAAAGGATCAATGAGTCATGCAGACTAGACTAACATATTCAGATAAACAATCCCTCTGCACCTGTGCTCTCTTTGCTACCAGGTGAATGGCAGGTTAACAAGGAGGATGCATTTTGGTCATTTTGCTAACAAGGGGGACAGCATCTCCTCTCATCCCCAGTTAAATCACCTACTGGCCACAGTCCACCTACACACTTTACACTTATGTTGTCTGATTGCAGTAGATCTCCTCTAAAGACAGTGTGGGTGCATGCAGTCTCTGCTTAATTGACAGCTTTCTCATTCTCCTGTTAGCTTTGATGCTTCAAGTATGGGACAATTTACACCATTATTATAAGTTTGGTGATGATTTCTCAGAATTTTCAGCACATCTTCCACTTGATGTGTCTAAATATAAAAAGTATAAATAATGTTTGAGTGATTACAAACACCTGTGATGGTTTGCGTGACCTTTAACTGTGAGCATCTTTTAGATTTGTAAGCAAACACTGTGTGAATGCCACATGTGCACAATACCTCCTCTACACATAGAATACATGTGTCTCTGGTGTACAGTAGCTGTAAACATTTGGTTCCTGGTCTTGGTATGGCTATGTAGGTGTCGCAAATACTAGTTCTCTGGAAATGCTGGTCTCCTGCAAAGTCTCACACACACACACACACACATACACACACACACACACACAATATGGCTTGAGTGAACTAGTGTGTTTCAGATAAGACAGTGGACAGATAGACTGTGATCAGGGCTATGACCTCTCTGATAACCGCAGCTCATTTCCATTTGCTGTCCTTGTAGCCTCACAAACACTCTGCAGATAGAGACCAACTGCATATTCACCAGAGTGAAGGTCCCACATTCCCAGAGAGAAGATATAACAACCTTACCAGCAATTTAGTCCACTCCTGCTTAGCACGTCAGGTTCAGATAAAGTGCTCCAAGGATAATATAGAAAAAAAAGTACTTCTCTTAATCTCTTCACTATGTCTTCCTCTGTCCCACAATGCCTTGGGGCTGGTTAGGCCTGCAGACTGACATGTCTCCAGCTTAAGTCTCAATCACCAGCAAGGCTATAAGATGGAAATGACTTCTGATCCCTCTTCTGACTCCCTTTTAGATTTGCAGAGTACAACACAGAGGTCTATTCCAAAAATGTCCTGATTTGGTTTTTGACCTGAGAAGGTTTCATAGTAAAGCAAACCTCAAAAGCAGGTGTCAGATAGTGGTTTGAACTGTGTGAGACCACTTTGATTTGTTCATCACACACATAAAACAAAATCATTGTTTTCTCATTTAATCATTCACTTAATTCATTTTTATAATCTTGACTTTAGATATAAAATGGTGGCTAATTTAGCAAACATTCTGTCACTACTTTGGATTGTGTTAGCCTGGGTTAGAGGCCACGGCCACAAAAGTAAGAGAAGAAAGAGAGAGACAATGGAAAAAGTTAAGTGTTATGTGCATGTTTAATCTCCCAAACCTCCACACACAGCGTGTGCCAGGCAGCGGGCAGGAGATGGCACTGATGGTGCTCAGAGTGAGGGGAACAGGCAGCTTACTGCCAACATAAATCAGTGTCATGCCCTTGAGCCACACCTTTCTACAGGAGCATGTCACTAAAGCACTGTGTCTGAATGTACAGCTACTCACATTGAACATTGAACATGATTAACAGTGAAATGTGATTCTGATTGATTCTTAAAACATAAGGATGGATGAAAAGACAAACACTATCTGTATCTTAACATGGTTTTAATCACTCTTTGCTCCTTTTTTGCAGGCCCAGACAGCTAAACTGTTTTTTTTTTTAACTCAAGACTTTTTTCAACAAACAAAAAACCTGTTAAAATAATTAAAACAAATGCCAACATGTGCATATTCCACACATTTCAACTTACCATAAAACAATGAAAATTTAAATAAATCTAACAGTAAAACACCTTTGTTTAAATATCGTTACATTAAAAAGTAAAAGTTATTTCCATCATGTCTCCATTATTTCACATCTAGCCTGTTGAAGACATGAACAACAGTGTTTTGTCTTCTGCTGCCTCAGTGAGATATGCTGGTATCTCGCTGGTGGAAAAAGTCGGACAACAGTCAGAGACCAGAGACAAGTCAAAGACACATTTAGTCACCAGGCAGCCATTTAAATGACTGGGGTCAAGTTCAGCTGGCCAATTGGCGAATGTTACTGAGGAGTCTCCTGCTGTATTCTCTGTGGTCTATTGGTTGGACTTCCATCACGGTTACCTTCACTCGAGACTCATCCTGAGGAGGGAAAGAAAAATCTGTCTTGAGTTAAGTGCAGAAACATCAGCATCATTCTTAGTGACTCTCTAAAATAAAATAACAAATACTATGAGAAAATGTTTTTATTGAAAGCCTCATACATCTTGATGAGTAAGTAGGTTTAAAACGCAACCAAAACCAAATTTGTATTAAACCTGACTTTAGTCAGACCCGGTGTTAAAGGATAGGTTCACACTTTTTCTTTTAAATTATTTTCTTAGAACAATACTCACCTACCAATACGTGAATTTAAAGGGCTTTGTTTCTCCTGCCCAAACTGGCCTCAAAGAGACGCCTTCTTTAAGTGATGATGGACAAAATGTATAAAAAATGTATGGCTCTAGTGTGTAAAAATGCAATCTCAAATTGAGCTGAACTTGATATGAGGCTTCAGCAGTTTGTATTACTACTCAGGTGGTTATCTTCCAAAGTCTAGATGACCCAGTTGGACTGATTATAATTTGGATCCAGACCGCTTTCCCAGGCTGAAGCTAAAAATTGTATTTCCATTATTTCCACATGCGCTATAAGAAGTGTTAATCCTGAGACAATTCAGCCAGTGTACAGCATCTATGATTTTCAATGTGCCCATTATCTCATATGTGATTCAACACCTCTATTAGTATTTTCAATTTGCATCTACCTGAGGATGGCAGGTAAATTAAAGAATACAGGGAGGGGGGCAATCATGACAAAGGCTCCACTTGACATAAAGTGACATCTCATTTAAAAACGATGGTCTTCTAAAGGACGGGGTACTGTGAGAAAGAGGGTGTGTTAATTTAATGTGGGGGATTCACACAATCACATCTGAAGAAAACAATTACTCAGTGGTCTAACATTCACTCCCATCACACACCTCTTACAACATCTAACACAATAATTGAGACAATAAAATTAGATAACGTGAGGATCCCTGCAGAGAACTTTGGATAATGAAGCTGCAAATTATACTTTACAGCGATGGGTTAAACTTATAACTGTACCTCTAGCTTATAGCCACGCTAACAGCTCCATGGACAGTAATGTTCCACCACTTTGGTCCAGAGTGAAATATCTCAACAACTATGCACACACTCAAGTGCAATGAAAGGAAGCCTGCTGACTTTTCTCTTGCACCACCACGATACTGAATCTTTGTTTTTTGTGCTTCCTGGAACATTTTCATATGTGTAGCATCAACACCTTGAGCCACATAAGAATCTCCTTAAATCTTTTTCACATGCTTAATGTGTTGTTGACAAAACCTAAGACTTTGGTTTCTTGATGATATAAAGTGAGTGAGAGACAAAAAAATATTAGTGGGTTGTTGTGTTAAACTAATTTGGTGCAGGTAATGTAAAGCTGTAACACTGTTTACATTTTTCCACTTTTTGCCTACAGATGGTGTCGAAAGTCAGTCCGTCTGTCTCACACCTCATGTCCAGATTCCCATGAAATTTGCTGTGGATATTCATCGTCCTCAGAGGATGACTTGTTGCGCTTTTAGTGACTCCCTGTCTTCTTCTTCTCTATTGTCTTTCTCAGGACAGATTTCCACTTATAAAAAAAGGAATATTAAATCGAATGGGCAGATGTTTATTAACTTAACATTTGTGTTCCCAACATGATGAATCATTTGTTTTAAATTATCCTTTTACCTTCACTGTAATGCAGCTGTGAGAAAAAAAATCATCAGTGTGTTGTTTGTTCTGTCCAACAATTTTATATTGTGGGCTGTAATGAAAATTGCACCTTATTAGCATCTGCTAGTGGAGCATTATACTTACTTGTTATGGCATCGTATATAGTAGCAGTGTGCTGATGCTTAGTGTAAACACAGTCAAGCTAATTTAAGTTTATAAGTAAAGATTCCTTTTCACTGCAAGAATATGCATATTAAATGTCAGTACTTTCCCTTTACTTTGTGTAATTCCTCATCAGAAATGTTTGGAGAAAGGCTTATAAACTCTGTAGCTTTTCCATGTAAGGTTTTCTTGAGGTCAGGACATAGGACTCATCAGAGCCCATCCTACATCTCAATTATTCCACTCTTGGTATGTGACCCTAGTACCAAATTAGCTTCTAAATAATTAAGCTAATTAGGCTTAGACAGACAATAGCTAAATGCTAATTAGTGCCTAATTAAGAGAAATGAATCCACAGCTGTATTTGTTTTCTGTTATCCAAAGTATACTGGCTACATAACAAGTCCCTCGTCACTGTGATACTAATTGAAATGATTCATGTTGTTTGACTGACAGCATGTTGTGATTACATCACATATTGCGCATCTTGTTTTGTGGCTTTACTACAGTTGAGTGTAAGATAATAACTGATTCATGGATGACATGTAGACAGTTTATTAAAATAACACAATGTGATGAATCATGCTTTAACGTCAGGAGAAGATTTTTATCAAACATTTATTTTCACTATCTGGAAAGCATCCTTAACACCTCTGCCTGTATTCAGCTCATCCTAAAGATTTCTGCTAGTCAGTAAATACTTTGTGCCAATGAAAATACTAAATCTGTAAACACTGCAAGCACTGCCATCTCATTATTATGTAATCATGACACAGATGAGAGTAATCTACTGTACATGTTGAAATACACCATTAAAGTTGAAATACACCATTAACATGGACACGCACGCACGCACAAAATGAGACCATTTACTGTTTTTACAACAATGGCACTTGTTTGCAATCTAGTAATTTTGAAGGCCCATTTATCTTTATTATCTTTATTTAAATAAAGTGCCTTCTGGTGTATTTATTCAGAACAGCGATAAGACAATTGTTTATGACAGACATGTGCTAGCCAATCAGGGTCGAGCATTAATACAAGGCAGAGATCACTGAAAAAATTCTCCCTGTTTGCAGGACAATGATGAGCACCATTGTGTTCATTATATTCTGCTCCCTGTATTCCTGGGAAACTAAATTGCCTTGCATTGTATCAAATTCTATTGTGCTCCCATTTATAGCTACTTACATTGTACGTCTCCAGCTTGACTCTGTTTTTAAAGATGTGAGTTTTGAAGTTGGCTTTCTGGAAGACTTCATCGAATGCAGCCTCGTTCTGAGGAAACACACAAAAAACAATGTTCATACAAGGTCAGCACCACTGGTATACAGGAGGAAGTCTGTTAAAGTTAGACCTCCTGGAAAAATTGAAAAAGGCAATTTTCTTGTCAGATGTGAACAAACTAGTTTAAGGAGAACTGTGTGGGGCAGCTTGTGTGTATGAATATCTTACTGTGTCTCGGAGCTTTCCCAGTGTTTCTGAATTGCAACCCAACAAGACCTCAGCTGTGTCCTGGAAGCATGTCACCCACTGGTTATCCTCGAAATCTGCTAAGTTAGCCTGAGAGTAAGACAGACAGAGATAATGAAGAAATGAGATTGTTTTTGTGTGCTAGTTTGAGATTGTGTATGTGTAATCACAGAGATTTTAATCTCAGTCAGAGGCACTTTATGTGTGATAAACAAGTATTAATGACACTCTTTGCACTTACAGAAAGTAGGAGTCTGTATTTGAAGTTGGGGTACTCTCTGTTACACTTTTCACAGCGATACAGTCCGTTCTGTTGGTCTATGACCTTCTTGTTGCAGTTTGCAGATGGACAGGCCTGGTACAGACAATTCTCTTTACGGGTGTAAAGCACTGTTGCCACGCAGCTGAAATAGTCCGCCTAAGAAGAGATAACATAAATGAGAGAGGAAGACATCAAATTGCAGGCATAGAGCTGCAAAATCAATAAAATCTCCCAAATCAAATCAAACTGCCACAATCTGAACAACTAAGAGGCTGCAATTAATTTGCAGGTGCTGTGGACAAATCTAACCAGCAAATCAAGTTAACATACTGGAAAAAAACGTTAAGCACTATTATTTAAATATAATTTTGCTGCATTTTGTATCTATCATTTTACACTTGATGAAACCTGGTTGTTCCTGCAGAGGGAATGTAAATGATGCTGTCTGGTCAAATGTCATGCCACCCTAACCAAATCCTGACCAGACATATTTTAAGAGCATTGTATGAAATATATCACTGTGACGACTGTAACCGCAACAGTAAGATTACTCTTGCTGGAGCTGGCAGAGCAGGCTGTGTAGAAGTATGAGTCGCCAGCTAAACAGTACTGGCCACTAAAAAGCAAAAATCACATCCCCAAAAATGTGGTGACTTGACAGAATATAGAAGAACTGCTGCAGGAGAAAACAACTGAGGAGCTAGAACAAGTAAGAACATGTGTGAATCATCAGGTTTCCCTGTTTAACTGGTACTTAGTGGCTGCTTGTAGTACTGAAATATGTTTAAAACATGAAGATACAATTAAGTGGTCCTTATTGGTTATATTGTTTCATTAAAATTTCAAAACATAGACCCCCCCATCAGATTTGAATGAAACTGTTACCAAGATGTTTTCATATACTTACAACAGATAATTTTGGGCATCTCATTCTCTCAAGGTTATTCTTAGCAAATGATTTATTACCATGGATTAAGCTGCTTTTCTAATATGTATAACTATCAGACATGTTACTCATTATGCTTATTGGGTAAATACTCACATATAAAATATTAAAGAAAACTGTCACAACCTTTCAAACATAAAAGATGTGATAACAGATTCATCTTTACATCAATTATTGATATGCCAATCCTCACATTTTAGTGCAGCATGTGGATTTTATCTTTACTGATCATTTCTCAAACACATTCACACAGAGGGAATCTTACATAGTTAGACATCACGGTCACTGAACAGGAAGCAAACAGACATCAGGGAAGAACAAAATCTGTATGTGATGTGTTTGGTCAGAGGAAGAGGTGGATCCAGATGAAGAGAGACAACATGTTGCTGTATGTAACATCACAGCATGTAGGTAAGGGTTGAACTATGCAAAAATATTTTTTTGTATATTGTAAAGGCAAATATCAGATTAAATGCTGTGACCAGATATAAAGGAGGCTAATAACATGTTAGTAGGGACATCTATTATATATATTTATAGTTTTTAATTTCTAAAGTAAATGGCTCCTAATTTACATGAATTTTTTTGTACTGGGATTTGCTTTTTTTTCTCTTTCATTTTTGTATTGTCCGTTTCCCATCACCATTACATAAGATACTTACAGTACCTTATGACATACTGTGTTCACTGTCTAAATATGAACACTGATAATGAGAACCCTCAAAATAGACTGAGACTGATATTTCTATGACATGAGTTTGTTCTGTTCACTGTAGAGGATACTTAAGACCCCCCTCCCGATGAGCCTACTCTCTTGGTTGGTCTGATTGGCTCGCTCCCAGAAGCTGGGCCTCAGCCTAGCTTGGGAGGCTATGTCAACAAACCATGAAACCAACTATAGTAGTAGGATTTCACTATTTTTTCCTCATTCTTAAAATGTCATTTTCTCAAATGTTCCAGATGAAATGAGTCAAAATATTACAGCGGACAATGCAAACAACACATGGAGAGAAACACACTCTGGGAAATGCAGCAGTGTTAAAATAGCATTCTTAACCAATTGAGAAAAACAGTGACAGGATATAAAAGTGTGATTTTACTGATTTAATTTTTTTATCTTTTTGTTCCAACTAGAACAGGTCTAAACATTGCAAAGACTGTTGCTAAGCTTTTCAAAAGCAGGAATCTAAAAGGTGTACAATGAATAGACTGGAACAAAACACCTCATTAAAGTGTTTGTTATGTAGGAGGCTGCACTTGATAGATGAACAAGATGCTAGGTGGCTCAGACTGTAAGAACACAATGAGTAATCACTAGCCCACAAGTACACAAGAGTTAAAAATCACAAAACAGTAGTGGGGTACAATGACCAATTTCAGAGCACACAGTGCTTCAAACTCTTCCCTGCTAGGATACATCCAGCACATGACCTCAAAGCGTAGCTCTTCTGCCCACCTTAACTGCCAAACATGTTTTTATAGGGCTAAGAAACATCACCACATTAAGTAATGCAACCATTAGCTAGCAGAAAGTGTGCATGAATAATTAAATGATTATTCAGATGAACTGTCCTTCCCATGAATTGCCATTGTAATAAAGCCAAACGCAGAAAAATTCACTTATCAAGAATGAGCATCAATAATCTTGGATGGATGCTGTGTTCGCATCCAAATGGCGAGTATTTCATAGGAATTCTCTTGTGTTAACATTACTGGCATAACACACACAGCAAACGTCATAAAACTAAAGCTTGTGAGTCTGAAGTGAGAAAAAAAAAAATGCAAGACACAAAGTGGGGCAAAAGCACTCCGAGTGCAGGCAGGACATCCCACACAGTTTTAAGAAAGATGTTTGGGGTGAAAAGAGAAGCAATAAATAAAATAAAAATTAACTCAGATCAAACTTGGCATCATCAGTAAAACTGTTGCCAACAAGTCAGTCCAGCTGGTAGATACATGCTGTTTACACATCTCTATTTGACTTCCAAACAATCTTGGAAGAGTTTACAAAGAGAGCGGAGGGAGTGTGAGAAGTCTATGCATAACAGATGAAAGTTGAGAGGATCGTCTTTCTCCCTCTTTAACACATAAATTGCGACACACGCCGACACATACACATGAGTAACATGCAAGGTTATATGCAACCCAAACCCAAACTTACACATTTGCAATACAGATACAATAAGCTAAACTTCTTTCAGTTATGAATTTAAATGTAAGCGTACGCAGTCAAACAGAATCAAATTAAAATCCAGCAATGTTGTTGTAATTTAAACAGATATTAGCACCTTAGGCGGCAGAACTCACACTGGTAAAATCAACAGCTAAAAAGCAAGAAAATGCTAATGTTGGGAGAAAAAGGCTATTCTTTCATCCTGTGGAGAAGCACGGCATAGGATTTCCATAAATATAAATATAAAGAATGCACACAGCAGATGAAATGTGTTGGGAACAGGCACACACACACGTGTACACGCCTGCATGCAAACAGACACACATGAATATAAATGGACGCACGTGCAAGCACAAGGCGATAAATATGTTATACATGCACATGTAGGAACTGCAGAAAAATCTGTTTCCCTAGCTTCCCCAGAGGGTATTTCTTCTACCAGGAGAGAAAGCCTTAAACAAGATGTTGGAATTACAGCCAGAATTTAAAATGAAATGCTTTTAAATGCACTCTAAACAACAAACTACAGGCTAGAGCTGGGCCAGACTCATTACTAATGTTGGGCCAAATGAGTCTATCAAAGAGTCTCTCTAGGACTCAAGCCAAATTCACACACTGTGCAATGCAATGCTGTTCCTACGTTACACAACCAACACTTTCTGCAAAAGCCCTGAATTTGAAAGGGCCATTATGTTCTCAACATCTTC
Source organism: Pampus argenteus (assembly GCA_036937835.1). NCBI lineage: Eukaryota > Metazoa > Chordata > Actinopteri > Scombriformes > Stromateidae > Pampus > Pampus argenteus. The sequence continues at coordinate 10,583,127 of CM072874.1, forward strand.
TTTTGAGATGGTTGATGTTGTCCTGTGTCCCACTTGACCTCTGTCAGTCAGACACTCTGAGTCACGGCCTCATAATCTACCCAGCACCCATGCCACACAGCAAGAACCCCTCCAAAACACTTACTAAAAAGGTTTTTTTTTTTAATTAGGAGAATTTCTCCCGTTAGCAACAGCCCTCTCAACACTCCTCTCCCATGTTTCCGCCTGCGTGCCTGCCTCATCACATTTTGCAGACATGGGCAGATTGGAGCGCTGGAAGGCTAGAGAGGTGGGAAGACGATGGGTGGGGAAGGTGGTGGGAGGGTGGACATGGTGAGAAGAGAAGAACAGGATGCATTCTTTTGGGGGCTTGTGATGTTGGCAGATGCTACAGAGAATGTCAGAATAAAGGACGGCAGGATCTGGACCACAGTGATTCCATCACAACTAGACCGCTCTCAATAAATCCCCCCCGTCATCATCATTTCTCCCCTTCTGTACTTTTTGTCTCTCTCCCTCTGTATTCCAGTGTGTACACAGGAGCCTTGGGGCAAAGTCTTAACCTTAAGCACAGTGAGGAGAACCTAGAAGAGCAGCATGACTAACACAACACATAGACAGATACAGATACACAAAAACGCTCACAGACACACAAACGCAAAAATATATGAGACTTCATATTCATACACACATATACACACACACAGACTGTGTGAAAATGCTTTTCATTCTTATCACAACAAATCCCTGTGTCACCTTCTGGCACCTAAATGCAATTAAAATTTGTATGTGGAAGGGCAACCAAGTGAAAATCTACTTCACATAATTGACGTGGCTGCACATGCCAACTTAAATGCTTCTCTCAAAACCCCAACACACACACACACACACAGACATTGCTACATTAATTAGAAATGGCTTTAATACTTAGATCCATACACACAGGAAGGCAAATGGGTAGAATGTCAGATTCCTTCAAACTATAAGCTAATGATTAGGAATTCATTACCAAAGCTCCAGCCTCAGAGTATGTTACATACATACATAATCCTCCTTGAAGCTATTGGTTGGAGGTACTCATGGTAGCGAGGAAGACAAAGAAGTGAAGGAAAAAACAGAAAAAGAAGAAAAAAAAAACTTGCACATTCTCACCTTTCATCTCCTTTCCCCACATCTGCCAGTTAACCGTTCCTATCTGTATCCTTTTCTCAATACCCCCTTGTCACTCTTAGTCACCCTTAGTCACCATACTCTTGACTCCTCCTTTCCTTTTTTTTTGCAGTGCCCTTGTTCCCTTTCATCCTTCAGTGCAGGTTTTGAGGTGATATGATGCCTGACTGGCTCTGGCTGGCTTTTCTACATGTCTCACTCTCCCACGTTCTCTGTCCTCCTGTCGCTACTTCCCTTCTGGTAATGTTATGCCCTATAGGCTTCCTCCGCCTCCAACACATAATTAGAAATTTTCATTAGAAAAAACATTGATCTTGAAGCTACCCCTAAGTGGCTTCTAATTAAACATGAGGGATAAGAGAAACCAGTCCGAGATAAACCTAATTAATTAGAAAGTTTGTGAGTGGCACATACCACTTACATGTACTCTTTTAGCTGAAAGCATGATAATTCTGTGCAATGGCACTTCTTAAAATTGGAAATTGTTCTCACATGCTCCTCTAATGGTGGCGTTCAGCAGTTCAATCAGTACTGCTAATATGTGAGCATCGCTATCTCCCTCCTACAGCTAAAACAAGAGAACCATAACTCTAATCCATGAAGTCATAGCCTTAAGCCGCTCTATTTACAATGAATGGAAGACTGACTGGATTTGTGTTTGTCTAAACGCTTACATTAAAATGAGACCAGGAAGTAGTCAGTTTTTAAAAAAAACACTAAATCCATGCCTTTTCACAGAAAATGTTGATAGTTTTAAATTAAAAGGTCCCCAGTGTAATCTCTATATAGAGGTACCAAGGTCTTCCTCATAACGTTCTTCCATGACAATCAACAAGTGAGTTTATACTGTATTTGTAGCTAGAAAAGGCATAACCCATGCTAACAAGTGTGTAGTAAGTGAATGAAAGATATCTAGAAAATGTGAGTTGTGCTCCCTATGTCTGTCAACATGATGGATTTGTCCCTGTGCGACTGCTAAACTTCAGTAAAAACACAGCAAGGCTCTAACCTTTTGATTCTCAGGGATTGTCTTACAGTGCATCACTAAAACATCTTTTTCTATCAAACTCTGTAGCTATGCTGATGTTACGTCATCTGTAGGGTTTTCTTTCATTCTTCTTTAAACAATTACCAGCTCCCTGAGTGAGAGAAAGATTTTCTGCCTCACATTTCAAAGTTTTCACATGTGTCCAACTACAACTGCAACACGGATAATATTTACTTTTTACTGTTACACAACCTGCTTCATTTACACCTAACTCACTGTATATCATCCGTTCTATGATCAATATAAAACTAAAAAAAAACCTGAAACAAGTTGTGAACACAACACTCACATCATCACCTTTTAAAGTGATATGGTGAACGTGCAAACAGTTGCTATTCACATAGGAGCATGAAGCAACATTATCATGCATTTGGAGTCGTGTCTTTGGCCATCTGGTGAATGTACGTCCAATGTTCACTCTCCTTTAGCTCTGCTTTTGCTCTACACCAATTCCTGAGGGACATACCTGCCTCTTAAACTGCTAAATGCTCCACTATGCTCAGCAACCAGTATATAATTATGTCAGTTTATTTGGTGCTGAGCAGGTAGTGTACAGTGGGGTTTTAGAGCAGTTTTGTGTAAAACAGCTGGCTGTTATGGCCAAAAATTAAGCTGTGATAATGGCAAGAGTATACATATCGCATGTCTACTGATATTTAGCCATGGACATATGTTATATGGTTCAATTTGTCCCAGTTTTCTATCTACAATATTTAATGTAATGTGGGTGAACCAACCCTTTAAAAGTGGCAAATACAAATTTCTGTCTGTTTTGAATGTCACTGCGTTCAATACTGACCTCTTTTTCAGTTGAATGCCCTGGTTGTTTAATGGTTTTTGTGTGTGTGTGTGTGTGTGTGTGTGTACACACTGTACCTTCTCTGTGTGTCCCATGTGTTCATTCTTAACATCACTCAGTGTTTTCCAGTTTATCTTTGCTCTGCTGCCCACTGACCACGTCTCTGTCAGGGATTGACTGTCCACAGCATAGCCTTCCTGGTCATACCTATAGTGTGGACATTAACACACAGCATACACTTTTTAGAGTTGCTGATAGAAAGATGTCTGTCTGTCTGTCTGTCTGCCTGTCTGTCTATCAAAGAAGTAAAAAAAAAAAAAAAAGGAGGGTTTGTTGAATGTTAAATGAAAGGATGATCGATGATGATGATGATTAAAGGAGCATGTGACAATGCCCTGGATACTGAGGTGATTAAACTACACAAGATACACTATCAACATTAGTCATCTGTGAACATGTACACGAATGTATCTCTTTGTAAAGAGGGGATAAAAGCAAGCTTGTTTACATGTATGAATGTGTGTTTCATTAATAGACTTTGATTTTTCCTGTGAAGGAGATAGTGCTCTGCGTCTGTTACTATCTAAAGAAACCATCTTCACCCATCACTGAATTACTCCCTCAATCTCTTAACTGATCTACAGTCATTGCATCGGTATCCCACAGTCTATTTGATCTCGCATATGGCTGTCCATCACGGATGAACGCTTTCATAAATCAATCAGCCTTTTATATCTACATATTTTTCTATTCATACACACGGTCAAAAAACAAAACTTGTCTTGCTCTCTTTTTGTCGACCCCCCTCCATCTATTCCTGTATCTACCTTTTTAATATTCTTTTTAAATCTTAATGCATCAGTGTGACTCCTGCTCTGTATTCTAGCAGAGCAGAGCAATCTAATCAAGGCATCATCCAAATTCATCAGTTTCCTTCAATTATGCAAGCAAGCCTGGTCGAAACGATCCCACAAAGTGCCACATCGCCACAGGAACTGGAGTCAGACAAAACTCTGTCTTTGTAAAGCACAGACGTAAATGTAAAAATGTAAAATAAAAGTGGAAAACACTTTTATGTAAAAATAAAAGTGGAAAACACAGTCTTCTCTTTGAATAACATGCATTGTCATTCGATTGCTGTCAGCATGTAAACTGGAGAGGACCAAACAGTAGCAGAGATTGGGGAAAAAAGCCAGGGATTAGACAGAAGAACGGAAGGAGAGGCAATGTTTTTTAGTTATTTAGCCCTTTGAATGTCAGGATGAGATGGTGTATTGACCAGAGACTAATAAAACCAAGATTGAAGCTGGAGCAATGGTGCCTGTCCCTCCTCTATGTCCTTATCTAACACACACAAGTAACTGGTATAACCGATGCAGTACAGACACAAGAATAGCTATTGTTCATGGAGCAATTATAATTTATAAACCAGACATTAACAACTGAAAGAGTGAGCAGACAAAATGCCCACAGGTACCAACAAACACACCCCTTTATTTACTATATTCATGCTTTGAAGCTCCAATTACGCCATTTGATGTGATTTTCTGCCTTTAAAAAAAAACACATTTATTTTTTGGCTATGGCCAGACTTGGGAACAGCCTTAATGAGTGAATGAGTCATCATTCAAAATCCCTCCACATGAGCTGCTAATAAGAATCCAGTTTGATGCGGCTCATCATGTCTCTCTGTGCACGTACAGAAGCATTTCAAGCTGGAATCCAGAAATATCCATGTTCTGCTTTTCTGTTACTCCTTCCATCCAATTCTGTCTACATCCTGTCTAGAGTCCCGCTGGGATTGAGGAGACACATGCCACCAATCTCCTGACACGTGATCATCAGAGCCTTGTACTTTTGGGCTTTGCACGTTTTGATCATCATGTGCATGTGTGTATGTGTGTGTGTGTGTAAGAAAAATGGAGAGAGAGCATACCTTGCAACATTATTTTACGTGAACACTGGGCTTCCATAGAAATGCTCACCCAACTTTTGTGACATTTGACTGTGCACTGATAACTAACTAACTAACTGATTGGTAAACATGCCACAATGTGTGGCCATGCTGGCATTATGTGAGTGTAAGTTGTGCATGGAAACCAGTGTGACTCACCAGGCCCTCAGTCTAAATGCCTCTGGTGTGTCTGGGTTGACCATGATGGTTGAGCTGAACAAAGCAGAGAGTGATCTGCCCCCAAAATCAGACAAACGAGCTCCTTTGATGGCGACCACAGGATTCCCAGAGCCATCGAACTTCTCGGCCTGGAGAAAGAAAAAAAGGATCCAAGATCGTAATTGAGGAGAGAACGATAGAAAACAAGAGTTGGAAAAATCAGTTGAGTTATTGTCTCTTATATGTTTAGTCTGTGCCTGCAGCTTGGAGTGACCAGAAAGTAATATGTGGTATAGTTTGCTTTTATAATTGGACAGCCTACAAGTTAATTTGAAAGTCATTTTTGGATTTTGGCAAAGAGGAGGGATTAGCTCTTGCAGATTGAATGAGCTTAGAGAAGAATAGTGCCATTTCATGCACATTCGAGAGTTATTTAGCCTGCCGTCTCAAATAAGGGGCTCTGGTCCAAAACACTCCTGAAGGTCACAAGAATGATTTGACCAATCCGAATTTTATAACGCAGAAAACCCAATCAAACTGCTCATTACGCAAGAGCACACACGAAGATATGGTATGTGCATGTGTGCACTGATTCGGATGCACAAGCACATACACACGTGGGCACCTTCATAAACACATGATTAATTACAGCCTGCTCACATGTTTTTATGTTAAACCACAAATCCATCACTGGGAACAGAGGAAGAGCAAGGCGAGGCAAAGAGTGAGTGAGAGAGAGAGATTATAGTTATTACCTCCTCTCCCCACAGTGTGACTGTCACCACTTTTCCAGTTGTGTCTATTAAGCTGAGGGCCCTCTTGGTGACTTCTCTGCTGGCCTTTGTGGTGATGCGGGATACATCCTCTGCACTCTTGCATACTCCAATAACATCTACAGACAGAGAGAACAATTTCACATTTCCATCTATAGATAGCTCATGCAATACAAGTAGAAATACAAAAATGATAGTGTGTGTGTGTGAAGGGAGCCTTTTGAAATGCATGGTATAAAGTGTAAAAATGTCCCCTGGATATACTCAACATAATATTAAGTGGTATCATATCATTAGTAGTAAAGATGCAATATAACAGAGTTGACACTCGTCTGATACTGCCAGGTTACAGCAGACTGACATAAATACCATTACAGGCTAGCTAACACCCAGGCCCACAATCCAAATCACAACAAACGCACTCATTCCTTAATTATGTTTCCTATCATGCTTAAGGCCTAAAGGCTTCATTCAGGATCACTACACTCAAAAGCAGTTACTGCTGAGCTCTAAGAAGCAGAAGAGTCTGGCCTAACATGACCAAAATTAAAACTAAATTAGAACAAGTCAAAGAATTCAGCAGTTATTGTAAAAAAAAAAGGAATTCTCAAGTACAAGGTTGAAGAAAACAAAGAAAACAAATACAGAACACACTAAAAATATAAAAAGACATAAATAACGCATCTCAGTCCTATGGCACAGATTTTCAAACATGGTCTATAAAAAACATTTACACATGTCCATCACATGAGGGGCACTGATGACTTAAAATGCCTCTTTTGACTCTCTGATAAATTAAAACCCATTTTCACTGATATGAAACAAGACAAGACATTTTTCTTCTCAACTGATATTTGAGAAGCTAGGTTTGGTATATATATATATATTTGATTTATAAATTTAATGGCTCAAAAATGATTCACATGTGTGGTTGTTTAATTTTCTGCCAAACATCTAATGGTGTCAAGACTAGTGCATATGCATTAATCCAG